>BSDF01000004.1:34039574-35448324 GCA_027925045.1 Hypotaenidia okinawae
CTTGTCTCACAACTGTCAAATGGGCTTCTAAAGCTTCTCACAAAATGAAATCAAGAAACCCAGTTATTTTTGAGGAATACACTCCTAGAGAGAAAAAGCCACTGTTTCCCTAGGTGTATGTAAGCTGTAGTTATTAGCTGACTCAGCCCTTCTCCAGAAAAATGTGACTGAGAACAAGGCAAAGCTGCCATTCGGCCTGTAGACAAGGAAAACACATCTTGAGCCCTGCTGGTAATGGGATTCTGCTCTTGAAATGTGGGTTCAGAAATAATCTCCTCCTTAAGAAAAGACACCGCAGCTTAAAGGAGTCTGGTCACAGGAGGGGTTCCTCTCATTCTGCTCTGCCCTTGTCAGGCCCCACCTGCAGTGTTGTGTCCAGTGCTGGGCTCCCTGGGATCAAACAGACAGGGATCTCCTGGAGAGAGTCCAGCAGAGGCTAGGGAGGGGATGAAGGGCCTGGAGCATCTCCCCTGTGAGGAAAGGCTGAGGGAGCTGGGGCTGTTCAGCCTGGAGAGAAGCAGCCTGAGAGGGGATCTGATCAATGGGGATCAATAGCTGAAGGGTGGGACACAGGGGGACATGGGCAGCCTCTTCTCAGGGTCTGTGGGGACAGGACAAGGGGCGATGGGCTCAAGTTGGAGCCCAGGGAGTTCCCCACCAATGTGGGGAAGAACTTCTTCCTGGTGAGGGTGAGGGAGCCCTGGGCCAGGCTGCCCAGGGGGTGTGGAGTCTCCTTCTCTGGAGAGATTCCAGCCCCGTCTGGACCCCGACCTGTGTGCCCTGTCCTAGGGACCCTGCTTTGGCAGGGGGTTGGACCCCATGGGTTCTGGAGGGCCCTTCCAACCCCTATAATTACCTCTCTGATGCTGTGATTATTCATGCTAATAATATCTACTTTATTTTTTATCTAGCTATCTTTCAGTGCCATGTCTGGACATACCTCCTCCAGGCTGAAAAGGACTCCACCAATCGGGGCACCAAAGGCTACGGATACTCCAGCTGCTGAGGCAGCTGACAACACCTGGAAAAGAACAACAAGGAGAGGGATTGTTGTTATTTTTGGCATCCGTGTTATGCTTTAAACATGAACATCATCTTCTTACAGTTCTCTATAGGTTGCTCTATGCTGCTACGGAGAACACGCAGGTTTGCTAACAGCACAAACATCAAGTGAGTGCTTCAGAAGGCTCGTGAGAGGTGGCAGTGGCCAGAGCAGCCACTGCCAGGTACTCGCCATGGTGGACACCGCTCCAAGCCTCCTCAGCAAAGCACCCAGAAGAGTTTGTGCTTCTGGATGAAGCTGCTCAGATCTCATTTTCAGGAAACAACAGTAAGCTTTATCTGGGCTAGATGTGTGCAGCAGAGAAGTCCAGCAAGCACAGGTATCACACAAGGTGCCTTCCAACGCCTGTGATTCTGTGAAACCACCATCACATTTACCACTGGACTGAGATAACTTGCTGTTTGCATCAGTATCTTAGGAGTGAAGTGTGTGACTCCATCCGCAGAGACGAGAATCTGACCTTCCCACGTCTTGCAGTCCCCTTCCAGAAGCACAGAAGCTGTGCCTCAGAGCTGCAGCACAGCCAGGATGACAGCTTTATTTTACAGTACAAGAATGTTACTGAATTAATCAGAACATTAAACCTCGTTACTCTCTCTGGCCACGTTTGCTCTCATTAGCACGGTGCACTCTGTTGGGTTTCTGTGACAAGGCTTTGGCAGCAGGGTGGCTTCTGTGAGAAGACACCAGGGGCTGCCCCCATGTCCAACAGATCCAGTTCCAGCCAGCTCCAACTCAGACCTGCTGCTGCCCAAAGCCAAACCCATCAGCAATGCTGCTGGTGCCTCTGGGAAAAGATAGGTAAGAGAGGGTGAAAACCACAAGACAGCTGCTGGGAGAGAGGGAGGAAAACGTGAAACAGCCCTGTGGACACCAAGGCCAGGGAAGAAGGAAGGGGAGGAGGTGTTCCAGAGAGAGAAAGATGCCCCTGTAGCCCCTGGAGAAGCCGGTGTCCCCCTGCAGCCCAGGGAAGAGGAGAGGGAGCAGAGACCCCACCTGCAGCCTGTGGAGAGGCACCATGCTGGAGAGGGTAGATGTGCCCTTAAGGAGGCTGCAGCCCATGGAAAGCTCACAGCACAGCAGGCTCCACAGCCTGTGGAGAGGAGCCTGTGCAGGAGCAGGTTTTCTGGCAGGAACTGCAGCCTGTGGGGCATCCACCCCTCAGGATCTGCACCCTGCAGAAAGGGCCCATGCTAAAGGAGCTTGTGAAGGACTGCCTCCCATGGATGGGACCCCACGCTGGAGTCACGGAGGAGCAGTGGAGACGGAGCATTACAGCTTCACTGCAGCCCCAACTCTGTGTCCCCTTGTGCCACTCTGGGATAGAAAGGTTAGGAGTTAAGAAGGGAGAGTAGTGGCAAGGTGGTTTTGGTTTGGTTTTTATTTCTCACTATCCTGCTCTCTTACTAATTAGCAATAGTGTTCCTCAGGTGTAGTCTGCTTTGCCTGTGATGGGAACTGGTGAGTGATCTCCCTGTCCTTATCTTGACCCATGAGCTTTTCTTACTTTCTCCTGCTGTGTTGCTGAGGAGGAAGAGGGTGAGAGAGCAGCTGGCTGAACACCAAGGCCACCACACAAACAGAAATACAGCAGAAACAGTGTTACCATCAACCCTTTTCCAGGAATACTTTGTTTACAGTTCAAAAGTCCTCTGCTGCCCTCACAATCAAAGGCACTCATCAAGTACCAAAATATGGAGACAAGAATAGAAAGAAAAAGTAAAATCAAATGGTCTTTGAGATGGGAGAGACGTAAACCTACTCTTGACATGGAAACAGTTTACCTTGGAGAAGCTAGGGATAATCCCTTGTTCCTAAGACAATAAATAATGACTGATAACCCAAGCCCAAAAGCTGTCTGGGAGAACCAACACAGCCTTTTCAACAGAACCCTGTAAATGCCTGGATATCCAGTATTTTCCAGCAATGCTTTTACAACAACTTACCTCCCTTTTCTTTGCTTCATTTGTGCTGTACTTTGGGAAGAGGTAGGAAAAAATATTCCCACAGCAGCAGGCAACATGTACCAAGGGTCCCTCTTTTCCTAAACTTAAACCTGATGCGACAGCCAAGACTAAAGTAATTGTTTTTATCATCAAAGTCCATTTCCCCAAGTAACCTCTGATGATGAAGCCACTCAAAATAGTTTTTATCTGGAAGGAAGAAAAAACATTGTGTCTGTTACTCTGCTTTCTCCAGAAAACAATTAATTTTATCATTTTCTCTGCGTAACTTCACAAATACCCTTTTCAAATGACTAACTTCATTTAAAATGAGGTGCTTAGAGAGATGGGTCAGCATAGGACAGGAATGGTTGGACTTGATGATCTCAAAGGTCTTTTCCAACCTTGTGATTCTGTGAATTATTCTTGGGAAGTCTGCTCTCTTAAGCTAAACACCTCCTCAAAAAGTACTCCAGACAGAAGCAGGCAGGAAAATCTACAGACTCAGGAGGTTCTCTGAAATTTGGGGCAGTTTTTTTAGTAGCACAGGTACAGTATTTCAATTTGCATACTTGTATGAAAGTATTTCATCAGTCACAGGGTGCTCCCTCCCCTACCCCTACCCTGTAAGGTCACAGGGATTTCCACACCGATACAAAACTTGGATAATGTATACATCAGTCAGACCTCACCTCAGGTATTCCTGAGCCACAGGCGTAGGGAGCAAATACCTTCACCAGGGAAACTGCTAAGAAGGCAAAACTCAAAGCCCAGAAAATGTACATTATGTAGTTCATGATGTATGAACCTGGACCCTAAAAGCAACAAACAAAACCAAGTCAAAACGTAAATCAAACGTAGGAGCAAAATTACTCCCTCAAGTAACCCCAGAAGTGCTCTGGCTGCAGGGACACTGCAGCACATGCTTTGAGGGCCAGCAATGATTAACAAGGCAAGAGAAAGTTTTCTTTGAGAAACACAAAAGTCATGACAGTTGCACACCAGAAAAGGCTGGGGTATACAGGGCACAAAGCCCTCTCACACTTCATCTTAAAAACTAAATAGAGCAGGTTGGGTTTTTTAAAATAATAGCTATTATCTGCTAAAATCTACTGAATACTGAGGAAAACTCTTTTTTAAAAAAATTGTGGCAGAAAACCCAAACCAAACCTATTCTTAGTTATCAGAAACAACCATAAACTGATTTTTTCTTCTTTTATGTGTAGCTATGATGGAGAGCAGAAATCCTGATGTACTTAACAGCTCTATACTCCCAGAACCCCCTCCACTTTCTGTATGCCAGGCCATCCTGCAGTGTGTGAAATACAGGTTTATTACACTATAACCTATTAAACCAGTCAAATGCTGAAAAACAGAGGGGGCAGCACAAAGTTCTCTAACCTTCACACCATTACTTCCCTCCACATCCAGACAAGCTGTTTAGAAAGACCAAAGAAGCGGGGTATACTTACTTCTGCTTGCCCAATTATTAGCTCTGCCCATGTTTTCCACTGTGGGCATTTATCTCTTTCTTCAAACGTGGTCTCATTTGAGCCCCAACAACACTGCTCGTGATTAAACCACAGCGCACTAAGGCAGATGCCTTCCTTTAAGTCAGTCATCCAGTCAGCAGCAATGTCAATCAATCCTGCCAAGGCCCCTGTAGAAACAGTTCTGTATAAACACCATTCTGGTGAACAGGACCAGCACACCCAGGGAGAACGAAGAATCACGCTGTGATTAACTGATGGAAACTGAAGTTACAGATAACCAGAAGATGCAGACATGTAAAGCATGGCTGCTTTCCAGAATGTCTCCTACTTGCAGTCTGCTAACAATAGTATTTGCTGAAGAATCTGCACATGGGACAGAACAGCCCCAGGCAGCGCTACAGGCTGGGGCAGAGCGGCTGGAGAGCTGCTGGGGAGAAGGACCTGGGGGTGTTGGGTGACTGTGACTGAACACGAGCCAGCAGTGTGCCTGGGTGGCCAAGAAGGCCAAGGGCATCCTGGCTTGTGTCAGCAATAATGTGGCCAGTAGCTCTGGAGAGGGGATTGTGCCCCTGTACTGGGCACTGGTGAGGCTGCACCTCAAGTGCTGGGTCCAGTTCTGGGCCCCTCACTCCAAGAAGGACATGGAGGTCCTGGAGTGAGTCCAGAGAAGGGAACCAGGCTGGGGAAGGGGCTGGAAGGCAAATCCTCTGAGGAGCAGCTGAGGGAGCTGGGGGTGTTGAGCCTGGAGAAGAGGAGGCTGAGGGAAGACCTCATCACTGCCCATAACTACCTGAAAAGAAGGTGTAGAGAGGTGGGTGTTGGTCTCTTTACTGAAACAACAGGAGGGGAAATGGCCTCAAGCTGTGCCAGGGCAGGGTCAGCTCAGCTGGGAGGGCAAAGTTCTTCCCTGGCAGAGTTGTGGGGCTGTGGCACAGGCTGCCCAGGGAGGGAGCTGAGTCCCCAGCCCTGGGGGTGTTTAACAGACGGGGAGATGAGGTGCTCAGGGATATGGTTTCATAGAGGACAGGTATGGATGGACTCAATCTCAAAGGTCTTTTCCAACCTAGTGAGTCTGTGATCTTGTATGCTTCCCAAGTCAAAAGCATCTTTATCTTTTTCCCCCCCACCATGCCACAGTTCTCCAACAGCCCCCTGAAACTAAGGAGTTAAGGGTCAAAAGAGGACTGATTCTTTTGTGATGAAGACAACAGCAGCTCTTCTGATAAAACTACCCTGCCATGCCTCAAAGAGCTCATGAACTATTCCACTGTTCAGAACAGGATATTTGGAGAAAATGATTCCTATCTTGCCAACATCAGTTTCAGAACAATGTCAATAAAATGCCAAATAAACCCTGATGGGGTTCATGTGTTCCACACAGAAAACAACTCGATTCTGTAACATGGAGAACATGTAAAATTCCTACTGCAGGTAGCGAAATACTACAGACAATAAGCAGTTCACAAACTCAAAGCCTAACAGGGATTCTGTGAGGGAACTCCATGCAGCTGTTATGCTGAAGAGGCTTCAGAAAATAGGCATTACTTAGGGTATTTTAAAAAATAATTTAAAGCTCCTTTATTTCAGAAAAGCAAGACAGCTTTTCATGGTGGCAGTGTACTGCAAAGCTACTTTTAAAGCCAGTATTAGGAGCCAGGAATTACCTCCTGTTTACTAACTTAGATTCCCTGATCCTGACAGACCCTGGGTTTGAGATCCTGGGCCAAGCAAAGCCAAAGGCATTAGTTCAGTAGAACAAAATTTCAACCAAATGAATTAAAATACGTAACCAGAAGATCTCCTTGTGGCTGAAATCGAGGCTGTACCACTTGAGATTCACTAGACTGGTGTAACAGAAGGGAATTGATATGGAAACACCTAGAAATGGCTGCTTGCTCTGTTGCTCAGACACACAGTAAAGCAAATGTAATCGTACACAGCAGCTTGGGGGGTGAAAACACAACACTCCATGTTCCCACCCAAATTATCCCAAGCAATTTCCAGTAATTACACACTCCCAGTTTGTAAATTCAGAGGTATGTAAACACACTACACAGATCTATTAATTTACATGCGATCTGTGCGAGTGATTATGCATACGTCTAAGTGGTAATTACACAGTTGCCATACCTTTTGAACGGGCACAGCCACACTCTGCACCTAATGTAAAATAATCTGAGATTTCTGTTTGGAATATAGTTTTGGAGAAATGGGGCCCAAAGTTTGTGATTTATCACCCCTGAGAATTCTGCTGATAGAAAGCAGCACGGCATGACAGTGAGGCCTCAAGCTATCAAGATGATTTGAGCTGTAAAACTCATCCTAAAATACACTGTTGTGGTTTAGGAACCCAGGACATACATTAAAAAAAGACAAGACAGACTTAAAGTGGAGGGCAACAAACTCTACCTGTGTCTGGGTTCGTCAGGACTGGAGTTAATTTAATTTCTAGCAGCTGGTACAGTGCTGTGGTTTGGATTTAGGGTGAGAATAATGTTGATAACACACTGATGTTTTTGTTGTTGCCAAGCAGTCAAGGACTTTTCAGCTTCTCACACTGCCCTGACAGGGAGGAGGTGGGAGGTGCACAAGGGCTTGGGAGGGGACACAGCCAGGACAGCTGACCCAACTGGCCAAAGGGATATTCCATAGCATATGACATCATGCTCCCTATAGAACATGGGGTTGAGGAGTCAGAGCAGTGCAGGACCTAGCTGAGCTTTGGCTTTGGGTAGTGAGAAACTGGGCTGCTTGCTTCTCGCTCTTTTTATTACCATTATCATCATTAGCAGTAGTGGTAGTTAGTATTATTAGACTTCCTCTCCTGGGCCGTTACACTCACCTGTGAGTTTTGCTTTTTTTCCAGTTCTCTTCCCCATGCCACTGAGGGGGTGGAAGGGAGCAAGTGGTTGTGTGGTTGTTTTAGCTGCCTGCTGGGTTAAACCACAACCACCTCTTAAAGCTAGTATCTTCTGTGTATGAGGTAAACACACAGCTAGACTTTGCTCATGTATAAACACATGCTATTCATATACTGCACCTACTTTTTGGTCCATCTGGAATAAGCTAACAGGTTCTGTAAAGCTCCTACCAAAAAACCCCTCTGAAGAACCACAGAACCCAAACTCACAGCAGAAAAAAACCACAACTTAACACAACCTACCACAATCAATTAACACAGTTTCACAAGAAATCCTACAGGAAAAAGGCAAAATTTAAACACCAGTATGTCAATCACAGGATTGAGGAATTTGATAATTTAGTAGGTGGAAGTTCAATAGCTCTGTAAACTCCAGTGAGGCATTTGTTTCCCATTTCATTAGTACAGCCTGTACATCAAGGGAGTTAACCTCTTCCTTCCCTCATGCATAGCAGTCTGCACCAGCTCTTACCCAGGCTGGTGAGTAACACCCAAATGAAAACACTGCAATTACACTTGGAGACAAGAAAGAAATCAAGTCTGCTTTCTCATTTACCTGAAGCCAAACCAGTGAGTGTGACTACCAGCCATCCTGACCATGCATCGTACAGACTTTTTGTCATCTCCCATGCTGATTCTTTCTTCTTGCTGTTAATCTGCAAAGAGAAATCTTTATTTATATATACTTGTGTGTGTTCCTGTAATATGAATAGGAGGAAAAAACCCAAGCATGAGGTACAACCTGCATGATGCAAGTTGCAGGCAAATATACCCTCTTTAAACCTCAAACATTCTCCTTGTATTTATTCAGCCATCTAGCAACTGACAGAGGAAAGTAAACTTGTTATAGTTAAAGAATTAAAACCCACAAAAATGCATTATTAGGGTGAATGAATAATTCCTATGGCACAGATCTACATAATTGTAAAATTCTCTTCTAAATCTTAAGATTAATTTTGTTGAACTTCAGCTAAACTGTTACTGTACTAATAATAAACTATACCATATGACTCAAATTCCTAAACTTCTACTTGATATCTAAACATCTTTCTTCTATCTTTAGACTAAAAAAACATACAAAAATAAACCAGAAACAAAACTACTTTATAATCCCTCTAGACAACTATTAGTAATGGCATCTAAAGCTACTGTACTGAAAAAATAGTCATTTTGATCTTAGCCTTATTTTCTGTGAGCACTTTGCTGAAATCTCTGCAGAACTTGTTCCATGATCCAAACTTCATCATGTAATTGGATTTTTAAAAGGAGGGAGAAAGTACATGCAACAAATAGCAGAGAACCTTCAAGCCCAGAAAGCACAATGCTAGGCAAGGAAACAGAAAATATATCACCTCTAAAGCAAATAAATATATTTTATATTTCACTCTACATCTGTTGAGATTCTCAAACTTTTATTTATTTTTTTTAAGCAAAAAAAAAAGTTGTTTCTACAGTACCATGTCCTTCAAAACCACCATGAAGTAGTCCTCATCCCTTCCTCTCTCTCCATCCTTGATCACACAGCCAGTATCCTACATTTCAGAGCATGCTTATGGATTTGACAGTAGTTCTGCAACCAGAAACTGTCAACTGCCTTGCCTGACGTTTCTGGGCTCAGTCATTAGGACGAGTAACAGCTCTGACACTTGCCCCTAGATAACCTAATTCCAGGTGGGATCTGCCTTGCCAGGATCTGGCCAGGCCCAGCATTCTATCCGATGGCACATCCACTGGACACACAGCATCCTGGCAATTGCTGCTCAGACACCAAGTTCTGAAACAAAGCATTTCATGGAAACACCTTGATTTTCATTAAAAGCATTCAAACAGAGTATGTGTTCTCAGATCCACTGTCCAAGGATCTCTTTTCCTTAAAAAAAAAAAGCACTAGATAATGTGATTGTGGGTGTTTTTTAAACTAGTGTAAAATTATCTTTAATGATTTATGATGAGGGTGGGGAGGCCCTGGCACAGGGTGCCCAGAGAGGCTGTGGGAGCCCCTGGATCCCTGGCAGGGTTCAAGGCTGGGTTGGATGAGGCTTTGGGCACCCTGGGCTGGTGAGGGGTGTCTCTACCCATGGCAGGGGGTTGGAACTGGGTGATCTTTGAGGTCCCTTCCAACCCAAAGTGTTCTGTGATCAAAAGGAGAGAGGCAGAGGTGCGGCCAGCAGCGGCCAGCAGCACCCATCAGCACCCATCATCAGCCATTGCTCGTCCCCCGCACTGCCCGGAGCGGTGACTCATCGGGGGCGGAGCTAAGGGCGACAGCGGCAGTTTAAAAACCACCGCGACTGCCTCCCAGTTCAGCTGCTGAGGAGAAGGGCTCTGAAGCGGGAGACTCCGTCGAGGGACCCCTTTCTGCAAGCAACAAGCCCCGGGCATAGATCCGCGAGGGCAAGGGAGAAAAGGCGACAGAGATCAAAAGGAGAGAGGCAGAGGTGCGGCCAGCAGCGGCCATCAGCACCCATCAGCACCCATCATCAGCCACTGCTCGTCCCCCGCACTGCCCGGAGCGGTGACTCATCGGGGGCGGAGCTAAGGGCGACAGCAATTATCCCTCTCCATACAAGAGCAGCCTCTGGGAGCGCGGCGACCCGGAGCGCGGCGACCCGGGCGTGGCGCGGCAGTTAGCGCAAGCAGGCAGGGCAAGCAGGCAGGGCAAGCAGGCAGGGCAAGCAGGCAGGGCGAGCAGGCAGGGCGAGCCGCCCCTCCTAGCTAGCCGAGAGGGTAGATTCAGCGGACGGGCTTGCACAGCACGAAGGGTGAGCTGAGGGTTCCCTGTCTGCTGTGGGCTGGTAACCATGGTCTCCACCAGGCGGAGAGGTTCCCCCTACAAATCTGGGGCAACCCCGACGGAGGGCCTGCCTCGGGATGCTGCGGTTCAGGTCTCCGGCTGCAGGGAATGCCAGAGTCTGCAGTTGCCAGGGAGAAGAGGCAAGCCCCTAACCTGTGTGAGGTGTGAGCAGGTCGACGATCTGCTCTGTTTAGTTGTAGAACTGAAGGAAGAGCTCGAAAGACTGAGAGCAATCAGGGATTGCGAGCGAGAGATTGACTGGTGGAGTAGCTCCCTGGCAACCCAGAAGGAAGAGAGTGGGGAAGACACTTCGCACCTGAAGACGGTCCCCCCTCTCTGCCCTAGACAGGAAAATGGGAGTGTCCCAAACCCCGAGGAGGGCTGGAAGACAGTCCCGACTCGCCGTCGTAGGCACCCCCCTGCCTACCTACCCCACTCCCCCAGGTTTCCCTAAGCAACAGGTTTGGGGCCCTGGCAGTTGAGGAGGAGGTATGCGAGGAAACGAATGCAGCCCCTCTGCCTCAGAGGAAGCGGAAACCTAGAGTGAGGCGATCATCTGCACGCCTTGAGACTGCCTCTGTGAGGCAAGAGAGAAAGGTTGTTGTAGTAGGGGATTCCCTTCTCAGAGGGACAGAAGGCCCTATATGTAGACCGGACCCTACACACAGGGAGGTGTGCTGCCTCCCTGGAGCCCGGGTCAGGGACATTACAAGAAGGCTATCAGGGCTGGTTAGACCCACAGACTATTATCCATTACTGATAGTTCAAGCAGGCAGGGATGCAATCACGAAGTGTAGCCTGCAAGCCACCAAAAGGGAATTCCGGGACCTGGGGCGCTTTGTTGAGGGCGGGGGAGCCCAAATAATATTCTCGTCTATCCCCACTTACGGGAGGAGGGGCTCAGAGCAGGACAGGCAAACCCACGAGTTGAATGTGTGGCTGAAAGGCTGGTGCCGGCGCAAGAACTTTGGGTTTTTTGACCATGGGATGGTGTACTCTGCTCCTGGCATGAGTACTGCTGATGGGGCTCACCTGTCCCATAAAGGAAAGAGGATCCTTGCCCAGGAGA
This sequence comes from Hypotaenidia okinawae, assembly GCA_027925045.1. Taxonomy (NCBI): domain Eukaryota; kingdom Metazoa; phylum Chordata; class Aves; order Gruiformes; family Rallidae; genus Hypotaenidia; species Hypotaenidia okinawae. Next base: position 34,050,857 of record BSDF01000004.1, read on the forward strand.
TGGCAGGGCTCATTGACCGAGCTTTAAACTAGTTAGGAAGGGGGAAGGGGATATTAAGAAGGCTGCTGGGGTTAGGCAAATGCTTCGGGAGTCACAACGAGAGTTGATGGTGGAAAAAGGTAAATTCCAACAGCACAGTGGTGGACTTGGAGATGGTTTTCCAGGTGTGAGTAGGGAAAATTCTGTGGATTGCCCTGAGTACTCCTCAGTGGAGCCACTTTTGCCAGTCCCCTGGCAGAAATCTCGCTGTGGGCTGTTGAGAATACCTACATCTGCTGCCCCACTTAAATGCCTTTATACAAATGCACGTAGCATGGGGAACAAACAAGAAGAATTAGAGATCTTTGTGCGGTCGCAGGGCCACGATCTCATAGCAATCACAGAGACGTGGTGGGATAACCTGGACGACTGGCACGCTGTCATGGATGGCTATGTGCTTTTTAGGAAAGACAGGCTCGGGAGGCGAGGTGGAGGAGTTGCTCTTTATGTGAGAGAGCACCTAGATTGTATTGAGCTCCACCTGGGGAAGGATGAAACATCTGTTGAGTGCTTGTGGGTTAAAATCAAGGGGCAAACTGGTATGGGGGACATTGTTGTGGGAGTGTGCTATAGGCCCCCTGATCAAGAGGAGCGGGTTGATAGTGCATTCTATAAGCAGTTAGAAGTAGCCTCAAGATCCCGGGCACTGATCCTTATGGGGGACTTCAACTATCCAGATATTTGCTGGGCAAGCAACACGGCCAGTCGTATGCAGTCCAGACAATTTCTGCAGTGTGTTGAAGACAATTTCCTGCTACAGATGGTGCAGGAGCCTACAAGGGGAGGGCGGGTGCTGGACCTTGTTTTAACTAACAAGGACGGGCTTGTTAGGGAAGTGAAGGTCGGGGGCAGCTTAGGTCTAAGTGACCATGAAATGGTTGAGTTCAAGATCCTGGGTGAAAGAAGCAAGCCAAAAAGTAGGATAGCTACCCTGAATTTTGGAAAAGCTAACTTTGATCTCCTCCGTGACTTAATAGGGGCTATCCCGTGGGCTACGCTGTTTGAAGGAATGGGAGCCTGTGAGAGCTGGCTAGCATTCAAACAGCACTTCTTCCAAGCACAGGAACGATGCATCCCTTTGTGCAGGAAATCGGGAAGGAGAGGCAGAAGACCTGCGTGGATGAACACGGAGCTGCTGAGTAAACTCAAAGAGAAGAGGAAGATCTATGAATTGTGGAAGAAGGGTCTGAGCACATGGGGAGAATACAGGAATGTAGTCAGGGCCTGTAGGGTCGCAACTAGGAAGGCTAAAGCCCTCTTGGAAACGAAGCTGGCAAGGGACATAAAGGATAATAAAAAGGGTTTTTTTAGATACGTGAATAGCAAAAGGATGACCAGGGATAATGTAGGTCCCTTGATGAATGAGGAGGGTGTCCTGGTAACGGGGGATACTGAGAAGGTGGAGATACTGAATGCCTTCTTTGCTTCGGTCTTCACCTCAAAGGCCCCCCGGGACCCACAGGCACTGGATGTAAATAGGAGTGTTTGGGATATGAAGAATTTCCCTCTGGTTGAGGTAGGGGAGGTCCAGGAGCGGCTCAAAGGGATAAACGCACACAAATCCATGGGACCGGATGGGATACATCCACGTGTGCTGAGGGAGCTGCCGGAGGTGATTGCTGAGCCGCTCTCTATCATCTTCAACAGGTCCTGGAGAACAGGAGAAGTGCCTGAGGACTGGAGGATAGCCAATGTCACTCCAGTCTTTAAAAAGGGTAAGAAGGAGGAACCTAGTAACTATAGGCCAGTCAGCCTCACCTCTGTCCCCAGAAAGGTAATGGAACAGCTTGTTCTGGATGCCATCTCCAAGCAATTGGAAGAGAAGAAGGTCATGAGGAGTAGTCAGCATGGATTCACCAAGGGGAAATCGTGCTCCACCAATCTCATAGCCTTCTACGATCTCATCACCGGCTGGGTAGATGGAGGGAGAGCAGTAGATGTCATCTACCTTGACTTCAGCAAGGCTTTTGATACTGTCTCCCATGACATCCTGATAGCAAAGCTGAGAAAGCATGGGATTGATGAGTGGACAGTGAGGTGGGTTGAGAATTGGCTGTCGGACCGAGCCCAGAGGGTCGTGATTCGTGGAGTGGAATCTGACTGGAGGCCTGTGACTAGCGGTGTTCCCCAGGGCTCGGTGTTGGGTCCAGTCCTGTTTAACATCTTCATTGACGACCTTGATGAGGGAATAGCCTCGACCCTCAGCAAGTACGCCGATGACACAAAGCTGGGAGGAGTGGCTGACACGCAGGAACACTGCGCTGCCATCCAGCGAGACCTGGACAGGCTGGAGAGCTGGGCAGTAAGAAACCAGATGAGGTTTAACAAAAGCAAGTGTAAAGTCTTGCACCTGGGAAGGAACAACCGTTTCTATCAGTACAGGCTGGGGGATGACCTGCTGGAGAAGAGCTCTGTGGAGAAGGACCTGGGGGTCCTGGTGGATGACAGGTTGGCCATGAGCCAGCAGTGTGCCTCGGTGGCTAAGAGAGCCAATGGGATCCTGGGGTGCATCCGGAGGAGTGTAGCCAGCAGGTCAAGGGAGGTGATCCTCCCGCTCTACTCTGCCCTGGTCAGGCCTCACCTGGAGTATTGTGTCCAGTTCTGGGCTCCCTGGTATAAAAAGGACAGGGATCTCCTGGAGAGAGTCCAGAGAAGGGCTACGAAGATGATAAAGGGCCTGGAGCATCTCCCCTATGAGGAAAGGCTGAGAAGATTGGGACTGTTCAGCCTTGAGAAGAGAAGACTAAGGGGGGACCTAATTAATGTTTACAATTATCTTAAGCAAGGGATGCAGGGGGAATCAGCCAGCCCCTTTTCAGTGGTCTGTGGAGACAGGACAAGGGGCAATGGCTGCAAGTTGGAGCATAGGAAGTTCCGCACCAACATGTGGAGAAACTTTTTCACAGTGAGGGTGACAGAGCACTGGAATAGGCTGCCCAGGGAGGTGGTGGAGTCTCCTTCTCTGGAGATATTCAAGACCCGTCTGGATGCCTATCTCAGTGAAATGTCCTAGGGAGCCTGCTTTGGCAGGGGGTTGGACCCGATGATCTCTCGAGGTCCCTTCCAACCCCTACAATTCTATGATTCTATGATTCTATGATTCTATCTTCTGAAGGGATCAACAGGAGAGAAAAGCAAGTTCTGTGAGCAGAGTGGACATACGAGCACGGCAGTAACACCCCCCCACACACACTGGGACTACTTTTCTGTTAAGTATTGTATCAGTTAACGCTGATGGGAGTATTACAGGTATGAGAACTGTCACTTCTCACAACCCAAAGAACTGCAGCACTACCTAGCAGTAGCACAGATATGATATTCCTGTGTCAAAAAACATGGATCAGCACTTACTTTTTCTGCACAAGTGCTACCACAAGAACTGTTGTCCTATTACACTGGGAAATAGCCTTAAATATACGAGCACAGAAAACCAGCAGCTCTGGAAAACTGTGGCTGTGGTGACAGGGAGCTATTCCCACTCTATTAAAGTCCCATTTCCTTTCCAAGCTGTAATACTGTTGCAGGACTGCAGGTACCAGTGAGACTCTGCTATTTTAACAGCATTCAAGCACTTCCAGCTAATGTAACTACTTAAAAATTTTAAAGCATGCACATATTTGTACATGCAACTAGATCAGGCCCTAACCCCAACACACGAGAAGACAATCCCTTCCAAGTATTGTTATTTATCTCCAGTACCCGTCGATGCCTCTCTCTGTCCTTGCACTTCTCTCGAACCCAGTCAATGGTATGGAAGTCATCATACGTTCCCACTCCCGGGATTGGCTCATCCAGAAGATCCAGTAGATGTGTTGAACTGTTGATACTTCCTCCATTTGTCATTGTATAATGAGTTCCTGTGGCAGAGGAAAGACAGCAATTAATTAATTCTGCAATAAACTTAAGTATTCTAATTTTCCTAACACTGTGGCACATAAAATTTCTGGACAAGTAATTAAGACACTTATCTAATATGCATATTGGGCTTCATTTAGGTCTTCCAGTGTTCTGTGTTGCTATTTTTTCCCCATCACTCATCTGCAGGTTAAATTTGCGTGTCAGTCTCTGGATTTGCTGAGGGTAAATATGAATGTACCAGTCTGAGGGTTCTGAGTGCAGACTCCAGAGAAAATTCAATGGAACAAAGTGGAAATACGAGCAGCTACACCACCAATTCACCTTCAAGTTCACTTCAGTGTATGAAATCTGACTGCAGGAAAACAAGTTTCCAGATTATCAAAAAAAGTAGTAAAAGGTCAACCAATTCCTGTAAAGTCCTTCCAAATGCTACACATGTGGAGCTCACCAGCCCCAGCTCTTGCCAACAACTGACAGCTGCATTTACACACAGGTAAAACATGCTTTTTTCTTTTAAATTTGTGGCCTGAGATCTCGCAGAAGCAGTGGGACACCTGGCATTATACTCAGACCCAAAGGGGTGCCTCAGCCATCTACTGCTTGAGAGGTTTGGTTCATGCCTGATATATAACACTGGGTTTATTTGGCCATTTTGATAGCAGTGAAAAACAACACGCAAGAAAACAGGGAAAAAAAACCTGCTGAGGGAAAAGACAATCCAACATTTTCAAGACACACAAAATACTATTCATCACATACTCACATTACATAAAGAAATGCTTAAAAGTGTATAAAAAGGTTACTTAAGAGAGTGCAAATACCAGAGGCAACTCCTCACAAATGCCAAAATACTATTCACTCATGCCAGCCTGGCTCCTGTCTGTCTTAATACTGTTTTTTCCCCAGGCTATGCCACATTAAATTCTCCCTCATCAATTCACCATAGATGTAAATATAGACTCACCATTCCTGTAAATCTCTTCCCAAAGCTGCTGCTAGTCTCTCTATGGGCAGATGTAAAGAAGCATTACTTACGCTTCCATTAATAAAAGGCTAACAACAACAAATTAAACCAGATTTGCAATTAGAGATGATTGTGACAACCTTGCTTTAGGATAAGGGATTCAATTCTCTTGCCATGTCTAATTCTTAATTCCAGAAGGAGTAAGATACATGTCTGGCTAGCTGAAAGGGCAAGCTGATGGTGTGGAAGGAGGAGTAACAAACTTCACACTGTAGTCTAGCTCTCAGAATTAATAACAGAATACATCATGGAAATGTATTTTTTTAATATGAAATTAACTTCATTTGCAAAGGAAGGGGATGTGAATTCAATCCAGCCACAGTTTAATTATTAATCTCCTACACAGTTACAGTGTGATCAAGACTGATGAGGGTAGGAGAAAAGCTTGCCTTTGCCCCAGGGGAGGTGGTTTTATGCCCTGCTATATATGGAGCAATATCCAACTAAAAGGACCATGCCACGCGAGGCAAAGGAGAGCTGAGAGTTACAAAGCTATCCCAAATAGCACCAGATGATTTTATGCCTATCACAAGGTGCTGGACTGGAATTCTCTCCAGGGAAACCATCAGGGACTGCACCATGCTCACTGCACAACACCCCAAGCAGAACTTGGAGGCTACAAAGAACAGTCATTGCCTGGATACAATAAAAACCCCACTGACACTGCATCATTCCCAGCATCACCGGCACACCAGAGCATGGGATCTAACTGGTTATTGTATGATAGGGAGGAGACACAGAACAAGATGAAAAGGTGGTTGTCCTGAACACAGAGCTGCCACGAATGCCTGATGTAGCTGAAGAGCTCTAATGCCGTACCAAGTGAGAACAGGCGGCAGCAACAGCCTGTGTTAGTAGAATGGCTGTCCTACAGAGGACCACAAGAAGGACAACTGTACACAGTCTGATGCTCAGCATGTAAGACACACAAATCCAGCTAGTATTACGTGTGTGCCACATAACTGTTCTAAAGGAGAATTCAGAGGAAAGTGTCTTTATCAACACCCAACGCTTTTCCAAGCATCCATTTCCCTTGCTTCTCTTCTTTCTCTAGCCTATCACACAATAAGATGCTCCCTTCAGCTAGGATGATAATGCATTTAGCAAATGTATTTGCCCTTCTCTCCTTCCCCTTTCTCCAAGTCCTGAAGTTTGAAGACTCACAAACCGGGTTGAATGAGACCTCAAAGATCTGCTAGTTCCCAACCCTTGCCATGGGCACGACATCCTCCACTAGCCCAAGGTGCCCAAAGCCCCATCCAACCTGACCTTCAATGTTTTCAGGGAGGGGGCAGCCACAGCTTCTCTGGGCACCCTGTGCCAGTATCTCACCATCCTCATCATACATAATTTCTTCCTAATATCTAACTTAAATCTACCCTCTTTCAGTTTAAAGCCATTACCCCTTGTCCTATCCCTCCATGCCCTTGTAAACAGTCCCTCTCCAGCCTTCTTGTAGGCTCCCTTCAGGTACTGGAAGGCTGCAAAAAGGTCTCCCTGGAGCCATCTCCTCTCCAGACTGAGTAAGTTCAACTCTCTCAGCCTGTCTTCATAGGAGAAGTGCTCCAGCCCTCTGATCATTTTCACAGCCCTCATCTGGACTCACTCCAACCATCCATGTTCTTGCACTGGGGACCCCAGAGCTGCTGGCAGCATCTAGAGGGGTCTCACGAGAGCAAAGGGGCAGAATCCTCTCCCTCAACCTACAGACCACACTTCTTTTGATGCAGCCCAGGATGTGGTTGGCTTTCTGGGCTGCAAGTGTACATTGCTGGCTCATGTTGAACGTATTATCCACCAACACTCACAAGCCCTTCTCCTCAGGGCTGCTCTCAAACCATTTTCTCAGGCTACAGCTCCACATGTTTCATGACAATACAAGCAGCCTTAGTCTTAAAAACCACAACAAGCACTTAGCACACAAGGTAAACAGGCACAGGCTCCATTTTCTGTATGTACCCACCTGAGTCATTCTGCAGCTGTAAAGAAAGCAAAGCTTCTTTTTGTTACACAGGACTTTGCTTAAGGCTTTATTAAGAATGGGAAGCAGATGGCAAAAGTGGCAAGTAGAACTTTGATTATCACTGTGATTCCAAATTAGCCCTTCGTTCTGCAGGGAGGCAAACAAACAAGCTGATGCTCTCAGAGGCTCGATACAACTCATGAGTAACAATCCTTACAAAGCAATCCTTACAAACACAATCCTTCCTTACTTTGCAAAACTAAGGCAGCTGGGATCCTTTTATTTGCAGTCTCTTTGCCGATAGCATCTTTACCAATCCTGTATTCTCAACACAGAACTAGCGCTGCTGCAGTCACAGCCTGCAAGCTCGCAGAGAGCAAGCTTCTGTACAATAAAAGCAACATGCTTCTGCAGAGAAAGTTAATTGTCTTTTTTAGGCAATTCAGCGGCTGTAGGTCTTGCCTGAACTACCTTCTAGAAAGGCAGATGCCTTATCTTTCCACGCATGCAATTCCAAGCCTTTGGAAGCATTCTTTCTCATCTCTAAGCTGAAGAACTGCTTAAAGTTGTTTAAAAAACCCACAATCCCCCACCCACAACTAAACACCACCACCAAAAAATTGATAAAGGCTATCACATTATGTTCCAAGAAAAAACCTGTAAGAAGCATTAAGGTTAAGAGTAAAGCACTCTACTTTGGGACACCTGACCAGAAGGAGGTATGACAAAACCCAACAAGAACGCTACGTGGACAGTACTGGAATAAGTGAGATAGATACCAACACCACAGGACAGCTCTTGTCTCTGAATAAGTTGGGGATTTGTTGTGGGGTTTTTTAATGAGAAAGAAAAAGTACAATCCAGAATTGCTTGAGAGGGCACTAAGTGAGAACGAAGTCTCTGCCACACTGCCCTCTTCATTTCCCTCTGAATGGGAAGCTTTACTGGACAGCTGTTAGCTCCCAACACTGATCCATCCCCCGCTTTGCTCACCGAGTCCCTCCCGACATAAAGCAGGAACAAAGAAATTACAGAACCAGTATTTTGATATACTCACAAAAGCTGTTTTATATGTTGCAGCCTTACGTATTACAGCTATGTCCTTGCCTTACGTCCCCCCACGAAGCAAGGAATAAATCTCTCTTCTTTTGTATTCTATATGTGTGCCTTCCTACCAGCAGTCTTCCATCATGACCGTTGTTGGAACTATGATAAACATGACAAAAAGCTGGTTTATGTAACTCACACAGAGCGTTTTTCAGGTGCCAGCAGAGTGTTTCCATAGGCAGCCTTACCTCCTCTAGCAGTGACCCCCATCCTCCCTTGGTTTTTTGCAACACGGATTTCTTTCAGACTTGAAAGTTGTGTTGTTTTTTTTAAATACCCATGTTTAAAAAGATCATATCAGCAAGGACTAAGATCTCCAAACCACGAGCACACCATTAGTGACTACCCACTATGGTACAGTTTGAATATTTTCAAGATAACCCATTTTAAAGCACTAGCAAATCACAACATGAGTTGTTGGTATCCATATGCTGTTGCATTTTTCACTTCACAGATCTCTCAGATTAAGTGCCCTGTGAAGGAACCCAGTTGATCATAAAGATCTTCAGGGTCCTGCTACCCTGTCCCTGAGAAGAAGAAATGTACAGTCAGTGGACTTCAGTTCTCACTTCACCTTGGTGCTCTCTCTTCTGGGGAGACAGTGGATTCCAGTTTCCACACTCTCCAATTTAGAAATCCCACTAAAAGTCCACTTAAAACACCTTTAGTTAAGGATACAAGAGAGTGGGTGCTTCCCAGTTATCTAAACATAGTTTCAGACAAGAAAGGGGTTTTGCAAGATACTTGATGCTCCTGACTCCTGCAAAACTGTTCCACGGTCCTTCATGACTCTTTCCTTGTGTGCAGTGTTCCTTCTTTCCTCATAAAGAGAAACACTGAGATTTAAGATAAATGGTGCATCCTGGTTAATCAAATGGCGCATGTTAGATTTCTGTGGGGCTCCCCACCACATCATTATCTGAACAACGACTTAAGTTCACCTAGAGATCAAATTTGCTCAGCTACAGCCTCCACAGAGGGTAAGGGACAGAACTGAGACACAAGCACGCTCATGAGGGTGGCCAGCAGTTTACAAGAGACCGTAATGTCATGATAAAGTTCAAGACCCCTTCCAGAAGCCATACAGCATACAATACTTCTGAATGCACATCCCAACACACACTGCTCCGTCTCAAACCCAGCACGTATCAGCTTACTCCATTTTAAGAGGTGAGATGTATCTCTCAGGACACAATCATCCAACTAAAACTGAGCTGATCTAACAGATCTTGCTCCCCTAGTCATCCCTCCCATTCTTGGTCACACCCCCCACCACTCTCACCCTAGGATCAGCTCAGTCACCCTTGCATCCGACTGCACAGTAAACCTATCCAACAGGCTAATCCAACTAAGCAGACAGAAGGAACAACAACAAAAACCTGGCCGTTACACAGAGCTGGAATCGAGCTTCTGTGCTGGCAGACAAGAAACAGAGCTGGGGCGAGAGCAAGAACTGAGGGAGTGGATGGGGAACAAGCAGCAGATTCACCCCCTTCCACAACAGCAAACTGTCAGAGCGGCTGTACCAAAATACAGAAACATACCCTTGGGGTCTTGGTAGATTTTAATTATCTCATTCTACTGGAAACAATTCAAAGCTTCTGCAGAAATATTAATATCCAGGCACTACACTGAATGAAACTGATCTAACTGTATAGCTCAGCAGAGCTCAAAGCTCCTGAAGGTGACTATACTTAAAAACATTTCAGAGTTGGGAATGCAACAGAGAGACATCATCAGTACTGGAGTCAATGGCAGAACAATAGCAGTCAGTTTCTCAAAGGTATTTATTTACAAGCAGGTAACTCTTACAGTAAGGAAACACTCATTTGCTGCTGCTCACAGCCCCCTTTTTCAAGACACTGCCCAACTACGCAGTACCCACCAGCAGCCATCCTTCTGCCTGACAGCAGCACAACCCCTTTAATTTGCGCCACTCTGAGCAGTGTATGAAAGGAGGGGGAAAAAAACACCCCTCTGTAAGGGAAAACGAAGCTAATCAGTTTACACCAAAGGCTGGAATAAGCTCTCCCTGACATGACCATCCAAACCTGCTGAGTGCTAAAATCAGCTGGGGCCGTAGCTTTCCAGAGGCCTGATACTAATCCACAGCTTTGCTTCACCCCCATGTCCTTGGGCATTAGGCAGCAAGGGGAGGGGAGGTGGGAAAGCCCCCTGAGTGCAATGCACACCCTACAGATCATTTAGACTTGGAACAAAATTTTCATACATCAAATATATCTTGGAATACATATCAAATATATATATATCAAATCTATCTTGGAACAAAGATAAGATACATCAGTGTTTGAGCTTCTTTCAGTCTCCATGTTTAGAGCTCAAAATATGGGGGTCTCAATTAAAAAAAGCATCATCAGAGCATTTAAATTTGTCTGTAACCACTTCAGAAGAGTGATTAAGCACTATTGTCTTTTCCTGGCTAGCAGTGTTTTTCAAATTTCAGGATCAAAAGCACAGCAAGCCATGCCAGAGCTCTATCATTCGCTACTGTTGATGATCAATGATCATAAAGTCTTTGTAATCAAGTCATCCATTCCTCTCTGTGTGCAACTGAATTTTCAGCCAGTCTCTTCATTGGCTTTTTGAAATTGCTTCAAAAGCTTAAAAGCACAAATTGGTCTCTGCATTACAATCAAAATGCATACAAAAATGACAAAGCTATATATTTGCTGATGGCAAAAAAAACCACTCTGGGAGAATCTCTGATAGGTGGGAAACAGGATGACCCCCAACAAGATCTGAAGAACAGGGAAAAGAAATAAAATGCTTTAGCAAAGTACTGAGAGATAAAATCCTCTCCTCTTTCCTCTGAAAAAAAAAATCCAAACAAAAATCAAAGGAGGTTTAAAAATAACCTTTATGAAGTAGGAGTTAAATGAAAGCTGAATGGTAGCACCTCAGAGTTAAACCAAGCCTGTTGAAGACTTGCATCCACTGCGAAAGCACAGGGATCCAGGAAGGCAGCAGAGAAGTCAAGTACTGCCCAGTGTGTACACACAGCGTAATTTAAAAACAAACAAAAAAAACCCCATGCATAAACAGGTCTGGCTTTTTACTTTAGGCAGAAGCACTTCTGATTCTATGAATCAGCAGAAAAAAATGGCTTTATTATTATAGATTTCTTCTGCAGACTTCGAGGCAGAACGGACTATATTTATTTAGTTATGTCTTTCCTAATCAGGGACTTCAGATATGCAAATGAAGAGTTCGGGGGATCCCCATGCTCCCAAGTTTACACTGTAAACAGATGATGCATGGAGCAGGAAAGAGATGAGAAAAATAAAAGGTATGAGGATAGATAAAGCAAACATTGCAGGGGGGAAACAAACCTATTGTCTAACAGCAGCGAGCCAGTAAGAGTCAGGAGAACAGAAATTTAGATAATCAGATTTCTAAACGCTGCTGTGTGTACATAAGAGCTACTTACATGTTGTTTTGGAGGGCAAAGACAGGATGCAACAGAGATAATAATTCTGCTAATATGATTAGGCCAATCAGGCCATGTTCAGGCCTAAGGAGGGCAGAATCTTGGATTCATTATCTCTCTAATATCAGATAACAATTATACATCAGATAAAATTCTGTCCAAAATTGAGCAATACAAGCCCAACCGAGAACCTCATCAATCACACAGCACAGGCATGCAGATAACCTCCAACTACCTACAAAAGACTGCAGTTATATCACACGGTACCTTCTGTTAATCACCCAAATCAAATATGCTAAAGCTGTAATTGAAAAATCCTCGTTCTCTTTTTCTCTTCCACCGAAGTGCCCCAGGAAGCCAGTGCCATAACCACGCCGAGCCTCCCCAAGCACTGATTTCTGCCACAGCACTTGGTGTCAGACAGCTATCATCATCTCAACCACATTTCCTGTTGTGAGCCTGTAATTAGTCTAAAAATTAATATTACTCTCCCTCTGCTAGCAATGAAATGTCAGGATCAGACTCTAGCTCTGAGCTTTTTATACACAACTTTCACACCCATTTACCTGAAAGGTCACGCTGGGAATTTCGGTCTCTAACAGGTTTTGATTTACCTACTAACTCTTAAACATAAGCAGCAGTACAGCCTAAAATACTAAGGTGTGACTTCAATCACTTAGAAGATGTGAACTGGCTCGGTATGCATCTGACTGGAACTCCACCTAGGAGATCATTAAGTATCCTCTACCCCATAGGATATGCTTTTGGTAATGGGAGGGGAGAAGTTTCCCCAATGTTACTATGAGTAGTACAAGTCTAAGCAACAGGAGGTACACCTACATGCAGTGGTGGTTGGTGCACAATAAATTAAATTGCGAGTTCTTTTGTGTCAAAACCCCCAAAAGGTAGGTTTACTAACACTAAGTAATCAGTACATTTGGTGTGCTCTTTATATATGTAATTCTCCCATGTCCTGGCTGCTGACCTCATCACAGATTATTAGTGGTACCGCATTTCATTAGTTTTGCTTGAGGACTTCCAAAACCTGAAATCTAAGATGTGCTTACGTAGATGGAACAAATAAAAGGGAGTTAACAACCCTCATGCTTGCTGAAGCTCAAATAATCGAATCATAGAATTGTTAAGGTTGGAGAAGACCTCGAGGATCATCCAGTCCAATCATCCCCAGACCACCCATATGCCTCACTAAACCATGTCCCCAAGTACCTCATCCAACCTCTCCTTGAACACCCCAAGGGACGGTGACTCCACCACCTCCCTGGGCAGCCCCTTCCAATGCCCAGCCGCTCTTTGGGAGAAGAAATGTCTCCTCCTTCCTAACCTGACCATTACCTGCTGCAACTTCCAGCCATCTTGCTACTGGTAGCCTGGCTGCTAGTATGTGCGCTGCTATTACTCAGCTTTCAAATCCTTAAAGAATGGTAAAACAAATGCTTATTTAAGAAAAAAAAAAGTGTGGGGGAATAAAAAGCGTGAGCATGGCTGTGAATGGCTGGAAGACAAGTAAGATGCTGGTAATATGGTACTTTCAAAACAGTCCTGCTAGCAAAAATGATGCAAAAATCAATCCAAAGGCAAAGAATTATTAAGCAACACAATTTAATTACACATATATCCCAGCATATGTTTACCATATTGAAAATTCTTACCAAACAGTGTACATGTCAGTTACTTATAAGGCCCTTAAAACCATTTCTGAGGAGAAAATCTAGCACTTTTAATTCTTTTAGTAATGAGATGAGAGAAGATGTGAACTGTCTTCCTGCAGTTTTATTTCAGTCTATCAGGGAGAATAAGGAGGTCTGGAACAACGGATTTAGTACCACATAAAGAGAAGTCTCAGGACAGAGCAAGTTAAAGGAACTCCTGATAAAAGGTAGTCCAAAATACCTGGCTTGGGTTTTTTTTGAGGAGATAATGATGACTAATGAACATTAAAAGATAAACACAATTAATAAATACATATTCTAAAATCTTTCTTTTTGATGTTTCATGGTGTATTTGCACTGAAAAAAATAATACACCTTAATGCAAACCAAAGTGTCGGGCTTTTAATGATAATGTATTATAAGACACTGTATTTCATCTCACTGAGCGTTAGCAAAGGCCGTTAATTAAACCTCAAAGACCCCTAATGATTTAAACAGTCATTTCATCATTGCCGAGGTACAGCCACTCAGGGTGAGCCACTGCAGTCAATTAGTGCAACAAATGCTTTGATGTTACAAAGCAGTTTTGCAGACAGGAACATTACTCTGCAGGACAGAAGAGCTCTCAGGATGTGAACAGGGGAAGAAAATTCCACAGGCTCTAACAATTAAGCTTGATTTCTCAAAATATATTTATCTATTTTCTTGTAGCCTGTTATTACAAAGCTCTGAAGCCTACATTAGAGGAAAAAAAGCCTGGTAGTATCCTTTTCCAGACTCACAGGTAAAGGAATGTCGAGAATTTACTTTAAATCCCTGGCTTTCCCTGCACTGTTTTACAACTGATTTTGATCGCTAGATGACAGTAACAGGTTTTTGCAGTGCTGTAAATAATCAGGAAATACAAATTTTGATCAACTCTCTAGAATAAACTGGTTTGGAACCTCAGCTCTCTTATGAGTCATGTGCACTTAAATTAAGATTTGCAAGAGATTACGGTCATGCTGTTGGTTGTTGTTGGATTTTTTTCTCATCTAAACCCACTACAGCAAGGTGAAGAAGCCCCAGTAACACAGGGGTTTGAAACATGGTGTCAGAATACAAACCTTAAAGGAACCCAGGGAAACTGGAAAAAGTGACAAGTCACAACTGGGAGCTTTCCTGCAGGCTCCTAGTAGGTGTCACCACAACCAGAACACCTAGTCAAAACTCCTTTCACTGAAGTATTTGTAAGCTGTATATTTAATAGCCGCGCTCCGTTGTGCCAGGCACCGTTGTGCACTGCAAACAGCACTACTGGTATTGTAAAATCAGCTAAAGTCTGGTGATTTCCAGCAGTACACAGTTGATTGCATTTCCATGTCTGACTGTAACCTGCAGTTTGAAAGTGGAACAGTGGGGCTGTTTTGCAGGTTTCATAGCTAAAACTACCTACAGATCTACGCTTGCATAACGGCTGAGGTTAGAAGGAACCTTCCGAGGTCATCTGATCCGGCCCCCGCTCAAGCAGGGCCACCTGGGCTAGGGCCCACAGACAGAGAGCTTCTGAGTAGCTCAGAAGAAGACGTCACCAACTCCCTGTGCCACCTGTGCCAGTGCTCAGTCACCCTTACAGTAAAAACCTGTTTCCGGGTGTTGAGAGGGAACCTCCCATGTTTCTGCCTGCACCCATTGCCTCTGCCCCTGTACCAGAGCATCCCAGGCAAAAGCCTGGCTCTGCCCCCCTGCACCTTCCCCACAGGTATTTGTGTACCTTGGTAAGATCCCCAATTCGCATCTTGCAAACCTTCTTAGAAAATACCATCCTCAGAAGTGATTTTAGAATCCGATTTAGAGAACTGCCCAACATTTGCTGTGCAATAACAATCTGGGCAAAGAAAAAATGGCTTGTTTTAAAATACTCTGAGCTGTACTAGAACTTGTTGATATTGGCAACCTACGCTGATAACATTCTGAGAATCAGAAAAAGGCAAATAACCCTTTTTATGCAAGCTACTAAACCAGATTAAAACGGTGGATGAACATTAAAAGCGTGACCTAAAATAATAAATGAATGTTATAAAAACATCCTATCTTTATTCTCAGCCTCCCTCCTTCTCTAATGCTATCACCTGCAGCCATAGATGTTGATAACTAATTTTAGATCAGCCATTCTAAACAAAACTAAAGCTAGTATTTACCACAATTGTTGTTCTTAAACACCAGAGGCTGTCAAATCCAACAAAACTGAAAGGAGCGACTTACGTCCTTGTCAATTGAGGGCGTAACTTTTAATTCACTCCTACCAGCACTTCTCCCAGTACAAAACCAAACCTGCATGGAATATGTTCTGCTTTAAAGTTCTAGTAAGAAACAAAAGGCAAGTTCAAAGAGGATATTTTTCCCTGAACACTGATAACACTGTTTTCTCTGTAAATCTGCTTCCCTGCAAGCAACAGTGTAAAAGAGCCGACCACAAAGCTCCAGTCTCTTAAGAGCTCATCAATACAGCCCTGACACATTGCGATTGTAATTGCTTTCCCTTCACGTATCCAAGACGTCAACAAAGAGTCGAGTCTAAAAGCACGTAGGGTGACTTCAAAGCTCGATAAACACCGTTCCTAGTCCAGTTACCGAAAGACCTGAAAATAGCCTACTTCATAAACTCCGGCCAATTCTGTCACGGTCAGTCACAGCCACGACTTTCGGGCTTTGTGGGTAAAAGGGTTTTATTTGTTTATCTTAAAAGGAGGGATTATTTATCTTAAAAGGAGGGATTATTTGGTTATCTTAAAAAGAGGGGGAAAAAACAGAGAGAGAGAGAGAGAGAGAGAGAGAGGGAGAGAGAAAGGCAGGGCTGCCACATATCGAAGATGGAGTCACCAGCCGATGCGATGTGAAGCAGGGCTAATCTGCCCACAGAGAAAACAACCACTGACAGCACGGGAACCAGCCGGAACTGAATTCCCCTCCTACAAAAGGATCGGGCTGGCAAAACAAAGCCATGCGGTAATTAACGAGCCTGTACATCTCCGCTTCGGAGCCCCGCAGCAATCTCGCACACCCAGACGTGCGAACAAGTAACTCGAACGTAAACCCCACCATACCTACCTCGTTTATGCAACTCCCTGAGCGGAATGCCGTCTCCGCCCCCCCCATCGTAGGGCAGGTAGGGATCCGAAGAGGCATCCATGGAGGCGAGGCACCCCCGAGCCCGTCCGCCGGCTCGGAAGGGCCGCGGCGTTTCCTACCCAAGGGCGGCCGCGGGGGACGCTGCCATGTTTGACCGGGATCCGGCCTGCGCGCCGCCGCCTTGGCGCAGGAGCCGGGCTCTGCCCCGCCGCTGATGTCAGCGCGGGGCGGCCGCAGCCGCTGCCAGAGGCTGGGCGGGCCCCGGGAGCGGCGGCCCCGCTACCTGCGCGCCGCGGGGAGGGGAGGGGGACACACGGCACGCTGCCGCCAGGCGCTGCGGCGCTTCTCCGGCTGCGCGGGAAGACGGAGGCGGCGGCAGAGGGAGGGGAGAGAGAGCCCGGTGGCGAGTTACGGCCGGAGACAGGGAGCTTCAGCCCCGCTCCGGGCGTAGGGACACGGATGCCGGGAGAACACACCGCAGCTCGGTCACTCCCCACGCCGAACTGCCCCAGCCGCCTGGGGCAGCCGGTGGAACGGCGGACGCGGAAGATCGTCCGCGGTAGCTGGCTTGTCCCTCTCAAGCCGCACCGGCGGGGGACGCCTGACACGGTGACCATCGCGGCTCCTGCGGAGGGGACAGTAGGCGACCCGTGGCTCGGCCCAGGGGCAGCGGGGGAGGGGAACTCCAGCTCCCAGTAGCTTTATTTACTCTCTTCAGCCACCAAAGGGATTAGCACCGAGAAGGAACAGCGTAACCGGCTCTGCTACACAGGGTCAGCTCACCCAGCTCTGACCTCCAGCCTCTGCCCCGCACGGGGCTTCCAATTCTACAGCCCAACATGGCAGATTTGAACATATGTCACCGAAAACATTCCATCAAGACTTAATTATATATCCAACTAAGTGATCTGGTGTCTCCAACTTTTTTTCTTTTCTTGATGATGATTCTTCTGGTATTACAAGTGTGCAACACCCACACTCCAAAAGCAGGGGGGACAGGATGGGGAGACCAACTGCAATAAACCACCTCATACTTAAGCTTGTGTTACTCTACACATTGACAAAAGGCTCCAGGTCCCTCAAAAGTCACAAACTCAAAACAGGCAACAACCCCCATGAACACCAACTGAGGCCTTCCTGTGATACATCAGTGGCTGTTAGAGCTGGGGCAAAACCCCAGCGCTTGTAAACAAGGGCTATCTGA
Source organism: Hypotaenidia okinawae (assembly GCA_027925045.1). Lineage (NCBI taxonomy): Eukaryota > Metazoa > Chordata > Aves > Gruiformes > Rallidae > Hypotaenidia > Hypotaenidia okinawae. The sequence continues at coordinate 34,068,281 of BSDF01000004.1, forward strand.
GGACAGGAAATCCTAAACTGGCGTCAGTAATAACATCCCCATCACATGTAAGCAATTATATACTGTATCCATGTATTAACTTATGCTCACTGTAAGGTCTTGTACTGGTCCCATCTCGCAATTACTGATAAGAGAACTATTTTACATGAAATTTCCAGTTAGTTCAGTTGTAATGAAATACATGTGTAGGACACTTTTCTTTCCCCTCCAGCTGGTAATATTATTGTTCCCTGATCTATTATTCTTAGTCATTAAGTGTTCTGCTTCAGTGAAGCATGTCACACACTCACTAAGCTCCCACTTAAGTTGCTGAGATTCATTTTTGTCAAATTACGTAAAAGCAACAAGTACTCTGGAAATCTGGAAATGGACACACAAGTCATTACACATCCAGCCTCAGTACAGCACTGCCATGTGTCTTGGACAAAGCTGTGTCTACACACACAAAACACACATGATTTACGTAATGGGCGGGGGGTCCTACTGAAGTTACTGAGCCCACTCCAGCTTAGAGTGGCAGAGAATGCCATGTCCCTGCAGCACCAAGGCCCAGCTTCAGTTTCATTCCCCCCAGAAAGGGATTCATTTTATTAGGTATGCCTCTTCACCTTGGAAGTGTGACAGACAGGCAACTTCTAGTTTTCAAATACATTTGGTTCTTCAATAACTTTCCAGGTATGTTCTTAAAGAAGTTGCTTCTATTATAAAGCCAATGCCAACATTCCAACCTGTGTACTGGAAGTGATCTTTTAAAGCACACAGCACAGCAAACAGAATTTACTTTTCAGATCTGTTAATATATTAAATCTTAAAAATATAGTTCATACAAACATTGAGAAGATGCTGGTATCTCTAGAGATGGACACACAAGTAAGAATGAAGAAAAAAAAAAAAGCATACAGCAAAACTTATTTTAAAGCCTTACAGCCTGACTCCAAGACAAAGGGAACCCCTTAGCCACAGGTACTCCATGCTAAAGTACAGGTGTCTTCCGAGTTACACACACATCTCCATTTGCTGTCAGTCGTATCGGGAAATACTTTATGAAGGATGGCTTTCTACCATCACCTTTTCACCAAGAGCAACTGAATCTTTAAGATCTCAAGTATCTGAAAACTGGCTAACATTCAGAGCCATTACACATTCTCAGTATTTATTTCTGTCTGTAAAAAACCCAAACTTAAGCACTTCTGAACTTCAAATTATCCACATTGCTTTGATTTGAAGAGTACAACAGAAACCCATGAGCATTCTCAACTCCTTATCTCAACCTGGAAAGAGCCTGTAATCTTGTTGTAAAGGCTCTAAAGAAAGTGTAATTCACAGCAGGAAGAAACACTACAACAATTTCTGGAATCTGAAGAAAGATTTATAGAATAAATACACTAGCAGTTCATTCTATCAATTATAAAGCAACACTAGAAGTTCAACTTCATATTTTAAAGAATAGGAAGTAAAGGATATAAAGGACTTGTATTAACACAGCCTAGAAGATCACTGCTAGTTTAAGAGTTTGATGTGGTTACCAAAGGCCTGGAATATCTTTGAACTGGTAACAAAAATTCCTCACAGCTAAGAAATGCCTTCGAACTTGTTGGCCTAAAATTCTTCACTGGACTAAGGCACATGGAGGATTTCCACACAAGTCTAACATTCAGTCCAAGTTGGAACAGATAAAGGGTGTGTAACTAGTTGAGAGGGCATACCTGGTAACAGATATGGCAAGAAGCCTGCGATGCACAGGCATACATATGGGTTATATAAAATGTCAAGTGTCTACCAAATCCTAAACTGTGACAGCTCCACCGAGGTCACTGCTTATCAAGTGGCTGCCAAATATAGTCCTTTTCTTTGTCTAGTCTTAAAGAGCAGAACAGTCATCTTCCCTTCTCAATTACTAGTAGCTTGTGTTCTCTTTGTTCATAATCGCTACCACTGTGTGTATTCCCTTTCTTGTAACACAAAGAAAAGCTGCTTGTGTTGTGTTTGGGGCTTTCTAAACAAGAGAAAGATTCCATGCATGCTAATCTGACCTAGTTAAACCAGTCTTTCTGTAATATGTAAAAGTCTATGCAATTTCATCTTTCCAAATTATTCTTTTTCTTTCTGATTGGAAATAGTGTCCCATTTTAACTCTCTGATAAGTTTATATTCTAAAGAGTATGACATATCCTTCTGCTGTGAAGTTCAGCAAATTCCAGTACTGTAGTTAGTGAAATGGTGTCTCTAATTAACCAGATGTTTGGGGTATCAGAGAGTACATAACATTATGAACACCCATTTTAAGGCCAAAACTCAGTTTTACAGTAGCCTTATTTCCAGTGACCGAGGGCCCTTTGGAATGGCCAATTTGGTTCATACAGCAGCTCACATGAAAAGAGCAGGTTTGTACAGTGGTTTGCTTTCAAGATTTCATCACAGTAATTATAGACTAAGGCCTCAACCCCAGAAATTCTCCATGCCCGAATAACTTCACACATCCGAGCGCTCCTATTGTTCTCAACAGGCACAGACTGTGGTTAACCATGACTTAAATGCACCTGTCTTTGCAGAAAAGGGCTTAAAGTCCATTGTTAATGAAATATCACAAAGCATACACAGCTGACGTAACTTTAAAGCATATTGAAAATAAAGATAACCTTAATTCTCCCTCCACACCTTATCTTTTCCCTTTTAGGAAGAGAGAAGAAACTCATTAAAGATAAAAGTATCTGAAAACATAAGAACAAGCCAGAGGTTAGATAAATCAGGTATACTCCCAGGGACAGGTGTTCTGAGGTGACAGAACAAGGCCAGTGAAAAGAAGGGTAGTATCTCAGAGGTATTACAGTCTCCTTCAAGGCAGGAGGGAAGACCTTAACTCTGAAGCCCTGTTCCACCTATTCATATCAAAAAGCAAGCTATCTTGAAGGAAGACAACCAAACCCCATCTCTCAATTCCCTCAATCACTTGGTTTATTTTGGTGACAGAACAGGTAATTTCATTGCAGCAGGTAATGAAAACTGAAATTGTGTCTTTCCTGAAAATCCATCTGTAAGATTAGGTATGCTGAATGATTTCATGAAAGTAACAAGAGATGCCAAAAATGCAGCTGATAATTACAAATGCTAGTGTGACTGATGCAAGAGTTTGGTGATTCTTAACTGTCATTTTCTTTCCTGTTATTATTCAAAACTCAATCTTCTCCCTTCAGCAGAGCTAGAAGATAATGTTCTCTTGAGAAAATGCTACATAACAGAGCACTCCTCAAAGCAGTTACCATCCTCAACCATTCTGAAAATAATTCAACTCACCGGTGCCTTCAGTTGAAGGTTGGGCATGAAAGCATCCATTTACAACAGGGTGCTCAAAGAATACACAAAATGTCTCAAAGCCTACTGTATCTCATCCCTCTTCCATTTATTTTCTCTGCAGCTTTACTCTCCTGTCTTTTTTCCCCCAATTGCTTCTTTCATTTACCCTCTTGTCAATCCACACAGTAGGTCTAGATCCTTCTACCAGCTTGACTTCTCACACTTAGCGTGCCTCAGTTTTCTGTTCTTGAAGCCCCTTTAATCTGACTTCATTTTTCTGCATAAGATCATACAACTTTCTCATGTGGGTCAGACAGAACCAGCAACGGGATCATGAAAGTCAATTACAAAAAAGAGACACACCTTCCTCCCAGTTCTGGTACCCAGGCATGGTCCAGAACAAAGTAAGTCAAAGATGCAATCACAAAAAGTAAAAAAGGAATTAAAGAAAAAAGGAAAAAAGTTCAGTTATACATAACTTCAAATTAATACACAGTAAAAATAAGCCTTGTATTAGAGTTCCAGACTTCATTCCTTCATCAGCATTATATAGAACTGTGTGCTTGATCATAATGGCGTTAGCAAAAGGCTCCCAGCTCTGTATCAAGCCATATACAGAAGACTCCATTAAGCTGTTTCCATTGCCACCTCATCAAAAGCCTCAATGAGGCAGACAGACGATGGCAGGAAAGATTTCAGACCAAATATAACGTAAAAGCAGAAGAAAACAAATTTATAACACATGCTGTTGAGTTGTGTGAGGCAGATGGGGCTCAAACAAAGCAGGAGTCCAAAAACCCCCAAGGAACACACTTAGCAGTGGCACACAACAAGGTTTTCTCTATTTGCATTTTATTATATGGCTTCTTAATCAGTTTCTCTTTTTGTAACCATTTGTTTCCCACAAATTAGTTACCTAATTTTGCTCATAACCATTTGACCCAGCAGAAGACACTTTACTCCACGATCCAGCCTAATAAGCTTGCTTCTTCACTGGCCAACTAGAGAGTCTTGAATTATATTTCTACAACACCATGTAACTTCCAGCTGTGCTTTTACTCACTGTCCAGACACAGAAGATAGTAACTGAAGTCCAACCCAACCAACAAACAGAAAGCAGTAGAACAGGTCATATAGCCGCAGGCATGTTGCATAATCAGTTCTGAGCCCAACTTCCCTCTGGAGTAGCTGCACCTTCCCCAGTGAAGGAGTGAAATGCCAGTAAAAGCTCCTCACTGCCATGCAAAACACTAGGGCAGGTGAAGAAACAGAACAAGATTATACAATATCAGAAAACTGGAAAAACGAATTAATAGTGTTATGATTCATCTTGCAGAATATCAGGCTGGGAATGCATATGTATATGATGAAATGTAATTCTGTAAATATGACTTTGACAGGAAAGGCTGGTGAGACCGTTCAAGGTCTGTTGGTGGCTTTTAAAGCAACACAATTCTCATATCCCCACAACCAAGCCTTCAAAGAACTGACCCTGGCATTTGTGACAAGTCAAAACGGTCAATATTTGTTTTTCAACTCTGAAAAGAACAAGAAATTAATTGGTTACTAATAGTCTACATACACACTTGCAAGCTTAATGCCACACCAATGCAATTACCATCTGAAGGCCCACGCTAATGCGGTGATGCTGTTACGGGCTGTTCAGCTGAAACATCAGCAAGTGAATTTTGGATGATAATTGTAGTTAAAACCAAACAGAGTGCTGGAAAACCACTATCATGACAAGCAGGTAAGATGCAAGACACTTCAAACACCTGCACCTCATTCAATAACAACACCCAGTAAAGGAAGATAAAATATTTTTACCCCCTGAACTTAAGAATCTTCCAGTCTACTTTGTTTGCTTGTTTTCTGCCAGGAATTTTGAAGTCTTTGAGGGGAGAACTTTGTTAGTCAGCCCAGTTATCCAGGTGAACACAATGTACAACAACTTGTGTTCCAGACAGATGGAGAAAATTGAATTCATGCGTTACTATTAAAAAGTAAAAGAAAACAATCGTTCTGTATTGTCCTACATTCTGTGTTCAGCTGCACTGGTACTGTGGAGCAAAGTGTCTGCAGCTCTAACTGAAATACAACAGAAAAAATGTCATAACCAGTTACTGACAACTTAACTATTCAAAATAAACTAGCTGTGCCTCACGCTCAGCCTTGTGATCAGAGCAAGACATGTTATCTCGTGCTTCACACTGCATGGCATCAGTTGAGAGTGAATATATTCCTTACCTATGATGAACAATGAGCTTTTAATGCAAACATTGTAACTTGGAAAACAGGTTGCGTTTAACTCAGGCAACAGATATGTTACACTGTCAAAATGACTGTTCAGTCAAGTTGGTTTTATACCACGGGCATGGAGAAAACAATGCCAAGGGTCCAAAATGACTTCAAAGACCCCTCTTCATATCAGCTGTGGACAATAGGAAGAATCAATTAAGCTACTGTTATATTCTTTATATTTGGAAACTGTGTTAAGGTCTTTACACAAGAAAGGAGCTATTTTACTCTTTGTATTCTTTCTTTTCCTTATAGACTGCAACAGCTAAATAGAAAGAAGCACGTATGTAAAAGGACATTCATGTATTGTTGGAAAAGATGTACATCTAAATCTCAATTAAGCTCAGATGCAGTACAGATTATACAGAACAACCTGCATTTGCTGAAAACTACATTCTGTCCATCAATGCCATAATAATACCACCAGATAGTGAACTAATAATGTCAGCATTTAGGCACTGAAAATGGACTGGTTTGGTCTCTCACTTCAGGCAAAGGACTCCATCTCATGGGTAAGGCCAGTTCAGGAGAGCTGCAGTGTTTCACACCATGACCTGTTGGCATATTCCTGTTTTCAGTGGCACCACTATCACTGCAAGAAGATAGTAGCGGCTGTAGCAGCAGCTTCTGAAGCACCAGTTTACAGGTTGTCATATTAAGGTTAACTATTGCCAATTTGACGTTAACACCATATGCCAGATTGTAAACTGTCTCCTCACTGAAGTCAAAATATAAGCAACCAGGTTCCTTCCACTGAAGCAGGAATCCCTATAACTAAAGAATGCCACGCTCATTCAGGACTCCCACAGACAGATCAAAGCATATGTAGATGCAAACTTCAGCGAGATCATTTATTTGCCAACCATTTTTACCTCAAATAAGGTTTAATCACCTGATTTCTGCCGGTGTCTTGAAAATTTTGCAATATGACAACATTACAAAGATCCACATCCTGCTGAGCTTGCCCTACACTTAGTAAAAACAAGAAAACCCACCAACAACGAAAGAACCTGAAAACCAACGCAGTCCTCTCCTGCAGGGCTCTTGTATAGAGAGAGATCACAATTCTGAGCAGAATTATGGAAATCTCTTAGTTTTTCCTAGCTAGGTGCCTATGCTGAGTCATAAAAGGAAGAAGTTTGAGATTTTGAAGAGCCTTGTTACACCTTCCAGCCCAGCCAGTAGCCAAGAATTGTGTGTCTTGAATTTTAGAGACAGGTAAGGCAAGCCTGTGCTAAGAAGGAAAAAAACATTCCATCTTTTCGTTGTATTCCCCAGATAAAAGAATTCTTTCTAAATGGAAGTGAAAACTCATTAATTGAAATAGATTAACAGATTAATATGTTTTCCCCCGTTAAAGTAATGGAAAACAATGAACTATCTCAGCACAAAATTTTTTAACTAAATAGTGTAGACACCCTCCTATAAAATTTAAACCACTAAATATTAGCTTATATGTGACTAAACTTTTAAAGAACCGATAGGTTCACAATGGCAAGCATGTGTTTAAATTGACCTAACAAGAAGCAAACTGTCTAAAAACAGAACAAAGATAAATCTTGATGAAATTATGTCCAGATTGCCTACACTAAAGTGCACCACATGTATGTAGAAGCATTGGTAGGATCAATAGGTAAGGTAAGGAGTTGGTAAGTCCTCTCTAAAAAGTGTTGGATACCATCACTGTTCCTCTCATTAGACTGCAGTTCAACAAGGAAAAACACTAATTTCAGGACTACGAAGAGATGAGTGTTGATAAGCAACAAAAGCAAGTCTTAAGCTAAGTTTCCAGGCAGTATCTTTTCCAGGCAGGGCTTTGCTGCGAGCCATCCAACCTTCCGCATGCATAGCAATTTCATTATTTAGCATGTTAAAACACTGTGCCTAAAGAATTTACAATTTCATAATATCTACTTGTTCTCCATAATGCTGCCATTAAAAGTCTGAAATATATGCAAAGTAAACAGCTACTGGAAAACACAGACATTGATATTACATATACACAAATATTTTTATTTATGTTTAGTGTCTAATGCTATCTGTTCACAATTTATCTGTTCTTCTCAGCCACCACAGCAAAGGACAGGTGATATACATGCTTTCAGATAGAGTTAAGAGAAACAAGATGATTTCACAGCACTGTTTTTAACGTAGTGGTGAAACCCCCTTCCCCCCAGAACTACACAGAAGGATTCAAATTGCAAGTCAGAAGCGACACTGAAAAGTCAAATCTCTACCAACTGAACATTAAAGCTACTTAGAAGTCTAGGTCATAAGACTTTCTGAATACTGGTCCAGTTAATATTCACTTACATAGTCCCATGTAAAAGAATTTCCCACAAAAGACAAGTATATATTGCTGGCATTCTTTCCCAGCGTCATCCAGTTTCCACGTGCTTTCACAGAAAGCATATTCACCACTGAGTAACAACCTCTATGGCTTTGTAAGCCTCAGTTAAGTGCTTAAGTATGAGGGGTGATGTGAATGGCAGTACTGTGCAGGCTTTACTGAACTGCTGTCCTGACAGCTGAGGGACTTATTAAGCCTACTGAAATGAGCAGACTCCTTCCCTTGTCACTGTCTGAATGAGAAGGAAAGACTAGCTTTTTACCTGTGCGATACATGGGCAGTATATGGTTCCAGTTTCAGTAGTCAAAACAAGAAAAAAAGAGACAGATTTCTTAATTTCTTAGTTGTTCTCCTTATTGTGTGATTTTTTAAAATCTGTAAAACCATGATGAATATTGTCCATGGCAACTTATGCTGCATTTGTACTCCAAGCTTACATCCTGCAACTATGCAGCTTTCAAGGTAACTACAGTATTTCCACAATCATTTTAAGTACAGATCCATTATTGTCATTTTGTTCACGTTACCAAGAAACCACACACAAATTCTTCCATCCCTGCAGACATAAAACATAAACTATGTATTTACACAGGACTCCTGATGGCAGCATTTTCCAGCTAAAGGGCTGAGCTAGACCTAATGCCCCTGCATTCACATTGTGCTCTGGAAGGCCTGCAGTGCTGAGACACATGGAATTTTTCAGTTACCAGGATGATCCTGCCTTTCTTCAGAAGGTGGGACAGGTTCTGGATGGTGAATTAATCTATACTTAATAGTCAGCACAATAAAAATATGTTAAGAAAGAGATCCTTAAAAGGTAAGCATTCAAACAACAACTATTAAAACAAGCCAACCAGCTGATGCCAAAGAGTAACGCAAGACTACAAAAAGAATGTTTAGTCCAGCAAGAAACTACTTGTTGGTCTTGTCAGTGAGATTTGCTGAGTTAAAAGCACACAAGAAAAACCACCTTGCACGTTCAGAGACCCAAGGAATGATAAACACAGATGTTTACCCCCACTGCATGTAAGTTTAAAATAAACTTTTTTGGAAGCATGTTCTTACCACCTTGAAAATTTGTACCAGATTCTGATCTACTACTAAGATATTTATTGTAATTCACTGTACAAGAAAACATTTTCCATGCCTGGACACACATGAATCACTGTTCACTAAAATAATAGCACTCGTTACTATTACTGCCTCTCACCAAGTGACCAGAATTGTGGCAAGCAGATATGACATATGGAGAAATTCAACTCCAAGAAAGAAAATACATGAATATTTATGTTCCATTGCACATTCTGGTACTTCAGCATTACAATGAGACAGGGGCTGCTGGAACATGCAGCAATTTACATTACTTCTGACAGCGCAAACAAAACCACCACTTCAGCTGTTTGGATTCAACTTACTGATGTAATTTCACAACAAGTAAGGGGCAGAACACTGGCTCTGAAACTATTTATTTTACCGCAAACTTATTTCTCTTAAAAGCTTAAAGTGATGGAGAGAATTTATATAGAAATAACCAAAGCTACTTTCAGTACAGGTTGCAAATATTACATTAGACAAGCAAGGCACTCACTTTTAATGAGGTGACAGGTATTCAGAACAAACTATTACACAGAAAACAGCTGTTCACTTAATTTCCTAAATATCAAGTGCTTGACTTCATCATGCTGGTGCTCTCTAAATAATTTGGCAGAAGGAATTTTTATATAGATTGAAGATGCCCTAGTTCTTGATACCTGTATTGGTATATAAGCTAAATAACTGCACATTCAAGATGTATCTAATTAGACAGAAGGAATGCAGAAGGATGCAACTTGTAGTTGCATCTAGTATACAACTACCTAGTAGAGTGCCAATATCCAACTGTCCAATGTGGGAAGGGAAAATGCATGATGGAAGAGACTCTGCAGTGAAGGAATACAAGTGAATGTTAACCAGTGAGGAAAGGGTGATTAAAAAAACCCTCAAGAGGCTGAGTGTGATTTTAAACAAAATAAGTGGAATTGACAAGAGTATATATTTAGCCAAGTTTACTATCTTAAACAGAAATGACTTTCTTTCCATCCTTCTGTTCTCCTTTTTGACCACTGCTAAGAGGATGTTAATGCTTTCATGCCACTAACGGCTTTAACTGAAAAAAGAAAAAAAGAGCTTCCCAGTTCTTCCTTCTTTGTCCTAGTCCACTGCTTTTAGCAGTGCTCACAGTATGAGGTTTTCTTCGCAACTTGTCACTTAGTCAAAAGTTCAACTCACATGGTGGTTTCTGTTGCTGCTACCACCACCTCTACTTACCATGTTTTTGCCTCTCTTTCACAGATCTGAAGCCGAATCATTGCTCTACAAGCAATGATCAAGAGAGACCATTAATTTCTGCCCCCCAAAAATACTGAAGGCAGTGAGATCTCCAAAATCCTGCTGCTGCTAAGAAAAGACCAGCTAGCTACAGAACAGCCATCCTTCCCCAACTTGCCAAGAAATTTGTCATCTGCCAGAAGTGGCTATCTGCCTCCTATCAGAAATCACCTCATACAACTGCACCTGTTAGGCAAGCACAAAAACACACATCCATTTTCAGATTTAAAGCATCCCCCTGAAGGGCAGATTAGGTAAAGAACAACAAAATGAAAATGGCTTGGTTTGTTTATTTTTAAAAAAGCAAGACAAAAAAACCCCACCAAACCAACAACCCAGAGAAACTTTTAAGCTGAAATTAACATTAACTTACCAATCGATGCATCCCCATCCAAGAGATTGTCATCTTCAGAGGTCTGAAAGTCCATAATTACACCTGCTCCATCTAAAAGCTCCTCATCACTGCTTGCACTAGTGATACTGTTGTAGCTGTTTCGATAGTAGCCTCTATGAAACAGCTGCTCAGACTCCATTTAGCTGCTTTATAACCTACGTAAAGAGAACAAGGTATTTTCTATTAGAATACACACAGAAGACTGAGACGTTTATATCAAATTTAAAAAACCCCACCGTCAACAGTTATTAAAGACACCACCTCTGGTGAACATGTTGGGTTTTAAGAGAGCATTCTGGAGACAGGGCATATATTTATTTGGCTCTTCTACTCTTCCCTAAAAATCTGCCATTGAGCAAGACAGGTCCCTCTGGCTTTATCCATTCCCATTTCCTTAAAAAAATATTTAGAATATTTAAAGCTTAAAACATACTCTCTCTTCAAATAAATGTCTTTCATTCATCTTTATGTGAACATTCTTTTTAACCTTCTACCATTTTACAGGCACTGAGAAAAGCTTCTGTCATACCTTGAAGCATACTGCATTTGAACATACAGTTATTTACATCTGGTGGCCATCTCCATATTTTTCCCCCCAAATAGATCAAATTACAATTTATAATTTATTTACAAGCTATACTTGAAGCTTTTCAACAGAAATTCATCTTTCACATGAAGTAATTTTTGGTATTCCAAATAAAACAATGCCCAAGAAAAAGTCAGGTCACAAACAGTCTGACTATTATGCTCACAGGGAGTCCTGTCAACATCATTCCGCCTGTACCATTTGGGTACTGTCATAAACAGGAGCCACAGCTGAAAGGAGACACTGGGTCTTCTTACAAGCATCACTCAGGGCATTGTTCATCACCTTCCTCCACCTGCTCCATGTGCCAGAATTTATATTCTGGACTCTCATCTGCCAGACAGCCTCCTGCTTGAGCGAAATCTTTATCACATTTACATTCATCTCATTTGTCCTACATTCTGATGAGGCTTGCAAGGTGAAAGAAAACTGTCCTGCCTTGTAGCACCAGAAGGCAAAACCCAAGGGACACAATCCCCTCCTTGTAGCACATGAAGTTTTAGTCTATTGTGTTATCTTCCCATCATATATCAGACTTCTCAAGAGTTCTTTTCTTCACTTCTGTAGGAATCTTTACTACAAATATCAGGCAAAAGAAAGATGACCATTTGGTTACCAATCACAGAGAGTTGTTTGTAAAAACATCTGTAGGGCATCTCTCTTGTGAGCCACAGGCAGAAACCCAACCAAGAGCCAAGCAATGACTTGGTCTCAGAGGGAACTGATCCTACAGTGTTAACAGACACAAATTCAGGAGGCATAAGCAGTGAACTCTGTTAGTAACACTTTGGTACTATGTTTGATGCATGCTGAAGGCACACCTGAAGCCCGCTCAGCCTTAACTACTATAGCAAGTGTGGAAGCCAAATTCAGATTTTTTCATCTAATAAAGACATTTTCCTGTAACAGTCTCAGCAGATATATTTAATACATTATAAAGTTAGAACATGTTAAGTGTCTCTCAAAAAAACAACCAAACCCCCAAAAAACCCAAACCAGAATTTTCTTTACATGAAGTTCCACAGCTTCAGTTGCTTTTACTACAAACCTGCTACTCAGAGTAAGAGCAATAGCTCTCCCCTTGGATGCCTTTAATCACTGGAGAGAAATGTCAGAACATGGATTACAGATACTAAATCTTCGAATAATTGAGAAAATGCTATCAGACTGATCTACAGTGGAAGGGAAGCTTTCATCAATCACTTGGGAACTGACAACCAAAAGCAATCCCATGGAGCCAGACCAAGAATACTGCTGAGAATCCCTGCATCATCTCCCCACAAGCATGATCCCACATTCCAACTCCTCTGGAACATACACATGCCTGCAGTTACAGGACAGGCATGATACCACAGCCATTCTTTTCTTGTTTTAGAACACAGCACCTCCTGCTGCAGAGGTATTGCTGCTCCCAGACCTCTCCAACCACCAAGCAAAGCCCTAAGACCTAAACCATTTGTCCTGAGGGCCTTAACCACGATTCTTAAGAACTATACGTGAATTCTCTGCATTCACAAAGAGTCAAGTACCCCAAATGCATCATAACTGGCACCATATTACAGATACTGCCGTACAGCAGCATGCATCAATACCAGGAACGCAGGCAACTAAGACCCTGAGAATATTACTGGTTCAATAAGCTTCACATAGGACTGACATTTGATTTCTTGTGAGTACATTAGTCACTGATTTGTCCACCACTGCCTGCAATTAGTGGGAGAGGTGTGGAGATAGCTTAGGTCAACATCCCATAAATGCCCCTCTACGCCGTTAAGGAAAGCGTTTTATTAACCAACTAGTGCATCCCCAGCTCTGTATCCTATCTCAAGCTGTTAAAGACAAGTTAAGAGCACATGCTCATGTGACCCTAAAATGCTGTTAGCAGGCAAGATATCTGCCTTGCCTGAGTGAAGGAAACCGAGTTATATGGACAGAATAGACTCCTCCTCAGAAGCAGATTGCTGGGAACAGCACTAATAAAGAAAAGGACGAGCCAGGAAAATGTTTCTTTCTATGGCTACAACAGCTAAAAGAAAACCAGTATTGTCCCTCACCCAGCCTGGTGCAGATTGTCCTTTGTGGATATTGGAAGAGCGCATTCATTCCAGGGAGTCTGCACAAGTGTTTATGGGGTTGTGAAGAGAGAACCAACCAACCAACTTGTCATTTTATATTGTCAGATTCATTCCAGAGATTGCGTGTCCTATTCGAATGGGCACTGAAAGGCAAGTGGGGAAAGATGGAAGTTACTCAAGAGAATTTGCCAACAGGAAAAAAGGTACTGGCTGAATGATAGCCAAACTCAATATCCTGAAAAAGCCAACAAAACATCCCAGCCACCACAAGTTACAGGAAAAACTTAATAAGATTTTTCTTTTTTTTAACCTAGACTACAGTAAAAATCCAAGAGACAAAGGATAAATGAGAATACTAAAGTTATTACATGTAACTTATTACTATGAAGTATTATAGTTTTGATCCAGAGTCCAGTCACCTCAGAAAGCAAACCCAGAGAATGCTTCAGATGATCTTTGAAAAAACCCAAGAATAGCGATGAAAAAAACCTGGTATTTGGGGACCTCTTGGAACAGGGGAGGAGTTTGACTCAACTGACATATCCACATCTTCTATGAAAAGACTTAAAGCCAAAAAGGTGCAATGAACTGTTGTAGGACAGGGAAGAGAATGGGCAGCCAAAGATAAAGTGCATGGTAGGGATAAGGACAACTGACTGACACAGCACAGGGAGAGGGAAACAACAGAGAGTATAACAGAACATACATGAAGAATGATGACACAGGGCACTTACTCCCTGACTAGCCCCCTTTTCTGGGGAGCAGGATGACACATGGTATGGAAAACACTCTTGGCCAGCTCATGCTGGCTTCTTAGGAAACTCAAGTCAGGACACTAACCCATCATGCTTCCATTGCTACGGTGTTTCTAAGATCCCATGACCCATCAAAACTCTTCTACAAAGCAGGTTAACAGAGAAATCTCTGACATTAAAAAAAAACCAACAAAAAACACATCACAGAAAAGCCCACACAAAGCCAAAGAACAAGCAGGGAAAGCAGGATGCCTTATCTGATCTATTGGGAGAGGGAAGAAAGAATTGTGAAAGATCTAATTAAACACAACACAGGCAGACACTACATGGGTGAAGAACAGCACAGAAACAGCTACATTAATACTGGAAAAAGCATACAAGGCTATTGCTGTTTTCTGCATAGTCTGGTACCTCGGGCACTTTTTGGCTTTCAAATACCAGACATCATGCTTATCTTTCAAGCTCTACAAACAAAAGGTCAAGCAGAGAAGGGAGTCAGCTGAGGGAACCACTTCCAATGCAGTTAAATGCCTCTGGAGTTGCGTAGGGCTGTAAGAAGTCCTATGTACAGGACATTTGTTATTAGGCAATTTTAGTAATCTGTAAGTCTCCTCCACTGTCTCAAAGATACATAAATCCAGCTTCCTGTGTCTCAAGTTTTCCCACATTCACTCTTCCCATCCCCTCCCCCAACCGCCAGGAGGTGAGGGGAAATAGAGGAGGGGGCTCTATGTGTGGAGCTCAGTTGCCAGTTGGGGTTAAACCCCAACAGTTTATTATTTTCCTGGGAGGGCAGTGGAGTTTAAATTTAAAAGTACTCTTCCAGATTATAAATCTGTGTTAAATAATAGAAAGGGGGAGGGAGGGGAAGGAAGAAAAAAGCAAGAAAAAAGCACAATGTTGAAAACTGATATTGTCAGCAGAGGAGTTTTCCCAGACCAAGAAGAATCTTGATAAATCCCCCCAAAAAATCATTGTGAAATAATCGATTTCTCTGCTCAGAACTAAGAGCTGAAGGGCAGTCATTTATCCTCTAACCCATGCATATCTTCCTGCAAACCCTACACAAGGATAGCACCAAGTAAGAAATGTTATGCAGATGTAAACCAAGCAGATGAAATTATGAATATAATCTTTACACATTAGAATGTGTTCTGCAGTAGAGGAAATGTAGTTATAGCAATAGGGGAGTCATTTCCTGAAAAGATTTGGAAAAAAAAATTATTAGGATTTTACAGGTTTTAATCCTTATGAAGCTTCAAAAGTTATTTGTTAGAAAGTAGTCAAGAAATATATCTATCTCTGTATGTAAGTATCAATTCCTTAGAAAAAAATATCCAACTACCATACCCTTTAAGAACAGATAAAAGCATTCCCAATACCCACAGTTAAACTAAAATTTTAACACATGCATTAGAACAACTGCCCCAAAGATGGAAGCAGCCAACAACAGCTTTGAATGCTTAATTTCAAGCCTCCCATATTACTTTAACTTGAAATAGGATGTTGACAGCTTTTGCTTTATTTTTAAAATAAACCTGGCCTTCAGAGAAGAGATTTTGAGAAGTGGCAATCCTTATGTAACAGTTTTAAAACTAAGACCCTGTTGTGCCCGTTCGTTCATCCTTAGCCTCACCAGCATCAAAACTACTTTCCCATTTTCATGGCAGACCCAGCATATCTAGCCTCCATTCATTTATTTTGCCTGTCACATAAAGACAGTTAAACAAGATGAGAACATCACTCATCTTCCAAACTTCAGGTTTGGAAAAAGGATGAATGAATTGTGACAAATTTCTCACTTTTTTTTTATAGAAAGACTCAAAAAAATCTCTTACCCTTCAAACGAAATACAGAAGAGGAGTGAAACAGCAGCTTTCCTGAACCTTCCCCAGTCAGCTCACCACAAAATTCTTAAGGATACTCAAGAACCCAAACTGTTAAAAATTATGGAATGGCTATGCTAACTAACCATACAGAAATAAATAGGGTAAGATCATGCTCTGTGGCATTCAAAAAAACCTATCTGAAGCTAACAACTGATCTCAAGAACAGGACTGCTCCCACTGCAGTCATTTACTCAGAAAAGATCTATATACTTGGACAAACAAAAGCCACAAAGGAATGCTGTCAGTTAACTGAAGCTACTGGAGTTATTAAAAAAATATAAATAAAGGAGTAAATGTAGTAGATTCTCTTGAAATAGAAGACAAAAAGTCAGTTTCTAAAAATACACAATAGGTAAAGCTTAGTCTAGTTCCAGTCCCTACATTCAACTACTTCCAAAATAAAATTAATGTTTGTAGTGGAAAGAGACTCAAATATTCTTTAAACAAGGCCAAGCACAGAAACCCAGACAAAACCAGGAGAAAAGATAGTACCTGCAGAGCACAAAAACAATCTTAACTTTAAAACTGTAACAAGAAAACAGTAGTCCCATCTACTTCCTAGATTCTACTGAATCTTACCACTCAGCGATAAGTAACCACAGCCTGGAAGGGTTTTTTTTCACTGCTGATACACACCAGTACAGAGTATCACTGCTGCATCTGATCTTTGCAAAAGCAGAAACAATAATAATTACTCATTTTTGATAGCACTTTTTACCTTCTCAGCTTTAAAAAGTGAAAAACAAAGAGTACAATGTGCAACCAAAACAAACCCGTGTCCCCCACTCCAAAAAAAACCCAACCAACCTCAGATCTGACAGCCCAGCTCCAGGATGAATACCCAACTCAGGATTTAGTCATATGACTCCAAACATTAAGGGCACTGACTTCAGCTCATATAAAGCATTCAAAGTGACTTCATGCCTGCTCTCTGAAAGGTCTTAACTGCTGAGGCTCTGGTTACCTGTGGCAGTAGACTCATCCCACCTGGCACAAAGGTATTAACCTACCTGTTGGAAGGGATTGCTCCTTTCACATGTACCAAGTTACTACTGTGAGTGCTTTTTAATTGCTTTCAGCCCAAACTCGCCAGATTAACTGAAACCTCAGATTGAATCTTATTAAACTAACCTACTTTATTGATATATTAGCAAAAACTCTGCTGTCAGAGTTGAAGAAGTCTCCCGCACAGGCACAGCAACAAGCAGTTACATGGGTGGTGGGGACTTAAGGGGTCTTCAGTTAACAATTTACAAAGAGCAAAAAAAAACGTTCCAAACATAACCCCTCTAGCATGAATCTGAACTAAATATAAAAGCAAATATAACACAAAAGCTGAAGCTTCACAGGCAGGTACTGATCCTTACCCAAACCATGGTAAACAGCTGCGTCCTTGGCTGCCACTTCAGAGCAAGACTAACACACATGTGATACAGCATCAGGCTCTTTAATTAATGGGTCAGCATCTATAGCTGCAAATATTCTGTCCAGGAAAGATGAGATGGAGAGTCCTTTTAGCAAACTAATCTCTGGTGTTCCTTCCATGGCCGTATTCAGATTAGAAAAGCACTGCAATTCTTTAAGGCAACTGAAAAGTAAACCCTAAGCTCTTCTTTTGAAGGGCAGGTACTAACGGCTGTAGGGACCATTGCAGACAACACATCTCCTGTCTGCTGAGTCTCTGGCCAGTGTGCAACCTTCTCTCTTTGGTTCTTAAAGGCTCTTGGCTCCTTTTTTGTGTGGACTTGTGTCACAGTCATCTCAGGGTTACACAAACAAGGAAGCAGACCTTTTACACCCCTCCCAGAATGACCACAAGTCTTGCTACTCATGTTTCATTTTCTCTTTTCAGATAAATGCAGTTTGCTATGTGGACAGTCTCTTCAGTTCCAGGTCATACCTGAGTTGGGTGCCTTTCAGATAATTTTGTTCAAGCTCACTGCACTTGTATTCCAGTGATCTGAAAGTACTCAAGAAATGAAAAAGAAATTTCATATTAAAGGAAAGGAAAGCATCACAGAAGAGAGGCTCTGCAAGCCAAGACAAAGTCCGTATGAGAGCCCAGACTCCAGCAGAAACACAGGAAAAGTGGTAATTCTTGACAGGCAAAATTATAATTCAGGATTGCCCCAGTTTAATAATCTTCTCAATAACGGCAGCTACTCTTAAGGTCCTTTTACTGAATTCCATTTCCCTTATAAACACACTAGATGCCCAGAGATGAAGAAAAACCCTACAGCGTTCCCTGAAATCCAGCACAGGCCTACAACACCACATGGTGACCTCAGGGGGTGGTTCTTCACTTACTCTCCCTTGTACGGATTTTCAAAGTGAAGGAGATACAGCAAATAGGCTCCTCGTTAGCTGGTATGTTCTGGTTAGAAGTGAAAAGTCTTTAGTCATCAAGAAATCACAGAATGTCTAAAGCTGGAAGGGATCTTAAAGATCATCAGGTTCCAGCCCCCTGCCATGGGCAGGGACACCTCTCACCAGCCCAGGCTGCTCAAAGCCCCATTCAACCTGGCCTTGAACACCTCCAGGGAGGGGGCAGCCACCACCTCCCTGGGCACCCTGTGCCAGGGCCTCACCCCCCTCATAGGGAAGAATTTCTTCCTAATATCCAACCTACATCTACTCCCTTCCAATTTAAACCATGTTTCGCAGTCTTACAAGCCTTGCTGGATAATTTAAAAGAATACTTACGTCAGCATAAGACAGAATCAAACTGTTAAGTCTGTAAGACTGATCATGATTTTAAGCAGTACTCCTTCTTGTAGTGTTCCATATGAGAATAGAAGTTTTCTGCAAGACAAGCGACTAGAAGTCAAATAATGATTTTTTTTAAATCTTTGGTTTTCTTTCCTAGAGATACTCCCTTTGTGAGCTTGTGGTTTCACTTTGCTGAGTCAGAAAGTAAGCGTGTTTAGAAGCATATGGAGAACTGGGGTTTCTCCCCCACCAAGCACATACACAAGAGACAAATTAATAACAGAAACCTGAAGGGAAAAGCTGTAGTAGATCAAGAACTGCAGATAACGCATCCAACACAAAAAATCTGGCAGAGAACACTTATTTGGAGATAAGAGTAGAAGGAACTCAAATATAAGCTTATCTTTTAGGACAGTGTGTACATGAATTCCAGCTGGTAGGATGTCACAATATTAAGTCACCTCAGTAGTTCTATCTGTAATTTTAAAATATTATTGAAATTACTTTTTTTATTATTTCCATTAGGAAACTTTTCCTCATCATACTGTACTGCAGTATGAACACACAGAAAGCACGTTGCAGTGCTTCCCCTTTCATGAGCTCTGTAGAGAAATTTATCAAAATATACCAAAAAGAGGAAAAAAAGTAACAGCAAAGGTTATTTCTATCAGAGGGTCAGTGCTTCAGGACTGAGCTTAATTCACTTTTTAATTTACTACTCTTCCTTACCCTCCCAAAGTAAGCAGAGCTTACTCCTGTAACTAGGAAGCCTAAACAATATGCTTAAATGCAACAGTTCAAGGGGAAATACCTTGAGTCGCTGCAAGTCATTTTAAAAACCCACCGGTACCCACTGTGAAGCTATAAATTCTCTTCTTTCCATTTATTCCCAGGAGTGTGTAGCCAAGATTATTCACTACACAATACAAACCAATCAGGATACTCCAGATGTAAACAGATCTACAACTATTTTCACAGCTTTGTCTAGAAAGCTTTCCCTTACGCATGAAGGCTTGAAAGTCTTCCCTCTGACAGTTAACAGGTATTATTGTCTCACCAAGTGTAACCACAATCTCAATGTTTTATGTTGATTTTTCAGTTTCTATCTGAGCACCTGTCCCAGCAAACAGTATTTTTAGCCTGTTTACAACTGTCTGATGAGAAGCAATTTAAATAAGCATTGTTTTCTTTAAGCATTAACCTCTCAGCTGATTTTATAAAGGCTTCCAAAATTTGTTGAACACCTATAAAAATTTATAATTGTCAACTTTCTAATATACTGAGCATCTTTAGTTTCCAAAGCCTGGCATGTAAACAAGCACAAAGTGCTACATGGCAGAGCCTAGAGCTGCAAGCCTCAGGTAAAAAGATGTCCCAGCACCTGAACAGCTTTAGGAAGCCAACCAACACAGAACCTGCACCTCCAGGTTGTGACACAAGAGAAGGGATGACACAGGAAGCACGGGATGGGGAACTTGCTCTCAAATCATATGAGTATAAAGGTGAAATCTTAGTATGGGCAAAGCAAGCAGGAATGGTGTATAAGCAGTTTCATGCTGTCACTGTTGGCCGCCTTCAGAAATTACTGGGCTACTCCTGCTGCCAAGGAGGTATCAATGCATGAAGTTGAGGAACGTGCAACCTAGAGTTCAAGAATTAGGAAATTAACTCCAAGCAACTCCAGCCAACATGACCTGGACACGCTGTAGAAGTGGGCCCAGGGGAACCTCATGAGGCTCAAAGCAGCCAAGTGCAGGGTCCTGCCCCTGGGTCAGGACAACCCCTGTTATCCATACAGGTCAGGAGATGATGTGCTGGAAAGCAGCCCTGAGGAAGAGGACTTGGGAGCACGTGTGGATGAGAAGCTGGACCTGAGCCACCAATGTGCATCTGCAGCCCAGAAGGCCAACCCCATTCTGGGCTGCATCCCAAGGAGTGGGGCCAGCAGATGCAGAAAGGGGATTCTGCCCTTCTGCTCTGGGGAGACCTCACCTGGAGTGCTGGGTCCAGTTCCAGAGCCCTCAGCACAAGGAGGACAGCACAAGGAGGACATGGAGCATGTTCAGAGGAGGGCCACAAAAAAAAAAATCAGATGGCTGGAGCACCTCTCCTGTGAAGACAAGCTGGGAGAGTTGGGCTTGTTCAGCCTGGAGAAGACAAGGCTCCAGGGGGACCTTAGAGCAGCCTTCCAGTCCCTGAAAGGGCATGGAGCAACATGACAAGGGGCGATGATTTTAAACTAGAAGAGAGGAGATTTAGGTTGGGTATTAGGAAGAAGTTCTTCCCTCTGAGGGTGGTGGGTCACTGGCACAGGCTGCCCAGAGAGGTGGTGGAGGCCCCATCCCTGGAGACATTCAAGGTCAGGCTTGCTGGGGCTGTGAGTGACCTGATCTAGTGAAGACGTCCCTGCTCACTGCAGGAGCTAGGACTAGATGGCCTCTGCAGGTTCCCTCCAGCCTAACGCATTCTGTGATCATTTCCAGCACAAATCTCTCCAACAGCAGGGCTTTTATTCCATTTTCTTATCACCAAATTAAAAATACACCCACCCATTATTAGAAGACCTCCGTGAAAGCTTGACCTGCACAGTAACACCCATCCACATGCATATCAAGTAAATAAGGGGCAGGGAGGAGAGGGGGGCAGCAGGAAGTTCTGAATATTCCTCGAATGTCTTTTCGCAGTCCTGTTAATTTGTAACAGTTGTCCCAGCTTTAGAGTTTACATTCAAAGAATGCAACTCTGCTGTTCAAATACCCAAGTAAGACACATACACAGAGCCCTCAAAGCAAAGCGAGGTGGGGGAAGCCAAAGTGTACAGGAGAACACGTATCACGCAGTTAGACCCAGCTGTTGAGAGATGCACCAGCACACAGTGGGTTCTCACCTGCAGATTACCGAACCACCAGTTTGGGACAAACATCAGGTCTGGGAGAGAGCACTAGGGGAGCTACAGAGGTGCAAGAGAAAGATGCAGGGAAACTCCTCAGAGCAATGCAGTCATGAAGAGCAAGGACTAACAGCTTCAAACGTCTTTACCAGTTCAGGATTTGGATAGGCTTGTTCTCATCACAAGACAATATTAAGCAAGAGAGAAGGATGATATTTACTTTAATTTGCAAGGAAGCATCAGAGAGAACAGTGGTACACTCATGGACAGGATGCTTTAAAGATTTTGGTAAAGACAGCCATGGCAATGAAGATATCTTTCTAGAAATACTGCAGTACACATTGTGCATGACCCCTACTGTGGTTGATATCTTAGGACTGACATACCTATATGTCCTGGTTTCAGTCAGGATAGAGTTAACTTCATTTGTAGCAGCTGATGGAATGCTGTGTTTGGGAGTTACAATGAAAGCAGTGCTGATAACACCCTGATGTTCTTAGTTGCAGTCAGACAGTCAAGGACTTTCTTAGCTTCTTCTATTTCTCTATTCTTGAGAAAGGAGGGGCAAAGCCAGGACAGGTGACCCAGATGGGCCAAAGAGAGTATTCCATGCCAATTACGTCCTGCCTAGGAAAACGGGGGGACTGTTGGGAAGAAGAAGCGGGGCGGTCTCGGGACGCGTGCTTCCTCTCGGGACGCGTGCTTCTTGGGGGGACGGTCGGGTTCCGGGACAGCTCTGGGTGGTATGGCCTGAGTCGTGTGGTTCGGTGAGAAACTGCATTGTGTATCAATAGTTTCATATTCTTTTGCTCTAAAGTCCTGTTAGCATTGTTATATTTTATTTTTCTGTTATCTTAGTAAACTATCCTTATCCCAACCCACGGGCCTCTTAGTTTATTGGTTTTGGAGTTATTTGTCCCTTCCTTTTCCCTTCCCTTGTTTCCCCCTTTTTTCCCTTTTCCCCTGCTCTTTTACTTTAAGGAGCAGGCAGCTGCGTGGATCTCAGCCCACAGCCGGGGTGAAACCACGACACTATACTAAATGAAAGTAAACAGGAAACAAGTTCCATTTCTCTGGGCACTATGCACACCCTTCCATTCTCCACAGGTTGCTGCAGACAGAAGCAAGGTAGTGTTGTTTCAAGCAGAGTTTCAAGCTCAATGTAGCTTTCCCATAGCAGAACTGCTTCCCATTTTGGCAACTCAAGAGTACTGAGCAGCAAGCTGACATCTCTTTGCCAACCAAAGAGACAAGGCATCAAATTTAAGGCAGTTACCCAGTGAAAGACTTCTATCTTAGAAAAAACCAACAGTGACAGTTGATGAGCTCTCCAGGGGCTTATTTACCTCACAAAGATAGGCTTCCTATAACACACAAACGATTTCTTCAACATATTGAAGCTTCTTTAAATAGAGAAACAGTATTGATAATTATCTGCTTTCCAAGCTGTCATACCAACATGTCCTTCATTCAAAACGCTGTTTTTGCAACGAGGCATCTATGTTGCTAAGGGATACACAACATAAAACCCTTCACACATCCACTAAAAAAGAAAGGTGCCTGAAAGCAAAAAGTACCAATGCATCTGACAAATAATCACGAGCTTAAATTCTTTCCCAGACTCTGCACCATTAACTTGAGAGGTCCAAAGACTTTAAAGAGGAGGTACAAGTCTTAAAACTGAAATGGTTACCACTTTAGGGCACCTTGCCAAAAACACTGTGTCTATTCTAACACAGTTGAGGTCCAGAAACATTTTAAGTTTGTTTTTAATCCCTTGTTTTGCCTAGTTCAGTACTTTAAAGCGTGACACAGCAAATTTACCATTCAACACTGAAGGCACTTCACTAGCAGCATACAATTTTCCACTGTCACACCTGGCGATGCTCACCTGAGGTGAGAAACACCACGTACTCGGATGGAGAGCTCCACTGTTTCAACAGGGACGGTAACGTGAAAGACTGCAGCCACCTGGGGCTTTACCCTCGCTGACCTGCACCCTCCTCGCTTAATTATAAGAGGCTCCAAGAAGAGCCCATTACCTCCCTCTCTTGTGCAACAGCAGCCTTCCTAACCAAACCTGTGAGGCAACACAAACCGCGCGAGTCGAGCGCGGAGTAACACTTCCCGCGCTGGTTACTCGGGACCTTCCCGGCTGAGGAGCCCCTCGGTTTCCCGTAACGGAGGAAGACCGAGAGCAGGCGAGGAGGGTACACGTGGTGTAAGCACGCCGGGAGCACCCCCTCCCGCCCTCACCCTGACGTCCGCCGTTCCGGGCCAGGAGGAGGGCGGAGAAGCCGAGAGGTCGGCGAGAAACCACCATTTCCGCCCCTTCCCGCCTCCCGGCCGCAGGACGGAGCGGCTCTGCTGAGGAGCGCCCAGCGGCCGGGCCGTGAGGCGGAGGAGCCGTGAGGCGGGGGCTGCCTTCTCTCCTCCTCCCGCCACCGCGCAGGCAACAGCAGGGCCGAAGCCGCCACCTCGGCCTCGCTCGCTCCGGCGGGCAGTACCGAGCAGCGTGCCCACCACCCCCTTCCTGTCATGTCGGGGTGCCGCGGCCACAGCTGCCGCGGCCCTCCATCGAGGGGAGAAGAGAAGAGAAGGAGAAGCCAAACCGGGCCGAGCCCCGCCCCTACCTCTCCGGGTGGCGCCGCCTGCTGCTCCCCGGGGAGGCGCTGGCTCATCCTCCTGCGGCGGCGGGGCGGGGTCGCGGAGACGCCGCGGACACCGGCTCGGCCTCCAGCCCAGCGGTCGCTCCTCCGGCCAGCCCCGCCCCTTGGCCCGGGGGGCGGGGCTTCCTGTCACGCACGCACGGCGCCCGCCGGGCCTCCGGAGCTAGCGTCACCGCTGCTACTTCCGGTTCCCTCCAACCCCGAGACACGTTTCCCGCCCTCGCGTGAGGGGCGCGGCTCGCGGGCGGCGCCTGAGACAAGCGGCCGTTAGGCGCGTGCTCGGCCGGGCAGGGAACGCGGGGCCTGCGCGGCAGCGCTCCGTGGCGCGGAGGGGGCCGGGCCGGGCCGGGCCGGGCCTCGCCTCGCCTCGCCTCACCGGGGGGCGGGCCCCGGGCCCGCGTGACGGCCCGCCGCTGCGCAGAGGGCGGCCGCGGGGGGCCAGCAGCGCCCCGCGCTTTAGAGCGGGAAGTGGCCGGTGTCCCAGGTGAGGGGTTTCTGGCCAGACCGAGACGCGTCAAGATTTGCCGTGTGCCTCATGCTCAGACTGCGGGGCCCTGAGGGTTTCAGAGCGGGTCCCTCTGAAACCTGGTCCAGGGAGAGGATTTTCCCGCTCTGCCCTGCGCTGGGGCGGCCTCACCTCCAGTCCTGGGGGCAGGTTTGGGTGTCACAGGACAAGAGGGACACAAAACTATCAGAGAGTGTCCAGAGGAGGCACCGAGGATGGGGAAGGTCTGGAGGGGAAGGCTTGTGAAGAGAGGCTGAAGACACTGGGTTGGTCCAGCCTGGAGAAGAGGAGGCTGAGGGAAGACCTCATGGGGTCTGTGGCTGCCTGCTGAGGGGAGCGAAGGGGCAGCACTGATCTCTCTCCTCTCTTTGGGACCAGGGACAGAACCCCAGGAACAGTGTGAAGCTGCCAGGGGAGGGTTAGGCTGGGTGTCAGGAAGAGGTTCTGCCCTGAGAAGGTGTTGGGTGCTGGCACAGGCTCCCCAGGGAAGGGGTCCCAGCCCCGAGCTGGGCTGAGGGCAAGAAGCGCCTGGCCGATGCCCTCAGTGCCATCTCTGACTGGGCTGGGCTGTGTGGAGCCAGGAGTTGGGCTCCATGATCTTGATAGGTCCCTTCCTGCTCAGGAGGTTCTGTGACACTTATGAAATTGAGTTGCCAGGCTGCACGTGATGCTCCCATGCGCGATCATCCCAGGGCACGCACTAGGTGTTTCAGTGCCTGCTGAGATGTGAAGGCCTGGAAAGAGTTTACCTGACATATGTAGAGGGAATGAAGGTTCTGGAAAAATACTGTAGCAGGTTAGAGATTTTTTTCAAGAAATAAATGATAAAATAACTACTTCATTTATCTAAGAGCTTAATGTGACCGAGCAGTGCCAGTATAGCGTGCATGGTCGGGACGATTTGAGCGAGTACTGGCGAAAGAACGGCAAGCCTCACCTCAGACTTGTCACTAGTGAGCAGAGGAACCGCAGGTGCCTCCTCGGAGCCAGCTGCCCGGGGCAGCCCCGACCCTCCTGAGCGCGTTGGGCACCGGACCCCCGGGACAGCTCCCCCCCGAAGAAAACACGCAGCGTCGGTGCCGTGCTTCGGGCCGCGGTTGCCCGGTGAAAGATTTACATCTGGTTTATGCCTCTTTTTCACCCACGGCGTTTCCGCCTAGCTGCTGAGTCCCGGCCGCACGTTGCCACGGTGAAGCGCCGCTAAGGCGGGCGGGGCGGCCCGGCCGCGCTCAATGGGAGCCGAGCCGCGGGGTGTGCCCGCCAATGAGGGCTCAGGGGGCGGTGCCGCGCCGCGGGAAGGCTCGGCCGGGCCGCGGTGGGCGCAGCGCGGAGGTATGCTGTGGTCACGCTGCTCTGCTGCTGGTTTAGGGGTAGGCTGGTGACGGGTTGGCTCTCAGGTGGGGTGGGAGTTCCTCGGCTGCGCGTATCTCCTTGGTGCCGGTTCCCCAGCTTCGCGGGGGCGGCGGCCTGGTGGGGCCCGGCTGGGGAGCGCGGCCCGGTGCTCGGCCTGGGGGCATCTCTTGCCGGCAGGCCGGGGCGGCGGGCGCTGCGCCGTGTCTCTTCTCCGCCGGCTGGCCACTGCGGTTCGGCTATGCCGCCTCCCCCTCGGCACGCAGTGGCCGGCCGGAGCGCAACTTGTGCGTTTTCCTGCGTTCCCGTGATGGATGAGATGATTTCTTGCCTGGAGCTGGAAAAGCCAACGCCCTGTCAGCGCTGGGATCCTTTTAGCGGGCAAAAATAAGCCATTAACTCCTGCGGAATTGCATACCCTGAGTGAGCTGTACCTTCTTGGTTGCAGGCTGCTTACTGATTGCTTATCTTTGCTCAGAACACTATGCTGTGGGAGCCCTAAGCTATGCCCTCACGGAGCTGTTTTAGCTGTAGTATGGTATAGCTTGACTCATAAACAAAGCTGGGGTAGGAAGAGAGCGTTAGTAAAGCCTTGTAAAGTTAAAATTGTGTCCCACCTGCTATGTATTATCATTGCCCAAAAAGCAATAGTGATGTTAATACCTAGTCTTTCCTTTTCTAGAAGTGCAGCTTCACACTAAACTACCTTTCCATCAAGCATACTCATTTCAGTCTGCTTTCATAGTATGGGCCTTTCGTCTCTCTGAGACTCCTTAGCAGCAGCATCTGTCCTTGGTGCATGGTAGTTCTATGACAAAAATGATCCCAAATCAAGGAGAGGAGCCTAACCTGAGATGTGTGTGAGGTATGGACCTGAGCTAATAGGGTCTCCTGTTGGAAGGAAGCTGCGTAAAGCCGTGTACAAATGCTATTAATGCTTTCAAGCGAGGCTTGGGTGCAGAAAGGCTAGGAAACCTTTTTGTCTTTTTCAGTTTATGGAAAGTTCTGCAGGGTATGGAAGTCCTTTCTACAGTAGAAAGGATGACCTTGTAGTCCACTGTGAATTTGTTTTCATATTTATCACTTCTGTCTTTGTTTTGCCAATTCTCTTTGCTGTTCTGATGTGTCTCTATGTTGTCATACCTCCCACATGCAGCTCACTAGTGTCTTATTTTTACCACAGTGTATTTTAATATAGAATCTTAACTGCCACCAGCATTCAGCTGACTAATCTGTTTAATCTCAAAAAGTAGTCAAAGTGGTCAGTGTATCGAAATAATGATATGCACCATTTTGTAATTAATTCTTTTCTATGCAACATGGAAAAAATAAATTATCTAAGTTTTCAGTCAATTAAGTTGACAGCTTTCTATACTGAGTAAAGATTCTAAACTTAGGGGGATCTCTTGAATTAAATCCATTTGTGGCTTCATTGTAGTGACTAACTTCTAAGGTAGCTGATTTAATGCTTCTTCAGAAACAACAGGTAGCATTTTTCCCCCCTGCTATTGTAGTTCTTGCAAGTAGCTTTGGATGAAAAATGGTTAGCTGGGTGCTATAGCACTGTATGATTGCTGATAGCCAAATTGGAAGTAATGGTACTGACTACTTGCTTTACTTAAAGACAACTGCATCTTTCTTTGGGTTTTTTTTTTTTTTTTTTATTTCAACTGTCTGTCAAGATCAAAGTTTAAACTAGTTTTTGCATTGCACCCCTTTTTCAAGGCCAAGTAAGCCAACTGTACTGTGATGGGATTGAGAGTTGATGATTTACATCTACAAAGCTACAGAGCATGTGATGCAACCAAGGAGACAAATAGGTTGACATCTTGAATGGTAAAAGTGTAATGTGACTTGACAGGCTGTGGCTAACTACATGTGTTCCATGGGGTTTTGCCTAGTGTTTGAATAAGGATGCCTTAAGAAGACAACTATGGATAAATATATTAAGGTGCGAAAGATCGGAGAAGGATCCTTTGGGAAAGCCATTCTTGTAAAAGCTAAAGAAAATGGCCAACACTATGTTATTAAAGAAATAAACATCTCTAAGGTGAGTGATTATTGTTAATTGCTGATCCATTATTTTTGTATTCCTGTATCAAAAATAAACTAATGTAAATAATAAAAAAAAAATCACTGTTCTCCTTTTGAAGATGTCAAATAAGGAGAGAGAAGAATCAAGGAGAGAAGTTGCTGTATTGGCAAACATGAAACATCCAAATATTGTCCTGTATAGGGAGTCATTTGAAGGTAAGATATTAAGTGATACTAGGTGACTGTGCACTACTTACTGCACATAGCTTGAAAGTCAGTGTGCTTTCTCCCTTTAATTGGTCTTTTTCATACTTTATTACTTGCTTCAGTTCTTTTGGGTTGTGGGGTTTTTTCTGCAATTCCCCTGCGCACTTCAAAATAATGGCAATTTAAAAAAAGATCTAACAATTAAACAGAAGGATTCGTGTGTCTTCCTTACATGCATCTATTTGGATTGATGCTTAAGAGTTGTGTCCTTCTGTTTCTTCTGTGTCTAAGTCTCCTTGAATACTTGTGTCTGCTGTAATGACTTGGATACTTCTACATGTTAAATATGAGTATGGGTAAATTCAGGGATTGATAACCTATCACAAGTGATTTTGTCTGGCAGTCTGTTGTCTTAAAATGAAGTCTTCAGTAATTACAATCATGTCATTGCTTTTAGAGCTGGAAAAATAAATGGGAGTTTTTTGTCAAGCTACGGAGTAAGGAAAAATGTAATTCCACATTGTTTTCACAGTGAATGTATCAGAAGATGAGCAGAACAGATAAAAGATTCCAAGACCCTGTCATATAAGTGAAAATACTATTAAGAAAGCTAAATATTTGAGACACCATTTAGGAACAGTGCTTTATTATTCTCCCCTTCTTTTCTGCTGACTTTTGTACGTCTTTTGATTGGGGGCTTTTACTTTTTCTATTAGGTTATAATTTTGTGCCATAGTCATATTGCACAGCCATCTGATTTATAAATCCACACTTCTGCCTCTCTGTAATAAAGGCCTACTCTTTAAGTTCCTCTTATGAGGTAGATACTGTAATCTGTAGTTCAGAGGATTTCATGTTGCATCCTTATTGCTGAAGCACATTGGCTTTGAACATACTTGTCTGGTTTATGAGACAATTATTTCAGCACCAGGTCTGTAAGAAATCCAGATGCCCAGGATCACCTTTTAAAATAAAACTGATTAGAAAGCTTAACCAAGGTACGAACAGCTGTAAGCACAAAAGAAAAGTCCTGGGTTTGATGTTTTGAAAAACAGATTTCAGAAGCATTCTGTGGGATTTCAGAAACATTCTGTAGATGATTTTAATGAATTTTTCACTCTTTTTAGAGTTTTAAAGTTTTATGAGTGACTCATACAGTAAAGAGATTTTCTTTTGAGCAGCATGAGATTGATTTTATGTGCCTCATACACAATTGTTGTGGTCATGGGAACTTGCAGTTTGCTTCTGCCTGATCTTTTTTGTTTTTCTTTTTTTCCTCCATCCCTAACTGGAAACAACTACACCAGGGATCCAAACTGAAACTTTGTATGAAATGTGTTCCTATTGCACAGGGTTTTTGGAACTCTCCTCAAATTAAATTAAAAAATGAGAAAATAATTGTTTCCATCTATCATTGCCTTCTGGAAGTTTTATTACCGTTCTTCAGTCTGGTATGAGGGCTGATGATTGTTGTTCTCTTGCACGTAGTGCGGGTAATACCTTTTTCCAGGTAAAGCTTCAAGAAAGAATTGGGCAAATAGAGCCAACTGCATTAGAGGACTGAATTAGAAACTAAGATCACTGTTTTTAGGGTGAGGGGAGTGTCTTAGGATGTTTGAAAGCAAGTTTAAAAATGAGTTTATATTGCATTAATAGATGAGACCTTAACTCCATTTTGGGCCGTTGGTTCAGATGATGTCTCTTTTTTTCTCTCTCTCCATATCAGAATAGTCTGATGGTACCAGAAATGGGAAACTCAGTAAAATCATCTCTTTTCTTAAAGTTGTTTTTGCTTTTTGTTTGGTTTATTTTAAAATACTTTGTGTTTTATTTTCCAGAAAATGGCTGTCTCTACATAGTGATGGATTACTGTGAAGGAGGAGACCTATTTAAAAAAATAAATGCTCAGAAAGGAATCTTATTCTCTGAAGATCAGGTAACAACAGCAAACTGCCGCTGTAGTATTTTGTTGCATGACACTTTCTCATGAGTTTGAAGGTATTTTGGTTCAGTTTGGTAGATACAGTTGCTTAATCTAAAAGGAGGTTCTCAAACTGGAATTCCTGTTGCCATCAGTCACAGTAGTACCTTAAAAAAAAAAAAAAAGGAAAAAAAATAACCTGACAGTCCCAGGGATGTTAATTGGGGTTGTATCTGTGTGTGCAAGATGCTGGAAAAAAAAGGTTGAATTTCTTACAAAGTAAACCAAATCTGAGAAATGAAAAATACTGAAGGACAACATGAATGTTTTTAAGCTTTGGAATTTTTGATTATTTTTAAAAAATACAACAGCACAGGATTTTTTCCTTGATTCTCATATATCATAAGGATATTATTTAATAATACTGATTTTCATATATCATAAGGATAAGAGGATAAGGAATAAAAAAACATACTTTGTAAATATAGTAGTACACAAAATAGCAATATTTACATTTGTTGGGGTTTACCTGGCAGGCAGCTAAGACAACTACACAGCTGTTTGTTCACTCCACATTCCCAGTGTGATGAGGGAGAGAATTGGAAAAGGGAAAAAAACCCAACCTCATGGGTCGAGATAAAGACAATTTAATAGGAGGGGAAAAAAAGGGGGGAAGATGATATAAAATTCAGAAATCGTGATGAGCAACACACTTTCTTACCACCCAAAGCTGATGCTCTACAAGACCCTGAGCTGTCCTGCTTTCAGCCTACCTGCCCACCCCCAGTTATAAACTGAATATGAAGCCGTATGGTATGGAATACTCCTTTGGCCAGTCTGGCTCAGCAGCTGTCCTGGCTGTGCCCCCTTCCAGCTTCCTGGGTGCCCCCCACCTTCTCACTGTCGGGCCAATATGAGAAGCTGAAAAGTCCTTGACTGCTTGGCAACAACTGAACGCATAGTATGTTCTCAACATTGCTCTCACCCTAAATCCAAACCACAGCACTGTACCAGCTGCTAGAAAGAAAATTAACACTATCCTAGCTGAAACCAGGACAGCAGCATCATTGACGTTTGAAATAAATTATATTGGAAGTATACCAGCAGATTTTATTTTATGATACTGGTTATAAAGTCATTTATACAATGGGAGGATCTGGAATTAATGAGAGGATTTTATATGCAGATTTGATTTAATGAGGTTGTATAATGTAGGATTCAGTTTTTTAGTTAGAGCTAGCGCATGATTCCTTGTTTATAAATTGGTTTTGTGTCTGCATCCAGCAGAATCTCAATTTATCCATGATTGGACAGGCTTAGGAGTGTATTAGGTCTGTTGATGGTATTTAGAAAAGAGCAATCATGAAAATTTTTGCATGTTTGTAAAACATTGCATTTTTCTAAATTGGGATCACTTTTACTAGAAGAATTTGCAATCAAAAAGTGAAAATTACACCTTGTGTTATACTTAGTTTTACAGTGTAGGTACCTTTGAGTTGGGAATGTGAAACCACTATTCGCATGGAAAATTTCTAGCTATTAGTCCCTTTTTATATTGTGGTTTTTACAAGTTTATTAAAAATGGGCTTTGTCAGCTTGATTGTAATTTTCTAGTTACATGTTGTTTGTTGCTTTTCTCATTGAAATCTGCTTTTTCTTCTTAAGGTAAAATACATAAAATTACTGGATGAGAAAAATGAGTGTTTTTTGTAAACAGCAGCATGGCTTTTCAGGACTTTTGGTTGGTTACCTGACTTTAAGACTTGTATTGGTTACAGCAAAAGTACAATCATGAAAGACCAGAGTCCCATATCTTCAACATTTAAGCCAATCAAAAGCCTATTTCATACTTTCATAAGCTTTCTAGCATGCAAGGAAGCTAGTAGTCTCTGACTTAGTATCCAGTTGGGTAATAATTAAAAAGTCTGCATTGCAGTGACAGTACTGGTATGTTTCAAATTATTCCATGGTACAAGTGAGGACAGGTTTGGGGGAAGAGGGCAAGATCTTGAGTTACAGTAATAAAACTGACTTGGTGGTATCTTCAGTTATGTAACCAGGGAAGCTTTCAGATAAATAATGATGCTGATGCTGTGTTTTCTGTTATGCATAGATTCTGGATTGGTTTGTACAGATCTGTTTAGCACTAAAACACATACATGATAGAAAAATCTTGCATCGGGACATAAAGTCACAGGTATGTAAGTAATTATTTAAGTGTATTTACTTCCCACGTGTTTACATTCATATCTTGCTACTGCAAGTTAGTCTTTTTTTGCATAAACCCTTATTTCTTCAGAATTGTCTGGGGGAGATTTATATGGTATTTGTACAAAGAGATGAGACTTTTGATGAAGCTGCTTGAGCATTACTTATATTTACACGTGGGGACAGAAAAGGTTGTGTTTTAGAATGTGTAACTGTGTTTAATTTTGATGAGGTAGCACTAGAATAAGTTTGGTGTTTCATAGCAGTCAGCAACACCAATGCTGCTGACTTCAGAGCGATAGAATGGTAGAAAATTTCATTCTTCCCCAAACAAGCTGAAACAAAAAGTGTGCAGTTGTATGAATATTTTAATTAACAGCCTTCTTAAAATTTCTGTATCAAGAATATTTTTTTAACCAAAGATGGAACGATACAACTGGGAGATTTTGGGATCGCCAGAGTTCTTAACAGGTAACTTCTTTTTGATCCTGTTTTCTCTGACTTAATCAAAATCGCCTTAATGTAGGAAACCAGAATCTGAGCATTTCATGGGAGTTAACTAGTTATTAACACTTACTGTTTTTTCCTTAGTACCGCTGAGTTGGCTCGCACTTGCATCGGGACACCATACTATCTGTCACCTGAAATATGTCAGAACAAACCTTACAACAATAAAAGGTACTAATAAGGGTTTTATCAAACCTTTCTGGTAAGGAGGAGAAAGTGAGTTCTTGTAAAATCTAAAGCTGTTCTGTTTGTATGATGGTAAACAGCCATTAGTTCATCTCTTGCCCAAGAAGGCACTACGTCCTGCTGTGTAAGTGGGATATGAGCAGATCTGTGCAGTACAATGTGAGCTGAGAGATGTCTTAACTAAGAATCCACCTAGATGCAGAACACAGAGCATTAAGCTATTTCTCTACTTTTGCTTATCCACACAGTAGCGGTACTGCCTTAATTTACACAGTATGAATGTGAAACCACGTTAAGGATGAAATTGGAAGCATGGTAATTGGATTCTCTAAGCACGTGCATAGATTGGTGGCACAGCTTGCTTCCCATAACAAAGTCAGACAGATACCTTGATTATACATCTTCTGTCCTGGCAGTAGGCTGTATCTGGTAACAGTATCCTTATCTGGTAACAGTATCCTTAATGTAATTAACGTGGTTGTTATCAAGTTAGTCTTTTACTGCTGCATCCATTGCTGTGAATGCCTTATATAAATTTCAGTTGGTTTCTTAGAAGACAAAAGTTATCACAGTTTTTGTCCCTTCATTTCTCCTGTTTAATGTGGGATTTTTTTATCCAATGGTATTCTAACCAAATTCTGTAATCTTATAATGAGTGAGGGTGAGGTAAGTCAACTAAACAGAGTAAATTGACTTTAAGATTTGTACTTGCCGAACTGGGTGGTGGTTTTGGTTGGTTTTTTGTTCAATTCAGAGACCTCAGGCAAATGTATACACTTAAAAAAAGAAAAGCTTTTATCCATAAAAACCTTTTATCCATATGTTTTATAATTTCTTTGATTTGGAGTGGGTGGTTCAGATGAAAAGGTCTAAACGGAATCTGGAGCCAAAATAACCCCATCTGGTTTTCAGGTTGGCTTTCTTTTCCATGGTTGAATTCTTATTTCTTTAATTGTTGTTTGGGGTTTTGGGTGGTGGGGGGCGTGGAATATACAGGGGAGCTTGTAGATACTTAAAATACAGCCTTTTCTTTTTTAAACATTGACTTCACAGATGTAATTTACTTGGCAATGTCACACCTAGAAGTAATTCTTATGTATTGTTCTCTTTGATTTAGTGATATCTGGGCCCTTGGTTGTGTTCTCTATGAAATGTGCACGCTTAAACATGCAGTGAGTAGAAACTTACTTCAATAAAAGAATAGTGATACCAAACAAGAGTCTTTTCCTGATGTTATGCAAATGTGTTTTAGTTGATAAAAACTTTTCTTTTATCAGTGACTGTTTAAAATTACCTTGAATGTTTTAATCTCCTTTTCCTATCCAAACCATTTTCTGTCTATGTTTCAGTTCATGCCAATCTCTTCAGAAACTTTAGCACTGCATATTTTGTTTTCAATGTAGGTTTAAAATGCACTGTGGTGAGGAGAAAAACAGAAACACTGTTAGGTGCTGTAACAAACCATCCTGGGACTAGCGTTCCTTTCTTTCCAAAAATTTGATATTTTCATTGACAGTCTGAATTTGGACTATTGGCTTTTGTACAGATGGATTAATGCATTTCTCGTTAGAGCAGAAATAGTACTTAAACTCACAAAGTGAGAGAGTTGCTTTGTGTTGTGTGGTGTCTTGAAGAATACATCTTTATCATCTGTTTAAATAGCTATTTTTATTAAACAAAGATGAAAACATGAAAATCAGTAATTATATAATTATTTGGTCCTCAATTATGTGTCATTGTCAGTTTAGAAATGGAGGGAAATAGTTATTTGTTAGCAAAATTTGTGTCTCTCGGGTATGAAATATCTGTATTATGATGTATTTATAATCAGGATGCTTGGCAGCATATTATTTTGAACTGCTGATCTAAACAGTTGATGGCCTTGCATATTAAGTTTGGTATGTCAAGGCAAGGGAAGGTGTGTTGGTTTTTTGCTTCCTTCATTGTCTTTACACACAGTGACAGTAAGTTCCAAGTAGTAACTCTTTTGTTTCTTGTGTGATACAGTTTGAAGCTGGTAACATGAAGAACTTGGTACTGAAGATAATCTCTGGGCCTTTTCCTCCTGTTTCTATGCATTACTCCTATGACCTACGTAATCTGCTGTCACAGCTGTTTAAAAGGAATCCTAGGAACAGACCATCTGTAAACTCCATATTGGAGAAAAGCTTTATAGCCAAACGGGTTGAAAAATTTCTCACACCACAGGTATGGAGTTAGATCTAATTCCAGTTTTGCTAAAAACTTCATAGAACTTTTTCTTTATGCTTATGTTAATATACAACATGAGAAACTAGATCTTTCAGTTGAGGGGGTAAAAAGAAAGTAAGAGTTTTACATGAACTGTAAAGAAATATCTCAAACTACTTAAGTATTTGGTAGTTCCTACAACCAAATCTGATTTAGCATTGTAAGCTCATTATTTTGTGTGGGGTTTTTTTTGTGAGAAATTCTAAGGTATTGTTTAGATACGCGTTTTTTCATAAAATGGTGCCATTAATGACTTTAGCATTGCTGCTTGATCATAATTTCTTCAACCCATTTTTTGTTTGGAATGGCTTGAAAGCATATTCCATGAAATATTAAAATTATATTTTAATTTCTTGATGTAAATGTATCATGTGTATTTAGCCTCAGAGAAGTTACTCACTATTTTGTTTAGAACCTGTTGATATTACTTTAGATTTCTTCACATCCTTTTAATATAATGAAAAGAAATAAAGATTAACAAGTGATATGAGGTAAGTAAATATAGACAGAGGAAGGACATAGAGATAATGAATGCAAAGGAAACCTCACGAAGTATGAAGAATTCTAATGGATTTTAGCTCACAACTAGAGAAAATTAATAAGAAGGTCATCTGTAATTGGAATTCCAATTGCATATGAAGCAGACTTTCAACTCATAGTGGTTCAGGTCCCAGTGAAGTTAAGATATGTCTTACAGATAAGTTTGTTCTAACGTTTGCAACAATAATAGTTTGTTCTGATTTTATTTCCAGTAGCTAAAATGAATATGAAAATTTTATTTTAAGTTAGTCAAGCAAAGTAGAATTAGGTGGTGATGATACTGATTTCTCCTAGATTGAGCATGAGTACTTGCACACAATTTTTCCAACTGAATCTCTAACATATTTGACTAGAGATACTACCTGGTCTTGAAAACAACGAAAAAAACCCCCACACTCAGAAAATACCTTGTACTAAATGTAGCAATCACTGGTACATTCGTATGCAGCTGGAGTGGGCCTTTCTGTGGGACAGCTGTGAGGCCTGTTTTCTTTCCATTTCATCCATGGCTAATGCTAATGTCCTCTGCTTTTCTTAGTCTAAGCATAAGAGATCGTCCATAGTTTTTATCTTCAACATGTTGCAACTGTTGCTGAAATCCTTCTCTTCAATGACAGGAAATCAGTCTTCCAGTTCTATATGAATTCTTTCTGAATTTTCATAGTTACTAAGTGACACTAAAGAGTGGATCTAAATGTGCATGAATTGTAAAAATGGCTTTTTAAAGGTACTGAAGAGTTATGCTTCTTTTCTGTTAGTAGCTGTATCATCATGGAAACATCACACTTCAGTGGGGTTTTGGACTCTATTATCTCTGGATGTCCCTGCCAACACCTACAATTCTGTGAATCAGTTGTTACAGCTTACTACCCAATTTCAGCCTTTGAGATTACTGACGTACTGTTAGTAACAGACCATTCTTATGTGTGACTCCTTGGTTACAGAACCTTTGGTGACACACAGTGCAAGTTAAAAAGATTTTCCACCACCATGTGCAGAGTCCTAAGTTCTGCCCTTGGGGTTTTTTTGTTTGTGGGTTTTTTTCCTGTTTTAACTCCCCAGCATCCATAGAAACTGACTGGTAGCTTCAAAGCAAATCAAAATAATCTGGATAGTTTGAGATTCTATGAAGACTACTGCTTAAAACCTTGTGATTTAGGGACTATTCAGTTAGCATTGCTGTCAGTTGTCAGAACATTAAATAACACGTTTCTGGCGTGCTCCATCTCTAGACAGGTGGTCTAGTATAGCCGTTACCTGTCTGCAAGTAGCCTGACTATGGTAAAAAATACTTTCTAAAGGTCCCATCCTTAAATGTTCTGTATTGGTAGCACCAGTTGTGGCACTTGAATTCAGCAAGAAGCTTGAGGGCAGGAGGTTAGAAAATGAAAAGATGGTGCTGGCTCAACACTGTCTGTAAATGGTGCCTGGTGAGGTGTATGAATGAAGCAAGCCTCTGTGACCCTTTGTACTGAAGCTTTTAATTATCCTTGCTGCTTCTCTTTGAACCTTTTTCAGTTCTACTACACGGTTTTTGAGGTGTTGGATTCAAAACTCCATACAGTGTTCTGTATGATGTGAGATGATGGCCTCTTCATGTTTTAATGGTCTTTGTATTGACCCCAATGTTTTGATTTCTTCTTTTTTTTTTTTTACTCCAGAAAGGCTGTTTTCCACATTTTAGTATGCTAATTTGGTATGTCTGGCAGCACACCATGTATGTCGTTCCTAGATATCTACATGTAGCCATCTTCCCATCTTGGAAAGGATAGAGAAAGTAAAACCACAAGCATTGCTAGGGGACTGTTTTTTGACATGAGCTGGCTGAGAATTTGAAGTGAAATTTGGCAACTATACAGAAATCTAAAATGAACTGTGCATAGAACAGGGTCGATGCTCACATTAACTTGCTTCTGGAGTTGTAGCTAAGTTGAAATGAGGTAACACGGGCCACCCAAGAGTCACACTAAATTTCTTTTTTAAAAATTGGAGTAGTTATGCCAATAATGGTTGAAAATACTTAACCCCTCTTTGTAGTAATATTGGTGGTAGTACACCGAATGGGTAAAGTTTATATACTGGTTTAAATTTAAGTTACAAGTAAATACTACTAGTTAGATGCTTACTGGGGAGTGGCACGCTTCTCTGAAAAGGAGTTCTTTTTAGCTTTATACATAAATACTGTTGGGTAACTGTTGAACTTCTTGTTTAGCTTATAGCAGAAGAATTCAATCACAAAATCTTCCAGAAGTTTGGACCACATGCTGCACCAGGTAAGTATGTAGAGTGCTTTTGTTTTCAGATCTGGCAAGACCTCTCTCTCTCTCTCTGGGTTTTTTTAATTGGTTTTGGTTTGTTCTTGTATCTAATTCTGGAAGTTTCAGGGAAAAAAGAAAGGAAGCAATTTTCCATTCTCTGGGGAGCTGGATCTATGTAGAGTACAGATGATGCGAGTATAAACTGTGATCCTGTTCTATTTCAGTTGTACTTTCTTCTCTTGCATTATGCTATGCTTCCAAAATTTAAGGAGACAGTGAAGACTGCAAATAATGGAAATAACTTATATGTTGTTGTCTGGTGGGTTTTTTCCCCCTGACTAATGACAAATTATGAGAAATAACACTGCTTATAAAACTGTGGGAAGTTCTGTTAGAAATTCCAGTGTTAAGCCCTGTCTTTAGCCCAGAGTAGTAGAGTTTCTACTACTTGTAGCAAATTAGGTCATTTTTCACTTGGTTAAGATGGTCTCCATTTTCCTGCATCGTTTTACCCTTTTTTCCTAGATTTTATTTCCCTTTCTTTATTTTGCTTCCTTGTAATTACCTGAAGCTGTGGCAAGTTCTTTGGTATCTTTTGATAGGGTTATGTAGGTGTTTCACATCTGTCCTGCTATTAGGTAGTAAGAAAGCCCGGCTAGCACAGAATCAAATCCATAACATGTGCATAATGTCAAGAAGACAATATCCCTGAATGCCACTGGAGCTCTTCCAGCAGCACTCATCTTTGGGCTGCTGACGTGTTGCAGACCAGTATCATTAGTGGAAGGAGGCCAGTCTCTCTCTTCCAGGAAGACTCTTCACTGTGTCCACAGCAAGCAGATAATAAAGCATGACGGCTGAAATAAGCTTCAATTCTCTAGTTTAAAGTGAAGTGGTGAGAATGAAAGACTTAGGGATTGTGTTCTGCTGTTTCTTATCAAGCATGACATTTTGACAAGCTGTTTTGAACAACTGGGTATATTGCAGTTATGCATCAGTTCATGAGAAGGAAATGTTAGCAGTTCACCCCTCTTCCTCTAGCTTTGCTTTTCCAGGACCTTGGGGAAAGGAAATAGAGTACACCAGCCAGTCTGAATAGCTGTAAAACAGTTCCATTGTGGTGGGGTTTTTTTCCCCTTTTTAGCTAAAAGACCAGCTCAAGAACAAATACTGGCTTCAGTTTCACCAGCTCAGAAAATTACCAAACCTGCTGCAAAATACGGAGTGCCTTTAGTGATCAGGAAGTCTTGTGATGCACCTAGAAAGGCTAATGAGAAGAAGCCTTTAGCTAAATCTAGACAGGTAAGAAGCTAAGTGACTTAAATGTGGCTCTCTTGTTCATACCTTATTTAAGTGCTATGAAAACTACTGTGCATTTCTTTTCAAAATGTATTTTGTGTGGATGCAAACATCTGCAGAGAAAGTAGTAGTTTAAATGCTTGGTTTCTTCATTATTTATTTTTTTTTGTTTACTTGGTTTTAATATAATGATTTTTGGAGACTGCTGCCTAAAGTTTGGGTTTTAATTCCACTGCTGAATTAGACGTGCTTTGCATGTTTTCAGTTCTTTTGTTGGTGTTGACCTTTCTTAAGAATATTGGAAATCTGTCAGATATACCAAGATCATTGGCTGGATGAGGATCTTTGCATCTTTCTTCCTTGTTCTAGAATAATCTCAAATTTTTACATCAGAGAAAACTTTCTGTAGTTATTTCCTAAAGTGGTGTCAACCAGAGAAATTGTGTAATTGGGTGACGAGTTTCTCAGACTTAATTCCATGAGCTAATGAGAAATAGTCTTCTGTATACCATCACACAGTACTTCTGATCTTCCAGTCATCATGTCTGTACTCCTTATTATTATGTAAAACTTTACTATGCACCTCTCTTTATATATATATTTATCCCTGAAATACAACTTATCCTTGAGGTTCAAAAGTTGTTGGAGGTTTAAGGAAATACTCATTGATCACACAAGAGTTGTTGGCTCGTGATGGCACAGTTTGAAAAAGAGAACAAGTATGGAACACACAGGCGACTTCTGTGTCCTTGTGAGCCCATGAAGGTTTTATGCTTCAGGTCTTGATTGTGCCAACTGTCTGCTGCTCTTCGTAACTATAGTTTTACCAGTTAACACCAATTCAACTTGCACAGAGACTCAAAATAGCCAGGAAATACCCTCTTGCTGTATGTAAGGATTCAGTAACGCTACAGTTTTAAGATACATGCTTTATGTGGATTGCACCTGCTGAATAAGGGGTGAGATGCAGGGTAGGAACAAAGACTGCAGTGTAATATAAATTTTCTTCTCCTTGCAGTTGTTCCAGCGTACTCTGAGCTTGCAGCTCTCAAATGGTTTTTCAGAGGAGCATGTAACAATTATCATCTTTAAGTGATACTACATTAACTCACTGTAGTTGAACTGCATTGATTTAAGTCTCTAAAGGCTTCCAGCTTCTGAAATCCTTGATGTTCAAGTACTCCTTTGATAGTAATTTCTTTTGCCAGTGAAAAATCCAATGAAGCTCTCTCTAGTCTAGTACAGTCAGGAAAAAAATGTTTTGAATGGTAACCATCCCTTTTTTGAGAAGACTCGAGCAAGCAGCATGGTTTGTTACATGTAGATGCTTCTTTACCAGGTATTCAGTTTTAAGTAGCTGCATTCCCTTCCATGGGGAACAACTTTAGTTACCTGAGTGAAAGAGCCTGAGGCTAACCTAATAATGCTGCTCACCAAATGTGAGAGTCTTGATATCTGGGGACACTCAAATACTTATAATAGGAACAGATTGTAATGCAGGATCATGTCACCCAAACAAAATTAAGACAAAACTGCCTTCAGCTTTCAAGACAGAGTTTATAGTAGATGGTGAGCAAGTACAGTAGCATTTACCCCAAGATCAGACTAATGAAAACCTAAGTCCAGAACAAAAATGACAAAATAAAACTATCAAACCTTTACTCCTTAACTTTTTTTCACAAACATTATGTAACACTGATTTTTAAGTTACTATTTTTTAAAAATCTTTGTGGACATAGACCAGCAATTGGAGCACTAACCTATCTGGACAGAATAATGGTTCAGTAGTAAATATCAAATTATGTACTTATTTTTCAGGAACCTTCAAAAAAGAAAAAGTCTGAATTGCCTGAAAAAGAAAAACGCCAGAGAGATCAGGTAGACAATTCTTGAGGCTTTTTTTCCACCTGTAGTAATTTTAATGAAATATCTTTGTGGTCTGCTACATGTTGCATAAGAATACAGAGTAGTTCCATTTCCCAGTTACTAAATGTGTTTAATCCTTATGCACTGCAGGTGAGTTTCCTGAAGGCAGATGAAATGAGAAGATTGGAAAAAGAAAAGGTAAAATATGTTTAAAAGATGTGAATAGTGAAGTTCAATTTTTACTTAGTGATTCCTTGAATTATGTTTTCCTGTATTGTTTTCTCCTTCAGATGGA
Source organism: Hypotaenidia okinawae (assembly GCA_027925045.1). Lineage (NCBI taxonomy): Eukaryota > Metazoa > Chordata > Aves > Gruiformes > Rallidae > Hypotaenidia > Hypotaenidia okinawae. The sequence goes on from BSDF01000004.1 coordinate 34,109,983, forward strand.
ACGAATAAACAGAGCCAGGGAACAAGGATGGAGGAATGTGCTTGGTTCAGGTGGAAGTGGTGATGTTAAGGTTGGCAGCAGATGCAGAAATGTGGTGTAGTCTGTTTCCCCACCATTGGTTACATGGCATGGTCTTCTCTTTTCAGAAAGATCTGCTCTTGGAAGTCAACTCTTGGGCCTGCCCATCATTAATTTATGGTCAATTTACAACAAACTTTATAACAAACTCTCTTCCCTGGCTTTTTGGAGATCGTGTACAACTTTGATTTTTAATACTTAATAAGCTTCTGAATCTCTTCTCTCTCTGCCAGCAATGGTTTTCATGCATAACTTTTTTTTTTGCCACTCCTGCTTTTGCTACTTTTCCTGTGCTGAATCTCTGCATGAACAGCTTCTTTCATTTAAATTTGTTCTTGAATTCTTTTGCTGAAACCTTTTTCCAGGTTCTCATATTATGATAATGTGCCTCTTTCCCAGTGTTAAACACCTGCTTTGAAGCCACCTTTGTTATTTAGCATGTTTTTATCCACTGATAAATTGTTCACAGCGGGGTGAGAAATGCTGAGTAAGCTTTTTTTTAGAGCAGTACACTCTTTATTCATTTGCTTCTTACAGAATTTAATCTAAGGCCTATCACAGTTTCTTTTGGCCTGCTTGTGTTGTAGCTTCATGAAAACACAACCATTCTGGAAAGCAGTCTCACAAAGTTATTTCAAGGTCTGGGTACTTTTATCAGACAGAGCCAGGGCAGGAATTTAAATTTTGCTGTGGTGTAAATCTGTTTGACTATAGAAAATGGATTAAAACACAGCTACTTGTTTTGTGGTTGAGTCACATCCCTGGATGTGTTTAAAAAAAGGGTAGATGAGGTACTATAGGACAGGAACAGTTGGACATAGTGGTCTTAAAGGTCTTTTCCAACCTTGTGACTCTGTGTGATAATAAATATTACAGAACGTGTTTAGTAGGGTTTTTGTAAAGAAGCTCTGACCAGGCAGTAAAGCCAAAATGAATAGTGGTTTTAATTTCTGTTTCTTGTACTAGAGTATGAGATATACACAAGCACTTGACTAGTTTTCAGTTTAAGTATATCCTTTCAAAACAGACATCATCTTTGATGTGTGCCACATCTTATAAGTAAAGTTTAAATATAAAAACAAACTTAAGCATACCAGACTTTAAAAACTACCAGGTGCTGACTTAATGGTAAAATCTAAAAAGATTTTTAGTGCCTATGCTGTCCTCCTCTGTCCCTCACAAGGTGAAACCAGCAGGCACCAATGCAGGCTTCCATACCACACCATGTATTAGCATTGTCGGTTTGGATCCGAGCTCTGTCTGTTCCTGAAAACAGACCTGCTTCTGATTTCACTTTCTGAGAATCGTGTTGCAAGGTCCTTGTGCACTGCAAACATCTGAAGTGGTCTGCTGTAGTTACAGCTGCATTGTTATCAGGGGTCTGAGTCAACTAGGGATACAGATTCAGTGGCTGTGGGTATTTTCACTGAGTGTCACTGGTGTAAAATGTTGTGGGAGACTTGCTTTAAAATTCACTGAAATATCTTCTCCAGATTGCATAGTTACAAGTCCTACTGCAGGCCACCAGGTTTTCATTACTCCAGGTTTCCATGTGCTACTATAGTATCCTTTACTATAAGGGTATTCATTACCCTTTTCCATTCTCCATCATGAAAACCAGTGCATCCAGTAACTCCCTGATGATGCTGTCAAATAGCATTGTTCAAGCTTTCTGACAGTTCTCTTCAAAAGCTGCTGTGGGGTCACACGCTGCATGAGTTTCTGCTCCTCTTCTCTTTTGGGCTTGGCATATGTTTCTGTGGGAAAGTAGGCAAAGAGATGGTGAGGATACAGCTTTGGGTTTGTTGTTCCAGCAGGGGCTGTAACTGGTGGGCACCTGTTTCATAGCGTTCGTCCAGAGACTGATCCTACTATTTCTTTAGATAATCCTTTTGAAAAGTGAGCTCTAATAATGATAGACAAACCCTTGAACAGTGTCTAAAGCAACTCTGCCTTCTGTTTGTAGAAACCATAGTCTGGTATAGTGAATTATATTTATTCAGGTGAACAGCATACCTGCATATTTGTTTGAAAGCCTGGATAGAAAATTCTACCATGTGGATTATGGGGAGTATTGATGGGTGTTGAGCAACTGAAACTCAGAATGTGAGCTAAATTCCATTGTCAAACATCATCTGTTCAAGTAGGCAACCTTAAACGTGTCACATCTGCACTCATCTATTTGAGTTTATTTAAAATACTTAAAGACAGCTTTGGAAGGGATATTGACATTATAATTAAACAAATTCTATAGGTTCACTACCTTAAACAAATTCTATAGGTTCACTACTGTGGGCTATTTGGCTGCTTCCCCCAGGTTTAAAGGGACCGTTTTTACGCATGTGCTGACAACCTTAACCTTGTTTTGCCAGTTTCACATTTTCTGCATCCATCCTTGGCTACTACTGTACACAGCTGCTTTGCAACGTTTTCTTTTCTTTATTTATTATTATTTTCCCCATGAAGGTTCTGTAGGAACTCTGATTCTTTGAGAATGACAAAGATAATTTGCATACAACAATGGCTTGTTGTAGATGCTCTCCTGATCTGAGCTTTAGTAAGGAAGCATCTCATTTCTGGTGGTGAAACCAAATTACAGGTTGGTAACAATGGGGATTCACAGGTAAATGTGCACTTTGTGCTGTTTGGTGACTTAAGTGTGCTTGATTCCAGCTTCGTGGAAAAATATGGATGTTTGGCTACAAATCAGTCAGTATCTCTGTTAGCATGCTATCACTTTTAGCTTTTGTACAGTGTAGACCAGCTATCTCCAATTACACTGTAATGGATTTGTTACCAGTAGCTTCCAAAATGTGTGACAGATGTCTCCTGTTAGCAGAGGAGGGTGAAATGCTGTGTTACTCTGCAATGCTAACAGAAAAATCAGGTTTCAATTTATCTACCTTGTAGTTCATTAAAATCGGGGCGTGCCAGGATTAAAATTAGGACTAATTCAGTCTCTGTTGCAGGACATAGCTTTTATTCTGCTGAAGAGGTGAAAATTGGAAGGGCTTGTTGAAAGCAGTATTTGAGATTTCCACCCTACCCCTTCTGATTTCCAGGCACCATATTATGGCGGTGGAGGTGGTGTTGGTCCTTTTCCTGTGTCTTCCAGAGGACAGTATGAACACTACCATGCTATTTTTGACCAGATGCAACAGCAAAAGGAAAACATTAGAGTAGCTGAAGAGAGGGAAGCCAAACTGAGGGCGAAAGTACAAGGCCGAGAAGTTGTTGAAAGGTATGGCTACCTTCCATTAGAAGCTGCATGTGGTCTGTTCTAGATGAGAGCAATTAAAAGTTACTGTACGTATTTATCTACAGAGGAATTCCACCTGGAATACGTCCAGGAGTTCCTAAGGGGCCTGCAGGTCATCACCATTTACCTGATGCTGGTGCAGTTAGGAAAAAAATGAAAAGATTGAAGGAGGTGTCTAAACAAGCCAATGCAAACAGGTTGGACTATGATAATCCGTAAATCTGTCCCTACGTGTTAGATTCCTGTTCTGTCTCTTGTTCCATTTCGTAGTTGGACGTGTCTCAAAATCCCTTTATCCATTGGTACTGTGCTGTCTGTTTCTGTGTTAGTCCCCTGCAGACTGCAGTTCTCTTAGAACCAATGGAAACCTTGGCTTCCCAATAGTGGGGAAAAGCAGATTGCTAACAACTAACTAAACTAGATTGCAGGCAAAATTCTTGGCTTAATGCACTTGCAGATAACATTAGAAGCCTCCTCCTTTGCTTTTTTCATAGTTCCACTTTTGCATTACCTGCTGAGATGCTTCCTTCTCATCTCATTCTGCTTTCTCTACATCTCACTGCTTGAGACTCTAGCATAGGAGAGTGTCTAGAATGCTAGCTCCTGTTCATCTATCAGTGGAAATCTTGAGGAGCTTTCTTCATTGGGATACAAATGCCAAGTGTTACAATGGTGTGTAGCTACTCCTTTGGTGATGCTTATTCTTTGCAATTACTAGACACTGAATATTTTATATTTTAAATTATTGTATATAAGTATTGATTTTATATTTTTTTATGATTTCACTTCAGAACTTCTTTGGTTTCCTTCAGATCTGTTAATATTGCCCAAAGAACTGTGTCTGCAGTTGTGAGCAGGATATGGGAAGATAACTTTTTTTCCTGAAGCTATGTGGCTATTGCTAACTTTCCTAGAGAGACAGATTTTCTCATGCATTATTCAAACTCCTGCAGATCCGGTGGTGTAACTCATGAGCGAGAAAAATGGAGCGAGAAAAGGAAGTGGCCACTGAAAACTTATCTTTTTCTGCTAAACTAATTTTATTGAGTTTTAAGATTTAATATGTTTTGCCTTTGTAGATTTTTTTCCCCTATTTTAAAGCAGCAATAACATCACACATTACAATTTTGCAAGCTACAAGGTATATTTTATTTTATTTACAGTAATTTGAGCTGTTGTGAGCTAATTAAAAGTCCTCCTGGTATACCCCACTACTGGAAGTTTTCCCAGCTGGTCTAGACTCATATTTCCATCCTCCTCTGTTTATTCTCAGTGCTTTGCACAAAATGCCACGATTCCCAGCCTTGCTTAGATTAGGAACCATTGTTTGCCTTGCACATTTGACAATATCAAATAATACTTGGCTACACTAGGGCAAACTGTTTGAAATGTGTTAAAATTGAGGAACTATAGCAGAGGACTGCAAATAATGAATAACAAATCGTGAAGAGAAAGCAATTCAGTATTTCTCAAATGCTTGAGCTCAGAAGCTCTCAGTGAAAATACTGTGCAGAAATATCAAAATAGAGAATTTTTTTTTCTCTTTATGAACAATATTATCTTTAGTTTTCAATTGAGGAGCTGCTTCTTAGTTTTTAAAATGTGGTAAGTGTTTGTACTTTGTTATCTAGAAGCAATTTTATTCTCATAGCTAGCCGAGCTGCTGGTAACATAAAGATAAGTGTTCAGGATGGGTAGCTCAACCAGAGAATTTGAATAATTGCAGCTTTCTTAAAAATAAGCAATTTAGGGTGTATATAAACATTGAGAAATCCTCAAGTTGCAATGTTTGTTTAAACTACTAATGCTAACAAGTATATTCAGCACCAATAATCTTTAGAAATTGGCTCTTGGACAAAAATGCAGCCCATAAGAAATCGAGTTGAGCTGCTCAGCTTTAGAGTAGGGAAAACCACTACCATAAAATGTAGTTAAAGTAAGTTTTTCCTGTGAAACTGGTTTGGGGTTTTTTTGTTTGGGTTTTTTTTGGTTTTTTTTTTTTGCTTGGCCATCAACATCTCCTCCAACACTGTAAGCTAAGCTTCAGCTATAGGACACAGGTTTGGACTGATTCCACTGGAGTTCATATGGAATGAAGAGTTATAGTTAAAGCCTTGCGGCAAGTCCAACGTGTATACAAAAGTTATCCTTTGTTTCTTTACCAGTAACACCTGTGTGGTTCCTCTTGCCTTTTCAGAGCAGCTATGGCATTTGTTTTCTTGAGTCAAAGTAGTTTTATCCCTTGTCTTCCTCTTAATGAATTGCAGCAAAGGGAAATATTTCATTTCCTTGTTGCCTGTGCAGCAGGTAGGTGAGGGGAGAGAAAAAAAGATGCAAGGGTGTTTAATTAGTGTGCTAATTCATTAATGAATTGCTAGCAATAATGCCTCTGTTACAAAAATGATTCTTTCTTTAACTGTTTCAGCCTGATGGGCTATTGCTACCAGCTCATTCCAGTTTCTTCCTGCCTGTTACTGGATCCCCGAAGTCAAACCGGGCAAGGGGAACCTTGGGAAGGGGGTTACTGCCTCATTCCATCATTTTTTTTAATATCTTACACCATTTCTCAGTGGGTTTTGTTGGGTTTTTTTAATACCAAGCTTCCTCTGAGTCTGCTTCTAACTAGTTTTGTAAGAAACTGGACCCTCTACAAAATGATTGCATGGATGTACTAGGAGACTTGGCAGGAGCTCAGTTAGGGGGACTTGAATGTAGCCTCCTTGTCTACCCCAGGAGGTCCCTGACCTGGGGTGGAACACATGAAAAAAACCAACAGTCTTGTTCTGGCTAATTCTAGAGTAGGAAAAATCTTTCATGGTCCCTTTAAAACCAAACAGAAACTCCCCAAAACGAACTGCCAGAACACTCTGATAATACCAGCACTGTATTAATTATCCAAGCAGCAGATGCTCTCACTGCAAACATAGGTAGGCCATGAAAGACTGCTGCAGTATTGACCTTACTGACTGGCTCATGTGATGAGTTCTTGCTCATCTCTGAAGGAAAAATGTGAAGGAGACTTCTTGCTCACAAACAGTAATGAAACAAGCTGAGACGTTTTCAGGAACAATTGCAGTAAGATAGTGTTTTCACATTCATTTTTGTTTTGATGACCAGGATCTGGAAGGACAGAAAGGGTGTTTTGGGTTTGATTGTAGGTTTTTTAATTGTTCTTATTCCTTACTTGAACCTGTTTTCCACAACTTTGTCCAAGTCTGACGTGTATTTTGGCTGATGAAAGGCATTTTCTGAAGATGCCTTACTCATAGAAAGCTACTTTCTTTTGTGTGTCCTACTTAAATGAAGGGGGGTTTCTTGGGTGTCATCTTTCTGAGACTTTCATCTTGCTGTGTGTTGCAATTACTCAGGCAGAAAGGATGGATAGCTGCAGATAGAGCAAAGCAAGTTGAAGAATTCTGGCAACGAAAGAGAGAAGCCATGGAAAACAAAGCTCGAGCTGAAGGACACATGGTATGGAATCTTGTTTTCCAATGTATATTACTATTTTGGCATGCTTTATGAGAATTAGAAGTACCATTATAACCATAAAATGCTGGCTAAATATTTCCCTTAATTATTTTTAAAAAAGGAGAGATAAAATGGGAGGTAGGTGGTTTTTGCATTTTGTTTTTGGTTCTATTAACACTCACAGAATTGCACAATACATTTCTCACCACTGTAAGTTTATTAACAAAGGAAATCAGCTTTTTTTGCGTGTGTCTAACCTGACATTGTGGATTTTAAAACGTTCATTTCCATTTTTTTCTGTTCAGAGTGTTGAGGAGTTGGTTGAAATTAAGCTTTATTTATTATTGAGTAGCCTGAACTGAAAATGAAGTTTGATTAAGCAGATACAGATAATGACCAGATACAGTAGTGTATTTTAAACATCACGTCCTGCTTATTGAGAAGGTATTATGAAGACATCCAGCTTTGTTGGGATTGGGGTTTCTAAAGCCTTCACTCTTTAGAGATTAACTAGTGCACAGTGTCACAAATTACCATTTGTTCTTTCTGCTTGCTGTTCTAAAGTCAGTACTGCTTTAGGAAGTTTGCATTGCAGTACAGATGTCTTAGAAGTGACTGATTGGCACTAGGACTTTGTGTTAAACTGTGTTGTAACAATGTGAAGAGTTTTGGGGTTGGAGTGCTTCTCCAAACTGTTCAGATACCACTGTGTCACGGTATCAGTGTCAACTGCTGAAATTAAATAACTGTGCCAGTGTTGCAGTGAGGTGAGACCAACTGCAGAATTATAGAAGCATCTCCTGAGCTATATCCAAATATCAGATGCTGATTTACAGCCAGGTCTTTGTTTCAGGGTTTACTTCACTTACACTTAGGAATTCATAGATAGTTTGGTTCACTGCTCTGATGGTTAAGAATCCTTAGCTTAGTGTATATGTTTTAAAGTATGAGTCTTCCACTTTAAAGCTATGGCTTGGTTTTTTAAAAACCTCTAAGACCAATAAATCTTTTTGAAAAAATGAACAATTAATTTTAAGCCTGTCTCTTCTTAGAGTAGTACCTGCTTCCATTTTGTTCTGTTGGCATTAATTTAAATGTATGAGATCAAGAAATGCAAGATACCCAAGTGTTCAGGTTAATGTTTCTCTAACGCATTCAGCTGAGCTCGAATGTTTTGCTCTTAATTGGCTGCTGTAATAAACCAGGGAGGTCACTGAATAGCTGTAAATGTAACTTGCAGGCGTTTAAGACTTGTAACTCAAAGCCAGGGTTCCAAATCCATGTACTATCATTTGCCATTGATAGTGGAGAAAATTCTCAGCAGCTTCCTTCAGTGTGTGCAGGAGAATAATTTGACTAGCTGGCAGGAGTTTTCCTGTGGGGATGGGACTGTTGTCCAGACTGTGGTGAGCTGAGAGGAAAAACTGTTGAGAATCATCAACTAATGTGCAGCTCTTAGTTGTATAAGGACTTGTAAGTCAAATGACTTGCACTAATTTCCCCAACTTCTGTTCTAGTTGCTCTTGATTTTGATTATTAAGTGACAGTCTGAGGTTTGAATCAGTAGCTAGGTTGATGATACATATCTTCTTTAAGACAGCTGCTGATCTAATTTGCTACTTCACTGTATCTGTGTGGTATTGCAAAATATAGAGTCCTGGTCTTGGGAAATGTTAATGTATGCTATGCAGATGAGTAAAAGTTAACAATCTACAGAAAGAAAAGCAGTTCTCAAAAGCCCTTCTTCAGTTTCTTGCTTGTTGAATGCAGTGATGTAAATCTCCATCAGTTTGATGAAAATACCTAAACTAACTTGAATCCCCAGTCACTAAACCCTGGAAGTGAAGGAACACACTCATTTTTTGCCAAGAGAGTATTTAACTAGAGTATTTGGCTTCAGTCCTCCTCATCCAGAACTTAACTGGAGCAATTACTGATGATTCTCTACAATAAAGCTTAAGTAAGCTAAAGCCCTGGTGTTTTATAAGCCAGAAGGTCCCTGTAACTATCCCATGCATGCTTACTGTTATTATTATATGTTGACTTAACAGATCAAGGTATTTTTCACCTGTTCAGCAGAGGCTTATAGCAGTGCATCATTAACAAAATAATTTAAACATTTTGAATTTTAATCCAAGCAGGAAACCTGGAGTTAAATGATTCTTGTACTGTTCTGTATTAGACTTCCTTCAAGGTTGAAATCCTTTCGGTGACAGCTGGGGCACTGAGCACAGCACCCTCACTGAGACTGTACCCTGTAAATGCATGTGTAACAGGCATTTAACACAGCTTTTTGGATGTAATATGTATATTTAAGTATTTTATTGGGTTTTTGAGTTTGCTACATATCATATGTTTTAAAGTCACCATTGTGGAGAAAGCTTAATCTAAGAATGTTAAAGGATTCCACTTCTGTTTTAGGCTTGGCTCAACAATGGCAGAAACACTAACTCTGTGCCATAATTTGGATATAATCCAGATGTCGAAAAACTCATGTCTGTCAGAATTTAGGCATTCTAATGCAGGAGATCATCAGAATTGCAGGGAGAAGGCAACTGTCTTCTTAAAGCTCTACTCTCTCTCTTTGGCTACTCAGGATTTGTAGCTACCACTGTTACGTTATGCCTTGTTTAAGTGAAAAGGGGCTATTGGTGAACTTGAGCACAACTGCAGATTGTTGGTGGGTTTGGTTTCTTGTAAGTGAACAGTTACTGGATAAAGCAGATCATTTTAACCCCCTCAGCCACCTTAAATTTGATACCATTAAATGGCAAACAGGGCACACTGCAAAGCGTGGCAGATATCTATGGAGGCAGGCCCATTTCTGGAAGAGGAAGGAAATCCAGAAACAAGGAGGAAGAGGTATGCTTGCCGCATGTTCGCCCCTTTGCTCATCACACCAACAGCACTAGTCTGACCTTGACTGTGCCCGGTTTCGCTGCATGGTTCATCTGTGTAACAAAGTAAAAGGACTTTATAAATTCCTAGGAAATATTTTACTGTATAAAGTTCAAGGGTTCAGGTGTGTTTTTGTTGTTGGTTCTTTTGGTTGTCGTTGGGCATTTTATTTTAGCAATCAGTAAATATTCACATCGGTCTGTCTCAGGTTCTTGACTGTATAGATACGACTCTGTATCTTAATCCTTAAATATAATTGCTCCTAGACTTTAGAGATATAAAATGTAACAATAGCTTAGTCCTGGGAAACAATACGTTCTGCTTTTCTTTATTTCATTTCTCTGGAGATTAGTGATTGATAATGTGGTGATAATGTGGTTTTGTTTGTTTGGGTTTTCTCACCCATTGTCTTTTTTTTTTTTAATGGAATTTCATGTATTTTAAGTTAACCATGCTGGAGACTGTTTCAGTTATACTGAAACTTATTTTCTTTCTTTGCCTTAGGAATATTTGGCAAGATTAAGACAGATCCGGCTACAGAACTTTAATGAACGTCAACAGATCAGAGCAAAACTGCGTGGGGAGAAGGTTGGTTGGAAAAATAATCTTAAATACTTAAGGAAGTCGTCTGGGGGATGTACTGTCATATCCCTGTGGGAAGACTTTTCACATAGGCAGTTCTATATATAGACATACATTTTTGACATTTAATTCTGTTCTACAGTTAGTGTACTTCCATCTCTTCCCAAATATGCAAAATCTGTTTGTTATTTCAGTGCTGGGGGTGCAGCTGCAGTGCCTGTAAGATAAGTGTTTTAAAAACAAGACAATATAAGGTTCCATCATCTGACACATAAATTTTTCATCAAGCACTAGCATGTTTTTAGTTATTTGCACTTAGTTACAGGGACTTCTCTGGAATTTCCAGTTTGATGATACTCACGTGGAATGCATATGAACCAATTCTTTTCATACATACCGGAGGCTTGTAGTAAAGTTTGAGACTCCTGGCAGGAGCTCAATTTAATCAATACCTCTTTTTTCAAACATCACTCTTCCAAAATATGGTCATAATGCAACAAAACCAAAATAACATGTTCATAAAGTGGATTTGGAATGAACAATTCTTAAGATGTCAAATGAATAACCTGAGGCACCCTTAGAAGCAATCCATTTGCTTCTTTAAGAAAAAGAGTTTCCTTCAAGAGGCAATTGGTGATGTAAATATGGGCTGGAGTTTCTCTTCTCGTTAACCTGCTGTGTCATCTTGTATTCCTCTGTGTTCCACATCCTGTCTGTTGTCTCACTAGAGCATTTGGGTTTCCTCAGCTGATTACCTGCTGCTAAATTACTACTTCCAATACTCTTATACTCCAAGAAGCCTACTAAGTAGGCCTTCTAAATAGTTTATTTTAAATAGAAGGTTTGCACAACCTGGTCATGAGCAATGAAACGATCCTGTCCGAACTCTTTTTGTCTGTTCTGTAAATAAGAAGAGAGTTTGAGAACAAATTCCAGGGGTAGGGAGAGATTTCAGGTAAGATGTTCTTACTTACTGCCGTTCCCTCCCACCCGTTGCACCTTCCTTGGAGCATGTACAGTGGAAGAAACTGGAATTCCAGACCTTCAAACCTTTCTTGTATACCTTACCTGCAGAGTGCGCAACAGGGATGCAGGGTGGCAGCTTGAGGGGCCAGCATTGATGATAGGTCACTTCCCTTGCAACAGTAGGCACATTACTTTATTCCTAGCTTGTAAAAGCTTCATATATTTAAAACAACATCAAAACCTCCCTCAAACCAAACAAAAAACAGACACCACCCCCCCAAAACCCAGAAAAATCCCCACCAAACCAGAACCCAACACATCTTGAAGATGAAGTTCTTTTCAAGTAGACATTACATTTGAGTGAGGAGTTAGGAGTGAAATTGCCCCGTGAGTCATACAGTCACACTGATCTGAGTAGTCACTGAGATTGCTCAGCTTTTAAACACATGAATCAATGATAATTCTTTGAGGACTCTTACTTTGCAGAGTGATGCTGCCAGTTCTGATGGACATGAGTCAAGTGAAGAAGCAGAACTGAAACGCAAAAAGATAGAAGCCCAGAAGGTAATGGTAGGCCTCTTCTCAAATTTGATCATACCTCGTGGCGTTCCTTAGATTTCATATTGCCATCAAGAGTTTGTTCATACAGCCAGTAAAAGGGTTTTTATTTTAACTGCAGTGAGGTAACAACTCTGTTCAACTGTTTATCTCAGTAATTTTCAAACATCAAGAATTTTTCCCATCCTTGCCTTTGAGATTTCTCTCTGTTAGCTTTAAGTCTCAAAGACAATTTGGTATAGCTAAAACAGCATTTTGATATTGAAAGGGAAAGGAAAATGTACCCTGAATAAAACCAACTTAATTTTGGTTAAAAGAATAAAGGCAGGCAAAATGACATGTGCTGACGTGTGCTACGTGTGGATTGGAAGATGAGCTATATACCACTGTGATAAAGTGGACGTAAAACAAACGTGTTTCACAGAAATCCAGGGTTTGATTGGAACTTTGTTCCATGTGGCATTTTTATATCAGTAACTCTCTCTACCATACAAGGCATAGAATGTATTACTCTCTCTGTACTGACACTTTTTTCCCCATTGCCTTCCAAGAGCAGTGTGCAAACAAGCTAACCTTAAAACTAGAGGTGAAACAGCAACTGATGCTTTTTGTGTTTGTGTTGCGTAAGAATGTAGTTTAAACCAAATGTTGAATATTTTGTCCTTAATACATTTGGCTTCAAAACTCTAAGTAAATATTGTGGCATTGCCATTAATTCAACCTTGAAGATTAGATACTGTACTCGCGTGGTGATGTTGAGTGTCACCGGAGTCCTCCCTTCACATAGACATACAATAGACTGTGAGAGAAGTGAGATAAGTGAGAGAATGGAAGAAGAAGTAATCCCAGAATGTTTCTTCTTTAAAACTCTGTGGAATGGGGTACTAATGGTTTTTATGGTTTTAAGTTGGACTTTTTTCTCCTGCTTCTTTGTTTACTGTAGGCCCAAGCAAATGCTCGAGCTGCAGTTCTGAAAGAACAGCTAGAGCAGAGGAGAAAGGAAGCATCTGAAAGGGAGAAAAGAGCCTGGGAAGAACATGTAAGGAAATAAATCTGTTACACACAGGAACAATATAGTGCTGTATCTCCATGTAACTAAAACCCCATAACTCTTTTTCAAACTTAGACAATTAATCTTGTCTTCTGAAATTGAGGAGAGCATCTGTCACTCAGAACTCCCTTGTTAGCAACCTAACCTGAAGTAAATTGTTAAGAATTTGGTTCTAGAATTTTAGTGCATCGAACCTAAGAATCACTATCATCACCTTTAAATATCCTATTAATGATCTGTAACTTACAAAAGCCTACTTCATCTTTTGCTTCTGTGTGCTGTGGCGTGACAAGTCCAACTAGCAAAATATCACTACAAAACCCAGGGTGATGTGCAGCTGATAAACTGGAAACAGTTCACATGTGCATTGGCAGTGCATTTGTATGGAAACATGTGGTATTCTTGTCCTTTTCTAAGGTTTACTTGAGCCTTTTTAATGTGCAAAATCTTAAAGGTAATTTCTTGTTTTGTTGGTTTTTTGGTTTGTGTTTTTTTTTAAATTGAATCTATCCAGCTGATAGCCAAAGGGGTAAAGAATCCTAATGTGCCTTTTCATGTGGGAGCTACAGAACACAGTCCAGTGCATGGACTGCAAGAGCCTGGAGCAGCTCTTCCCAAGCCACAGCTTCCAGTGAAGCCTGGGACACCGGTCATCTCTATGACTTCTGCTTTGAAGGAAGTGGGTGTGGTAGGTACTTTGTTAAGAGGGTGACATCAATTAGAAAAAAGAACCCAAACCTGATTTGAAAAACAATTTTTAGAAGAACATGTAGATGAGGTAGGTAGAAATCATGAAGGATACCTGTTTTTTCTAATTGGGGAAATAAAAAAATGTAATAAGAAAACAAAATTTGGAAGCTGCTGAAACACATCTGTATGTTGAAACTCAAATTCAGTCAGTTTTGAACAAAATAGCTTATGATGGACCGTAGGCTGCAGTTTCAGTTTTTATCAGTCATGATTAGTGGAAGGAAACATTGACCGACCAGTGTTTTCCTCAGCCTCTGCCAGAGGGAGTCAAGGACTCTGCAACCTGGTGGAAGTGAGAAAATAAAGTTGGAATGATAGGACTATTTTGTTTTAATTCTTGAGTTTGAAAGTATGTGCTGAATATAAAGGTTGAGAATAGAATCTGACAGTGTTGTCTATTCTTGCAGTTTAAAACAATATTAGAGGCTTCCTGATTTCAGTTTTCTGTGGTCTTGGGTCCTGATGCTGTAAATGCTGATGCATTTACCTCTACTACCACCATTTGACTTAAGTAACGGTTGCTGAACTGAGCATATGAGCCAATCATCATGCAATTTGAGTTTCTAACACAGCCTGTGTTAATTGGAATGCTAACTCGTTTGGTTTTACTCAAGTGCTGTTTCTGCATTTGAGTGTGGTGTGGGATTACATACTGTATGCTACCCTGAAGGCTCTGACGATGGAATAGAGTGAAACTTCCTGTTCAATAGTGCATCTAAAACATAATACACTGAAAGATGTCTGCTGATAAATGGGAAAATAAATCATGTTTGGACAAACACTTAGATCATTGGCAGGTTTTTTTTTTCTGAAGTCATGCAAGGTGGTGACTAACTAAAACTCAGCACACAGAGCAGTTGGAGAAAATAATAAATTCTACACTTTGCCTTCAATTTTTAGTTTGATTATTTTACGTATCACTAAAGTTGTCTCTCCTCCCTCCTGGTGTTCTTAACAGATGCTCCTTGACTCTGTCCTTGCCACTGTTTTGTCCTCTTACAAAATTACTCATGCCTAGCGTTGGAAGTTGGGGGCATATTACTATAGAGGTCATACTTAGCTTTATCTCAACATGTTTCATGCTCTGAACTTTCACTTGTCTGCTTAAACTGAGTCTCATTCACTTGCTTACCACTTTCAGATAGCGGTTTAAAGGCAGAAGCTGCCTTGTGAAGTTCTGTCTTTGGGGAACCCTATAAAACCAGAAGCATTCTGTTTCAGTCTGTCTACGCTCATCAGTAGAAAAGTTTGAGATGAATTTTCATTATTATACCTATTAATATTCTCAGGATTTTTTTTTCTGACATGTTCTACCACTTTGTATTTCATGCTTCATGGTCTTGAAGGATGAAAATGTCACTGCTGTCCAGGAAGCTGAGGAGATAAAAAAGCCAGATGCTGTAATGCAAGTATGTAAAATTCTATTTGGTTTCATTTCATTTTCCTTTTGTGCAAGGCACTGTTTGAAGTGATACCTTTGCCCCTTATTTTAGAATAAACGAGAAATTCTGAGAAGATTAAATCAAAATCTTAAGACCCAAGAAGATGAAAAAGGAAAAAGGGACTATAAAAACATCTCTGAATCAGCTGGGCCTGAGGGTGGTAAGGAACAAGAAGGTGACCATCCACTCCTAGGAGATCGCAAAAAGTGGGAACCAGGGACATCCGAGTTGGTGGTTCCTCTAGCTCAGTTATCCATGGAAGATTCTCTCTCTGGAACAGACAGTAAGTACTTGTTTCTTTTTTTTGTCACCGTGATACTGGCAAATCAGTTTACCATGTGTGGTGTCTGATTTTTATACAGCAAGTACTCATCGTTATAGTCTTGTTACCAGTTGTTTGTCATTTTCTAAAAAGCAGGTGGTTCTGTATTCCCTTAGATAAGGAGTAAGACACAGACAGAGGAATTAATTGGCCTGCAAGAGATTCAACAAATCATTTCCTCATTTCAACAAATAGTTACCTAATGAAATGTGTGGTAGCTTTTTTGGGGCCTTTTAAATAGGCATAGAAAGAATAAAAAGTACTTAAAATCTAAAGAAGTGGCAAAATAATAAAAACTGAGGGGTTTCTCAAGTTATACCAGTTACTTTTATTGTGCCCTTCATCAATCTTGGCACTTTTTTGTTTCCTTCCCCTCTGTTTCCTTCCCCTCTGTTTCCTTCCTTATATCCTCTGTTTTCCTTGGAGGGAGAAAGAACAGAAACATCAAAGGCTAGCAGGTAGACAGTTTCGAGTTTTCCATTTCAGGTAAAGCTAAGTCCATCTCATGTCAGTTTAAAACATTCCTCCTGGGTTCCTAAGTTTCTGTATTTGTGTTTTGTGTCCAAACAGGACAGACTCTGGGGGAAGTAATTAAATTGGATATTGGTGAACCACACAGGAAAGTCTGGGGGAAAAGCCCTACTGATTCAGTCCTGAAGATCCTAGGAGAAGCAGAGTTGCAGCTGCAAACTGATCTCCTTGAGGACGTAGATGTAATAAATGGTAAGTGCAGCTGGTGATTACCTGCACTGCAAGTGCAGGAGGTTCCCAGTTGCCAGTTTGTTGCAGTTTTGAAGTCACAGAAGCATGTTCCATCCTTACTCTTGCTCCCCACATCTGGGCGTTGCCTCAGTTCTCAACATTCTAAATGTCAGCACAAGCTGAATCTGTCAGGCACAGAAATATTTCCGTGAAGTGGTAAGAAATGAAGAAGGCTGTACAGAAAGGGAAGGATCATCGCTTTAATTATAGAAAAACCCTCTTACAATATCTGGCTGATGACATCCTTTTATTCCATCAGTGCTGTTACCTTTCTGTTAGCCTGTGACTTGTTGGCACGTGGCTGTATCAGCGGACTTACTTTCTGGTCAGCTCCTGCATTTTGTCCTTTCCAAGAACAACAGTAATTACATTTATTCCAAGTATAAACATGTATTAATGCTAATGTAGCAATTCAAATGGGAACATTAATATGCTCTTGCTTTCTTCTTTATCATAGATCCACTAAAAGCATGCACACTTTTCTGTTTTCCTTTAAAGAAACAAATATTCCTAACTTACCTGGTAGTCATGTGGTAGTTCATTATCAAACCATGTCAAAGCACCGTTTAAATAGAACCATTTTGTGTTAGGTACTGCGGAGCTTCTTGAAGAAGATCATCAGTCCGTCCTTGTAGAAGAGGAGAAGGAAGAGAAAGCTTCTCCTACTGTTGGAACTCTGTCTTCAGTACCTGTTGGTGTCACAGAGTCTGACGTGACTCTACCAGCAGAGTCTCAAAGCGCTGGACCTACCCAGGAACACAGCCAGCTGGTTGTGCTGGACGGTATGTCGTTTCAGTAGTAATTCTAATTGCAGTCTGCTCTCTGCTTCCAGGCAGGACGTCGTGGTCCTGTATGAGTTTCTATCTTCCTGCAAGCAATGTGCAGGTTTTTAGTAACATCTTTTCAGCAGGATCGAGTGCTTTCTGTGCCTGTGTTGTGATTAGATGTGCTAAAGTATTTTGTAAACTTCCAGAAACCCTTTTTGTGTTTCTAGAAAACTCTCTAGAATACAGGTGGTTCACAACCACCTTAAGAACCTGAACATGTAGGAGGCTCTGGGACCCAATGAGCTGCATCCCAGAGTCCTCAAGGAATTGGCTGATGTGGTTGCAAAGCCATTCTCCACCATGTATGAAAAGTCATGGCAGTCGGGAGGTCCCTGGTGACATTTTTGTATTGGGTTCCTGTTTCACCACACCAATTGGGTTGGGATCTTTTCCCCTCTATGCTGCCAGCACCCTGCTGACATTTGGTGGGGGAGTGCTACTGAGGTTTGGAGAGAACACAGTTCCTTAGAGCTTTAAGCTACTTGTATCAGAAACAAACTTCTAAGTTGGGTTAGAAAACCGCAGTTGTTTCTGTAAAATGCAGAAAAGTGTTAAAGCTAAAGGACTGAAAGGTAATCTTTAGATGTATAGTTCCTCTTGGGTTTGTTGTGTTATGTTTTGGATTTATTTTTAATGAGGTATATGACTTCTTTGTTTTTAGAGCCTCATGATTTGGAAGCAGAGATGTTGGAAGAAACAGAAGACAAGAAGCACCAGAGCAGGGAGAGTAAGGAATTTCCCATCACTGTTAATGAAGTGTGGGTAAAAGAGAAAGAGGACAAGTAAGTACTCTCCTCTTCTGATCCCCCTGTCTCTACCTCAAATAAGTAGCTTTAACCCAGTAGGATTTGGTACATCAGTTAAAACGTTAAGGTCAGTTAAAGCTTCATCATTTCTCTGCTGTGTTAGTTTTACTGCCCTTAGTGACATTTTCCAGGAGACTAATGACTGTTTTTATGTGGTGTTTCCCCTGGATGGGCTGTTTTATGACAGAGCACAACACGACAGAAGAAATGAATCAGCTTCTATGAAACCAGCACTTGACAAGGTGCAGCCACAAAAGGAAGTTCCAGAAGGTCAGTTGGAGTCTCATTAGTTGTAGCTGGCAGTATGGACTGTTTGAGCCATCTTTTTCCTTCTCCACTAACCCTGAAAGAGCAGGTTTTCTTGTTTTCTTTTGCATGTTGGGGGTTTGTTTGGGTTTTTTTAATTCATATTTCTAAAAAGCAAATTCCTGATGGATTAGGAAGACAAATTGTGGGTGGGGGTTTTTTGCCACTTGGGAAGAGGACCTGTAGTAATAAAGCTACACACTGACACTTAAAATGATACAAATGTCAAGTTTCTGAACGTTCCAACCTTTTAAAATTACTATTTAAAATGTTCTGAAACCTGATTATTTACTTAATAAAAGTGTTGCTCTGTTTACAGACATCTCAAATTAATACTGAGCTGCAACTTGGGTAAAAAAAAAGGTTTTAAGCAGCTGCTAATGATAAACTTTAATATTTATTGCATAGAAGAATTGCCTGCTAATTGCAGAAGGCTTGCGTATTTTGAGTAGAGTAGAAAGTATCTTGGCAATACTGTCAAGTACCATTGGTGGTACAATTGCATCTATTTAAGGATGGCTCAAACAAGCTGTTTGGGTTTCTTTCCCCCAGCACTGGGGTGAATTATGCTGAGGTAGCTTTGAAGAAATCTAGTGTAAGTCAAGAAGCAAGAGATGAAAATGGATGGACACCATAATTTCAGGCTTGGGTACAAACTAGAAAGCACGAGAACTGAGCGGGCTTTAGCTGAAGGCTGTATATTCTCAAAAAGTTCACATCATAAAGTATTTACTAAAATGATCCAAAGAGGTTTTGATACTTTCATAGTGCTGCTTATTTTCCCCTTCAATTGTGCAACAGAATCAAATTAGGTTTATTCACTTTAGTTACCTTTTGCTGAAGACCTTGGGGGTTTTACTCTATTTAGGTTTGTAACGACCTTTCTTTTCCCACATCAGAAACTTGTTCCAGTGACTCCCTGCAACCTGAACCCTTATTCCAGAGGGTACCACAACCCACAGTAGCACCAACAGCTTCACCAGTGCTGTCAGCTCAGTCTTCACAGGAAGAGCCTTCTGTACCTCGTTCAGGTTCCGTATCACCAGCAAAAAATCAAGGCAAAAGTTCAGTGTTGATTGGACTTTCTACAGGGCTTTTTGATGCAAACGACCCAAAGGCAAGTTTAAAACGTGGAAAAGGAATACTTGTTTTTCTGTAGGTAACATTCCTGGTGTTTTCTCACTGAGGCTGAATGAGGCCAGAACAGATGGCCAAACGTTTCAGCAGGTGTGGAACTGCCTTGAAATATGCCATAAACAAAAGTGACTGTTTTCAGTGACCAACCTAGGGAAATCATAAAACATGTCATTCTAAAACCAATTCTGTACTTCAAAATGGTTCTAAGCTGGCAGTGATTGACACACCTTCACTGTAAACAAGTGCACATATGTATTTATCCACCACAAAGTTCCTTTTCTTTAAATAACCATCAAGGTAACAAAGAAATGTGTGCAAAACCAGAGTATGTACGCCTGCTGATGTTCCTGGAGCTGTTTCAGTGACCATAACTCATGGAGGCAGAAGGAATGCTTTCCTTTTAGCTGACAGGCCAACTTCAAGATGCCAGAGTTTCAACAATTGGATTATCTGCGCTGGACTCTGACATGAAAAAGGACTCAAGAAAAAATACCCCATTTGTAAATGATTTTGTCACCTCAGATTGTCTTTGGTATTGTCACCGAACAGGCGCTCTCTTCCCTTTGCAGATGTTGAGAACGTGTTCGCTGCCGGATCTTTACAAACTGTACAGAACTTTAGTTGATGTTCCCAGTGTAGCAGATGTGCAGCATCAGCATAATGTCGAGACAGATGATACAGAAGATGAGCAAGCCAAAGAAGGACCCTCTGATTCTGAGGATAAGTGAGTTTATCAAGTATTTCAACATGAGGCATCTTTGATAAGAATATTTCTGCTTAGACACTACCAATCATGCACAGCTTACCAGTGTGGGGTTTTTACCCAAGTTTTCAAAATCCTGCTTGAATCACATTTACTTTCGCCTTTTTCCAGGGAATTGGAAGCCAATGGGATGTACTGCTTACAGTAACAGTCAGAATTTCCAGCATTCACAGTGTCCATGGGGGATGCTATTCTGTCTGGCTTCTGTACCTTACGTTCCACAGATCAAAGTTGATGGCTACAGCTTTTCTAGGGATAAAGATTTCTTGATTATTTCCTTTCTTTGTGTGTTCTGGGTGTCTCACTCATTTATCTTTGCTACTGTTGTATTGGGATGCCCTTCAAAGTCCCCCAAATTCTTTCAAGTGCTTTCAAACCTAACCCTGGCTCTTGATGACTCCCTGCAGCTTGGTAGTCTGCAGGCATAAAATCATCAGGTGTGTCCATTCTGATGAGATCTAGAGCTCTTGCTGCTTCAGGCACACTTTGATCTGGGTTGGGGATGTTCTACTTGCCAGGGTTCTATGACAGTGCAGGACTACAAAGATTTTGTTCTTCTGCTGACAAAGTTGAATTGAGGCCCTATCATCATCTTGTTACGAAAGGGTCTGGTATCTGTTTAGCCAATCTTTATTCCCCGTGTCTTGGATGATGTGATGGTATCAGTGGACTGAGGACACTGATATGTGTGTCTCTTCCCCCTGTCCCACCACATTGGCTTTGCAGTCTGTGGGCTTGAGGAGAGAATCGAGCTCTTCCAACGGAGTTTGTCTCAATGTATTAACGATGTAAACCCTGTGTCGCTTCCTCTTAGCATGTTCGGGGAGACAGATACGGACTTGCAGGA
This sequence comes from Hypotaenidia okinawae, assembly GCA_027925045.1. Lineage (NCBI taxonomy): Eukaryota > Metazoa > Chordata > Aves > Gruiformes > Rallidae > Hypotaenidia > Hypotaenidia okinawae. The sequence goes on from BSDF01000004.1 coordinate 34,130,805, forward strand.
GCTCCGGGCCTCAATGGAACAGCTGCTTAGGGAGCAGCCCAGTGAGGAGTTCAGTGAAGAGGAGGAGTCCACTTTGAAGGCTAATGTCATTGAGTGCGTGACAAACGGTACGGAGCTGGATGAAGGAGGAGATGAAAATAACCCCAGCAGCGAAAGTGCGCTCAATGAAGAATGGCAGTCAGGTATCCTTTCTTTTATACCTCTCTTAGAAGTTACTTATTGGTGCTAACAGTCCAAACACAGAATAATCTTTCTGCTCTCTACTGAAATAGAATAGTTTTCACTTTGTAGTGAATTAAAGCTCTAATTAATAGCTTTTATACAGAAATTTTTTAAAGTTAGACAATATTTAGACCTTCTGAATGTTGAGGTCGACATCTGGGCGACATGCAGTGTTGCAAACTCCCTGCTGGCTATTTGTTGGGCAGGGAATAGAAATCACTTTTTCTCTCGCTGTCTGAAACTTGTCTCCAAGGAGGATCAGAGACTCCACGTCCCCTGTTTTACGTAATTCCTGACTGCAGTGTAAGAGTGAAAGCGACACAGCAGTTGACGTGACGGGTCTCTGGGGTCACACTTATATTACAGTTAAGTAACTGAATGGGCAGTCAAAAGGAGCATGGAATTACTAACAAATAGCTGTTAACTCAGTCAGACTAGAAATGAGACGGGAAAACCTATCTCTGCTTTTAGCACGTGTGTTAGCCACACGCAGCAGTGTCCTGAAGCCTCCGTCCTGTCTTCTAATCTTGGTTCAATGTAAGCATTTCAGTGCTGCCACAGACGACCGTGCATTTAGAGACAGGGGTATGAAAGGATGTCGAGAAGCAATGCCTAACATGAAATATCCCCTTTGTGTAGTTGTGGTTTATGGACAATAACTTAGACCAAACTGGAACCCTGTGACCACACCTGGGCAATGTTATCTATATAATGGTAGAAACCCCTTAGGTAACAGCACCAGCTTCCACTTTTTGGTAGCACCGGTGTTATGCCCTGATAGCATAAAGTACCAGCTGTGGCTGCAGTGGTGATGCAGGTGTTGTGACCTTTGGGGTTGGTGTTCAACTGTCTAGGTGGATGGAGAATGGCAGGGTTGGTTGTTGGGGGCAGGAGGAAGGCAACAGGCAGAACCTGAAACCACAATTTGAGATCCAGAAGTTAAATACCTGATTAGAAGTCAGCTAATGGGGCTGTAACCCATATACAGCTCTTCTTCCTATGTTGAGTTCTCATTTCTTACCGATGTGACAGCCGGTACTTGAATCAGGGGTACAGTTTGGTCAGGGTTACACCTTACACTAGTCATATACAGGAACTGAAAGCCACAGTTTTAATACTCACGAAGCCTGTGACCTGCAAGGCAGTGCTGGGTGTTATTTTAAGAGATATAAGAGCGGAAATCCAAAAAGTGGTATTTTTTTCCCCTAGGTAGATAAGTCCCATCATAATTCATATACACGAGCTGCAGGTCCTGCCAGGAGCCTGCTCCAGCACGGGCTTCCCACAGGGGCACAGCATCTTCCCTATGTCTCCCCCTGCTCCAGCATGGGGCCTCTCCATGAGCTGCAGGTGGGGTCTCTGCTGCCCATCCCCTTCCCTGGGCTGCGGGGAGACACCCCTGCTCCAGGGGCTGCAGGGGCATCTTTCTCTTCGGTAAATAAAAGTCTGCTTTAAGAGAAACCTGGTTTTCCTTCAGCATATGAATACCCTGATGGCTCAATGGACCTGGGCAGGGTTTCAGAGGAAATAGCTACAGGCTTCCTCTTTTGGGTTCACAATTTCTTTGCTGGCAAGAGAGGGAGTGTTCCTGTTTCCTTGCAGGTTGTTCAGAACATCTGCCAACGTCATCCGTGGCTCTGAGTGTGGTCTGGGTGGATATGAAGTTTGGGGACATAGAAACAACGTGAAGAACGCAGGAAAACCAAGGAATTTGTACTGATGTTTTCTTTCTCTCTAGATAACAGTGATGGAGAGATTGCCAGCGAATGTGAAGAATGTGACAGCATCTTCAGTCATCTGGAAGAGCTGAGAGACAACCTGGAGCGGGAAATAGGCTTTGATAAATTCATTGAAGTTTATGAGAAAATAAAGGTTTGTGGAACAACCTGCAGCGGAAAGTATTTTAAGAAAGAAGTACCCAGGGCTGTTAGAGTAATGAATGGCATTGTGTGAAGAGAAAAATTTCTTGTTAAAGTCTTTTATTCTGTTTAAACCCACTAAAATATTAACAGAGAAAATGCTGTGCCAGTGGATTAAAGAGGAAAGCTTGGGTTCTAACCACGCATCACGTTTAGATTCACTGGAACTCTTTAATTCTCTAGCTGTTTCCACTTTGGCAACACAGACTGTCTTTTCTCCCAGGCTATACATGAAGATGAAGATGAAAACATTGATATTTGTTCAACCATAGTTCAGACTATTCTTGGAAATGAACACAAACACCTGTACTCCAAAATACTTCACCTAGTGATGGCAGATGGAGCCTACCAGGAAGGTAATCTCACTGTTCCCTGGCGACTGCTGTGTGACTTACCCTCTTTCTTGGTCAGATACAGCAGGCTCTAAGGTGCTTCTGAAGCCTGTCTGGGCTTTGTCATATTGATGCCTAAATTGGTAAAAATAATGGGGTTTGTTGTGGGTTTTTTCCCCCCCAAATGGTAGTTCTCTTGCAGCAAAGTGTGGCAGGAGCGAATAAGCACATACATGGCGCTCAACTGCAACAGTAGTCATCTTATGCAAGGGGTGGCATAATTTCAACTTCATTCCTTGAAAATGGTTACAGGGATTGGGAGGATGGAAATGTAGAGTAAAACTTTCTGAACTAAACCCAACTTTACCTCAAGAAGGAATAAACTTTTAGCTAAAATCGCCTTTTTCTTTCCAAACCTCTACTTTTAATGGGTATCACAGCTTCACCGAACATCTTGAGCCTGTAACTGTCACTGTCAAGCAGCGCTTCAGGTGGAGATGCTGCCCCGCTTGGTTTGCAGGTGCCTCAGTAACACCCAAAGAAGGTTTCCCTTCTTGGGAGCCACGCACCGCACAGGTTACTGGGCAGAGGGATGGTTTCTGAGTCTCCCAGAGTCACTCTGAAGTACCATGCAGACCACTCGCAGTGAGAAACGGGGTGGAGGTTTTGTTTTGAGGTGTTTCCCCCATCTCATGTCAAAAATTTACCTGCAGCTATGTCACTTTGGGTTTCTGATGAAGTCTTTACTGGAGAGAAAAAACATCTAAAATCTGAATTATTTTTAATTGAAATCAGAAGTGGTTTATACTGCCTTTAGGATTGCATGCAGTGATTGTTATTTAATGGATTTCAGTCTTGAAAAAATGTTCTAATGCACGTTAACATCTCTGTTTCCACCTCTCATGTTTCTTCGTGGTAGCAATGATTAAAAGGTCAAATATTTAATACCACTGTTTTCTACAGGGTTTGTATGTAAATGCTGGAGCAGGGGGGAAAGTCTTAAAAACTTGTTTTAAAAGCACAGTAATTAAAGAAAAATCACACAGAAATTACATTTCCTGCTTAGCCTTTGCTGCTGGTACAGGACAGCTTGGTAAGAACAACCAGTCCTGGGTTGGTTTCATGCTATGTCACACAAAGGCTGAGAGAAAAGTGTTAGCAAGTAATTCTTCCAAGCACAGTTCCTTGCTTTAATGACAGAATGGGAGAGAGACGTGGTGGGTAATTCTTTGGGTGCCCAAAGGGCTGGCAATGCAGACCCAGCAGAAAATGGTAGCAGCAGCGCTGGCACTTTGTTTTCCTTGCTGCTTTGCAGTGAGGTTGTGTTAAAACTGGTACTCAGAGGCTTCAGTGACAAACGGGTAAGCCCTTGTCTGAGGGAATGCTGTTAAAACGAGCTCGTTTCCACCTGGGGAGATGCTGATTAGCAAGTGGTTGTTTTTAAAAGCTTCAGTTCTGCCGCTGTATTTTACAGATCTGTGGCAGCCTATACACATGTGTGGAGACAGTAGGTCTCCGTGCCTCGGGCATGTGAAGGAGAGCTTTACTACCGATGTGCATTAATAGCTACATATAAAGTAGTTCTTGGAATTTCAGACACTTAAAGGAACCCCCTCTCCCTGTACTAATCAAGGTGACTGGAGGACCACTGACAGCCAGGGGCATGTTTGTGAGCTTTGGTTGCCAAAGTTTAATGCTCTTCCAGTTAGGAGAGAGATCTGTGCTGCTCTTTATTGAGGGGATTGGCCTAACTTGGGATGAAACTCTTGCAAACTCCCAGATCTGGGACAGAGGACTCATCATTGAGTATTAGTTTGTGGAGTATACTCGTCGTTCAGTATTAGTCCATGGAGTGCTTTCACAGCAGGCTGGTTGGTCACCTCGCTGGTGACCAGCAGAGCGAGTACTTGTACTATCGCTTCCTAAACCGTGCTTTCTAGTTGATTCTTTAAGCCTGACTTGATTTTGTGTGGGTGTGTCATTCCTTTTCACCCCACTTCACCCGCTCTCCTGCTTTTTACAGATAACGATGAGTAAACCTGACTCAGGAATTTCCTTCATGCTCTGCTACATGTTGGCGTCTGAAGTCTACACAGCCGAGTAACAGACAGCGGTGGAGAATGTCCTGTGGGGCAGGAGAAGCAGGACTTAAAAAGGATGTTGACTCTATGAGAAAGGGAAACCGCGCCTTTAAGACTGAGATACCTTTATACTGCTCCTGCTGCGCTTCGTGTGCCGTCATTAAATATTAGATGCCCCAAATAAGTAAACCCCAAACAAACCCAACCCCCCAAACCTGGAATCTCTCAAATTCCGAAAGGAAAACCTGATGCAGACCGGAGCCCTGTGCTGTCAAAGCGAAGCTCTGCCCTCCCCACACTTGTCGGTACAGTTAGGTGAGGGCAGGCGTTCCTGTGTTGTGGGAGTACCCTCGTTTAGCTGTTGACTCACTTCAAAGAGCCTCTCTGGGCACCTACATAAAGAAATAGTTTTGTTTTTACTGACCCTTGTGGTTGTCTTTTAATACCATCTTAATCTTGTGGCTCCGGTCTGAGTATTTAACTCTTTCCTAATAAAAAAAAGTTCATTATTTTGAAGGTGAAGGCTTCTGTCACTTCTTTAACCTGTGCTGCCTGAAATATTTTAGTGGTGTTCCTGAATAAAGGCAAAAAGGTAAAGGGCTCCTGTTCAGTCTGACCAGTGTGTAAATGCCCTCTGTTTACCCAAACACGTGTTCTCTACTAACCCTTTTGTTCTAACACTTTACCACCTTGCCTAAACCTCTTGAAGGCTTACAACATCTCATTCCTGTGTCAGTGTGGAAAGCCTTCCTTTCCTACAAGCTGGAAGATTGTTCCTCATAGAAGGCCACATGCTGAAAACCTGGTATGTGAACACAAATCTTCCCATCTTTAGGAAACGTCGTTATTCACAAATACTTTAAGGATCGCAGCAACTCTGAACAGTTGGCTTGGGCAAGGGTCTTAAAAACACCCCTTCAGCAACCGAAACCGTGATGGAGCTGCTTCCATAAAGATGTGTGAATTTGTAGCTCCTTGTGAGACACACAGAGAGGTGGTCAGCTCTTCCTGCTGAAGTGCTTGCCTGGAGCACCTCTGATCTGGTGCGTTCTTCCAGATTTAACTTCTGAGACCTTTTTAAAGGGAGATAGGATTTAGCTACTTCCATTAACTCTCTTTTTAACCACAGGTTTTAAAACCTCACAATTCCGAAGACCAGGAGAGTTCTTTCCCCCAATGCAAGCCAGAGCCAGGTAGGTTGCTGCGGGCAGACTCTAGGGAGGCAGCTGTCACAAGGCGTAGCGGTGGCTCTGCCAGCTTGTTCACAAGACATCCCTGAGGCTGCCTGTATCCAGCATCCCTGAGGATGAGTAAACTTGGAGTAAACGCTGCACGTCCTTTTTTGCCTTTTTCATTCCAAGACCTACCACTGTATTTTATTTTTTCATGCTTAATATTTTTATATCCTTAGTAGATCTGACTTTACCCTTAGTAATTACACGTGGAGAATTATTTCCGTGTCTCTAATATGATTTTTTTAGCTACTAACAATATCACACTTCTTTTCCAGCTGTTGAAAAGTGCTGAATTGTATATCCTGGTTCACCATGGCCTTGAGTATATCCAGTGATGAGCACTATCCCCTAAGTAACTTAACTCGCCACGGTGCCTTCTCTCCTGTGATGACTGTGGTTGCTTTCTCTACATCATGCAGTCCTGCTCATCCAGGAGGAGACTCCAGCAAATTCTGACTCTGACTGGCAGCATGATTATTAAGCACTCAACCCTGGCCTGCAGCCGTTGTTAAACATGCAGTGACACTACAGTAACGAGCCTGCTCAGGTCAGTAACAGGCAGATTTTACACCACAATTACCAGTATCATCCATTCTCCAGTACCGCCTGTATGGCTGGAGCATGGGCATAAGGTCTCCCTCCCCATGGTCAGGCTTATGCAAAGCTTGAGTCAAATCCTGTGCGATCCATCAAGGGGCTCCCATTCTCAGCTGTCGATCCATTCTCCCTGCTGATGACTCTCAGGCCCCACAGAATGCCCACCCTGGTACTGCAGCACAAAGCACGGTCCCCTTGGTTAAAGAGCCAAGAAGGTGGGTTTGAGCCAAGTCACCAGACTCCAAGCTGCAGCTGATGAGGGTATCAACACGTCTTCCATTCTGCTTACTCTGCCATGGTGAGAGTCATCTCCATCAGGAGGACAGCGTGTAACAGATGGAGCTTTAACTGCAACTGCTTTGTAAGAGCTCCTAAAGCTCATCTGCCAAGGATGGTGCGAGCCTGCTTGCATGGTGTTAGGAGCAATGTATGAGTGCACATACAATGTGAACCAGGCCTGCTGAGGAGCAGCAGCTCTGCAGTGCACTGTATTTATCTTGCATCAATTGAGTCATGATGTGCTTACTTAACGCTATTTTTGTTGTTACCTGCTGGCAAAAGGTCCCACAGACGTTTGATTCTGCCTCACAGCAGTTCAGAAGGTGGGAAATGCCTAACTGGATGAGGTGAGTTTTTTAAAAACTCTAGTAATTATGAAGTTGTCTGGCTTATCATACAATAAACCATGAGGGCCTGTTAGAGGGATCTCACTGATTCATAGTATGGAACAGGTCAGATCCCTGCCCGCAGTCACCAGCTTCCCCAAAGCTTTATTACTTGCCTTTGATACCCAAACTCGTGTATTTTCAGCTTAAATTCAGAAGCCTTGCATGCATGGCCTGTAGGATGTGGGGTGTCCCTCCTGCCCCTGATCCTGCATTCCCATCTCAGCAGTGTGTGATAAAGCATGCTGCTCAGCATTATGTTGGTTGGTTAACCGTGGGTACCTTATTTCTGGGAATCAACCCCCGGTGCTTTCTCAGCCAGAAGAAACTGCATTTGCTTGCCTTAGGTTAGCAGAGAGGCCAGGAGGCTTTGTGATCCCTGGACAGAAGACTCTGGAGAATAATAGAGTGAACTATGAGCAAAAAAAGGTGCTGGAAGCATCTGGGAAGCTTTGTGTGCATAGGCTGTATATTCTATACTCACTTTCTGTGACTTAGTTTACCATTACTGAGGTCTAGAATGAAGGATTTTGAAGGTCAGGTCTGTAACGTGTCCTAAGTGATGCAGATAGATGAGCAGCTGAAAGAAAAAGGAGAAGCCATTGTACAAACCTACCTACCATGTAGTCTAACCATTAGACCTGTTAACATTTAACTGCACAACTGGAGAAAGCCGGTTCCTGAGTTACAAGTGGAGACAAGTCACCAAGAACAAAGAATAACAGAAGAGGGTGAACCAGTGAACACCTGAGGAAGACTGTTGTCTTCATCCCTTGACCACCAGAGGACCCTCAGAGCCCACCAGAAAGAACTAGCACACATGTAGCAGAAACTGCCACAGATACAAATGAATTCTTAGAAACTGATGTTCATGGAAATCAGCTCTTGGGAACTGGACTGAGCATCTATGATTTTGCAACAGAAATTCTCTGTTATGTCCCTGAGTCGTTGGAGCACTGGTGGTGGGGTGATCTCCAGCACTGCAATGAAGAGTCCCTGCTGAAGTTACCCTGGGCTCCCGACTGCGCAGTGAATTTACTGCGTTTCAAGTACAAGCCAAATAAAACAGCGGGGAAGCCTTCTCCCTGTTCCTCCCCTCCCTTTCTTACTAACATTCCCTCTTCTCGTGGAAGCTGGGGAAAAGTGCTGAGTACAGCACTGATGACATGAAGAAAAACACTGAAGGAAGCAGCAAGGAGGCCAGCGGTTCAACCACTCTCCCTCCCCTGCCCAGAAACATTTCAGTGACCTCTTGACACCTCCCCTGGGAACCCGTAAGTTGGCAAGAGTATTTGCCAAGTAAATTTAACAAGACAAAAGGCACTAAAATAGTATTGTTTGTGACTTAATTCTCCTAAAGTTGATGAAAATGAGTTAAGATCTCCACAGCAGCCACACCTCACCATGCTAACCTCATTCCAGACGGATGGGGCTCTGTGTGGATATGTATCAGGATCGATTTAAAAACTCTTCCATGCACTCACCCAAGAAGTACTTGCTTGGGAAACTGAACCTGAAAAAGTCAAAAGTTAAATTACAGCTTGTTCCTGGATTATCCTCGTTATGCAATGCTACCTGGAGTCAAGACATTGTTAATTTGCCCCACGGAAAACAAAAAAGGGGAAGGCATTTCACATTACTTGTACCCCGAGTGTTTATTCTGCCATGGTTTTGCTGGGTAAGTCACTGCACAACAATTCTTTGGGCTCTTAGAAAATGTTCTGGGTTTATTATTTGCCATTTGCCAATTCCTAGTCTGCAGTCTGATGATAAGGAATGGAGGGATCTGCTGCATCTCCGGCAGCTCCACACCACACCCAGCAGGTTGTGACTAACTGATCTTGCTCGTGCAGGGGATTACAGGAGACAGGGCACTAGACTGGAGCTCTGTGGCTTAGTTTTGGGACTTGTCCCATCACTTCCTCCAGCAAATTATTTAATTAATCCTGCAGAGATAATCATAGAATCACAGGATGTGTTAGGTGGGAAGGGACCTTCAGAGGCCATCTAGTCCCACCCCTGCAGTGAGCAGGGACATCTTCACTAGAGCAGGTTGCTCAGAGCCCCAGCAAGCCTGACCTTGAATGTCTCCAGGGATGGGGCCTCCACCACCTCTCTGGGCAACCTGTGCAGGGATGGGGCCTCCACCTCCCTCAAAGTGAAGAACTTCTTCCTAATACCCAACCTAAATCTCCCCTTTTCTAGTTTAAAACCATCACCCGTCAGTTTGATAGGATTTCCCCCTCTGCTCTGCCCCACTTGGAGAGTTGTGTCCAGTTCTGGGCTCCCCAGAACAAAACAGGCATCTCCTGCAAAGAGTCCAGAGGAAGGGTATGGAGGGGATGAAGGGCCTGGAGCATCTCCCCTGTGAGGAAAGGCTGAGGGAGCTGGGGCTGTTCAGCCTGGAGAGAAGAAGCCTGAGAGGGGATCTGATCAATGGGGATCAATAGCTGAAGGGTGGGACACAGGGGGACATGGCCAGCCTCTTCTCAGTGTCTGTGGGGACAGGACAAGGGGTGATGGGCTCAAGTTGGAGCACAGGGAGTTCCCCCCAATGTGGGGAAGAACTTCTTCCCGGTGAGGGTGAGGGAGCCCTGGGCCAGGCTGCCCAGGGGGTGTGGAGTCTCCTTCTCTGGAGAGATTCCAGCCCCGTCTGGACACCGCCCTGTGTGCCCTGTCCTAGGGACCCTGCTTTGGCAGGGGTTGGACCCCATGAGCTCTGGAGGACCCTTCCAGCCTTTACAGTTCTGTGATTTTTCTGATTTACATTTTCAGAGCTGGCTTTGCAAAGTGCTGGAGGGTTGGGCTTGAGGCTTTTGTTTTCACTCTGTGTGTGTGTTAACGAGTAAATATTTTACAGCCCAAATTCCCAGTTCTACCAAATCAGTAACTCCAGGCTGTGGGACGATGTAAGTAAGCACAAAGGCTGGAATTTATTGCTAGCAGTGATCTATGAGATAAGATTTTCAACTAAGGCAGCACAGAGAGGTCTCTTGCCAGATGTGTGGGAGTGAAAGTGACACAAATTGAAGAAGAAAAAAACCACCCCAATCTTTGGCAATCCCAGAGCGATTACACAGCCTCGCAGTGTTAGCAGCCTCAGAGAATTAATTTTGCCTCCCAATGTCTTCATCAGCTTAAAGGCCAAGCCCCAAGCTTTAGAAAAGCAATCAAAAACAGTGCCACAAATGATACATAAATTCATCTCACTTCTTTAATCTTATGTTGAACAGGGAAAGTTTTGGGGTGGGTTTGGGTTTGGTTTTTTTTTCCCTATTGTAAAGAACTATGGTAGCAGAATTACAGCGATGCTGCAAAAGAATCACTGGGGATCTTGTCCCTTTTTTCCCTTCCTCCCAGTATAATTCCAACTTTTCTTCAGAGTCAAGCTACGTGGAAAACCAGACACACAGCCAATGGTAATGGTACACTGATAATATCCAAGCCTCTGCCAACATCCTTATGGAAGCGTACTAGAAATGGCAGATAACTGAAGCTGGGCAGGAGCTTCTGTGCCTTTCAGACAACGCAAGAACTGCTGGTTGTGGTGATGGGAATGCAGCTTTCCCTGTGGCAGGGGGTGCTGTCCAAATTGGGATACTTCAGTCAAAGGAAAGCTTTGCCTTGGTATAAGGACGCTGCTTTGACTGGCGTGGGAAGTGTCAGCGCCCTGTAGACGCTGGAACATGGCTTGGTTCTGTGTATCCCAGCACATGACCCCTTACAGAGCCCATCTCGTTGCTCCTGCATGCTCGATGCCACAGCAGAAGGGTGGAAGTGCTGCAGAGAGGTTTGAAAAGTAAACACACTGATAATGGTAGCTGCCTGGCAGCTCTGCCCAGCAGGCAGTTCTGGTAGGGAAACGTGACTTTAAGGGAAGAAATCTCTCCCGAAAAGCCCAGCTGAGCATGCCTTTGAGAACTAACATGACAACGCTTTTTTCTCCTTGTTTTCTGGGTTGTTTTAATTCAAACACGTTAGCAAATGTGTTAGTAGATTTTGCTCTAAAAGCCTGAGTTTCACATGGAAAGGTGTCACAAATTCATCCAGGATCATCTTACCAGTCCCTGCTCCTAAGCCTGGGAGCGTGGCACTGATACCTTCAGACTTTCCTGGGACAAAATCCCTAGTCTCACTGCAGAGATCTAGGTAAAGGGAGTGCAGTGCTTTTCAGCAGACTTCCTGATCTGGACAGTAGGAGGAACTGCAGGACTCGCCATAAAGCACACACAGACTGCAGTACAGGCATCATGGCTGTTTCTACATGTTCCTCCGGCTACAGTGACCACAAAACCAGAAGCGTTTTTTCAGAGTTGTTCCTTTGTAACTGCACCTCCAGTGACTGCACTTAGAGTGAGGTGTTTGTTAAAACCCATGGAAACATCTGAGTTTTCATTCTGTTGTGGTGGAGTTGTCCAAAAGAGAAATAACATCCCATAAATCACCTGTAGTAGAGCCTATGCTCTGAGCAGACTGAAAATTTCCCCTCCAGAAAGACCAAAGGATTTACTCAGTGTGTTCTGAAGATGCATTTGGAGTCAAAATGTGAAAAGGTCTCAGGTTCCAGCCTGCTCCTTTTCGGAGGATGCTTTTCTGCAGATAGGACCCAGAGGCTTTAGGCCAATGATGTTTGACCTGGGAGGGCTGATTGGGAATGCTGGGGCCCCTCTAGATGGAACAGCTCAGTGCTGGGATTTCTTTTTCATTCATGAAACTTTGTCTGTCTCACGGGACTTTGGAGTGATGCTCTAGTGCTCTTCTAGAAATACAAAATACAGCAAAGGACAGAATCTAGGAATTACAGACCTTACATGACAGATTCAGACCCCTCCCAGTGCCCACAACCTTCCTCCCTCTGCACAGCCCATGTGTGAAAGCAGCTCTGGCTCTCCCCAGCAGCTATACCTTCCCCTGTCTAATGCTGTGGGGTTTTTTACTAAACGCAAGCCAAGTATCCAGCCTCTGGATGTTCAGCTTCTTTCAGATACTCTGGTAAGGAGGTGTGGTCATGAAGACTAAGCAAATTTTTATGAATGTTGAATATACTTTAGGATATTATGTTTTCAGTTATTTAAAAACAAAACAACCCCCCCAAACAACAATAAAAAAAAAAATCCCAAACCCAAAACATGTGGGCCCACAACTCATATGTTTGGGTTCTAAGAGCTCCAAACATTTGTCACAACATTCCTCAAACATGGAACTGGAGTTTGGTCCCTCCAGCCCACTGCCCATCACTCAGAGTGGCTGAGTGCAGTTCTGCCTGATCTCACCATGATCCTACTTAAACAGTTAGATGACTGTCAGCCTACTGCTCATATCAAACATCTTTACCCTGTGCCTTGCACGTGGCCTTTGCAAGTGGGCAAAAGCTTAAAATTTGCTCATAAGTTACCAAACTATTACAAGAGCACATAAAGAAATATTCCAAAAAGTCTATGTTAGTCAATAATTCCAAAACTCTATCCTAAATTGCTTAGTGATCTCTGGGAGAACAGCTCTAATTAGGATTGGGAGATGCCTAGGAAAGGATGGAACAGAGCATCTGGCATGCTTGGTCCCCACAGGAATCTCCTCTGTGGACACAGCACTAATTCTAAAGAGATAAAGGAGCATTAGGACTTACTCTGCAGCCTCACAGATGAGGTCTGTGGCTTATGAGCAAGGAGGGAAAAAGATCATTTTAGAATAAACTTATTAAAAAATGGATTCTTACATTTCTGTGCCTCTTCTAAGATCTTCACAGCTGTGTTACCTGGTTTGATTTTTTTAAAATAAACATTTCTCATTTGACTTTTTCTTTAACCTTGTTTGTAGTAAGGGCAATTTCAAGCTCGCTGGTTAATGAGATGTGGGCACTATGTTCCCAGCAGTATAATGATCACTGAGGTCAAGTTCCTGACCAGGTAACACACCCTGACACCTGAGTGCATTTCTACAAGGTGCAGCAGTGGATGCTGCAGCCAGGCCACACGGATTGTTAAGCACCAGTAAGCCCAGTGTGTTTAATCCCGTGACAAGCCTGGTGGAAAATGTTTTAAGGTAGCAAAGAGCTCACACAAACACTGAGATTTCACAGCTTTTATTTTGTAATGCCACAGACACTTTTTCTGTTGCACATTGCCCCACTGGGGATGGAAATCAAGTTCTTCCAAAAGCATCAAGATACGAAAGGTACGATCCCAGCTTCGTGTTGGCAGAGGGAGCTAGTGCACAATGCTGAAACACCAATGACACTCTCCTCAAGAAAACCCAAACCAAAAGTAATCAAAAGTCAAATGTCATCTCTGCCTCATGAGGCTTGAGATGCAGCCGGGCACCTCTGGTCTATACCCCACGCTAGGTGCCTCGAATGCAGAATAAAGATGTAAAACTAGAAGTTAAATTCACAGAATCACAGAATGTGTTAGGCAGGAAGAGGGACATCTTCACTAGAGCAGGTCACTCAGAACACCATCAGGCCTGACCTTGGATGTCTCCAGGGATGGGGCCTCCACCATCTCTCTGGGCAACCCGTGCCACTTTTCTACTGAAGAACTTTTGCCTAATACCCAACCTAAATCTCCCCCTTCTAGTCTGAAACCATCATCCCTCATCCTATCAGTCCTTGCCCAGCTTTCATACAGGCACCTTTCAGGGACTGGGAGGCCGATATAAGGTCCCCCTCAGAGCCTCCTCTTCTCCAGGCTGAACAAATCAGCTCAGCTCTCCCAGCCTGGCTTCACAGCAGAGGTGCTCCAGCCCTCAGATCATTTTTGTGGCCTCCTCTGGACACGCTCCAACAGGTCCCTGTCCTCCTTGTGCTGAGGGCTCTGGAACTGGACCCAGCACTCCAGGTGAGGTCTCCCCAGAGCAGAGGGGCAGAATCCCCTCTCTGGATCTGCTGGCCACACTCCTGGGGATGCAGCCCAGAATGGGGTTGGCCTTCTGGGCTGCAGATACACATCAGTGGCTCACGTTCAGCTTCTCATCCACATATGCTCCCTAGTCCTTTTCCTCAGGGCTTCTTTCCAGCACATCTGAAAGCACAACCCACTTCTCCTGCCTCCTTGCAAATACAGAACAGCAGAGATCCTTCAGGCAGGATGCAGGAGCGTCAGAAGTACAGCTGCATCACAGTCACTGCTGTAGCTATGATGAGATCACACCATCAAGCACAGCAGTGGCAGTGCAAACTCAGTTTGCCAGGGAATCAATGTCATCCATGCTGAGCTCTTTGCTGCTAGAATTCAGCTACCAGTAACCAAGCATGGCAACGTGAAGCCAGCTCTAACCGCAGCATGGACATCATCTTGTAAAAGAAAGAAGAAATCAAACAGCAAACAAAAAACCAATCCACTCTCTTCAAACCCCCACCAATCCACCCCCTCAAAACCAAACCACAATCTCCTCAAACTCCCAAAAGAAGAAAACAAACAAAAAAATACCCGCAACTGAAACAGGAGCAGAGTCAATGAAGAACGTCCTTGATCATTTCTGGCGGAAATTACAAGGAAGTAATTAACCTTTTTGGGTCGAGATCTGTACTCCATGGGGCTAGTGTGGACATGAAAAGTGGGGAAACATCATCCTTTTGGCAAAAAAAAAAAAAAATAGCTACAGGAAGTTTAGTAAAAGAATGTAACTTTAAACAAAAACATGCCCGTTCTTCACAGGAGAAATAATCTTACAAGTTCATTCCTGAACCTACAAATAAAAAAACCATCCAGACACTAAATGCCCTAAGACATTATCTTCCGTTCTACAACTGCTACTACCTTTAGGTCTGTTGTAGTAATTCCCAAAGTTTTAAGGATGGAATTCACAAGTAATTAAATACACCTTTGGATATTTATTCTCATGGCCCAAGGTGTCTCTCCTGGGTGTCTCTACTCAGTGCCTTATGAATCTCAAAGTACAGACTGCTAACATGACTTCTTCAGGCACATGGCGGTCATCCCGCCATAGGGGTTATCCTGCCATATGGGTTGTCCCACATCAGGGTCATGATCTTCAGGCACGACATTCTGTAATATTGGAATGGAGACTGGACCTGGGCCAGGGTGTTTTTCCAGTGCATCAGTGGGTTTTTAGTGCATTTGTCTGTATGTTTCAAAAGATTTGCATCCTAACAGGTGGAATCCTACTCTGAAATGTGTCACACTACTTCTTAGTATTTCCAGAGGAACTAGATGTAAATCATTATACAGTGCATCCATCAGCCCTTCTTCCCAATTATTTATATGAAAACCTGAAAGAAGATTTGTAAAGTTGTTGAGATACCATAGGTTTTATGCAAAACGGTGGTCATATCCAGAAAAGATCTAAAATTTAATACCCCCCTTAGAGAAAAGGGTGTAGCAAAGATCAAGTCATCTCTTCTTGTTAGCCTGCCAAATTATTGATTAGCCAATATTACTCAAAGCCAGGCCCAGTATACACTGCCTCACATTTTAAAGACCGAGGAAAAACTAAGAATACTTGGAAATGTGAAATAGGAATTGCTGCAGTAGGATTTACGCAGGAATAGGAAGTGTGATTGCTGTGGCAGAGAGAGCTGATGACATGGGGGAAGGCCTGGGGTTGGTTGGCCTCACAACAAAAAAGAAGGTATTGGCAAAAGGGAAGGTGGAAGAGGACACAGTGTGTTTATTGGGCTAAAAATGCTGCACACAGAACACATTTAAAAGAAAGAAACCAGACATTACCAGTTCTGCTCCTGACATTGTGTCTTTTGCAGTTCTGTGTATTGCCCTTTGCTTATTGCTGTACCCCACAGCTTCCAAGTGAAGAGAAACAGCATATTCTGGAGGGGAAAAGAAAAAGACTTTGTGCCCGAAAACCCGCTTAAGAAGTACAATTTATTACACAAAACATAATGTAAAATAGGTTTTCACAAATATGAAAAAGTATTAACTGTAGATGGCTGGGACTTTGAGGTACTGGAGGGCCTCTTCCTTCAAATCTATGTTTTTAATGGTTTGCTGTGCTGGGTGATCTCTCCTTTGCATCAATTAGTACAAGTTGTGCAAGGAACTAATGAACTGCACTTAAGAATGGACTTATCCCAAGGAGGGAGATCTCCCCATGTGCAAAGTGTACAGTTCCCAGCTTGTGGCTGGAAGCGAGAATGAAAAAATGCTCCAACGTGGTAGCAGCTCTGTGCCTCTCAATCCTGGCGTCAGACTGCTCCAGCCGCCCCAAGACAAACGCTTCATCCGTAAGAGGGCAGTGGCGTCCATCAGCACACACAGCTTGTACCTGGGATTAACTGCTGCTCAGGAAGTGACACTCATTTGGTACTCTCTCAGAATGTTATACTGTTTTGGCTAGTCTCCCACAATGTATTTGGTATTTGACAGACTTGATGTAAAACATTATCAAAGACCAGCCCTGATAAAAGGCTAATCTTTCTATCCTGCTTCCCTGAACTTTCATCTTGCATCCCTGGTAT
The DNA here is from genome assembly GCA_027925045.1 of Hypotaenidia okinawae. NCBI lineage: Eukaryota > Metazoa > Chordata > Aves > Gruiformes > Rallidae > Hypotaenidia > Hypotaenidia okinawae. The sequence goes on from BSDF01000004.1 coordinate 34,147,289, forward strand.
GCCACCTGTATTGTAAATTCCTCTACCCTTTTAACAGCTATTGTATATTCCTTAGGCAGCAAACTAAGTTTAGGCAACAACAGATGTATTGCTAACGAAACTACTGGCAAGGCTGGTGAATTATCACCAGGTGACCTCAGGGAGATCTTTTAGAAAAGCTACAGCCAAAAGGGAAATCCAGTTCTGAGGTGGACTTCTTAGATCTAACAAGTCCTTATGGAGAAAGTTGGTCTGGTTCAGCCTGGAGAAAAGGAGGCTCTGGGGGGGACCTTATATCGGCCTTCCAGTCCCTGAAAGGTGCCTGTAGGAAAGCTGGGGAAGAACTGTTCCTGAGGGCATGGAGCAATAGGATGAGGGGTAATGGTTTAAACTGGAAAAGGGCAGATTTAGGTTGGGTATTAGGAAAAAGTTCTTCACTCTGAGGGTGGTGGGTCACTGGCCCAGGTTGCCCAGAGAGGTGGTGGAGGCCCCATCCCTGGAGACATTCAAGGTCAGGCTTGCACAGGATGGGACAAGATGGCCTTTGAAGGTCCCTTCCCACCTAATGCAGTCTGTGATTCTATTCTACGGTTTTAAATATACAATTATCCTTCTTTCTGTAGCAGCAGTGCTGACACAGCAAGATCATGGAATACTACCGGACTTTGGAATATTCTTAAGTATCAGATTTTTATACTCTTATACTGGTGTTGCAATACCCCCTGGAAAGCATAAACACAGACCAAATCTGTATGGGTTTTCCTAAACTCCAGAATTCATGGGAGAGGAAACACAATTTCCTAATGAGCTGCAGATATTTAGCGCGTTGAATATTTCTAGTCTACTACTACTAATAAATTTATATACATATATAGGGAGAGAGAAAGAGATGCATTCAGCGTGAGCATGTATTTGGAAATTCTAATATGCACAGACTATGATTTCTTAGGAAAGGACCAAGCTAACAGATCCAGAAAGCAAGACAAGCCTATCAGTTCACAAAGCTACAAAATGTATGAAAAAGGGAAAAAGTAAGTAAAAAAAGCTTTTTAAATGCTCACAATTCAGTAAGGAGATCAAACCTGAATAGCTCAGAACTACACACAAGAAGGGAGCTCTCAGGTTGTTTCTTTTTTGTTTGATCAGGTGAGATGCTTTAGGGGACTTGTATCAGAACTCAGGCATTTCTCCAGAATTTTCTCACAAAAATCGCCTCATGAGATTAAAAATTTGTTTAATCCCTTTTGTCTGAGGGCTTTTTTTTTTTTGGTGATAATTTGTACCTGGGTGTTTACTTCATCCCTCACTCCAACAGCCTTGTGCAGAAATACCTCACAAAACCAGCCTCAGCAGCACACACTCCATCTCCTGCACAGAAGAGGATGTGTGTGTGTGTGTGTGAGGAGACAGTTGCTGACTCACTTCATTATTTAATTGAGCAATACAGACAAAAAAACCCAAAACTTTGTCATCCTATGAGAGGCGGGCACGGCCGAGATCAGCGCTTTATGCCTCATCTCAGCGCGGTCTGCAAGGCCCCGGGGGCAGCGCCTGACGTGACGAGGCACCCACCTGTCTCCCGCCACCGCCCTGAGGCGGGAAACGCCGCCGCTCCCCCCCCGCCTGCCGCCCCTTCACGCGGGGAGAGGCTCCCTCGCCTCACGCAAGCCCGCTCCACGTGACGATCCTGGGCCGAGCCGCCGCAGGCTCTGGGCACCTCAGCTCTGCAGGCGAGGAGGCGCCCGGCTCCTCCTTCCGAGGGGCCTGGCAGCTGCGGGCTCACAGAAACCGGGGGGTGTAGGTGAGTGTTGGGAGGAAGTCCTCCGACCGCTCGTCCGCTTCCCGCACTGCCACCCCCCTCCCCGGCTCTCGGCTGCACGCCCAGGTGCGTGACCGACCCCTCGCCGTCACGAAACGGGCGGGAAACGCCTCCCTCCCCCGCCTGCCGCCACTCCGCTGCACCTGGCGAGGGGGCGGTGGAGAGGAAGGGGTGGCCGTCGCGGTCCCCGCGTCCCGCCTCTGCCGCGAGGGGAGGCACCGCCGCTGAGGGGAGGCGGCCCGGGCCGGGTCGGGGGCCGCCCTCCCCGCGGCCCCTCGGCGGGGCGGTGCCGGGCGGGGCGGTGCCTCCCCTCGCGTCAGCCCTGCGCGGCGGGGCGGGGAGGGGACGGGAGGCTCGGCGCTGCTGCTGCGGCGGGTGAGACACCGGTGGAGCCGGCGGCGGTGGCGGTTCCTCACGGGAACAAAGCGGGGGCGGCGCAGCTCCCTCCGGCCCGTTGCGGTGCCATACGGTGAGAGTCGGGTAAGGGACGGGGAGGGGGCCGGCGCTCGGCCTCCTCGGGAACCTCCCGCGCCCCCCCGAGGGGTAGCTTGGCGCGGCGGAGGCGGCGGAGGCACCGCAGGCCCGACCTCCCCCCTCCTTTCCCCTCAGCGCCGCGGGGCGGGCTGACAGCCCTCTGCCCCGGGCCTGCCCCCCTCCCGCTTGTTTTCCCCCGCCCCGCAGCGGGATGCACGTCCCGGGGGTGCCGGCCCCGCTCGCCCGTCTCCCTGGAGGGCTCCGGGAGGTGTGCGTGCCGCCTGGCCCCGGGTCTGCCTGCCTGCGGACCGCTCTTAAGGGGAGGGAGCGGGGAAGTATAAACAAACAGAGGAGCCGTTACGGGCGCGGAGCTCGAAAGCGGGTAGGTGCGGGGACGGGGCGTCTCGACACGCGTCCGGCTCCTGCGGAGCCCAGCGAGCCGCTTCTGCAGGCCGGCGGCGGGGGCTGGGTGGAGGCGCTCAACTTCTCCCGGAGCCTGGGCTCGGCAGCCCCCGAAGGGGTAGGACGGGGCTGCGCGGGCGGCCGGACCCCCTGCCGCGCTACCGCGGGGCCAGCAGCCGGGGCCCGCCTCTCCGCGGTAAGTACGCGGGCGTGTAGCGCTGGGAGCTGCCGCGCTTAGCGAGCCGTTCCGTTCCCCGGTGGGTGAGATTGGTACGACCTCCCGCAGAACAGTGTTTTTGTGGGGGTGATGAGGTTTGGGGTTTTTCCCCCCTCCCTTTTCCCAGCCCCTCGGCGCGTACGCTTGGGCCGGCTGAAGGCTCGTCTCGGCGGCTACATACGCAGCCCGGGGTTGTCCTGGCGATATGGCAGCGGCAGCTTCCTGCTGTAAATCACTTCGCGATAGTTTTTTTGAAGCGCTTCGTTAAGGCGGCACTCACTGCAGCGTGTCCTCCGTTCGCTGCCTCTGGGAAGCAGTGAGCTACAGGCTGTTTTCCAGGCTGGTGTGTGTAACGAGCCGCTCCTGCTTCTCAGGGACACGGCAGGGATGTAGCCAGCTAGTACCTTACTCTCGGCGTAAACGGAATTCCCCCTACTGTGCCGTACTGGCGTAAGGGTTGCTGTTTTGGACCCAGTTGTGGTTACCTGTGGCCGTCTGGCTGTCTTCTTGTCGTGGAAGAAGCTTGTTTCAAATAATACACCTGTGCTGCTGAATGTTTAAGAGCTGTGGGATGTAAACCTTACTGTAACGCTGTGCTGGGGGTGGCTCTTCGTTTCAGGAGCAATTTGAGAAGATAAAAATCAAAATGCAAATTTCTGGGGGCTTGAACCTAAAAACCTTCGTTATTAGCATTCATAATGATATGTAACTGGATGTATTAATGTAGGTTGCTATTGTTACTGCATTTTGTTGTTTCATTTATTGAAAGTATTAGTTTGGAAGTCTTTCCTTTTGTGCTTTGTACGAACATCTTCATATAAAATAGTCTTGCTCGCTCTTTTTTTCCAGTTTATTAATTCTTTTTTTCCCCCTCCTCAAAATTTCAGAGCACAGTCTGCAGAGGAATGGATGTAACATGATATCCTTGGAGCGCTCAAAACACACAAGTTCTGTAAAGATTTGTTTTTTAGTTAAGTAATACAAAGAAAATGGATGAATCAGCTTTGCTGGATCTGTTGGAGTGTCCTGTTTGCTTAGAACGCCTTGATGCTTCTGCTAAAGTCTTGCCTTGCCAACACACGTTCTGTAAACGCTGTCTGCTGGGCATTGTGAGCTCTCGAAACGAGCTCCGGTGCCCAGAGTGCAGGACTCTAGTGGACTGTGGTGTTGATGAACTTCCCAGTAATATTTTGCTCGTCAGACTACTGGATGGCATCAAACAGAGGCCTCGAAAACCCAGTGCTGGTGGAACTGGTAGCACGAATGCTTTAAGGGTCCCCATCAGCACTGTAGCCAACTGCGGATCAAAGGACCTGCAGAGCTCTCAAGGTGGACAGCAGCAAAGGGTGCAAGCACGGAGCCCTCCTGTTAGGGTAAGTACCACGTGGTGATGGTGTTTTGCTGCAATAGTGTATTTCAGAGGCTGTTTCAGGACACCTCTGCCTCAGGATAAGGGCAGTCAGACAGTAAATACGGTAAAATGATGTTTTTGAGAACCATTGTGTTTCACTGAAAATCTGCCTCAGTGTCCTTACCAGTACTGGTTTACTGTCATGGAAACACTGGTAATGAAGTGTCCTTATTAAAACTCAGAGGTAAGGAGAAGAAAAGCATCTCAATACCTTAATTGTCGTATTAAAAGGAAGTCAGATAGAACAAGATAATTTACATGGAGACCTTAAGTAATTGTTCAGGGTAAACAACTTGTGAAGAACACCTGAAATTGTTGTTTGCCAACTACAAGATTAGAGATTTTATTTTGGCTCTTGCACTTCTGGTAATGGCTCTGAGTATCAGTAAATGTCCTTTGAATTAGATTTAATGGGCGTTAAACATGAACAGGTAAGTTAAGTTCTTGAAGTTGATGAAGGCTTTGCCAATGGCTTCTAAGGAGCTACACTTTTACATCTTTTTCTTTAAAAAGAAATCTTTGCATTACTGTGGTCTGGTAAGTTACTTGTACTCTCAGTCCTCATTCAGTCTTCAGAAAAAATACTTTGAGGAAAATCTTAAGTACTGTGATGGGGGGAATTGCCTTCTGTTTGTACTCCTGATCTTCCTGGGATCTATACAACCTGTAGACTCCGTCATACTTTACGGTCAAGACTCAATAGCCTGATTTATGATTGTCTGTTATAGAGCCTGTATTGGAAATCACAAGGCAAGGTTGGATGGAGGTTTGAGCACCCTGAGCTAGTCAGGGTGTCCCTGCCCATGGCAGGGGGTTGCAACTAGATGAGGTCCCTTCCAACCCAAAGCATTCTATGATTCTATTGTTTTATGAGATTACTTGACTTTATCTAAGAACAAGGCCGAAGAGCTTCTCTAAAGGATCCTGCTGCACACTTTGTGTTGCTTGTATATGCAGAATTCCTGTGTTTGAAATGGAGTTTCTGAATAGTTTGGGTGATTTCTTGGTGTGCAAAGTTTATTTTTAGGAAGTGTGTTAAGGAGGTCCAGGGAGAGGGCTTAAATGTGTATTTGGCCACTGGTCTTGAAAATTTTAGTTCACTTACCCAGTGAAGGGATTGGAATCTTTAAAGCATTTTAAATACACCTCTTAAGTTGGCATGAGGATTTAAAAAACTGGTGCTCTTCCATTAGATTTTGTATTGTTTTCTCTGCTTGGTAGAGACTCTCATTAGGTTCTTTAGAATAAAAAAATAATAATTATCGTGCCTTTTGCTGTTAGTGAGTTCTGTTCTGTGTATGGATGTAGTTGGTAAGGGGGGAGAGAAGGTGATGTGGTTTTTTTTTTTTAATTTCAGAAGGTAAACCTGAAAAACTACTGCAAAGAAGCATCAGCTGTATCAAAACCGCACAGGTCTCCTCGAGAAGCGTGTACCGCTATGCCTTGCATTTGCAAAAGCTCTTTGATTGATTTAAAACAAATCAAAATATCTGTATTATAACTTGTTTATCTATTTTCCTGTCCACCTTTGTAAATAACTGTGTAGTTTGAGTGACTGCTGCTCTTCCAGAAAGGCTTCTGGTGCAGCACCATGCTGGCTCCAGAAGGGCATGACTCCGCTTCAGAGTTTCTCAGAGTCTTATTAGTAAAAAAAATCAAACTGAATATGGATATTCTCTCTCTCTCTTTTTTTTTTTTTAATATTGCATAATACTCTGTTGTGTAACACTTGCATTTCCAGATGTTGCACAGTGTAGAAAGTGACAGCATATGGAATGCTGCTTCAGTGTGTTAGTTATGCTGTACTGTGTGCCGTTGAAGCTTGACTGGGTGCGTTTCTCACGCAGTTAACTGATACTCAGTGTGAATTAGTGATAGATTTCAACGTTTTACATTAAGTCTGGATACATCCTTGTTTGTGGGGCTTCACAGGCATTCTTGTGTCATCTTTCCTTTGGGAGATGGGGAAAGATGACCTCCTTGTGTTATGTCCACAAAGCCTTTTCTACTAGGAAGTTCATAATTTTAAGAATTCTGAGGGATAATGGGGGAGGAAGGGGAAGAGTAAGATAAACTTTTTTTTCTATATACAAAGTGTTTTGTTGTTGTTTGAGTTTTTAAGTCCAGAAAAAAAATCAAACCAATTTAATTGACAGTGTTGAAGTGAATGCCCTGCTTGTTTTGCTAACTACAAGATAGAGATAGTTGCAAATACAGTTCCTCTCTGGGATTTGGAGAGGAAAATCTGTTTCTAGAGGAGTGGCAGAGTCAGATTTCCTAAACTAATTTTGCTGAAGGGGAACTAGTAAATGAAAGTTGCTGTTATGTTAAATGAAGTGAACGTGGATGAAGGCTGTCAAGTCATAAACATTCAGCTTATACCCTGAAGTAATACTAAGCTCATAAATGCCCTTTCAGAGGATGCCATAATTTTCAGCAAAGGTTAATACAGCATGTACTGCAGTGTGATTTCCTGAGCTGTATCAATGACTACGAAGCTGCCAGCCCTTTTATTGGACACTACTACGTATATTGCATCCTCTGGATGTATGTGGTGACATACAGCAATAAACAAACAAATGGCTCCTTGAGTCTTAAAACTAATGAAGCTGGGTGGGTGGTGGGGCTTAACAAATCTTGTGCCTTAAATTTCCCCCACTGCAATAACCCTGTCTCTTTCTGTAACCTCTGTAATCTTTCACTGCTGTAACAACTGCAATTTCTGCCTGCAAGTTCTTAGCCTCTTTCTGTTCCTTGCTACTTTGATGCACAAAGCCTTCTGTGCTTTTCCCTGGGTACCATTTGGATAAAGGCAGTGTACTGCTGTACCCCATGGGCAGCTCTTGTTTACTGGCTGCCCAGCTCTTCTGTTCTGAGCAGCCAGCTTGTCCAGGAGAACAAGTGATAGTTATGTTTGTTTTGTGCTGCACCTTCCTCTCTGATATGGATACTCATTTAATGCTTTTATCTTTTTTTAAAGTGAAAACATTCAGCTAGGCTGAATGAGCTTTAGGAACTGCAGCCAGCTGTCAAATCTGCTTGGGACTGGTCATCAGGAGCAAGTGATTGAGGGCTGTTGAGGGAGCACATGATCACATCAGCCTTGTTGCCTTCAAAAAGGTGTATGAAAATTCTAGGGTATTTACAAATTCATGCTTGTATTATTCATCTTGTCGTTTTCACAAAGTATGTCAAAGGGGTGTTATCTTAAATTCCTTATGGTGGTTTTACAAGGTGTGCTTATTGCAGGAGTCCTTAAACGTAGCTGTGTATCTTGATAGATGTTGGAAACCGGCTCTCATTTCTCTACTAGAGGTTAGATTTAAGAGGCTACACATTTAATTTGTATTTTCCCTTGAATTTGTATGTGCCTGAGACATACCAGCTCTCCTGCTGATTTCTTTGTAGTCCAATTTTTTGAAGTTAGGGCTGTCTTCTCAGCAGAACCTAGCATGGAGCTGTCTAGGCAGTCTGAAATCTCATCATATTTGAAAAGACCTTTTAATATTTTCAGCTGTTCTCTGGACCAGTTGTAGGCAGGAAGAGATAAGCAAAGGATTCAAATGACTTTGCTTTACAAGAGAAAAGCCTGAATAGCTGAAAAGTTGGCCATGCTTAATAGAGTTGGCACTTATGCTGAGTAAGTATTGATGGTGTAATTTGAGTATATTATACTCTCTGTCAGTGGGAAATCTTACCAAAAGTATTACAGTGCAGATAATGGGAGAGGCCTGAAGCTTTTCCCTTTTTTTTTCTTGTTTTTATTCTGGAAAGCTAATAGAGACCTCTGGTAATACTGCTTTTGGTGAGGTCTTGAAATGAGTGGGGAAATGAATGTTAAAGGCTATTAGAATGTGCTTTGGTTATGGGGGGCTTTGTAGCTGCATCAAAAAATTTTTGCTTGGTGCATTCCTAAAACTTCATTTTTCTGTTGGGAAGTGCTAATACATGAGATGCTTGTAATAAACTACAAACTGAACAGGAAAGACCCACAAGCAGGAGGTTGTTCCCTGAGCTTCTAGTAACGCTCAGCTGTGTCTCGCTGTAGCGTAAACTCATGTGTTCATTCTCATGCTTGTGTAACACAGGGAAACAATGGTAAAACTTTAAGTCCTCATATGCATACTGCCACAGCAGCAGTCATCTGTGATCCAGCAGCCTGCCTGGGAGCTGCTGGGTCACCTTTAAAGCCAAAAAGGAAAATAAATGGAGCCAGGTTCTCTTCCACAGCTGAATTTGTCACACAAGCTGGAGCAGTAGGGACAATGGACCACCTTCTGGTCTGTGAGGTCAGACTTCTCTCTCTGATGGACTTGATTCGTGAGGTTAGCACTCAGTTTTCTTTAATACCAACCACTTTGGAGGAAAGAGCTCAGGGTGGTGGCTCAAGCAGTTTGACTGTTTAGCAGGACTGAAGAAGCTTGATGGGAGCTGAAATGAGTGCTCTTGTAGCCGTGACGTTTGCTGGCCTACTGAGGTTCTAGCAGAACTTAACTGTCAAAGGAAGCTTCTTAATTATTTGAAAACAGTGGAACAGCAAATGTGTATTCATAGATGAATAACTTTATTAAAGGATTTAAAATAAATATGGGAATTGTCAAGCATAGCAGCAGGTGTAGATTGAAATGGAGGTGTACATTGTCTTTGAACAAGAGTTAGCAGAATAAAACAGTACATGGAAGTGTTCTGTCAATAAACATCTTCTGGACAGGTACTCTGAGAATTGCACTGTGATAATAGATCAGTTTGTAAAGTATGTTACTTTGGGGGGAGAAATGGTTGTAGAAATATGCAAGAAACGGTGATTAATGCAGTTAATTTCAGGATTGGTATTTGTGATGGTAGGCTGGAGAATCATGACTCCAGCCTGATTTTGAGGACTATATGTGTGTAAATTTGTACAAAACTTGCTTTCCTCCTTATTTAGGGAAAAAAGTGTATCTTATTGATGTCTGTGTAGCTTTAATTATGCATTCCTGCATACATTCTGTTCTGTAAAAGTAAGGAGTGTCAAGGTGCAGCTTTAATGTGTGAAATGTCATATTGATATTCCAGAAAGATCATTAGAAAGGGGAAGTCCCTCTAAATCATAGGTATGGCTTAGGTTGGAAAAGACTTAGTGAACCCTTTCAGTGAGTAATTTTTTCCTAATGTCTAATCTAAACCTCCCCTGGTACAACTTGAGGACTTTTTCTCTTGTCCTACCGCTTATTATTTGGGAGGAGAGACTGACACCTCTACGCCCTCCTTTGAGGTAGTTGTAGAGAGCAGTAAGGTCTCCCCTCAGCCTCCTTTTCTGCAGGCTAAACAACCCCATATACCTCAGCAGTTCTTCACAGGACCACCAGCTTCATGGCCCTTCATTGCCAGTGCTCCAGCACCTCAGTTGTCTTGTGAGTGACCCAAAACTAAACACAGCACTCGAGGTGTGGCCTCACCAGTGCCCAGTATGGGGAAACAATGGCTTCAGGAGACTCCGCAGCCCCCCTGTGCAGCCTGTCCCAGTGCTCTGTCACCCTTACTGTGAAACATTTCTTCCACATATTGGTGTGGAATGCTGTTGGCCACCTGGGCACACTGCTGGCTCATGTTCAGCTGGCGATTGACTGACAACCCCAGGTGCTTTTCCACCAGACAGCTTTCCTGCCCCAAGCCTGTAGCTTTGCCTGGGGTGGTTGTGACCCATGGGCAGGACCCAGCACCGAGCCTTGTTGAGCCCCATACAAGTGACCTCTGCCAAACAGATCACACTTGCATGCTTTCGATTCACCCTTTCCAAAATACTTGATGGTGTGATGCTGCTTTTATGTTTACAATTGATTGTACAATTTTAATTACTACTTTGTAACACTTCTGTATCCTGTTTTAAGCTAGATGAAATTTAATGGAGATTATAAATATAAAAGGAAAATAGACTGTCTCTCATGGTGTTAATCTGTTTCCTCTCTGAGATAAGTAATTAAGTATAGAAGGGGAGGATAAGCAAAAGGAGGAATTGTCCCAGTGTCCAAAGGCATTGGGTTAGGATTGAGAGCTTCCGGGCTCAGTTCCTGGCTCTGCCACAGATATCCTTTATAACCTTGCACAGAGTCATTCAGAGCTCTTTGTGCTTGTTTCCCATCTGCAGATATGACTGATAGTGCTTGCTTTGTTTGGCTCACTATTTAAACTGTATACTCTTCAGGGCAGAGATAGGATTTTTTTGTTTGGGACGTATCTATAGGGTGCTTTACAATGGGTCCACAGTCTCAGCTGAGGTCAATAGATAACTGCTGTTCACTCTTTAAATCGTTGCCTTCCACATTTCTGGAGAGCTGTTCATAATTCATTTCCTGTGCCAAAGATGGCCCAGTGTTGCACTGTGAAAAGGATTCTATTTTGTGTTTGGATGTTTAATAGGGAATCACGTAAATGCTTCTGTGAGGAAGACCAGATACTTAAACTGTCTGTGGAAGCTGGTGGCCCATTCTTCAGCTAGATGAGTCCGCTTCCAGCTGGCACAGCAGTGTGTAGGTTGGAGTGTGGTTTGGAAGGGGTAAAAGGAGAATATCTAAGGGGAATGGTGTTGGTAGCAGAGAAATATTTAATTCTGTACTTTGAACCCTGATAGCAATCTTTAACCTGCCAGCTAACACTAATCTGCTTGATAAAATAGCTGTGAGACTAGTGTAATCCCTTTACCTAGGAAATTGGGTTTTGAATTAAATTGATTCATAAACTAAAAACCAAATCAGCAGTATTTAAGTGTGACACTTAAATCCCTTTTTATTTTGTTTCCCATACCTTTTTGTTTGTTTGTACGGTAGCTTTGCTTTCTCAAGTGGAAGAGAGGGCTGTCTCTTATTTCCCTTAATTTCCAATGTAATAATCCTCCATTTCTTTAGATGCATTTAGAACTGCTTACCTGAAATAAAATGGTGCTTTTTTTTTATTCTCCACCCTTAACTTGGCCAGTGAGTTACAGGTTAATGCTCTATGCAAAAAGCTTTGATCATTTGAAAACTTAAACTTCTGCACAAAAAGGAAGTCTAAGGCCCTTATTTTTAATGGGCTCATTGTCAGTGGGAACAGGGCTGGGATCTTTTTTAAAGGATAAAAGTCTTCTAATTTTTCTCTCATTACCACAGACATCAAATACCAATAAAATTGCTTTACATAGGTGGCCCAGGGCCTGGTTAGGAGGTCAGTCAGTAGTGCTGGTGCTGTGTTTCTGCATGCAGTGTGTCTGGCTTTCTGCAATGGATACCTCTCATTTGGTGGCTTAAGGATGACTGGGATGGAGGCGGATAGAAATCCTTCTCCTCTCCTTTACTTGAGTGAAATGGTTTTCGCATGGTGCTCTCTCTTCTTCCCCCTGTGTTCAGTGGATGGATGAGAACTGTGGAAAACAGCGAGCCTGGAAGTGCAGCTGTGATAATAAAACTGGAAACTTGTTGTGTTCAATTGTTTGTCTGTCTTTTGGTGGACTTCCCCTTGCAGTGTATTTGGCCTTCTCCTTATGATGAGCTTAACACCTTCCTTGGTCTTTTCTTTGGCTCCATCCTTGTCCTTTATTCGAATGATCCCTTGCCTCAGATCTTGCTGTACTACTTCCAAGAAAAAGAAAACAGATCTTTTCTTCCCTCTTGTGTCCAATTTGTCCCTGGCTGTGTCAAACATCGGGAAGATTAAATAAGCTACAGGGAAAGTTCTGTTGAAGTATCTGGACTACAGACAGTCTTGTGGTATTTATAACTAAATCTGCTGAATGAATGAAGAGTGTAAAGTGCAGGTTAGTTGTACTGTATTGCTTACCCTCCTTTGGTTTAACAGGGTTGTTTGGGGGTTTGGGTGGGGTTTTTTTCTCCTTCTCCTTTAAATCACTGCCTATATGCAAATCCTAGTGTGGGCAAGAGTATGTCTTGGTAATTAAAGCTGAAATATCATCTGGTCAGCCCTGTTCATACATACACCTCGTTACTGGGTGAGCAGAGGACAAGTGTGCATCTGTTACATTTCAGTTCCTGTCAAATACCTCTGTGTTAGCAGGCAGCAAATCAGCAGTGAATTATTGGGTCAGTGGCATTAGATCAGTTTCTTTGCTTTTCTTTTCATATCACCAAGTCTGAATCATTTGACAGGTTTTTTCAGCCCAAGAATGGCTGCTTTGAGGTGAGCTGGATTAACTTTAGGAAACAGGTGGCCCTGAGGTGAGAAAATCCCACATCCTAGGGAAGTATTGTTCTCTTTTCTGCACTTCCTATCTTTCTTCACCTTCCAAGCTCACGAAGGTTGTTCTAGCCTTTTTCATCCTGACCTTGACTCTGGCATGTGAATCCTGGGGAATAGTGATGCTGTGTGTGTTACTTAGAGACTTCCAGCCTCCCATAGATCTATTAGAAGAAGGGGGTGGGGGAGAACTGCTTCAAAGTCAGCTCCTAAGAGATGATGTGTGCCCCCTTGAGTTCTGTGTTGCAATTTGTTCTAACTGGTGGACTTAAGTTATACTTGAGTGTCTGTAGTCCAAGCCCTGAAGCATTTGGGCAAGGAAACAATAGCTCTACTACTTGAAGTCCTTTGTTCTTCTTTAGTTTCCAACTGTATCAAATTTTGGCCCAGCAGTGCTGATGGTTGAATTCAGTTACCATCTTGGCAGATAGCTCCTAGAGCTAGGACTGTCTGTGCAACACAGAGGGGGAGGTGGCAGCGCTGTCCGCTGATCATCAGACTGAACAGTGGGGCTAGTCCTGGGGCTAGTCCCACTGCACTGAGCGCTCAAATAACTGCTTTCATTTATCCATGTCCTGTGAATACTGCTGGGGCTGCCTTGCAGTTTGGGCATGAAACCCTAGCTGCTCTCAGCACAGAGGCAAACAGTTAGGTCTGTTTAATTTTCTGTATGCTCTTAAATGTCAGGAAATAACTGAGACTCAAGAAGATGCTCTGGAGATAAAGACAAGGCCTTGTTTGCACAGAGGACTGAGAGGATCGATACTGAATAATTGGAAACAAGTCTCTTTGGTTATTGTTAATCAGCGTGCTATGTTAATTCCTTAGGTTGTAGTCTGCATTTTATTTATATAAAAATTGGGGAAGAACGAGGCACTTATGACTGATTAAAATGTGTTAAGGAGAAAAGTATTCAAAGATAATCAGATGACAATCTGAGTTGGCATATATAGGGCATAGCTGCTCTAGAAGCTTATTTAAACAAATCCAGTGAAGATGAATTCAGTGTGCTGTGGTAATGTGCCTCTGAGTGAAGATGAAGCGTTTGTTCAGAAGCTGAGAGCTTGCTAAAGGAAAATCAGCATCTTGTGGGCCTTCTCTTGGTTGTGTGTGCCAGTGCCCTCCTATCTCACATGGTCTTTTTCATGAGCTAGATAAAGATCTGAGCGGAGACTCTTTAAATCTTCTCCACACTAGCAGAGTTAAGCCATCTTCAAAACCTGTTTAATTTAACACAGTTTTAAATCCACAGCCTTGCTAAGTTAACAAGCCTTCAGCCTTGCCACCAGGTTCCATAATCTTCTTAGATCTTCAGTCTAAGCAGGGCAGGGATAGTCAATAAGTAGATGAATAGATAATCCTTCAGAAGGTTTATAGGTCTTCCAGAAATATGTGTTGATATCTGCACTGAGTGGTGAAACACTCAGTTTTGGTGTGTTGAGAAATGCTGATGTGAGCTTTCATTGACTGTTAGAGACACTACCACAGTACCTCCAGCTAGGGGAGAAAGTCGAATGGACTGTCACTTTGTTTTGTTGGGGGCAGTAAAGGATTTGTTTTTTTCTTCTGCATTAATTCCTGGTTTATAGCCAATAAATTAGGTTAAGTTTTAAATATAGGATGGGGGAAACTAAAATAACAGTTTGTTTCCTTGCAGTTATGCATATGCAGATGAAAAGCTGCTTTGTGGTTGTCTCACAAGCTATCTTCGAAAACCTTTCAGGCAGTTGGTAGTCTGTGGGCTGGAATTTAAAACCACTGATGCAGGTGATGTGGCATTGGCTGTTTCTGCGGGCTGCATGGCACTTCTGCTCAGTTCTGGCTCTTCTGGCTCTGTTGACCTTAAGCTGTGTCTGTCTTCTGAGTGGAGCTGCTGAGGTAGCGGAGCTGAAGGAAGGAAAACCAGTTCATAGTGGAAGAAGGCTAACCCTGAATCCCTGCCAGACACGTTCAGCACAGCATGGGAGCAAGCCAGGTCTGGGACATGCCATGGCTGAGCTTCTGTTCGGAAGGGGAGGCAGAAGAGCTGAGCACAGAGTGAGCATGAGGCATGAAAACAGTCACTCATCTATTTGAAAGAGTGGGAAGATACACCTCTTAACAGCAGAGAAACTTCCAGTACTGATGGATGATAAAGATCTGAAGGGGCAAGTAACAAGGGCTCCCAGGATAGTAAGTTACGCTGAAAGAAACCAACCTGTGGTAGTAGATTTGGAGTATAGCAATAGTCAGATTAGGTAAAAAATGACAGAGGGGGAAATCGGATTGAGCAGATGAGTTTGCTCACTGGAGTTGAAGTGGAGACCTGATGAGGAGGAGGTGCTGAAGGAGTTGAAGAGGTAGCTTGATGTTGAAGGAATGTTTTGTAGACCATCAAAACAGAAAAGTAGATATGGATGAGTTGGGTAAACAAGAGGTGAGAATAAGAAGAATTAACTGTGCTGGCTCACGTGCTCTCTCAATTCCTATTATGTGTGTGTTAATTTCAAAATACTGTGTGTTTTATTCTTCATTATTTTTAAATAGTGTGTCATGTACTATGTGACATGTAGACCATTTCAGTTCTGAAATGACTGAAGAGCTTCCTATTCAGGACTGAAGATTATTTCTGGTTTATCTCTCAAGCACTTAGAGATTCTTCCCAGGATTCTAAAAATGTTGATTTATTTACCAATAAACTACTCTGCTAGTTCTTAAGAGAGCCATTAAGGCTACAAATTAAAATCTTGCACTCAGTGAACTCAAAATGATTGTAGGGGAAGGTGTGCTAGTGCCTTAGGAATTGCTTGGAAATCAGAAAAGATTCTCAAAGAAAAAAATAAAAAGAGCATTTGTGACTCTTCTGATCTGGCAGCCTTTTCTGTCACCTTGCTTCCAGGTTTCTTTTGTGTAGTCCTGCAGTTGGTGGTAGTTGAGAAGGATGTAAACATCCTACTGACAGGACACAGCATGGTTACAATGTCAGGTACTCTTCTTCTGTCATGACAGATAGGAAGGATGAATCTTTGTGGGGCTGGTTATACAAGCAAAGTAATGGTCTATTTTCAGTATGTCTTCTGTCCTCTGGAGCAGCTCACCTTTCTGTAACACGCTTAAAAGGAGAACCATCTTCCTAGGATTAAGTTCTCAAAATCCATTATTTTGGTTCAAGTAAGGGAGATTTACCTTTCACTAATAAGTGGAGAGGTGGAATAGCTAGAGGGCTGTTTCTGGAAACATTCCCAAAGCACTGCATGATTTCAACAAAAAGTTTGTCTTCTCATACCGAAACATCTGGCCCCAGAAAGGAACCAAAGGGTCACTGAAAGCTGATTTCGAACTTCAGCTCCTGTTGTGGGTATGTGCCCTCTACTCAGGAAAGAATGTATTTTCCTATCTTCAAGTCAGAATTATGCTGCTCGCAGCAGGGAACTGATGTCATTTCTGCTTCACTGTGTGTTGTTTTACTATCTCCTTACCTTTAAAAGGAACAGCATAAAAGAGGTCCAAAGTGAGAGCCCAGTGGAGGCTACGGAGATGATGAAGGGCCTGGAGCATCTCCCCTGTGAGGAAAGGCTGAGTGACCTGGGGCTGTTCAGCCTGGAGAGAAGCAGCCTGAGAGGGGATCTGATCAATGGGGATCAATAGCTGAAGGGTGGGACACAGGGGGACATGGGCAGCCTCTTCTCAGGGTCTGTGGGGACAGGACAAGGGGCGATGGGCTCAAGTTGGAGCACAGGGAGTTCCCCCCAATGTGGGGAAGAACTACTTCCCAGTGAGGGTGAGGGAGCCCTGGGCCAGGCTGCCCAGGGGGTGTGGAGTCTCCTTCTCTGGAGAGATTCCAGCCCCGTCTGGACACTGACCTGTGTGCCCTGTCCTAGGGACCCTGCTTTGGCAGGGGGTTGGACCCCATGGGCTCTGGAGGTCCCTTCCAACCCCTACGACTCTGTGATTCTGTGATTCTGTGAAAGTGATTTTTAAATAGCACAGAAGAAGAACTGGTTATTTTATGAGAGTGTTACAGTGTAAAAAAAAAAAAACAAAACCCAACAACCCAACCAACTCTTCCTCCCAGTATTCTTGTTTCAGATTTTCTGAGTTTGCACTAAAGGATCCAAGAAAAAAGGTGTGAGATAAAACAGCACAAGTGTCAGGAAATGTTGGTGCCTTTTTTTTCCTGCAGTGGTCACAGTATTTTACATGCAGACTCAGATGCCATTTAAAAAATATTCTCTGACTAAAATGTTATGTTATGGGATTTCCTGAAATTTTTAGGGCTTTTGAAATGTCTCTAGTGCACTGTGGTTAGGCTATATCACACAATTCCTTAATTTTTGTATGTTGATGGGAGTTAGAAAAGTTAATGAGATGAAGTTTATGCCCTTGTTCGTTGATTTTTTTGCAGCCTGTGGTTTTTTGAGTAGATCTATATTTTTGTTTAGGGTGTGCTGCTCAGTTCACAAATAAAAAGTCTCAATTAGATTAGAAATATTTAAAAAAGCAGAAACATAATAATTTTCAAGCTAGCGTGGTACTTGCAGTAATAGAAGGGTCTGGTTTTATAAGAACAGGCACAGTCCTCAGACAAAATCTGTGTGTAGAATTTTTCATCTGCCTATAAGGAGAAGTTCAGTGCAGCTTGGCTTAATAGTCAGATTGCAACTCAGTTGCTCACAGCCAGAGTGAAGTTCAAGGTGGGTTATCTGAATCAAGCAGAATCACTAACTTGATTGATGCAATTAGACAGCTTGAAAAATCTTGTAGCCCAGTGTGAGTAATCACAGCACATTCCATGGCTGCCCTTAGTATGCTTTGCTCATAATATATGGAAAGCAAAGTACTCCAAATCATGTGTTTCAAGCAAATGTTAAAGGGCTGCCTCCAGGAACTGGGTAAGTTTTGCTTGCATAAGTTACCTTCTGATGCTGGAGAAATCCTTTTCACGCTTAAGCAGATACCCTCACCCTCAGACTGCTGGCTTCAGTCTCGTTCAGGGAACCACGATGCTCTCTAACTGCTACTTACAATGTAGGGTTAGGACCCCATGTCTTCCTAGAAACAGCATTTAATTCCTGGGATTCGGATGTCTCTGGCTCTCAGAGCTACTAGTAAGAATTTGTAAGGTCAACTGAAATCAAGTTATGTGCCAATTTTCCAGGTTTGAATGCCATGAATGTGTTAAAAAACCTCAGATTCACACTGTTTCTACATGCTTCATTTTGGGGAAAGAGGTGTAGTCAGTGACACCTTTGGTAGAGCATGGCTCTCTGATACAGGGAAAACCAAAGGCAGACCAAACCTGGAACAGGATTCCAGTGGCAGGGCTTTGTCAGCACCACAGAGCTCTGGTTTTGTGTGCAGGCTCCACTCACTCAAGTCTGCACTGAATATACTGTCAGATGCCAAACTGTGCTTTGTTTTCAGAGAAGGCTGTTGATTGGTATTAGGGTAAATTAATCTGAGTGCCCTAGTAGGGGTACTCAGTGATGAAAGCAGCGTGTGATTTATGCTGCCTTTTGAAAAAGAATACTTTTTTCAGATCTCTCTCTTCTGTTCAGCATATTAACTTTAATAGACGAAATCTGTCCAAAGGGGTTTTATGTAAACTCTGGCTGAGTTTATATTTTTCAAGGTCTTGTAGCTATAGAAATAAAATTGCAGTTTTGAACTTTGCTGTTAAAATACACATTGGAAAATACTCTGTTGGAGTACAAGAGTGTTAACAGCTTCCATGAGAAAATACCGGGTAAAAACCAGCAAGTGCAGTTAGATGTCCTTCATTAGAGGGACGCTGATCTTTGTGTTCCTGTGGTAGCTGAAGCAGTAGAAACTGCTGCTAAATCAGCATAGTAGGTCTGGAAGAAGGCAGACTGCCCTATGAGGGCTGATAAAACTGACCATAAATACCACAGCTGAGTCACTGGTTAGTGGAGGGCTGAAAAGAAGGTATAGAAGAAGCAGAGCTGTGCATGAACCACAAGGCAACACCACACAGTGCCCAAGGGAACACAGGACCTGCTGGGAGCAGTAATGATTGCACAGTATGTGGGTGCTGGTTCTCAGTAGTGTTATTTTTAAAGATTGATGATTTTATGAATATTCTTGGTAAATACAATTATGAACTCTTTATTTTCTCTTTGTGGTGGAGATAAACCAGCAAGGTGCTACAAATGATGGCTAGCCAGTCAGATCTCAAGGGATAACATGTATTTTATCACAGAACTTGAGGAGTTGGAAAGGACCTTGAAAGCTCATCTAGTCCAACCCCCCAGCCACAGTAGGGTCACTTAGACCATATCCTACAGGAACACATCCGGGTGGGTTTGGGTGTCTCCAGAGAAGGAGACTCCACAGCCTCTCTGGGCAGCCTGGCCCAGGGCTCAGTCACCCTCACAGTGACAAAGTTTCTCCTTACATTCCCATGGAACTTCCTCTGCTGCAGCTTCCACCTGTTGCCCCTTGTGCTGTCCTTGCCATCACTGAGAAGAACCTGGCTCCATCCTCCTGACTCCTGCCCTTTACGTATTTATAAATGTTAATGAGGTCACCCCTCAGTCTCCTCCAGGCTACAGAGACCCAGCTCCCTCAGCCTCTCCTCATAAGGAAGGGGTTCCATTCCTTTCATCTTGGTGGCCCTGTGCTGGGCTTTTTCCAGGATTTCTGTGTCCTCCTTCAGCTGAGGGGCCCAGAACTGGACAGAGTGCTCCATATGTGGTGTCACCAGGGCAGAGCAGAGGGGCAGAAGGACCTCTCCTGACCTACTAACCACCCCCTTCTAACACACCCCAGGATGCCATCAGCCTTCTTAGCCACAAAACCAATTTTTTGTTTGGCTTTGCACATAACTTTCAAAAGACACTGGAAAAAATAACCCAGGATGCAGAAGTCCCATGTCCTTTCCATTTTGTCATTGTGCATTAAATCTGTCTTAAGTGAATCACCTTAATTAAGGCCTTTGGTTCAGTATTCAGTGTACTGTGAAGATTGGTACTTGTGATTGTAGTGGCTTAATCATGTAGACTTTTGCCCCCCTTTCTAAAACTGGAGTTGTTCTGCCCTGTGAAAAAGAAAATACCCACTGGGGAAAGGATTAAAACCCAACTGCCCTCATCCCAAGGAAGTGCCTGGGTCACTGGGCTGGAGGGTTGCTTTTGCAGTCCCTTTAGTGCTGTCATAGAGGTTAAGGGAGATGTCCCTGGTTCGGTGGTTGGATCTCATGTCATACTGGATCATCTATTCAGGTAATAATGAAGCTTTTTAATGAAAATAGCACCTCTTTTTTTTTTTTTTTTTTTTGCCTTAATCTTGTTTATGTCCCCAGTGAATTATTTGGTGAGATTTTATATTAAATATATATTGTTCCCTCACCATAAGAAAGACATCAAGGTCATGGAGCCTGTCCAGAGAAGGGCAGCCAGGCTGGGGAAGGGTCTGTGGTTTTCCCTGTTCTTTAAGTATCAGATGGGGAACATAACATTTGATGTTTCTGTTGGCTTAGCTGTGATATTTCTCTTCTCATTTTCCTCTGTAATGTAAAGATAGATAAATTTAGGAGAAAATAGTTTGTTTCTAACTTCTGTTTTTAATGAGAAAAGAGTTTCTCTTGGGTAGACTTTCAGATCTAGGAACATAAATATTAGTTTATTGCAAAATAACAAAGCATAAATTGAGTTTGTTTCACAAGTTAAGCAGCTGTTAAAAATAAAGCATGCATAACTGACTATTGCATTTCAGGTTAGCTGTATCCCACAGCCTTGTGGGGATTATGTGTTCCCTATTGAATTTGAAGGGGAAAATAACCCCCCAAAAGTAGTAACTTCATTGTAATGTTATTCCCTTTAAAAATAACAACTCTCAAATTCATTTGAGATGTATGTGGACTTCAGGTTTTTACACAACCCTGCACGTTGTGCCTAGCTCTTCCCCCTTTTCCAAATCCATGTTCTTAATAAGAAATGAGGGTCAGACACCTTCTTTCTAGGTGGTAGAAAAAAACGCTTACATTTTACATGCTTTATGTTGTAGCAGTGACTGCTTGGAAGCCTGAGCAGTGAGTCAGTATTTAAAAGAGAATTGCAGAGCAATGTGGTATTCCTTTGTTTCTTTTTTATTTTTAAAGAAGCAAAATAAAGCCAGAGCTATCTCCCTCCGATGAGCGGAGCTGCACAAGCGCGGTGGCACTGAGGGATGCAATACGTACTCACATCACGGCTCTCGATGGAGAGTAACTGTTGTACTTGATGCATGCAGATGAGGGCATAAAAGTGACTGCAATGTGCTATGTAAAATGTTGGTGCTCAAAGGCTGAACTGCTGGTGTGTAGAAATCATTTCTTTGTTCTCCTTCCATGTTCTTAACTTGCTTTGTGTGCTGTTTCACATAAAAAGCCAAACCGGGGGTTTTCTGCCTGTATTTTACAGTTTGCCTTTTAAACATAAAACTGCTTTTTAATTTACAGCTTGATTATTTTTTCTTTATGCAAATTGCTTTCATGTATTCCTTGAGTTCATTTTTCTTAGCCTCTTGTATTTGAGGTGTTCTAGTTACGGTTGTCGCATCACGGCTGCGACGGTCGTTAAACTCACAGCCTTGTTGTGATTTGTGCTGGGTGTCAACCGTCTCGTATAATTTTGAATGTGGAACTGTGCTCACCCAGCAGAGCGCACAGAAAGGGCTGCTGGCCTGGCTTGGCAACTCTCTGGTCTAATCTACTCAGGAATAATTAGTACAAGCATTACGGATAGTTCCAGCCAGGCAGCATTAACACCAAGTTCCTAAGGAACCTCTTGCGTCTAGTTTTGGTTCATTAGTGTTGGCAGTGATAGAAGCAGAGGAGCGTGCTGCCAGGACTGTTAG
The DNA here is from genome assembly GCA_027925045.1 of Hypotaenidia okinawae. Taxonomy (NCBI): domain Eukaryota; kingdom Metazoa; phylum Chordata; class Aves; order Gruiformes; family Rallidae; genus Hypotaenidia; species Hypotaenidia okinawae. The sequence goes on from BSDF01000004.1 coordinate 34,168,634, forward strand.
CAGTGTGTGACCTGGACTGTTCTTGGCTGGGGAGGGAACTCAAGCCACTGGAGTCTATTTTACATCAGTACTCTGCTTTGCATGTTGCTCAGACCAAGGGTGGCAAAATTATGGATGCACGTTGGAGCGCATCCAGAGGAGGCCACAAAAATGATCAAAGCACCTTTCCTGTGAAGGCAGGCTGGGAGAGCTGGGCTGGTTCAGCCTGGAGAAGAGGAAGCTCTAGGGGGACCTTACAGCTGCCTTCCAGTCACTGAAGGGATTGCAGGAAAGCTGGAGAAGAACTGTTCCCAAGGGCATGGAGCTATAGGGCAAGGGGTGATGGCTTAAACTAGAAAAGGGGAGATTTAGGTTGGGTATTAGGAAAAAGTTCTTCCCTCTGAGGGTGGTGGGTCACTGGCACAGGGTGCCCAGAGAGGTGGTGGAGGCCCCATCCCTGGAGACATCCCAGGTCAGGCTTGCTGGGGCTCTGAGCGACCTGCTCTAGTGAAGATGTCCCTGCTCACTGCAGGGGTGGGACAGGATGGCCTTTGAAGGTCCCTTCCAACCCAATACATTCTACAAAAATTAGGAGTAATTCTTACTGTAAGTGAAGTTGTGCTGAAAGTTTCTCTGAAGTGAATCATCCTCGAACGGGCAGGACCATGAAATGCCAAGTCTATCCACCAGCCTTTTTCTATGTGCGCTTTTAAAGTTTGGGTTTTTCACTTTGTAATGGTAACACTGCCATGAAATGTGCCACTAAGGCCTATTATCAAAGCTGCTGTTACTCTCAAAACCTAAATGTAGCGTCTAACCCTTCCAACAGTACAAAGAAGCTGGTCATGTATCTCCTAATAGAACATGTTGCTGAGATAAGGAGGAACTCTTAATAAGGAGGAGGGTCTTTGTGACTACAGGCTTAATAGATGTACTGATAAAGTGTATTAATGGGAGCCTTGCCCCACACTTGCTCTCTTTAAAACTGTGTGCTTTCCCTGACAATTCTTGGTGAGAGATCTTATTTTAATGCTATTTTCTGAATGCAAGTTTAGCCACGTGTTTTGCAGCAGGCAGATGTTTATCCCCCGTGCTGTTCCACAGAGAAGCCTGGTGTTGCAGTCACTTGGATGACATCAAATTTGGCTCCCTGACCCCACATTTATATTCTTGGGTTCTTTTGCTAGACTGACAAAAAAAATTTTGTTCTTAGCAGCATGTATAAGTGGAAAAACTTATGGGAAGTTACATTTCTTTACAAAAGAGCTGGTGTGAGTATCCCTGGGATTTTGTGGGGAAAGCTTTTTCAGTTTCTCCTAAGATCAATCACTTTTTTTATTCCTGGTTTTTGTTTTTTTTTTCTAGCGGGAGGTTGGTGTTTTGGTTGTCTTTCTTGCCATTGAACTCTCTATTTGAGTCTGAGCCCTTGGTAGAAAGATTTATGATATCAAAACAGTGGATAAAATATATTTAATTAACTGGATTGCCATTTAGATCCTGTTTCCAGTCCATGGAGAGATGAGACCCATATTTCTCAGCAAATACATCAAGACTGTCTCCAGCAGCATTTTACATAACTGCTCCTTTGCTTTTTAACTTTCCTTCTCTGCTAAACTCTATCAGAGTAGTTGACCTTCCTGCCCATTGCAGTCAATATAGCAAGCTGTGGAAAGAGCATGTTGTTTTCAGAGGTATGAATGAAGCCCATTATTTGCTTTCAAACAAATAACAGGTTGTACTACCAAGTTGTTTTCATTTTGGGGTGTGTGTGAAGCTGGAGGCACAGGAACACTATCAGTATATTCCTTTATTTAGTAGTCAGTGTATTCATAGATTCATAAATAACAGTATGTTTATGTGTTCAACTGATGTTAGGTACACGAGGTACCTTGTAATACATTTTCTTCCACTTCATGGCAACATTAAGGTTGGAAAAGACCTCCAAGATCACCTAGTCCAACCATCCCTCCTATCATATTGGCAATTTTCTCCCATGTTTTGGTTTTACACACCCTTGGGGACCTTTCTAGTGCTACGCTTTGTTGTCAGGATCCTTATATGGTGCTTGTCTTGTGTGTTTTCACTCTTTGAGAAACCAGCATAGATGAATCACCACCCCCCAGTATACTTCTTGCTGTGGTAAGTGCAAGTACCTGCATTAAAGAAATGTGGTATATTTTTGGAGCAAATCATGAAATACTCTGTCATGAAATTAGATAGTCTTGTCTGGTTATTTGGAAAAGAAAAAAACCTGTTAATCTTTGTCTAATGCTATATCCAACAAACTTCCATGGTGGTTCTATAACTTAGTTCTGTTCATTCCCACCTAAGGTTATTGTTGCTTTTTTAATTTCTTTATATCAGGGTTTTGGTTTTTTTTTTCTTTGCTGATGGACTAACACTTTTTCAGAAAAAAAAAGGCAAACGTGCTTTGGGGAAAAAGATTTAACTCCAACTGAATTTTCTGAATGATATGATCTTGTATCACAGCTCTAGAATGAGCCTAGCAGTATCTTTTGTCTTCAAGTTCATGTGGTTGTTCCCTAGCCCAGCCATAGAAAAATACAGCACTGTCTGAATTTGGTAACACATGTATCTTGCAGGAGAGAGTATTGCAGGTAAGCTGGGGAGTTTTTGCAGCTTGTTGTAGGCTCAGGCAGAGTTGTACAGTCTGGAAAAGAAAGGCCAGGGAAAAATCTGAAAACTCCAGCCTGAATTGGGAAACTTCATGTTTTGCCCTCAACAATACAGTGCGTTCAGGAACACTGTCTCATAGTTAAGTCTGTGAGATACTGCCAAGTCCCAGCTCTTACGTGTAATATATGGCACTGGGAAAATCACTTAGTATCTCTGTGAGCTGAATCATGATCTTTGACAGGTTTATCTGTGGCAATTGAAGCTGTTATCACTCCTGCCTTCTGCTGAAGGTTACTGACAAAGTCAGTTTAGGCTAATGGGCAGGTTATGACCTGTGCCTGCTGATGAGCTAGCACAGCAGGGTTCTTCCTGGTGTCCTTGCCAAACGGACAGCCATCCTGAGCAGGAAGGGTGAGAAGAACGTAGAGGCAATAATACTTTAGGTGCTGTAGCAATGGCTTCCAGAGAGGATGAATTAGTCTTTAGTTCTTGATCTGTGAAAGGAATAAACACCTTTTTTCTTCTTTTCTCTTTTATTTTTTTCCAAATCTTTGTCCATTGCTTATTTAGGCTATACCTAGGATCCACGGGGGGTCAGAAGTCATCTTGTGCTGCATTTAGATACTGGAACAAGGGAATGTCCAGGTACCCTGAAAGAGAAATAATGCATTTCTCTAACTTACGCAGTTACAGAAATTATGCAGCTTGCTGAAGTCAATTACTTCTCATTTATTAAGTACATGTAATGTGTTTTCTTTTATGCAAAATGCTTAACTGAAATTATTACACCCAAAACAAGTCTTCAAAGTCGTACGGTTTTACATAAACAGAGATGGTAAATTACTGACTGCAGTAGTAGACTTGCACTGCTAAAGCAACACACAGATAACTAGAAACAGAAGTAGAGCTGTTTTTTTTTTCTTGACATGATTTTTCTAATTGTGTTTTGAGGCCCAATTTGATTTTTATAAAATACTTTTTCTAACAGTAAGTGGAACAGTTCTGTTTTCTACTGGATACTTGTCATGCCATCCCCCCCATCCCCCGCATATCTTTCTGCTTCTTAATTAAATGAGCATGTATAATTTGTTTACTTACAAAACATTTAGTTTCTAACACATTTAGATCTGCTTTGTGGGTGTAATAGATAAGAAATCTCACGCACGGAAGTGCTGCATATTGATGGTGTTTATGCTGGAATATTGTGTGGTATTTTTTAGATGATGTGTTGCTCTTGAACTGTGTAACACAAATTAAGGTTGCTTACTCATAAATTAGTTTTGAGAGATTGTATCTACACACTTGTTGAAATGGAAATCATTGTACTGGTGAAATGGAATGAACAGAAAGCAGAGTATTAAAAGAACTCAGGCAAGTCTTGGCAAAATTGGTTACAAACCCCTTGTAACCAATAGCAATCAAAATCAGGGGGGTTTACCATAATTTAGATTAACTGTATAGGATGCTGTGTTTTATTGTTTTTTTTTTTAAATTAATGTTTAAGTATTTCTATTATATGTTCAGTAAATAGAAAAATGGTCTTTTTCTTACTCCAGCCTTATGTGTACAACTCTACGAATACACAGTTGAGTATTCACCTCAGCAAGTTATAATTAAACTAGCTTGCAGCCTTGTGTCCAGCCTTGCTCACGTGCAGTTCTTGATTGCATCATGGTATCTTGTAATACAGCTTTTAAACCCGGGGGATACACGTGTGTTTTGATTTACTCTGCTTAGATTGATAGAACCCTAATCAGTCACGTGGGAAGTAGGTAGTAAATCGCTGTGGGTTAGGTGCACCACCTTACAGCAGTCGTAAAAAAGGGAGAAGAGATTACTCTGGCTTCAGCATGAAGTTCTCTGCATGTTTTAACATCATGGAAGAGAAGCAAACTTCTGCCTAGTTAATTTCTCAATCTTTTTAGAATTTAGCTATGTGAATTTATTTATAAGGCATGTTTTCTAAGATAGATAGTGTGTGTATATATAACATCCAGGTTTCTTCTAACAGGTTCACTACCATTCTTACAAATAGGATTTTGTTTCCTTGGCAAAGTGCTTTTTTGAAGGCCAGATATTCTTAAATTAACCAGTAATAAGCATTATATATATCCACAGAGCATGATACTTTATTTTGGACTGGTTAATGCAATCTGGAGGTTGAATATGGAGAGTTTTATCCTGTGGCACAGAAAGAGTTGAAATGACCAGTTGTGTGCATTCCCATGTTAGTTGTAAAAATTCTATAGTATAATCATTCCTGAAAGTCAGCATGGATGAGTCATTCCAGAATATGCTGTTAAAGATGCTACCAGGTTTCACTCAAGTGATGAGAGAAAGCACCACAAGCATTATGCCCTTTGCTACTAACAGTCATGCCTGATAAAATCCAGAGGTTTTGCTGTCCTTATTTGAAGTCTTAATTATTAGCATCTCATACTACCATGAGTAACTACAAATATCTAAAATAGGAATAAGTGGTTCAGATTGTTCTAGGTGAATTTTGATGCAGAAAATGTAAATACACACACTGTGGGATTTAGTATTTGTGTACAAGCTGAGGGTTAATTTTTATAAGCTTGTTGACTACTTGAAGTTAAGCCTTTAAATCACCAAAATCAAGAGGTCGCTGTACCCCGTGAGAACCTTTTCAGTAACTCATGCATCTGACTACATTTTGTGAGGTCGATTTCACTTTTAAATTAAGAAATTAAAAAACTTCAGTTAAAAGTTAAATTTCTTCTTCACTGAAACATAGGAAAAGTATAGAGTCTTGTCAGCTGTGTGCCTCATACCGCTGTCTTGTCCCTTAAAAGCAGACCTGTTCCCTAAGCACCGAGGACTTCTAGCAGGCAAATCCCCAGTAGGTGAACTCTTTCAGTTTGTTTTTGAAATCTCTGTTTAATTATTTTAAAATAATTAACACAATACACTTAGTTTTTACTTGTGCCCAGTGTTTTGCTTCAAAAAAGTGTCATTTAGAGGTAGAATAGATGTAATACTACAAGGAGAAAAGTACCTGCTGTCTAAAAACTAAGTGCAGTACAAATCTCACTAAATATTAGAGTTACTTTGATGGATTGTGTGTACGTTGCCTAATGTGGGGGTTGTATAGAAAAGAATTACAGAATATACAATTTTTAAAGATTTTAGTTTCAATCATTTTTGGTTGAAGGTGATCACAATGTGAAAGGTGTATCAACCTGAATTACTGAAAAGGAATTTAATCCTCCCTCATTTCCATGTTGGAAAAGGGACTAAAACCTTAATTTTTCCTGGTTGGGCAGGGTTGTCTTTAGTTGTAGAAACAAATATAATCACCCTCTGAACCTTCCTCCTACACATCCTTTAGACTCTTTTGCAAGCGTTTCAGCCTGTACATATCTAATCCCAAATATTCACGTACTAACATCAAAATTTAAGACTGTAATTGTAAAATGTGATTTCATTCCCCCCACCCTCCCTTGGTTCCTATTAATCTGAAGTGAAACGATACCCTCGAAGAGTGTGACTCATGCTGTTGTGTTACATCATTTAAAGGCTGAATAGTTTTCCAGAAGGAAAACTTGCCTAAGAGCAGGTTTCTGTGCTGCTGGCAGCAGGGCTGTAGAGAAGACACGCTGCTGCTTCTCTAAACCAGCTGGAGCTTTTCACTGTTGCATCTTAAAGATGAAAGCTACTCTTACATTGAGTTTTGGTGAGTATGTAGGAGGCTATTTGAATTTTTCCCCTGAAGACAGTAGTTCAAATGCTCCTGTCAGAGTGGGAATTGGTCCCCTTTTAACTTGCGCTCTTATTTGGTGCCCTCTGATTGAAGAGCAAGATGGTAAATATTGCTCATCCCAGAAGGCAGCTGGAAGGCAGACGAGCAGCTCTTCTAAACTTGCCAAAGGTTGTTGTCTGAGGAATGAGGAGCTGGTTGGCAAAGATGTAAATGATTTGGGCTGATCTTCGCACCTCTTTGTTTGCATAAGTTGAGATGGTCTGGATTGAGGGATGGATGGTGGGAGGGCCCACCTTAAATACTGATATTAGCTTTGGTGGCCAGAACTCCAGCTCCAGAGTCCTCAGCACAAGAAGGATATGGACCTCTTGGACGTCCTCCACAGGAGGCCACAAAAATGATCTAAGGGCTGGAGCACCTCTCCTGTGAAGCCAGGCTGACAGAGTTGGGCTGGTTCAGCCTGGAGAAGAGAAGGCTCTGGGGAGACCTTATATCGGCCTTCCAGTCCCTGAAAGGTGCCTGTAGGAAAGCTGGGGAAGAACTGTTCCCAAGGGCATGGAGTGATAGGACGAGGGGTGATGGGTTTAAACTGGAAAAGGGGAGATTTAGGTTGGATATTAGGAAGAAGTTCTTCACTTTGAGGGTGGTGGATCACTGTTACAGGCTGCCCAGAGAGGTGGTGGAGGCCCCATCCCTGGAGACATTCAAGGTCAGGCTTGCTGGGGCTCTGAGTGACCTGCTCTAGTGAAGATGTCCCTGTTCACTGCAGGGGTGGGACTAGATGGCCTTTGAAGGTCCCTTCCCACCCAACACATTCTGTGATTCTATGATTAACTATCTAACAGGTGGTGTGAAACCCCCTTGCTGGTGACTTGGTACCATGACTGATAGCTGGGTTATTAAGTGGGACTGAAAGAAGCAGAGAAGGAGCAGGATAAAGAGTGAAATACCATCTTCAGCGTATCCTCTCTCCATTTGAATGACAGGCCTCTGGTTTCCTGCAGCAAGCAGCTTGAAGTGACATGGAAGTACCTCCTTGTGTGATTATATGTAATGTTGTAATGTTTCCAGTGGCAGTTTTCAGTGCCTGAGCCTGGGAGCTCTGGGAGCCATGGAACTAAATAAAAGGGAAATGGGAAACAAAGACTTCATTTTTCTTGCTAGTGTGTAGCACAGGCAGGGGAAAAAATATCTGGTGAACTAAAAGAAAAGAAGAAACATTTTTCCCCCTGGGGTTCTGGTTCACAGCAGATAGTTGTAAACTTGAATCATTTCAGCATCTCCTCATCTACACTCTCTAGAAGTTGGTTTTTTTTGTTGTTGTTGTTTTTGGGTAGTGATTTCAACTGTGCCTGTCTCCCTGAGTGGACTAAACTGTCAGTGTTTAATTAAACAAGACTGTTTAATAATGATTTTATCATTTTTGTATCACTGAGTTTTCCATAACTGTTTGCATGTAAGGACTTTTTTTTAGAAGGTTTGCTCAAAACACTTATTTAAATCTTTGTATTCCCACTTTTTATATTTCCGAGGGTTACTTTTCATTTATCAAAGAATATTTTAGTATTTAGGTGTTCTAGTATTTAAAACTTTGAGTTTTGCTAACTGCCAATCTCCTGTAATCCTGGGATGCTTTTGCATTTTATTGCCAATATCTTTCCCACTCTGTGGTCATGGATTATTTATTAGCTCGTTTGGCTGGCTGTGAGAGTGCCATTTTTTGTATAGTAGTTGAAGAAATTGAAGATGCTTTTCACTTTAGACTCCTTTTTAAGTGAAAATTAGTCTTTTTGGGGCACTTCTTTCAAATAAATTTTGAACAAGTATACTGTACCTCTATATACACAAGGAGAGTTTATTAAAAACTAGTTCTGGCTCTGCTAATACTGTCCAGCTGCATCAGTGCATTACAGAGGTGGGAGGTTTCCCTTTGTTCTTCACTGCTGGTGTACCAGAACTGAAAAAGGCAACAGGGCAAATACCTCATGTAGGTAAGCATTCTCTCTCTGCTAAATAAACTCTGAGTTTCCAAAGAAAGGTGTGAGTGTATGAAGAATTTAGGTGTGAATATATAGGTTGGTCTGGGATGAGTGGGAGAGCAACCCCTTCTCCTGTATGAACTCATGTATGAAGGTATGGGAGCAACAGAAAGAAAAAAGAGAGGAAATAAAGATGCTTAAATTTTGTATTTTAGTGTGGAATTTCGGTGTCTATTAATTCACCAAATTGCTAACTACTTTGGTAAGCTTTTTGGGTAAAAGCTCTCTCAGATTGCACTGGAGTACAACCTCTGAGTGTTCGTCACCAAGCATTCTCCAAAGTCCTAACAATTTCCTTTTCATTTATTTTCCTAGGACTGAAAGAGTGGATATGTTCTCTTGTAAAGACCAGAACAAAAGTGGCAGGAAAAAATAAGGCAATAATGAGTTGAAATGTGTTACAAAAGGATGAATGACATTCCTAAGGGAAACAAAGTAGGAGGGCAGGGCAAAGGTCATTTAAACGCTGGACAGTAGCAGCTATTGTCTGCTGGGAAAAATGAAGGCCAACAAAAAAAGCATATTTCTTCTAAAATGCCTTTATTGTCTGCAAGAAATATTCAGAGTAAACAAACCAAACTCTTAACTCCTTCAGCATTTTCCGTGTGCTTCCCTCCTAGACTGGAGGCGCTTAATGTGGCTGCAAAATGGAGCCCTATTCCCATGGAAGTTAGTTCCATTTTAACCCTGTACATTCCTTTCTTCAGTGTGTTCTATGACACATTTCGAGGGATCAGGATGGAGAACTTCTGAACCTTACATTGCTTACATATTTTAAGAAACATAAGAGTAGGAGATGACTTTTGGGGTGTGGCTGTGCCTATAACAACATGCACAAAGCGTGCTGCAGTAAGGATGCTGGCTACCCATGTAATAAACAATTTCTAAGGAATGTTGCTGTAAATGTAAATGTGTATGTGAGCATTTTTACATCATCATTTGTGATTTTAAAAAAGCATTTTACAAGCTATAACATAGCCATTAATAGTTGCATTAAATATCTTCTTTAATACTTGGAGTTCCTGATGAATCGGTCGGGTTCTTTTGGGGTAAACCAGAGTCGCACTGTACATCTGGAGATGGCTGATTTTGAATTCAAAGACCCTTTGAAATGCTAATGCACAAACAGTATATAGAAAGTAGCTGGGCTGATGGCGTCAGCTTGTCCGCTTTCAGTTGCCTGCCTCAAATACTGTAATCCTAATGATGAGTCAGACTTCAAAATACTCTATCAGAATGGGACTGTATTTAACATCATTAATTTAAATGGCCCATTTAATAAGACTATATATATAAATGTTAAGTGCAGTTTTTTCTGAATTTTGTTGATTATTCAACACTGGGAAATACGTTTGCAGAGCATAGTTTTTCAGCTGTATTTGCCTTAGAGTAGGATGTGGAGGATGAAGGTAGAAATGTGTACATTTAGGTGGTTCTTCTTGTCATCATCTAGGAAGTATACCAGTTAGAAAGCTTTAAACTTTGGGTTTGGACTTTCATGTTTTAGGTTACACCTGAGATTGTGCTGATCATTGTACAGATCATGTAAGCCAAATAATGGTATTTGTCCAAAGTCTCAGTTGCCCACATCTGAGGGAGTGGAGCTCAGTCCGTGTGGAGGAAGTACGGTGAGACTGCTCCTGAGAGGAAATGAAGAATCTTGACCAGGGAAGGTAGAGAGTAAGAAAATGTTACGTTGGTAAAAGTTCTGTATTGCAGACAGTTTCTCCTGGGCCAGATGTATTTTCATGAGATTATCTGTAGTTAACTAAAAGTGAAGGCTAATTCAGGGGACGAGAGAGGATCTTAAAGCAAGGAACAAATTCTATCATCTGATACATTCTGAGAAGGCCAGTGGGATCCTGGGGGGCATTAAAAGGAGTGTGGCCAGCAGATCAAAGGAGGGGATCCTCCCCCTCTGCTCTGCCCTGGCCCCACATGGAGTGTTGTGTCCAGTGCTGGGATAAAAAAGACAGGGATCTCCTGGAGAGAGCCCAGCAAAGGGGTACGGAGGTGATGAAGGGCCTGGAGCATCTCCCCTGTGAGGAAAGGCTGAGGGAGCTGGGGCTGTTCAGCCTGGAGAGAAGAAGCCTGAGAGGGGATCTGATCAATGGGGATCAATAGCTGAAGGGTGGGACACAGGGGACATGGGCAGCCTCTTCTCAGGGTCTGTGGTGACAGGACAAGGGGTGATGGCCTCAGGTTGGAGCACAGGGAGTTCCCCCCAATCTGGGGAAGAACTTCTTCCCAGTGAGGGTGAGGGAGCCCTGGGCCAGGCTGCCCAGGGGGTGTGGAGTCTCCTTCTCTGGAGAGATTCCAGCCCTGTCTGGACACCAACCTGTGTGCCCTGTCCTAGGGACCCTGCTTTGTCAGGGGGTTGGACCCCATGGGCTCTGGAGGTTCCTTCCAACCCCTGCAGCTCTGTGATTCTGTGATGTGAACTAATGATAAGCTGCAACACTCAAACCACTGAACCCAAGGGAAAGAAAGAACTGGATTTATACTTTTGCTGCTTTGGCAGGGAGAGACTAGTAGGCCATCTACCTTCTCTAATTTGTGCATGTGCAGCTGGCTTGAAAAGTATTTCAACTTGAAGTCTCCTCTGGTTAAGAAGGCTGCTTGTTGTCATTTGACTAGGATTTAAGCCTGTACTGGTGTTGCAGTGGCCTGTGATGCCTTTTCATGTCCCACAGAGTTTGGGATTGCTGGTGACACTCCTGTGTCCCCTACCAGTGGGCTGGAAAAGCGGTGCCTGTAGCTGGTGTCAAATGCCATGTGTCCTCAGTGAGTAGGCAGCAGAGGATGGCACTGAGGTGGCATTCTGCCTGCTTACGTGTCTGCTTGGTTTAATGCAGCTTGATAGAGAGGGGAGCAGAGCTGGCCAAGGCCGTGGGGATTCCTTTTCAAATGTAACCAAGCTAAAAATTGCCCTTGGCTCCACAGCAGACATGGAGCATTTCATACGAACTGGATGGTTTTTTCCCTGTAAAGCCATGATTGGATCTTGGAATTTTCATCCACATTATTGAGGTTTATATATGAGCTTCTGTTAACAACAGCAGTTATTGTTTAGAACAAGTTTCTGAAGTGTGTGAGGCACTTTTATTATTGCTGTCTTTAATTTCAAAAGAAAATCAATGACATGCCTTTGAAAGGCATTCTGATTCGTCATGATGACAGCTGTGATGGGTAAAATACAGTTCCTTCTGAGAGGTTTATGTTAAGTTCCTCTGTACCCTGTTAAGAGACTCGTGTTGGATTTAAACCAAAGACTTTTGTGTGCAGTTAATGTTAGGGACAGTGTTACAGGTGTGGAGTGAATCATTGAGGAATAATTTCTTGTGTTTAATGAGCACTTCTCACGTCAGCTGCACAGAGAATTGAAGAAACGAAGCCCTGCTATGCTTTACACCTTTACTTGTACCTAGTTAGCAGTGCCTTTGCAGAAGCCATTTAAGGCAGTGCTGTTTACCTGCACAGAACAGTTTAAACATGCTTCTAGAAATGCCTCTGGTTTTTGTAAGCAGAGGAAGGAAGAGGCAGTGTCTGACTTGTCAGAACATCTAAATAATTGAATTGGAAAAGCTATCTGTCAAACCTTGTGATACTAAACTGTTGAAGAGTGTATACCTCTGAAAGCCAAATAGGAACATGTATTTAGCACTCCCAGCTGCAAGTTTGGGAAGCACAAATCACATTATGCAAGGACCACTGGTAGGCATCACCTTGCCAAGGTTGGTTATTTTATATAGAGCTAATCATTTATCTGGAAGTTTAAAATAAATATAAGCTGCTAGCATGGATGTAAAAGCCTGGAAGGAAGTTAAATTTGAATGCTTTAATAATGAGATAATGGGTTTGATTTCCTTCAGGTGGTGTAGAAAATTTGCAACATACTTTGATGCATGGATGAGGTGTGCAGAAGCCTGTGCATGCAATGCAGTAGGGTACATAGAAGCAGGATGGTGTCGTGGTCCTTTCTGAGGGCTGGTCATGCTAATAATGCCTAACTAAAATGGGGACATGTTACAGGGAAAGTGACTCTGTACTGCAAGAGACTTTTCTTGGGGTTCCCAAAAAACAGTAAATATAAAATTCAGTCATGCTTTGGCAATAAATCTAGTTTTATTCTATACAAACTCTATACAGCCTTATTTTTTAACATTGTCAAGAACTTTTCATTATCAACACACTATTTAAAAACATCTTCTGTTTCTTTGTGTTTTAGTTGGTGCTTTGAAAAAGCTGTGGTAGCCATGCCTTGGCATCTCAAGCTGTGCTTAAATAGAAAAATCCCTGTCTTCTCTTGTTGACTTTAGATTTCTTCCTCAGTCTGCAAAGTTTGTGAGTTGAATCCAGGGAACTGAACGAAGTAGTTTCACATGGAAAGCCATCCAATTTTAGTAAATAAGGATCTCCATTATGATCATTATCATACAAAGTTATATGAAGACTGTTAAGGGATCCAGAGGAAACTTCAGTCAAGTCTTAGGGAAGATTTGAGGTGTCTGTAGAGGAGAGAAAGCATGCTTTGAAAGGTGCACTGGTGGTATGTGTTTTGCTTGTACCCCCGTCTCATAAATAAAGACTACTGAGTCTTTGTCACCGGCAACTCAGAGCATCCAGGATGGTGGTTGGGAGCCCTTTCAAACTCTCGTTTAAAGAAAAGAAGAAAAGTCAAATTGGGAGGTAACTTTAATTAAACTTTCAGATTTTGAAACTGCAGTGTTACCTTTTTTGGCCTTTTTATTTGGTAGCTAGAAGAGTTTTGAATTTATTTGTGAATATATCAGTGTACATGTAAGTAACTGTAGAGCCTGAAGTTTTGAAATAAATACCAATATTGGAAGACTGAGACTCACAGAAGCTGGAACAATGTTGACTGAATTATGGAAACACATGAAAATTAATAATTACAAGTGTAATTATTTGGATGCCAGTTCTGTTAAGTACTGCAGAGCTGCAGGATTTGGACTCATGGGACCTGATCCTCTTTGATACAGAGAAGATTTTACTTTGGTGCAGTGCAGTGGCATTAACAGCGTCATTCATGTAACCGTTCTGATCTGGTTATTTTGAAATGCCCTCTCAGTTTCCTTCCAGTGTAGAGAATGCTGGGAATATATTTCTTTAACTGGAGTTACTTGCAGATAGCTGGTACAACTGTGTTTTGTTGTACTGAAAGGATTTTGAATGCATTGCAGAGTAAATCCAGAGAGTCTGAGAAGGCCTCTTCTTAAGTCTGGCTTCTGTCTCGTGCAGGATTCGTAACCCTCAGATGATGAAGTAGGATCAGTGTGACTTTGTACTTGAGAAAAGTTGGTCTACTGGAAAATGTGAGAAGACCTTAAAGTAGTATTGGAAGGAAGAAGAAAGCAAAGAGAGATTATAGGTAATTAGCTGTCAGCTCTTCAATAGTGTTTTTTTAAAAAAAGCTTAAGAATTATTTGCTCCTTAAGCACTTGATGTAATATAAAGGAAGAAGTGTCTCAGACTGAAATTCTTCAGTGTAGTAGTCTTACTCTGAAGAGCTTACGCAGCTTGTGTGAACGTAATGTTAGTCTCTAAAAATACCAGTAATTATTTTACTTTATGGAATGGTTTGAAACATATAAAATGGGATCGAAGTATAATTTCCTTGTCCAGGAATTCAGTCATCTTGGGCTGCAATAATGAAGTTCAAGATGAAGTATTGATTGCTTAGAAAAAGAGTAAAATTACGTTCAGTATAAGTAACCCCTTGTGTATATGTTCAGTGACTCAAAAGGGCTACTTTCCCAAAGCTGAAAAAAATCCCCCAAAATGAGCAAAAATAGTCTCTCATAACAAGCATCAGAAAGAAGGGATAGCAATTAGTGCAAATTCCAGCTTTACATAATCAGTATTTCTATATTATATTGTACTGTACTTTCAGAAACTCTGTCCAGGTTCACATCAACGCCTAAACCTTAGCTGCTCTACAAAGAGACAGCGGAGCTGAGTTAATAAAGAGAACTGGAATGCCTACAAAACTTGACAGGAGACACAGGAGAAACATGGGGGATTTGTTGTTTACAAGATACTTTGGTTTGGAGCTTTGAGCTCAAGGCAGCAGGTTGGAGAGCACTTACCTTGCGAGGAAGTTTTATGTGTGTGACGGCAGTGTGTATGATAGCTTAATACCAATGTTGTACCTACACGAATACCTATCGAGAGCTTTTTACTCAGGACAGGTCAAAGGAGGGGATCGTCCCCCTCTGCTCTGCCCTGGTCAGGCCCCACCTGGAGTGTTGTCTCCAGTTCTGGGCTCCCTGGTATAAAAATAAGTCAGGGATCTCCTGGAGAGATTCCAGTGGAGGGGTACGAAGGTGATAAAGGGCCCTGGAGCCTTTTGCTGCGAGGAAAGGCTGAGGGAGCTGGGGCTGTTCAGCCTGGAGAGAAGAAGCCTGAGAGATCGAGATCTGATCAATGGGGATCAATAGCTGAAGGGTGGGACACAGGGGGACATGGGCAGCCTCTTCTCAGGGTCTGTGGGGACAGGACAAGGGGCGATGGGCTCAAGTTGGAGCTCAGGGAGTTCCCCCCAATCTGGGGAAGAACTTCTTCCCAGTGAGGGTGAGGGAGCCCTGGGCCAGGCTGCCCAGGGGGTGTGGAGTCTCCTTCTCTGGAGAGATTCCAGCCCCGTCTGGACACTGACCTGTGTGCCCTGTCCTAGGGACCCTGCTTTGGCAGGGGGTTGGACCCCATGGGCTCTGGAGGTCCCTTCCAACCCCTACAGCTCTGTGATTCTGTGACAGTATTTCTGTGTCAGCACCAATGCACACAAATGTGCTGAGGGGAACAATTACAAAGCTGAAGGCCGTGTTAACATGGTTCCGATTTGCAGGGGTTTGTGTCTCTCTCAGAAGCAGTTGATTGGTTTGATTCTATATCGATAGGTACAATCTCACAGAAGAGCTGAGAAGTACCAGCTCCACTGACGGTGGGCCTTTGGGTGTAGGCTGTCCTACCGAGGTGACAAAAGATGGTGGAGTTTCAGTTCATGGGCGTAATCTGTTGAAGGAGTTGTCTTCCATGAGGCCTTGCCAGTGGCTGAATCAGAGAACTTTGAAGCAGCGTGACTGAATTCTGCTTTCTAAATATATCCCAGCGAGTTCAGTAGCGTGAATAGTTAAGAGAATTAAAGAGCCATCAGCCTTTCATTAGCCTATCTGATTCTCCACTCCTGGCTCCAAAGCAGTGCTTTCCCGTAGCAATGCCTTACGATTGAACCGCCTAATTACAATACTTTTTATCTAAATGAGAAAGTTGTACTTCTTGTAAGTTGTTCTTGTGGAAGGTAATTACTCTGTGCGTTCCCTGTTAATGTATGTAGGTGGTTATTCATTTGCTTGCTGTGGCGTCTCAGAGGCAGGAGGTCCTTATGCAGTAGGAGCTTACATGCTCCTTCATGTTTTAGAAGTTAAAATTGCCCAAGAAGGGCATTATCTCAGCACTGTGGAACCGCTTACTGTCTCCTACAAGAGAGTTCCTCATATTTAGTCCCTTCTTGTTGTTAGTTATTTTATCTGAACAATTTTACTATCCTCAGGAAGCACGTTTTGGAAGAAATCTGTGTGGATATCATGGGATTGACTTAAAAGAAATTCTTAATGAGATTAACCTGGCTAGAGTGAGAGCTGTTTTAGTTATTTCAAAGAAAACACTGAGATCATGGCATGCATCACACTTTATAACCAGGGCTCTAAAAACCTCTTTAGGTTGGTAGATGTTTGGCTGTATCTATATTAGAAAGTAGCGTGCAGTGCAAATGGATCCATAGAAGAAAAATGATGGGTGCTGGCTTGGTGGCCACAGCCTGTATTATATCTGAGAAAATACTTCGAGTGGGCTGTAGTCTGATTACAGGAAATCACTGTAGGAGCACATCTTCCATTTTCATTTCATCAAAAAGCAGTGCAGCTCATGGACTTAAAGACTACTCCAAAATGGCAAAAAAAAAAAAGAGTAGAATATACTACTTATTGCAGTTCATCATGCACACAGGTTAGGAAATGATGTGCTGGAAAGCAGCCCTGAGGAAAAAGACTTGGGAGTACACATGGATGAGAAGCTGGACCTGAGCCACCAATGTGCATCTGCAGCCCAGAAGGCCAACCCCATTCTGGGCTGCATCCCAAGGAGTGTAGCCAGCAGATCCAGATAGGGGATTCTGCCCTTCTGCTCCGGGGAGACCTCACCTGGAGTGCTGGGTCCAGTTCCAGAGCCCTCAGCACAAGGAGGACAGGGACCTGTTACAGTGCGTCATGATCAACTTGATACTTTCAAATTCCCCCTTCTTTCTGCAGTGAATGCAAACAGTTGCTGAAGGACCTTTTATTTCTGTAATTTAGATGCTTCTGGTTTCTGTGACAGTGACATCTGTGCAGTTTGTTGTGACCAACCAATAATACAACGCCAATAGTGCAGGCGGAGTAGAGGAGCGCGGCTGCTGTAAACAAGTGCAGACCTGCCAGACCTAAGTTCTGGTAGTTCTTCTGCACTAAAATAGTGCTGAGTGAATGGGTCATCCTTTTGGTGTGAGCCTTTTATTGCCTAGCAGTTCTAACCCTGGTTAGAATCATGGAATTGTTTAGCTTTAGAAAAGACCTTTACAATCAAGTCCAACTGTTAAGCTAGTCCTGCCAAGTCCACCACTAAACCACAGCCCTAAGCACCACATCTCCACATCTTATAAATACCTCCAGGGATGGTGACTCAGCCACTTCCCTGAGTAGCCTGTTCCAGTAATCCTTTTGGTGAAGAAATTTTTCCTAATACCCAATCTAAACTTCCCCTGGCACAAACGTGAGGATGTTTTTCTCCTGTCCTATTGGTTGTTACTTGGGTGAAGAGACTGACACCTCCTTCCCTACAACCTTCCTGCAGGTAGTTGTCTCCCCTCAGCCTCCTTTTTTACAGGCTAAATACCCCTGGGTCCTTCAGCTGCTCCTCACAGGACTTGTGCTCTAGACTGTTCCCCACTAGTACTTCAAACCAAACCTCTTGGATAAATAACTGCATTTGGAAGCAAAATGGCGAATCTTTTCCCATCTATCCTGAATTACTGAGTTCTACACTGTGTGCCCCTTACACAGCTCTCCCTGCCTCTGGAGGGGGATTTACAATAGGGAGAGAGTTTGCTGTACTTGAGCTGATAGTTTTAGTGAAAATTAAGCATTGCTGTGCAGTGAAGGGCAGTGTAGAATTGGGTAAGTTGGGAGAAAGCTTGGCCAAGGATCTGCTGGAGTTAACTGAGTTTGACACATTGGTTAAGTATTAGGTACCACCTACAACCAGTGGTCACTATTAATGGAATAAGAACTAGAGCTCCTTGAAAGAGTCCAGTGCAGGGCCACCAAGATGATGGAACACCTTCCTCATGAGGTGAGGCTGAGGGAGCTGGGCCTCTTTAGCTTGGAGGAGAGTTAAGGGGTGACCTTATTAATGCTTATAAATATGTAAAGGGCAAGAGTCAGGAGGATGGAGCCAGGCTCTTCTCAGTAATGGCAGCGACAGGACAAGGAGCAGCAGGTGCAGGCTGGAGCAGAGGAAGCTCCATGTGAATGTCAGGAGGAACTTTGTCACTGTGAGGGTGAGGGAGCCCTGGGACAGGCTGCCCAGAGAGGCTGTGGAGTCTCCTTCTCCGGAGACATTCAAACCTGCCTGGATGCTGTCCTGTGTGATTTAGTCTGGGTGATCCTGCTGTGGCTGCGGGTTGGACTAGATGATCCTACTGCTGTTATCCCCTCCTGTCCTCACTGCTGGTATTACCATGCGACTGACTGACTGACCGAACGAGACCTCAGCACCACATTCTTTGTCCCTGCCGGAGGAGGAGACCCAGTCCTATATCAACACCTTTTCTAATTCTTTGGGCACCCAGAAGTCTACATCTTAATACTCCCAGGCTTCAGAATTGTTTCATGTGTGGGGACACAGGAGAGCCACTTCAGGGGCAGGGCCAGGCAGTGGTGGGTTCCCAGTGAGGAACCCCTCAGGGTGCTCCTTTGCAGAAGGTGGCAGCGTGGGGAAGGTGTGAGTAGGGCAGGGCCATGCTGGAGGAGTTCAGAAACACTGAGCATGGAGGTGTGGGATTAAGAAAAGCAAAGTTCAGGCAGAATAGAGGCTGTGGAGGTTATGGAGGCCAGAGGGAAGGGCTTGTAAAGGCACAGAGACAGGAGTGTGGTGATGCAATACATGGCGAGGAAATACCTCTGTACTGATTCACACCTGATAAACACAAGACAGGCAGATTGGTTTTGTTTTCTCCACTGCTACCTTGTGTTCAAATGAAAACAATAGCAAATGTGAAGCACAGGACTCTGTGGAGGCATTAGGGGTTCAAGCCTGCCTAGCAGTAGTATGCTGAGCAAAAGGCTGGTTTACACCGGGCTGTTTGTCTCCTTTTACAGTCTGGATGGAATAACCAGGAGGTGCAAACTCCAGCTTGTCATTGCACAAGAGATAAATGTTAATGTGGTACTCTTTTGGCTTGCTCAGCTCTTTGGGTATAATGAAGAGCAGTGCTGGAACATTTGTCTTGCAAAAAAAGAGGCGTAATTTCAGCTAGAATTAGTTGCCTTTTCAAAAGGCTGACCAGCTGCTTCAAGTGGGGTACCATAAAAATATTTTGGGAAGAAAAATAAAGAGAGTTTTGAGGCATAAAAAATTTAAAGTAGAAGTAAAAATAAATAGCAAATGGAGATTTTAATTTACTCTGTGCATGCAGCAGGCGTAAATTTGTGTATACTACAGTGACACCTAAAATTAGCACCTTTCTTTTCCACAGTAAGCAAGGGGCTGTTTGAAGTCAGGGTGTTAAAGGAATTGAATTGATTCCATAAGAATTTCAGGGGACCGAGGAGGGGTTTTCAGGAGGAGGACACAGTACCCCAGCCCTAAGCCAAGCTTAGGGAAAGTCCCTCTGGACCCTGTCCAGGAGTTTGCAGGAACTGTCTAAGGAGGATGTGTGACAGTGACACACCCAGGAGGCTGGACAAGCACGTCAACACTTAGAAAATAGTGGAGGTGATGGAGAATAAACCTACAACCACGTTCTCAGCAGCTAGTGGAATGTCAGATGCTATCTCAGATATTTAAAACCCAACTCAGATAGGAAAGCTGTATGTGGTTACTCCCTTTCTTCTTCACTGCCATCCACAGGGTCATTTTAATTTTAGACCTTGCACTGTTTTGGCGGGGAATACACTAGCACTTGATGGTAATGGAGAGCAAAGCGTGCTCAGATAGTCATGCCTGTCAACCTTGATAGGTTTTCATCAGAAAAACTCTTCATTTGCAGCTCCCTGTTTTCCCATTGCCCAATTGTTGGCAGCAAAGTATTTTAGAGATTAAAGGAGTGTTTCTTCATGCTGATCTCACAAAGAGTAATCTTACCAAGTCACTCCCTTGTTCAGAGTCGTTTGCTGGCTTCACTCCTTCTGTATCATGTTCAAGCTGCTTACCTTCAAAGCACAGTAAGAGTTTGCTCTTGGCAATCTCATTTCTCATTTATTCTTTTCATTTTTTATTTTCAATCTGTCTTCTCACCTGGAATTCCCTCTCCTTTTCTTGGTGCAGCAAGTAAACATACTCATTTTCCCATCACAGCCAGGGAAGCTTGTTTATGTTCGTTTTCAAAGTGCGAAAACCTTTAGAACAATACAGAGCATTAACTCATAAATTTTTCCCTTGTTGATAAAGCCTCTGGGCCTTTTGATACCTGCGCTAAAGTCCCAGCTCCCTGAAAGCAGGGACAGGGCCTGTCCTTGATAAACCAGGCGTTCCAGTCTGCTGCACTAAGCATGTAAACATTTCTTTTAAAGAGAGCAAACAGCACATGTTGTGTGAAGTTGAGTTACAAAGTGCAGCAGATTGATGAGAGAACTTTAAATGTGGTCAGTACAGTAGGTCCTTCTCCAGCACCGATGGCTTACATTTAATGCAAAAATGGGAGAGAAGTTTTGTTTTTTCTGTAGCCGTGTTAAAACTGGTGGAGGATAGATGGAGATATTAGATGTTTCTATCTACCATAGGCATTTCTATTTGTTTCTTACCTTTGTTTCTTCAGCTTAGCACATCCATGTGTACCACCTGAAGTTATTAGCGGGATCTTCTCTAGATGTTAGCAATACCCTATAGGGATATGTTGACTGCCTTTTGTTTCATGGAATCCCAGACTGGTCTGGGTTGGAACGGACCCCAAGGATCACAGAGCTCCAACCCCCTGCCACAGGCAGGGCCACCAACCTCCAGGCCTGGAGCTACACAAGGTTGCCCAGGGCCCCATCCAACCTGGCCTTGAACACCCCAGGGATGGGGCATCCATCCCCTCTCTGGGCAGCCTGTTCAAGCCCCTCACCACTCTCTCTGTAAAGAACATCCCCCTAATATCTCCTCTAACCCTTCCCTCCTTCAGCTTCACTCCATCCCCCTTGTCCTGCCAGTCTCTGCCCTTGAACAAGCTGATTTCCCTCCATCAGCTACAGCATCCATTGCAGGAATTCTCCCAGCCTGTCCTGTAAAGCTAAGGCTGCCATACTGGCTCTAGAAATTGCTGCCAGATGGTTTGTGAATGGTTTCTTGGATTGATTAATGCTTTTCCTTTCTGGTCACTGATAGAAGTAACAGACCAGGTTGCAGTACTGGTGTATGCATTGTTTGTGGAGGGATATGTGGAAGTTTGAAGTGTACCTAGCTGCCTCCCACAGAGCCAGTGAGAGAGTATAATATTGTGGGTTTACGTGAAAATACCTATTTCATGTGGCCTTGGAGCTCGGAACGGCTCACATCTGGCTTGGCAAGGAAAGCTTTGGCTCTCGAAGCACCTGCGTCTGTGGCTTTGACAGTGGGTGACGTCCAGGTAACTGCATTAGGAGGGTCAGTATGAACTTGGGCGGCAGCTGAAGGATGCTCAAGCTCTGTGGAAACTAAAATGAAGAGTGAAAAGGGAAGGCTACAGGTAGGAATTAATTTAGGGAAGGATTTAACACTCGGGTGTGGTCTGTATTTTGCTGCTTTGCAGAGCTGGTTGAGTTTTTTCCCCTCACTTGTATGTACATGTAACAAACAAGGAGGGAAAATAATGGAAGTGATACTTAGGAATCTGGGCACGGGAAGGTTGTCACACTTCTCTTAACAGTTTTTTGGATATGGAGCAAATAATTACAAAAAGCA
This sequence comes from Hypotaenidia okinawae, assembly GCA_027925045.1. Lineage (NCBI taxonomy): Eukaryota > Metazoa > Chordata > Aves > Gruiformes > Rallidae > Hypotaenidia > Hypotaenidia okinawae. The sequence goes on from BSDF01000004.1 coordinate 34,190,210, forward strand.
TTTACTGGGTAAAATGAGGCTGCTTCTTAAACACAGAGGTACGGTCTAGCAATTCAGTATTTTGAACAGGTGAATATATATCACTGTGTTCTGAGCTTCAGTGATGTAAATCATAGAAAACACCAAGAGACATTATTGCTAAGTCTTTTAGCAGGTCTCTGACAGCTAAAGGTCTCTTGACCTTCATATACTTAGGTGACTTAATATTTGTTTCCTTCTCTGACTACATCCAGGTTGGATGGGGCCTTGTGCAGACTGGGCTGGTGAGAAGTGTCTGTGCCCATGGCAGGGGGCTGGGACTTGGTGATCTTTGAGGTCCTTTACAGCCCAAACCACTGTGGGATTTTTATGATTCTGTAAAGGGATTAGAAGATCCACACTGCTGTACAATGGCACTGCGATAGGAAAAATTAACTTTAAGATATCAAGTGCCTGTAAGAAATCTGTGGGACAACTGTTCCCAAGGCATGGAACAGTAGCATGAGGGGTGATGGGTTTAAACTAGAAAAGGGGAGATTTAGGTTGGGTATTAGGAAAAAGTTCTTCCCTCTGAGGGTGGTGGGTCACTGGTTGCCCAGAGAGGTGGTGGAAGCCCCATCCCTGGAGACATTCAAGGTCAGGCTTGCTGAGGCTGTGAGTGACCTGCTCTAGTGAAGATGTCCCTGCTCACTGCAGGGGTGGGACCAGATGGCCTTTGAAGGTCCCTTCCCACCTAACACAGTCTGTGGTGCTGTGATCAAACACTAGTGGGTTATAACATACCAAGAGAAAACCACTGGGAACTGAATGGTTTTCTGACTGGTGAGTGTGGTTGGTACAGCAGTTTGGCAGAGCAGAACTTTAAAGCCAATCCTTGCTTTTGGAGACAACTGTTTTTTATAAACAGATTGGCTCTCTGCAGTGCAAACCTTCAAGTTGTATTTATATTCTTTAAAGGATCTGTTTTTTTCGAAGCAAAACAGGCTTGTAGTAAACAGCTAATAAAGAGCTTTTAAAGACTCTGAATGAAAATGGTATGCATTGGCTTTCCTTTTCAAAATCAATGGCAACACAGACCCAAAATTCTCTTCTGAAAGGTACCTTGTCAGCTCTTTCTGTGCAGAGCAGTTTCCTTGTCCTGCTCCCCCTCCCATGGAAAGAAGCGAAATTTAACCTGCTAAGTGCAAACAGTTACAATACCTGGGGACAAGCAATGCACAGGATATATTTCTTTTCTCTTCTATTTTATATTTTTTCCTTATTTGTATGGTTATTTTGAGAGATGAGTGGAACTTTTACAAAATGTCTGTATTTACCAAGCCTTGGAAAAGTGAAGAGCTGGGAGTTTTGCCTGTTGGATAGGCAAAGGGAAGAAGGTGGCATTCTGAAGACACTTAGGTTTGGGGTTGGGTTTTTTTGGAAAAGTTTTCAAAAACACCAGCATTGCCCAGAAAGGGAGAGGGCCAAGTGCCTCTGGAAAGCTTTGTGTATGTCCCTTTCTAACCTTTCATGTTATTAGTCTGTTTGCTTAGGCCTTAAGGCAACAGTTTTAAATTCCTTTCATTCTCCTGTATGCTGGCTTTTAATTTCAAAACAACTTAGTGGGAGAGAGTTGCTCATAGTTATATTAAACCACCTTATATTTATTCCTTGACATAAGACGAGAAAAAAATGCCAAAATATTTTCTTCTAAAAGTTGGTAAGGCAGAAGAAGCAAAGAGAACTTTCATAAACTGGCTGCTTTAGGTAGGTCATTGATATTTTACCTTGAAAAGACACACAAAAGTGGTTTTCATGAGGAGAGGAGTTAGAAAATACAGGGTTTCTCTGAGTCTGTGCTGTGAAGCTCTTCTGCAAACTACCAAGAGCCAGGGGAACTGATGGAGTCCTCAAAAGAGTCAGGCAGAGGGCTAGGAGCACTTGGCATTTCAACCAGGGGATTAATAACAAGTATTCTGTCATACCTAGAGTAAGGACTGGTGGTATGTCATGTATAAGCATTAGGGTATTTACAGATTCTTGTAATAGTTAGCTAGTAGGAGAGAAGCTACAGATTCTCTTAGTAGTTATCTAGTAGAAAAGAAATTCTCCAGGTAAAAATAAATCTGAACTTGAGGGTCAAATGAAATAATTGTAAAAATAACATCCCATTTCTTTATGTATCAAGAACCTAAAATTGTCACTGATTGTGTTTATTCAGCTTTTCCAAAAGGAGAGCGACTGTCTTGGCTTGATTGTGGGTTTGGGTTTTTTATCTTGCATCCTATTTTTTCCCCTGAGTAATCTTCCCTCAGAATGATTATGTAGGTCACTGGCAAGTTGCACATAGATGGGTTTCAAACTTGGGTAACCTGGCTAACTATGTTCCTCTCAATGCTGCTCCCACTTCCCTTAACATCACAAACTCTACCAAGCTGTGGCTGCCCGTGTGTGGATAAGGCATTTCAAAGCAGCTGTAGGTGTTTGGGTGTGTTGTGTGTTGAGGAGAAATGAGATTTAGTACAACTATACCATCAGAAATGAATAGAAACAAATATCCACCAGCGTGACGTTGCTCACTCCCTTCATCTGCTCAACTGTCATCTGAAAACTACTGTCGCTGTGTTCAGTCGGGGTGTAGTAATTCATGTGAGATGGTACCAAAGGTGTGTGTTTATAGTTATTACAGCACACTGGCAACTTGACACAGCCTCCTGACATAAAAATATCTTAGTTTTCATCCTTCAGACACCAGGAACCTCAGGGATGCTGTAAGCAGGAATAATTGAATTTGCTCTGGTGACCTCTGCAGGCTGCCAGGACAGTTCTGATGGCAGGAGAATGTAAAATTGATTCCGCGTAACGATTTCGTGTCAGATATGGATTAAAAATGCTTGACTTGGCCTGCCTTTGAGCAAATCTGACCACGCTTGTGGTGTTCCTTAGATAAAGGGGGAAAATAAAATGCAAGGAGCCAGCTTTTTGCATTCTTCTTGGAGTGTGGAGGAGACACTTCGTGTTCTGGAACTTTAAAAGGAATGAGAGGCTTAGTTTCAAATGTTACTGTCCCCAGGTTGGTGGGTTCTGCAAAACCAAGTATTGAATTTGTTCAGCTGCCAGTGGTACACCTATAGCTTAACGCAGGGAGCATAGTTTCTTCCTTGAGAAGGCAATCCTCCTGAAGGAAACATACCTGGTCATGTAAGCAGTGTGAGAAGGTCTTCAGGGACGTATTCTTACGAGCTCCGTGTCTCGAAATATGTGAAAGCTTAAACGCAGGTACAGAAAGAACAAAGGAGGCTGGAACACAGAAAATTGAACCAGGCAGATCAGATGGCTTTAAACTGAGACTTGAAAAGGAGGTATTGGAGCCAGCCAGATGAAAGAGACATAAAAAAACTCTGGGTGCAAAACGAGATGTTCTTGCACGTAGGACCAGACAGCTTAGTCCAGGGCAAAGAAGGCAAGAAAGCAAAATCACCCAGTTGTAAAAAGGATGTGATGGGAAGATTTGAGTCGGGAAGGCAGCAGTATAAAAGAGACTGAACTAGAAGATTAGGAGGAGCAATACTCAGATTCAGGAGGTGTGAATGACTAGGAGTCTCAAGAGGAAAGCTTGTATACCTGTACCTACTGTAGCATGTATGCATCTAGATCTCTCTCAACTCACGTCTGCCTTGCAAACACATTGGCTGCAGCACACGAGCAATCCCCTTTCCTTACGTGAAATCAGCTTTTATTGGGAAGCAAGAATGTCTCTGACAGTACCTGGGGGGTGGAATGTGGACTGCTAAAAGCACCCCTGTAGCATAGCGCTAGGCTTTCTGTGCTGGCAAGAGCCTGGAGATGGCTTCGTTTGAGCGAGGAGCTGTGTGGGAAGGAAACAAAACCAGGAAGGTAACCAGTGTTTCTGTCTTTGCTCATAAGAAAACTGCAAATAGCTGATGTTTGTTTAACACCCCTTTACAATACGAATCAAACCAATAACAAACTCCCAGCTTTAGGCTTTGTGTGAGGAGAGGCAGGCAGTATTCAGGAAAGCCAGGCATAGAAAATGCCGTTGAGGTGTCTGAGCAGGCCAGGTGCTTTGGAGGCTGTTCTGTGCACAGACAGTTCCAGAAGTCGTTTTTGCCCGTCCTGCTACTAACAACAGTCCTTCTGGGGAAAAGAGGGACTCCTGGCCTCTTGAAGACAGTGTCTGTGAACCTCAAACAGGTGAAAGCAGCATAGATAATCCGGGTGAATTGATTTGGGTCACAGGGAGGCCCTGGTCATGTCCAGGTCACAGAGCTGGAGAGCAGGGCATGCCTGGCTTGGAAAAGTGACACTGGCAGCCCTGCAGCTGGCAAGGCTTGGGAGGAAACAGAGATGCAGATGACCCAGTATCTGTTTTGTTCATTTCCTTGGGAGGGGATTTACTATTTTTGCTACTTTAGCTTATGCTTATTCTCCAAGTGCAGTAAGTTATACAGTGAGTGCTGGTTTATGCCAGTGCAAGCATATTTACATTTGGGCTTCTGCCACAAAATCTCCTTTTTAAAAGGAAATCAGCTCTCGTGGTTCGGTGGAGGCACAAGGTTCTCCTGGCTTAAGCTCATGAAAAAAAAATCCATACAGTTGCATATAGTCCTTTAAAAAAAAAAAAAGCAAAATTCAGAATAAGGTGACTTGAGGGCAAAGTACCAATCCAACTAGGAAAGTTGTAACCCAATTCTGTAGGTTTCTAAGATAAAATGCCTGGGTTGGGAAAGAAATCTGAGGCATGAGAACCTTGTATGTTTGAATGCATATGTGTTCTTTTTGTATCCTTGTTGTTAAGCTGTTTGTTTTGATGTCATCATATATCGCTAATTATTTTCTTGAAAGGAATCTGGCGTATGAAATGCATGTACATCCACATCGTAGCTAAAATAAACTGAAACGGCCTGTGCCTCTGCAGTAGCATTAGAAGTTTGGATAGATTTTGTGCATGGGCTGAGGACATAATTTGAAGATACCTATTTTGTGTGAAGTCTTTCTAGGGTTTATATTTTAATTTCCTTAAAATGGTGTTTGTAGGGTATTTTGTGTGTGTGTGTGTGTGTGTGCTTTCTCAGGGAGCTTGGCAGGGTAAATGGCAGCTGGAAACCTAAGGGTAGGCTGCAAAGTTTTTCTTCCAAAGCCTTCCTTTCATGTTTAGCCAAGTGAAAGACACGAAGTGAAATGTAAACTCCAGCTCAGCATATCCTCCTAGCCTTCTCTCTTGGGGAACAGCCAGAGGGGAAGAAGGGGGAGGCTGATGCTGCTAACTGCAACGGCCCGGAAGGCTCCAGCCTTAAGCTGTGGCTCCCAGGTTGCTCAGAGGAGCAGGAAGATGGTACTCACGGGGGAGAGCTTTGGTACCTCTGAGAACAATGCTCCCCTTTGCACCCCTTCTCATTCCACCCTCCCCTAGGAATGAAGGCAAAGGCATTCTCTTTACTTCTCTTCTGGCCATGTAACCATGTGTCTCTAACCCCTGGCAGTCTGAGAACCAAGCACCTATTCTGTTGAACTTTGCTCTGTTTGAGATCGTGGACTGGAACCAGATTTAATTAAGGTAGGAACCGAGCTTTGCAGAAGCTCAGCCTGTGCCCTGAGAAGGGAACTCCCTGTAGAACACCAACCGATGTTTGCACGGCTGAGTGCAGGTTTGCTCAGGGGAGGCTCTGTGATAAACTGCATAAAGGCAATATCAAGTTCTAACAATGAAACGATGACTAATTGATGAGTTTGATCACTTTGATATGACTTCTGGTGCTGGCCCTCCTGGTTTGTTCTGGTGCTGTTTGCTTTTAAGAAGTTGGGTTTTTTCCAACTGTATTTTATACACTCAGATGAGTTTCCAAGTTCCCTCTTAGTACAGGGACATGGAAAGCTTTCTCCTGGGACAATGGAGTGATCCCTGGGAGAGCTCCAGCTGTTCCCTCTAGTGCAAGAGTCACATGTGTGCCTTGTAATTGCTTACAGCCCTTTTCATACCATGTATTTCTTTGGTTCATAATCACCAAAGGGCCGTAGTTTGTTTCATACTGGGATGGAAGTGGATAAGCAAGCATTCTCTCTCCTGTAGAGATGTGTTTCCTTTTGCTTCCCACCTGTACTGTCAGCCCCCCTCCCCAGCTCTCTCTTCATTTGTCCTTGCTACATAGAATCACAGCATGGTTTAGGTTGGAAGAGACCTCAAAGATCACCAAGTCCCAGCCCCCTGCCATGGGCAGGGACACCTCTCACCAGCCCAGGCTGCTCAAGGCCCCATCCGACCTGGCTTTGAACACCTCCATGGAGGGGGCAGCCACCACCTCCCTGAGCACCCTGTGCCAGGGCCTCATCCCCCTCACAGTGAAGAATTTCTTCCTAATATCCAATCTAAATCTCCCCCTTTCCAATTTAAACCCATTCCCCCTCATCCTATCACTCCCAGCCCTCCTAAAAAGTCTCTCCCCAGCTTTTCTGTAGCCCCTTCAGGGACTGGAAGGTGCTGTAAGATCTCCCTGAGCCTTCTCTTCTCCAGGCTGAATGAGCCCAACTCTCTCAGCCTGGCTTCACAGCAGAGGTGCTCCAGCCCTCTGATCATCTTCATGGCTTCCTCTGGACTTGTTCCAACAGCTCCATGTCCTTCTTATGTTGGGGACTCCAGAGCTGGACCCAGCACTCCAGGTGGGCTCTCTGAGCAGAGCAGAGGGGATAGATCTCCTGGCCACGCTCCTTTTGTTGCAGCCCAGGACACAGTTGGCCTTCTGGGCTGTGAGCTCATTCTGCAGGGCTGCTCTCTGCCGCATCTACACTGCTTCTTTTTTCTGTCAGTTTACTCTGCAGAGCACATAGGACTAAACATATACATGTAAACCCCCCGATATTTTCAAATTCTTCTAATATGGCCATGAATTTCCCTTCCCCCTCAGTCAGTTGGGGCCCCCAAATTCTCGAGTTGGTGTCTTGGGTTTTTTCCCTACCCAGCTTCATAGAGTGTGTGCCTGTGGTGGGTACATTTGGCAGTGATGTGACATCTGATCACGAAAAAGGACTTTTTGCATCTGGCTGAAGGGCACCAATTTTGGGGAACAATTGAATGGATCCTGCTAGTACAGCATTTTCAGTACCCATCCCAGGTGCAGTAGGATGACCTGTGATGTGCCAGGGTTCATATGTAGATCAGTCATCTGTACCTCTGTATGTATATGTGGTCACCCTTTCACTGTTTGGTATAGAAAGAAAATAAATAATCTCATCTTTAAGTTATTAATTACCCATCCATTAAATTATCAATCTGTTTAGAAAATAATACACAAAAAATAAAGGTGTCCAAACAAAATGGATTGTACTGACAGACAAAATTTTAAGTGTTAAAGTTGTGTCCTGAGAGAGGGGTTGGGCACTGGCACAGGCTCCCCGGGGAAGGGGTCACAGCCCCGAGCTGGGCTGAGGGCAAGAAGCGCCTGGCCGATGCCCTCAGTGCCATCTCTGACTGGGCTGGGCTGTGTGGAGCCAGGGGTTGGGCTCCATGGGCCTGGTGGGTCCCTGACAGCTCAGGAGCTTCTGGGATTCTAGGATTCTGTGATTAAATGGGAAATAAATTAGAAAGCACTCCATCCTTTGACTAATGAGACAGACTGAAAGTGGTAATTAATTTTGAGCTTTTCTTTGCACACTGTATGTACCTCTCAGGATACTGCAAGTTCAACTCCAGGTTGCAGTCTGAGCTGGTGGAATGCTGGAGAGGAGACCTACTATGGTGTAGGTTTGGTAAATAAAATGGCCAACTGTGAAGTTAATTAAAACTTGTCACTTCCTTATGGGATGGCATGAAAAATGGGAAATACTGTCTCGTGACCCATCCATGCTGCCTTTGAGAGACTGCCTTGGTAATGCGAGTTGGTTGCAGGGTGAGCTCCCATCTAGGTGTTCCAAGCTGGAGAGGAAGGAGAGTTTTGAAGGCAGCAGGCTTAATGTGGGAGTTGTAGACTTATATGGCTCCGTCTTGCAAACTGTGGAAGCACCAAAAAGTAAGAAAGGGTATCTGCAGAAGGTGGGGGCGGCACAGGGTTGTATTGCAGCCCTTCTGTTGGGTGCAGGAGCAGCACCAATGACCTATAGTTTCAGACATTACAGAGGAATCAAGTGAAGAAAACCCAAGGAGATGTACCTTCAACTGGTTTGTTTACCCAGTAATTCTTTTAGCTGCTTTAAAATAAATAAAAAGGGTGGTTTCAGGATTAACCATTTCACCTTTCACGAAGTCCAGTTTAGTTTCCAGGCTGGATAATGTCTCCTGTACATCCTTACCCTTTCTGTGCCTGCAAAGTAAGGCAGCAGGTGAGAAAAGCAAGAAGCAAGTCAGGCAGAAAACATGCCTTGAAGGTCTTACAGTGAATTTGTTGTTCTAGCGCTGGATTTTCTTGTCGCGTTTCTGTTAGGTCTCTCAGGTGGTCAGGATACTCTGCAGTTTGTTCACTGGGGCTTCTTTTTAAATGTTTAAGCTTAGGGAGTTAATAGATGAGGGTTAAAGCCTTACAGATCTTTGCCTCTTGTGCCTAGCAATATTGTTGTGTTATTGAAAATCCCCATGAAGTTTAGTGGGAAAGGATGCCAAGACTAAAGAACTGAATCTCTTCCTGCATGTTTTGGTAAAATCAGAATTCTTTCAGTAAAATAATGTTGTTTGCAGTTTTATACAGCTTCATTCATAGTTTCTCAACAAATACAAATTCTGTTTAGTAGCACTGACCTAATTCTAGTGATTTTTTTTTTCTTATTCTTCTCTAGGGTGTACCTCAGTTACCATGTGCCAAAGCATTGTATAACTATGAGGGAAAAGAACCCGGAGATCTGAAGTTCAGTAAAGGAGACATCATCATCTTGCGTCGGCAGGTGGATGAAAATTGGTACCACGGGGAAGTCAACGGCGTCCATGGCTTTTTCCCCACCAATTTTGTTCAGATTATTAAACCTTTACCTCAACCTCCGCCTCAGTGCAAAGCACTTTATGACTTTGAAGTAAAAGACAAGGAAGCTGATAAAGACTGTTTACCATTTGCAAAGGTAAATACAGAATAAAATCACTATTTTTTCCCTCTAACCACTTTGTTCTCTTGGATAAGAAGTAAGGTGACTGTTCTGTAGCCCTGTCCGTGTTTCTTTTCTACTGGAACTGCACAAATATGAAAGGGGCGAGTAATGCTGCAAGTATTTCTCCTGTGCTGATTAGTTTTGCCTTTTCTTCCCTTCCTAAATTACATGTAATTTCTCTGAGGTTTTGTTCTGGAAAATGCTGTTTTTCATAATTACATAGTCATGCTCTTAATTTATGAGAAATACCCTATGCCATGAATCCAGAGGATTCTGTCCTTCTAAAGAAATCCTCATTTTAAACTGTTCAGCTTTGCATTCAATAGGTGACAATCTTAGGATGGAGACAGTAGACACAAAGTCCTACTAAACTTTGTAAATCTGTAGTATCGCTAATAGCCTTTTGGAAAATAGGGCATTTCTTATGTTACTTCTAGTTTCTGGCTTGCATGGTGATACAGGCTGTTACAGGAAGGAGAGCTCTCCCATTTTTTTCAGGTTCTGATTCTCTAGCTTCTCAATATGCACACAATTTTGGCACTTTTCTGCCTTTGCCTGTTAAAAATCAAGAGGATGGCTAAAATTCTAAAAAGGAAAGTTATTAGCATATGGACAGAGGGATTCTTATAATGCAGAACAGCAATCATACTGTTGAGGGTGATTGGCATTAGCGTGCATATTGTCATTAACTTGTTGGCACACTGTGGGTGTTTTCACTCTGCAGTATCAGGTGAGTAAGGTGTGTGTTTCCAAATACTTTAACTTGTGTATGAAACAGCTACAGGTCTCGGTATCAGTGAGAGCAGTGATAACTCACATGCAAATCCTTTCTTTATGTGACATTCCCAAAATCATATCTAAACCAAAGGCTTCATGTAGATGTGAAAGAAATCGTAGCACTTACCAGTGTTCTTAGGTACTTGGGAAGGTAACATCTGTGGAGGTGGTGAGCCAGGTGAGAAGGAAGAAGGTTGAGGTTCTGTTGACTAACATGAAGCACTTTAAGGGAGGCTGATGAATGCCCTGGACTGAACGCAGCAGGAGCTCTGGAGCTGAGGATGAAGTCAGATGGCTGAGACTGGCTGTGGACAGTTAGCTGAGACTGGCTGAAAAGGAAAAGGAATGGCTGGAACTGGCTGTGACCCCTCAAAGCAGCGTGTTCCTGTTCCCGAGCGCCGCCTCTGCGGTTCTTGTCTCTGTACCACCTCCTCTGGTTACCTGTGCGTTATGGAGGGGAATTAACTTAGAAGTTTAATTACAGCTGGGAGACATAATCACTGCATGTTCACACAGGATGATGTTCTGACTGTAATTCGCCGCGTGGATGAAAACTGGGCAGAAGGAATGCTGGCTGACAAGATAGGAATATTCCCAATTTCATATGTTGAGGTGAGTAGAGTTGTGACCTCAGTAGGGCTGTACCTACTGGTATTTAGCTTTCTAAAAGGAAAAACAATCAGTGCTGGTGATGATAAAATAACTGGAGACATCGATCTAAAATAATCCAAGACCTGTGTGCTTAGTTTAAGTCAACTTAATGACTACAGCAGTTGAAGGAGTGGTTTTTACTTAACTATTTGATACCTGGTCAGATTGGTGGGGTTCTCCCAGGGTTATATATATATATATAATATATGTGTGTGTGTCTATATCTCCGTGTGTGTGTGTATACCTCTCTCTCTATATATATAAAAAAACCCCTATGTATAGTTTTTATTGAGCAGTGAGGAAGCACCTGTGAGTCCTTGCGGGCAAGCTGTCCAAGATGTTCCTTTGTGGCTGAGAACTCACCCCAGGATGCCCTTGGCTAAGAGCAGTGTGGCCAGCAGGTTGAGGGAGTTCTCCTCTCCTTCTACTCTGCCCTGGTGAGGCCATATCTGTAGGGAAAAAATTGTCCTACTCTGGGCTCCTCAGGTCAAGAAAGACAAGAAACTACTGGAGAGGGCCTAGCAGAGGGCCACAGAGATGATGATGGGTCTGGAATGTGTCTCATGAGAAAAGAGCTGGGTCTGTTTGTCCTGGAGAAGACTTGAGAGGGGAATCTTACGATATTTAGAAATACCTAGAGGGTGGATCTCTAGAAGATGAGGCTGGGTTCTTCTGCATGGTGCCCAGGGACAGGACAAGGGGCAATGGGCACAAATTGGAACACAGGAAGTTCCTTGTGAACACAAGAAAGAGCTTTCTTCACTGGGAGGGTGGCAGAGCTCTGGGTCAGGCTGCCCAGAGAAGTTGTGGAGTCTCCATCTCATTCAAACCCCACAGTCCTGGACACTGTCCTGTGCTGCCTGCACGAGGGGATCCAGCTCTGGCAGGGCTTGGACTGGATGATCTCCAGAGGTCCCTGACAACCTTGGCTGTTCTATGATTATATAAAACCAAAACAGATGCTGTGGTGAAGAACAGTGCCACATGCAGAAAACTATCGATTTAAACTTTAAAATACCTGGTTTTCTGGGATTATGTAACTCTGTGTCAACTATCTGCATGTGCTCCAGACTAAAACAAGTGTATCAGACCATTCTTGCTTATCTTCTAATTAAGGATATTGAAGATTAAAAGTAATCTGTATTTTTGAGGTATTTTTCATATGGTATTTTTATATATTTCCCAATCCTGTAACCATTGCCTATTTTGCTCATAGTGACAGGCACATCTTTGCCTCCTCTATGCTGTTCCACATCCTTTTTTTGTTCTTTTTTTAAAAAAAGTGACTTAATAGCCACACATACTGGAGATTTTCTGAAGCTGTTACCATAAAATGAGTGCAGTCTGTGATGTTTGCAATGTTTCTTGTACAGTGAGGTCACAGGATAAACTGCAGTTACGCTGAAGTTCATTAAAAGCTCTGATTGCATTTGCTGACAGCTCTTTACCTGGAGGAGCACGTTACGATTCAGTGATTGCCAGGCTGCTCTGCTGCTCTGTATTGCTTTCACTCCCTAAATTTGTGGTTGCAGTAAAACTTGGGCTGAAGGCACTTTGAGAGAAACTTTAATAGTGATTCCATTAAAAAGTATACTTTAACTATCTCACAAAAAAAGTACATCTTTGTTGACACAGCATTGGGAAATAATTGGTTCTGTCTGCAAATGAGAAATAAATAATACAAAACATCAAAAACCTGACATTCTCTTTTCTAAGAAGTGCTAAAACCACACAAACCCTCTGGTTTTACTAGAGCAAGACCAGATTAACATACCTAAATTTTAGACTTCTGACTTTTTCAGACTCTTGGGGGTTGGACCTGCTGATCTCTTGAGGTCCCTTCCAACCCCTGTGATTCTGTGAGGACTGATGGGGTTTGAATGTGCTCGCATTCAAAGCGGGCCAGCCCAGTTCCTGCACAGTGACAGCACACAGTGAGTCTAGAAACAGTATGATTAGGTTCATGACACTTACATTTGTTCCTAAAAGAAAGATTAATCAGTACTAAGCACATGGTATTACAAGTTTCTCTACATAGAGAACAGTTCTGGGTACACATGCCTTAGACCTCAATATTTTGCTGTGGATTAACACTTAGGAAATACACTCATAATGTAAGGAGCATTTAAATTATTGCAAGTTACTCAGCACTTGCACAGAGTAACTAGAAAGCTACAAACACCTGGACTAAAAAGAGAAGAAACAGGGGAAAGGAGTCACTTTTCCAGCAAAATATCAGTAGAAAATAAAGACAACTTTTCTTATCAAAATGTCAGTAGAAAATAAAGATTACTTTAGTTTTCCCAAGTTAATGTACACAACTGGGAAATCTCTTTGTATTAATCCATCTCCCCTAGCTTTATTTGTTAACAGGTTAATAGAAAGGTAGAGAAAAGACCCCTAAAGAGCTAAGGTGTTTGCTGTGGTCGAATTCTAAGCTCATTGTCACTTTACACAACTGCATGCATCAGTTAACACGACGTTTTGATCAATAAGGACATAAGATTTCATGAACCTAGTGGTCAGGTTGGGGTTTTTGGATTAGCATCTCTTCCTGTACAAGCAGCACTGTTTCAAAACAGTTACTTTTTATTGTGCCTGTGGGTTTTTAGATTTGATTTCTAGTGCAGTCTTTCTAATGTTGTACTCAGCTAAACACAGGGCACAAAATTATTGATCCATGTCCAGGATTAGCAGGAATCCACCTCCTTAGGAACATTTGGCTCTGTGACTTTATCTTCTCCTATCCTCCTGGGTCTCTTCAGCTACTGCCTTGAAGGACCAACAATAACATTGAGGAAAAAATTCTTCATTCTCATCTCTGAATCCTTTCTCAAATCTCCCATTGTGCCCCTCTTCCACTGCAACACGTTCTAGGTAGTTCTTCCTCTTCAAGCACTTCAGAATTTTCATTTTCCTGCTGTCACATCCTGGGAGGTTTTTGTGTCAGCTCCTCATGGCTCTGGTCATTCTACAACTTTCTTTGGCTCATCTAGAAATTCCTTCAGGGCCTGGAAAAGGCTGCCCAGGGAAGGGAGTGGAGTCCATGACCCTGGGTGTGTTTAACAGACAGGTAGATGAGGTGCTCAGGGATCTGGGTCAGCACAGGACAGGGACGGTTGGACTCCATGGGCTTAAAGGGCTTTTCCAACCTTGTCATTCTGTACACACATGGAATTTCCTTGCAGATCTTATGTTTCAAATAGCACTTGAAAACTTTTTCTACATTAAATGATTTATTTTCCCTTTCTCTTACATAGCCTACATTTCATCATAAAAAGAACTTGTGTGGGATTCCATCTGTCTTCATTGGAAAGGAAGGATTGGTTTGGATTTAACTTAATGCTGTTGGAACAAATGACCAAATAGAAAATGTAATTGTGAACAAAACCTCATTAGATAAGCTTTAAAAAAGAAATAAGTCTATTTGAGAGTTCTTAGGCACAGAGATGCTGCTCTGGCTTCAGCAAATCCAGAAGCTGAGAAGGTATTTCCACAGCAGTGCCAACATGGATTTATCTTCTCCTTAAGCAGGCCTGTGCTTGTGTAGTCAGGCTGTGTACTCATACAGCTGGATCTTTAGCCTGTCCTGCTGTGTTCAGGAGGGCTGTGTTTTTCTGCTGCTGGTGCTAAGGATGTGTGCATAAGTACCACAGGATGCTCAGAAGAATGTCATAAAGAGCCCGCGTGCAAAGGTGTGGGCTTGCATAATAAACAAAGACAGACTTAAAATGACATGAACAGTCATATTCTGCTAGACAGAATTCTCTATTTTAAGGGCAAAGGGGACCACTGTGATTTAGTCTGGTGTCCAGATAATACAGGCAATGGGTATTGCTGAATTAACCCACATCTAGACTGGCTCATACTGTTCTTCCTTGAGTGAAGCTTTACCAGTCCTGCCAGTGATGAGCCCAGTTTGTAGCGAAAGACTCATCACTATGTAGTGAGTTGTTTGTAGCATGGGTCAGGATGTAGATTTTTATTAATTCAATTCTGTTATGCTGTGAATAAAAGGAAAACAGATTATTTTTATATATTAAAAAACCCCACTCATGTGTGACTTGTCTTTTGTAGTTTAACACAGCAGCCAAACAGCTGATAGAATTGGACAAGCCCTCAGGTCCTGCTGTAGACTCTGGAGAAGGCACCTCTGGGGCAGCCCACAACAACTCAACCCAAAAGCACACCGATACTAAGAAAAACACCAAAAAACGGCACTCTTTTACCTCCCTCACCATGTCCAACAAGTCTTCACAGTCTTCTCAGAACCGCCACTCGATGGAAATCAGTCCTCCTGTCCTCATCAGCTCCAGCAACCCCACCGCAGCAGCCCGCATAAGTGAGCTGACGGGACTTTCCTGTAGTGCCCCTTCTCAGGTAATTAATAAACATCCTCTGCACTGTCTTTAACTATAAAGGTTTCTGATCTTGTCAGATTACTTGAAATTATTAATGACATGTAATTAATATTAATATATGCTTTCACAGAGTTTATCTTCTAACTCGGGAACATTTAAGGAAAGCATTTCTAACACTTACAGTGATAGCACATAGTTTTGGTCTCCTAAGCTGGTTTGTATTTTTTTCTCCACAGTTGTTAATTTCTGAACTGCTGCAGAGATTTTTATTAAACTGTGGCAAGTAGAAACTGGAGTGATTTAATTTCTTGGGGTTTTTTCCTCAGTTGAATGTAATATTGGATATTAACAAACCACATGCAAGTAAAAGGTAAAGGCAGCCTTGACAATTACATGAATTCCAGAAATGTACCATATTAATCTGTAAGGAGAAATACTTATCTGGGTTTATTTCTTAATCTCCTGTTTCTTCTACTGCTTCAGGGTAGTTTGTGAACAGTTGCCTGTTGCACGCAGAGGTTACATTTGGGGAGAAGAGCTAGTCATGGGGACATAGGGAATGGTGCTGTCATTGGACATGAGCTAGGAGATAGATTTTGTTTGTACCTCTTTGGGATCTGACAGGCTTTTATGGGAAAAGTAAGAGAACTGGCCTTGGTAGAAGCATGTTTCACATTGCTAGTTCAATATATATCCAAAGTTTCTGAAACATGAAGGGAAAAAAAGGAACAGAGTGAGCACTGTGATCCAGTAGAAGTATCTAACAAAAAATTAGTCTAAATTTACTAAAGTACTGGTGATTTTGAGCATGAAGCTTGCTTAACTACTGTGTGAAGGCCAGCCTTTATTAAACTACTCAAAACTGGTCCCACTGTTGTTTTTTTTTGTCTTTGACAGGTTCATATTGGTACTACGGGGCTAATTGTGACTCCTCCCCCTAGCAGCCCAGTCACCACGGGGCCTTCATTTACCTTCCCATCAGAAGTTACTTACCAAGCTGCTCTTGGGGTAAGTACCTCAGAACTCAGCCTTCCCATTTAACTTCACTCTGGACTGTCTTTTCTTCTTTTCCTCTAGTTCTGATGCACTGATTAGAAATGATGGTTTTATGGTGATGTGACAGTGGTGTAAATTGAACTGCAGCAAAAGCATTATCGATAGAATAGTTTGTGTCTGGTGATGCAGATGTTTCTCCAGCTTTCCTCCATCATTTCTCCATAGCAAACACAGGGAGCACGCTCTGTTCCAGCTCAGTGCTGCTTCACAGCTTGAGCAGGAAAGAGATGATACTGAGGGTGGGGAGGTTAGGGCAAACAAGGTCTTACAAAAACCCATCAACTCATGACCGCAGCTGGCAGATATTTTTGTCTCACGCATTTCAGAGAATCTTGACAGTGTTAAGTTTCAAAACTCTGCTTTCTCCTAATTAAATAAGATTATTTTAGCTGCATGTACCCCTGTGGCACATGAAGAACTAATGGGTCTGAGTTAGGTTCTTGGAGATCAAAGTGAAAACTGTTGGGAATGGTCATCTCTTAAAGGAAGGAATACATGGCAAGGTATTCAGGCAAAAGAAATAACAACATTGTCTTCAGAAATCTTCAAAAAGTGCAGGATTTCATTCCAAAACTAACTGAGATTCTTTATTTTGCTATGCTCGTGGTGGAAAAACTGGAGTGTCCTGTATCATGCCAAACTTAGCAGAGCTGGACCTTAGCTACAGTAAAGATTGAGGATACCAGTTTTCAGAGATCTTCAAGAGAACTTAACAAGCTTTTATTCTGATCAGAGGGATCTTCAAAATACAGTTATTTTTAAAGTCCAAAAAGTGTGCCCCTGACCTTTGTGAGGTCAGGGGTGGGGGAAGCAGTTGAGTAATAAATCGCCACTTAGTTTAATTAAAAAAAGCCAGCCAAAACCAACAGCAAACATCCCAAACAAGTAACTCCAAGGCTTGATCTGTTTAGGTGCCTAATTGTCCTTGCAGTCATTTAAAGCAAGCACAACATGACAAATAGCCTTGCTGCTAAAATTGTCTGGTTTTGTTTTCAACTATGGGACTTGGATCACTTTATACATTCTTCTGCAAAATCAAAGGCAGAATTACCTGTCTTCCATTAGCAACTTTCTGTTTAAGTAAATGCTTAGGTGTGGCTCGGTCGCAGCATTTTGACAGCTTTTGGTTTTCAGTCCTTAAAAATTAGGATGCTGTTGTCTTTTGCATGATCTCCAGTACTACCTTGAGCATGGCAGGCACATGGTGAGCTCATTCCAGGACTAGGCACAGTACTGCACAGTCATTTTCTGTGGTGAAAATAATGATAATATCACCCTTTTGCTCTTATCCTGTGAGATCGATTTATATCAAGCAAGGTCAGTTCTGGTACCTCTTGTGCCAGTCTAGTTAACACATGTGCTGCAGGTGCTGAGGAACTGATTTGATTTGAGGCCAGGACCCGTTTCGGGGAGCCTGGGGAGGGCAGGATTCAAAGTGTAATTTCAGAAGTTCTCTCAAAGTTGTGTTGTGGGGGCTTTTTTCTCCTCAGTAACAAACACTTTTGTTCGTTATTAAGAATCACTAGTTCTTTCTTTGATGCCAACATGGAAAAAGGCTTCATTTTGGTGCTGGTGCAGAGTCATTAAGCCACCTCGGGTGCTTTAGTTGTGTGAGCTTGTTCAAAAGCAACCTCCCCTTTGGTACACAGGGGAATTAAATTACACTGCTAAATGCAGCATGGAGAGAAACTCCTGCCACATGATCATCCTGTATCCTGGAGTGCTGCTTCTCTTTGTGATAACTGTGTTCCTGGTTATGTTTCTAATCAGGTACATAATTCCCATTGAGAATTGGAATTATTCTCTGCCACCTTCTTTAAAAGTCGATAACCTTCTGTACATAATGTTCTGTTTCTTCTTGACTTGTTTTCAGCATGACTAAAATACAAGCTGGCAGCTCAGACTACAGTCGGGTCGTTCCTGTGTTCTGTTACCACAGCTGATATTAGATGATGATGCAGTTTATAGTCTCTGAAGTGCGTCTTCTACGGCTGCTTCTTCCTCTTGCTTCAGAAACTCTGGCTTTAATTTTAGAAATCTGGAAAATGATTCTGACAGGTCAAGATAAAAAGTAATGTCAAGATGTTTCCTGGTCTGGAAATATCCTCCCTGACATTGTGAGCATTAATTTGTAGCTGTGGAACCATTTAATGATTTAATACAGCAGGAGTGGTTTGCTTGAGTCCTCTAACTTTTGCATTATGTTCTTTGCTTTTCTATGTATAAAGCCCTGTGTTTCCCTGAGCTGCTCCTTTCAGTGTTTTCTTCATTTCTGAACACCAAGCAAATGACTGGGCAGTTGGATTGGAATGGGAAGAGTTTCCCTTTAGCACAAAGATGGTTTAATTGGATATTCCTGCCCATCATTTTGGCATTTATTAATGCTATTCAAAATAATCAGTTGTTCTTTGAGAGCAAGCCATTTACACAACTTCTTCATTCCAAACTGAGATTAAGGGAGAAAGAAGAAATCAGAGAGGATGAGTGTGATTCCCCATCTGGGAAGAAAAGGGTACATTCCTTTACTGTAATCCTGTACAGTAATCTTTTCTAAATCTATCTGGCTTGAATCTACAAGAAAAGAGTAGCTAGTGTCTTACCTCCTGTAAGAAAGATAGGCTTTTTATTGTTAGGAGATATTTTGAGCTTCCTGCTTGGGTAGCAAGTTTCTCTAAGAGAGCTGAGATGAATTCCTTGCCCAAAGGAGACCGAGAGCCTTCTATCTGTGTGCATGTATAGGAGGATCACATGGTAGTTTATGTTAGTTGGGGAAGTATTTAAAAAATCCCAATTGTATTCATTTTATCTCTCTCTTGTAGATGCTGTTTGGTACCAGATGTTGTACCAAGTAGGCAATTTACAAATTTGCTGCCAAAACTGACACAAATCAGAGTATGGGATGAGGGTGCTTGTGACTGGTAGGCACTGTCTGCTGCTTGGTATCACTTAAGCAAGTTCTCATTTGCATTCGGAAAACCTGTGGTAATGTATTTAAAAGTTTAATTTTACAGCAGCAGTTCTTCAGCTGGCAGTGTTACTTCTTGTTTTGTGTTTTGAGGTTTGACTCTTTGAAATTGAAGAAGCTATGAACTGAGACGAGCTTCTCACAGCTGAGGCTTTTGGCTGCGATATTATCACTTACGTTGTTCTCTGGGACTTCAAACCACAGCTTTGCCCTTAATGGCATTGTTAATTGGTCTGCTCTTCTTGGCCACTGGCATTTTTGAACCTTGTAGGTGCGTAGTGTATTTGAAGCTCTTTATAAAATATAAATAGCAGATGTCAAGTTCAATACTTGTTGGGTGAAAGTATGCATGTACAATTATGTCAGGCTCATTTACTTGGGAGGAAATTCTTGGCTGTAATGTATGAGGAAGTTATCTAATGGAGGAGATCTAGTTGCCATAGATTTGGCTGGAAAAACTCCTACAGGAAGTATGTGATTGGAACCGCGATACAGGAGAAACAGAGACAAAACACTCTGCAGCAAAGTTGGAGTTGCATTCAGAAGCATCAGAAGGAAACAGAGAGTAGTGACACCAGATAACTTACCTGCCTTTCACTCTGCCTTTACAGTCTCTTGAAGTTAAAGGTATTTTGGACAGCAGTTGACCTAGGTGCCCGTGTTGCTATGCCACAGATGAAACACGCTGTCTTGGTAGGCGTGCACCTCACTAGCAGAAATAGGTGGCCTGGCTTTGCATGGTTTATGTTTGCTTACACGCTGAAGGCTTTAAAAACTACAAAATCCCTGTGTGTTTTCTTGTCCTGTCTTCTTGTCCATACACACTCACAAACCTGCCCCTCTGTCATAAAGCATATAAGGTTGCCTGGATTATTATTAAGGAGGCACAAGCTGTGCAGGTTACAGCCCAGCGATGACATTTAGCTCTCCAGCTGATTCAGTAGCATCAGTCAGGAGGGAGGGAGGTTTGAAGAACTCTGAGTTCCAACCAACTTTTCTTGGGAAGAGGAAGCAGCTGAAAGAAATAATGAGGTTTTTGTCTGAGGGGCCTGTTCTTGATAACATACATTTATAGCTTCAGGAATTTCGTTAAACATGAGCCTTAATTTGTTAGCCCTCAGGGAACTTTGCAAGCCTCATATTTTTTTCTTAGACCATTTGGGAATGAAGACAATTAATGTTGGGGGTTTTTTCAACTGCTGTGTGTTTTGTTATTCTTTGGGGTGAGCTGTTTATTGCTCTTGGGTTGTCTGATACGGGAATGCAGCCTGATTATATTTAAGATAAATAATAAGTATGAATTTTTAGAGTATGAGTATAGGTACTATTTGAAGTTTTTACATAGATTAAGTATCAAATAATGCATCTCCTGATGTAAAGAAAAAGTAATTTATCACGTATATGATAAAGTACACTTGTATGAAAAACAGCTGCATTCCCACCCCCCAACTACCTAAAATAAAGATACTCATTGTAACTTTGATAAGTGTATCTTAATAAATCACGTGGAACTTGCATGTATTCTTTCACAGCATGTTGAATGTGGGAGCCATCAAAACTAGCTTGTGCTGAGGTTAGGCATCTTTTGCAACAGCTAGGAAAATGGTGGTGTGTCAGAAAAATTCTTGGAAGCTGGGCTAGAGCATTTGGATCTGTTCTATCAAGGTGTAGCAGTGCAAGCTGAGGAGCGTTTGTCCTCTAAAGCCTATCAGGTAGTTTATTTAGGTTTCTAAGGACTTGCCAAGTCTTTAGGAGTTGAATTGGGCTGTGGCTCACTGCAGGTTTCATTACCACAGTAATGGACTTGGGGAGGGGAGTGGAACCTGAACAAAGCAGAATAAAATAGAGGTGGGAAGGTGCCTTCGCTGCAGCTAAAAATTCTGTGTACGTTGCATGTTCAAAGGAATAAAATACAGCACTTGGCATTCACACTTTGGAGATGCAGGAAGTGTGGGGTCATGACAACCTTGATACTGTGTGTGAAGAGGTTTAAAATTAAAAATCCCTAGCTAATCATCTCCTAATGCAGATTTACAGGTTCTACCATGTAGAAAGGCTTCTAGATACCTAAAAAAAAAAAAAGACAGGTTGCCTGAAAGTGAGGTGCTCAGGCTCAGATTGGACTCAGCTAAGGCATCAGTTAAAGCTGAGTGGGAAGGCGAAATCACTCCTGCTGTAAAGCAACTGGAAGAGAAATGTTGGTATTGCACTAGGAACTTTGAGAGATTGTAAAAAAAAATTGTAGGATGCACAGTGATGTAGAATGTGAAGCACATGCAGTTGCATAACTGTTGGTATCAAAGCTCATAATACTGTTTCTACAGGAGGCCTAGTTGGACTTAAGGAACTGTTAATGTAGGGTTAAAAAAATTGGAATATTTCACAAGAAATGGTGCAAGTTCTGTCATAACTAAGCACAAGAATTGTGAAAAACTGTGAGCTAATCAGTTTTCTCCAGACTTGAAAGCTGTTAACCAGGCAGTTCTTCACTGCGTCCTGGCAGCCCAAGACCAGTTGGGAGTGTGGTCTTTTTATTAACACTTTAACCAAGTGCAGTGAGGTAACAATCACACAGTGTCCAACGAAAACTTCTTTTCCACATAGGTTTGTGTTCAGAAAAACAAACAGCAAAAAATGCCCAAATCCACTACCAAAACACCCAAACCCCCCAACCACCTTAGGGATGGGCTATTTGAGGAGAATTAAAACAACTTTCAATTATATATTTTCCAAACCGATACTGTAATGTTGTACATTTATACACTGACACATTGGAAGAGCCAGGCAGCACTTCAGGGAATTTTATTAATTTATATCTTTGTTATTTGGGGTTTTTAACCCAAAGTGGCGTGGTTTAGAGTTTTGCTTCAGTATTAAAGGGCTGGGTTAAGTCGAAGATCGTGATTGAAATGATCTTCCCTATAGGTGTTGTAACATACACAATTATTATTGGAAGGAGGGGGAAAGGAAAAGCTCTCCTTTCTTGAGAGGCTTTTCCCAGGAGTGTCAGTACACAGGGTCCTAAAGGATTGTCTGAGGCTTTGCAGAGCAGAAGGTAACAATCGTGCCATTGATTCTTAAAAGGCTTGGAGGCCTGTAGGCAGGACCCCTGTCAGGATTTCCCTGCAGAGGAACGGTGCCTTTTTACCAGGGGGTTTGTTAAAGATTACCAATCCAAATAACACTGAGTTTCAAAAGCTAACTCCTGAAACTAGGCAAATAAGGAGCAAGTGGTAACAGTAGCTCTGTGACTGCAGCCCCATATTGTGTTGGCTTTTGTTAACCCATACAGCAAGAGAACATTTCCCTGGGAAGGGGTGGGTTTGGGTACACCGCTGCTGAATTGTATATTGTGTTTCAGCTTCAGATTACAAAAACAATTGTGTTTTGAAGTACAGTCCATGGTAGGATGCAAAATCTGCCTCCTGGAAGGCATCTGAATCTTTGTAGAGCCTTATCCTAAAGGTGCTGTAATTAGAAACAATGCTTTCAGTTTTCCCCAGGCTGAGAAATTGCTTGTCATTTGTTTAATTACCTACCAAGACTTGCCCATTTCTGATTGGAAGCAGAGAAATACAGGCAAATCTCACTCTCCAGTTACATTGTACCAGGAGGTAAAGGAATACTGCACCTCTTCCCATTTCCTTAGAAGATCATACTACTATTTTTTTTTTTTGCAGCTGATTGAACCCATCAAACTATATTGATCATTGATCATCTGTTGCTATTTTTTTTTGTTCTCCTAAAATCAGAATATGAACCCCCCGCTGCCGCCACCACCTCTCCTGTCTGCCGCAATCATTGCGTCGGCCTCTTCTGGACCTCAGTCTGCAGGCGTAATACAAAGGCCCATGTCAGGAGCAGTTGACCAAATGGCACATTTACGGCCCCAAAGTCGTCCGAGTGTGTAAGTAAAACTGAAGCTTTTCACCAGTCAGGAAAAGGGAATGAGATGGGGAACGTCGTGTGTTCTTGTATCATGTATTTGGCTAGAATTTCCAGAAAGCCAAGAATACAGCTTGGAACAAAGGCAACAAAACATATGTAAAGGTGACACCCCTAGGCAGCCTTCATCCCGAGGGATATTTATGTCTTGGGTAAATATAATCAGCTGTTGCTGTGTACAGAAAGGACACGCTTCAAAAATACCGAGTATTACCGAATCCTTGAGTTAGGGATGAAGACGGCATAACTCGCACGAGGCAAGCTCTCACAGGGAGTTTATTCAATGGTTTCGGAATGAAAAGGCTATTCTCCTACAGAATAACTCATGCCCAAACACAAAGTGCTGTATTTCATTTAGACTGTTGTATTAGCATGTCATCGGCGGTCCGCTTGTGTTAAGTTGTGATTGACATTTGACTGAAGATTCTACAGTTCAGTTAATTAGTGGGTGCCAATTTGGAAGGCAGGCAGAAAGCTGCTAGTTAGCATTATGTCTTCACACTTGTAATACAAGCAACCGTGCGTCATCCTTCTGGGTGAAAATATTTTGTATATTAACATGTGCTGCTGACAACATCTTTCTTCTTGGAAACTTCTTTGTGTGCAGCCTGGAGAATAAGGATAATAAAGGGAAAAATAAAATATGAGAGTGACTGAGCTGTCTAATAGGACATGTTTGAATAATGCAAGGGCTGCTTTTGTTCTGTGTCTTTGTTTTTATCTTCCCACTGGGTCTCCTCCCACTCCAAAAGAAGCACCCTTCTTGTATAGCAGGTGCATCTGGATTTGGGCTGTTCCTCTGGTGTCAGGCGCTGTAATGCTGCTTCTTATGGGTTATTGTGCTTAGCGCAGTTAATCAAGTTCCTATCTCACTTATTGCTGTCCTCCCATCTTCAAAGGGCTGCTCTGTGTCAGGATACTAATGAAAATGTGAATGTTTTAACTAAAAGGGAAGTTAATGAACACCAATTAAAGCACATCCCTTGCTTTCCCATAGAGCTTCAGTACTTGGCTTTGTAGATCACCCCTAAATCCCATACCGGTGAAGCCTTTTGTGGCCAGTACGTCATATTGTCACCTTTAAAGCGTGTTTCGGACTTGTCTGACCAGGTACCTGTATTGCTTTGAAAGCATTTTTGCAGGTAATGCAGATTCCTGGGTGGACAGCAAGGAACAAAAACACGGTGCAAAAAGCAGCAGCATGGAGTTAGTGCTGTCATTGCTGGGCACAAGAGATCATTTTCACAAGAGAATGTTCTTTAAAGCCGCTTTTTTTCCACCCAGGAGGCAACAAGGGAGGTGGGAAGGACCTCTCTCGTTCTTTTCTAGTGTTGGAAGCAATTGTGGATCAAGCAATGGGATATGCTACCATCTAAACTATTTGGCTGCCTCTCCTGAAAAGTATATTCTTTTTGAGAAAAAGGGGTTGATTAGAATGCTGGTTCCCATAGGTCTGGATCCAGAATGACATCAACAGTTTTGTGTAAGCGGTGTAGACAGCTTTCTTCTCTTCAAACTGTGGCAGAAAGCAGAACACTGATGGTTAAAGCACTGTATCCCTTGTTAATGTGGTAACAGGAAATCGCACAATCTTATTTGAAGACTTCCCTAGGAATATTCCAGCATGCAACTGCAGGAGCTCCAGCTTTATTTGTACTTTCCCCCCAGCTTTTTCTAAGAATGTCTTTTTTTTAAAAAAAAGAAAAATGTAGAATGTTTCTGAACTCTCAGGATGGTTTCAGATGCATTAAAGTTGCTTAGAAGGAAAATAAAAAGGAAATAACCTTCACAAGCAAGTAACTGCTAGCTACCTTAACTTCTAGTGATGTGTCTTTTTCTTCTTGGCACTGCAGTTGCCCAGGGGATTCAGGTTTTGTGATTTGAGAAGTAGTTCTAATACTGATCGTTCACTGCTAACTAACAGGACTTTGCCGTGCTCCTCACCTCCCCAAAAGAAAGAGAAGTGGGTATGTCACAGTGTGTAAGAGATACTAGAAGCAGATGTAGGAGTACTGTGTCCAGTTCTGGGCTCCTCACCATAAGGAGGACATCAGAGTCCTGGAGCATGTCCAGAGAAGGGCAGCCAGGCTGGGGAAGGGGCTGGAGGGCAAATCCTCTGAGGAGCAGCTGAGGGAGCTGGGGGTGTTGAGCCTGGAGGAGGCTGAGGGGAGACCTTCTCCCCACCTCCCCTGCCCTGCCAGGAGGGTGCAGAGAGGTGGGCGCTGGTCTCTTCAGCCAGGGGACAGGAGCTGGGACAAGGGGCAATGGGCTCAAGCTGGGCCAGGGCAGGGTCAGCTCAGCTGGGAGGGCAAAGTTCTTCCCTGGCAGAGTTGTGGGGCTGTGGCCCAGGCTGCCCAGGGAGGGGGCTGAGTCCCCAGCCCTGGCTGTGTTTAACAGAGGGGAGATGAGGTGCTCAGGGATCTGGGTCAGCACAGGACAGGGGCGGTTGGACTCATTGGGCTTAAAGGGCTTTTCCAGCTGTGTGATTCTGAGAGAGCTGAGGGCTATGCTGCGATCTGTACCTGATAAACACCTATTTAATCAAGCTCACTCAATTAAGAAAATGGACAGTCTTATTAGAAGTATTGTATGCTATGTTAAGTTGCAGTTAGGAGGGTATTTTTAATGGCCACTGTTCCCCTTAATACTGTAACTTCAGTTTTACTGCTGTAACAGTAGGATGAGTCCACTCACACCTACCCCTTACTACTGCGCCTTCTCGTTTCTGACTGAACCCTTTCCACCCAAAGCACAGTGAGATTTTCAATGGCTTTACCAATTTCATCTGCTTCCCTGCCCTCTAGGTATATTGCTATATACCCTTACACTCCCCGAAAGGAAGACGAGCTGGAGCTGCGGAAGGGGGAAATGTTCCTGGTGTTCGAGCGCTGTCAGGATGGCTGGTTCAAGGGCACTTCCATGCACACCAGCAAGATCGGTGTATTCCCTGGAAATTATGTGGCTCCAGTTACAAGGTACATTTTTACACAAGTGATGAAATAGCTCGTTTACTTTCAGGCCCAAAGTGACTCTGTTCTTATTTAATGCTAAAACTGAACCACAGAGGAGCTGTGGGGTTTGATAACGAGCTCGTTTGTCGCCCATGCGTAGTGCTTTGCTTTCAATTTTGGCAGGACAGTGACAAGCGCCTCGCAAACAAAAGTTCCCATGTCTACTGCTGGCCAAACCGGACGAGTGGTAACTATGGTCAGTCCCTCCAGTGCTAGCGGAACATCTCAGAAGCTCCAGGGGAATGGTGTGGCAGTGAACTCCAGCACGGTACCGACGGCTGTGGTTTCTGCAGCACACATCCAAACTAGTCCACAAACCAAGGTCCTCATGCACGTCACAGGACAAATGACGGTCAACCAGGCTCGCAATGCAGTTAGGACAGGTAATTTAAAAAGAAATTTGAACAAAGCCAAAGATTTTTATGCGTTAGACAAACTGTGGGGTTTGTCTGGGGGGGTGGTGGGAGTCAGGGTACGTGTAAACACGTGCTGGGGTTTTTAAGTCACATTTTATTGTCAGTTTTTTAGAGTTGAATCCTTTCTGAGGTGACAAAATACATATCTCTGAATTGTTGAATCTTTTATTACTCCCTTCTAAGCACCTGTGTGTACGTACACACTCCTGCTGAGAAATTTACCCGAGGGCTTAGGTGGAATGTGTTGTTTTTCTAGCGGTATCTGGGGTAGGGGCATTCTTGGAGCTTCCCTGCTCACATACAATTCATGTAGTAAGAAAAGTGATAAGAGCATCTTCTGAGTCACAGGATGTTTTTTCATGTTAACTGCACAACAGCTACAGGTTCCTCTGATGTAACATTCACTTTTAAGTTCTCTCCTGACATCTTTGAGCATCTTTAGTGTTTGTTCCTCCTTTTTCAGATCTCTAGCTCAGGGTCGGTCCTTAGGCATTATAGTTTGTTCTCTAAACTTGATTACAACTTCTTCCAGCTTTGGCTCTGAAGCACTACGGCTGTACTGGCTTCAAGATCCATGCCATGTGTGTCATAAAATCATGTCTTTCTGACAGGTATAGCTGCCTTTACTGTCTGGGACAGGCCACATCATAGTGAAACATTTGTTCTTGGTATTTAAGCCCAGATCCAGAAACACTGATAGTGGTGTTTTCATGAGTTTTTGTTTACCAAATCCATGCACTCCTCTGTGGATTTGCCAGGCTAGGAAGGCACCACACAACTGGAGCCTCATCTGTTCCAGTTGCTGCTAGGGCATCAGAAGAAAGGCAGAGGTGAGGGGGGAAAGCCCCACCCCTCAAAAACAAAGCCTCCTCCTCCCTCTGTCTCCGACTATCCCAGTGTTGTGGTTTAACCGCAGTGAGCAGCTAAACCCCACACAGCCCCTCACTTATTTCCCCCATGGTGGGGTGGGGGAGAGAATCAGAAGAGTGAAAGTGAGAACACTCATGGATTGAGACACAGACGGTTTAACAGGTAAAGCAAAAGCTGTGTGTGTAAGCAAAGCAAACCCAGGAATTCATTCCCCACTTTCCATGGGCAGGCAGGTGTTCAGCCATCCCCAGGAAAGCTCCAGGACAAGTATTGGTTACTTGGGAAGACAAATGCCATTGCTCTGAACATCCTCCCTCTTCCTCCTCCTTCCCCGAGCTTTGTATGCTGAGCATGACATCATATGGAATATCCCTTTGGTCATTGGGGTCAGCTGTCCAAGCTGTGTCCCCTCCCAACTCCCCCAGCCTCCTCACTGGTGGGGCAGGGTGAGCAGCAGCAAAGGCCTTGGCTCTGTACAGGTGCTGCTCAGCAGTAACAAACACTGCCCTGTGTTACCAACCCTGCTTTCAGCACAAACCCTGACCACAGACCCTTACTGGCTACTGTGGAGAACATCAACTCCATCCCAGCCAAACCCAGTACACCCAGTGTTCCTTCTATCTTTCAGCCTTCAACTTGGGTCCTACAATCTCTTGGCTGAGAGAATCGTGACTGAAGGGTTGTTTTTTTTTTAATTAAGATATTCTTATTGGCAGAGCAGAATAGAAAGCAGAAGATGCAGATGGTGTAGTCTGTTATCTATTTCTTATGGTCTCAAGATCCATAAATGAGCCCACCCCCTCTTCAGAGTCATGCATCTCCTGCAGCACCCTCTGCGTGTTCAGATGTCAGCACCAGCTTTGCTTTCGGAAGTAGGATAGAACATTTATAGATGCTCTATCTATAGATGCTCTATCTATAAATGTTCTGTCATTTTAGATAATTTGTTTCCTTAATTGGCTGCATCTTCCTCCAGTCTGATCTTAGGCTGAAAGGGATGCAGTAGTCCTCTGTGGCAACTTTTATTCTTTACCTTTAAATAAAAATAACCAGGTGCTGTTGGCAGCTGGTAAGAGAACCTAAGCAAAGCATCTGTACTTGCCTGCCTCTCAGGCATAGCAGGTTTCTACTCTGAATCCTTCTTTTAAGCTGCCTAGAAGCTTGCAAGTGACAGCACCAAGAGAGCTCCTGTGGGCTCCAGAGGCCTTTCTGTCCCCACATCTCCGCACCACTGTCAAGATGAATAAGCTTTTACTGTTCCGTTCAGCTGGAAAACACAACAACATGCTTCCCACCAACTTCTAGAGGTCTGAAATGGAAAAATCAAAAGGGGCTGCATTCTGTTCCCAGAGAACCTAGCATTGCCTTGTGGTGTAAAGGTGTCCTGCTCGGTCACAAGCACAGGTATATCCCTCATAAGGGCTGGAAACTGAGGCAGTAATGGCTGCTTTATGTTAAATGCCGTGGAGAACTTTGTAGTCAGCATCTGAAACTTGATCATCTTGAGCTTTCCCTAGCACCTGTGCTGAGGGTTGCGTTCTGGATGAGGCTTCTGAGGTCAGTGCTGCATTATGCAGAACTGTTCTTGAGTTTCAGTTCAGCTCAGGACTTCCAGGATGCTGCTTCAGATGATCTTAGTGAGATGCTGTTTGACATCAGCCTCGCTGAGGGGGTATGTATGCATGCTTGGGTTGAGAAGAACTGGGAAGAAAAGGTAGATTCTGCCAGTTTCCTTAAAGGGTGAACTGTATGAAAACGGGGTGAGTTCAAGCAGTTTTCCTTACGAATTCCATCAGGGATAAGAAAACAACACCAGAAAGCTGTTCTGTGCTTGTACTCCATTGATTGTGCGTGAGCATAGACATACTCTGAAGAACAGCAGCTACTGATAAGAAGACTGACTTTGTCTCATGAACAAAAGGCTGCGTTAATAATGTTTTTCACAAAAAATCTTGCTGCACTCTCCTTATCTTCTACTTTGAAAAGTTCATGGTATTCAGCGTTAGAGCCTGCTACAGGGGAAGGGGTTACCTACCACATTTAGACATAGTCTTTAGTGCTGCTTGCTTTTTAAGAAAGAATTTGTGTTTCTTATCTTAGGGATTGTAATTGGGTTTAATACTGTAGGATAGCTCTATCAGATTTGTGAACTTTGTGGGCCCTCTCTAATACACAGTTGATGCAATCTACCAAATTACCAGGGGAATTTGCAGAGAGCAGAATAACGGGGGCAAGTGCTGGAAGCTTGATTCCAGAATATCACTTCTAACAAGCCTGAAACTCTAATTAGTTATCTGCAAGACTGGAATGAATTGATAAGTTTGAGATACACATGCTCCAAGCTAGAGGGATAACCCCTCCTTTAGATTTTTTTTTTTGGAACCTCCTTAGGTTCCAGAGTGGTTGAAGGGAAGAGGTGGTGCAGCACTGCGACGCTGCGTTTTCCCTCACATCGTTTGGAGGAGATGCCTGCAATTTGCAGAGAGGGCAAATGCTCTGAGGAGAGGCTAAGAGAGATACGGGGGTGTTGAGCCTGGAGAATAGGAGGCTGAGCGGAGACCTTCTCCCCACCTGCCCTGCCCTGCCAGGAGGGTGCAGAGAGGTGGGTGCTGGTCTCTTCAGCCAGGGGACAGGAGATGGGACAAGGGGCAATGGGCTCAAGCTGTGCCAGGGCAGGGTCAGCTCAGCTGGGAGGGCAAAGTTCTTCCCTGGCAGAGTTGTGGGGCTGTGGCACAGGCTGCCCAGGGAGGGGCTGAGTCCCCAGCCCTGGGGGTGTTGAACAGAGGGGAGATGAGGTGCTCAGGGATATAGGTCAGCACAGGACAGGAATGGTTGGACTCGATGGTCTTTTCCAACCTTGTGATTCTGTGAGATCCGAGCTGTGGGAATCACCCCAAAGCACCTGCTGTTGACCATACAGACGTAACAGCAACGTTGCTTCTCGGAAAGGGTGAACAACTTCATGCAGTGCTCCTTGCTTTGCAGCTAGGCTGCAGCCCTGATTAGCATGTTCAGCCCTGTGCTGTTCTCTGGCTTCCAGCGTGGATGTGCCTTTTATTTCACAGGGGTATGAGTAAATTCACTTCTATATTTAAACATCCCCAGAGACAATAGCTTACGTTTTCAGAGAAACCACTCCCGGCAGTAATTGCCACTGTACTTATTGTTTGAAAGACCCACTAAATCTGTTGTAGATTTTGTGAACAGTTTAGGGAAAACAATCCAATTATATTTTTAGCAGCTTCTATACAGAGCGTTTCTTCCTACATTGTTTTATGTGCCCTGACAACCACGCAGCATATTAAAAGGAACAAACAAGTTCCAGGCAGGGTTTTAGCTAGCTCATATGAACTAAAATGTAATCCTCACTTTGAATCTCCTGCATGGGAAGCGTTTTACTTGGCAGCTTGGATTTCTCCGCAGCAGTTGCAGCGCTGTTCCTCTTGTGTTGCTGGTTGGAGGGCGTACGGCGCTGCCTTATTCCAGTGAGATAATTTCAGTGCTGTGTAAGATGCTGTTACAGCAATATAAATGGAAGTTGCAGAGATAGGAAGGAAGCTTCTTGTGACTGAACAGCTGTAACACCATCACCGTACCTCGCTCCGTGTGTCTGGTGAAAAGAGGCCCTCTCTCACATTTTATTCTCTTGTTCTAGTTGCTGCACACAGTCAGGAAAGACCCACGGCAGCCGTCACACCCATCCAAGCACAGAGCCCAACATGCCTTATTCCTGCAGCTGTGATCATTCCCCACCACTCCGTTGCCTCCCAGCAGCTCCAGCCCCAGCTCCCGAATGCCGCTGCTTACGTCACGGCTGTGAATGTGAACCGGTCGGCCATCCCACTGGCATGTGCAGCAGCTTCTCTGAATTCTCCCAGCGTTGCAGCTTCATCTTTGGAGGGAGACATGAGTGGAAGAACTGTAAACACTCACCCTGGAGCTCCTGCTTCTCCAGAGAGTTCTTTAGCAGCTGGTGGAAATGCTGCTGTCAGTAAAGTAGACAAGGACGGCAAGGTGGGTGGAGAGTAAAATCACTCCCTTGTATTCTCCCATTTCCTCTGTGCAAACTTCTGAGATTCATGTTCTTCTCTTACATGCACTGAATAGCAGCATTGGAAGGTTTTTAAGGCTGAGCTTGAAACTCGCGTGGTTATTTTGTGACTACAGCTGCAGGCAAATTTATTCTCAGCCATACAAGAATAATTTAGGGTGGATAAAATACCTTGGGGAAGGGTTAAAATAGAGTAGGTGCATCATGCCTTAAGTGAGAGAAACAGAAGGTGAACAGATGAAATTCAGAGAACTATTAGATTGACTGTTGGTATTTGAAGTATATTGTTTTCCTTTACCTGCAGCCAGTTCCCCAAGTACTTGAGGAAGTTCTATGGTTAGCACATGGTACCAGTAAGCAGCAGTAAGTATTAGTAACTACTAAGCTGGTAACACAAAAAAATCCCAAACTCATGAACGTGGAACAACATAAAAGGTTCAGTCTAATAAGACAGACCTAATATTTGGTGAAAATCAGAATTGCTTTGGGTTGCCTTCCCTTCTGAGCAGACAGACTTGAGGGACTGTGGAAAAACAACGTGACCAGCAACGTTCATTGAACAAAGGGAAGAAAAAAAAGCATGGAATTGCCGTCTTTCTGAACATCCATCAGTAGGGTCTGTAGCCATTTGGCCTTCCTTCCTCCTGTTTGAAGTATTCCCCTCTGTGTCTAAACTCATTCTCACTGTCCAACAAACTGTTATTAGAGTGAGGCTGAGGGGAGACCTTATCACTGCCTACAACTACCTGAAGAGAGGTTGTAGAGAGGTGGGAGATGGTCTCTTCAGCCAGGGGACAGGAGATGGGACAAGGGGCAATGGGCTCAAGCTGGGCCAGGGCAGGGTCAGCTCAGCTGGGAGGGCAAAGTTCTTCCCTGGCAGAGTTGTGGGGCTGTGGCACAGGCTGCCCAGGGAGGGGGCTGAGTCCCCTTCCCTGGGTGTGTTTAACAGAGGGGAGATGAGGTGCTCAGGGATCTGGGTCAGCACAGGACAGGGATGGTTGGACTCCATGGGCTTAAAGGGCTTTTCCAAACTTGTGACTCTGTGATTATGTTATATTGTAGGCAGAAACATTCCCCCAGCTTTCTAGGTGGTTTTGTTACACAACTGTAGTGTAGGGTTGGGGTGGTTTTTTCTCCTTCTGTCAACTTTCTTTACATCTCAGATGGTTTGGACTTTGCCTTACAGCTTTTCACCCACATGAACTCCTTAATGAAGATTGTGAAGGTTTCAATCATAGGCTGTACGTTAATCTCACCCGCTTCTTAATTACTTTTGTTGATTGTTGTTGAATGGAGGTACCTAGAACTTCATTTTAAAATGACTTTAGTCACTGAAACCATACTGAGGTGCCCTTAGGCAGGGCTTTTAGAGAACTTTTTATAGCTTAAGGTTAAAGAGGGTAACATATTTGGACTGTGTTAATTTCTTGGAGCTTCTTGTTTGCTTTGACATTTGCAGTTCTTTGCCGAAACAGCTTTGAGTTACTGGAGGCTTTGAAGAAGGTCAGAGGGTTTTTCATTCACAGCTCACCAATTCCAGTGCATCCCAAGCTGTAATAAAAATTTCATGTTACTCAGGCTTTTCTCTTTCTGGGGTTAAGTACCTTGCTTTTGTCTCCAGGGCTTACGATCTGGCACCTCTCTCAAGCACTAAATTCACTCAGGGAAAGGGTTGGTAAGATGATCACTGCCACACCCCTTAGGAAAAAAAAAATAAAATCAAGAAACACAAAAGCTACTTAAATAATTCTCTTCAGGGTAAGTAACAGTCTTCAGGGATTCCTGCCTGGACAAGTGAAAAGAATGTTTACAATGCTCCCCTCCAGCATAGCAGTGAAACACAGCACATTCCCCTCCTGGCATAGTTCTGTGGAATGACAAGGTCTTCCCTTACTGAGGGAGGATAAATAAAAGGCACTTATCTAAACAGCAGCCTCCAGGGCAGGCTTTTCTCCCTGCTTGGTTTGAAATGAGGCTTTATGCCTACCTAAAAACTTGCGCTGTTAATGAAATGTTTTGCTACTTAGATTCCCGTTGTGGGACTCTTAACTCCTCACTCCTTTTTCCAGACCACCTCTTGGGCCATTGGCTTATAAGGTACGCCTTAGCTAACTAAGCAGGACTTAGCAGGTTTATTATGGTCTAAATGACTCATTGTTTTTTCTTTTAGAATTTTCATAATTATCTTTCGCTCTGAACACCTCCATAATTACCTTCCTTAATTTCTACAATCTCCAGTATCTCCTCATAATGTACCGAGTCCACTCTGATCAGGATGGTTCAGCTCTTCCTGGGAGATTTCTCTGTTCTCAAACGAGGTTGTGCTTTTGGTTCACAGAAAGAAAAGAAAGGGTTGCTGAAACTGCTTTCTGGAGCATCCACGAAACGCAAGCCCCGACTGTCACCCCCGGCGTCCCCCACGCTGGAGGCTGAGCAGGCAGCTGCGGAGTTAGCCCTGCAAGGTGCGGTCGGGCCAGAGCTTCCATCAGCAGGGAGTCACAGCAAAGCTGGGTCCTGTCCCACTGACAGCGAGGTCTCTGGGCTGGCGCAGGAGACGCTGCACCGGAAAACAAGTTCCCTGGATTCCTCTGTTCCCATAGTGCCGCCTCCTCGGCAGCCTTGCTCATCCCTGGGTCCAGTCCTGAATGAATCCAGGCCTCTTGTCTGTGAAAGGTAAGTTCTCCTACAGAGCTAGACTCTGGTCAGACAGAGAAAAATCCCACTCTCTGACACTTGCAGTGTATATACTCTCTATAAAGACTCTCTTTCTCTAATTCTCTGACATTTGCAGAGTTCAAAGCCAGGTTTGGATGGGGCTTTGGGCAGCCTGGGCTCGTGAGGGTGTCCCTGCTCATGGCAGGGGGTTGAAACCAGATGATCTCTGAGGTCCCTTCTAACCCAAAGCATTCTGTGATTCTAGACCTGCTTCAGAACACTGAGATGTTATACCTAAATGAGCCTTGGGTTTTTAAATGCTTTATATCCTTGTGTGTGCTTTGTTTACTACTTGTATTCCTTTAAGGTTTGGGACTGATTAATCACTCAGACACCGTGATCACAGGGCTGGTGTGAGACGTGAGGTAGATAAAACGGGCCTCATATTTTGCAAAGCACATTCTCATACTGCTCTTAGGAATATCAGCTTAGTCCTTTAAAATTATTAGCAGTGCACATATGAATGAGATCCTTATCTATGAGCAGACATAATATGTGATTTCTTGAGCTACTGCAAAGGTACTTTTACTACCCGAGTGGCCTGTTACTGTGCGCTCTGTGTAGCACGATCTAGGGCAGCCTCTGTGTCCTGGCAATCAAGCCTGAAAAACATGTACTTGCCTGGCCTCTGAGACTGTCAAGCTGCTGCTTTAAAGCTTTGTCCCTTGGCCTTTGTGTCCTCCTACTGTGTTCAAATTTCCAAGTCCCCCATAGGTTGTTTGGATTGGGAAGGAAGTGGCAGTTTTCGAACTACTGCCTCTTTTTATTACTCTTGGTAGTAGACAAGCAGTATGAAGAGCATCATAGGCTTTCTTCTGCAGCAGCTACAGGATTGAGTGGCATGCAGGGAAAAAAGTAGTGGAGTTGCAATGTTAACAGCTCCAGGACTGAACTGATCCCTGCTGACTGTTGTAGGCTTTGTTCTGACACTGTTAACTCACAGTGTGTGGGCATACTGCTGTATTTCTGGAGGCCTGTTGATCTTCAGCTAGATCCGTGCATCAAGAGCCAGAGAGTGTACAAGCTTCTAGCTTGTCTTTTCTTTGACTTCTGTTACACCTTTAATATTTTTTTTACAAGGTTATTACTGTTTCTATGTGATTTTCTCGCAGGAAATTTCTGTTTCATACTGAATTTCTGAAGTAGATTTACATTCACAGATGGAAAATAAAACCCCAAAACATTATCCTAAGTCTGTTTGGCACAGTAATGTGTTTTTCTGCTGTGAATGGGGAAATAATATCAAATTCATTCTGGCATGACCAGTGGATATTAGTGTAAAGCCATTTGCATCTTCACTTCCATGGTGGGAGATTTGTTTTCTTAGAATGACTTTCAGAAAATGATGCTGTATAATTTTATTGATCTAGTAATAACATACACCCAAACATTCTTTTTAATGTATCTCTGTATATATTCTTCATATACACTATATGAAGTGCTGCCACAAGATCATTCACCATGGTATTCACATAGAATTGTTGTATTTTGGTCAGCGTGTCTAAACAGAACTTCATCTGGGTTCTCTTCAGGGTAGGGTTAACACTTCCCCTGCTGATGTGCTCTCATGTTTCCATTTCTTTAGGCTGAATTGCTTAAAATGTGCTGCTTAGTAATACTACTTAGCTTGTACTCTGGATCTTCAAAGTAACTTAAAAGGTGCAATTAATCTTCATTAGTCTGTAAGAAAGGATGGGTAAGAAAGGTACCTGTGCAACAGTATCCCCAGTGAAAATTTGGGGTTGAGGAGGAAAATACTCATGAGAATAAACTGAGGAACACAGAAATATCTTGCTAGGATCATCCTGCTCATAGGTACTGTGTTTCCAAACACAGGCCATGATCTGTTTGGCAGCAGAACTCTTCCTGTATCATTATTAGCGTTCAAGTTTGATTTTCAAAGGTGACCAGAGGATCTAAGGGTCAGGCTCTGCTGATTATTCGATGTGAATTGGGAGCAACGGTAGCTGGCTCAGCTCTGGAAAGCACTTGAAAAAGTTCCCTTTGGATACAGGCTTTGCTCTGAGGTCCTTGCTTCCTTTAAGACACAGTACCAGAGTTGCAGAGTGTCTGGAAGCACCTCTGTCCTGTGTGTTCTATGGAAAACTGGAAGTGAAAATTAGGAACAGAAAGAAGAAAGCACACTGTGTATTTTCCAGGTACATGTAAAATACTATAGACTAGGTGACCTCAAAAGATCTGCAAATTTGACCTTCAGACACTGCAAGAGTTTGCAAATACTGAATTGGGAGATAAAGGAGGAAGGGTTTTGTGGAGTCTCCTTCTCTGGAGAGATTCCAGCCCTGTCTGGATGCCAACCTGTGTGCCCTGTCCTGGGGACCCTGCTTTGGCAGGGGGTTGGACCCCATGGGCTCTGGAAGGCCCTTCCAACCCCTACAGCTCTGTGAGTCTGTGCTAACATCGCACTGTTAATTTATGCCCAGTTACCACTGTGAATGATTGGGTTATTTTTGAATCATGCTGGCAAGAACAGTCTGCAGAGTTACATCTAAAAATATATTTGCCGTTTTCTCCTGTTATTTAGCCATTTCATGTATATATATTTTTTTTACAGGAAAAAAAACCCCATTTTGATGAGAGATGCACAGGTTTGGCTTAAATTCATTCAGCTCTTGCTGCTTTCTGCTCAGGATGTACTTTTTACGTTATGTGCTCAGCGCAAACAGTTGTAAGCGGCTTCACTCAGCTTCAGCTGCACAGGAGTGGTTTCAAAAGCAGTGGTTTGAAAAGCAAAAGCTCCTAAACTGAGGTATATATTTTTCTCCTTACACAGGTACAGAGTCGTGGTGTCCTATCCTCCTCAGAGCGAAGCGGAACTTGAGCTGAAGGAAGGTGACATTGTTTTTGTCCACAAGAAGCGGGAGGATGGCTGGTTCAAAGGCACTCTGCAGCGCAACGGGAAGACCGGCCTCTTCCCGGGCAGCTTTGTGGAGAACGTTTGAGAAGATCCCTTCCAGAGCCTCCAGTCATGCTGTACTGTCAAATAGCACAAATATTTTACCAGGAAAAGCACAGTCATGGAATATTTTCAAGTGACTGTAACGTAAACAGAAATCTACATATTTTTTACAGTGTCTATAGCACAATTACACCAGCGAACAAAGAAGATGAAGGCATCTGCTGGTTTTATCACTTTGGATTCTTAAGTGTGATGTGTGCCTTGTACTGTCTGATTTATTATATAGAGGAACTTCCTCCCCACCCCACCCCCCAAGTATGTTACATAAATGAACAATTGTTTACAAGGCTGTAACTAATTTATTCTTGGGGTTGTTTTTTTTAAACTTGAATTTTGTGTAATAGCTAACATTCTTGTGACTGATTTTAACAAATTATTAATTTATGAAAGAATAGCTAAGGGGAAGCTGGATTCTCTCCTTAGGAGCAAGTGAGTATACCTGGTAAAGAGCCTCCCCTTTATCCTCCGGACGTTTTTCCCCTGCTGTGTCTGACAGTGGAGTAAGTCTCTGTTTTACGAGTTAATGTCAAGTGGTGGTGATGTGATGTCAAATAGAATTTGCCAAGTGGGGAAAAATGTGTATTCTTTTTAAAAAAAAAAAAAGTCAGTGGCGTTCTTGAATCTAGTTCTTCGTAAGTCACCCAAGTAGAGTAACGTTTCCAGGAGGCACGGATGTGTGTGAACAACTGAATAAAATTCAACCAGCTCAAGGTTAGGATCATCTCAAGGTTAGGAAGGAAGGAATTTAGGAGTGCCAATAAGAATTCCCCTTTACCTTCTCTTTACATACTAACTTGGCTCCGTGAACAAAGCTTAGCTTTGTGTATTCGGCCAGTTCCTTGGGCATTTACTGCTCAGGATCCAGCTAAATTGGAAGGGATGTTAAAGCCCAGTGCTTAGAATGATTCTATCTCAAAACCATCTGTTTGATAAGACTGATCATAAAAATAAAATTATAAGCTGTACTTAAATGTCTAAAAATGCCTAAGAAGTGTAATTTGCTGTTTTCTTCTCAAACTGATCTGCATGGCCAAGAGATGTTTTAAAATGTCTGAGCAATAGTGGTGGTAAGTGATGCACTTGTGTTAAAGTAAAAGGCTGTATGAAACACTGTGAAAACTTTACTAACGTCTTACCCATTGCTACTTTGGTATGTTCTGCCCTTTTCATTGTCCTGCATGTGTTACTCAGTTCTTGCAGCACTGTACCTCTGCATGCTTGGCAGTTTCCATCCCGCTTTCCTGTTGCTGTGTTATTTTGCTCTGAAACTTTCCCAAAAGCCACTCGACCAAAACTAGTGAGCAACTCGCCTTCCACCGGAGAAGGTGACCAGTGTTGGAATCGTTAAGAGAATACTTCTGTCTCCTTGCAGCTGATGGATAGACAGGCTGTGTTGTTAGTTCTTCAGGGTTTTGTTGGAGATCTCACACTGGTGAACACACACGCTACTCTGCTGACCTTGGTTGTTCTAATTTTGATGTAATTGTGTGATTACAGCAGTCAAATTCTGATTTCTTGTCTTTTTTTTGCAAGACACTGAGCATGGTCACCTCCAGTTTAATCCAATGTAACTTGGCTGGTACTCGGCACTTTATGAAGGGAAGCCAGTAGTGTGGTTCAGTGTCTCACAGCAGGCAGAAACGGTGATGAAAAGCACACAGTGTTGTGTTAAATCCTTCTAATTCTTAAAATCTTTGGGTTTTTTAGGTTATATGTTGAGAAAAAATATCAAAAAAATAAGAAAAAAATATATCTATAAATATATATAGTTGGACATTGACAGCATTCCCAAATTAACCAACTCTCTGAAACACTGTATAGTTCAGTTTTTGTGTTTTAAAATATTTTTAAATAGTTTACTTGAATATTCATGTAATATATAAAGGTTTTGTGAAATGAATTTTAGTTAGAAAGAAGCTGATACCAGCTTTTGTCAGCAAAAATTGGCACTAGCGTGTCATAATATTCTTATTTTGGAAAAATTAGTGCATTTTATATTAAAGACTACTAAAGGTTAATTTTTTTCTATCTCTGCTTTCCATATTTTAAACTAAGTGACTAAGGTACCTCTATTAATAGAATTTCATGGTGTAAAGTCAGTTTAAAACAGCTGTTAATCCAATAGTTCTGTTAGATGGAACACATTTTTAATTTTTTTTTTTTTTTTTAATATTCAGTAAATGTTTGTAAAAAGGGCTTTATTACATAGCAGCTCAACGATGACACCACAGCAGTTTATCATGCCTTTTTTGTGACCTTCTAGGGTTGGTTGTGGGGAGTTTATTTTGTTTGTCTGTTTTTTGGCTTGGGATTAATTCAGTGTAGAACCAGACGAGCCCCGTGCGTTTGTGTCGTGTAATTCCATAAACAATTTTGTAAGGTATTTTATATCTCTGTTTGAAGTCCAGTGAATGTTAAGTGTTTGATTTACTATGTTAAACTTCCAAACCTAATAAATATTTTCTTAGCAAAGAGTTAAATCAGAACGTGTATGGAAGTGTTAAACCTGAGTGACCTGTAAAGAATTTGACAGTAAAATGGCCAGAGCTTAATTTCAGGATTCACAGGAGGATATTTCTGCTCCTAGAGGAAAAAAGCCTTCAGATTCCATAACGTTCCAAGTTTGGAATGATGAATGTAGTGCAAGGATCATAGAGAGGACTGAGGATATGGCTGGTCTCTTCCATCTCCTTATCTCTGCAAGGAACTTCTGAAGAGGTAGGTAACTTCCATCTCCCTCTGACCCCCACACACTAGTTGGCTCTTGGTAAGAGTGTGTCAGGTGGGTGATAAGTGTGAGGTGCTTTTACCTTTGTGTGGAGTATCCAGCGTAGCGGATCTGCTGGGTGAACATCACGATACGGTCCCCAGCCCTGAGAGTGAAGCCTGAACTCTCACTGAGGGCAGAAGTGTTGGGTGGCAAGCAGCTTGCCTGCCCTTGAGAAGTTTGCTGTCTGACCCTAAGTGCCTAGTGAAAATACTTGAAATTTTTGTATATAGGAAGAGCTGAGAATGGTGCTGGTGGGTGGTGAGGATGTGAACATGAAGTGTGGAGAGAAAATGGGAAAGAAAAGCATTTGGAAGACCTGATATGGGACCTGAAACTTACCTACCTACCTTATTTAAGATCTTCCCTCAGTTCCCAGCTGTGTGAAAGGACCCAAGAGGAACTTGAATGTCTAAAACTGCAGCCCCCAGTCTTTACCTCATCTCCTAAGCTTCTATTTGTTTGCTGCTTGTGCCTAGAACAACTGCTGTCATGGCAGGCCCAAGCTGTGTCATTGTTCTCATGTCAAAACACACCCAAAATCCAGAACTGGGCACCCGTGTTCCTGAATGACCTGAAAGGCTTGGTAGAAAGGGTGTGCTTTGAGAATATCTATCTATCTTACTGAATACTGACTTGAAAAACCCAACAGGAACTACAGGTTGGCAAGTGTAGCATCCACTTTCTACCTAGTCTGTGCAGTCTGAACATGAATACTTGAGGGCTCTGTTGGGGAGTGGTATGGATGCTGTGCATTGCCCTTCCCCAGTATTAGCCACATTGCTTTTGCTTTCTAGGGGACACTAACCTTGAAGTTAGAGGCTGCTCTTGAAAACCTGAGGTCTCACCTCTTTGAGCCTCAATGAGTTTCCTCAATGCCAGAGTGGTGGTTCCCGTTCTTTCGAGGTATGTAACGTTCAAGCAGAGGTTGGATGAGCTACTTGGGGGTGTCACTTAGTGAATCACATAGGTGGTAGGGGGACAACTGGACAAGATGATCTTGGAGATCTTTTCCACCCTTAACGATTCTGTGAGTTCTTAACTTCTCTGCCAGTCCTACTCAGTGGAGTAAAGGTAATTTAAACACAGTAATGTTAGCCCCAGCTTTCAGCTATTTGCAGTTACAGCTAACTTGTAAAAATTCCTCTTAGCAGATCTCAGTGAACAGCACACAGCTGTGCCCTGCAGCCAGCCCTGGTGCCTGTGGTATGGCTCTGTTCACGTGGCACGTAGAACCCAAAGGTCTTCTGACGTTTGCATCCAGTAGTCATTGAGATAAAAACCAATTCAGCAGATATGTCAAAACACCAGCTACAGTCTATTTTCAGGGAGGCAGGAACAGCCTGTACAGGGGTGTAGAGAGTAGAAATTTGGCTGGCACGGCAAGGAAAAGCACCCTTTAATTACAAAGGCAGAAAGAAAAACATCAGGGTTTTTAAATACCAGTACAGGTGTTTTCTTGTCCCTGCTATCTTAGATGGAACCCATTCCACAAAGCAACTGGACTTTGATTTCCCCCTTGTGCCCCCCTTCCCAGAAAGGAAGGCAGTATGAGCCTTAAAATACCCAGATTCTTTGGCATTAGAACACAGGGTTGGACTCTCAATTACTGCAAATCAGTGCTACTTCATTGATTTCATTAAACTTTCCTGGCACACACTGAACGTGCCCCCTGCTGTTAAACAGGGAGAGAGAATATCTCATCCTCCCATCTGGACATGACTGAAAGAAACTGAGCTGGATGATTTTCATACTTGGAAAATGCCGAGCTATTTGGGCTGTGTCATCCTTTCCTCAAAAAAACAAAGCCTGTCCCACTGGCAGGGCTGAAGGCATCAGAGATGATGCTGTTTGGCAGCACTGTAAAGCACTGGAAGACTCGTTGGCTTTTCAGTCACACGTATAAGTTTCCGACCCACAATTGCAGAGTGGGGTTTGGTTGGCTAACAGCTGCTGGCCCCACAACCTTCAGTGGTTAGTCGCTGCCCTATTTTCTCATGGTCTATCTCTGGATGCTTGGGGAGAAGATGAGTCAGCAGCAGCAGGACTTTCAAGCGGTCGTTGACTTTGTTCTGCACAACAAGGGACATGCCCTAGGTCAGATTTCTTATTTCAGCTGGTTGAACTTCCCAATAAGCTGAAGAATGCTAGCTCTAAAAAGTCTGCAGTTCAAAGGACTTTTCTCCGCTCCTCTGGCAGGCAAGCTCAGGGTGTCTTTGGAATGCACATGGATTAGGAAAAACCTGCTGATTTGTTTGCTCCTTACCAAAGGTTTACTGTATGCCTCTGTCCAGCTTCTAAGTTTCCAGTACACAAGGAACCATCTTCCCCTGCGTATCACCATGAAATCCTTTGCCTTCGATAATTTAAGGCGTCTGAATCGCTTGTTACAAGGATGAAAGGTAACAGCATTTTAAAATAAAACGAAACTGGGCTTTGTAAAGATCAGCCTCTTCATGGAGGATCAGAACACATGCCAAGGCAGACATGTTTTAAAACAAAAAGAGTGTTCATCCTGCAGACAGTATTTCTTATTCATTCTTTTTCTTACCAGAACACTCTGTGACAAGCAAATCCACATCAACTGGCTGTAAACGCCGGTGGAACTTGGCTGTAACAAGAGCACTGTGGGTGCTTGTAATTTGGGTTCTCTGACTTGGTAGGGTTAGAGAACAGTTAAGGAAAATGAAAACCTAAACTGCTGTGGGTAACGTTTCTCAACTGTTCTGCACAGCACCGGATCAGGCTCGAATATCAGTTGCCGAGCCTGGGAAAGTTGCTGCAGCTCCCTGGGTAAAGATTGACATGTCAGCAGTGAATGTGCCAGTGGGGAATGGGTGGGAGGAGAAACAGCCCTGTAATTAAAGAGATCAGTGAAACGCTGTCTGGTCCAAACACAGCTGCTGCTTTTTTGACACTGAGCTGTCCCTTGGTAAATTACACTAACGCTCCTCTCCCACGGAGGGTTGGTGAGGTTTGTTACGAGACCTGGCTGTGCGTTCGGATGTCTGGGAGGTGAGGACCGCAGCAGAACCCAGCCAGTGATGAGTCTGTGGGGCTGCAGTGAAAGCTAGGGTGCCAGAGCCCCCAAGCACACGCACAGCTTAGGCTGGAACTGCTCTCAGGGCTGCACGACAGCTGTGAAAGCTGCTCCCACAGCGGCCACGTCTCTTCCGAGGTGGTGCCAGTGGGCAAGGATCAGTCAGTAGGATGTGTCTGTGATGTAGTCACGTCTGCAGACCTTTGTTGGGCAGGCTCCATGTAGGCGTGTTTCTGATAAAGGAGAGGATGGGGAATTTTCCCATCCGCACACTCGGTACTTCTGTTGATCCGCCTAACAGGTCAGCTTGTGACTGCGATGTGCCGCCCTCGTAGCCAAGGGTAAGGGAGCATCTCCAGCTCAACTAGCCTCCAGCCCTGGCTTTGCTGAGCCATGGCTAAACCTGCCAGTACAAGAGGTATCTGCTATCGAATACAAGAGCCACTGTGGGGCTAAATTAGCAAGCCTGCTCCTCTGAGATTTTTGGACTTCTCGGATAACACTAGCAGAGGCTGGGACTCCTTCTCATTGTTTGTGTGTGTCTGGAGATCTGTCTGCCTTGCATCTGTCTGCATGTTTTCTCCTGTCAAAGGCAATGTTGGGGTGTTTTTTCAACAAAATAGGTTTTTTTTCAAGGGCAAATACGAGATTCTGGACAACTTCTGGTTGATGATTTTTTTGTCCAAGCTGTCAGTGTGTCTGGTGTTGGAATAAAACACAAATAGAAAGCCTGTTCCTCGAACTAAAAGCACTGCTGACAGGTCTACAGTAGCTTCTGGCTGGCTTCTGTTATCTTCCTGCTATATTTAGTAACACAATACAGTATTTTTGGAAGAGATATTGGATGCTGAAATAGTGATTCCAAATATAAAGGAGTTCCCCAAGGCATGAACCTAATGCCTTGGGTATAACTTTAAATTACTTTCTGTAGCTAGAACCAGCATG
Source organism: Hypotaenidia okinawae (assembly GCA_027925045.1). Classification (NCBI taxonomy): domain Eukaryota; kingdom Metazoa; phylum Chordata; class Aves; order Gruiformes; family Rallidae; genus Hypotaenidia; species Hypotaenidia okinawae. The sequence continues at coordinate 34,233,805 of BSDF01000004.1, forward strand.
TCCAGTGGCTAATTATGATGCAGGCTGATGCTGTGCCCAACCACATTCTCTTTCTCACAGGCACCACTTAACCTCCTAGGCCTTCTCTTCAGAAAGGATTAAGCCTGCTGGACTTAGGCTAAGCAAAAAAGCAAATAGAAAGATGTGGCCGCACGCTTTAAAGAACAGGAATGGATTTAAATGTGAATCTTAAGAGCTCGGTGTGTGATGAGGTGTTTTGCTGAACCATAGGGGTGTCCTGTTGCCCCCCTCCTGCCCTGGACTATCCTAGAAATCAAGTGGCATAGTCCTAGGTAAGAAGCAGCATTCCTTTCAAATAGGAGTTGGTTATACTTCTGTAATCCAGCAAAAATTAATTAAATTGACGTTTCAAACCTGAAGTCAGTATCTTGGATGCTGTAACACTTAGACGTGAGGGGCAAGTATGGCACTTTGGAGAGCTTGGGTGATGAGCTTTTCCTTCCTTTGCTCTTCTTAAAAAGCAGGAGGTTCAGTTTGGGGAAAGGAACTGCCTCACCTTACAGGCAAACTGGAACTGGAGGTGTATCGGTGAGGGGGGCACTAACCCTGGGAGCACTACTGGTAGGCGCTCGATAGCAGCTGGAGGAAGGACTGCAGCAAGCTGACAGACATGTTGGGCCTACAAATTGAATGGCTGCACGCTATTAATGAAGAGATTGATTATAATAGGATGTGATAAAGGTATGAAAATGTGTGCAAACATGTATCCTGGGTTTGTTAATGCCTGAAAAACAGACCTGCCTTTCAAGTGATGCTATAAGAAAAACTTGGACCTGTAGCATTAGAGCACCTTGTCCTCCAGAAGAAGACACGTGGATCGGCTACACCACTCAGTTTGGTGTGCCCTTCAAAGGATGCACTCAACCTCATCATCAATGTCATTGATGAAGATATTAAATAATACTGGTCCCAGTACGGACCCCTGGGGGGCAGCACTTGTCACAGATCTCCCTGGGTGCGACCATCCAACCAATTCACTCATCAAATCTATACCTCTCCAGTTTAGAGAGAAGGATGCTGTGGGAGGACTGTGTCAAAGGCCTTACTGAAGTCCAGAGAGATGACATCCATAATTGATTTGATTATGGAAGAGCTATGGATGGTGCTGTGATCCAGGCTGATGATATCTTTGCCTGACCCGAGAATTCTTTTCTCGACTTGAGGTGTGTGCTTGGCATAATGCACATATACATTACAGAGAAACCCAGAAGGTTCTTACTTCTCAAACTACTGTACTTAGAGGCTCAAGTGATGTAAACAGCAGCGTTACTGAGAGAGAGCTTTAGCCAGATGGTAGAACTGGCCTTTATCTTGTGTGCTTCATTTACCCATTTGCCTGTCTCTCCCGAGTTTGGCAGTACTTGGAATGCTGGTACCAGTAGGGAGCATAGAGGTGTTTTTCCTTTCAACAGAAGAAAGGAACTAATTTCCTTGCCAGGCTGATAAAATCCCCAGAAATAGTGACAGCTGTGACTTCTGAGCTGATGTAAAAGATCTGCAGATCTTCAGAGTTACCGTGAGTGGAATTACCTACAGCGCCCTGCCCCTGGTAGCTCCTTGTTAGGAGCTGTTACCCAGCAAAGCCTCCTCTCTCCTTCACATAAATTCTCCAGCACAGACAGCGCACGCTAATTCTGCACACATGGCTCTCCTCATCCCTCAGGGAGCAGCCTGTCCTATCGAAAACAGAATGACCCTCTTGTCAGCATAACAGATTTATTAACTTACAAGGATCTTGTTTGGAAGCCTCCTGCTGTGTTGTAAGGAGGTTCCAGATGGCAAAACACAAGAGCATGGCAGCAATTGCATTTGTTTACAGCCTCCACCCTTCATTGATGGACTTGGCTTTGCCATCGTAATGCCTGAGCGTCACAGGTACAGAGGTCTTAGAGTGAAAGCCTTCCCTTTACAGCCAAACAGGGGAGGTCAGTGCCTTCTTTATTTCCCCGTGGATCCTTTTTTCCCCTTCTGCTTAACAAAATAGTGAGCCTGGCTTAGTTAAAGCTATGAAGGATGTTGCAACTGGGTGCGTTACAGCCAAAATGGGTTGTAAAACGTTTATGCACGAAGCTGAGAAGCTGTGGCGTAAGGTAAGGGCAGTAGCAGGGCATTGCTGGGTTTGGAAAACAGAGAAGGTATCTCCACCCTGAGTCCTTTCAGGAGATGGTGTCCTGCTCTCTGCTGGTTGAGGCTTTACTGGTTTTATTTCCTTCTTATCCCATTTAGTTATCTGTTGCCCCCCTTCCCTTCATTCCCCTTGCCCCACTTCTCTTCATTCCCCAGGCTGCTTGCTGCAGGACTGCAGCTTAGGCTTCTCTCCCACATCACTGTCATTGGGCAATGGACCAATGTGTCATAAGTAGAATTGCTTAACATGTGTGTGTGAGAGAGACTGTTTATGTACATAATATTAAATGACTTTTCAATCTAAACACACACTGCCACAAAGAACCACCCTGGTTTTGTAAAATACTTGCTTATTCCAGCAAGTTTTAGTAAAGAGGAGAACTCTTACCTGAAGCATTGCAGGAAATTAAGAGTTAATGTCAACCCTCCTCTTATTTTTGCTTTATTAAACACTCTAATTCTATTTATTTAATCTTTTTAACTCTTCCAACCTCCTCTGATCCACTCCTGAGTGCTTGTGAAAAATGAATGCAGCAGTTCCCCTAAGAAAAGACCATGTCTTTCCAACTGGGACAAAGCTCTGTATCTGGTAATCCTGGTTTTTTGAGGTGCAGCCCTTTTCCTGCATTCAGGCCCACAAGTGCTTCCACAGAAGACAACAGGAATACCAAGTATGAGATCTGTCCCTAGGGCTGTGTCAACAGTGGAAGCTGACAGCCATTAGCCTCAATTAAAGATGGGAGAACCAACGTTTTCAGGGGAAAAAGATAATCTACGTGACTTGGCAAGTCTTAAACTTGGAGCATGGCCTCTGACTCAGTCCATAGGGATGTCCTGGGAAACCTAAATAGTCCATGGCTTTAGTGTCCCATTCCCTCGGTAGGTTTTTTGTTTTCCTCTCCTTCATGTCCCTTGGAATATAGACTTGGACCATAAACTCCTGGGAACAGGAGCTGTCACTCTGTCTTTATTCTCTGAAACAACCGGCATGTTCTTAGTTGTGGGAAATTCAATCATAAATGATATTTAACCACTTACCTTTTTTGTTATTGTTGTTTGTATAATCTCTAAATTCCCCCCCCTTCCCCCATCCTTCCCACCCCCTTCCCCTTCCCCTGTCCTTTTTCCCCCTCCTTTCTCATGAGCATCACGTGCGTCTCTCTTCCTTAAGCACTCCTATTCCCAGGGATTTAACGAGCTTTTGGGAGCCAGATGGCATACCATATTTTTTTCAGAACATTTTAAAGCCCGCGACAGACAACTCATGTTGACAGGAGCGCTTCACCGAGGTGTCTGGAAAGCAAATGTGTTACTTGTTACCATTAGAGCAGAATAATTGTTTATGAAAGGCATCCTCAAATTCAACAAAGATTGGTTGAAGTAAACAGAAATGAGTTCTGTGATGTAAACACCACAAGAATTTAGCTGCCTCTATAGGTTGCCTAAAATAATTACCATCGGAAGCGCACGATGCGGTGGGGTATCCTGCAGTGACAGTCACTCAATTCCAGATTCAGTCAGTTCTCCTTGAGAAATCTCCAGGCTGTGAAGATTTTGGGAAAAGGTTATGGCTGGAGGCAATGCAGACTGTTTCTTTTTCCTGCAAGATGGGAAGAGAGGAGCCCAGCTTCTGCTTTTGTTTGCTAGAAGAGAGAAAAACATGAAGGAAATGACTATGTAGAACACATGAAAGCAATGGACTTCACTATTCTAGTTAAGATTGGTTGGAGCTGTGGGTACAGCTTAAAAAGTCATGCCTGATGAACCTCTTGCTGCTGAGTCAGTGGGGAGAAGCCACCAGCTATATGGTTTTGGGAAAACAGCTGGGTCTGTGATAAATGCTTGGTCTGTACTTGGGCATCTTCTCCAGCTTAGTAGCTACAGTGTGAAAATGAGGAGAGGAGAGTAAGATCTTGAATCTTCTCAGGATATTCAGTATTTCAGTTGGGTAACTGAAAAGTTAACCTCTAGTTTTGCTTTAAAGAGAGTTCAAACGTGGGCACAGGTGCTTCATTCCTAAATTGTAGTGGTGTTACTTGAGTAGTTTTCAGAGCTCTTCAGAACTGGTATTTCTGGCAAAGTTTCTTGTTCCCTTAGAAAGCAAAACAAAAAAAGAGAAGGATGCAGCTCAAGCAAGGGTATGTGAGTTGTGTGTCTCTTGAAAGGAGTTGGATGGGGAGAAGAGGGAGAGAGTGTTTCTAGATGAAGAGAGGCTGAACTGTCAGAGAGGGGAGCTGGGGATAATATCCCACTGTGTGGGCATCAGACAGCACGCTCTGTATGTTGAGTGTAGAAATGCTACATAACCGTATGGAGAAGATTAGGCAAGCAGGGATAAAACCAGAGAAGTGTATTTAAAATATATATATATATATGGATTTTTCCTGAAAGAAGGCTCCTAAAGCACCCACGGGTGTAACAACCTGCACTGCATGGCTTTGAATCAGGAAGGTTCTTAATGCCTTTTACAATTTATAGCTGATAGGGTCACGATGTGGTAAAATATACACCTCCTAGATTGAGTTTCTGAATTGGGTTCCCCCCTTTACAGTAAATACTTAATTGTCTTTCCTATAATGATCTCTTTCTGTAGGGTTCACAACAAAATGCCCTTCTGGAGTTGAGAGACAGGCTTGTGCCATGCTGGGTGTCTAAGCAGCAGTATTAACGGTGTGTGGCTGGGCAAGGGTGGTCACCAGACCCCTTACAGGGAGCTGTAAAAATGTTTGACTTCTAGTGGAATCTCATCATAAACTGGGCTCTAGAAAATCAAAACCTAGGAGGGAGGATTAAAGACCAGAACTGTTGAAAGAAGGTATGTGTTTTATATAATCATGGAATCCCAGGCTGCATTAGGTGGGAAGGGACCTTCAGAGGCCATCTAGTCCCACCCCTGCAGTGAGCAGGGACATCTTCACTAGAGCAGGTCACTCACAGCCCCATCAGGCCTGACCTTGAATGTCTCCAGGGATGGGGCCTCCACCACCTCTCTGGGCAGCCTGTGCCAGTGACCCACCACCCTCAGAGGGAAGAATTTTCGTAACACCAATCTATATGTCCCCTTTTCTAGTTTAGAACCATCATCCCTCATCCTGTTGCTATGTAATATCACTTCACTGACAGAGTCTGGCACGAGCACTAGTTAATTCTTTCCAAGGATGCTAATCACTTTTGATGATTTTCAAAGGAAAATATTCACCGTGATAGATACATTAAAATATGGTGCAAGCAGTCACCTAAAAATGCCTTTTCTTATCGTTAATAACCTACTTCTTACCTCATTAAGCCAGCTGATTGGGTATTATTATGATTTACTACTTTAATGCTGTCATTGGAAGGACATGCAACAGCTGGGGCTTCTGTATGTGGCGAGATGAAGTCTTTGGCTGCTCGGTTGAGCGCGTGAGCAGGATGGAGTGACAGCACAGTCTGTCTGTGAGGAGATGTGATATGAAACTAGATTTATTTAGGACGATCTGATAGAGAAAATTGAATGTTGGGAATTGAGTTCCTTGAAAGCTTCTCCAAGTCCTGCTGTATGTGTGTTTCTGGCTGCAAAATGGGCAGTGGCTGTGAAGAATATTGGGTTTGACATTTCCTATAATGCTGGCAAAGATAAAGGGGGTGAGTGGCCTGTGAGATATACAGGCTTGTCACTGTCGCTCTCAGAGTTTATTATGGGCTGTGTTCGGCCCTCGCTGATGGCAGGTCGTCAGCTGAAGGTCTGCCAGTGGAAGTCCTTATGTTTAGGGTCTATTTGTGGTTGCAGGGGGATGACTGCACGGTTCCTGGGCTTGCTGCTTCCTGTCAGTAAGTAGATGCGCTACATTAAGTTGGTGCTCCTGTACTCAGTAAATCTCTGCCTCGTTAGGGCTAACCTTGAAAACATTTGTGGTCACATCATGCACATACAGGCTATAAAAATGGGGTAATGCTTATGGATATGCCTTCAGCTTCCTGCTTCAAACAGCTTTTGGTCTCTTCATAAACGTTACGGATTTCAGAGTAGACATCAGGAGGAATCAAGAAGTATCTCACTTGTCTCAGGTTGGCTCTTCCCTGGGGGCTAATTCGTGTGTTTATAAAAGGAAGACTTTGCTTGTGTATGTTCTTGAGCTTCTCATGGGAAGGGAGGTGAAGGACCAACTCATGTTCCTTACTAACTATGTTTTAGTACTTTACCTGAAGTTTGTAACCCTAATGAGTCCAGTCCAAGTCATTGGGTAGAATCTTTCCATCTGTATTCCCCTTGCCCTGCTTTCTGATTCTGCTTCTTTCTTGTCATCTCCCCCACAACATCCTGCTTTCTTCCCTCTCCCAGACAAAACAAAGTTTAAGACACAGTAAAAGCAGTGCACTAAACATAACTGCAGTAGGTTTCCAGAAGTCTGTAGCACAGGACCAAAGTGGGGGACAATTTGGTGTCCTCCGTATTATTTGTGCTCCATGATTAGTGATGTATTAGGGCAGGAAAACCTGGACAGTAAGAGGTGAATTTGCTGTCTGGGTGGCTGAGCTGTTTCTTTCTTCCCTGTTCCCAGTCCTCACTCAACAAGCCTCACGCTGATCCACCTGTGGCAGTGTGCTCCTTCAGGGAGGAGCTGAATGTTCAGGGAGAGGGAAGCAAATTTGAGAGACGCTGTGAACCTACAAACCATCTGCTTGGTCCAAAGTCCAGCAGTACACAGGAGGGGCCAGTGCCTGTGATTAGACCAGAGTTGCTGAATGTGTGACAAAGCTTCTGTTTCTTGAAGACATTTTTACAGGGGGATGGTTTCCTTCCCATGTTCAAGGTTCTGTGTGACAGCACCGGGAATGGAGCGTTCGATTTTGGCCCTTCACAACACAAGCTTCCCTCCAGTGCCTCACTGTGCCCCTGACTTCTCACTGTGGTACCTTAAACATGGGCCTCATACCAAAGTGGGAAACGATACTAGGTGTAGTGGGGAAACCTGTTTAGCCAGGGAGATATAAAAAACATTAGGTAACTTGCCAGAGCCTCTGCCGGCTTTGTTTTGGTCTCATTTTTGGTTTGGTTGGGTTTGTTTATAGGATAGACTTTTCACAGGGGTACCAGGAATAAGTTTCTTAGGAGGAAAAGGTTTGCCCACATCTGAATTGTTGGAAAAGAACATCGAATTTGTACAAAACCCCCTTCATATTGGCATGACAAGCAGCTCACTCTTATGGTAACTAATATTGTGTAGATTTGGGGCAGTCTAGAAACAACAGACTGCAGCATCATATAAAAAATATACATAAGAACAAAAGTGTGGTAATTTGGCCACTTGAAATATCTGAACTGGGGTGGCTGAGAAAACCTTTGCTGAGTTGCAGGATACTGGGAGGAAAGGGGAGTGTTTTACTGTCGTACAGCCTCCGTGGTTGGGTTTTTTCCTCAGGAGTTCACCTCAGGTTTTGTATGACTTGTCTAGAAGCCTGAGGCCATATCAGGGAGATCTGGGAATTGCAGTGCATAACTCTTGAGTTACATAATTTATAGATCATCTATAAATGTGTGTGTGTATATATACACAATTAGTAACTAGACCTGCTTTTCCCCCACGCAAAACCACCAGCACACATCTGACACGGGGTGATTTAGGCTCCACAGGAACAGAGTCAGCAACCTCTGTGATGAGCTGCCCATGCAAAGCAGAAACTGAGGAGCCCTAAAGACAGTGTTCCTCTGTGCTCTAGAGGGGAGCTCACCTAAAATGAGGCACCTACTCCAGTTATGTCCTTTTTTTTAATTTTATTTTACAGGAGGAAAGGCATAGGAAATGCACTTGGTTATTGTTTGGCCTGGAAAGAAGGAAACCTCTGGTTTTAATCTCTTCACTGGCTTAATTATGTTCTAAATCCACAACTCCTGTATCCCAGGGACATGTCCCGATCATCACATTTGCTGAAATTGGAGAGGTAATTTTTAATACACCAATTGAAAAGCAAAAGATTTTCTTGAATTACCTGTTGATTCACAGAGCTGTAGGTGTTGGAAGGGAGCTCCAGAGCCCAACCCCTTGCCAAAGCAGGGTCCCTAGGACAGGGCACACAGGGCGGTGTCCAGAGGGGGCTGGAATCTCTCCAGAGAAGGAGACTCCACACCCCCTGGGCAGCCTGGCCCAGGGCTCCCTCACCCTCACCGGGAAGAAGTTCTTCCCCAGATTGGGGGGAACTCCCTGTGCTCCAACTTGCGGCCATTGCCCCTTGTCCTGTCCCCACAGACACTGAGAGGAGGCTGGCCATGTCCCCCTGTGTCCCACCCTTCAGCTATTAAAAACCATTGAATCAGATCCCAATAGATGGTTAATACCCAAGCTCTCACATCTCTGGGCAGTAATCAGCTGGCTGTAGTGTCAGATCTCTCTGGCTTACTTTAATTTTTTCTTGCTGTTCCTATAAACTGAAACTACTTCAGACTGGTGGTTATGACATGTTTGATCAGGAGGAACTGTAGCTGGTGACCATGTTTATAGTAAGACAGACTTGAAAACAGCTTTTCTCTTGGCTGAGAGCTCCAAGCAGCAGGGTTTTGTTTAGAAAGGGACCAACCCGGATGTGCAGCCAGTTCTTCAGTTGCTTAATCTCTGGCCTTACAGAAAAGCCACGTAGGTGTGCTTTCACAAGCAGTGAAGGGAACAGAATGAAAATGCTGCTGGTCCTTTGAGCAGCATAACTCTTTCATGTGTGACTCCTGGCAGAAATTTGAGAGAGCACAGATTTGGGCACCACCGTGGTTAATGATTAGCTCTGAAGTTCCTTTGTAAATCTAGCATCAAATCCAAAACTAAGGAATGTGAAATAGCTGATACCAGGGACCTCAGTTACAGGCACAGCCAATGGCTCCTGGTTTGTGACAACATGCTTTGATTTGAGCTTTTAGATAAAGTATCCTTTCCTGTTTGAGGATATAGTGTTTTTCCCTGATAATAGAGAAGTGGTTACTTGAAAGTCCTATCTCATTGTATGGAAGAATGCTTAAAACGTTTTAAGAAAAGACTAAAACCAAAACTCCCTCAGGAAGAGTACGTTTAACGCCTGAATACATTGGGCTTCAGGAAAAACACCTGCATCGTGTTGTATGCAGTGAACAGGTTGCAAACGTGTGTATACATGGTCACACAGAAAGCTATACAAGGATTATTAGCTTATAATTCAACATTAGTGAGCCAGGCATAATGATGGCCAGTATGTAGCTGTTAATCCGGGCCTGATGGATGGAGCAGGCCTGCCAGGTCATGTTCGTGTATCCGGCCCCAGAATTCTCTGCTGGACTCTGCCAGCTCACCTTGCTCTAACAGGGAATGGGTGGGAACCAGCTGGCTCACACAAACTCTGCTTAAACCATCCAATCCCATGACTTATCCAGGTATCTGGAGGAAAAGGGTTAACGTCACTCTGGCCGATGGATGGACCCACATCTTGTTTGACACAGTTAATGAACAAAGCTTGGAGAGACTCGTGTCTGAACTTTGGAACGGGGCATTTTTACTTTGTCTAGTAAAATGCAGCTTTTAAAAAACCCGGGGAAAGTCACGCTGACTCTGTGTCAGCAAAGTCATAACAGCACAGCAAAGGTCAGCTTGTCTTTCAGCTCCTTAGAAGGATGGGCCAGTCCTCTGGATGAGGACACAGGTCACAGTGTAAAGCTGTAATTACCAATTCATTTTTCACATAAAATCTGCCTGCGGCTGTCCTTGTGCTCATGCTTATTTACTCTGCAGTATACCCATCTTCAGAAAATACACTGTGTCACTACGGGCAGTTTCTTCCCCTCTGTTTTACTTTTCTTGTATGTACCACCTGAAGAAACAACAGACCAGTTTCCCCCTGGAAATCCCAATACTTAGATATGCTGGAGACCAAAAGGCTTGGTCAGAGACTGCTCTGAGTCTCCATCTCAGCTCTTGATGCCTTTTCTTATCACTGGGCCCTCCTTCTGAAATGTCATTAGATCACAAAGTCTCATTTTACTCTTTTGAATTAAAAACAGGTCCAGCCTGCAATGTAAGTGTGTTTGCTAGAAGAAACTGATCTTGCCTAACAGCTTTTCTTAAAGATTTTGTTGTTGTTACAGATGATGGCCTGTTTAGTGATGCCTAAATCTGCTTTTCCTTCTAGATGTAAAGAATGATCCATGGAAAAAGAATCCAACAGGAACTGGAGGTAATGTTATTAAATGCTCTAGACCTCCCCTGGAAACATTTATAATGGGAAAGCTTGAATAATGGCCTTCAAGTTAAAAGCAAGAACTGTAGCGAGTTACGCTCCCACTGAGCTCCTAGATACCCCATGCTGATTTTGACACTTGTTACTTCGTGGAGCCTTTTAATAATAAGTTTTCTGAAGAAAAAAAAAACAAACCAAACTCAAAACCCAAGTGTGCTCACGTGGACAGTTCTGATGGGTTTTATTCTTATTTCTCAGGTGAAAAAACTGACTCAGGATGTGTGACTTAGAAGTCCATCGAAGCCCTCCAGAATATCATCACACATAAATGTTAACAGCACTACTGGTAAAACATAGCAGGTGTTTATATTAGTGTAACTGTGTATCCTGGAGCTTGTTTTGGTTGCTAGATGGAACTCTCACAGGTGTTTCAGTATTTCGCCTTTATCTCCATTTGAGAGTTCCTGATTTAACCCTGCCGGTACAGCACTGCCTCACATGAGATCCTAGGGATTCTGGGGCAAGGAAATGTAAGAGTGGGACAAAATCCTTGTTGCTCTACTTGTTTGTGACCCCATCTTTTTGTACATGGAGGGGTAACAAGAGTGGGACAGAGCCCTCCAGAGCGAGACAGCTACTGCATGCCCCATATAAATTCTGGTAACACCTACTCAGGCTGGGTGAGAAGCAGAGTCCAACTGAGATGGTTGTTGTGAAGATAACTAGATATAAAAAGTTGTTATTTTAAAAACTTGAAGTTGCAAAATGATGGGTTGAGACCAGTTCCGTGTGGCTTGCAGGAGCCGTGGCGGTGGCCTTGCCTTGGTCTCCCCCTCTCACCATGGAGCAACCAACCACCGTACCCTGGGGAGCTTCATCTCACCCAGACCAGCTCCATTTCTGGCTCTGGACCAGCACTAATGGCTTCTGCACATAGGTGCCTTGCACCATTCCATCCCCTCAGCCCTGAACCATCATCCTGCTGGGGTTAAAGCCTCTGAAGGCAGAGCTGTGCAGAGGCCAGAAGGTTAACGGAGAGCTGGCCTGGTTCAGCTGGGAGAAGAGAAGCTCTGGGTTGAACTAATGTTGGCCCACCACTACTTAAACGGGTCCTCCATGAGAGTGGGAGAGGGGCTGGTCACCAGGGAGTGCAGGGAGAGCACGAGGGCAATGGCTTCAAGCTGGCAGAGGGCAGGGTTGGGTTAGATGTGAGGAAGGAATTCTTCCCTCTGAGGGTGGGGAGGCCCTGGCACAGGGTGCCCAGAGAGGCTGTGGGAGCCCCTGGATCCCTGGCAGGGTTCAAGGCCGGGTTGGATGGGGCTTTGGGCGCCCTGGGCTGGTGGGGGTGTCCCTGCCCAGGTCAGGGGCCTGGAACTGGGTGATCTCTGAGGTCCCCGTTCCGTGACTCTAGGAGATCCACGCAACCACCGGTCCTTTCTCATCCGCCTCCAGCAGCACCCATGGCCCCCGCGCTGGGAGGGCGGGAGCGCAGCTGGCTGGGGCCGGGGCTCGGAGGCGGGGCCGCGCCCGCCCTGCCACCGTGGCACCGCCGCCGCACGCGGACTACGCGTCCCGGCGTGCCCTGCGGCGGGCGGGAGAGCGCTCTTCAGTCGCCGCCGCGTCGTTCGGCGGCCCGTGCCGCGGGCTCCACCTTGAGCCGGGCCGGGAGCCGTTCCGAGGCGCGTCTCCGCGGCGCACTGCCACTCCCGTCCTTCCGCGCTCCGCCCCGAGCAGGCCGCGCAGGGTGAGCGCGGGGCCGCGGGCGGCGGCTCTTCTCCCCTCCTCACTCCGCCCCCCGCCCCGCTGCCTGGCTGTGCGCGCGCGCGCCACCTCGCGGCGGGCGGAGCGGGCGCAGGGAGCGGGATCGGCTGGGGGGGCCGGAGGAGGTTGGCGGGAATCCGGCTCTCCCCTCCCTCTCCCGAGAACGGGAGAACCGAAAAGGTTTGCCGAGAGGGGAGGGAGGACGGGTTGTCCTCCGGGCTGCGGGCGGGCTTCTGGCGGGGCTGCGGCCGAGCGGCCCGGCGTGCCCGCGGTGCCCGGGCTCCCGCGGCCTCTCTGAGGCGGCCGCTGTGCTGCCGCGGGGCGGAGAGCTGGCGCTGGGAGAAGGGCCGTGCGGGGACGGGCTGCGTGCGGCGAGCCGGAGGAGCCTGTTGCTCCAGAGGCGCCTGCTTTTCCCTGCCTCTGCGTGACCGGGGAATAATGTATAATGTCGTCTCCCGGGTCACCGTTCCAAAGAATCTCTGTAGCTCTTGTGCCGAGTCCCGCGTTGCGTGCTGCGGCCATGATGGGAGGCCTTGCGCTCCCCACGAGCACCTGGCCAGCGCACAGTGTTCTGTGCTCTCCGGGAACGGGAGAAGCACTCGGATCCTCCCTCCCCTTTCCCTCCTCAGAGCTTAGGAAGGGTAGAACTACACGTTTTAAAGACGTTCTTTCCTCACAGTCAGCTTTTGTGGGTCTCATGTGGCTAAGTATGTTCAGAATTATGTAGAAAAAGCTCAGACAACATTTATAAGCTGTATAACATCATTCGCTTGGTGTTGCTCAGGGGTGGGGAAGGTAGGCAAGATCACAGAGTCATGTAGGGGTTGGGAGGGACCTCAAGAGATCATCAGGTCCAACCCCCCTGGCAAAGCAGGTGACTCCCAGAGGTCTCTTCTGAGCTGTAGTATTCCATGTTTCAAATAAAAATAAGAGGAGGGATACGTTCTGTGCTGGTAATAAGAAAATATGGAGGGGCAAATCTTAGTACAACATTGTTGTAACAAGGAGATGAGATTTCCCAAGAGTTGGTGTGGATAATTCTGTAAAAGAAGAGATCGGTCCCCATGGAGAAGGCAGAGACAGACTAAGACTTTGTTTCCAACAAAAAAAGAAGTCTGCTAATAATATATAGGTTGTTTCTTTGGCCTGCTAGGACAGAGGAGCTGTATTCTTGGAGTACAAGACCTCTTGATTCATCTGACAGCCTAGCTGTCTAATGAGGACTGTCCAAAAGAGTGGTCTTTCTGGTGAGGCCTGTCTTTGTCACTAAGGAATTGTCTTCATGCAGGACATGAGGTTGGAGGGTGTAGAGAGGTGGGTGATGGTCTCTTCAGCCAGGTGACGGGATGAGGGGGAATGGCCTCAAGCTGCACCAGGGTAGGTTCAGATCAGATATTAGGAGAAAGTTCTTCCCTGAAAGGGTTATGTGGCACAGAAACAGGCTGCCCGGGGAGGGAGTTGAGTCACTATCCCTGGATGTGTTTAAAAGATGGATAGATGAAGTGCACAAGGATATAGTTTAGTAGAGGACAGGTATGGTTGGACTTGATGATCTCAAAGATCTTTTCCAACCTAGTGATTCTGTAATTCTGTGACATCCTTTTATATATGTCCTTTTGAAAGCCTGCCATCTGAGATACAAGCATTTAATCCTCTTCCCTGCTCCTAGGAAGCTGATTTAGACTTGCCAGTAGAAGCAGACACGTGAGTTGGTTTGAAGCACTCATGCTTACTTTGTTAGAGAAAAACAACTGTCTGGTCTTCCAGGCCCTGTGCAGAAGACCAAAACCATTATGCTACTGTAGGAGTCGATGGTGTCCTTGTATCCTTAACACTGTGATCTCCTGGTTATCACACGTCAGAAAGCACAGAGAAGAGCTAAGGAAGGCAAAGGCAGGGTGACAGGACTAAGAGCTTGGACAGTCTTTAGTGAGATACGAAATGGCTTCTGTATGTATGAAGGTAAATAAGTAGATGAAAATGAGCATACAGAGGGAGGGGAAAGTGCAGTAGAGAAGCCTCTGAAGTTGTGAACAACAAGGAGAAGCTGTGGGGAGAAATGCCCAGTATTCTCTAAGCAGAAAGCAAACTGAGAACAAAAGGACGTACTTTTCCACAAAAAGTGAAACTTGTTGCCTCAGCTTTCACTAGAGATGAAATACAGTTTGTCTCTAGAGAGACAAAATATAGTTTGGTTCAAGAAAGACTTACTTAAATGTATGGAAAATAGGTTCATTACTATTGCTTGGATTCTTCCTCTGGCTCCTCAGGAAATCCCAAACCAGCTGGTTGGTTTCAAGAGGTAACAGAATAAAAAAGCATTCCACAGAAGTACTTTCTTCTGACGCCTCTTCCAAAACATCTAGACTAGCTACTTCAGAATCATTTCACATTTCAAAAAAGCTTTTTTTTTTTTTAATCTTCCTTCCTTTCTTTTTCTTTCTTCAAAAACAGAAGCAAAAAACCCCTAAGGCTGAACGATATGTTATGGCTTTTATATATGTAAATCACGTATTTCATCAACTGAATAGGAGTTATCATAACACCAGGATTGAAATGCTAGGTTACATGCATAATCTTTTTTACTAGTTCAGAAATCATTCAGAATTAACTTGAATTTGTAGAAGTTGAGTTTCAAGTTACTTCAAGCATTTATTTCCTGCTGAGTAGAACAATTAAGAAATCACATTCTCCAAGCTGATACTACTACAGAACACTATGGGCTAGAATGGCCTGCGATGCCAACAAGAACTGTGGTTATTCTCTGCTGTATTTGACGTGAAATTCACAGTTTATTTGCAATTTGTGAATTATTTTTGGAGATGGACAAGGTCTGTGCCATTTTTGGAGGATCCCGAGGGATTGGAAGAGCCGTTGCAGAGCTGCTGGCACAGAAAGGCTGCCGCTTGGCCATTGTTGCCAGAAATCTGGAAGGAGCCCAAACCACTGCACATCATCTTGGTGGTAGGTATGCTTCCTTTGCAGTACTTCCTTTGCAGTGCTTAGGTAACTTGTGAAAGTAGTAAGTCATAAAATAAACCTCATTGTTTAACTAGATGAAAATGAAAATAAAGGTGGAGAAATTTGAAAGAAAAGTTAATACCAGGACATTTTTTTTTCTCATAATTATTTTTTGGGCAAGTTCATACCTTATGGATGGAATAGGTGAGATGAAAGGAATCATTCAACGTCACAGCAGGGAGGTAATATGAACTGAATCATTCTTGGCTCCCAACCAAGCCAGAAATGAGACCAGTCTGCTCATGCTGAACTTCTGATTTCAAAAGGCCAAAATATAAACCAAGAAATAGTCACGTAACTGATCAATACAGTGTCTGAAACTTGTCCTTATTGAATTCTCTGGAGAGTAAATGGGACTAGTTCAGCATCTGTTTTGGCAATTGGTTTGAAAAATTCTGAAGAAGATTTATGAATGAATGGCATACCATCTTTTTATTACTTGCCTTTATGTCAATGCAGCGGGACATCTGGCACTTAGCTGTGATGTATCCAGTGAAGAAGAAGTCCAAAAACTTTTGAGGAGATGCAGAGGAATTTAGGTCCTATTAACTACTTGGTTAATGCAGCTGGGATCAACAGGTTAGTTATTTGTTACAAGATTCTATGTAATTTTATATGGTAGCATGTTATTATAAAGTGGGCTTTGCATTTAGGAAGGGTGTTGTTACTGATTACATCCGAAAACAGTGTTAAAGCACTCACTGATACTTTGTTCCTGATGAAGGTACAGTTCCAAAATGATACAGCTTTCCTTGCAGTTCCTGCGTTCAGAGTTTGAGTTGGCCCTCTTTTTCTCTTTCTTCCACTTCTTCACCCTGAAATAGTCCAAAGCAATGGTTGATACCTCTCTGGAGGTGCCATTGCTGTGAGCAAGGGTAATTTTTCTTTTCTCTCTGCGTCTCATCTTTACAGTGTCATCCTGTTGAATGCAAGAATATAGAGCCCTATCAGTCCCCATTTACACTCCACTCATCTGTCCTGCTTTGTTATGAGTAAATGTGATCATGGGGGTTGTTCAGTGAGTTCTTCTGGGGTTTTTGGTCTGTCTGTTAGGGATGCCTTGTTGCTGAGAACCAAGACAGAAGATATGGTAGCCCAGATTCACACTAACCTTTTGGGAACGATGCTGACATGCAAAGCTGCTGTAAAAAGTATGATTCAACATCAAGGAGGTGCTATAGTCAACATAGGTAAGTTGCTCATGTAACTCAGTGGAACTCTATGGGACAGTTTTCTAGAAACATTTAGCAGGTATAATTTAATTTTTCTTTGCATTTAGGCATCTTATATACATAGCATTTCTTTATGAATGTTTTTTGTAATTTCAGCAGCTTCTAAATGCAAAGGCAGCTTGTTTCAGAAATAAACAGCTCAGAGTGTTTTTTATTGGAAAAATAATTTTACTGTTCTTCAACAGCTCTTTCAGTATGCAAATCTACTGGCTGCTAGTTGTTAACTAACAATCAAATAGGTGCAGTTTGTTTCTTTGCTTTCTTCTTTTTCTGTGCAGGTGTATATTTTTAGAAAGCTCTTTTTACTCTTTCTGTGCCTGTTGGTCAATATAGATAAATGTATTGCACAAAAATCACAGATAATTGAGGATTTTGCTTATCCCAACAGTAGGCTGTAACGTACACTTAATAATGTACTTTACTTTTAATCTCTTTTTCCATTCCAAATAAAAACCTGAAATGATGAAGCTAGTGCAAGTTTTCAGATCAATCATTTAATCTTTGTTTCTTGTTGATGTTTCTCTATTTCAGGAAGTATTGTGGGACTTAAAGGCAACTCTGGTCAAAGTGTGTACAGTGCTACCAAAGCAGGACTGGTGGGATTTTCACGCTCTCTTGCTAAAGAAGTAGCAAAGAAGCAAATCCGAGTCAACGTGGTTGCTCCAGGTTAGTTCTTGGGAAGTTCCATACTTGACTGTTGCCATACAGGATCCTTAGGACTGCTGGGTATTTGCTGTACTCTGAAAGTAACAGGACAAACAGCTTTTATTTTCTTCAGCTTTTGTAAGTATATGTACTTAATCTTTCTCTCTTTTTTTTCAGTTTAAAGTATAATGTTTTCTTTTACAAAGAATGTACTTTTAGATGATAGCATGTTATTATAAGGTGCCTTTTTTAAGGGAACCCTGAGAAATTAGGCGTGTGTTTACCTGCTCCTCTATTCATTGTTACATTTGCTCTTCCTACAAAACCTGCTATCCTTGCAGGTGGAAGGATTAGAATAATCACAGACAGACAGCTACCCTTGCCCCCTGCCAGAGAACGCTCATTTGTTATTAGAGAAACATGAAGGACGTCAAGGAGCTGGTATGAAAATATCCTTGTCTGTTCCTGTGGTAAAAGGAGAGGCTCTGGAAGGAAAGTTCTGTGAAGGCACGGCTGTGATTTCACAAGACAGTGTAGGCCAAACACACTGCCATCGTTAAAGAAGAATCCCTTCTGTCTTTTCAGACATTTTCCACTCCACTGTGTACTCTGCTGATCACCCAGTGCTGGCTCTGATGCCTTTCAGACTTCTCAGGGAATTGGTTCCACTTGTGAACTAGGCAGGAAAAATGCTTTTTGTCATTTAGTGAGTAGAGCAGCTCACTGAAGGCTCCAAAGTCATCATAAAGGGGCAGAGTTGTACAGTAGAAAGCAAAACCAAGACTCTCTTCTTGGTAGCAGCCAGATTGCAGATCAGATCAGCTCTTTATGAAGCTGCAGCTTATGTGAAGTGCAGCAGTGGGAAAAATTCATCTCAGATACCTGAAAGTTGTAGAGAAGTGTCCTTCAGAAATGTCAAGAAGTGTTCTTTTAAATGAGTGCTGCAATAGAAATTGCCAAGGGCTATTGTACGTTCTAAAACATAATGGAAATGTTTGCAAGCTGTAGTGGTTTCTTGACAGAGGTTTCATACTCATGTGTTTAATTAGGATTGGAAAAGTGATAGAAAGTGTGGGTTTTGGGCCTAATCTTAGTTATTCATTATTTTTTTAATGGACTTCTGTGGGTTTCTGCTTTCTGATTATTACATCAGTGCTTCCAAAACTGGAGCACTTCTTAATGTTTAGGTAAAAAAATTGGTCTTGGCTGTAAAATGAACTGAACCCACTTTTCTGAGCCTTTCAGAAGTATATTCTTCTGACCAGACTGAAGAATGGTAGCTGTTGCTGTCTCCTGGTAGTAGATTCCACTTTGAAGGATCCCTCGAGAAATTCAGTTGATGGTTAGGTAACTCTTCCAATCTCTCTCCTCTCAGGCTTTATTCACACAGAGATGACTGCTCATTTGGAAGAAGATCAGCTGAAAAAATCAATTCTCCTTGGAAGATTCGGAGAGCCTCGGGAAGTCGCACAAGCTGTTGTCTTTCTGCTAGAGTCGCCATACGTTACAGGGAGTACTCTAGTTGTAGATGGAGGCTTGCAGCTTATGACTTAAATGCTTCCTTGAACAAGTTCCTGCTTTAAAGTCACGATGGTAATATATAAATACACATTAATTAAAGGGAGAGGGGTGAAAATGAGCTGGAGATTGATGTGTGCAGTGGCTTTGATGATACTGGGTCAGAGGAGAAGTTCGGCACTGGTAGAGTCCAGCATGTATCTTTAGCCACCTGAAAGAGCATGCGGAAATTTGAAAAAGATCTGGTTTGGGGATGGCTGCAATTTTAAATAGCAAGCTGATACATTTTTACAGCACTGTATTTTTATAAAGTGATTTTTTTTGGGATAGAGCGGAGATTGTATTTGAATTATCATGTTACACAAAGGTTAATGAAGTGCAGAGGCAAGTTTATTGGTTGGCAAATATGATTGCATCAGGTTTTCCATGTAGAGTGAAGATTATGAACCACATGAATTTTTATCCCTGTCAGTCCCTACAAAGCAGCAAGGAGTTCCCTTTGGGTTTTCTAGAATCAGAGGATGTGATGGCCTTCAAAGGCCATCTAGTCCCACCCCTGCAGTCAGCAGGGACATCTTCACTAGAGCAGGTCACTCACAGCCCCAGCAAGCCTGACCTTGAATGTCTCCAGGGATGGGGCCTCCACCACCTCTCTGGGCAACCTGTCCCAGTGACCCACCACCCTCAAAGTGAAGAACTTCTTCCTAATACCCAACCTAAATCTCCCCTTTTCCAGTTTAAACCCATCACCCCTCATCCTATCGCTCCATGCCCTCGAGACCTCATTTTATTTGCAGGTAGCACTACAAAGCTGGGAGCTTCTAGAGCTTCGCCATACCTGAACTGCCTTTAGGAGATGTAATTATATGCAATGTGTGTTTGATAAAGCCAAACCTGCTCAGTTCCATTCTTGAATGTATGTACAGCTCATTTCATCCAGCAGCACTTGTATATGTACATGGAAGGACTGTTGATTGGCCACTGGAGTTGCTGATTCTGTAATACTACACTGATGAGAACAGCGCAGCCGCAGACCTTGCTGCATGAAAAACTTCTCACTGGTGTTTAGAAAACACAGAGCGCTTCCAGAGTGTGAAGCCAGGGTGTTTTGCTCTGTATATCCTTGATTGCTCAGTTCAACTGCTCTGTTGATGCTCTTTAATATGTATGTATAGTCAATAAAATAGCCATTTATTTTATTCAAAGCAGCTTTTGAAGCAGAGTAATTATATTCCTCTGTAAATGATCCTGAGCGTTCGTCCTGCTGAAAAATCATCAAAAATTTGACCTGAGGCTTTTCTATTGAGATCAAGTAACTTTTGGTAATTGATGTTTTTATCATCTCTGAAGAAAACTCTGAATGTGGTTTAGGACCTTCACTTCTTAGCTCCAGTGTTCACTGAATCATGATCCAGATGTTGATTCAGCTTTTGAAATTACTTCCCTTCTTGGAACAAACCAAAACACAGAAAGAAGAGATCTCACTGATGATAACTTTGATAACTTTGAAGCTTTAAAACCTGAGATGTTCTTCGTTTGTGCAGCTGAGAAGGTTTGTCTTCGTGCCAGAAAACTGTGTATTCAAGCTTCTCACAGGTATGTATTGAGAAATAATGCAAGGAATGGTTGCATTATTATGCATTCAGGGACTTTTACAGTTGGTTGTGTTACTTTGGAATGTAAAATACCACTGAAGGGAGTCCTTTCAGGAGTCCTGGTCTTACTCTTACCTCTCTGTGAAGAGGTGGTGGTGTTTGCTGTGACAAGCTACGTGTCATATGTGTCTTTGCACTAAAAATACAGCTGTTAATTATGTTTCTCTTTGATAAGATGAATTGGCCAGAGAATAGATGATTTTTTTCCCCAAAAGATTCTGAAGGTGAGGAGGGACAGCTGGTACTCCCATTTTTTACTAGTCACGTAGTAACACGCCAGTAACTTGGCTGCTGCTCATACCCATCCTCAGTATTGTACAGGTCAGACCTCTGTGATGTATCTTGACCAGAAACCAGGCTTAAGAAACTAAAAATAATTTCCTCTTAGTGAGTCCTGACCCTAATCATTATCCCTTGTTTTGTTGGGTAAGGAACCTGTTAAATAAATTATAAGTTTTTATTTGTGATTAGAACCTGGAATGACACCCTCTACTTCCTTGAGGGAGGAGCAGGTAGAACCACTTACAGTATTCGCTGTGGGTTTATCTTTGCAAAAATACCCTGGTTTATGTTTTGTTTTATATTGCTTCCAAAAATAATGCCTGATTTTTTTGCCTTTTCCTAACCTTTACACTTAGGCTTGCAGAAGCTATATGAGAACAATACCTCAGTCCTGAATAATTACTACTCAACTTGGCCCATTCCTTACCTGTGTATTTTTATCTGATACTTTCTTTTTTCCCCAGTGTGAGTTGTTCTCATTTATCTACATTTATCTGTTTAGCCTGCTGGTTTTAACATCTATTCCCTCAATGAAATGTGTTGGCATTTTTAAACATTTCTTTATCCAATTAGTGCTTTGAGTAGCATAGTGTTACTCTTTGTTCTGCCAAAGCAACTCTGACCTCCCTCAGTGTGTTTTCCCAGTTGTTTTCATGGCTGTACAACAGTTTCTGGCAGTTTGCTATGTACAGAGAAATGTAACTAGTCCTTAGCTCCCTGGAACCCTTTGGAATCTCTTCTTAAAAAAACAAGTGATCCTTTCACCCAGTACACTCCCCAAACCTTGCTGTCGCTTTTGCCAGCTTCCAGGCAGTGGCAGGTTCTAACCCAGACGTTTCATGCTCTGGTTATTTCGTTTCCTTTAGAATTAGGGAGTGGGAGCCCCCAGCCCCAGCCAGTTGTCACTCCTCTGTAACCTCTTCTAATGTTTTCTCTCTGAGGGCTAAAACATGAGGTGCTTCTGTGAGGTGTCTGTAGAGGTTCTGCTCAAGTTCCTGCATGGTTTAGGGTTTTGTTCAGAATTTTGGGGTTCTTTTTCTCCAGAGCCTTCTCTTCCTTGAACACTTAGCTTTTCATTTTGATCCTCTGCTTGCTGTAATCAGTCAGGGTTCCAGCAAGTTCCTCTGTGATGGGTTCTTTTTGACTGCTAAACCTAGGCTGCTGGTCTTACCAGGGTTGATTTTTAAATTATAGTGGTAGTTTTGGGTATTGGTTGGGATTTTTGTTTTTAAAAAAATCCAGTGTAAATAGGAGCTGTCATGAGGAAGATCTTTTGCAGACTGTCTTTTATGGTAAGAGAAGTCTGCGTTACATCCCCTGAACAGATTTCTCGTCCGCCTCCTGAGGGCAGTCTGTCCTAAGGCATGGCTGTACTGGTAACATTGGGGTAGTGGTGCCTGTGGAAGTTTGGGAAGTGGAGTTGCTCCCGTAGATACAAAGGTGATAGCTGGGAGTGCTGTGGAGTTTTTCACTCCGTTTTTAAATGTGTCAGATCCAAATCTACTTTTTTTTTCCTTTTCTCTTTTTTTTCCTTCATGCACTTTACTGTTAGAGTCTCATCCTCTGAAATAGAAGTGAATCTCTCTGTCATAGCTGTTAAAGCTAAACCAGCTTTGGGTGCTTGCAGATCTGGTAACAAATTACCAGTTTGGGTACGATGATGTCAAATGTGTTGAGACAACTTACAAGTAAAACCACCAGATCTTACTTGGTATCACAGCCATGTGAGGATGATGTCAGTGGGAGCGTGATGGGCAGCTGTCACTGAGCTGACAGTGTCTGAGCAGTCAGAGCTGGGTGGATGCTACTCACCAGGTCCCAGAGTGCCAGCCGGTGCCGCTGAGGTGCATATATACAATTCTTGATGGTGAGAGAGCTCTGCCAGCAGTAGAAGGGAACCACATCCATTCTCTGCAGGTTCTTGTAGCTCTTTAGGTGCCAGGCAGGCGGAACAGGGAGCACCCTCTGGTTTTACAGTTTCCCCTAACTTTCAGAGTGGAGCAAAGCTTTCTGCTGCACAGTGAAGCTGTATTCATTAGGTCTGCACAGATGAGATCAGCAAGGTTAATTCTCTGCACTGGTTTGCAAAGCTGTTTACCAAGTTTTCTGTAAAATCTTTGTTTCTATTAACACCATGATGCCTTTCTTCCTAATGCTGTATTATCTGGCTCCCAGTAATGCTTAGCATGTGCCTGTATCTCTCCTTGATTAATTAAGGTGGTGCCTTTCTATTTGGGGGAGAATTAAATATACTGGATTATTAATATGTGAGGTGAGTTCATAATAAATTATTGACTAACGTGTTCAGCTGAAGGTGTCCATGAAGAGGTATGTGCACACTAAAGGGATAAACTTGGTTTTGCCTCTGAAAAGGACAGCTGATTTGACTCCCCTTAGCTTAATATCCTTTGTAATTAGGAACTACTTTTCTGCTGTACTGACTGCTGATTAATGCTCTGTCATGTCAGCTTCCTGCGACTTCCACACCAAGCTCCACCACACTGCTGGGAGCTCAGTCCCGAATTCTGACTTGACACCTGCCAAAGGCTGCCAGGATGAGTCTGAACTCTGAAGCAAGGGCAGCGGATGTGCTGTGTCAGCATTTTTTCCCCCCATTTAAGGTGCTGTGTTCTTTTTGCTTCACCTTAGGCTCAGGTGCCACCTCTCCTGGACACAGACAGACCACTGACGTCTTAGTCCTTGGGATGAGTGATTGGAAACACTGTGACACTCCCATCTTCACTGTGAGGATGTGTAGGCTGCCCTGAAATTCCCTTCCATAGAACAACAGGTACCAGCAGTAGCTGCTCCATGATGTATTACCCTTTTTTCTGAGGCAAAAGTGGATGTGGGACTTGACAAACTGAAATTCTTGAAAGCTGCTGCTGGTCCTTACCTGAAATGACATCATTCAGCTGCTGTTCAAGATCTTCATATTTAGTAAACATTGAGAAGGATTACACTCGCTTGTAGGTTTCTGTTCAGTAGACATGAATCAGGAAATTATCAGAGTCTGTGCAGCTGCATACAGAATTTAAGGAAGTTAAAAGCTTTTACTGTAGATTAACAGTGTATTACAAAAATATTCAGTGATTCTGGATTGTCTGAGGAAGTGAGTCAATATGTTATTAAGTTATCAATACATTAATAAGAACCATAATTGTGCATTATACTACAGAACAGTGGGGTAAAGCAGGCTTTCTTCTTGATGGGCCCTGCAAATGACTCCAGCAGTCATTCAGAGAAATAATGCAGGTAAAAGCCATCACCAAAACCCACTAGTTCTTCAATCTGTGATAGAGAAGAGGTGTGTTGCTCACTGTACAGCCAGTCGTGACTTAGAAGGTATCTGTAACACGCCTTGCAGTAGGTTGGAAAGGGGCTTTCCTTGGCCAAGGTAGTTTTATACCCTCAGCTTGTTGTAGAAATACTTTGGGGTGACTGGGCCAGGAGTTGGCCAAAAAAGCTTGACACAACATTCACATGTGTACTTAACCTTTTCAAGCAGAACTCCCCCAGCCTGATCCACCCAGTGTGCTGAGGGCAGTGGAGCTCCCACTGTAAATGACATAATCATTCTGAGCAGTGGACACGTGCTGTCATTTGTTTCCTCTCCTTGTTCTGCAGCTCTTTCTGGACCATTGATGCTACTACAGCACCAGAGCACGACAAGGTGGCAAGACTAGGCCTTTCCCTGGGCTTTCCCTGTTGCATCATAGTTATTCTAGAAAGCAGAAGGCGTTTCTCCTTCCTGGTGGTGCTGGACTGAAGGTCATTTGTCTTCCTCCTCAAGTGTGGCTGCTGGAACCACTGCTGCACAGGTACTGTTCCTTGTAGCCTGGCTTTTTTTGTTGTTGCTCAGAGCATTTTGTTGCAAACACTGAGATTTTCATTAAAAGATTTGGTGCAGCATGTGATTATTTTTATGTACTATTAATTGCTTTTACAAAAGGATGCAAATTGTGGGTTAATGCTGAATTTGAGATGCATTAAGAATATTGTGTGGACTAGATTGTAACCTTAGGGTAAAAGCTGTGTCACAAGTGTGTTCAAACAGAGGGGCTGTGCAAGGGGAGGGCTTTTCTCTTTCAGCCCATTCAGGGGAACATGCTCGGTGTCAGCAAATCACAAAGCACGAGGCAGTGAAGTGGCTGTCAGTGTGCATGAACCTGCCTGTGCTGTGCTGGGTGGGTTTGGGGGCTGGATCCTACAGCCAGAGGTGTGGCTGAGTCCTCTCAGCATCGGGACACGATGGGTGATGTGATCTCATCACATGCTTACATATTAAATCTGTTTGGGCTGCTGGGAGAGGTAAGGATGTAGCTGCCCATGTGTGGGGAGTCAAGGCATTTATTAGCATGCAACCTGAGTGAATTATATAACAGTCTTTGAAGGCAGAGAAAGACACAGAGAGAGATTATGATGTTTAAGGTTGGGCTTCAAACTGGACTGTAGCTTGGTTTTTGATCCCTGAGTCCCAGCTGGCTGTGGTGGGACAAACTGGTGTAGGATGATCTGGTTGTTGCTGCTATAGCGAAGGTGCAGGGTGTGCTGAGGTACCTTGTGTACTGAGGAACCTTGTGTGCTGAGGTACAGCACCAGCTGAAACCCTCCCTGCATGTGGAATTCTGCACTTTGCTGTCAGTGCTTTGACAGAGGTTTCTCTCCTGATCCTCAATGAGTTGCATTGAGTCTCTGATTGCTTTGGATACACTTGGACCAAGAGGCTTGCTAAATAATTCCAAGTCTTCCTATGGCTAAACCTGAAGCCTTGCAAAATGTTAGGACTTTCCCCCTCCCCTCCCACCCCCCCCAAGTCCCATGAACTGATCGAAGTGCACTTTCAGGTCATGTTGCCTATCTTTAGAGTTTGTAGAGGGACATGAAACTTCTGAAAGTTTCTTTGCTGCTTCCAAGAATGTCAGATTTTTGGCTGGAAAACTGTGTCGTTTGGTTGTGCACACAGCTATCTCTGCATCTGCAAACCCAAACAGCCCCAGTAACCAAGGAACAGCACAGCTGAATGTTTGCATAGAAACAGCTTTGCTGCTTGGAGATGTGATTTACTACTTAAGTGTCTGTTCCTATATACAGAGGCAAAAGTGATGATGACCTCATCTTAAACCAGCTCACAAGAGCAGGCTCAGTTTTTTAGTCTCTCAGCCAGAGACAAATGTACTGTCAGCAGACAGAAGTCCATTGACTCCAGTTGCAGCGGCACCATTCATGTCAGTGCTCACTTAATTGCTGAGATAATTCTCTTTGGAGTGAGCAGGGCTTGACATGCAAATTTAAAATAAATAATTTATTACTGTGCATCTTTCCAGGTATCTCTGCACAGAAAGGAAAGGAGGAGAAGCTGGTTCATATGTTAATATTCAGGGTTCTACAAGGTAAAGCTTAACATTTTGGTTAGCAGGCAGTACTGTTCTTAAATTTAAAGCTTGGACTGTGCCATTTACTTAGAACCAGTTGTAATTGATGTCATATTAGAATTGCTAGACCAGCATACTTTGTAATGTATTAAAAAAAGCATCATCAAGGACTTCTATTCAGCAAAAGTGTCTCAGAATTTCTGGGTCGTGTTCCTGTGTTTTGTCTAAACCCGATTCCGGGCCGCAAGCAGAGTATTCTGATAAACTCCAGTCATTTTTAGATGCTGCCTCTGGCCCTCATTTCATCTGTACCCATAAAGTCTGAAGTTTGTAAACCTCAGACTCGCAGGCTTCTGCTGAAACAGTTAATAGTCTTTACCAGAAGGAAAACGTTCCATTTGTGTATTATTTATTGATGTTAAACCCACATTATATCAGCACAACAATCCAAAGTAATGATAATACATTTGTTTTTTATAAATACAAATAAAAGGTGGCAAAATAATGCTAGTGAAGCTAAACAAACAAAAAGTAAATTAGCATGTCACAGTTGATGAAAAATTTGGCAAATGATATGACATACCTTTTATTCTAGAATAGAATCGGATTATTCCCAGATGACAAACTCTGCCGTTAATCTAGATTAACGATCCCATGACTGGTCATATCCTGCACCAGAATAGATCTACTTGATGTGCTACAGTTTATTAGTCGCTACAAAAACACAAAACAAAGGTTGTGTACTTTGAAAGCAATACACGTAGGGCAGTAATGCAATATATGGTGTACACAGTTACAAAATTAAAAAAAACCCTAAGTACAGGACTTCTGAATAACTGAACCAAGATAAAAGATTTCAACACTTTAATTATAAATAATGAAAGATACCATGTATGTGCTTCAGATAAGGAATACAGTGTTTTCCTTTCATAGCAAAGTTACTGTAGCTCGTACCATCAAATTCTCGTCAGGCCTGGGAATTCTTCCGTTCATTGGGCTGGGATTTAAAACTCCCTAAGCCAGGTCTGACTTAGGTGGGGGCTCCAGTTTGATGTGGATTTGCCTTGCATTCTGAAAGCAGCCTTCAGGCTTTTCTCATCTACGTCGCACAGACTCTACCCATGAAAAGAGCTGTCGTTTGCATACAGCTGGGAGAAGAAAAACAGTAATTCTACCGGACACGCGCTATGTTAAGAAGAAGAAGAAAAAATAAAGGTAAATTTGAGGCTGGTTTTGTCCATCTTCGCTTTCTACCTCCTCAGATCTGCAAGCTTAACAATCACCTGTGGTGTGTACTTGTCATTTAAGTTCATATTGCAGTCTCAACCCATTTTTGCACTTCCTACACGTTTCTAAAACCCTCATACAACACACTGCACAAGCTTTAAACCCTCAAACTTCCTACACATCCACTCCCTTGTTTTCAGCTCACCCCAGAATTCCAGATTCTTGACTGTGGGAGTATTACAAGGTTACAGACTGTCTTCAGGAGATCCACAGAGAGTTTCGACCTCTTGCCCTGTCCCCCTCCCACCCCTTGCAGTAACCTCCTGTGGTGGCTCCTACCGTCGGCATGTTTCCCCATCTGCTTACCAGCAGTTATAGCCTGGACTAGACTGGCATAAAATGTCAGCTCTTCTTTGTTATCTCAGAGAGGTTAAGTGACTTACGCTGTCTTTGCCGTATGCTTGTCAGTAAGCCTCCTCCTAGATGCCAAAAGGTAGGCACGCAGAGGAATTTAAACCTGAGGCGTTGGTGTTGTGGTTGTGTTACAGACTTGTCCACACTAACGACATTTAAGGCAAAATTCTTTTGTTTGCTGTAGAACAGAAGGCGGTTTGCAGAGATACAGCACTCGCTCCCGTGTCCCTCCCGTGTCCCCTCCTGCTTTATTCTCACAGTATTGCACTTGTACATGGCGGCTCTCAGAACGCGCTGCCGATCCAGAACCAGAGAGAACCGTGCGGCCTCGCTTGCTTGGTGAGCTAATGGCCTCAGGTAAAACATCTCGCACTGTTAAGCTCACGTAGCATCTGCTTCCTGCTTATGAAGGCACGTGGTGATAAAGAGTTCTCTTCTGAGAAATAATCTGTCTCTCTGATGTGGTTTGGCCTTTATGGAAAGGGTTATTCGTCAGAGCTGAAGCGACTTAGGTATAAGGAACTGGTGAAGGTGATTTGTTGTGCAATGTGTACGTTTCTATTAATAATCTATCTATCCTTCTAATTTGGTATAATGAGTAAGAATACATGGTTACTGTGTTTGCTGTTTATCTTTTGTACTTGAAGGTGTCTGCCTTTGCATAAAGTGACATAGGAGTATCATTGGTCAAGGCAATGGCTTTCAGTGTTTCTGCTTTGAAAGAAAATGACGGGAGTGGCAGCTGGACCTACAGATCGTCACTCTCTACCAAGC
Organism: Hypotaenidia okinawae; assembly: GCA_027925045.1. Classification (NCBI taxonomy): domain Eukaryota; kingdom Metazoa; phylum Chordata; class Aves; order Gruiformes; family Rallidae; genus Hypotaenidia; species Hypotaenidia okinawae. The sequence goes on from BSDF01000004.1 coordinate 34,262,029, forward strand.
CAGACTGCATTGTCAGGTGGACTGGGTTTGCTTCGGGCTGGAAAGCTGCTTTGATGTCTAGTCCTTGGTCACAAAGTGCAGCGTATCGGCTGGCTGATGGCCGCACCTTCTTTGGCTTGGTTGTCTGAGGTGGTTGTTGCCACTGAGCTGTAGATGAAAAAGGACAGAAAACAATGGTTAGCCACCTAGTGCTGCACGGCGCAGCGTGCCAGATGCACGATCAGCCCTTTGTGAAGGAGACAGCTACTGATTTCTGAGGAGCAGTGAACCATTGTATCAAAGGCAAGTTTGTTTCATGTGCTGGTGGGTTGGGTTTTTTCTCCTCAGCATCTCGTTTCACCTTCAAGTGTGGTAATAAAAACAATAATGTCTGTGTTTGTTATTTTGCCCTTTTGGTGTTGCTTTCTACCTTTCCTTCCCTCACTGGGAAGGGTGACAGCACTGATATTACAGTGACAGGCCCGATCAAGGGTTATTTGTTTTACATAAAAGGAAAACATCTGATTGCCATCTCCACCCCTTGTGTGCTGAAGACGGCTGAGTCCCACTCTCTTCCACCCCCACTCTACCCGAAACCATCTGTTGTTGCTCAAACTGCTCCCCTTCCTCCTCCCTACCCCATGAAGAGACTGGGGAGAGATTCTGGTTCAAGAAAACATTTGCTGTGTAAGGGGCTGCTTTGGAGCAAGCTAATTAAGCAGAAAGCCATCAAAACATCTCCCACGCTTCTGACAGCTGTCATGGGTGTGTTACACACTGATGTACAGAAGAATTCAACAGGTTAGGGAAGTGCCAGGAGAGTAATAGTAATAATGATCCACAAAAATACAGTAATCATGCTGTTATTGGTTGTTAATGAGCTGTATTTAATATACTGAGCAAAACCAAAAAGCATGCCCGCTTGTTTGGCTTTAGGTCTCTGAAAGATGGTGAGCTGTACTTTGACATTGGTTGTCTTGATGTGGATCGTTATTATTGAGGAGAAACTACAAACAAAAGAAAGAGAGAGCGAGGTCAACCATCCTGTGAGCAAACTGCACATCACAGCCCCACTGCTCCTGAGGGGCTGGGCCTGAGGATGGACAGGGAAGTCACTTACTATAAACATCCAACCTGGCAGTGCAGGACACAATCCCAGCCTCATTCTTGGCCGACACGGTGTACCAACCCGCATCCTCCTTCGTAGCTCCCTGAATGAGCAGGCAGATGTAGCCATAGTTATCCTGGTGCATGCTGGGCAACAGAAAAGGAGACAGTTACCATTGGAACTGACAAACAGCATGGGCTGATTCTACATGGACACAAACACAATGCTAGGTACACAGCAATTGCAGTCCACTCTTAATTAACAAAGTCAGGTGGGTGGCTGGTCATCAATTAGCACATGGGGTTACTATAGGTCAAATTCACCCAAAATCCAGCTCCTTGGGGTTACTAAAAGGTCATCAATTAACTCCTGGGGTTACTAGAGGTCAAAGTGACCCAAAATCCAGCTCCTGGGGTTACTAGAGGTCATCAATCAGCAGTTGGGGTTACTAGAGGTCAAATTCACCCAAAATTCAGCTCCTTGGGGTTACTAGAGGTCATCAATTAGCACATGGGGTTACTAGAGGTCAAAGTGACCCCAAATCCAGCCCCTGGGGTTACTAGAGGTCATCAATCAGTAGTTGGGGTTACTAGAGGTCAAAGTGACCCCAAATCCAGCCCCTGGGGTTACTAGAGGTCATCAATCAGCAGTTGGGGTTACTAGAGGTCAAAGTGACCCCAAATCCAGCCCCTGGGGTTACTAGAGGTCATCAATCAGTAGTTGGGGTTACTAGAGGTCAAAGTGACCCAAAATCCAGCCCCTGGGGTTACTAGAGGTCATCAATTAACTCCTGGGGTTACTAGAGGTCAAAGTGACCCAAAATCCAGCTCCTGGGGTTACTAGAGGTCATCAATCAGCAGTTGGGGTTATTAGAGGTCAAAGTGACCCAAAATCCAGCCCCTGGGGTTACTAGAGGTCATCAATCAGCAGTTGGGGTTACTATAGGTCAAATTCACCCAAAATCCAGCCACTGGGGTTACTAGAGGTCACCAATTAACTCCTGGGGTTACTAGAGGTCAAAGTGACCCAAAATCCAGCCCCTGGGGTTACTAGAGGTCATCAATCAGCAGTTGGGGTTACTAGAGGTCAAAGTGACCCAAAATCCAGCTCCTGGGGTTACTAGAGGTCATCAATTAGCAGTTGGGGTTACTAGAGGTCAAAATCACCCAAAATCCAGCCCCTGGGGTTACTAGAGGTCATCAATTAACTCCTGGGGTTACTAGAGGTCAAACTCACCCCAAATCCAGCCCCTGGGGTTACTAGAGGTCATCAATCAGCAGCTGGGGTTACTAGAGGTCAAAGTGACCCAAAATCCAGCTCCTGGGGTTACTAGAGGTCATCAATCAGCAGTTGGGGTTACTAGAGGTCAAACTCACCCCAAATCCAGCCCCTGGGGTTACTAGAGGTCATCAATCAGCAGTTGGGGTTACTAGAGGTCAAAGTGACCCAAAATCCAGCCCCTGGGGTTACTAGAGGTCATCAATCAGCAGTTGGGGTTACTAGAGGTCAAAGTGACCCAAAATCCAGCCCCTGGGGTTAGTAGAGGTCATCAATCAGCAGTTGGGGTTACTAGAGGTCAAATTCACCCAAAATCCAGCTCCTGGGGTTACTAGAGGTCATCAATCAGCAGTTGGGGTAACCTTCTTTGACATTAGGAAGGGGAATGTGTGGGGACAGTCTGGCAGGTCACTGTCCTGTACTGAAAGTTAAGCAGCAAAACCCCATAAAGTGAAGTCTCTTTCACATGACGGGTGCAGCCACCTTCTGGCAGTCTGGTTGAAGTTGTGGGGATGCCACAACTTGCACAGTTTTGGGGGGAAGGACAAAAAAAGCATGAGGAACAAGGTGCTGAAATACTCTTACTTATTTAGGAACAGAGCAATTTATTACTGTGTCACATCAGCAACAAATTCCTTTTCTAGCACTAGAATTAATTTTTATGTATTTGTACAAAATGTTATCATGTGTTGAAGAGAAGTTTAGAGATATTAGAATATTTAAAAAAATATTACAAAAAATAATCTTAGTAGCTTAACTGCCCAGCAGAGTTACAAATCAAGGTTTCTGCTGAGAAGGCAGCCTCACTCTTCACCAGCAAATTTTTATGAGCCTCACTTCTAGAAGAGGAAAAACGACTTCTCCATATGCTTCAAGTGCAGAGATTGGGGCTCTTTTGAGCCCGGGGCTGGAAATCAGAAGTAACTAACTGTGGCTGAGCCACCAGCCTGGCTGCAGGTTTGAGTAGATGCTGTGAACGATGGCGACGACCGGTGAAGAGCTTTGGGCTGCTGCTCACACAAGCATCCTTAGGACCTTTTGGGTTTTCATTTGTGTCCCCGGGTAACTCATCACTTAAGTTAAACACGGGGAGGTGATTCTAAGTCAGTCTAACCTCACGTGGTCAGTGTTGTACGTGAGCGACTCGTTCTCTTTCTTCCAAAATATCTGAGGCGCTGGCTCCCCCGAGATTCGGCACTCCAGTCGCACTGGGAATCCCTCAGTCACACCCGTGTTCTGTAGCTTCTCTATAAACACAGGAGCTTTGTGCACTTCCTTGGCTGTGAAAATAAAGATTGCAGTCATGTTGAGGCTGCTCTAAGGAACTAGTAACGTGTTAAACCCCCAGAAAGAAAAACCTAAGTGGCAGGAGGCTTCATTAATGACAAGGTCTGAAGAAAAGTCAGGTCAGTATCTTAGGGCTGGATAGACAGTTGGGCTCAATGATCTTGAAAGTCTTTTCCAACCAAAACCACTCCATGTTCTATGTTTAACGGGGAAAAGCGAGCGCCAATAGAGCTGAGGGTTCCCCCAGTTCGTGAAAGAACTGAAATTTTACTAAACCAGTACTTGTTAAGCAGTAACAGGATGGGCTTTTAGCTACAGAAGGCTGGAAGGGCATCAGTCTGACATGTGGTGAAACGCACCAGTCAGCTCCTGCTAGCTGCCCACCGGTAGGTCTGGGGCTGCACAAACTGCCACTGAAAACCCCACGCAAGTAACTGGTCTGGTTGGTGGCCTCTGCTGTGGCAACAGCCGCCTCCACAGGGGGGACCTGCCAGTCAGCTTGTGCCATGGTGTAACATAGATGTACCACCTATAACTGCACCCCAGTTAATTGCTCGGTTTCCTTTCCTTATCCCCCCAACCCCACATCGTCTGACAGCACTTAGAGTCTCTTGTCCCTACAGCACCGCGTGTGGCCCGCGGGGGTGTTACCTGCAACAATGAGCTCCAGACTGAACGTATTTTCCCCGGCTCGGTTGCTGGCGACGCAGGTGTAGATGCCGGCGTCCCTGGCTGTGACTGGCTCTATGATCAAGGAGTGCACCCCGTTCTCACGCACCAGCATTTTGTGTGAGCTGTCAGGACGGATTGGTCTGCCATTAAGCTGCCAGCTTAAATCCGGAGTCGGTAATCCACTGACCTTCAAGTGTAAACAGAATAATGGGAAACAGTCTTAGCCATACGAAACACTGGAGGAGTCCTGACTTGTTCCTGCAGGGAAGTTTGGTTTTGTTTGCTACTGCAGGTGTACCACAAGATTTAAAGATCTAATTCTGTCCCGGGTTACACACTGAGTCAGCTGTATTCATCTACTTACTTTCTGGCCAACTCCCTCCAGTCCATGATGTCTCATGGGTGTGACTGAAAACAGATCTGTAATTAGATAGGCTAGGAGCTAAACACTGATACAACTGTGGAACAAGGGGCCAAGCAGCACCTTTTGTCTTTTTCATTGTTTGGTCTCCACCTGGAATGAGAAGCTGCTCCTTTCTCTGTTACCTTCTTGGGGAAACTCACAGGCAAAAAGATGTTTAGCTCACTGGCAACTGACCTTTTGAGTTGGGTTCCACCTAGGTGTAACCTCCTGCCAGCACCGCCTGCACTAGCGTGTGAGCTCGGTCTGTGTGAGCAGGCCCCGTGTGCTGCTTGCTGTGGGTACTGTCTGAAAACAAACAGCTTCTCCCAAATAGATCAGCGCTAAGTACACAGAAGACCAAGCCTTAATTGATTCCCTCAGGTAAAGTTATAAATCACGGGTAGGCTGCCTGAAACTTTAATGGGGAATCGAAACTCAAGTACCAAAGGACTTGAACCAGAGCAGCACACCGGCTTTGTAGTGAGCACACCTTCCCTCCACGCCCCAGCACAGCTGGGGTCTAAAGATCAGTTGACCAGTGAGCTGTAGGAGTTGCCTGGAGCACTCTGATGGGAGAGGAGAGCCAGCGCTGCCCAGCAGTGAAATCATCCCACCTACTGACACTGGCTGAACCTGGCGCCAGCAGGTAGAGAAGCTGTCAAAGGGAACTAGCTGGGGTTTGGAATCAGTGTGAGCGCCAGGCTGGCGCTGGCCGCCGCGCGGGACTTGCCTTGCAGTCCATTCTGCAGAGCTTTCCTTCTTGCATGGTCAGATCGCCAGGAGCCTGCAGAAAATGAGGCCGGAAGAATCGTTCCTGAATTGGTTCATTTTCATCACCACTGTCCCTTGAGCGAGATCGTGGTCTTAAAATAACATGAAATAAAGGACAATTATTTTTTTTCTCTGCTAAATCAGAACCACCAAAATCACTCAGCAGACAGCTCTGAACGTTAAATCAGCTCTTTGACCTGAACCACACTCACTGTGCATGTACACACCTACCCACGAGCCTTTGGCTCATGAGGCTGAGTTATTTGTGAAACTCTATGTATTAATTACTGTCATTTAATTAACAAGTTGTGGCAAAAAATGATCTAGAAAACAATCTTGCAGAACAATTGCTTGTGATAATAATTTATTTATACCTATTTCTATTATTCACTTGGAGTTTGTCTCTAAATCACTGAAACACAAGTGAAAGGTGGTGGTGGGGCCACAGCTTCGGTTCCCTGCTGCGCCCCCTTCCTGTGTACTGAATCCCATTGCTGGTGCTGGTCGCACCAGACAGTGCCAGTACTCATCATTAATTGTGTTTACCTTCCTGAAAATAACAGCAGCTAAATGCTAACCCATCTCAGGTGAGAAGAGACTCTCCCCATCAGACTCGTTATTCATCGTCTCCTGTTCCACACCGCTGCAGACCACACAGCACAGTCTCTGCACTAAGGTTTCGCTGCTCTAGATACAGATTCCTGGTGGAACAAGCCTACAGGTTTGAGATGTTCTTGACTGTTTTCAAAAACACCAAACTGTGACAATGGGAATTTTATTTGTGAGCAATAGGAAGAAAAACTTTGGTCATTAAATTGTTTGTAATAAAGATCCTGTAAAAATCCTAATAAAAAATAAAAAGGAGGAAAACCAGCTCCTCAGCCCAGAAACAGTATGAATGACCTTAAGCCTCCATCATGCCATTTACTCTGTTTTCAGCATGGGCTGGTTTTGCCTGCTGAGTGAATTTTATCTGTTCTCTGTTCTAAGTGCCTCCTCTTTTAGCTGGGTTTTTCCCCAGTTGAAGGACGCGTCATTCCCTCAGTGTGATTCAGTAGGCAGAGAAACATGGAATTGAAAGAGCCCACTGGACCAGCCTGTCAGTGCCCCATCGACTCCAGTGGGTTCCATCCTAGAGCTCACTGGTGCCCAGGGTTACACCCTGCTGCAGGAGCTTACACCCAATGAAATGGAAACCAAAAACATGTTCAGAGTTTGAGACCAAATATGTTTTTTTTCCCATCACCTTGAGAGGTGGAACTGGGCTGGTTTAGCTCTAGAAAGTTTTAAGGAACCAGTGAAATGAGCAGAGCCAAGTGCGCAGCTGCCTGGGAATGACGAATTGCCAGGGACAGGAATACCCTTGGGTCAGTTGTGGGCTCTTCAGAGATGTGATGTGGGCAGCAGGTTACAAAGGTGAGTTTCAGCCACACCGACATCGCTACTGAAAGTGTCCAGGGGAGACTCCACGGGTGGATGCTGCCCAGTGCATGAGGAGTTGCAGCAAACAAGAAGCTTTTTGACTGACCGTATGATAATGATCGCTAATTTGGGATAAAGGAGATTAAGTTCAAATTAATCCTCTATTTAAGAGCAGAGGCAATAGGGGTATTTCTTTTTAAAATCTTCCCTCAATCTCAGGCATTTTCAGCTGATTTACTTGGGGCACTGGCTGCACCGTGCCCAGTGTCAATGCTATGGTCTTGAGCACAGTGTCATCTGAGGGACTGAGCCCAAGCTTCGCACATGGGAGACAATTCAGAAGTGTCTCCCTCAAGTGATGCTGAGAGGATAACACTTGCAAGGTAAGCAAAGTTCAGGAAGATACATCAAAAATGAAATAGCAGCTACAAAGGGTGTTTTAAAACATCTGTGACGTAGTGAAGATGCTAAAAACCAGTTCCGCTAGAACATATCCTGTAAGAGCCTAAAAATTCCTCAGGAAAAAGCCTGCCAACAGCATAACAAGCCATAAAGTTTATTAAGCTAATAATTACACTTGTTGCTCTCAAGCAGAAACGCTTATACAAATCATAGGGTAATGCTCCAGGAGCGTTACAGAACGGAACAGAACGGAATGACGAGGTTGGAAAAGCCCTTTAAGCCCAATGAGTCCAACCGTCCCTGTCCTGTGCTGACCCAGATCCCTGAGCACCTCATCTCCCCTCTGTTAAACACCCCCAGGGCTGGGGACTCAGCCCCTCCCTGGGCAGCCTGTGCCACAGCCCCACAACTCTGCCAGGGAAGAACTTTGCCCTCCCAGCTGAGCTGACCCTGCCCTGGCCCAGCTTGAGCCCATTGCCCCTTGTCCCAGCTCCTGTCCCCTGGCTGAAGAGACCAGCGCCCACCTCTCTGCACCCTCCTGGCAGGGCAGGGCAGGTGGGGAGAAGGTCTCCCCTCAGCCTCCTCTTCTCCAGGCTCAACACCCCCAGCTCCCTCAGCTGCTCCTCAGAGGATTTGCCCTCCAACACCTTCCTTCCCCAGCTGGTTGCCCTTCTCTGGACACACTCCAGGGCCTCTATGTCCTTCTGATGGTGAGGAGTCCAGCATTGGACACAGCTTGATGTGAACATCATGAACAGGCACAGTTAAAGGTACACGAACGTTGTGACACTTAGATCTGTGAGTATGTAAGTGCTGACAGCTGAGACCTCCTCACTTCCTGACCACACTCTTTTCATTTACCTTCTTACTTCCCCTTTTCTTACCATAATAATTTTGCAAAAAACACACAAGATAAAGAATAAAAGCATCAAGTCACCAAGTACCTTCTGATATGCGGCTGTCCGGAAGGCGACCAGGGACTGCGGCCTCTTTGATTTACAGCTTGAACCATCAGCCTGCCCGTGCAGCTTACTCTGCCCTGTTGGTGACAGAGGAAGAACATTAAAGGACGTAAAGCACATGGCCTTAGGAAATATTCAACCTCATCTCTCCTTCTACTGGGTCACTGGCAAATATTTGTCAAGGCATCTTCTGATACTGAACTACTTCATTATCAGCTTCCCACAGGCTGAAATAATCGTGACTATAGCACACTCATGGTTCAGATCTTCCACAGGAGAAGCTTTTCCTTACAAAAACACAGTTGGTACCACCAGCAGTTACACCCTTGCAATGGCGTATCGGCCTGGTTACTGATGGGGGTGAGGGGATTCTCTGCGTGCAGCAGCTGGGCAGACACACAGCTACTTCGACATCAGCCACTTTTCGGAGGTCCCACTCAGAGGTTAGCCCCAGAGCTGCTGCCTCCTGGCTGCACTGACCCACCCAGGCTGGCAGGGCTGCTGCCTGGAGAGAAGGAAAGGACAGAACCCCCTCCATGCCTGCAGGAGCCCCAAAACTTGTCCTCACACGCTCTGAGAAGCGAGCCTGCCTGGGGGCCGGGGTCACACTAAAGCACGCGACTCCGCTGTTGGGTGTAGCCTGGTTGTCTTGGGTTGATCTCAGTGAAGAGTAAAGCTTTAAATAAAACATGGGATGGTGGTTTAATCCCTTTGTGAGTTTTGTATCAAAATAGACAGACTGGATGCCACAAACACTAGAGGTAATATCTTTGGGATGGGAGTTCTGCCACCATCCAGAAGCCACCGCACAAGGGTGACCTGTGACCCCGCGCCTGGCAGTGTTAACAAATACACACAACAGATACAAACACCCACATCATGGAGTAAAATAACACTGCACTAGGTGTTTGTGTGCTTTTATACAGCAATGTCATTTCAATAACTTTTCAAAACTTGTAAATAGCTCTTTGATGAATGTGGAGATGTCTGTCTGTCTGTCCACCCCCGGACTGGCAGCAGTACAGACACACCCATGTCACCTTTACCATGTATTTCTGTTCTGAGCTGTGAGCTCCACACCCAAGTCTGGCACCATTAAAGTGACAAATATTTTTGTCCCAGCAATTCAGGGGTCACAAGTAGCTGTGCCTTACTGACTGACCAAAGCCCCTGGAGAACCAGTTTCATTGGGGTCACAAGCAGCCTTCAAATGGCAGTGACCTTGCTCCTGTCCAAAATGAAGTCTCTGCGACCTGCTTTCATTCCCATGACCCATTCAGTCCACAAAAACAATACTGGGGTTAAAATAAACCATAGTGTGTGACCTGCCAAAGCTTTTTTGTGTTTTACAAGACCATCAAAACCACGTGGAACAAACACAATTCTATTTTAGGCCCCACTGCTTATTGAACTTTTTCTGGCAGGGGATGGATTCACGTGCTTTGGGCTGATTTCTGTATATCTCAACACATGAAGACATCACAAATGGAAACACAAAGGACAGTAGGGAGTTGGCATAGTGAAGAACAAGTAAGAAGACAGAGGCTTCCAAAAGTCATGGGGTGAATGGGAAGAAAGTGATGGGTGGGAAGTAATTTGTGAGAAGATGGCCTAGGAATGAAGGGGAATCCACACCCAGGACTGTGGATGCACCGTGCAAAGAAGTGGTGAGCATGGGATAACAGGAAAGAGGATGGAAGTAAGGACTCGACTCGAGCCCATGCAGCTCGTGGAGAGTGCAGTTAAGGATGGAACCAGTAAGTAAAGGCCTGCAACAGGCTTGGCCTGGGATCAGTTGGCTCTGGATTAAGTTGGATGGGAAATTTTACTGCAAACCCCAGAAGTGTGTTGGAGCCTTAATTCCAGAGTGCTGTGCTTCACGTCACAGGGGTTACCTCCTGTGGTGCCTGCTGGGTAACCTCCCATGGAAGGCTCAAGGTGGCCCACAAGTCACTGCGCGAACGTAAATCCTGTACTGTGGGTCTGGAACATGAGGTGGCATAAGCTGGCAGAGCTTTCTAATCAAATCCAGTGCTATCGGTTAAGAACACTCCCCTTTGCTTTGTGGTGTGGTGGCTCCTGTAGCAACGGCCAAAAGACAGCACCAGCCCAGCAAACCAGTCCCTTGGAAGCCTGATGCAGGCTCCCTCACGTTTATGTGTTTCACTTTTCTTAAGGAAAGGTTGCCAAATTTGCCTAAGTTTGTGATAGCTTTGAGATGTGGACAACTTTCCATTAGGATTGAGAAGGCTGTGCCAACATTATTTCCACTCAGGATGACTTAAAAGAATCGGAATCCAAATCTTTGAGTGTGAAAGGCTAGTGCATTAACTCATGGCCCTTCTTTGCCTCCATTGTGCTGTTAAACACATAGTAAAAGCAAGCAAACAGCAGAAGAGATAACTATGTTTGCCTGGGAATTACACTGCAAAGGAGGAAGAGAATGGGGCTTGGTGAAACAGCCAGATGGTTTGTTTAGGGAACCAGAGGACGCGCCTGGTTCTCCTCCAAAGAGGGGGAAAAGCACAGAGGAGGAATTGTATCATTTAACAGAAGTGCTTTTTCAGTCCCCAGACTAGGAATGCTACAAACCCAGCTCATTTTAGCACATCTAAAAACCTCCTAACAAGCCCGTGCTGGCCATGACCAGAGCTGATAGCCTAGGTCGCTGTGGCACCATCAAATGATGTTAAGAAGTGTGCCCAGCATGCTCAGGGACAGACTGCTGTGGCCAGCCACCAAGGCGACTGATTAACCAAGCTCTCTGAGACTGGGCTGTGCAGCAAACCCTTTACATGCACTAGCACAGCACCCACAGCAGAGAAACCAGATTCACTCCTCACCCTGAGCATGTACCTGTTACATTGTGATCTTTAAACTTGCTGCGTTCCACAATTTAAATGGTGCCAAGTGTTGCAATGCAACAGTCTGTCCTCTATGTCACCAGCCTCCCAGCTCCAAGAATTCCCTTGACTGCCTGCTATTTCATCCTTGCTTCTTTATTTCTGGTATTTGCACAGGTAGGAATAATAGCTGAACTCCTGGATTTGAGCACTGCAGGCTGTAGAATCTAAGGAGCAAGGCAGGAAGGGCAGCATGGCGCTCAGTAACCTAGCAACATTCACAACACAGCACAACAGTCCTGGCCGGACGCTACAGCTTGTTTTACAGTGCAATTCTGCTTGCAGGCCTGGTCTTGGCAAGGGAGCTGGGGCTGCAGAAGAAAACTCTTTGTTACATCCTTAAACTTATGTTGTTGCCTTGGTCTCTCAGGTGGAAATCAGTTGGCTTTGCTGCAGGAAGAGTAGATTGAAGCAGTAACTCTGATGGGCTGTGTTTTGCTGCCAGCTCGGCTGCCTCCAAGGCGCCAGGGGGCTGTGCTGCGTCCCTTGGCTCTCACCTTGGGCCTGCGAGGAACAAGGAGTCCTACAGAGCCAGTAATGCTCTGTGGTTCAGAAAAACCTCGTTAAGACTTGGAGATGCCCCCTCCCCTGCCAGCACCGTGTCACAGCTTTGTGTGGCTGGGTTCTGGTGGAGAAGGGGGCTGCACCACTGACTTTTTTTGCCTTCCAGAACTGCCATCAGGGCCTAACATAAACATAGAATCCCAGACTGGTCTGGGTTGGAAGGGACCCCAAGGATCACAGAGCTCCAACCCCCTGCCACAGGCAGGGACACCAACCTCCAGGCCTGCAGCTACACAAGGTTGCCCAGGGCCCCATCCAACCTGGCCTTGAACACCCCCAGGGATGGGGCACCCACCCCCTCTCTGGGTAGCCCCTGCCAGCCCCTCACCACTCTCTCTGCAAAGAACTTCCCCCAATATCTCATCTCACCCTTCCCTCCTCCAGCTTCACTCCAGCCCCCTTGTCCTGCCAGGCTCTGCCCTTGAACAAGCTGATTCCCCTCCTGTGTCTCTGCTCCCTTCAGGGACTGGCAGGCTGCAATGAGGTCCCCCCACAGCCTTCTCTTCTCCAGGTTGACCCAGCCCAGCTCCCTCAGCCTCTCTCCGTTGGGGAGCTGCTCCAGCCCTCTGAGCATCTCCCTGGCTCCTCTGACCCCTCTCCAACAGTCCCACATCTTCCTTGTATTGGGGCCCCAGCTCTGGACACAGGACTCCAGCTGGGGCCTCAGGAGGGCAGAGCAGAGGGACAATCCCCTCCCTGTCGCTGCTGCCACCCCTCTGCTGATGGAGCCCATGTTGAGGTGTGACATTCTCCTACCCATGTCAACAAGCTGGCCTCAGTCAGTGAGCAGAGTCAACAGAAGAAGAATTAAACATCTGGACCCAGCTACTTCTACTGGGAAAGTGTTTTTCTCCCTCTAGAGCATGCAGACCGCCCATGCTCAGTTCGATCACAGAGATGTAATCAGCTGAAACAAACGGGGGAAGAGTGATTAAAAAACACCACCCCTCCCCTGAAACCTCAAGCCACAGGGAAAAAAAACCCCACTGTTGAGTCGCTAAATCTCTTGGAGATAGAAAGGTCCCACCCTACTGATGCAAGATGAAAACAGAACTCTAACTTGCATACTTGATGGTGACTTCATCATTTAATTAAATCACGCATACGTAAGATGAGATCATTCGCTGAAGATTTATGCCCAGAAGCGCGTTTGCTCCAGAGCCAAACCTTCATTTACCTGTGGGTTAGCAGCCATGATAGTGTAATTCCCATCATCATCCAGGGTGGAGGCTGCAGTATGCAGTGAGCAAGTTCCATCAGGTTCTCTCTGGATTCGGTAGTGATCGCTGCGTTTGGAAATTTGCTTCCCGTCTTTAAACCAATAAATCTGCAGGACAAAACAAGGCAGGTCAGAGGTGGGCGCTCACTGTCAGCTAAGTAATTAATGGTGCTCACAAAGCTTAACGGCTGAAATTCGCCCTGGTAAGCGTGAAGAACAGAATCACAGGGGTTGGAAGGGCCCTCCAGAGCCCATGGGGTCCAACCCCCTGCCAAAGCAGCTCCCCAGTTCATATTGCACAGGTCGGTGTCCAGACAGGTCTTGAATATCTCCAGAGAGGGAGACTCCACACCCCCTGGGCACATGCCATGAGCCACTTTCACTTAATGAAAAGGTTCAAGTTAACAACCAGCTGAAAGAGAAAGGCTGCAGCACGAGCACAGAGGTGTGTCAGGGCCATACCCACCCCGAGGACAGAGCAGGACCTGAACATCGCCACGGTTGGAAACAAATGTCCTTACAAAGAAAAGATCTCATTTCAGAGGACACTGCTAGGTTTGAATTGTGAGTTCACTTATATCTGAAGAAGCTGCAGAAAGAATAATGCCAATGCTCTCTTTTCAGAACGTAAATGCATAAACCAAGGTAATTCTAGGAATAATTGATGAATTAAATGATGAATGATTAAGATCACAGTTAAAGCTGCAGTTTCGCTGACAGGACCAGACCAAAAAGCCAGGAGGGGACTCAGCTGCTCATGCTGTTGGTGAGCCCTTCAGCCTGAGGATGGGCCAGCCCAGCAGAAGGAAAGCCACGGTATCACCCCAGCACAACAGTCATCCACAGAAACAGGCGGCGTTACACACCACCGGGAAGGACTTCAAAGCAAGGCGGCACACACAGATAGCCTTCAACAACCACACGCCAACACCGGTGCGGTTCCAAGTTGTACTGAGCAGTTACATTATCCATCAAACAGGTCTTTTCCATTACTTTTGATACATAATTTTAGACTCTGGCTGACCCAAGATCTACTTTCAGCCTGCCAAAAAAATGATGTATGCAGAATAATATCTTATAGTAATCCAGGACGGGTTTTTTAATGCCTCAAACTTGAGGTGGGAAAAAAACCCCACCAAATATTTTGACCTAGCTTTGGGGGTGGGTTTGGGGTGGGGTTTCTTTTGCTAAATGTTAAAAATAATATAAAAGCCCAAACTGAAATCAGCTGGAATTAAGAGAGAAGAGTGGTGTATGCATGAAAACACATGTGAAAACTTTTCTACTGGGAAGGCTGCAGTCAGCTCCCCAAGCCTGTGTTTAAGCAGGACACTATTTGTGTGCCATGTCAAAGCACGTGTCGCACTGTAACCCCAGGGTCGTTCAGCATCTAAGTCACTGGTGCAGATGCCAGCAGAGTTTTCAGGAGGTTAACTTACAAGACTGTGTTTGCCCCGGTTGCTGGGACTGTTCAGTGTGATGGAAACACCTGTGTTTTCCTCTGTGCAATTTCTGAGGTGGGACTTCAGGCCTTAGAGCGAGGGAAGGGTGCCGGCTGCTCACCAGGGAAACCAAAGTGACAAAGCAAAGCACAATTCCCAGTGGAGTTAAATACGCCAGCTTCTTCATACGTGCCAGCATTTCGGAGCTCTAAATCCCTCACTTCAGGGGAAAAGTTAAGGGTATCGTTTTTTAAGTTTCTCAAGAAGACAATGGAGAAAGTTTTGGAGGGAAGGAGTGGAAATTTCCCTTAAAAATTAATTACCATGTATGGTTTTTATATTAACAAGCATTCCGTGTAACTCGCGATGATTTCATTTCCTCACTAGCTGGTTCTCCTTGTTCCCCACTCTGTCTGTCAGCAGCCTTGCAGAGGCTGCAGCGCTAACAAAAGATGTAGTCATGTCTTCTTGTCTGCTGACCGAGCACTTACTGGAGATGCAGAAGATATCTGATCACTTATATACACACACTAATGGATGCTGGTAACAACACAGCACCCAAAAATGAGTTTGAACTTGCATGCTTTACATGTGTCATAACGCTGCTTGGAAATCTACTGCGCTAAGTAGTAATTATTTAATAACAATGCGCTTATCAGCAGTATCAGGAGACGTGCCAGGAACTATTACATGGAAATACATGCAAATATGGACTGCACCAGCTATCCAAACATCACCCATCTGTTATCCGACACTTCTTGCCACTAAGTTTTCAAGCACTGGCATTGCTGGGCTTCAGTACGTTCTTTGTACTACCCTTACCTGACACGGAGTTAGGAGGTGAAACACTGCGGCTGCCGGACACAGGGAAGTATATTCTTTCTAGGATACCTCGCAATAAATGCACCAATATGCTACGTGAGCACCAGGCACGACATCTACACTGCTTTTATTTGCACCAGGAACCTATGTGTAATTGCTAGAAATACAGTGGAGCACCCAGTACAAAGGGGGGTTGATCTCAGGCAGCACAGGCATTTGTAATCACCAAGGGAAGAGGAGTGTTGGAGCTTTGTGCATTATCCATGCCTCAACTAACCTTTGGTAAGGCATTGTCCTAATTCTGAAGAGAAAGGTCCCTCAAGAGGAAGCATTCCCCAATCCCTCCTGTCTCACCACAGGTTCTCATTTTAAAGAGAAAGGAGTTTCACATTACACAGAAGGTTAAAACAAAAGTAGGCTCGGAATTAAAAAGTCATTTTTATGAAGACAGAATTTGTACATCAGTATCCAATTTACATGGCATGTTCAGGGGAAAAAATAATCAAGCCAATAACCCTGCTTAGAAAAATCCCTTGTAATGAATGCCAGATTTCAGAAACGCTGCAGTCCTTCCCGAAGCCATTCCTTGGCAGAGCTGACAGAATACTTGGAAGGGAGGAGCTTCAAGTTAGTAAATTATTTCCAGCTTTTCATTTGCCAAAATAAAGAATTTATCCAGGGGCAACACTTCCAGCTTCAACAAATGACAGCAGAAGGGCAGCCCTCAGCCATGGAGCATTTCAAAATCGCTGTCTTGGCACGCTCTGTCAGAGGAAGACACGGGCTTTGACATTTGTGGAGCTCAGCTAACGAGGAGCCATCCAAGAAAACCAAAACTGGTTCCATCCCAGGCAACTGAGCAGATCACACAAAGCACATGCAAGGGAATGGAGTAAAGGGTCCTACTCCCAGGTGCAAGAGCAAATACTGTGCCTGCTTTGCTGCTGCAGAAAACCAGAGCCCGGCTCTGAATCGGTGCTCTCAGAGACTCCTTTATAACACCCTGCTTGAGGGGAAGCACTAATGATGCGGTTTCTTGGCTGCGCAATCCCCAATGACAAAACAAGGCGAGTGAGGGAAAGGAGACATCCTCTTTCATCTGTCTTAGATCAGATTAAGATGCCTGTGAAACTACACCTTAATTGAAAACTGTGAAAATTAGGGAATGGTGAAGTTGACTAAGTCTGACTCATTACAGGTCATCTAGCAACTCATCTAGCAACTCCGTCATATGCCTCGGGCAAAAAGCACCTCTCCAGTAGAGCACTGCACCTCCAACTAAGGAACCCATTTGTCTTCCACCCTTATCCAGCACAACAGACTCTGCTGTACGGTTGTCTCAAAAAA
This sequence comes from Hypotaenidia okinawae, assembly GCA_027925045.1. NCBI lineage: Eukaryota > Metazoa > Chordata > Aves > Gruiformes > Rallidae > Hypotaenidia > Hypotaenidia okinawae. Next base: position 34,278,610 of record BSDF01000004.1, read on the forward strand.
CTCATGCTGGACATCAAAGGTTTGGTTTCCAGTCAGACTGGGCTCATCTTCTCAGTGTGTGTGCCCTCGGTTTGGAGCAGGAGTGCTTTCTTGAGATGAGCCTACTGATCAGCCCCTTACTTTGCAGCAGTTCACATCGCTTTGTGGTCCTGGAACACAGAATTGGATTTCTCTCAGTGGAAAGGAAGCCAGAAAATGTGGTCTGAGAACACATCTCATGTGCTGCCTCTGCTCCAGTCTGTGGGACAAGATGAGCACTAGTCTGAAGTACGACCCCCCTTAATGCACACAGGGACGGATGTCGCAGTCTGGTCTGTGCTACGTGTTACTGCAGATGTAGCCCTAGTTCTCTGCTGGTCATTCTCTGCCACCTGAGGAAGGCTGGTTTTCTTTCCACAGTTGATGTGGCATCAAACACCCAGATCACTGGACATGTAAATTCATTTGCATTTCTCTCTGTTCAAAACCCTAAACACCTGTGAAACTTACACTGGAGGAGACTTGGATGTGCTGGCTGCTGTGAAGATCTCACTGAAGAGATAAGGCACCTTTGATCTTGCCTAAGAAGAAGAGAGCCCCTATGCATGAGGTCACTGCATGAGCTGCAAGGACCTCAGGAGGAGGATACTGGCTTTGTTGAGGAAGCTGAGGGAGCTACTGCTGCACAATGAATCCGCTGAGTGCTAAGGAATTGCTGAAATGGTTAAACACAAGCTACCAGAGGTGGGCATCCTTCCAGACTACTGACCTCATACAACTGGTGCTTTCTACATTTGCTAAAAGGAAATGCCTCCCAAGCCCAACCTTCCCTCATCATTAAAACTTCACCATCATGTCTCATCTTGCTGCTGGCATATATGGGAACTTAGGGTATTTCTTATGCCTTTCTCTGCCTCTCAATACAATTTAGCCTCGTTAGGATGTACAGGTATAAACTCTGCAACACTGATGAACCCAGAGGTACCATGCTGGCTCCTAAACCAGAAGCAACGTTTTTTGCATTAGTGTGTTGTCAGAAGAGATATGACACCTCATAGCAGCTAGGAATCATTCTTGTCAAGGGAGAACGTCTGCTGTTCGTCTAAGATACAGCCCCCAGGGCCCAGGGCCTGACAGTAAGGTACCAATACAGAACACTCGAGACTGTTTCTCAACACATTCACCCTCTTTTCTTACCTTTGGCTTTGGATTTCCTGCCACTTTGCATGTAAATGTGACTGGCATTCCCTCAAAGATTTTGTAATGCTTCAGCTTTATCTCAAAATACGGTGACATGCTGTTATCAAGAGGTTCATCTCCATGTTGCACCTCGTCATCTGATTCTTCCACAGGAGATCTCTCAAGCCTGTATTCGATTTCACTGATCAATCTTTGCTCAAAGCTGGAGACTTTATACTCCTGTCAAACAAGGAAGGTACATATTAGCATCCAGCTTCAACACACTGCTCAGCAAAATGGGTTCCTAATGTTTGAGGGGTTTTACTCTACTGATCTTTGGCAATATATTAGGGGTTTACATATAAAAGGAAACTGTATCTTGTTGAAGAAAAACACAATAATCCATGCCTCCAATAACAATGAAACAATGAAGACATCTGGTATGAGACAAAATTGTATTTCATGTTATCTTAAGGTCTAATTTATAAGGGGAAGGAAAGTCATTGGTTGCTTTCTTCCCATTTCTGAAAAAAGCCTATAACAATAAAAGTATTCTGAAGCAGTTCATAAAGACAAAAGAAACACACTAATATTTCCTTGAGGGTACAGGCAGATTTAGGGTTGGTTTTGTTTCCAGATGGCCAGAAGACCATCTGGTTCACATCTGCTATTTGCATAGCACAGTTAACTGGACGCTGCACCAGAAGGCCAGAATGATTTTGTTTATACATGCCTGTAAAAATGATAAGGAAAGGAAAAAAGAAAAAGGAAAAAAGAAAAAGGAAAAAAAGAAAAAGGAAAAAAAAAGAAAAAAGGAAAAAAAGACTGCCAACACAGACAGCCTGTGAGAGTTGCCTCCTCCTTCTCCTGTTGCCATGCTCCTCTTTGGCAAAAAGTCCCTCTTCTTCCTTCAAACCAAACTGTACCATAAGAGTACTCGAGACACACAAACCAGAGTGGGAAGTTTCACCCAGCGTAAAACACTTGGGCTTGTTTCCCTTTGCTAGCCCAACACTAGGAAAGGGTCCTGTGACACACACTAATTCAGGCTTTGGAACTGCCTCTGCAGCATGAAAGCCCTGCTTTGAATCTCAGTGATGACACAGGGAACATCAGGACATACAAAAGCTCAGATACATTAAAAATACACCTGCACAAGCCAGCGCTCTTCTCAGTCAGCAGAAATTCTGGCCTTCTATCAAACGACCTTTGGCCATGGCCTCTGACTCTTATTTAAGGTAGAATGTTTGTCATACACCTCCTTTCACACACCCACCCTCTATCACTGCCTCTGGCCTGGGAATGTCAGGTAGTCTTTCTCCTGACTGGTTCCAGAACCAATCATAACCCTCAATTAACCATAAAAAAAGGAAGGAGAGAGAAGCACCTTTGTGAACTGCAGATATTTAAAACATCTTTGTTCTCTGAAATTCTGCCATAACAGCAAACCAGGAGGTACACGTGGTGTACATCCAAACAGCTGGTGTGGATGCAGGGCTGTTAGTATGGGTGCAGGTTAACTATCACTGCGGTTAAGCTACCCGTGCTCCAGCAGTTAGGCTTATAGGCCATCATCCTGAAGGGACTGCAGCCCAAACCTCCCCAGTTATTAATGTTAGGTGACCTCTCATTGTTAGCCAAGAGCAACAGAAGGGAAAAGACACAGTTGACAGAGGAAAAAAACCTAAATCAACAGACAGTGAGACAGAAGGAGGTGAAAACATTAACCTTCTGGATATCCACAGGACTTGCTACGGAAGAGCCGACAGAGCGAGCTTCCTGCAAGGGCAGAGAAAAAGATCAAGAGGCAGAAAGGAGACCAAGAGCCATCCAGGACAGCTTCTCAGGTTTCATCAGAACATACATTAGGTGGTAACATAAGCAAGCGAGTGCTACGTGTTTCCAGAGAGCAACTCTGGCATCTGAACAACGGGAAGGTGTAGTTGGCCTTTCAAGCAGACTCTCTGTTGTGTTTTTGGTCTGCGTCCCAACAGTGCAGATTACACAAATGAAGAGAAGATGGTTTTGAGATAGGAGATGTATTTCTGCCTTGAGAGACTTAAAGGTCAGGATGGAATAGGATAAACGGAAGAGTTTAAAGCAGAGAGCAGACATTTGAGAACTCTCAACCTTATGGAAAAGCTGAGCAATAGGCATGTGATCCTCCAGTTTACTTCACTGATGGGTAACATATGACTTCTGTAATCAAAACCATCCTATCTTCTGTATGTTTACTGTCATATGTAGGTCTTTTATAAAAGATAACTGCAGCCCATAAAAAAGAAAAAAAATAAAGGATTTTTTTTTTATTTTCCTATGAAACTGCAGAGTTCTGTGGCACCTGTATAGCAGGCTCTTCTTCTGGCTCCTGTATATTGAAGACAGTCGCAGCACTGTCGGCTCCCAGCAATCGACGAGCCATTTTCTCCTCGTATGTTAATCTCTGGACAAAAAAAAACCCCAAACATATGAAAAGGGGATGAGGGGGAGGAAAATAAAGACAGAAAAGTTCTTATTTCTCATTGAGAAGTACAAAGTGGCTAGACACAAAGCGACGCTTTAAGTAACACTAATAAAAGAGAGCAGCAATATGCTTCAGACAGACATTTTCTATCACAGTTTGTAATGCATTTTTTTGGCATGACAAGTGGCTCTTTTGGGTTAAGCAACCCTTGCCCTGACTCTGCCATTTGTCTCCATCCTCCTGCCAGAAACTTGGGCAGGAATGAGCAATAGGAACTGCTTAAATCAGCATGGCTGTCAGAAAGGGGCATGTCAAATCATCCCAGATCTCACTCCTGGATGTTCTTCTCGGCTCTTACATTAGAACCACATGGCAGAAGACTCTGCCAAAAATGCTAAGGACATCCTACTCTTCTTGATTATTTTGTCAAAAATATGACAGCGTTATAGATTAATACATTCTTTAAGGGGTTTTAATTTCTATTTCTTCTTACTCTTTTGCAAAGTAAGGAAACAGCTTATAAAAGACAATTTACCTCAGAAGGTAAAGCAGGTTAAAACAAAACCTTAAGGGTGCAATTCAACTATTTCATGATAATTTTTCACCTACATTCGATAACACCTTTCAAGTATTTAGGGAATTTCTTACATATCAACATTGCAAAAAAACCCAGCCCAACAACTAAAAAAAAGCAGCCAGTGACTGCAGGGCAAACTCGTTACATTGGGAAATGCCTCACTGAACAGACATGTCAAACAGTGGGAACTGGAAAACCTTACATCCACTTCATGCTTTCCACTTTTTTTTTTCCAATGAAGCACTTTTCATGCTTCATTAGCATTTTTTAACAAAAGCTAATTTCAATTTATTTTTAAAATATATTTTAGCAAAAGAGCAGTCTGAAGCTCCCAAAAACTAGATAGTAAGGTTGGCTTGGTACAGGCATCTAAGGAAGTAATGAACTTTTTGTCACTCTAATTTCTTGTGTGATCACTCCAAGTGATGAGGACACAAATAGAATTACCCAGCACGGGAATCCACAAGGCAAAAGCCTCAAGGCAAGCACAAAACATGAGTTTACTTGGTTCAAGCCCCCACATCATCTGATCACAGTTGGTTTGTTTCTTTTTTTCCTTCCTTGGGCCATGTGGGCTTTCTCAGGACATTCCATTCATGTGTGCAGGCCAAACATCTCTCTCACTTTCCAAAATAGGCATTGATGGTCATGCTCAGCCCACCTCCTCTGAAAAACCAGGAGGCAACGTCGGAGGGTGATTCTGCTTAACTGCTGCAGAAACCTGCCGAGCCCCGTGCAGTCAGTTAAGAACAGCAGCACTACTCACTCCAAAGATTTTCCCTCTTTTGCTTCATTAACCTTATCAGGCACCAGAATCCAGCAGCTCTGGGCTATCTCCTTGGACTCGACAGCCTGTCTTACACTGTGACACTGTAGTCCACATATCTAGCGTGGCAGCAAATTGATCGTGGGAATCCTAAAGCACTTCCAGTGACATGAAGGGAGCCCTGGGCATTCAGATGCTTCTGAAAACATTTCATTGAAAAACCAGGGGTGACAGTGTAGTTTTTTTAATTACTTTCCTCTTAATAGAGATTCCTGCTTCAAAGGCATTCAAATCAATGCCTTAATAATGGTAATTAAGTCTCAGAAGGGTTGCTTCTCATCAACTCTGAGCAGGAAGAACTTGGGATTTTTTACCTTCCATGCACATCTTCCAGTGCACAAAAATTAACAGTTATGCATTTCTCCTGTTTGATAGGCCTGTACTACCTCATTTCTTGGCTCCTTTATGCAGGTCGTTAACTCCTGCTAAATTAGTCTGTAAATTACTACTATAGCTTATTTTTAATTCTATTGGTCAGAAAAGTCCCACAAGTGCAGAATCCTGGTTCCTACTGGTTGTTTCTCACCACGTGTCCCTCTGATGTCCACTCTCCTGGCACGCTGTTCAACAGCTGGGAAAAAGGTAAAATGAGCCTGGAATGGTGAAGATTATGCATATGCTTACAGGCCAGCCACTCAGTCATGCACAGGCAAGAGAAACATCCTTGGAGGCAGAAAAAGCCCTCGAGGTACAGGCTCTGCAGGCTTCTTATGCAAATTCATCACCTTTGAAACCTCCGCTGCTTTGTGAAGTCCAGTAAAGTTGTTGAGCCAAAAACATACACTAACATTCCTTACAGAGATGCAGTCTTGGGAATGCAATTAGGAATAGTAAATGCATCAAATCTAAAAATAATCTACAATAATTATTTTATATGCAGCATATCTGGGAAAAATTGCCCTCGATCCCCGCTCCCGGATTTTATGGGCGCATACCGGCTGCCCGTTGTTCAGCAGGTCTTCCTTGAAGCGAAGTTTTCTTTCCAGATCCTGTATTACAGCATCTTTTGACCCTTGAATCTCTTCATCTGATGCTATCCTAGCCGTTCTGCCAGTTTTCTTGGGAAACCCCCTGCAAAAGAGTACAGGAAAATTCATAAGCTTTCCTGGGATCGTTGGTATTTAGGAATTTATCTGGAATCACCACTATTAGTGAAGGAAACAACCTCATGTCTTTGAAATTGGAGATCTGGCATCTTCCTATGCTGCCCCCCAAGCTCAGATCACTGGTTCCACGTGGTTAGTTTAAGGGCAAAGTTAAACCGGTGCTTTATTTGTGCATTTTGTACTCGGGATTTTGTAGCGGGGAGCAAGCACCATGCACTCACAGAGGAGGCTGATGAGCAGCACAGCAAAGCAAGAGGAAACTCTAAAGCATGTCTAGATAAGCAGGGATGAAGATAAACTACGTCCTGTGAAGTACCAGGTGGACAAAGATCAGAAAGATGGAAGATAAACCAGTTAATAATTAATTTCCTGTAATATTCATTAACTAATTCCTTTGTCACAAGCTACACAACACACAACACATAACTTCATGTTTATTCTTCGTATCTCCATGAACACATGCCCAGAAGGCAACATGGAAAAGTTGCCTGTGCCACAGCCCCACAACTCTGCCAGGGAAGAACTTTGCCCTCCCAGCTGAGCTGACCCTGCCCTGGCACAGCTTGAGCCCATTGCCCCTTGTCCCAGCTCCTGTCCCCTGGCTGAAGAGACCAGCGCCCACCTCTCTGCACCCTCCTGGCAGGGCAGGGGAGGTGGGGAGAAGGTCTCCCCTCAGCCTTCTCTTCTCCAGGCTAATCACATCCTGTTTCTCCAATGACATCACACGCGATTAAAACACCAATAATCATTCAATATCAGTCAAAGCACTTCATCGGCTGACGAGGGCTCAGCCAGCTCCACAGGAATGACTTATGGGAAACACGGAATCGAACTGGGCAAATGGCCAAACTCATGGATGACATGGGAAAAAAAAATCACAGGAGAGTATAAAGGGTAAACTCCTTGTCAGCACACAGAGTAATAATTTAATTACCCAAAAGTTAAACAAGGAGATAAATTCTGCTGGCTATTGTTGGGTGCTGTAACACGGTGAGAGGAAATTCATTCTGCAGCAAATGCTTTCAATGGCCATTTTTAGCATCACTCACAAGGAAACAATGCAAGTGCTGTCAAAAGCTGAAAAGGAATTAAGTGAATAGATGGAGAAGACAATAATTGGAAACATTTCTGTCTCGATTCCTAAAACATTTCATATTCTGCAATTGAAAGAAAATTTAAAATAGGAAAAATGGTGAAGTTCTTGTGAAAAGAACTGCATTTTCATGCTAACTCACAGACATTTCCCTCATGTTGCAAAGAGCCAGAGAATGACATCCCTCACCCTAGAAATATTCAGACGTTATCTGGAGAGCTGCTCAATCACCAGGCAGAGTAACTCCCTCAGCATTTGCCCTGGAACGTTCTTGGTCACAAGTAAGTCTCCACTTTGTTTTGGGGAAGAAGTCAGGAAAACCATCCCATTTACAAGGAGGCAAGAGAACACTATAAGGAAGGGGGAAGGTCTCTTGATGTAAGAGATGCTTCAGTAGGTCAAGAAATGTGAGGACAGTAAATGCAAAGGAAGATGTGGAAGGAGAACAGACAGGAGAAGTTGGGAAAAAGGAATCAGAAGGTAATGTCCAACAAGAAGGCAGCACCAGCTACTGGAAGGCTACTGGAAAGGTGGTGTCTGTCTGTCTCCTCACAGGCTTTCCCATCACCTTCCAGTCTCTGATCCAGCCCAGCGCTGCCGTAGAACCGAGGCTTGTCGCTTTTTGGGGACAGACACACAAAATCCAGCCAACTTCAAAGGAAATTTGGCATCAGCTTGTGCCAGCTGCTAATGGAGATGCACATGCTACCTTGAAAATTCCACATGATACATTCAGAGGTGCAGATTCAGTTTGCCATTCTTCCCAACTTCATACTTGAATGACAAATAGCAGGAAAAGACCTGCTCGTGCTGGGCACTTGGTATGCTGTGAGGGTAGAAGGTCCAGTTTGCCCCACAGAGTCACAGCACTGCATGAAGAGAGAGGGATGTGCTCTGGGAGGATTTCAGATAACAAGTGAAAGCTTTTTCTGAAGCATCACCAGTGCCTCTGAAGACAAATCACGCCCGTGTTTCGAAGGGGAAAGAGCACCAAGAGAATTACAGGCCAGTAAGTCCAACGTGTCCACCAAACACAAGAAAACAATATCATAGTCCACTTCAACATGGTGTCAGAGAATCAGGGAATGAAGACTGAATCCTACCAAGCCTCCTGTTCCTCTCTCTGTTGGGCTAGAGGACATGCTGGTGGGCAGAAAGAAGCAGCTTTGATACACTTCAGTTTATAGCCTTCTGGAGTTGCAGGATGCTCCCAAGTGAATCAGGAAACAGAGGCTGGCTGAAATCTCTATTGTATGGCTGTATAACTGGCTGAAAAAGCTTCCCAGGGAGTCACAAGTGTTTTCTTTTTTCCTGTTAAGCTGGCAGAAGAAAGACCAATGAGGTCTTTCAAGGTCTGTGCATACGGAGTCCAGCACTAAGTACTCCAACCTCCCAACTGGGATGATGACATAAAAAAGTGCATTTCATAGAATCATAGACCCTCTGTGATCACTGAGTTTCTACCCCTTGCCACAGGCAGGGACACCAACCTCCAGGCCTGGAGCTACACAAGGTTGCCCACAGCCCCATCCAACCTGACCTTCAACACCCCCAGGGATGGGGCACCCACCCCCTTTCTGGGCAGCCCCTTCCAGCCCCTCACCACTCTCTCTGCAAAGGACTTCCCTCCAATATCTCATCTGACCCTTCCCTCCTCCAGCTTCACTCCATCCCCCTTGTCCTGCCAGTCTCTGCCCTTTGAACAAGCTGATTCCCCTCCTGTTCCTCTGCTCCCTTCAGGGACTGGCAGGCTGCAGTGAGGTCCCCCCACAGCCTTCTCTTCTCCAGGCTGACCCAGCCCAGCTCCCTCAGCCTCTCTCCATAGGGGAGCTGCTCCAGCCCTCTGAGCATCTCCGTGGCCTCCTCTGAACCCTCAGATTTTCTCAGAATTTTCTCAGATTTCCTCTGAATTTCTCAAGATTGGCTGATGACATTGAACCTGCAGAGGCTGCCACTTGTTTGAAGGTAACCCCTGTCATTTACAGCAGTCTTCCCAATTAGCCTAGAAGTCTAATGATGATGAAGCTCAGGAAGAATGTTCAAAGCGTGACAGCACCCCAAATGGAAAATCAGCACTAACATCTCCAGCATCTCTCCAGAGCCTAGGAGATTAAACCTTGGACAATAATGCCATTATTTCAAAAGGAAAAGAAATGTAATTCTGGGACACATTAGCACATGAAACCTCATTGTTTTCCTTTGTTCCTTGCTGTTGGCCACTGAATGTGGTTTTACCACTGAGCTTCAAGAAAAATACAGCAGAGTGGAAAGTCTCAGAAAAAGAAAACTGCCTGATGCTTTGCAAAGCTTAGCATTTGTGACAAACTATGTCTCACACACACATATTTATTTAGTCAGGAAATGTGGAGAACAAACAGAGAGAGGTGAATCAAGCACAAAAAATGATAAAATAGTCATCAGTCAACCATTCCTTGTGCCCATCGAGGACGATAAGCAGACAGCAACTTAAAGAACGCCGGCTCTAGCTGAGACAAAAACAAGAGAGACCTTTCCTCTCTCCACCCTCCAACACTGACAGCTAAACACTGGAACAAGTCATATAGGGAAGCTACGGAATTTTATTTAAGAACAAGGGATGCAAATACCTCAGCAATGGCCTGGGGATCCCTGGCAGCTTTTACCAGGAGTGGCAGACTCCCTAACAACCTTCCAGATCTCCGATTGTGTGCCAGAACACCCTGAGCTCTGCACGGTGGGTGTGGAAGTGTCATCCAAGACCTGGACAAAGCAACTTGCTTGAAAAACAGGTTCTCTTTACTTACATGGAGAAATGAGGATTTAAGCAAGGAAGTAGCTGGTTTAAAAATATAACTATAAAAATTAGTCTCAGTCAAATTGCCTTTAGAAAACCCCTCTCTTTCAGAACTGTTTTAAACAGGGACACAAAAGAAGAGGTGCAGAAGGAACTGTAATTCTTCCTGCAGATGCTCTATTCCCACCCTCCCCTTAGAACAGCTCACCTTCCCTACATCTATGCACTTCAAAATGTGTACATCAAAGGGTATGTCCGTACATGCCTCCCACCAAGCTAGCTTTTAAGACATACATTCTTGAGATGAATTTCAAAATGCCTACAAGGCAACGGCAACAGACAGAAGGTCCTTGGTCAGCCTGTCCTCCTGAGCACAGATCAGTTCAGCTGAAGAGGGGGTTACATGTCACAGCCTGGCAGCAAACTTCCTTGAGCTGCTTTTGTGAACGTTTCTCAGCAACCTTACGTGCTCTTAGCTGGATGCACAAAGTTCCCAAGATTTGTGTCCTCCTCAGTGACCTATCAAGCTTTCTTTTCACCTTTTCTCAGGGCTAACATCAAAGAAAACATTCTGCCAACTCATTTTTTATCTGTTGTTGATTCTTCACCTGGTGGAATTTCAGAGCACGCTGTGAGCATTAATGTGGCAGGAGGTAGCTGGAGAAGGCCAGTTTCAAGATGTTGACACCATTACTCTTGAGCACACCACCAGCACCAGTGTGCAAAGGAGCCTTTCCAGAATCCCACTGCAATTCAGAGAATTTTTAGCACCCCCAGACGCTGCATCACTGGAGTCACTGAAGGCCTGAATACAGAATCATAGGGGTTGGAAGGGACCTCCAGAGACCATCAGGTCCCCTAGGACAGGTCACACAGGGCGGTGTCCAGATGGGGCTGGAATCTCTCCAGAGAAGGAGACTCCACACCCCCTGGGCAGCCTGTCCCAGGGCTCCCTCACCCTCACTGGGAAGAAGTTCTTCCCCAGATTGGTGAGGAACTCCCTGTGCTCCAACTTGAGCCCATCGCCCCTTGTTCTGTCCCCACAGACCCTGAGAAGAGGCTGGCCATGTCCCCCTGTGTCTCACTATGATTTATTAGGCTTTTTTTGGTCAGAAAGGGCACAACACAAGTCCCCAAACATGGTCCTCTCAATTCACACAAAGATGTTTGACAGCAAAGGTTGTTTTTGCAACCTCAGCTTGGCTCCTCTTAGCTTTGACTGTACGCCCCAGCATTTGTTTAGAAAGAAGGCCAAAGCAGCAGTTCTTCACATGTTTTAATTACACCAAGCACATGCTGGATGCGATTCCCTCTTTTCCTGTGTACCCTTTACAGTGTAAACAAGGGCAACAGGCTGGCTGCTGTTATCCTTCCAAGAACAAATTCCTCTTTGCAGCCAATATGGCTCGGTTTCACAGAAATCCAAACCAAGTCTCTGGTACTGAGGTAATGAACAGTAACTTCAGTATTCCTTTAAAAACTAAAGCCTTCCAAAAAATACTGCTAAGTCCTGCCTGCCTTTTTTCACTTACTGTATGAACATAGTTACTACAAGCACTGCAAGAGGTCCCCAACTTCCAAGCTGCAGCTGAGGATTAGAACCATTTCGTCCTGCTCTTGCTGCACATGCCTTGGGGACCAGGAGTCAGGTCCATTCAGTGGCGTGGCCTGGCGTGCATCTGAGGTAAAGGGGTGCCCAAGGCACAGACCTGACTGAGAATGACTTGCACTAAACAGAACGACGGTAATAGAAGTTCAATTATCTCCACCACCCAGGAAAAGGTGACGAAATCAGCCCTCAGCTGGATAGGATCGCGACTGACATGAATGATACGTAGTTCTGAGCCCTTTACCATACAAATTGTTACTTAAATATTTAAAGGTGAATCAGTAGGTACTAATGACACCTAGCTGCTTTCTGTGTTTCAGATGTCCACATACAATGCTGTAAACTCCCAAGTCGCTATTCCCATGATTCAGGTGAGGCTGGCAGGCTATGGGGAGTTAAAAACCCAACCAAACCCCCTCGACAAACAGACAGACAGACAGACAAAAGCCTATCAACTGGAAAGGACATTCACCTGACCAAACAGGGTTAGATAAAGCTCCCACTTCCACAGAGACTCAGGCTCTGAAACCAAGGAAAACGTCAAACTTTGGCTGAAACACCAGCATGGTATTTACTGCTCACGGGCCCACAGAAGGGCTTTGCCTGACCTCTCACACAGCAAAGGGCACAACGTTTCTCTGCACTCGCTTCCCTTGTAAGTAGAACTGAGATGATACCTGGACTGGGAAGGAAATGCCTGAAGAGTGCTGATAGAGGCCTGACTCCATGAGAAGTGAAGACTGTGGTTGTTATACAACCACTGCATCTTCCATTTCACAGGTAACTTCACTGATGCTGCCTTTAATCATCCCCACAAATAATTATTTTACCTCTATTCTGCTCCTACCACAGGAGCAATGTGAAGGAAATACAATCGATGCCTACAAAGTACTGAGTCTGAGGAGTGGAGCTGTGATTGTGCTAAGATTCAGTAATGAAAAAATCACTTAAATGTATGAAAAATGAAACAATTCTTCAATAAAATCCACAGTATATAAAGACATGTGGCTTATAAAACTAGTCTGCAGATTTTCTTAGCCAAAGAATGGGGTTTGGTGATCACAAGAGACTCTGACAAGGCTAAATATTTATGCGTTTCTTTGCAATATTTGGCAGTTAGTGTCACATACTCATGCCTGAGAGAGAAAGAGTAAGCAACCATGGGAAAAAGACCAAAATGAAGGGTGAATTATCAGTCCTGAAATGCACTACAAAAAAAGGCACCATGAAAACAATCAAAGTAGACAAGAAAACCAGTTTAAGAGCAATTTCTCTCCTAGAGGCACTTGATATGAATGTGTTGAAGTCTAAAAGAGGAAACCCTATCACTTCAAACACAGTATTTGGAGCATCTAGAAAAAAACCCCATGGCTCCTGTCCATGAAAGGTGTTTCAAGCTCTGCCCAGTTCACTTCCAGCAATGCACTATCGTACGCTCAGTATCACCCCTGTGTGACTCATCATGAAGCACAAACAAAGCCAAATGGCTTCACTAGCATTTTAGGTGCTGAGCTGAAGCAAAACTTTGAATGCTCTGATTCATTCCCTGCATCCAGTCTGGAAACAGCATCCTCCTTGTCAGCCCACAGATCCCAGAGATCCCGGAGTACATGGTGAGATTATAGGTTGAGGTGATGGATGGCAGCCTCACAACTGCACCATCTCAGAACGACAAATGTGTTGAAGAAAAGGTGAGGATGGAGCAAAAGATGAGGAAAAAGAAGCAAGAAGTGAAGGTGCACAAAGTAGAAGAAACCAAAACCAGTGGAGGGACGGCAGGCAAGAGGAAGAGTTGCACAGGAGTGGTATGGGAATGATGTGAAACAGAGTAATTTACTCAGCAAGACACACCACGTTAGTAACCTACGAGGTAAAGTGAAAAAGGAGAGGCTGGGGAAAATTGGCATCAAAGATACATAACAATACATTATTTGTCTTGCATCACACTGTACATTTTCCACCATGATTTAATGTTATAATTCAGATGACAAACGCTCATTGTGTGCATACAGCCTCCCCCCCCCATATGTATATATACATAGCCTATACACATACACATTCAGGATGCTTAACGTGATCCAGCTCCCATCTGGACTACATTTCCTGAGGGAGTGCAGGCCAAAGAGCCAACCACCTCACCCTCAGCTCGCAGCTGGAGGCTGCTGCCTTGTCCTGGGGGGAAAGACAGACACACCACCACACGCACACCCAGGCTGACCGCCGGGTCTGAGCGAGCGAGGGGCATGGGGAAGGGGGAAACATCTGTCTGTCCAGAGAGCACGTGGAAGGAGGGAGAATGCAGCTAACGCTTCAGGCGAGAACATGGGTGTGTATGAACGTAACAGAACAGGGAAAGGGGCCCAGCAGAGGCGCAGGCTGCGGCCATCACCCTCCCAGAGCACAGAAGGGAACTTCAGAGCGAAGCCAGCTCCTCTCCAGACTGATACAGCTCTACTAGAGCCCTTCCTGGAGAATCAGGGGTAACTGCCGGCTTTTGCAGGCTCTGCCTGTCAAACTGTCAGTAAATCAATCCCACAACTTTCAGCAGTCGGTATCAATAGAGAAAGGAAGCCAGTACGAAGGACATAGTAAGACAGAACATCACAGCTATCCCGAGTGCAGGGGCAAACTGTACTATTTATTCATTCTTCTCCCAAATCTGTTTTATGGCCAGTCTCCATAATGAGCCACAGAACAGAAATCAAGATGAAGAAATGCTTTTAAAAGCACATATATGATTTATTACTTCGATATCTGCCCGCTTTCTTCCCTCTCTTCCTTTTCGTATCTTGGACTGAAATAACAGAAGTTCCCACTGCAACGGTATGCAGCTGAGCAAGTCACCTAGATACTGTAGATATGTTTAGACAAACTTCTAGACAAAGTTATAAATAAGCCTTGGATACAGCTATTCTCATTTTTGTTCTTCAGCATGTCTCTTTGTTCTCTAAGGATGGAATGAGAGTCTAGTGCCAGTGGAGAGACAAATTGATCTATGATGGGAGCTAACACGCTCCAAGATACTATTTTGGCCTTTAGAGAAGACAAAGGGGAAAACAACTATGCAGAGTTGTTAGGGGGAGGGATTCTGTTTGTTTTCAGGCGATGCTTTTCTAAATCCCCTCCTAAGCCCTCTTCCAAACTTCCTCGCAACAAAAACACCAGCCAAAAGTCAATATATCATTAAAACAACTTTGCTGTCAGATGTATGCATCAATATACTCTATGTATCACAAAGCTATAGGGACGCATAAACAATGCTCCCTTTACTTGATATTTCTCTACCTGCAGATGTAACAGGAACAGAGACTGCAAATATCACCAAGTCTGTGACTTCAAGAGATCTGAGAAAGGTTTTCCTGGATCTCCTTGCACAGCTCTGGGTATGCAGAGCCTTTCTGCTGCTGCTTTCATATTTTTATTAGCTCCAGTTTAAAGTTTTAGCTTCTCTTTGTGTCCCTAGGGTAGGAATCTTTCAGAATGTCACCTCTGTAAGGGGTTAGAGAACTACATCCCATCTCTAGGACAGAGGCATTTGCAACTAATTCACATATCTCTGGCAGGTGACAGGTAACAGCAAAGGACCCTGGGGAAGAAGATAATGGAGCAAGGGCAATAACCTTCAGTACAGCCAAACTCAAGGAGCTCATTAGCTGGTACTTACGGAGGCGTCACTCCTTTCGGGAGGCCTAACGCGTTGACAGAAATGGGTGGTGGCTGGGATGGCAGCATGGAGCTGAGAAAAGCTGCTGGAGACTGGCCCGAATTAGGAAATCTGGGAGTTGGAGACAGGCTGTGGGAAGGTGAAGAAAGTGAAGGAAGAGGAGGGGGTGGAGGAGGCGGAAGTGGAAAGGAATCACACGCTGGATATGTTGCGGTTGGACTAAAGACAGGTGGAGGCGGGGGCGGAGGGGATGGAGAAGAAGGAGACCAGGCAAACTCCCCTTCTGGAGCAAACTGCTGAGAGAAAGGGGGAACAGGCATTCTCCCAAACTGTTTCTGAGAAGCAGTTGGAGACATAGGAGAAGGAAGGCTGGATGTAGATGATCCTGAAGATGGAGTCACATAACCTGAAGCAGGGCTGATATTCTGAGCAGCAATGAACTGCTTAGGACGAGCATAGTTGAAGGAGCCGGAAGACTGCATGGTTGGGGAAGTATGAGAGTTAAGAATACTCATTGGCACAGGAGAGGTGACAGGCTGGCTGGATTCAAGCTCCTGGAAGGAGGGGGAGGAGGAAAGGAAGGAGAAGAGGGAAGGTGCTGATGATGATCAGGTTGCTGTTGGTGACGGTACCACTGGCCACTTTCTTGCTCCAGACGAATTTGGTTCTGCAGCTGCTGTATTTTTATAGGGTCCCTGTAGGAAGGAAAAATAGACAAAAAGATGATCAGACATGCAGTGCTGTATGGGGAGGAGGTAAAAATTCCACTGATCTACCATCTAGGAAAATCAGGAGGCAGGGAAAGTTTAAAGCGTTCACATTATCTTGAACAGCCCTATTTCTTCAAAGCTAAAGCCTTGCTACAAAGGTCTGGTTTTGGAGCTCAAGAAGGGGGAGAAAGTATATACATAACAGAAGTTACCAGAACCATAAATCCTTAACAAAGGTGAATTGTAAGACAACTTGATTTGAAGATGCCTAGGCTATTTTAAAGAAGCAACACAGATAGCACAAGTAATGGCAAAACCATTGAAGTTCTTAACGAGGATTTTAATTTATTTCCTGCCTGTTCCATTCAGCAGCCCTGATTCAGTAACAGGCCTCAGATCAGTATTTACCCATGATAACTTCAACCTCCATTTCTTCTGTAGCCTCTCTGTGGGCCAATCAGACCTAATTACTGCCATACTTTCAAGGAGGTACTTGGAGACAAGGGAACAATCCCTGCGGTAACACTACCCATGTATCTGTAGCCAACCAAAGACAACCTCCAAGAAATATCTGTAACCTAAGGAAACGGTGAACTGAGCTTCCCACATGTCTTTAGTCCCACTTTTTTATTTATTCTCCAGGCCTCATTCTTAACTGTATGTCCTGAGAAGTGTCTCAGTAGGTATCGAACAGAGCTCTGAAGAATTGCTCATCACAGGCAGGTCAGCTCAAATGGCAGTAAGTTTATTTTAGAGATGCAGGAATTCCCCAGTAGAATAAAGACTAAAAACCTGATATGCAGGAGAACTGGAACATGTTAATTACATATAAAAAGAAGAGAAAAAGGCAAAACGTTCAGTAGTAAAGCAAACCAGACCATTCACTGTTTGGGGTTTTTTTTTGGGGGGAGGGGCAAAGGGCTGTCTACAATACAGATGTTTGAATGACATTAAGATCACAATGAACTGTGTGGTCTGTCATCTCAGAATACGTCAGGCTGTCTTGCTTAAAGAATGTCATGTTCCAGCTGGAAATCATAACTTCATCTCAATACTCCAGATGTCCACAAAGTTTCAGCATATGTACATATACCTTTTCTGTATATTTAATATATAAATACTTTATTATATACAACTGTGTCATTGTTTATATATAATTTAGGCCTTTAAGCAGAAATTTTAGAAGCTGGCTGCTTAATGCATGGCATATGAACACATATTCTGGCACAACAATATACTTTTGTTGGTAGCAACAAAATTAGAACTGGTAATATCATCATATTTTCCACTCTCAGATTAATTCTGATATTCCAACCATCCACATTTCCCAGAAAGTGTTTTCTGACAATGATTGTGCTTAAAATCTCAGGCCAAAGGAGACTGTTTAGATAAGGAAAAGGGGAGCAAACTTGTTTAGGACAGAAAACCAAAAAATTGGTTATTTACATTTGCAGGGTTTTTTTCTCTTTTGTGTCACAAAGAGGTTCCATTCTCACAACAGCCACTATCTCACCAACAATACACATTTCGGTCCTTCAAAGGAGATGGCACTTTCCTTTTCAATTAAATCAGCAACAATAACATCTCAGCACTAGGGTTGACTTACAAATGTTATCATTAGTTTTTTAATGTTGCCAACAGAAACTCTAAATCTTTATCAGCTCCACTTTTCATTCCATGCGACCTGTCTGAACATCATTCCTTGATTTCTGCTGAATTACAAACTGTCCTTTCCCTAAATGGGCTCAAGCAACAACATTTCAGTTCCCATCTTCATTTGGCTTTCTTGGCCTATGACAGAAATGCTTCTGGTCACCTCCGATTGGAAAGAGAAAGTCCTATGACTCATCCTTTAGTCTATTTGCAGATCCACTGTCCAATGCCTCTAAAATCATTCACAAATCATACTTATATTATTTTCCATCATAATAAAACCCTTCCCCCCCTTTTTTTTAATTTATTATAGAGAGGCTAAGGTCAACAGAAAATGGGGCAAATGTAATATTGCAAGTGATGTGTTGAATACAGAAGAAACTCACCCACCCACAATACTCCTAGGCTTACCCAGCATGTGCAGAGGGCAAGGCGGTGTGTCTTGTCTCGGGACTTTTTCATTCCCATTGCCAAGTCACATGGTGAAGCATCCGGCCAACAGTGTAACACAAATGCCCATCTATGGCCCTGTCAATGGTAAGGATACTACTACAGCCCCACCACTGAGCTGCCACCCGACAAATGCGGGCAGAAGTGACATGCAGGGAATGCCTAGAGAACAACCCCGAGGTTGCTCTCCTCTCGCACTAAGCTTGACTCGAGGCTGCAGCAAATGCGTTTAGCTCAGGGCAGCACTGATCAGCTTTTTGATCAGCTTAGGGTCTGGCCAAAGCAAGCACACATCTGCTTGAAAAATAAAGTGCAGACATCACCATTATCACATTAATCCACGTAGCAAAAAACATATAGACCATCTTAGAGAGAGTTTTCATTCCAGTGATAGAAAAGTACGGTCCTTGTTCTCCCCTCAGAGCTATTCTCTTAGCAGCAGACACTGCCCTGTACCCAATAATTTCTTGAGCAGATGTGTTCCTCGGTGTTGACACCAACACCAGTGGAAGATCTACCCAGGTAAGTCCCAGGAAGGTGTCACTACTGTGTCATGGACAGAGAGCCCAGCAGTCCAGCTTAGGCTAGGGAATTACTCTGCTACACTGCCCTCATCAGCAGGGAAACAAAGAAGGGAATTTAAAGAGTTCAGGTTTTAGATGAGATGACAGGAAAAACTAGTTTAATTGTAATTACATCCTCTTTCCAATTAGCTGAAATACATTTTGCCAACCCAGTGTTTTAAAGGGCACGCGTGCTTTCAGGGAACGCATCGAGCTTGTTTAGACAATAGAGAGTAACACAGAGCTTTTGGCTTTGCCAAGTAATTAAATGCCAAATAATTAAACGCCGAATAATTAAACATAACAGTGTGAGAATAAGCAGTTAAAAGAAAATTCCTAATCAGATTCAATCAGTGGCAAAAGTAAATAGGAAATTGTAACCGGGGTAAAGTGTGTATATTAAGGGATCTCAGCAGCTCACTGAAGAGCAGGCCCAGGGGAACACAAACATCCCCAAAAGGTCTGCTTCGGTACTTGTGAGGGTTTTTTCCATGTTGAATATTCCTAGCCAAGATTTTTAAGGTATGCTAAAACAGATAAAGCAATGCAAGCTGTCCAGCAGCAGCACTGTACCACAGGTGCAAGAGAGGAGGGCCTCTGGCCTGCACGGCCTGGAAGCTCGGCTCACGCATGCGGCCTGCTCTGCGCACCTGGAGCCTGCTCACAAGGTGATGACTTTCAGAGCTAAATGCCAGTGAGAAAGGGTTGAAAACAGACGTTCAAAGGGAAAACTAGAGACACTAGGTTTCTTGGGGGTCAACCACAGGATACTCTCTTTTTAAAACCAAACACTCTGGTTGTATGAGGTGATCAGAGACTTCCCTAAGGATGCCAGCGCACATGGGCATTTTAATAGTTACTCAAGCATTCATTTTTTGAAGCATGTGCTTAGTGCAGATTATAATATCCTGGTTTACCTTTTCACCCATGTTTTTCAGAATGTTTTTTCTTCCTGATACTTTCTTTGTATCATATTTTTCTGGAAATTAGTAAGTCCTCAACTTCAAGAACTAACTGGTACCAACCAACACCAGGAATCATACCTCCAGTTGCCTGGACACAGTGCTGTGGAGAGGGGAGACAGGCAGATGGTTGTGCACCTCTGAAGGTCTCAGTAGGAACTGGTTACTGGCTTGTGGAAGGCATTACAGCAAATGGCATTTTCAGGGATGCAATTAGATCTTTCACATAGGGAGTTCTGGGTCAGGCTTGTTCACAGGTTCTCACTATTAGGAGAAGTTTCAGCTTTATTTTTATCTTACATTTCTGGGTTTGTGAAAAGCTGAAAAAAATTGATTTAGAGGAAGAATGCCCCTCTTCTGGGAAGTACCCTACCACATGCAGTTTCATCATCACCTCCTCAGTATAACCTGTCTGCATACATACCTTTTGACACAAAGGTTCACGTGGAAGCCCATCTATCCAGACTATCTGGAGGTGGAGCTTCTCCAAAGGTAGGGGGCACACTGTCAGAGCCCTGAGGGAATCAGTCATACACAAAAGTAACCCTGTCCAGGTAGTGTCTACCACAAAGTGTCCTAAGAGCAGTAAAGTTTATTCAGTGTTTTACAACACAGTATATGGAGTAGACTGAAATAAACCCCCATGGATAAAGAACCAAGATTAAAAGCCTTTTTCTGTGTTACTGCATGTTGGAGCTTTATTTAATTCCTGATTTTGGCCCTCCTGATCTTAATGAAAGAAAAGAAGCAAATGGGAAACAGACACACACACACCCCCTCCCAGCATTTTTGTTTGAAAGACAGGGTTCTAGTTATCTCAGGGATGGAAATAAAACAGGCTCACTTCTACCTCAAGTCATTCTCGAGCAAAAGCAGACTGCTCCCTTCACAGCCCTACCAGTGATTTGCCCCTGAGAAACAGGCCATGCAGTTCTACAGCCATGAACAAAATACACCTCTGAAATGAAGTTCAGGAATATTTGTAATCAAAATCACCAGCATTAACCACAACTTTAAAAGCTTGAGCTAGCTTCCTAAATCAAGATTTGAAACCAATGCAGAAAACCTTTGTATTTGTATTTTGGGGTAACAACTCCTGACCTTGGTGAAATCTACCCTCCAACAAAGATCAAGCTTCCAACTCAACTGCTACAGAACCACACCAGAGCTCTACCAAAAGGGAAACGGTCACCATCATGTCATGCTAAAACGTAACACTGACCTGCATGCCAGCAGGTATTTATATTTAGATATATTTATATGCTTAGAGATTTATACAATCCAATAGAGGATGGAATATTTTTTTTCATAACTCATCAAAACCATGCTGTGAAGCATATAGTTATACCTCTCCATCTCCTTGGCAGCCCAGCTGGATGGCTGGTAGGCAGAGGAGGGATGGAGAACTGGAAGCAGTGGGAGCTTGGGAGTTGCTGTAGTTCCCTTGCTAGATAACATTCGCAGGGCTTCCGCATCCGTGTTTCTTAGGCAGCTGGCACAGCAGACTTGCCAGGAAGCTGTTGAAGCAGCTCTTGAACACACTGCTAATTCGCTTTCTACAACCACAGCATTTGTGTTCTGCTGGCTGAAATGGCATGGTTGAAAGGGCATGGTTGAAAGTGAGTAGCTTTATAAATAGCACTGGTCACAAGAGACTGAACTGCACACGGCAACTTATCCGAAAATCAACAGCAGTCACCAATACCTGGGATTGTGCTCTGACAACATTCCTAACATAATTTAAGGTTTGCCACCAGATTTATCAGTGACTGAGAGCTGTTACAATGACCACTCAAGCTAGCAAGGAATTAACTAACAGCCGTCCCGAAAAGAAAGACTAAGAATACAAAAGCAGCTCCAGCTAAACCGCCCGCTGAAGGAGTACTCACTCTCTTGTAGAAGCGATAAAAATGTACTCGTGTGACAAGGCAAGGGGGTGAAGTGAAGGAGGGAGAAGAGGTGCCCCTTCCTACAAAACCTGCTGAGCATTCATACACACAGCCTCCAGGCTCTGCCCACACAAACACGGTTACCACAGCAGTATGTTTCCCGACGCTGGATGATCCTTTATATCGTGAGAAATAAACGCAGGCTGGCTTACATCCTGCAAGGATCCATATTTACTTAAGACTGGAATTACGGCTTAAAATAAAAACTTGGGGGTGGGGGAGAGAAAGCAAAAGCCAGCACCAGTCTGCAAAAGTTTGCAGATAGGTTTTGTCTGTACTAGCGATTACAGGGATGATGTGGGTTGTCACCGCAACTCCATCCTCACACTGAACAGCCAGAGAGCTGTAACTAGGAACCAACTCCACCTGCTGCAATCTTTAAAGGTTTTTATTACCAGCCCTTCAAAACTCAACAGTTTGAAAGTGCAGATTCAGGACAAATGTTTTCCATAATTCAGGTTAATATGCAGGAGAGCTTATACTGAGTGTCACCAGAACCAAGCACACTCAGTGTGAGAGCTAAGGCAGACAGTGCACCATGAGCCCCCCATGAAACTAAGCTTGACTTTTCCTCTGAGAAACCTCATATGCTCAGAAGAGAAACGTAAACCATCTGTGTTGTTTGTGAACTCCTGTAAGGAAATCCTGCTGTAAATTGGCTGTTGAAAGTGTTTCTGCCTGTCCTAAAAAGCAGCAGTGGCACCTCTGCCCATTTTCCATTACGGTTTGATTATCTGCCATGGCATCACAGTAATTCCTGTCCTGAGAAACCAACAGTGGTGGCAGTGCCAGTATTGAGTGACCACGAGCGATTCCTTTCAAGGCAGGAACCATTTGTCATCTCTCTACACTGCTGTGGGGACGCTTTTCACAACATGCACCAGTGAGATAACGTGTCTAGCTTGGGTACAGAAAGAGAGGAAATTGTACTCCTGTGCACACTCATTGTTCCCCAAAGTCATAAAGACACAATGCGGCTCGAGCAAAGAGCCTGAACTTCCTATCTCTGGGAGGCTGCGACCCCCAGCGCCACTCTGCTAGGCAAAGGTCTCTCTGGCCTGGCAATTCTGTAGTGTTCCCTGCCAGTGCATGGATTACCCAGGGACGGGTGGAACAGCTAAAGCATGACATACTAACAAGTTTTGCTAATAAAGGAAGCAAAAAGTGTTATGTTATTGGGAGGTAAATTGTAACAAGGCACTAGTAGCCACACAGGTTCCAATCTACAGCTGAATCCGTCCAAAGCATAGGACACGGGGACTTGGAACGCAGGAATGAACCGGCCTAGGAAGTACCAGCAACTGCTACAGGCAGTGATAACCTCTCAGCCTGGTTCTCGAGAGCGTTGGACAGTGCAAATAACCCTGCAGCACTACTCACAGCTTTCACAAGGTTTACCCAACCGCTGCAATCCTAACGCAATCACATCTCCTGCTCCATCCAGTGCAGGATGTTCCATCCCTGGCGTGCAGTCTAGGCTGGGAATCTCAACGGAAGTTATGGCAGTGAGAAGAAAGGTATTTACGAGGATGAGTAACTGCGTGGCTGCTCTGCACACTGCAAACTTCCCAGAGAATCTGGAGTTACTGATGTATTACGTGTTGGTATCATCCAGAGACATTTCCAAATCTGCTGGGAGAATTTTTCCTCCCAGCTGCCCTCTTGGACAGCCTTTAAAAGCACTAGTGAAGCCCATCTCATGCATCAATTGCAGAACCAACAGCCTTTCACTGTTTCCCTGCCTGGCACCTGAATGTAACAAGTATCTCCATGTTACAGTGGTGTTCAGTTCCAGATGCAGTTAAGAGTTTGTTCAGGTATGGAGAAACTGCTTCAGCTGTCTTCCGCAGCCAGGTGAGCTGATAGACAGGGCACTGGGTGAGTGAAGCAGTCACTTTGTGAAAGAAACTGAATACTAAAACCAGCTGAAATACCCTCAGTGTTCTCACGCGCTGCAGCACAACACATAAATGCTTCTGCAAAGAGGGGGCAAATGCTCCATATGTCCATGCCCAGCAGACTCTGAGAGATACCTCAGAGATCAACGCAAACTCCATGGGGTGCTGGCAGAAGAGCAGCAACAGAGTATCCATGGAAAATGAGGATATTTCTTATGAGAACACACCTTGACCTCTTCTGAGACCCCACCCGCTGTGTTGGGTCCAGTTCTGGACTCCCCAAAATAAGAAGGACATGGAGCTGTTGGAACAAGTCCAGAGGAAGCCATGAAGATGATCAGAGGGCTGAAGCACCTCTGCTGTGAAGACAGGCTGAGAGACTTGGGCTTCTTCAGCCTGAAGAAGAGAAGGCTCTAGGCAGATCTTACAGCACCTTCCAGTCCCTGAAGGGGCTACAGGAAAGCTGGGGAGGGGCTTTTTAGAAGGGCCTGGAGCAGTAGGACGACAGGGAATGGTTTCAAATTGGAAGAGGGGAGATTTAGATCAGATACTAGGAAGAAATTCTTCACTGTGAGAGTGGTGAGGCCCTGGCACAGGGTGCTCAGGGAGGTGGTGGCTGCCCCCTCCCTGGAGGGAGGGTTGGATGAGGCCTTGAGCAGCCTGGGCTGGTGAGAGGTGTCCCTGCCCATGGCAGGGGAGCTGGAACTTGATGATCTTTAAGGTCCCTTCCAGTCCTGACCATTCTGTGGTTCTATGAAAACCCTTGGCAGTGTGGCAGATACACCAGCTACTGCACTTAGAAGACCAAAAATATCTCTTTCTAGACTTGGCTAGCAGCCATAACTTTATCTGGCAGTGCAGTTTGATAAGCATCTTTGGGTTTTATCGCATCATTTGCCTAGCTGCAGCTTGCCTCTGTTTTAGTGATACCTGCCTGAGGAATACTTGTGTTACACAATAGGTCACAGGAGCAATCTTCAGATGGAGATCTCCATCTTGCTGGAAGAAGCTTGAAAATAAAATAAGAGTTTATTTGCAGGGTACTCTCACTTCTTACCTAGCAAGACACGTACTTCAGAAGTACGAGTTTTGGGGTTGTTTTTTTGGTTGGCTTTTTAAAAGGCATCTTCCCTACAGTATAAAACAGACAAGAAAAATTATGATACTCAAAATGTGAAGCCCCTTTGGTATCTCAGAATCACAGACTAGTTTGGGTTGGAAGGGACCTCAAAAGACCATCTAGTTCTGAGCCCAAATATGCCCAGCTACCTCTTACTACCACTGCATGACCAAGCGAACTATCACGATGCTACCTTAGGTGAACCCCAAGTACTAAGCAGACCTGCAGCCTTGCTGCCTAACTGGATTCTTCACCACACTGAAATTTCCCTAGTGCTTGTTAAAAACCTATGAATACCTATCAGCAGAATTAGCCAGCAGAGGCAGAACCCACCCACAGTACACAGAGGTCACTGCAGTCAAAATACACTTCAGAGTACACGTTGCTCCTGAACAGACTGATCAGCCTCCCCAGAACTAATCACATTCCCCACCAGCACAAAGAGGAACAACATATTCTGAAAGGACACACATTTGGACACAGATGCTCAGTGTGAATTAGCACTAGCAACAAGTAATTCTAAATAGTATTTCCCTTGTAAATAGGTGAAGAATTTGGCATTTCTTTACTTGCTGGTAACTGTGCGGGCCATTGTTCTGCAAAGCTTCAAGGGAATACCTTGCATAGAAATGTCAAGGCTAATCATTGCTTTTGTAGTTTTGAGTGAAAATACATCCCATAAAGATGATCCAGTTAAAGCACTATTTATTTCTTAATATATCAACTAACCTTGAGTTTGTTGATATATGCAGCATATCAAAAGGAAAGTTGGGCCTTGTAGGTTACTCCAAAGGCAGAGAGGTTTTGACAGGACCAAAACTAGTAACTCTACAGTCAACATCACTGTGGATCAGATGGTTCTTCAAGTATGAACCATGAACTCTCATACAATCTTCACCCATCTTCTGTTCTTCTCAGCAATACTCACAGTGGTATAATGGTGGTCAGGCTTCAATTTTTGTTCTCACTGACCTCCCTCTCTCCAACTGCTGCCTTCTTGCCTGTCCCCCTGCCTCTTCCCTTGGGCTATCACTACCTCTTTGCCAACCCTTGTGAGCTCCAGAAGTGCTACCTAAGTGTCTGATATCAAAACTCATGACTTGGCCTTGTACCTCACTTCACGTACAGCTTCTCTAAAAGAGTATGCCTCACTCTTCAGAAAGCACTGGCCTCACTCTTCAGAAAGCACTGGCCTCAAATGCCCTTGACTACTAGAGTTTTCTCATGGGACCTAAAGTATAGCTACTCTAGGTGTTAGACCCATATGACCCCCGTGTCTCTGGGTCAGATTACTAATGCTACTCTGTGGTCACAAACAAAACATAAACCCCACATTGATCCTATTTCTCATTTGAAGGATCCCTGGATTCCTTTTCAGCCTCAGGGAGAAACCTCAAACACAGCCCTGAACTGTTACCATGTTACCCAATCCAACACATTTGGATTACTCAAGGCCAACTAACTGATAAAACAAGTCCTACCAAGAAAGATGAGAACTTTTTGCAGAACAAGGAACGAGTCAATGAAAGTCAAAAACCCAGAGGTGCCAAAGGACCTTTTAAATCATCATGCATTCATCACCGAGGGCAAAATACAGCAAAGACATTTAAGGGCTCTGACTGTGCTGTTACGGGGGAAAGCGGGCACCCGGATTTGCAGACAGACTCAGATGCTTCGTAGGTTTGTTTAGAGGAAAACAACTCAGTTCCCCAACAGTCCTGCTCTTCTGCATGCCAAGACTCTAACAAGCCCATGCACTTGGCCTCGCCACATCAATTACTTTCTCATGCCCTGAAGGCAACACTGTCTGAAGCTGTCCAGTTGTTGGTCATTTCATAAACCTTCAGAGACTTCAGTTTTCCAAATGGATTTGAAGATTTCAATATTAAAGTTACTTAAATAGCAACTAATCCATCAGGCCTTAGTTTTAAAAACGAGGAAATAAACTTTGCTAAGCAAGAACTGATAGCACACAACTCTTGCTGTACACTGTCCAGGCAATACTTCACAGATTAGTTATGTCTTGATCTTCTACGCTGGGGAGAACTTTTGTCCTCAAGAGCCTAATGCTAGAAATGGCATCCCATAATCCAAGGGGCTTTGTTTCATTTAAATCTGTCGTACAGTTAAAATCTGATAGTTGAAATTAAGAGAGGTCTGTAAGGCAGCAGGCCCAGCTTGATTAACATACTTCATAATTGCAGGAAATGTTTTTTCGACCCTTAGTTGACTCGAAATTTTTTCTCATGATTTTTTCACAGCATGATCTACTTCCCTAATGAATGATTCAGAACGAATGAGAAAAGATCTGCATACTTGGAAATAGCAAGAGTCTCGCAATCATTTCAAAATCCTCTATATATTAAATAGGTTTATGTTTTCAAAACAAGCTCCAGATGTGGAACACAATGACACTCGGTTTGTGATAGGCTTTTGTGATCGTTTGCCTTTATTCGGGCGTCACAGCACTTCAGCTTGCTCTCATCTTCCTCTAATTCTTCTAGTCGAAAGGAGACACGTAGGGAAATGTTCTCATCATCTTGTCTTTGGCATCTCACTGACATTGAGTAGTAGCACAGCCTTCTAGATAGTCAGTGAAGCCTCCAGAGTGTGTAAATTAGATGCTAAATGTCAGAATGTATGAAGACCCTCTTAAAGAAGCTGCTTTAGAAGTCATCCCAATGAAGCACAGGCTTCAAAACGATGCCAGGCGACTAAGATTTGGGCAGAAAATGCTCTACGCTTCCTCAGTAATGCAGATAAAAATAACACTGCCCAAAATTCTTTCCCCTGCCCACAACTTTGCTGCTCATGAGTCAACTGCAGATCTCATAACCACCACATTGTTTCACAGCCACAGTGCATTTAACAGCTTATTAAAAGTCCCCATTTGTTTTTCCATATGCATTATGCAGTTAACTAGCATGACGGGTAACAAATGTACTCAGCTACTCTGGATGGGGAATATTCTTTTTAGGGGATTTAGTATCAGGGAGGATCCATAGCTCCAACTCTACCACACCCAGCTGGGGTCACCACGTAGGAGGAAAGTTAATAGAAAAGGTCAAATTGTTCAGCAGCATTCTGGAGTATCATTGTTCGAGTCAGGAAGAAATCTTGTGATTATGTATCAACACCATCAGCTGCAGAACAAAGGGCTGAACATAAACCAGACCAAAGACTTTACTTGCTGGAAAAGCACACTCATCTACTCATTTCAAAAACAAGTCCTGAAGGAAAGTCAGAGAAGGTAACCAACACAAGATACACCAAACCCATCTTAAACATAACCAGAACCTCACAGCATCACACTGTATTTATGAAGACGAATGCAGATGCTTCAGACCAGAAGACCAGGTTGCAACGCATGTGTGAAGATCGGGTTTAGTTGCCCAGGTTAACTGTGAGGACATCTGCATTGCTAAGACTAAAAAGACTCTGATCAACATAAATAACTTCCTTGGACTGTGTTCTTTAAACAGTGGGGAAAAGAACTCAGTTAAAATGTTAAACAATGCTTTGCTGCACAGAAACACAGTGGTGCAAGCAGAAAGGCTGGAAGATACCCTCGAGCCTTTCTATGCAGCAGGAGCAAACCTCGTAGTTACTTTCCCTAAGAGTTCAACCTGTTTTATTTCATAAGATGCCCCCAAATCTTTTTATAATTATTTCCATTGCATATAAACATAATCTCCTGGTATTAGTAAATTAGCTTGTCTAAATATAGCAAGGAGCAGTCATGTTTTATGGGGCATTTTCTTTGGTATGCAGCTAATATAAATAAAATGAGCTGAGAGAAGTTGGCAGTGTTTCACTGACATTACATCACTTTTCCTTAATAGGAAACCTCTCTGCAACTTAACATCTTGTTTTAAACACACAGAAGTGTCACAAAGTCTTCAGGGAGGATCATCATATAAGGCCAGTAGTGAGCGGCAGAGAGCTAGAACGTAGAGCTGGAGCCCCTGGTACGTCAAAAGAACCTCTGCTGAAACCCACCTTTACACTGTCACCGACTGCATAGGAAGGCAGCTGCATAATCTCTAACAAGAGATGTGTGAGATCTGGATAATCCCAGTAAAAAGAAGGGGATGAAGTTCTAATTCATATGACTTGACTGGGGATTTCCCCTAGGAACCTTAGAAAGCCCCGAGTTAAAAAGAGAGACCTTAAATCCATTGGTCCAAAACAGGACAGAGACACAAACATCTACCATAGTTTTACTCACTGCTTACTCACTGGGATCTAGAAGATGGCAAATCCTCTATTTCATGGTCCCATCAGTGCCATCCCTCATCTCTACTATGACATTATTTTGAATCAAGTAGTTAATTACTGTAAAATACCACATGATACTGAGCCAGGCATCACCACCCACACATATGTTGCACTTTTCACCACAAGCAGTAGGAGGTCTTCATTGTACACCCTGAAACCAAACTAAATGTGGAGCAAAACCCCGTGGACCTACAAGGGGTGCAAAGACAGTCCTTGCACTGGGTATGAGTTACGGAGATTGCTTTTTGTCTCTCAGCAGTTGACATGAACAATACAGTCTGGCAATCAACGGAGCACATGAAGAAGAAAAGAGCACAGAATAATTTATGTTGGTGCTGTAATGAATGTAAACATCAGTTCCAGTTATTGTATGTCTAATGCACAATCTCTGAGCAACTCCTGCTTCGAGTCTACACACAGTATTTGCTGGCATGGAATGTTGTCGAGAGCATCATTTATTGAGACACTGTCACACACACACACAGATAAACACCAAAATGTATTTACTGTGGTACAAAAAGTCAGGGTAGGTCATTTTGTCCTCTGCTTTTCCCCAAAAAGCTTGAGAGGAGTTCACTGAGTGGCTCCTACTGCTTTTAGCTGCAGCTGTGCAACACACAACCTTTGTAAATTTACAGTGAAGGTTGCCATGTTTACATCATGACCCTGAGGAAAGAAAACACTAATCAAGTGAAGGTACAGCAGATAAATGCAAGATGGAGCACACTGAATACCGCTGTGGATGCTCTCCGTTAGGAAATGCATGGATTCTCTGCCACCCTTATCCAGTAAGACACCTCCAAATATTTCTGTGCACTGTTCCCTGTTGTGATGGGGCAACAGTTCAGGGCCCTTACAGCAGCAGGGACCAGTGAGTTAAAAGTGACCCTAGAATCTGAGTGGATTGGCAGGTGTGATGGTTGTTTAGGGGGTTGTATTTTGTTTTCAACTTGGATCCATTCACTCCTGCAGATTAAAGAGCAGCCACCCGGGCGCAAGAGAAGGGTGATGCTTGTCCAGGAAGGAGCACCTGAAAGCCAGACCTCCCACAGCTCAGGGAAGTCCCTTCCACGGGAGGCTTGGGGAAGCCACACTGTTCATTTGTGACCGCAGAGGCGGGGAAAGAGTTTCTACATCCACTTCACTTCTCAACAGCAGTGTCCAAACAAGATCTTTACGTCTGAATTCATACATACACTTTTTAATTAACTGCCTTAAATGTCTTTAATGGAAGTAAAGTGAAAGTTTAAAATAACTGTTCTCTGTTGTACCCTAAACCAAGCAGTGTGCACAATGAGTAACTGGAGTAATTTTTACCTCCATCAATGGAACTGTGTGAAGGTTTCAAATGGGGGGTATTTGTGCAGCATCAACATGCCCTCTCCGAGTACAAGGTGCAAGCCCTCACTTCACTAACAGAAAGACACCTCACAAGACTGCCTGAATGACAAAGATGTAAGGAACCATACCTGCCAGCATCATCTTTGGGTACTTTGGTTGATCTGTGAATTGGCTACTTACTAAGTAATTTGATTTTCTTTATTCTACAACTCTCTGCAGAGTTACCAGCTCATTTGCTAAAATAATGGTGGTTTAGGTTAACAATTGGCTTTCAGAAAAGGTCAGGGAAGGCAGAGCAATGAAATTAGACTCTGTAATCAAATAAAACTTCACCAAAACCTGCTGACTGGATGACACAATTACTGGTAAATAAGTTCTAGTTCTCCATTAAATTTCAACTATTGTACTGTGTTGCACTGTCATTTTGGAAATAGAGAAAACATCTGCTAAAATGACCTGTAACGGAAAAAATTCTACTGCAAGTCTCTTGCTCATCCATCCTAGTACTATTATTATGCAAGTTAGCCTACTATATATAGCAGCCACAAGAGGAACTGCTCTGCCAGCTGGGCATGTACATGCTGAAACCATCACCTTTTCATTTTAGCACAGCAAAACCCAAGCTCCAACAGCTTTGCAAACTTGTGTAAAGGAATTCAGCAGCTCAAACCAGTAGCCTGTGTGTTCAGGCACAAAGATATTCAACTAAGACTAACAGGAGTGATGCTAACAAGTAGGTCTGAAAAATCTGGCAACTTTTGTATGAATTTAACTTCATTCAAACACATCTGAAAATTTACCTGTAATGTTTTGCCCATGTATTATAATAATTTGTGTCAGATTTTAGTTTGGGCTTTAGGAGTAATTTTGTAAGGGCAATTCAGTGCCTCGGTTATTAGTCTTTAATTACCTGGCAGAGAAATACTTGGAGATGCAGAGGTTTTGTAACCAGGTCCCCTGGTAAGATGGCAGTGACAGAAAACATTTGATTATAGCATTTGGTAGTATGATTGGAGTAAATCAATCTCCACTCTCCTTCCAGAAGAGCTGGTGCAAAGCCTCAACATACTACCTTTCACTTCAGCCTTTATTAGCACGATAGGAGCAAAAACTTTCCAGCCTGGAAGATGCCCCTATACATAAAGGATCATGGAAGATTTTTAATGGATGTTAACTCTGTGTCCCTGGTGTCACACTGGAGTGTTTTCCAAGTTTTAATTAAATAGGGAATGCCCATTGTGACATACAAATCCAGGTAATTTCAATAACAGTGATGAAAGACATCATCTGATTCAAAGACTGTGCAAGAAAAACCTTCCTGCCAAAGAAAGGGTGTTGCAGAACTCACACTGCTCCAGTTGAACTGTGAAGCTATGAACAGAACTGAGTATTGCTTTTCTTTACTCTTGACAAAGCACCTTTGCATCGAAAAGCATAAGATCCTGCCAGTGCTGCAGAGGATACCTAGACGGCATTTTTCAAGTTTACAACTTGTAGTTGCACTGCTGGAGGAAGGGGAGGAAGAGAAAGGTTTCCCAGAGAAAAATGTTAAACAACTCAGTTCAGATATAGAAGATACACCTTCGTTTTCCGCAGAGCAAAGAGTTAGCATGACTATAGCATCTGTTTATCATAAGCAGTGTACTTGGCTGCACCGTTGGTAGACTGGTCCCCTAATGATGTACTCTGAGGAATCATCTGGAACATACCACAGCTCCTTCAGCTCCCATGTACAGGAGTTCTCTTAAATGAAAACAGGGCAAATGGGGGATTCCACTCTTGTTTCAAAATCCTCTAGCTCCTGAGACTCAGCACCATGGATTACACCCTGCAGCATGTTTATGCTATGTAATGTAGGCACCAACATGTATTAATGTACTACAGGTTCTCATAACATCAGTAGAATTTATCCACAGTACTGCCATCCAGTGAAAAATGTTACAATATTGCCCTATTTTCTCCTAACCCCCTTTTTTACATGTACATATTCACCTGTATCCTTACTCTGGGGCCCCTCCCTTCAGCTTCAAGCTTTCTCCAAGTATTTGAATCAGAATTTCCTATTGGGAGGAGCAAGCATCATTCTCACTAACTCTGCTAAATTAAAATGCAGGAATATGCAACTTGCAAAGATAATAGTTCCAACTGGGATACTGGGAACATATTTGATCATCCTTTATAGTTCACACTGTGTAAACTTGCTTTGTTACTGCTACTTACCGATTCGACTGCCTCAGCCAAAGAAAAGCTACAAAGATAGCAGCTACTCTTCCCACTACAGAGAGCGATAGAAGACCAAGTAACTTGAGATTAAAACACAAATTCTAAGTTACAAAACTATCATAAGAAGAATGCAAGCCAAAATAAATCAGATCTTGAGAAAACTCCCCCAGTGAAGCCTCAGAAGAACCTGATCCTGATCCTCACTCTCAGGTGAGTAAGTTTTAAATGCCTGGGGAATATTAATAGGAAGATATATCCCCTTCACTGCCAGGTAGTATCGCTTACTACAGGTGGTAACAACCACCTGTACTCATTTTTTGCAGTAGTTTTAGCCTAGAGTACTACAGTTTGGAACTGCTGCTTTTTCCTCTGCTTTGGACTAGGAAACTCGCTGAAGGAATCAGTCAAGCTGGCCCATAAACAGAATTGTACCAGAATAGATACTCTACAGCAACAGGTTTTGCAAACAACATGCACGTACACACTTATTCTGGAACAGAAACTGACAAGTTAAGAGCTAATGAGGTGTAGCTAATTAAACTTGATACTTTCTAGAGACAACATTTATAACTGTATTATTCCCAGCCGTGGCCTGACTTGCCCAAGCCTGAATACGATGCTCAACACTGTCATTTCTGACTGCTCTTCCTTTGGGTTTTAGTGTGTAGCTCACTGACAACAGTACATGCAATCCTCTTTATACTGGGAAGAAAAAGTGGAAATACCCCACAGATAAATCTCAAGAGTTACCACCTCAAGAAGAACTTGATTAGAAAGGCAATTACTAAAAAACCCTGGACAATATGTACTATTGTTACAGCAAAGCTATTAATGTTTTCTGGAAAAAAGGCATCAAAATGGTTTCTTGAAACCAAAAGCCTGATAGTTTAAACACAGGCTGTTGTTTGGACAATGTGCCACCCTGCACACCACTGTGCAATATTCCTATGAGAAATTCTGGTAGCAGGAAGCAAGACGACTTTAGGCACAGCCAGGAACTTACAGAAGAATCAATTAATTCTGGCCTGTGGGGATACATCCAAGGCCGTCCAAGGAAAACTCTGAAAGACACTGAACTGCTGCTCTGCCCAAGTAGGAAATCTGGGTTTCCTCTGCCTCGCCTCCTCCGAAAAGCCCCTTCGCCACGTCCCCCCTGCCCTTCACACCGCACGCTGAAGTTACCTCTGCCAACTGTGAAGCATGGATGAAAGCTTAACTTACTCCACAAACTTTGGCAGGGGTCGGTGGGTTTAGCAAACCCTGAATTTTGCAAAACAAAGGGCAATTAATTGAGAAATAAATCCCATGGGTAACTGCCTTCCTTTTGAAGTGACTCTTGTCAACGACATTCTCATTTTCATGCAAAGCAGAGGACAATCTCTCACAAACCTTGAGGAATCTGAGGTA
This sequence comes from Hypotaenidia okinawae, assembly GCA_027925045.1. Classification (NCBI taxonomy): domain Eukaryota; kingdom Metazoa; phylum Chordata; class Aves; order Gruiformes; family Rallidae; genus Hypotaenidia; species Hypotaenidia okinawae. The sequence continues at coordinate 34,312,434 of BSDF01000004.1, forward strand.
GTTAAACAGAGGAAGCATTTGAGCATCACCTCATCAACCACCCACAAAGATGAACATCAGTAACTTGGGAAGCCTGACGGCAGAGCTCTCTGATTCTTCCTATTGCAAAGACCCCCAATGATGACAGAGAGACCATTTCCCTAACTCAAAGGCACGTGAAGTGTTATTTAATTATGGCTTTGTGAAGAGTTTAACCTCCTGGAAAAGCCGCTTCTGTCTTGTAGGACACTGTATATGAAGCCCTGGCATTTTTAAAACATCAGTTAGAAAAGGCACTGCTGGCATATTTTGCAACATCCCAGTTTCATTCTAATCAGTCAATCCCCTGATACTTCACATAACCAAATTTGCACGGCCAGTACTGGAAATACTGAGCAGAAATACCAAAGCTTCTGGGAAAAGTGAGGATACAAAGTGAAGATATGAGGCACCCCAGAGCTTTGTACATTCATAACAATTCACTCAACTCACCAAAACTTTGATCCACCAGCTTTCTGCTTGAATCTGTTCTGGTTCTATCCAGCTTCTGCTCTTTATCAATGAGCATGTTACTTTGAATATTAGTATTGAAAACAGTCCCTCTACTTCAGTACCCATAAAGAATTCCCTGAGGGAACAGGGTCCCCCTTTTTTGCACCCACAGGCATTAACGCTTAAAGCACAAACATCTATTTTCCTAATCCAAAGAAGGACATAATGGGAGCACTGAGTTTTAGTCACAAAGCTGTAATTAGCTTCAGGGGCCCGCTGAGCTCTTTTGTAATTCATTATAATTAACTGTCCCCAGGTCACTTCTCTTTTCTAGTTACTATCTACCAGCAAAAAAGTCAGCAGTTTGTACCCAACGGGAGCATTACCTTCACAGAGCTCTCAGAAGTACTGGCAAAGGATGAAAAAGCCTTGCCTGGAAGTTTGGAGGAGCAGAACGCAGGAGAGGAGGAAGACAGAAGTATTTTATTGCCTTTTAGTAAAGCAACACAGTAAATCTGGCATTAAAAATATCAGTATTTCTTCTGAAACAAACATTTCACCACAAGAGCCATGCCCACAGATAATAAACAGATCCTTGTAAGAAGTATAGGGATGGCTTGCTTCATCTCAAGCCGTGCATGGCAAAAGAACTGAAACTAATTGATAATTATAACATTTGTGCTCACATGTTAATGCCCTGATTTATTACTGCAGTCCCTAACAAACAGAACATGCACTGCTTGTGGGCATGTTTCTGGGCTCTGAATTCCTTGATGCTTCTGTGAACCTGCAGAACCTGGCTTGTGACAAGAGAACTTCCAGTGAGGTTATCATGTATCACAGACCAGCTGGATATGCCAAAGCTTGGACACGCAAGCACAGAAACCTGCTCCTTTGAAATGACAGTTTATGCTCCAGAAAGCATTGCTTTCCTCCTTCAAAGATTCCTCAGAGTCAAAATTGGGTCCTTGATGTTGGGCGAACCATCGTGCATGTGGTCAGCACTGAGCTTCACCACCCTGGGAACAGTTCCACCACACGCCTGTACCACAGGACACGCCTGTGACATCCAAGACTAGATTGCTGCAGGATGTTCCAGCCAGGGCTGCAGAGACGGCTCACGTGTTGCTCGCAGCTGGTTGCTGACAGAGGCCATACAGGTGGTGGGAGGGCACAGGAAACATGGCAGAGATCCCGATCTCTGAGCCTGCTGCTCGTTCTTCTGAGTACCATTCATATAAAATTTAATATTCCTGTTAACAGGCTCTTTACACCTACCCATCAGCATCACCAGTCCATTTTGAAGGGATGGGGAAATAGAACATAATTTTTCTTTCTAAAACCTCAGAAACACTTAGAGACGCTGTGTTGTATGGCCCAGAGACAAGAGGACTAAGCACAAACGCAGGGCTGAATTCCATTCTTTGTTTGAGAGAGCGTTGGCCTATCATTTTGGCTTTATGTTAATAGCAACTCTCCTTTTTTCTCTCCATCTCTGTGGACAAATACACATGCAACACTCATCTAATTCAGTTGCATATATATGAAAGTGGCTCTTAACCTTGACATTTTTGCCCTAAAAGCTGTGTCCTTGCCCTGCAAGCACAAGTGTTCCCAAAATACAGCTGATATTTAAAAAAATAAAATAATTCTTCTTTTCAAAAGAAGTAAGATGTTTAGAGGGTATTTTAATAGGAAGCAGAAAATGGAAGCAATCATTTCCCAGAAGTTCCTGATGAACAACTCTAGAAAATGTTAAACAGTTTATAACCTCCAGATCTCTAGCTGAAACTCCAAAAGCCACTAAAGATAAAAGAATGGGAACCACATGGAACATCCTAGAAACCTATAAGACAACATAATGTACTTTCAATACAGCTTGAACTTCCGCAGTCTCACTCTATAAATCGGATTTCCAGTGCCTGCAGACACTGATAGGTGCCACTTGCTTTTACATTACATGCAGATCTCCAGATTGCCAGAAAGATAGAGAAACTATGAGGATTTATGGGAAATTATGACTTCCTCCCAAGAATGCAGCCAAACAGTATGACAAACTATTTACTGCCTTTAAAAACAGGCTGCAAAGCTTATACATGAAAGAATGAACATGGGATTTGGTGGGGACGTTGAACTCAGGCGTGTGAGAATTAGCACGGGTATATGACAATTACCTGGCAGCTTTGGAAACAGAAAAACAATAGAATCTGGCCATGTCAGGTGATGAAACGTGTCTGTTGTGGAAGAAAACCCCACAGAAGTCTTTGACTCCTTGCTGAAAAGACTCAGCAGCATATAGAGCAAGGTAGATGGTTTGATGGCTTGTCAGCTGAACGCCACAAAGGAATGCTTCTGGTGCCCAGGAGCTCTCCTCATGGAAATGAAAGGCATTTGTAGCTACACACCAAAACCTCTGCCAGTGTAGAGGTCAGGACTCCCTTTCAAGTTTCCTTATGGATTTCTGGTTTTAGGCACCTTGGATTTGCACAGAAGTAAGCGGCACCAGCTTGCAACAGACTCGCCATCAGTAATGCAGTACCAAGTAACTCATGTTTTCATTTAATCCCCCAGAAGTTTTGACAGGAAACACAGACACATGCAAATACAGAGTGCATGAAAGCCATCCCTCCACAAAACACACTGACCACCTCTGGGGTTTTCAAAGCCTCGTGTGTGCCATAAAATCCAGTGGAGCTTTGGTCACCACAGAATACAGGCATAGATCAGGGTGCTCTCCTGAAACCTTCGAGCACTGAAAAGAAAGGCTTTATATTCCAGAGCCAAAGGAAGCACAGCGAGGTGGGCTGGAAGGAATACAGCACGACTGGATTTCTGCACCAGGAACCTCTCATTTAGGCAAAACTTTCCCTGTTGCCTTGGTGAATCTGCTCTGTGAACCAATGTCAACTATTAAAATCGGTTTGCACTTTAATCACAGACTCACAGAGTCGTAGGGGTTGGAAGGGAGCTCCAGAGCCCATGGGGTCCAACCCCCTGCCAAAGCAGGGTCCCTAGGACAGGGCACACAGGGCGGTGTCCAGACGGGGCTGGAATCTCTCCAGAGAAGGAGACTCCACACCCCCTGGGCAGCCTGGCCCAGGGCTCACTCACCCTCACTGGGAAGAAGTTCTTCCACATATTCATAGAATTGTAGGGGTTGGAAGGGACCTCGAGAGATCATCGGGTCCAACCCCCCGATGCTGCTTTAAACAAACCGTCCCCACGCGTCAGATACAGATTTGTACTCAGAGCACACACATATAAATTGACACCCCGTTGGGTAGACAGATGCACACAGACTTCCATTATCTCCTCTCCTGTAACAAATCTGTGCTGCCTGTCCTTTGAAGTCAGCTGCGCACACTTTCCACACATCTGCACGTGTGTGGATGCATATACACACGTGCTCTTCGAACCCCAACTGAAGCAATTCAGTTCCCAGTGACTGCTCTCATCCAATCTTCAGCCTAGTCAGAATTAATTCTGCCATGGGGTAAAAAATTTAAAAAGAGATGACAAAAACCAATGACAGAAATAACATAATGATCCTTTTCTTAGGGATAAGTCTTCCAAGCTGCGAGTAAGGTGCAAGAATGGGTAGGAGGAAGCCCAGCGTAAAGCTTGGCCTAAACCCAGCAGGTTGGCTCTCCTGAGAAAAGTCACTGTAACACATGCAGGCCTTGATTTAAAACAGATTTCTGTATTCAGTGAGGCTGGAGAACTGGGGTCATATTTTTTAAATAACTCTGTAGCAGAAGCAGCACCAAAGGAAAAAAAAAATTAAAAACCCCAAAAATATTCCATACTCTTTTTCCATTCAGGAGATCCCAAGCAGAAACTCCTAATGACGTTCCTCTAGACCACCAGATAGCCTCTGCATGCATTTCTTGCTCTCTGAAATGGATTCCTCTTCATGACAGGAGGGAGTCCTTTGAAATTGCAAATCAAAAATTAAACCCAGCTGACTGAATCGTCATCTAAACTCAATGCTTTTAAAACAACGCTCAGTTATTTGTTTGTCACTGTGAATATTAAATGAATCCCACACAAGATGACAAAAGCAGGCAGTTAATTGCTGATACTGGAGACTTAATTCCCTTTGTTTCCCCATCATTTACGCGCACGTATCAGGTGTTGTGTTGCTTTAACGGGTGCAGTAGCGTACAAGACACGAGTTCCACTCTTTGCTGGGAGTTTGAGGGGTCGGTTTGTTGGTATAAATGCTAACATTACTAAAACAGGTTTCCTTGTGTTAATCTATTTTTACATTTTATCCTGGAAAAGAAATGTAACCTTGTTGCCAATGAAAACCAAAACATCTTTTCCTGTACATTTCTGCTGACTGACACATCGTGTCTGCAAACGATCGTCCTTCTCCAGAGAGCCTTTGGCCAAACCCAAAGGGACAAAGGGCACACAAGCCATCTTACAAACACTTCCCAAAACTGGGATACGTTGGTAACGCAGCACAGCAGCTCCTGATGCACTGACTCGACTCTTCAACTAAAGAACTCTTCTATGTTTTTAAGACCAAAGCATGAGCTTGGGTCAGATGGGCACTTTCTGTTTGAAATATAGGGGATATAAGAATGATTCCATCAGAGAGAAGAATCAGTTAGTTTTTTCTTCTCCTGTGTTTCAGACCAACACATACAACACAGAGCATCATCTGCAACCAATAATGTTTCAAGGAGTGTGTCCAGAGAAGGGCGATGAAACCGGGGAAGGGTCTGGGACACAAGTGTGATGAGGAGCAGCTGAGGGACCTGGCACTGCTCAGACTGGAGAAGAGGAGGCTCAGGGGAGACCTCCTTGCTCTCTCCAGCTCCCTGAAAGGAGGCTGTGGGGAGCTGGGGCTCAGCCCCTTCTCACAGATACCCAGCGACAGGACGAGAGGGAATGGCTGGGAGTTGTGCCAGGGGAGGGTCAGGTTAGGAAGGAGGAGACATTTCTTCTCCCAAAGAGCAGCTGGGCATTGGAAGGGGCTGCCCAGGGAGGTGGTGGAGTCACCGTCCCTTGGGGTGTTCAAGGAGAGGTTGGATGAGGTACTTGGGGACATGGTTTAGTGAGTCACAGAGGTGGTAGGGGGACGGTTGGACTAGATGATCTTGGAGGCCTTTTCCAATCTAAGGAGGAATTTCACCAAAAAGATGTTTCTCTTGACACAAAGGAATAAAAATCTCTAGTCACAGAAGTAAGTCCTGAGAAGGACTGGAATGAATTGCAAACAACTGCTACCAAAGGATGATTTAAAATAACCTAAATTAATCTGAGATTTTTCACTCAAGTCACCCCTGGAGAGATACAGCCACTATAAAACCAGGGAAAGCAGGCTCGGTTCTTTCTTGGCTCATCTCACACAGGTACACCGGGCAGGAAAACACTCAGCAAGAAACTGGGCCCATTCTTTTTTTTTATTTCTATAAAAATTAATGCTGTTCATCTCAAACTCCTCCCTTTTGTGGAAAAGGAAAGCCCTGGGGAGTGCCATACACAAAACACCACTTATAATCACTTTCTGCTTCAATAAAGGAAATATAAATTTCCTGCCTTGGCAAGGGCTAGAATGTCTTGAGCGGGTAGGAGAAGGACCACATTAAGTGTCTGGACGGCAATGCAGAGAAAACTATGTCCTTGGTTTTCTATTAATGTGCTAATCCAGCAAGTACACTTTGCATATGCAAAAAGACCTGCCTGAAATTATTGGTTCTCCTCCTATGATAATTATGATGGCATAGCAAGCATTATTATTCTTTTTAATTGTATGAATATCAAAATGCTACTTGATCTGTAAAGCCCCAGGAAGTCCTGACACTTGTGGTCACAAGAGACTCTCCTCTTCACTTTCTGCACGACGAGAGGTTAAAATGAGCCTTCTGGGATTACTAGAACTTGGTTAGTAATTACTCTGTATGTATTCTTCCTAATTCTTCCAAATGGACGTATTATCACTATGAAATCATTGCTCAGTATTGCTATTACTGAGTGGGAGCTCTAGTCCAAAGGGAACTTTATTACTTAATCTAGCACTGAAATGCTATCTGGTAAGAAAATGGGAATATTTCCCAGGTGGAAGATGATTCATGAATACAGAATTCCATAGGCATATTGAGATTAAAGAATATTCCCAGGATGAAAGATATCCAGCCAATGATTAGGTTCTTAAGAATATACAGGACTATCAGGTAATTAGTACGTTCTATATAACTCTCAGATTTTTATTGGGAAAACAAACTTTTAGGGCCACCAACACTTTCTCAGGTTGGTAAAGCTCCAGTAGATCCCCAAATACTTGAAGACTCATTTTTTGGAGAGTAAACAGCACAAGAAAATACATATATAAAACATTTCATGTGGAAATTGTGTAGCTAACAGCACATGTGTTCATCTTCACCTTTCAGTTGCTCCTCACCGCACCCATGCACTTCCCTTATCTAGATGTTCCTCTTAGAAACTCAGCTTTTTTAAAACCAAAGGTCCTTATCTATTTCTTTCAGGTTTAGTGCCTCCCACTATCCATAATCCACAGGACGTGATGCTATACACACAGAGAACACCTAGAGACATGACATCACACTAACTGATGCTCTACTCTGCTCCCAGGCACACGGGTCCACATTAATGTCGGTGTGAGCAGAATCACAAAGCAGCTTCTTTAGGTGGAGCTGGTTGAGAAATTAATTTGCTGTTTGAAAAACACAGTCATTTCCCATCAAATACAGGATTTCATAAGTCAGATCAATTTGCTTGACACAGGTGAAAACTAGGCAAAACTTTAAATAAGGCGAGTGTCTCACGGGTTGTTCTGAAGGCAAGTAATAGAAACAAATTCTGTACAGGGGGGAGAGAGAGAGAGAGAGAGAGAGGAATTCTCCATGTGAGCAGGCTGAGCAGCATCCCACAGGTCACTTCCAGCCAGACCACTCCCTTTGTCTTCCAATGCCCAGAACCCAACAGCTGAACATTACTCATCAGATTTACCACCGTGTCCTTGTGGAGAAGGAGGCAGGCTGTTCTGACATAGCTAACGTAGCTGTTGGAAATGGCTGTTGGTATCATGCAGACCAGAGTGGATAAGACTGCAACCCGGCTCGCTCCTGGCTGAGGGGAGGTTAGATCATCACACCCTCCACAACTGCCATATTACCTCAAAAACCTCCTCAGTGCAGAGTCAAGAACAGCTAGATGCTTTCTCTTGCCTGGAACCATATAGCCTGACAATTAATTTACAACAACCATAACTACAAACCCCACTAATTACTGCAGAAGGGCACTCTGCAGATTTGAGGTGTTGCAATCATCACACAGTTCCTGCAAAGAGAAAGCAGTAGACTCAGGCTAGTCAAAATTAACAGGCCCACAGGAATAGGTGCATGGGTGTCCAACTACATCAGCTTGGCCAGGACAGGGTGAGTAACTGCTCTGCTCCTCTTAAGAAAGATCTGAAGGTAACAGAGAATTTCCTAGGGCTTCATGAAGTATCAGAACATAAACCCCTATTTTACAGCAGTGCTTTTTAATGGAATCCTAATATGTCAGGCTGCTTATTGTTACTTTAAATCACACTTTAAATTTTCAGAGCATTGCCTGGCTCTCCTAAAGCTACAAGAAAAACTACATGCCGTATGTCCACCAACTGCTAGCAAGCCTTTATCACACAGCCACCATTCCCATTTGGGGTAAACTTCTCTGTCAGGTTATGGTAACTTGGCAAATCCTGACGCCATGATTATCAGGTTTCAACTGCCTCGAAGATGGGAGAAAAGTTTTAATCCAAACGAGCCACCTAATTCCAACACCATCCCACCTCCATCTTCTAAGGGTTTCGAAAGTTGTAAGAACATCTGTATACTTCCTACTTGTTCCTCCCACTTTCTTTTACTCAAATTCTTATCCCTTTGCCCCCACCTTTTCACATGGGGCTTCTCCTCCTGGCCAGGAATATTAGTACCGGAATATTCTTTCAGAGCCAGCCAGTTCTTTCAGGTTCTGCAACCTGTTTGAAAGAAGGATGCTGCAGAATCTCTCTCAGAATCCTGTTCTTGCGAGGACTTGCCCCCTTTTTCACAGCAAGGTGGTTCAGATACAATCCATGGATGTGGGCTGAGAACCATTTAACTTTTAAGATGTTTTTTCCATCCTCTTGTTATCAGTCCTGTATCTTAATCCTTCTATGTCTGGTATGCATGGTGAATCACAGACCAGCTCTGGATGCCTGGAAACGGTTGGGCTTCCTTAAGAACATCACCATAACTTTTCCCACCCTAGAACTCCAACTTGTGAGCGGCCGTAAGACTTTCAGTCCGAGATCCAATACATCTTAAGGAGTTAATTTCAGAAATAGGAGGTTTGGTCCCAGGAATCATGGTTTCAGTTCAATACAACCACAGAACACTGTGGAAAAACAGTTTCTTGACCTCAAAGCCTAACGAAACATCGAATGTGTCCACTCCTATTTTTAGATGTATGCTCTGCAGCGCCATGTTCCTTAATATAAGGCTGACCCAAATGTTCCAAGAGCAGACACTGGTTTCTCTGCGATAGCCAACGCATATCTCTGCTTTCCAAGTTTCTGTAAACACATCATTATAAGGAAGGCAGTCTTACTTTTCCCAGCCTTCTTTCTAATTACATGCCTGCTGCCAGGAAACTTTTAACTTCTTTATTTTTTTTTTTGTCTTCGCTACTAAAATTCAAACAAATATCTGCTACAGGCTTGGGCAAGAAGGGGGAAAAAATCTCCAAGGTCTTTACTGTTACAAGTTACAAAGTTACTAAGTAACACCAAATTCCTCTCCACGCTCCACGATAAACATTCGACCAAAAAGTCAGCTCCAACAGTCCAGCGTTGCTCCGTCATCACATCTGCCTTCCTCCCAGACTAAGCAATTCCACACAACACAAAACCTCCGCTATTGTCCCCGATTTCGGTTTGATTTCGGTACCAGCGTTCTAAAACATCCAAGCCCCCCGTTCATTACCGATCCTCTTCACACCCAAGACTATCACCGTGTTCCTACAGAAGTCTCCTACAAAGGAGGCTGCGAAAGTACTCGGGCTTTACTACTCTGCCGCACTCACTGACAAGCCAGCAACTGGTTCAGCAAGCCCCGAGCCGCAGACACACAGCCAGCCGCTGCCACCGCAGCATCCCGCTCCCCGTAGCCGGGAGCACCGGCCAGGCGGCTGAGGCTCGGGAGTAACGTGCGTGAGCCGAGCGCGGACGCGACCGCAGGCGACACGGCAAACTACGGGGGCAAGAAACAGGCGTGCAAAAGCGGGGAGGGGAGAGGGGGAGAAGAAAAGAGAACTCCTCGCCAGAAACGCGGCCGGCCCGATCCGATTACGGCACGGTTTCCTTCGCCGTGACCCCTCGCTTTCCATCACCGCCTCCGCCGCCGCTCCGGCGAGCGCCCACCCTGCCATCTTACCTCGGCGGCGCTGGCGCGGGCAACGACCGCACGCCCGAGCGCCGGTGTCCGGGGGAGGAGGGAGACGGGCGCGGCGCCCGCAGGTACCCGGCGCTATATAGAGCGGGCGGGCGGCACCGCGCCGTGACTCGGGCTCGGGGAGGCGCCGGCGGCCCGGCCCGCTCCGGCAGCTTCACGTTAAGAGTCCCGCGGCCACCCCCGGCTCCCCTCCGCGAGCGAGAGGCGTTCCCAGGCTGCCGGGAACTGCGGGAAACAGGGGGTTCCCGCGGCGCGGAGCCCTCGGGATCGCGCCCCCGCCTCCGCTGCCGCAGCCCGAGTCCTAGTTACTCCCCCTCCCCGAGCTGCAAGAGCCGGGACGGTTTTGTACCCTTCTTGCCAAAAAAAAAAGGCTCGGGTCCCGTGCTGGAAGTTCGCTTTCTTCCCGCCGGGAGGGAACTCGGCATCTGTAGCCAGCAGAGAAGTTTGAGAAACATCTGCTGAGGCAGAAGCAGGCACTGCAGCTGCCCGGGCAGCAGAGGAACCATCCCAGGCGCTTCCATATTGCCATACAGCCGGACAAAAGGCTCGCCACCCCTTTACGGTTAGTTTTTCCACATAGGAAAAGTTTCCATGATGTCTGCATCATTTCTGTCTGCCCGACTGAGCAGGTGGGATGGCTGCTACATCCTTTAACTATCTCAAGTTATCCTTCCAAACTTTGTGATAATTTCTGTTCATTTTAATTAAGAGCTATGCCACTCCTCATCCCTACCGAGTCCCCGAGTTTCCAGAAAATCCATCACTCTACTGCACACTTCAGTCACCATTTTAACCACCTCCTGCGTCCTCTTCCCCTGTCAGAGACCTGCTGAGTTCAGAGAACATTTACCATACCTTACAAAAATCACACTGGTTTGCAGCCTAATTAGGCAAAAATATCCATAGTGCCAAACAGTGTATACAAATATATTAAATACTACTGTGTCTTCCAATAAGGGCATAATCTAGAGGTAGATCTTTGCCTTTCTTCTGTTTTCCATAAGGAGATAAAGGCAGAAGAACAGATTTCTGTTGTTGGTTGGCACATACCCTTCCTACCAAAACTCACCTGCTAGGGATCCAGTGTGCAGTAACTGCAGATTACATGCCAATATCAGGTTGAGAAGTAAGCCTAGAATGGAACTAATCATTAGCAGCATCCACTTAAACATCTGCTTAAAACAAGATGGACAATCTCAAAAGATCCACTTGTGAAACTCTACTCTCAAATCCATGCTTAGTCCACACTGGTGATCAGTGGTACCACCTGACAGCAAAAAGAAGCACACAGACATGCTGCTGCTTGTCTCACTGCTGTTAAACACTCTGGACAATGGTTAGGAGATTCTAGGATAGCTGCAAGTAAGGGTGCTCTTTGTTCTTTGAGCTCCACTTTCCAACCAGTGTGTTTTACGGTCCAGCTGTGGACACCTGGAATCCACTGGGCATGCACAAGAACAGTAGCATAACTATTTATCTCCAAGTGGTTGAACCCCCAAGATGAGCAAGACCTGTCCCTGAGAAACTTAATTCTGCAGCAGACAAAGTGGCACTGCCACCTCTCCTGCTTACTCAGCCCCTTCACCCCTTTTCAGATGTCACCTGATCAGCCCCAAACCTAAGTGGGAGAACAGAGGAACCCCACCACCTAGGAACAAGGAAGGGAGAAATGCAGCATCTCGCCATTGCTGGAACCAAGAGTGACATGCCGGATGCTGGCAGCAAGAAGGCTCTGGCACTGCACTAACACACTTTCCAATTCTGGGACATGAGCATGGGGAAGAGGCATGGTCACTCATACGCATAGGATTAAGGTAGCACAGAGATAAAAGGAGTATTGCTCATCACTGGTGGGATCCCTGTGATTCTGGGTAAGTGTGCTGCACAAGGTTAGTATTTTATCTAACAACCCGAACTAATTCAGCCAGCAAAGGCTGCAGATAATCTAACTGACACACCAGAGAGCGAGCTGACGCATGGTAGACAAAGCTAATCATAAAAATAAAACCAGTACCTGGACTTCACATCTCTTAATGGTACCTTCTCCTTTGTATTTGATCACTACTGAGTTCCTATTGCAGAGCAGAAAGCTGCGTTCTCTGATGTTTCCCTTCTGCCACACTGTCCATGTTTTTCACATATGTTCCAGGAGTTTTGGAGAGGAACTTTCTGTCTACACTTGTATGCTTGAGGATGGAAGGGGAAGGCAAGAAGACAGCTTGTGCATATCAGCTTAGGTCAAGACACTTGCTCACCGTGACTTCATGGGCATAACTGGGCACGGAAAGTGAAAACAAAGCTCAGTGTACTGGGAACCAAACATGAGGCACAATGTGAGACAAAGATCCAAAGAGAAAGGAAACAAAACCCTATGTTCAACTTAAAACTTAATATGGTCTGTGATTCTTTCTTGTAAACAACCCTGCCTATCATTCCAGCTCCAGGAACACTTGTTTCCAGTTTGAAGAGTTTCCAGCTAAGCATGGCCAGCAAACTGAAAGGAGGAGAAACAATTCACACCTAAACAGACCACTGCACACAAGTCCAAGGAAGTCAGGAGAATTGTTGAATGGTCAGGGTTAGAAGAGACCTTAAATATCACCAAGTCCCACCCCCTGCCATGGGCAGGGACACCTCTTACCAGCCCAGGCTGCTCAAGGCCCCATCCAACCCAGCCTTGAACACCTCCAGGGATCCAGGGGCTTCCACCACCTCCCTGGCCACCCTGTGCCAGGGCCTCACCACCCTCCTAGTGAAGAATTTCTTCCTAATATCCAATCTAAATCTCCCCTCTTCCAATTTAAAACCATTCCCCTTCATCCTATCACTCCAGGCCCTTCTAAAAAGTCCCTCCCCAGCTTTCCTGTAGCCCCTTCAGGGACTGGAAGGTGCTGTAAGATCTCTCAGAGCCTCCTCTTCTCCAGGCTGAACCACCCCAGCTCTCTCAGCCTGGCTTCATAGGAGAGGTGCTCCAGCCCTCTGATCATCTTCATGGCCTCTTCTGGACCCGTTCCAACAGCTCTGTGTTCTTCTCCTACTGGGGACTCCAGAGCTGGTCCCAGCACTCCAGGCGGGGTCTCACAAGAACAGAGCAGAGGGGCAGAATCCCCTCCCCAGACCTGCTGGCCATGCTCCTTTTGATGTAGCCCAGGACAGTGGTGGCCTTCTGGGCTGTGAGCTCATTATTGGCTCATGTTGAGCTTCTCATCCATCAGCACCCCCAAGTCCTTCTCTGCAGGGCTGCTCTCTAGCACAACCTCTCCCAGCCTGTACTGATAATGAGGATTGCTCCAGCCCAGGTGCAGTCCTAATATTTAAACAAAACACTTAAAATGCAATGGCAATTCCAACAAGCAATTTTTGCAAATTAGTAAAGAACCCAAGAGTTCATTTCTGTGACCTAATGGATGCAATGAGAAATACCATTGGGAAAACAGGAAACACCACAGCGCCTCACGTCATGTGAGGGGTTTTTGTATGCACACATTCCAATTCTGTGAATCCTCACAATTATGAAGGTTCACTTTTTACACTGTCCTGGAAAGAAAATGAAATTAGCATGGCTTAAAGTACAAAACCTAAAAAGGCTGACTTCAGAAAAGAAAAACAAAAGGCTGGAAATGCAGAGAGAACAATTGCATCCTCACCCACCTGAGACAACTGTAGATAAAACAACTCCACGGACCTCTTGAGAGTCTGTCAAGTTCCTAAGCTACTACAGAATAATGTGTAGTATTTAAACTCAACTGTTTTGCTTGCAGCATATCTTCACTGAAGGAAGTGTATTTTAACAGTGTACATACACTGCGATCCACAACTGCCAGTTCCCAGGTGCTACAACACTATGAATTCCCCAATTTTATTTCCTTTCTTCTATTTGCCTACTTGTTTTTTGATTCATTCTGATATGCACAATGTTAGCATCCTAGCTGGTGAGTAACAAAGACATTAAAACCTACACTCAGTGTGCAATTCCAATCACACTAGTTAAGCAAGATATCTCACACTCTTTAAGCCAAGCTGGTATGGGGTGTTTTGGTTTTTTTTTAAAGAAACTCAAAACCCCTTAACTAAAAAATTCTGGGGTCTGAGAAGAACTTGACTGAGATTTAAAGTATGTTTTCTACATGGGGGAAACACATCACACAAGATTGTTTCGGTCTTAAAACCTGGAAATTAATTCAAGACTAAAGGTGTGCTGGTAAATCAAGCCCAACAGTATTTGGCCATAATGGAGCTTTGCATCACAGGGCAGTTCAAACACCGCTACACTCAGATGGAAATGGCAGTAACATAGACTAGAAGAGGGACTGAAAGGGTTTACTAGCTTTCAAAGAGATTCACATGCAGCTGACAATTATTATCCACAGAGCCCAATTCAGCAACATCCACATTTCCCTTACCTAAGGGAAATGCAGGCCATTTATGCTCACTATGCAAAGAAAGCTTTGACATACCAACCACTGTGGATATGCAGACTTTTATGAACAACAAAAAACCTCCATGAAATCACATCCCTCCCATATTGTACCTGACAACATTTAAAAGCTTTGAAGGGACTCCTAATCCAGGAACAGGCCCCTGGTTTTCTTGGAAGGCACAAGAGTTTTGGAAGAGCTAACTGCATTCTGGCCCTCCTAAAACCAGACGAGAGTAACTGTACCTCTGAAAGGGCCAATGCCAAACACGGACAAGTCCAAAGCTTTTAATGCTATTCCAAATTACAAGCATCCTGTACTACCTAAGTTTGCTGGTGTTGGTGGACACTGAGGTCATAGCTGTAAAGTGCTTGTTTGGTATTATTTCCTGTTGGGGATATTCAGGGTCTTGAACTAGGAGCTGCTGGTGGCCTTTGTTTTCCTTAGCATTTCTGGAAAATAAAGGCTCACCTGTTTCTTACAAGAGAGATTATTTGAGCAAACATTTCCCATCACTTTCAATTCCCCCAATACACACCATCAAAATTACGTGTTACAGGCAGGAAACCATCACCACTAGAGAAAGTTACAGTACAGTACAGAGCCTCTGATCTGTTAAGACACAATTCAACAAGAGCCAGATGAACATGGGAGTTTTTCGACGCACAGACACACTGTGCAACCCCCATGGCAGTGTGGAACAAACCCATGGGTCTACTCTCTAGGTATTTTCTAAGAAGGAACAGCAATGGTTGAAACACAAGCATAGAGAGAATTCAGGCATCCTAGTGGCTTTTCCCTGAAGTACCTGCATACTATGGTACCCACGTTCTCAGTATGTTTTGACCATGAGTAACCCATGAGAATTTCCTGGCCTGCACAACTATAGTTCAGCAATGTGCATGAGCTCTGGAAATAGCTACATTAAATCCAACAAAATGCAAGCTGGAAAATTATTCACTCTTCAGACTGAGAAGGATTCTGATCTGTGTTAAGCTGCCAGTTTCACTAATCCCACAAAGGAGAACTATTTGGTAAGGTTTTGTGCAGCTTTTTTTCCCCTCCCAAGCTGTGCAGCTAGGTGGTTCTGCCCTACACTCCCACCTCTTGCAGCTTTTCCAGCTTTTCCTTGTCCCTTCATTCTCCCCTACTCTATGACTCCTCTCAGATCCTTTATTTTTTTTACTAATGAAATAAATTACAAAGACACCTGTACTATATTCTCCTGTTTTAACATATCAGGATCAAGAGCAAAATAACTTCCCTTCTGTGGCTTTGTTAGCATTGTACCTATAGTTTCTTCTTTGCTGCATGGTAAAACTGGTGTAATGCTCTTTGGCTGTGATACCAAAATCCCATTATCAGGCATCCCTACAGATGGAGCATAGGAAGTTCCCCACCAACATGCGGAAAAACTTTTTCACAGTGAGGGTGACAGAGCACTGGAATAGGCTGCCCAGGGGGTGTGGAGTCTCCTTCTCCGGAGAGATTCAAGACCCATCTGGACGCCTATCTGAGTGATATGTCCTAGGGAGCTGCTTTGGCAGGGGGTTGGACCCGATGATCTCTCGAGGTCCCTTCCAACCCCTACAATTCTATGAATTCTATGAATCTATGGCAGATCTACCTGCACTTCAGGTGCTTACGTTATTAGGCAGCTTACACAAAGTCATGGGTGGTTACAGCAATGTCACATGTAAAAGTCTTTCCCAGTTCTCAACTCAACTCTCAACACACTCTCTTTGTTAATGCTCCTGCTACATAACAATGAGGGTGTTGTTATCTTTCAATTAGCTACACTGTAGTAGCTTACAGCCCGTGTAATTGTGAGGCCTATGCTGCTCCTACATCTACTGAACGCTTCTTTCCTGTTATGTTGATTTATGTTGATTCTTCCTGCTCAGAGTAAGTCTAAAAGCAAGAAGGTGAATGGCGTTCTGTGTCTTTTCCCACCGGGAATGAGGCCTTTTAAACTCAGCCCATATAAGGGGGGAGGGACAGGGAGGGATGGACACGACACAAAAGTTGCAAGACACTGGGGATGAAGGTCACAGGGTATGGATTCCATACCTGTGTTTAAAACAGTAACTTACTAGTGATCCTGCTATCTGGGAGTAATTTGCACCTTGCCATTTTGTTATGAAGCCCTTTTCTGTCAGGACAATCGGGACTGGGGTTTTTTAGTGCTCTCTTTCTTTCTTTTCTCCCTTTCCCCACTCCTCAACTGCAAAGGCACTTCAGCCTCTCAGGGGTACCTTTTCTAGCCGGATTTCTAACTTTGCCTCAGAACAAAATCTCATTCTGTGTTTTGATAATGCTTCAGATTTCCCTCAGTGGGATTTCCCCCTGGCAAAGGCAGGCTCCTTTATTGTCAGGCTGCCCAAGACCCCTCTAGTACAAACACAAAACCACACGGGTTTTCGGGACATAAGAGGGTATGACAAGCCCCACTGGGGCACACCAGCTTCCCTGGCAGAAGGTAACAGGAGGGTGAGGCCGAGCCCGCGGGCCGCCATCCCCTGGACCCTCCAGGAAGCGGCTTCCCGCCAGAGGACCGCTTCCCGGCTTCCCGCCATCCCGCTCCCTGCTCCTATTCTGAAATCCTCCCGCTCCTGCTTCCTTATTTGGTTGCCGGGACTGTTCTTTGTCTGGCTGAGCCCCCGGGCTGCGGCCCGGCTCCAGCGGCCCACCCCGCCCGGGCCCCGGGCGAGCAGCACGGCCCGCCGGCCGCGGCCATGCCCATGTAAGGAGCACCTTCCCCGGGCAGGGAGGGGCGAGGCGAGGCGAGGCGGTGCGGCACGGTCCAGCCCGGCCCCTCACACGGCAGCTCCGGGCGTCTGGGCTTTCTGTGGACCCAGCAGCGGGGTTCTCTCGGGAGCCGCCGCCAGGCCTCCCGCCAGGCCGCCCGCGGTGCCTCGCCGGCCCCTCAGCACCTCACCTTTACGTGCCGTTTCCCCAGCTGCCGCAAGACAACGAGACGAAGGCAACAAACGGAGCGACCGAGTTCAGCGTAAAAACTCGGGGATTCCTGTCATTCTTTTCATTTGAGGGCAGGTTCCAGCGTGTCCTTCGGGGGTGTAGCTGGTGCTTTCTGGGGGGTGGAAGCCATCCCTCACTAGCGCTGCCTACTTACAAAACGCGACGGCCCTGTGATGATGCCTGCCGAGAGCAAGCTGGGATAGCGTTTGGCTCCCAAATCATCCCTATGCTCTTCCCAGCAGTGATGAACAGCAGCATTCCCACTGGAAGCCAGCATGAATCTGCTAGCAGAACACTCCCTCGCTGTTGGTGCTCCTGCTTGATGCTTGGGATCACTCAGATCTTTAAGAGCGCTGAGTCCATGAGAAAGAATTTCCAGCCTGTGTTGGTCTGGCAGGGAGCAAGCAAGAGCCCTCACAGAGAAGGGCCAGTGCTGCTGGGGCAGCAGCTTTGCTTTGCGTGTTAGCTTCGGTCTCTCTGAAGTGAAATATTGCAGGCATTTAAGCAATAGTAACTTTTTAACATAAATACCAAGGAACCCAGTGGGAAGTGATTCCTTTTTAAAAAAATTCAAATGTGAAAATGGTAACAGCTCCTGAGAATATCTACTGAAGGCATCCACAGTGACAACCAACAGAAACAAGGTTAACACACAGAGACATCTCCATCGGACCAAGGAGATTACTTAGCTGTGTGTGACTCCACAGAAGGCATCACCTTCACGAAGTGCAGATACAAACTTAGTAAGTCTTGTGACATAGTCCTCTCTAAGGCAGGATGACAAGAGACAGTCTGTTGCCACAAGTTTAAGAAGTTGTAGCTAAACTCCTAACCTTCTGTTTGGGAGTCTGGAAGCATTCCCATAGTTCTCAAACTGGTTTCCTTAGTATTAAGTTGTGAAAAGAAGCCCTGAAGTAACACTAAAAGTTCTCCCATTGTTGCAAGCTCCTGCCGGTGCCTGGGTGAAGCAGAGAGCAAGGAGCAGACTTGAACAAAGACAGCACTGCGTTAAGTCACCCATGTCCAGGGCACTAGTGACTGCTCAAGTGTGAGACTACATGAAAAAAATAATTCAGGAGAGTGCAAAGGTGCATTTATAACCACCTTCCTAATGCACCCCTTCAGCTGCACCCAAGGTGTTACAGCCAGGTGAATTTTCAGCTCAACAGAAAAGCCACTCCAGTGCTTTTACGTGGTATCCTTGCCCCCAACAGAGGCTGGAGCAAGTTTCTTTACTTATGAGGAACTCTGAAACTAGGAAAAAATGGAAAAGAGCTTAATAAGAATAGCAAAATAAGAAATATGCTGACCTCACTGCATTTCCATTACACATGTAAACTACCATTCTAGAACTCACCTCAGGGAGTGGAAAGAAAGGAGAAAAAAAAAAAAGAAGAAAAAGATCAAAATGAGAAACTTATAGGAACAATTTAGTAGAACTTATGTCCAGAAAAACCCAGTTTCAAGTTACCTATCTCTAGATGAATGTAGTTAAAAACATTCAGAACTGACAAAGAAAATGCTAAAATTAAACTCCAAAATACAGAGGTGCTCTAAGAGTAAGCTAAGTGACAGCCATAGGGACACATGATTATCAAAGAGCAATTTAAGCCAAAATAGGATGGCCCATGGAGCTCATCATCCCCACTGCCAGAGGGTACAGCAAGTACCAGTTTATTTCAGTCCAACTCCATCATCAGGCTACTGACAAGTAACTCCCAGCTCCCCCTGCAACCATCTTACTGTCCAGGCCCTGTCATCTGACATCAGTTCTAAACAGAATGGATGACACCATGACACATGGTCCTTTGACCTTTGAGGGGCTGATCAATGTTTACTTGTTTGCCATTGTGTTGCATTTCCCTTCAGTAAGTAAGAGTATGTCCCTGCCAAGTGAGGAACTGGCAAAGCTCTCAAGAAAGCTATCCAAAACCTCAGATAAATGCATACAAATGCCCAGGTTTTGCAAGAAGGATGATCTCCCCAAGATCTAGAAGTTACTTCTCAAAGAACTTTCAGGGACAATTCCAGACCTCTCTGCATCCAGTCAAACAGGTTTCAAACTACAGGTTTTCTCTCTCCATTGCTCACGTAGTTAACTTGCTCCTGTTGACCTCGGTGGCAGTCTTTCAGCACGTAGGACATAGGTGGTCCCATGCCATCTTCTCATTTCAGTGGCTGCCAGTTGTGCTTGCATACCTGAATCTCTCCTTCTCCCCTCACAAACCCACTCACTCAAACCACCCCACAGCACACAATAAATCATCACAATTAGTTTGAGATGCGGCAGCATCTCTCTCACTGACTTGAAGCGCTGCCCTCAGAGAACAGCACTGTACACATGCTGTCACACCGGAGCGTACTCCTGCTGTCCGGCCCCTCATCGATGCTATGACAGGTTTATGTGGTCAAAAAATATAAGGTTCTAGAGGGGGCATGGAATAGAAACATGCCAGGAAAGATCACGTCATTAAACCCATGGGCCTAAGGACTTTTATCATCTGAAAACAAAGGTGCTAGGTACCAGTGCCCATCAAGTTCAGAGTACTGGCAACGGCTGTTCGGGGGAACACCAAATCCATCAACTCCAACATCCATGCTGTCATTAAAGGAATTATGAAAATGATAAATCATCCTCAGCATTTTATCAGTAAAATGACCCTGACTTTCTGTACCAGTGTAAACATCCAGCAATACAGTAAAGCGTATTCAGTAACACACTATCAGGTTTCTCAGACTTAGGACTTCAACATGTTCCGGGTGTATAGACACACGTACCAATTATAAGATATTTTACTACAGAACTTCAACAAATCCCCTGCCAAAGTATGAGAATATACATTGGCTTCGCTGACAAAAATCATTCTTTATGGATCTGCTGTATCTGGTTCTTTACAGACAGAAGGGGTCTGGGAAAAGAGGCATGCATGAACAGTGCGGGGCTCTGCACAGAGTTCAGTTAGTCATGTCCTGCTCCTTTGAGAACCACAGTTTACTTCTGGTTTTGGTTCCTTTCTTTCAAACACTTGCTTTGATTTGGGCAAGAAGATACATTTTCTCAAGCCTTTATCCCTTAGCTACTTAGGGTTTTTTCCAGGATCCTTTCAAAATGGAGAGAGCTGAAAACCTTTGGAAATCCAGTGGCCTGTATCGACTAGACTTGACTCTCCCGCGTGGCTCTGGGGGATTCTTCCAAATCATTTCAGTGCTACTTCTTTTTATTAAAGAAACAATATGTCCCCCTAAATGGCACATTATGTCCACAACCTTGTTATTCTCATGTCTTTGCTCTAGATCACGCTATTATTTCTACATTACCTACTAATTTTTCAGCTCCCAGGCTAATCAGTTTCAAGTCCCTTGAAATTCCCTGAAAGCTCTTTTTTAAGGGTCAGGGATGTAAGTGTGGCCTTCAGTTTATTAGCTAAATCTACTGTTTCCAAGTAGAGTCCCAAATTGTTTTGGCCAATATAAAACCTGCAGGCTTAATACATTTCTCTTTTCTGAAATGCTTTAGATATTGTTGAAAGAAACCAACATGTCCACATTGAAACAAACGTGTCCACACTGAAACCAGATAGTGCTGCTTGCTACCAACTCCTCCCTGAGCTTTCGTGGCAGGATACACACACGCAAACGTATAGGTACCCCACGGGTGACCACACAGGCACTGGCAAAGAACAGTTATTTCCCACTTTAAAGCTGATCTTCCCAGTTTAGCTGACATTAAAACGCATTTGCATGGAATCACAGGATACAGACACAAGATCTCTCTCTCTCTCGACGTGTTCACTGTGATAGGAAAACCTGACAGCTGATAGAAAAAGAGAGCCCTGTGCAGAAAGACTATTCATGAGGCTGTAGCTAAAACATCGTATCTAAAGAAGGTATTTTTTCCAAGCATACAGATTTTTGTCACCTAAATGTAAGTGGGACTCCAGAAAAAATGCTATCTTTAACTGAAACCAAACCCATTTACTTAATATCAAGACTTTGTTCAACCATATTTAATCCCAGCTAGTAAGTTTTTCATTCGAATTGAGTTCTCATTGAATCTTAAGGCATGCTTGTCTGCTTACAGACCCACGTGGGCAACATTAACCATAAACATATTTGAATGAAAACCACATGCATTCATATCCAAACAGCTCTGCCAGAACTTTGGGTGCAGAGATACTGAAACACATCCTGGGAAAAACCTAGATGAAAGTTACTCTCAAATATAACGCAGTTTGGAGCAGTGAAGCCTCATACATTTACCCAGAGAGTAAAACAGAGAGTAAAGCAGCACTGTGATGAGAGGAAGTCAGCAAGACAAAATAATTTTTATATTAGTCTCCTGGTGCTCTGTACTAGGGAGATCTTCCCCCTTTGCAGGAGTCGTGCTTATGGGATGCTCAGGAGATGAACAGAACTTTTGAGCCACGAGAACTCAGTATCATGTATTACAAGAAGACACACTCAAGCCTGGGACTGTCAAAGCAAAGAAGATACAGACTTAATTTTGTCCTTTAGAAAACAGGTTTCTCCTTCCTAAACATTACATAATTAAAGAGGGGGAAAAAAGGAAACCCAACAACTTCAGTAGTAATTTGCAATAACTGATCTTAGGGAGAAGGTACTCCTGGGGAGAGTTCAGAATGACGGAGTGTGAAGATTTGTGGACAGGATTTTTATGCTCTGTTTACATTTTTCTGGGAGCTGAAGAGAAAACAGTCTGAAGTAAGCTGCAGCTAACATGCTACAGGAAATGAAGGAAGAGAACCAGACTTCAGAAAAGATTTACATGTGTATAATGGTGACGGCTATGTTTTGGCTTTGAAAAAGGAATGCAATTGTTCTACAGTACACAGAAAGGCTGTGGACTGGTGCTCCTCCTTACTCAGTGGGTCATGAACTACTCCAGCACATCGTATCAAAATGCTTTTTAGGAGAGCTCTTTCACCACTGTATGGTGATTTGCTAACAGATCAAACCTTCTTGTGTCAGCAAGTCCCCTCTCTTGACGGCAACAAGAGACACCAAAGCCTCATGGCCCTCACCTACACTGAACGTGTTGGTATGGGACCCACCAGGGCATTTCCCATGGTTACAGGGGAAGCATTCAGACAGTTTGTTGGTAAATATGCTCTCCAAAGCATAGTATTTTTTAATTAGAGATGTCCACAGCACATTGCTAGAAGAACCTGCAATCAGCAGCTTTACTGCTTCACAAAATGTCCATTTATTCATGCTGAAAGGATCCTTGGCAAACATCTGAGCTGATTTTTTTTTTATTTGAAGTTTTATACAAAAGAGGTTCAGGTGCCTTTGAAAATAAAAGTTTTGAAGTTGAAAAATTAATAAGAGGAATGTGCTTCTCATCTTCAAGATGAGAAGCACATTCCTCTTATTCTCTACACCCCTGTAGAGAATGAATATATGTGGCAGAGGATCTTCGGAATGCCAGAATAAGTCTGGTTTTTTTCCTGTTCACTACACTATGCCTATATTTGGCTAGATCATGAGCTCTTTTCTT
Source organism: Hypotaenidia okinawae (assembly GCA_027925045.1). Classification (NCBI taxonomy): domain Eukaryota; kingdom Metazoa; phylum Chordata; class Aves; order Gruiformes; family Rallidae; genus Hypotaenidia; species Hypotaenidia okinawae. The sequence continues at coordinate 34,335,269 of BSDF01000004.1, forward strand.
TAAAAATAAACACCGAAAACCTCTTCCTACCAAAACTCAGCTTTGCACATGCTCAGGATGACATCAGAATTTCCAGCAGGTCAGAAACCCATGGATTGTACCATGAGATGGTCCATGCTAGGTCTCTGGACTGTTACTGCCTTAGCAGGGCTTTGCTAGGAATCCTGCGCTGAATCTCAGGTACAAGACACAAGAACTGAAAGGAGGATTCCCAACATTTGCTGCATTCCTAACATTTGCTCCAGATGATGACAGGGCAACTGGATGGGATTCTGCATGAAGGTGAGAGAGTGGAGATTAAAGGGAATCCTAGGAGACTATGAAACTAACTTCTTGTACTGTACTTCATTAACTTCTTTCCATGTAGAATTTTTTGATACATGTGGGTAGAAATGGATGAACAAACTTGTCCAAATTAATTCTCATCCAGTCTCACATGCTCAGCTTCACAGAAATACTTGGAGCTTGCACCATAACTCTCTTCCTGGGCTTCTTACCAGTGTTTTTGGGAAGCATCAAGCTTTGCACAGATCAGCTATTCAGCTGAGATGAAAAGAATCTGTAAATACGGTATCTTTATTTCTGGAAATGAATTTTGAAGGCACATTCATTCATACTGTAGCAAGCCCGAATGTTAAAATGCTACATTTCATTCAGTCAGGACAATTGGAACAGTTTGGTAAAAAATCAGTGCATTATAATAAGATCACATGTTTTGATGCCTCCCTAAGATGTGTAGGACCTCTCACTCTAAAGAGTGACAGGTATGGCTGAACTTGATGATCTCAAAGGTCTTTTCCACCCTAGTGATTCTGTGAGTATGGTTCACATTGGGAGAAACATACCACCTTTTGTTAAAGCAAAGCCCTTATGATTAATATGCACTAACATATGCTGGCTCACAACATTTATTATAGTCACCTTGAACTTCCAGAACTGGCAGACTCCCTTTTGGAAAAGATACCCAAAACACAAGGAATTCAATACAGGTGCTAGAGAGGGGAAGGGGAACGAGGCAGTTCCCCAATATACTCATTGCCAAACCTATTCTTGGATTACTTCTTTGCCGAACCCAAAGTAAATCTCTTCCTGGGTTTGGCATCATGAGAACTCTCTGTCAGTATCTCGTATAATGGGGCACTCCTTATTTTGCTGTAGGGTCTGTTCAGGTTTGGAGAGCCCATTCTGAAAGAACTCCTGTGTTGCTGTTACAGCTTTGCACTCTGTCACTCTGTAAAACCTATCCTTCCTTCAGTTTCTCAGCAGGAAAGGAGGAGGCATCTAATTATCCCTCACCTATTCCACTGTGTATAGTTAAACCTGCTTGGTATTTAGAATTTAGCTGTAGGATGCTTACAGGATTTTGCTCTAGGATGTTTATGCTAGAAGACTTTGGATAAATAAGTTATTGAACCTACTGAAACCAGCATCTACAGAAAATACTTTATATCATGATAGGCATCCTGTCAGGAGCACTATCCAAGTCTGTCCAGACCCAGGAAAATGCCACTGGCTCTGAAGTGAACCAGTCCTTCTTGTACAGGAACTTCTTTACCCAACTCCTGTTACAGCCACCTGTTTGAAGTAAGACACCTGCAAGTATCTCTCATTCCAACTAGCAGGTGTCTATAGATGTAGCAAGATTTTTTCACGACCTCTCCCACTAGATTTCCTGCAATTCCTAGAAATTATTTTTTACTGTACAACTATTTCACAGATGTTTTGTAGTTTAAGAGGACTGAAATCCCTTGCTCACTCATCCAATGGCTGTAAATTAACCACCCTCTGCAGAATTCATTTACCTAAGTAGCACAGTGGGGTGTGGAAAGTGGTCATGGAAAAGGATTTAGCCCTATTCACTTCTATGTAGGGGGAAATTCTTTGAAGGATGGCACAATCTGTCCCGACAGGCTCCCAGCACTGTTTGAGCCTCACAAGGGGAAAGCTTCCAGCTGATGTGAGGTTTCAATACCTCTAAAAAAAGATGAGCGTGCTGGAAGATACAAAGAAATAAAACTACAGTGGCAGCAGGTTTCAGCAGTCCTTGCCTAGCCAGGAGCCACATGGAACTCCTGCTAGGAAGAAGGATATGAAAGAGCTCATATTTCAATCCCAGGAATTGTTCAGGGTGCTCTAGGGAGAAAGACTCAATATTCAGGTTTGTCCCAAGAGGCTTCTGGATTCCAAGCTGTGGCACTAGCTCATGAGGGATGCAGTCTGTGTGTGAAGAGGAGGTGAGTGCATCAGAATTACAGAATCAGAAGGCAAAGGGTACCTGCAAAAGTACCAAAGATGAGAAGAATGTGGGAAATGTATTTTGATTGGGAAAATGCTGTGGAATTAAACGATGGTATACTAAGTGATATATCACTATTATGGGGGAGGGGGTGTGTTACATGTTATTTAATATTTTATTTATAATGCAAGAAGAATACCTTAGGTTTTCACTGTAATCTTCATTAGCAGGGAACTAGGGGAGAATGCTGCTGTAAAACAGCTGAAGAACAACCCAGATGTAACATACCCAGAGGTGTGATGACACGAGGCTGAATTCCCTCCAGTAATTCCTGCAGACTCAGTTTTGTGCAGCAGTTCAGCACCTCTAAAAACGGGACAACTGGAATCAGTTTGGGATAAGCCTTGCAGAAACAGGGACAAATCGACTGTCACACAGATCAACCCTGACTCCTTTGCTATCTGCAGCAATGCCTTTGTTGGGCTCGGGTTGCTCATAGCCTGAAGGGAGGAACTCCCCAGGCCTCTGGCTCTCAGAGGGTAGTAGAACCAGACAGGGGATTCCCCGGTTGGATGACTGTCACTCTCCTACTCAGGCTACAACAGGTGCCGCCTGTGACTAACTCAGAAGTTTGTAACAATACACATTTGCTTCTTCACACCGTAATTTCTGGCACAGTGCTTCCAGTACTGCATTAAAAACCAAACCCATGTTTAAACAGCTCCAGAAAGGAAAGAGGAACCACACCAAAAGGCCCCTTCCCTCGTTGATGAATAAAGGAGGGAACTCTCACATGGTTGCCTGTCTCTGAACTACTCACAACCTCCCCTTATCGCTGCTGGCCCTTTCCACCAGCACACAAGAAAGCCAGTGACTCATTATTGTCCTAAGTCACTCTCTTTTCCTTCAATCTTTTATCTTAGGCTTTAAGAATCTTTCATGTCCCCCTCAGCCCACCCTAGGGAAACACAGGTAATTCTTTTTGGGATACAGCCAGCTGGGTCATGACACCAGCTCACGTTTTATTCGGTCCTTTCACAGAGCTGTGCCTGTTTGATTTATTTGCATCCCTATTTCCTGGCTCTGTTGTTCCAAGCAGGGCTGTATGCATAGCTTCCTTAAGTGCACATTCCAAAGAGCACCATGCACAGTGACAGGAGGAAAGAGTCCTGAGTCTGTGTAAGAAGCAATACAGTGGGGGGGGGGCTCTTCAATTTCCCATGCCCTAAATAATACTGCCAGCAGAAAGGGATTGTTGGCAGTATGGTTCTGTACATGGTTTGGGATGTGATTCTCAAAAAAAAAATGTCTGATAATAATCACTATACACACTTTCCTATTCTATTTTAATCAGATATTGCCTGGACAGTATCCCATGCTTTCTGAAATAAAACAACATATAAATAAAGATCTGGGCTTTAGAAACATCAAGCTGTAAATCCAGTCACTGCTCTGCTGGGAGACTAAGAGCCACCAAAACCCAACCTCACAGCAGTCCCTAAATCAAAGCTGAATCAATTCAGACAGAGAACTGGTAAAACAAACAAATCAACCCCCCAACAAACCCAAACAAAAGTAAAAAAAGCAAACCACACTTGAACAAAGCCTGAAGGAATCAGCTGGCTTCAGGCCAGAAGTGCTAATGGAACTCATATTAGCTGAGAAGAAGTGAAGTAAGTTTCCAAGAGTCAGGGAAATTGTTTAAGATAAATACTCTTTGTAAAAGGGGGCGGGGAAAAAGCAGCTCTGCTGGACCATTTTCCAGAGGCCTGATCTTGCATTCCTTGCACACCCTAATTCCCTTTAAAGTAATTATGAGTTTAGGCTACATGCCAGGGTTATGTAACTATGTCTTGAAAGACAAATGCACAGTAGCACAAAGCAAAAAAAACAAACCAGAAAACAACCAACCAAAAAAACCCCAGGATTAGGAATAAAAAATAAAAATCCCCATCTGGACAAAGAAATTCAGAGAGTAAAGCAGAATGAAGGTGAGGGACATTTCTAATGCCTGTCTCTAGAAATGGAAAGTATTGAGGAAGAAATTCAGAGTAAAGGAGGTGAAATTGGAAAAGTTCAACAGGCTTGTCAAATCACAGAAATATTTGAGTTACATTTCCTAAACTACTTTAAAAGGGAGTAAACTAACCAAATGCCATCTGACATTGGCTGTACGCCAACCACTTTGGTTGACTTTGGGGTCAGGAAGGCAGAGGACATACATAAGCTAGTAGAGCTGAAAATCAATAGAGATATAGATAAAACACAGATGTAATTGATTATAGAGCAGCTGGAAGTGCAAAGAAAGAATTCTGTGGATCTATACCAACGGTGTAACTTTGAAAAATACTCTCCATGTATGAAAGTACTTTGCAAAATAAACAGCTGGAAGAAGTGAAGTTCAATGTGGCCATACTACAGAACACAGCCTGTCCTACTCAGAGTCTGGCATAGTATTTCTGATCAGCTTAATAATGCTATCTTTCAACTAAGTCCAAACAGACTTGCTAATGAATATAAATAAATCACATGTGTGACAGCATCTGTGAACTGGGCAGAAGACAACTGCCCAAAAGAAATAGGGAAATTCTAAGCTGTTTCTATTCCCATCGCTTCTTTTTCCCTAATAAATACACATTTTCAGGTACAATTCCTTGTACTGTGCAAAGTTGTAAAGAATTCCTGGAAACCTTTCAAGACATTCATCAACGTCAAGACTTTTATTCTCTAGGGAGTCAGTGTTACCGTGAGGTATTGCTAGCGAGCCCCTCTCACAGGAATGGGTCCTTCTGTACCCCTGCATGGGACGTCAGTCATTGCTCCTACAGGCTGGTGTTTCAACAACCCCTCTTCTAAAATACCCCACACCAAGAGTAACATTCAAAGGAATATATACGTTTCAATTGTATCAGCAACCTAGTTCTGCTGACCACGTGGCTGCATGATTGCAGGTGCCTTCACAGAGGGAGAAATCATAAGATGGAAAGGCAAGTTGATGCTTTTTCTGTGGTAAAGCATGGCCCTTGGTGCAGGATGAGTCACTCAACAAACTACACCAACCTGGGGAAGAACTTTTCCCCAGTGAGGGTGAGGGAGCCCTGGGACAGGCTGCCCAGGGGGTGTGGAGTCTCCTTCTCTGGAGAGATTCCAGCCCCGTCTGGACACCGTCCTGTGTGCCCTGTCCTAGGGACCCTGCTTTGGCAGGGGGTTGGGCTGGATGGGCTCTGGAGTGCCCTTCCAACTTCCAACCCCTATGATTCTGTGATACACACTGAAAACAGCATGAAGATACAAAGTCCTGCCCTGTGTCCTCCACAGGGCATGTACAGCAGCTGAGACTGCGGGTGAAGAGAGCCACAAATCAGAAATTTTCGTGCCTAAATGACTGGGTGAACAATGCATGCCCAGAACATCTGAAATGCTTTTGAGGGAAACTGGGTAACAAGGTGAGCGAGTGTTTCACTGAGGACACAACCCCACCTAATTAAGCAAGCCAGCTCTTTGCTGAATCAGAGTATGCTCCTCTTACCCATTTCGCTCCCTGTACTGATACATGTTCCCTCTGCTTCTACTTTGCGGAATTAGAAAAACCCTGCTGACAGCAAGGGCAGGTACTAGATCCTGCAGTCCCACCCCAACTGGTGGAGAATGGTTTACGTCACAAACTTTAGAGGTTACTAATCATACACTGAATTCCCATCTGAAGACCAGAGAGGCAGAGAATCTTTTTCAGATGCTTATATGCCTGTTGATGTTGGTGAGAATTCTGAAGAGCTTGTGAAAACAACAGAGCACGTCAAGATTACAGCAGCACATGTGTAACACTCCAAAGACAGGCAGGAATAACAGTTGGAGACAGCTCTGAATTTGGGTAATACCATTTCCTACAAGCTGTTTCTCACACGAGTCAATACTGATGACTGCCGTTCTCCAACAACAACAAGCGGTATCTTGTACTGACCAAAGGGCTGTGATATTATCAAACTCTACTTTTGTTGTTTCTAACAGGCAGCGATGAGACTTTAGGAACACAGGCAGCATGAAGGCATCATTCCCACTTTAATCCCTTAATCCACCAACTGGCAGCCCAAGGAGCTGAAATGGATTCCTGCTTGGCAAAACTGCCAGGTTTCCACACTTCTGTCACTGGAGGGAGAGGGAATTTGCACCACTCCACCTTCTTGAACAAACTTTCCTCACTGGCAATGGCCTCCACTTGGGGAGCGCATTGCTAACTATACTGGCAGAGAGGAACCTCCCAGCATATGTCCTCACCATTCTACCAACCCAGCACCACCAGTTTGGCCCGTCTGCAGCCCTGCTGCCAGGTCTGGGAATGTCAGCTGCGTAAGGGAACAGGAGGCTCCATCTGGAAAGAGTCCCCATGGAGTCTCTTGTGTCTATAATCCATCCTTACTGAATACACTAACGACTTAAAACATACAATTGTGTTTGAAAGAGCTCATTTCAACTAAAAATATATCACTCAGCCATGCAAGTCAGCTCATTTGTGTGCAACTGTGTGAAATCTAAACCACAGTTATCCCAGCTTCAAGGCACTGGACCAAGAGGGCTGTGAGGCAGTCTGTCTGGCTAAACTTCCATGAGACAGGTTATGTCTCATGGAAATAGAGGAGGGAGGAAGGGAAGCTATCTTAAAAGACTTTCAAGATCTTCCCCACGCATTTCCAACTACTTGGCAGAGAACCCTTCAGGATATACTAAAGACTAAACTCTGATGCGGGGCCAGTTCATGAGAGTAACTCTGACCACAAATAAATTTCAGGGATACTGCTTCATATTCTGTCCTCAGCACAGCCTGATGTGATGCTAGGCTTGATATTTTGCAGGACGCTGTCAAACACTTGTGTTTAGGTAATTCCTTCAGGAGCTTCAACTCTCAACTTTCAGTTGTCTGTGTCATGAAAGCTGAAGCTTTCCTCTCCTCCTTGTGGTTGAGCTACCTCACTGGAAAATGTTTCCTTAGTGGTTTGGGGTTTTTTTTAAACAATGAAAAAGAACTGAAGGATGGGCCTGAAACAAAAGCCCATCTCTGAAGTTCCCTGGAGGTCAGATTCATAATTTTCAGTCTGAACCACTTCTAGATCCTTAGTAGTGCTCCTGCCCTTTGACCATTTTTGTGGCCTCCTCTGGACATGCTCCAACAGGTCCATGTCCTTCTTGTGTTGAGGGTTCCAAAGCTGGATGCAGTAAAGCAAATGCTTACTAGTCACTGTGAAAGAGGCTGCTTGCCAAGAAGTATAGTTCTTCAATAGGAGGGTGGTGGATCACAGGTTACCCAGAGAGGCCCCATCCCTGGAGACATTCAAGGTCAGGCCTGATGGGGCTCTGAGCGACCTGATCTAGTGGAGATGTCCCTGCTCACTGCAGGGGTGGGACTAGATGACCCCGAAAGATCCCTCCCAACCTAACACATCACTGGACAAAGAGTTTGGAAGGAAGGAAAAGGATTCCAATAGTTCGTCAATAGCTGTAATTGTTCTGAGTGATGCTTGGCTAATTAGACCTGTACTCTTTGAAGTACCACTGTTAGTATCAGACCCAACTTGATTTTGAGGCTGCAAGGGCGTATCTTCAACCATCCAGTCAGGTTTTTCATGGGACCTTGGCTACCAAATTATTAAATCCATTATTTTGAGAACTGTTGTAATTCTGGAAGCATTTGAACCTGTCGCTAAAGTTCTAGCAGATGAAAGTGCTTCACGGGTGGACATGAATAAAGAACCAAACCAGCCTGACAATCAAGAAATGACAAGAAAGTCTGGGCTTACTGAATTACCTCCCTCAGGGAGGTGAAACTGGGAGACCAGGAGTTATGGTATTCCAAGCTCTGTTAAACCAGAGCTTGGAATTCTCTGAAGGAAAGATGAACTAACAACTCAGGCTGTGTGAAAACCAGGGGGAAGGAGAGCAGTTAGACCCTCATTCTAGTTTAAGTGGATACAGTCTTCCCTAGGATGCTTTTTCCCCCCTGTACAATAAAATAAATAACTAAACCAAACCCATTCAGATTCTTCTCTAAAAGGCAATGCCTGAGCGTTCCTCCTCCCGTTTCCAAGCAGACTGATAAATACACGCAAACAGCTCCATGCCCACAGGGAGGGGAGTCTGGTTCAGCCAGTGAACATAATTCATTCTGACCCGCTGATCGCACTGTCTGCATCTGCCAGGGAAAATCCTTCTTTCATCGCCCCTCCAGTAAGAGAAGGCCACGGTGGAAGCATATTCAGAGTCCTTTTTGGAGTTGGGTAAAGAAAGAGTTTTTGGGTCGTGCCTTTCAAGTGAGAAAAGCCAGCTGCAGCACCCAGCTCGTATCAGCACACATGGGCCCGCAGCACAGCCCGCCCCCCAGCCAGCCCAACGCAGACACCCTACAACCACTTGTAACTAAGCACTAATATAAACACTGTGTGCAGCCATATACAATTATTCTTTAAAAAAAGTTGTTGCTTTGTTTCCGGATCCAGAGCTGTAATCAGAAGAAAAGGGACATGGACCAGTCTGTCACACCAGCTGGGGATGTTTCATACTGGTGCCTGACATCAAAGCCAAAAGCTCCCGTGGTGATGGGATTGTGACAGCAAACCAACCACCAAAAAAACAACCGACCAACCAGCAAAATCCCAGCATTTTTTGTGTACGTGTCAGGCTCTCGATCAGAGCTGGGATGGCCACATTCTCGGGTTATCTGCCCTCGTTTGCTTCTAATTCCCAGAAAAACGCTCAATGGCAAATACAAGTTGCAGAAAAAGAACTGTAACATCAGGAGGAGACGACACATATCAAGTACAAATGATCGGTTGGCAGGGAAAGTACCAGCTGCCATGCTTTGTGACTACTTCAGCTATTTTACCTCAGTTTTACCATCAGATGTCATTTCTGCCTTACAATCTGATGCTTTACCTAAGATTGATCTGCCTTAGTTAAGCGATGATTTTTATGAAGCGCCTCCGTGGCTCTAGCAGCCATCCTCACTCCGTGTGCGTGACAGTCACGTGCCGTGCTCGCACGTGGTAGCGTTTCCATTGCCGGCTAAAGATGTTTGTGTGTCTCTGAGACACACAGGATTGGTCATGGCACACGGGGACAGGGAATGGAAACTTTAAGTGGCACAGAAACATTTTCCATCAGGAATTTTAGGAATTTGCCTGCTCCCCTCCAATTCAGTCACATCTTCATCCCTCTAGGTACCATTGCCACAGCTTCTCACCTCTCAGCTGTGCAATTAGACTCTCAGGTGACAGATACAATACTTCTGTTCAATGATAACTATTTTTCTGTTCCACAATCTTGTTTTTCTTCTTCTCCCCAAAGTCAGATCTTTTTTGCTTGCCCTATGCAGCAAAATCCCCAGTTGCATTGGAGAAATGTGGAAATCCCTTCCCAGTACGAAAAGTACCTGGTGCAAGATTCCCAGTAGCACTATCACTGTAACACAGAAGGAAAGATAAACCCACCCCAAAGGAGACCTGTACTTGCTAATTTTCATAGTTAGGGGGTTTGTCTGGCTTTAAGTAAACAGTGGAAACATGGAAGGAATGTGGGGAGAGGCTACTATGATTGAGGAGATGAGAACGGAGGGGAGGGGGATAGGACAGGGGGTGGGGAGGAAAGGGAATGGCACAGCACAGTAAGGGGGAAGGGAACAGGGCTATTAGACTGCTCAATCCCTATGGAAGTTCCTACAGCTCTCCTTCTTGCCAAATGAGTGAGCATTCCCTCAGATTTTTCTGAAGCACAGGGTGAAATGTGCTAGCAGGACATAAACCAGTTGCAGGTGTTTCTCTGGAGGCTGATTTCTAGGATACTCATTACGGCAGCTTTGGCTTTTCGGTTACCAGAACACCAGGGACTGCAAATCCATGAAGTGAAATAAAAAACAGCAGCACAAGGAGCGTGTGAACTCATGGATAAAGATCCTGGGTCAGAAGTCCTTTCTGATAAACTGGAATCCATCCACTGCTGCAGAAAGCAAACAGCCAAAAAACCCTCACAACAGCAGTACCAAAACCATTTCCCCAGGCAAGAGGTCACCCCGCTGGCACAGTGGGAGTTTGGAAGCCCCACGTACAGATGTTCTAAGCTGGCAGTATTGCCATTAAAAGCCACTGCTCGCTGCCCTGAGTTCCAGCCCAAGCACCCCTCCAGACATTTCACCTGGTACAGGGTCCTGAGTGACCCTCTGCCTGCTCTGAGGGAAGGAACGGGAAGGATCCCCATGGGGCTGGCAGGCTGAGTGAAGGCCAGGGCAAGGCAGCAGCTCAGCCTGTCTGAAAGTGCCTGAGACAGCAGCCCAAACAAATCCTCTTGCATCTTCCAGTGCTGGCATGCTGGTGGAGGAGAAGCTGGACATAGGGCAACAATGAGCCCTCGCGGCTCAGAAAGCCACCCGTGTCCTGGGCTGCAGCAAGAACAGCATGGCCAGCAGGTCTGGGGAGGGGATTCTGCCCCTCTGCTCTGCTCTCCTGGGACCCACCTGGAGTGCTGGGTCCAGCTCTGGAGTCCCCAGTATAAGAAGAACACAGAGCTGTTGGAAGAGGTCCAGAGGAGGCCACGAAGATGATCAGAGGGCTGGAGCACCTCTGCTATAAAGACAGGCTGAGAGAGTTGGGCTTTCATCCAGTTCATCACACGTCTAGTGCAATGACTATCACACAATCTCTAAAGTGCTAAGATTAAGCTTTCCTCAACTACTAGGAAATATTTTTAAGTGAAGGCACCTTTCAAAAGGATTATCAGAGCAACACACACATACATACATGCATATGCAGGCACTCTTACCCACAATCACAGCCACAACCCTAACCAATGTACATTTCAGCTGATTTTTGTCCCTAAAGAAAGGATCTGATAACCCTCCCATTTCCACATTCTAGAAGCTGTGTGTAATATCATTTCTCTAAGGACTGGTAAGGAATGTCGCTCGGTTCTACTCCAACCAGCACAAGACAAAAGTATCTTTTGAGACATTACAGAAAGATAATTGCTATGGTCTGCAAATATTCAGGAGAGATGAAATGATTAGTATCCGAAAATCCCCTTCTCCTTACTTTCATGGTAACATATAGAGCTCATTTCAAAGGGTCTTACAAAAGTCTATCCCCTTCCAACAACAACAAAACCAAAACAAAGCAAGAAGAAAAGGATTTAGTGGTACCAAACAAGAACAAAATCCATTTGACTTTCTGGATACAATATTACTGGGTTTTAAAATCTGTTTCCAAGAAGCAACATACACATAGGGTATTAAATGGATATTCCAGTAAAGCCAAAGGAAATCAGAGTCGGGTCACTGCAAACGAAAATGGGGATCTAAACGTTTATGGTTTGGATATCAGTGAAGTTTTACATTGATTAATAAAACAAAACTTAGAAAAAAATCTTTGTCTTTTCAGAATTGTTTTTGCTCTTATATTGGAGGTGAAATACTCAACATTTTACAATGCTTCTTTCCTTACTTTAGAGAGAATATTTCTCTCATTCATTTCTTCTGAAGTTCAAGTGGTTCTCGCTCTACTGGGAAAGAGAAACGACCTTCCTTCTAACCTCAAATTAAAGAAATTGATTAAATACTTGGCCTTTAAACCAACTGTTTTCTGATGGCTTATGACAAACCCTATGATCACATCTAAAACCAGATTCTGATTTATGGAGGATACTACCCGGTACAAAAGCACTAACTACGACTGCTGGCAGTGCTTAAGACCATGTGGATTCCCAGGCAAACGAGAGCAAACGGGTACAGAGAACTCAAAGAATTTGCTGCATATTTCCAGCAAGGTCAACAACCAAAGCTGATAAAGTTACTGTCTGAAATCTGGACTCTTAAAAATGTTATTCTATCCTGAAATAATGCTGCAGTGCTTTTTCTGTTGTCAAAAAGTTGATGGAATTCCCTAATGTTTTTCTGACACATTCCACGGGCACAGAGACACGAGTGGTACACAACAAGCTGAATACAAACAGCCATTGCCCAGTCTCAATATTCCCTTTAATAAGTTGCATTTATGGTGTCCAAATCCCCAGGCACTGGTTTCAGAAGACACTAAAACCATGCTGGTACTTCTCTGTTGTTACATTTTGACCTCTATCTGTAAAGCTTTGCAGACTATCCTTATCCTATCTTTTGCTCCCTGGTATAAAAAAGACAGGGGTCTCCTGGAGAGAGCCCAGTGAAAGGCTATAAGGATGATTAAATGCCTGGAGCATCTCCCCTGTGAGGAAAGTCTGAGGGAGCTGGGGCTGTTCAGCCTGGAGAGAAGAAGCCTGAGAGGGGATCTGATCAATGGGGATCAATAGCTGAAGGGTGGGACACAGGGGGACACGGGCAGCCTCTTCTCAGGGTCTGTGGGGACAGGACAAGGGGCGATGGGCTCAAGTTGGAGCACAGGGAGTTCCCCACCAATCTGGGGAAGAACTTCTACCCAGTGAGGGTGAGGGAGCCCTGGGACAGGCTGCCCAGGGGGGTGTGGAGTCTCCTTCTCTGGAGAGATTCCAGCCCCGTCTGGACACCGCCCTGTGTGCCCTGTCCTAGGGACCCTGCTTTGGCAGGGGGTTGGACCCCATGGTCTCTGGAGCTCCCTTCCAACCCCTGCAGCTCTGTGAGTCTGTGATCCAGAGCATTGATTCTAAATGTCTCATTCCAAGTATCGCCCGCTCAGGCCTGGCAGTCTGGAGCTGGGATTTAGGTGTGCCTACAGCAGAGGTTCATGGGATGTGCATGCCTTTTTAAAGGCAGTTCAGATTCATGCTTCAAAGCCGTTCTTTTGTGTCACCACAGAGAAAGTAATACTGGTACGGTGTAGGGTGTCCTTACAGGGAGGTAAATCTTTTCTAAGTTGTACTGCTTCTGCCAGTATCTATGGGTATTAGTGGGATGGGAGTAGTAAAAGAGTACAAAGAAACACATTTCTCTACCTCCCGTTTTGCCAGTCAGTGTGAGGGGGTTTCAGCTGAAAAATCCATTAATTGCCAACAGACTTTTTCAGGCTTTTTTTCAGGAAAGTGCTGCTTGGCAAAATTACCAGTTGGTCCAGCGACTTGAGAGGTGGTTCTGAATCTGCCTTGCCTCACTGTGGGAATGTTGTTAGAAGCATCCTTCCAGTGAGCTACAATGTCTTTCTTTTCTTTCAAGCCACATAGAAGTTGGGTGTGGGTTTTTTTTTCCCCTTAAATAAGGGTTAACTTCACCCTGCTTTAGTAAGGCTTGTTCCCTGGCAGAAATCAGAGGGGCTTGTTTGGAAAAGGATTTGACATGCAAGCTCTCTCCAGCTCAGAACTGGCAGAACAAACCTCATATAAAAAGCCTGCTACATCAAAGCCTGGGAAGCTTAGCCACTCAGGTTTTTTTAAAAGAAAAGAAAAAACCCCAAACTTTTCCTTGTCCTTTGGCTACTTTTGATGAACTACCTTTTATGCCCCATAACCTTTCTTACTGGTTGTGCAGGCAGTAATCAAGAAAAACACCTACGTGGCAATGATTTCTTCAAGTTCCCATGGTCATTTTCAAAAGCATGTCTTAAATCCAAAACTTCAAACCTTAGGAGTCCCAGTCTGACAGATTTATGACAAGCAGCCAGATACCCTAAATGAAGATGATTTCATTCTGTCTTGCACATTTTTGTGTCAGTAACTTGCTGGATTTAACTCCTTTTTCATTCTGGCAGCAGAACAATACATGGCAAGGCAGTTTAGATCCTCCTTCAACGTCTTCTTTTTAATACTAACAGAGAGTTGGCAGGAATATTTAAAATACCTCTTTACCCATCAGCACAGAATATTACTCTGGGTTAGGTAAATTCTACCCTGACTCTGTTTAAACCAAAATGCTTCCCTGAAATTCCAAGCTGAGTTTTTTTCTGATGAAGTCATCCTGCTATAAAACCATTTATACACTGAAAACTTGTTAGAAATTAGACAACAGTGTTGAGGATAAATCATGCCTTTCCTATAATGGTCTTATATATCTTAACAACTCTCTTTTCTCCACTGCTTGCAGCGGAGAGTTTCACAGGGGGTCTCACTATCCCTGAAGCCTGGACAAGCTGCAATCACAACTCCATCCCCGTGGTGACTGTTAGGCAGGGATTCTTTATCGCAGCGCTGGGCACACAGGGGATCTCTCCTCTGAGTGTGTGTGCTGTTTAAAGCCACATTTCTCATATTTATACAGATTGACTCTGCATATTCATTATCATTTCTAGGAAAAGGCAGGGTTATGCAAATTACTTCCCAGAAGTAATTTACATTTACAATTACTTCCAGGAAGTCATTCCCATGCTTTGGCAGGGGGCTTGGACCTGATGATCTCTTGAGGTCCCTTCTATCCCCTACAGTTCTGTGATTGTTATGCTTCTAATTGCTGTACCTCAAATTTGATCTGAGATCTATAAACTGTACATTGACTGCTCTCAGATAGACCGTGCTCAGTGACACTTGGGGGTCTTCTTGTGATCTTCAGGGATGAAGGCTGGATGTCTTCCTCTCAGTGAACTTTTTACCTTTTCCTTCTGCATGTGCTCTTTATGGTTTTCTCCAGAGTCTCCAAAACACATCCCTGCACTCAAAACCACACTCCTGCACCAACGTGTTAGGAACCCCTTTTAGCTGAAAACAAGATATACTCTGCCTCTCAACTGGTCATCGAACTCATTATTTATTAGTCCCCTGTCTTCACTTTCTTTGCCTTCAAGGCTGTTCCACTCTTAGGGGTAAATTTTGTAGCTGCTCCAGCAGCACAGCTCACATGGCTGTAGCCATGTTCCCCTCACATCCAAACCACCCAAATACTTTTTGTTCTCCTTGTATTAAAGATCAATCCACACAGTACCATTGTGTATCATCCAATCATCCCCACTGCAAGGGGATTCTGACAAGCCATGAATCCACTGCTGGGGGCTGCCTACAGCTAATGCAACAGTAGGCAATGAGGAACAAAGAACAAGCAACATGCTTGTAGTGAAAACCATGGTGAACAGCCCTGAATAACTCTGAGTGCAAGTAAAATCTGGACTATCAATTGCCAAACACGTTTTGTCCCTCATAAAATGATAAAATGCACAATCATGAGAATGTATTTACCTCAACTATGAAAATACTGTGGAAAACTGTACCTGTTTTATCTGTTTTTACAGATGCAAGAACAGAGGGGGTTTTTTTTCTTCAGTTTTCCTCAATCTGGGAACAGTGTGAGAAAGTCTTTTAGCAGTTCAGGATGTAATCATAGAATCATGAAGGGTGGAAAAGACCTCCAAGCTCATCTAGTCCAACTGTCCCCCTACCACCCATATGCCTCACTAAACCGTATCCCCAAGTACCTCATCCAGCCTCTCCTTGAACACCCCCAGGGACAGTGACTCCACCACTGAAATTAGAAATTAAGTTCGGACAATATCAAATTAAATCACATCTGCAGCTTTGTCCAATAAAACACATTAGTGTAGGAACAGTTAATTATAAAATCCAGTGAATTAGTGACAGAAAAAGTCAAGTTCTCTTATGCCTTTTGTCTTTCTAATGCCAGGGACAAGGATAGTCTCTTCAGCCAGGGGACAGGAGCTGGGACAAGGGGCAATGGGCTCAAGCTGTGCCAGGGCAGGGTCAGCTCAGCTGGGAGGGCAAAGTTCTTCCCTGGCAGAGTTGTGGGGCTGTGGCACAGGCTGCCCAGGGAGGGGCTGAGTCCCCAGCCCTGGGGGTGTTTAACAGATAGGGAGATGAGGTGCTCAGGGATCTGGGTCAGCACAGGACAGGGATGGTTGGACTCCATGGGCTTAAAGGGCTTTTCCAACCTTGTCATTCTGTGATTCTGTGATTCCCATAAGGAAAGTAAACTGCTCAAAGGAAAAGGTACACACGGCAGCATTAAACCCTCAGAGCCCCAGCTCACTGACTTCAACATCTCTGCTGTGTTTAACTTAACAGTTCTTAATCTCTCCCCTACACAAATGCATGTGCTAGGAAACACAGAGATATGTTTACCTGTACTACAGCAACAGCCAGGGTGGACATGTGTAATTCTGGACATGTGCAGAGGTGTTCTGCCCCGGTCCCTTGCTATTGTGAAGATTTTTGGGTTGAGGCAGGTGGTTTAGATGCACAGCACAAGGTCTGCCATGGCCCAGTGTCACAATCCGCTGTGACTTTGATAAAGGCAGGATGAGGCTTCTACCACGATGTCAATGGTTACGGATGCTGATTCACACTGAGTAGTTTATGCTGCACGTTTCTACAGTGTCTGCTGATAACCAGAACTGTGCTCCTGGGTTTGCATGGGAGCTGAAGGCACACGGGTCTGGCTGACTTCAGGGGCTGCCTTGGTAATGTCACTCAGACAGGCATTTGCTAGATAACACAGTCTGCAAACGTAATTTAAGTCCATTTTAGACTGTTGGGAGTTAAGTATACATGGTTAGTAAGGGAGCCAAAAGAGTAGTTGGGAATTCCTGTTTCTGACAGAAAATAGTTTATCCTATATTACTTTAGGGAGAAAGAGTTTAATTCCCAGAGAGCATTATAAAAGTAAACAAAAGTTGAAGTGTGTCCAACTCAAAATTCTGAGCCATTTCAGCAAGTCAATGACATTGAAGTCAATGCGACAACTATTTCCCCAAGTATTTAAAATGCCACAGAAATTGATAATAATAAAAGAAAAAAGATTCAATGAAGCTTTTAATCACAGAATGCATTAAGATGGAAGAGACCTTTAAAGGCTGTCCCTGCAGTGAGCAGGGACATCTTTACTAGATCAGGTCACTCAGAGCCACATCAAGCCTGACCTTGAAGGTGGAAAATAAAACAATGCCTTCATCCTTCAGGGGAATCCAGGAACAAACTGCTGCAGCAAAGCTGTTGTCACTTGAGGTTGGTATCTGTAGGTCGCTTTCTCAAAGCAAGTGTGCTACCTGACACGTATTAAACTTTCTAGGAGAGCAGCAATCCATGTGATCCTGCTGTGCCTTCTGGAGCCACTCGAGCTGCTGATGCTCTAAGAAACACACTGCTGCTGAACCACGGCATTGGGTTCTTCAACCAGATGGCCACTCGCACACACATTGCTATTCTTGAGCTCCTGAGATTGTACCCAGATCCAAGACTTGTCTCCTCAATCTCTATTGCAGCACTTGACCTAGGGAAAGGCTCATTCATGTACTTTGAATGCAGGGCCTCAGAAGGACTTTAGGCTTAGATACGTTTACTTCCCTCTCACTTCCAAATTAAAAAAAATCCAACAAACCAACAACAATGGACTGTAGTTAGCAACACAATTAAACCCCAAAGAAATCCTTAGCTTAAGAAATCAGCTGCAGATGGGAATGTAGAAAGGAAACAGGTACAGATAGGAAAGGGGGAAAAATACTGAAGGACTTGCACAATGCATTCACTGGCAAGGTACTCGATGAAAGTCCATGAGATAAACTCAAGTAAATTACCATAAGATTACTACCTGTTAATGTTTGGCAAGCATACTGCACACAGATTATTTTCTTCCAGATTCCAGGCCAGTCTTTAGCACATTGAAGGAGCAGAAAATTACAGAAGGAGAGAGTATCCCTATGCAGCCAGTGAGGAATTGTAAGTATCATCCCCCAGACCACACGCAGGTTCAGAAACGCTATCTACTTTCACCCCTATTTGCACACACTCAAAAGTAGAGCCAAGGTTTGGCATGGCAAACCCACATCTGCTGCATCACAAATGATGATCAGCTGACCATTTGCATGGCAAATCCGTGGGTGAAACAGCTGGTTAGTTAATGAAATAATGGCTACACACAATGTATACTCAGGTGTGCTTTACCCTGCAGACCACGTCCAGTTGTGCATGGACTCTAGAGGAAGACCTGCATTCACCAAGGTCTTAATCAGTAGTTAATCACTAATGACTGATCAGTTCCAAGAAGGCAGTAGAGTTTATAGGTGTTTGTATAATGGTTTGTATAATTAGGGAATTGTAGCAGAGCAATTGTAACGATTCCAAAGCTGCAAGTGCAGATTTTTTTTTTCCCTAGAAGATCAGCACATGAACTGTTTCACAGACATGTCACAGCAGTGGAATATTAAGATATAGAGAAATTATAAGCAATAGCACAAACTGAGAACATCAGAACAACAAAACAGGATGTGATTATGGAAGAACACTAAGGGTGGTGACACAATCACCCCATGAAACTTCTGAATACACAGGCTTGTGATGTCATAGAATCCCAGACCCTCCTGAGCTGGCAGGGACCCATCAGGCCCATGGAGCCCAACTCCTGGCTCCACACAGCCCAGCCAAGTCAGAGATGGCACTGAGGGCATCGGCCAGGCGCTTCTTGCCCTCAGCCCAGCTTGGGGCTGGGACCCCTTCCCTAGGGAGCCTGTGCCAGCACCCAACCCCCCTCTCAGGGCAGAACCTCTTCCTGACACCCAGCCTAACCCTCCCCTGGCAGCTTCACACTGTTCCCTGGGGTTCTGTCCCTGGTCCCCAAAGAGAGGAGAGAGATCGGCGCTGCCCCTTCGCTCCCCTCGGACATCATTGGTAAAAGCCTCCAATACAGATGTTACTCATTTTTCAGCTCCTGCCACCATTCTCTGGATGTCAGATCAGCATGCTTACAATGGGCTGATATTTATCAACCGTATAAAATAGGTCAAAATTACAGGTGCTCCTTAAGAATTGGGGCATAAAGAGTGGCTGAACCAAAGGTTCATTTGCAAACACGTTTTTATCATCTGATTTTTATTGTTTTCCTTATTATATTTCACATGATTTCCTTGATTGTAACCTTAGAGATAACCTCAAGTTTCTGATGAATCCTGACAGCTCATGAGAACCTCATGTAACTTTTGGTAAAAGTATTTTCAGAGGTGTCACTGTGTCTGCAATGTCACAGACTCTGGGACCTGCACCCTGCAAAACATGCCCACTAGAGACAGATATCCTGTGGGTCTGATTGTTTTGGCTTCAGTTCTACTTCAGTACTGCCAGAATTCTATTTGCATAATCTTATCATTGCTTTTTGTCACAGGTGTCAGATAAGGTGAGAAAAGTCACCTGTACCCCCTCCTCTTCCTTGGGGAAAAGGAGCTATGACTTTTGGACCTTTACATGGGTAATAGCTTTCTTTTAGCATTTCACTCTCAAACATCAGCTGTCAGTAACTAATGTTTCTGTGTAGCCAGAAGTCAGTTCAGGAGAGAAAACCAGACGTACAGCTTAAGCACAACTCGTATAACGAGCAGTGTATTTGATTTGCTGTTACTGAGGCTGGCTGAAGATGTGACCCATGGAGCAGTAGGAATGTGGAAGGCACTAGGAAAGGAAGAAGAGTTGTAGAAGACAAGACAATGGGAGGTAAATGCAGATGTAACAGCGTGGTTGGTGATGGATCCAACACCTTTATTAGGATTAAACACCGAACTAAATCCTGTACTTTCCATAATATCCAAATCATCACTGCTGCATCCGAGCTCCACTGTTTATCTTGGAAGTTGAAATGCTAAAATACAACCCAAACCTAACTTTAGAAATGTCCAAGATATAAAAAGCTACATTCCTCCTGTAACAACATCTCAATTTCATCTCACTGACGGTGACAGCAACAGGCAGCCTCTGACACAGGGGCATGCAGAGCTTTTAAAAAACCTTACCCATCCTACAAATGGAAAAGCTGGAGCTATGGCACGGTACATGGGGAAAGCTCTATGGGTCTCACAGAAAAGATTTTAAATGGAACGTTGTTTTTAAAAAGTAATATGTACTGAAAGCTCACTGTGTCCTAAATCCACTGCTTAATTCATTTCCCACATCACACCAATTATCTGACTCTAATTGCAATCAAAAAAGCCACCTTAGATATTATAAAATAACCAAAACCAGTTCTGCTTCTATTCCTTACACCATTTACAGAGAGGTGAGAAAGGAGAGATGGGGAGCAAAATCTTGAGGAATAAAAACCTTGTATTTGAGCAAAACATGAAAAAAACACTGGTGACATGTTAAATATTTTACAGAAACAAAAAGAAACTACAGTCAGAAGTGGTACAGTGATCAGTGCTGTTAGGGAGAGGGAAAAGGAAAGGGATAGAGAGAACAAAGGGGGAAAACCCTCAGAAAGTTTGCAACCCTGTCTTTCAAATAAGAACATGAAGAGTGCTTTCAAGTATCAGTCAGTACAATGCAGCTGAACTCCACAGTCAACCTAACAGAGATAAGAGAAACAGCTTTCAAAGAGCATGCAAGGAACTGTGTAGAAGCAGGCAAAGTGCAGATAAATACAGGTATTTCCAGATGTACTGAGTTGATGCTTCATGTTCTTGAAAACTGAAGATATTTTATACAGTGCATATTGCCAAACATCACACAGACCTGCTTGGATAAGTTTGTGATGGGTAATTAGAAGGGGTTAGTCAAAAGTGCCTTCAAGAGGGCATAGGAGCACTGCCTGAACCTCAGCCTGGAAGCAAAGTTTCAAGCCACGTCCTAGGGGTCTGAGTCCTTTAACTTCATTCATACTTTTTTTTGACTAAATACAGTGCAGCACTTGGCAAGGACACCCAAAGGCCTGACACACCCGTAGCACATCACAGACCTCAGCCGTGTTAGGTTCTTAGGAGTATGCACAAGTCCTATGGTTTTTTTACATTTATAAATACACACACAGTATATATATATTTTTACACACACACACTCACACACACACTATATATATATATGTATCTATATATATATGTATATATATACATTTTTTAAAATTATCAAGTCTACCAGAAGATAAAAAGGTGATTATATCTCTAGTAACCAACTGGTTTACTTGATACAAAAGTCAACCGTTTCTCATCTCCTGGAGACATGTTATATATTAGTCTTTGAACTGTTCCATGTAAACTTCTGCATCCTGCCCTAAGCACTGGAGTCTTTTCTGCCTTCAATACTACTAGTTTTGAACCAAATGCCCAACTCTTGCTTCCAACCTGGCATTCCTGCTAGGAACAAGGTCTCTGAAAGCTGTGCCCTGCCCCTGGCTCTTCTCGTAGTGTTTTTTTCAGTATTCTAGAAAGTACCAAGCTGTCTCCTTGACAGACATCTACCCAAGCAACACAGCTCCCTCCACTGGAAAAGCTTTTGCCTCCAGAAAAGTCTCTGTGACCAGTAGAGCTTCTTGAGGCAAGAAATACCCGACAGCGTTAATCGAGTGACAGAACAGGACCTGTAGCGCCCTCTCGGTTTCTGAGGCTTCTCCAGTCTATTCAGCAGGGACATTCCCTTGAGCACATGAACTAGGAACACAGCTTTCATTGACTGACATGTTAGTCCCTTTAAACTCTGGCACCTCGACTGGTTCAGCCTGTGACAAAAGTTTAGCATCCTGTCCAGCAACATTCTTTACCCAAGCGTGAGTTCCTACTTTTTTGGGAATCTTTTAAAGCACAGGCATGACCAGCTGCAGTCCCTGCCTTACTTCTCAGCTAATTTTAATGCAATCCTTTCGCTAGCTTTGACTTGGGATGCAGCTTCCCAAACGCTGAAAGCTGATTTCAAGTCTCTGCAGCCAGACATTTCCTCCTCCTGTTAGTACCTGCTCCCTTCCTTATATTATCACTATGCCTGTAGAACAAACCATTTGGCTCAGGGGAAAGGCAAGGTTTTCCTTTTCCAACAGCAGGATGATGTCCCACTGGCATGGCCAAGAAAAACAGGTATCTGCCCTGCCGTCAAGATCGGGCTTGTGCAGGTGAAATGTTGTTAACAGCAGAATACAGGACCCCAGTCAAATTGCACTAGGAACCCCAAGGTACATCAGCAACTGATAGGATTCTCATAGTAGCATCTCTCTTGTAGCACTGTACACAACATTCACCTCTGCCTGTACGTTCACCCTGTATTTAAAAACCAAACCAATTTTGCGCAAGTAGCAGTGACTGGGAGGTTTATGACACAGCTTCTCTCCATTCCCCAGGTCTGCTCACTTCTGGGAAAGGAAGCTCTGGGCTGGAACCCGATTTCCACAGCTCTGCTCGAGCTGCGATCTCCTTTCTTTGCAAATGGGTCTCGCAACAGATGTGCTGGGTACTGGACCACCCAGCTCACTCCACGCTGTGTCTCAGCAGCAAGTTGCCATCCTCAGCAACCTCCCTTGCTCCCACACTCACAATCACCACCATATATTCCTCCCCTGCTCTGTCTCTGAACAGTCATGCCTTCTCTTCTACAGTTGTCAGAGTGCTTAGAATGAGAGAGCCACAGAAAGAAAGAAGCAGTGAGTACAGAAAGGGAATGCTGTTGGCTCACTGCCTCAAGTGTGGATTGTTTTGTGTTTAAAATCACCATATGGTCACTAAAAGAGCAGCAATTTTGTGTTTTGCAACTTCTCCTGTGAAAACAAGTAACTAAGCAAATGACCTTGCTAAGCTTGGAGACCATATGTCATGCTTCTCAAACACACGCTGGTAATTCATAATCCCTTCTGATTATTGATGCAAATGGAATAAAACAGAATTTTAGTTTCTTTGTCACACTCCAAAAATTCTCAAGGGAGATGGAAGAGAGGAGTCTGTGCAATGCTGGCATCAGGCTGTAAGTAAACAGCCTGACATGGCTCTTGCATAAGTATGGTATCATCACTAACACAAGATAAATATGTTACTACAATATTTTCCCCCCACTTGTTTCTCTTCCTCTCCTCCTTTAGCTTTTAATTTTCAGCTATAAAAGAGTCACTGCACTCCGACAGTGTATGATCTGTATTATATATGAACATAATGTAAGAAATGATACAAACAACACACAACTTCATAGCCACTGACTACACAAACCCAAGAACACTCAGAATGAACAGCTGAACAGCTCTGGAAAAGGAATAGCACACAGGAATCTCAGGCCACTACGGTGTTATGTGGTGACCAAGACTGAAACACTCAGAACACCCATCACTACCACTTATTTCTTTCCTGTGACTTTACCTTCAATCTTTCCCTGGAAAGATCCTTTCCTTTTGATGTAGCACTATGAGGAAGAACACAGTTCTGCCTTGTGTTCAGGTTTTTGGGACATAAACCACAGCCATGATAAGATTGTTCAAGGGACCAGCACGGTCCTTACCCATTATTTGTCTAACACTAAAATTTGCTTTCAACAAATATAAAAATGTAAAGGAAAAACAAACAAACAAAACACTCACAGCTTTGGTTTGGCAAGCACAGGTGGTGGCTCCTTTGTGGGTGAAAGCAAGGCAGCTGGAGGTGGGATGGATTTATCACCATTTGGCTTGCTGTTAACTGTTCCATTTACTCCATGAACAGGATGGATGCCATTTGTTTTTCCCTCAGATGAATTGAGCTGTAGTTGAAGGGCTGTCACACCAGATACCAGTTCAGTGTTGTTTGCCTGGTGGGTCTCTGTATGTGTCTTAGCAGGAAGCTCAAGAGAGCTGATTTCCACTGGAGGAAGCGGTGGGAAATGATGGAAGTCATCGCTGTTGGATTCTCCTGTGAGTGATTCATGACTAAAGCTTTCTGAGTTGGCTAAAAGAAATGAGAAAGAATATCTCTGACAAGCTGTAGATAAAGCATATTGCACATCCATGCTCTCAGTTTGTTAAAGGTGAGATCTCTTTGGCTCTGTGCAGATACCTCTCAACTTCCTGTTGACAATTCATGCAGAATTAGATACATGCCTGGCTATTTGTTTCCTGACTTTGCCCCAAAGAGCCGACAACAGCAGCTTAAGCAGCATTTCCTCTTCTGGAATCTTGGCATCATTTAAAGAATAAATGATTTAAAGCTACTGAAGGATGCATGTATCTGTGACATGTTTGCAATGGCAGCTGGGTTAATGCATCCCACAACAATGTGTATCTAAACATAAAATTGAACGTACCATGTCACAGGTGGTTTTTATTTGACAAAAGGTCTATGCCACCTTCAGTAGCATAATTTCATCTGCTTTCATTTTGCCTCTGCTGCCATCTAGTCCCAGAACCTTAATGCTTAAATATCTGCCAGGCTCGTGGCAGACACTGACAAAATGTGCTATTTGTGTGTTTTACATGAATAAAAATATTAAGCTAGAAAATGAGTCAATAGAAACAACCAGTTTGCTTTATAGGAATGCTCTGAGGTGGACAACACCTGTCTTACAGTGGCCCATTTTGACAAGGGAAGCAGACAGATAACTTCACCAGTACATAATTATTTATTATAGCTATTATAAACTGAATTATCTAAAATTGCTAATTAAAAGCTCCTTTTCCTTCATCACATACCTGAGCAGACAGTTAGCTGTGCGCTGCTCGTTACTGAGCCGTGTTCGTTTGTTGCTGTGCATGTGAAAAGTCCTGAATCTTCAGGAAAGGTTTCTGCAATTACAAGGGTACAGATCTCTTCTGGAAATAGAGAGAAAGACAAACTGTATCACAAATGATTTATGTAGTAATGGGATGGTCTTGCATTGTAAATTAGAAGGACCATAATGAGCTGCTTATACAAAGAAAACAAGATCAAATCCCACTGCCAGGAAAATTCCCAGAAAGTATTTTGTTATCACTTCCAATTAACTTTTTTCTCTAAACTGACCAGAATTAAAAGATCTGACTGCATAAATGTGTTCCTTTTGTGGAGTTTGGGAAGATCATTTCTCTCTCTGTCTGCAAAGCAGTGAGAATGGATAAACTGAAAATAAAGGACAAAACAGCATCCCAGAAACTCCTCAGAATGGTGTGACACAGGTATATTTCGTGGCTGTTTGAAATCTGTTCTTGCTACTCTGATACACCACACTGTCTGGCTTGTTTATACAAAGGCCTCAGTCAGAAAACTTGTATAAGGCTGGACTTTCATATTTCATGTTGGCTCTCACAGTAATGCTTTATCTCTTGTCAAGGAATGTTTTCCAGATTCTTCAAATACGCCACTTAATTTTTATCTCAACTTGTAAGAGTATTCTAATCTTTTTAACAATTCATAATATAGCAAATCTAAATAATTCTTGTTTTTAAAATTATCTAGATGTGTTGTGTAGGCCTGGACAATCCCAGAATCCCAGACCCTCCTGAGCTGGCAGGGACCCACCAGACCCATGGAGCCCAACTCCTGGCTCCACACAGCCCAGCCCAGTCAGAGATGGCACTGAGGGCATCGGCCAGGCGCTTCTTGCCCTCAGCCCAGCTCAGGGCTGTGACCCCTTCCCCGGGGAGCCTGTGCCAGTGCCTGACCCCTCTCTCAGGGCAGAACCTCTTCCTGACACCCAGCCTAACCCTCCCCTGGCAGCTTCACACTGTTCCCTGGGGTTCTGTCCCTGGTCCCAAAGAGAGGAGAGAGATCAGTGCTGCCCCTTGGCTCCCCTCAGCAGGCAGCCACAGACCCCATGAGGTCTCCCCTCAGCCTCCTCTTCTCCAGGCTGGACCAACCCAGTGTCTTCAGCCTCTCCTCACAAGCCTCAGACCTTCCCCATCCTCAGTGCCTCCTCTGGACGCTCTCCAATATTTTTGTGTCCCTCTTGTCCTGTGACACCCAAACCTGCCCCCAGCACTGGAGGTGAGGCCGCCCCAGCGCAGGGCAGAGCGGGACAATCCCTCCCTGGACCAGCTGTGCAGGGCTGGATGCACCCCAGGGTGCAGTTGACAATGTTACATCATGGGTTTCTTAATTAGGAATTTCTTTTGTTTATGTTCATGTTCTAGTCTCAAAACCAAAGCAGGGACTTTTATAAAATTCTGTTTCATTAAAAACCCCAAACCCAAGCCTTTTGCGTTTGTCACCTGTAACCCCACAGATCACATCATCAGTGGAATACAGCTAATAGAAACAAACTGAAAAGTGAGGAAAAAACATTTCACATGCCAATGAATTCCACATTCAAATTATCCTGTAGAAGAGGTTCAGTAAGGTAAGCTTCACCATTTCTAGTTCAAAGATAGAAAGCTTTTTTAATAGTCCTCTTGTTTCCCCTCTCCCAGTTTTCAGTGTGGAACTCCAGACTGCTGTCCTGTTCAGACAGCTAACAAAAAAAGCTATGGAATTTTTCCAATTACAGATGACAAAGTGTTCAAAAGCTTCCTGTACTGGAAATGGGCTAAAAATGAATGACTAACTAAAAATTTGGCAGAGATTTGTTTTTCAGACAGCAGAACATGCTCTTTCTCTTTTTTTTTTTGGCAACACAAACCAGCCATTCTGTTTCGCAGTGAGAGGCATGTCTGGTAATACTGTAGCACGTTGGATCTTATCTGACCCAGATGAAGATTAATGACTCATGAAAGGCCTTATCTGGAAAGTAATGGGTAACACAAGCTAGTGTTTGAACTACTGAGATCAGCTTTTTTGGATCCTTGGTGTGCCGTAAGCA
The DNA here is from genome assembly GCA_027925045.1 of Hypotaenidia okinawae. NCBI lineage: Eukaryota > Metazoa > Chordata > Aves > Gruiformes > Rallidae > Hypotaenidia > Hypotaenidia okinawae. The sequence goes on from BSDF01000004.1 coordinate 34,361,850, forward strand.
GCTGGAGCTGTATTGTTAACCACACTCCTGGATTGAGCTGACTCTGGGGATGCAATCAGATACGTGCAGCGTACAAGTTTCCTGTACAACAGCCGAATTCTGAACTCTGGGTATTTCAGGGCTGCAAGAGAAAAAATCAGTGCCACCACGCTGAAACTGCTGTTTGAAGGAGGGCAAAAGTGCCACAAGAGGAAACAACCAGCAGCGTTCCTATTGTCCAAACAGAGCTAACTATCACCCAACGTTCTTTCAGTTTAAGTGTGCGAAACAGCCACGTGGGAAGAGCTGATCCTCCCTCTTCAGTGAGAAAAGAATTCCAAAGGATTCTGCCACGACATGGTTTGGTTGCACAAGCAGTCTGCTTGGAAATTATACAGGGTAAACAGCAGTAATCCTTGTATAAGAAAATGAAAGTAAATTAGTGGTAAAAATACGTGGAGTTTAAAACTCAGTCTTCTCAGAGAAGAAAACCACAACATATTTGTGATCAATCACAAGAAAATTGACTAAATGGAAAGCATTAAAAAAACTCCTCAGATAATTAAAATACAGCTTGGGCAAAACCATGAGTGAACAGCACACTGTCATTGCCTCTATTCTTTTTCATCACCCCAAACTAAGACTCACTCCAGGCCCCTGCTAAAAGGCTTACCACGGTGGAAAGCATAGAAACAAACCCATGAACTGGACAAAAGAAATGTTCTTTAAAGGTTTCTGTAACACACTCTTAATGTGAGTGTTTTTCTAGCTTTACATCCTGCCACACAATTATTCTTCTTTCTGTTCCTATGCAGAGTAGAACCTGATGCTTTGAAGTAAATAATGTCTGTTCTACTTCCCGGCAATCATCAGCTGACGAATAATTTCATCACAAAAATGCATTCCAGAGAGCAGCTCTGAAATGCTGTTCTCAGGGCCTTAAAACATATTTAACACTTGACTAAATGAACACAAAAGCATTCTGTTCACTGAAACACGTAAAATGCTTAGGCATGCAAGTACTTGACTATTTTGTCAGTTATTTAGAAAGATTACATTTTACTGAGTAATCCTTTCCCCTTCTGGCTCATTAGTCTGTTAGGAAGAATAATCTTTGGTAAAACAGAAAACTCTGTCATTCCAACAAATTTCATCCCTGGCACTGCGTTTACTTCAGAATGTTTCTTCACATCACACTAATGGTGGAATAGTTCTTAAATCTGCATCTTCACTTTACAGAATGACTAGGTTGGAAAAGACCTTTAAGATCATTGAGTCCAACCATCCCTGTCCTGTGCTGACCCGTATCTCTAAGTACCTTATCTATCTGTCTGTTAAGCACACCCAGGATCAGTGACTCAGCCCCCTCCCTGGGCAGCCTGTGCCACAGCCCCACAACGCTTTCAGGGAAGAATTTTTTTCCTAACATCTAATCTGACCCTGCCCTGGCCCAGCTTTGTGCCTTTATTCCCATATGTAAGCATTAGCTTCCACCACTGTAACACACATGGAGTCCTGGGAAATACGGATGGTCTTTTACTTGTCGTTGTTCATTAGGATGCAATGATCAGCGCTGTTTCTGTAGGTGGGTGTTCAAAGCTGTGAGTGCTCTGCTAAACAAACACCATGGCTGGTAAGGACTCAAACACAGCTCTGCTCTCTGTTAGACAGTTTGTCTGTTATTGCCCTCTTGTTACCAGGCCATCAGATGGTTAACCACAGTTTAACAACAAAGCAATATGCCTATCAGGTAACTCTTCCTTTGGTACCTTGTGCATGTTTTACATGAAGAGAATGACAATGTGAACACAGAGGACTGAGTCTATAATAGATGGAAGCATCACAACCCTCTAGATGCCTTAGCTTGCAACAACCCAATGAAAAACATATTTCATCAGTTGTTCCTGATGGTCACTGTGTTATATACCTTTACCCAGCCAGGCAGCAGTTCTGGCTTATTTAACAGGCTTGATCACACTCAAGGAATGAAGAGTCAGGTTTTAGGGTACAACACGTAGGTTACAGCATATGTAATCAACACCCAAGAAGGCTGCTGTCGAGCTGGGTCAGGGGCATTGAACAGGAATCCTGCTATGGCAGCAGGGACTTCAGTCCCTAAAGCAGTGACCAGGTTTGAGGAGAAATTAAGCCATTTGTCAGGGTCAAGGAAAAGTTGATGCTAAAGCTCACACTAAGGCAGTCATGATGATGTAGGTGCCTAAGCCAGCTGGTTTGAAGGTGTCATCTGTATGCATCAAAGCTGAAATCAACGTAACCATGATGATTAATGTACCCCATTCAGCTTGAAACACCCACAGTTGAGGGACAGGTGTAGCGGTCAGACTCGGGTCACTGAGAGGACTAGAATTCTGCAGGTACCTCAGGAGTGCAGAAGTTGAAACAGTATTTGCCAAGCAACAGGGCATAGGTTGAACAGGCTACCTTTAACGAAGGATGACCTTAGCTTCCTTTCAGGTTTTCTCTTCATTTGGTACCTCACTGGAGATGGCTCTGGGCTGCGCAGCCGTGACAGAGGGAGCTGGACTCTTGACCATAACTCTTTGTGCTAAAATCTACTGAAGCTTCTGTGGTCTGAATTCAACAGCCATCAGAAAGCTGATTTTCTTGGTGTGGGGAGGCAGTAACATCACCTTTGCCATGTACTTTCAAGTGTCAAATGTTTACAGAAATAAGGGGTGGGGAGGGGGGCTTCTAAGAGAGTTTGTTACTAGAACTGAAACTCTGGAACAAAGCAGCCAAACCAGGAACAAGGAAGCACAATCCAGGGGAAGTAACAACTATCTTTTGAGATCTTTTTGGTGAACACACAGAGTACTGTGCTTAGGAAAAGAAAATAATAGAAATGCATGTGTATGTGGCAATTCTCTGGCAATTTAAGAAAAATTACTTCATACGATTTTCTTCTTACATGCCATCAGACCATTGTTTAACTGTAACTCAATACAGTTTGTGGCTGCCTCCAGACAGCTGAGTAATGGTCAAAATATCAACAGTTGGCAAATGATTCCATGGGATTTTTTCTTCTCAGGCAGCCTGTTCTTTGAAGGATTCAATCAGTATAAAGTCAAAACGTCCAAAGAAAAACAGCAGCACAGAGCAGGTAATTTGACAAACTGTGATGTGGCTTTAAGTAATCTGACTAGCTATTAATTCACAAAGCAGTATGGAGAGATTTGTGATGCAAACTGGTTTCTGTCTAGACAGAAAAAGGAGTGCAAAACACATTAGGGGGGATAGAATGTACCCAAAAAAAGAAGCCAAAAAAAAATAAATCTCCTTTGCTTCTTAATTTCTTACCTGTGTTAGATCATGGAACATATTTCTTTGAAATCATTAGTACTGACCCAGCAAAGGATAACCAAGGTTTTGAGCACTCTAAAATGTCTACTGACAGCTGGACTTTGGTTGACAAGCAGCTTGTTACAATTTATGTCAAGATAAGACGGTGCAGGTATGCGAGAGGGTTGGCAAAGAGAGAATCTTCTTGGACTCAGAATCCCACCTTCTATTTCCCATTTCAGGTACTAGTTATGAGAGAAGATTGTTAGCTTTGTGAACTATCATGAATATTCTTAGTTATTCCACATTAATGTCTGTCAGACAGGCTATCCAAACCTTGGAGCTAACAGCACCAGAAATTACTTAGGCATCCATGAAAAAAATCTTGGTAGCCAGAGGCAGAAGAGATGATCTCCTTTGTATTCAACTGTCAACACAACAGAATTGGAAACTTCTGTCTCAAACAAACAAGTGCTCCTCCTCTCTCTGAGATAACACAGCACTCCTACTCTAAAATATTCTGTTCACCTGGTGTTATACACATCGTGTTGCCTAAAGGGTGAAGGGGTGAAAAAAAAAAATATGACCAAAAATAAGCAAACATTATTCAGCATTCTAAGTTTTGACAGAATACTTTCAAATTAGATATTAAAAAGAGAAACCCTAAGCTACGCTACTAAATTGAGACTTCATAGAAACTTCTGCAGAAAGTTTCAGCCCTTTCAAATACTTTCTATCATGGTAAAGGGCAGAGTGACCGTAGAAAAGAAGCTCTTAGTAACACTGAACTAGACACACTAGGTACTATTCTCAGAGCACTGGTAAATTAAATCTAGAGGAGATGTTACTGCTTGGGCAGGAATTAAGTTTCTCTAGGAAGGGAAAAAAGTCCATTCATCAATTTGTTTTTATTTAAAGATATCCTGAAAACAGCTAAGTTGGCAGACTTATTTTGTAATATGTATTACATGAGAATATTCTAAGAAAGAGTTGAACATATTTCAATACAAATCTATTCTCCTTGATTTCTTTTCATGTCCCAAGGCTTGATATGATTTTGAAACTCTTAAAAAACCCTTAAAGTTTGGGTTATGTTTATAAACTACAATAAACCCATCGCTAGTCTTAATTCCTCGTTAGTTTAATTCCCCATTAGAGTTGAATTTGGTTTTCCAGCACTCTTGTCTCCTCCACAGGGCTCACATCTCCAGTCTCCACAATTCAAACCAGTCACACATATTCATCAGCTGTTACTAGATGTGATGGTGCTGCACACCACAACCAATAGCATTACCTGCCAGGATAGAGCCTACACGTGTGTGCATACATGTGATGGTAACAAAGTACTACAGCTGTATGATTTTATGAAGTAAAAAAATTAGTGAATAAGCAACAGAGAGAAGCAAAAGCTGTTTCTTTCTTCATCTCTTGTCCTTCTTGTGAACACTAAGAGAAAGCTGCCCTTCAGCTAGCATTCCCCTGTCCTCATAGCCACATGGCAGCTCTACAAGCATCATCCAGCTGCTAAGCCTGAGCTCCCTGCAGCCAGAGGCTGTCAGTGCAATCCCTCAAAGTTTAAAGCACTGCCCTCCCCCTGCTCGGGTCCTTCCGTTCAGAGATGCTCTGTGGGAATACCCAGGTCTTGGAGAACTTTTCTGCTTTGTCTTACTAGTCCATAATTAAAACTCTTTCCAGATTCAAGCATATTCAAGAACAACCAGTCACCCTCTTAAAGCAAGGCTCAGACCATATCACTATCTTCTCCTCCCCATGTTGTTTGACTTAGAAACATTAAAGGACAAACATTCTCACATCTCAGCATCCTTTGCTATTCAAGAAACAACCACAGCACAGAATGATGAGAAAACCTTTGGTTGGAAGCACACTTCTTCCTTGCTGGAATCTAATCGTTTTGTCTTGCAAAAAGGCTAGAAACATTCACTGTGCTTTTGTTTTTGAGGATCAGCTTTTACTTGCATTTAAAAACACTTCACAACTGTCAAGCTAGATGGGCAAAACTAGCATTTAGTGGTTGGGTGATGTGAAGCTCTTTGGAATACAATTTGGGTAATGGAATTTTGTGGGATTTGTTCTTTTTCCTCAGTAGCATGCAGATCACTCATTTTTCTGAGTGGGAATCTTGCTGCTTCAGAGCTTAAGCTCTGAGATTCTCCTTGCTGGGCTAAATGGAATTTATTTTTTAACTAAAAGGAGGAATTGATGTAAATGACAGGATAGGCTACGGAAGGTGTGACAAAGAAGCATTGTCTTCAAGGGGGTTTCATCTTACCAACGTTCAGCAGAAACACTTTCCTATTTCTGGCTCCAGTTCAAACTCAAAGAGCCAGTGAGCCAAGAGATTGTGTTTTCATATGGTGCTTACCAGGTTCAGTTGCAGATCGCGGCTCTGCACATCACGTCGTGAGGAGGGGAAGCAAACAAGAACAAAGGGATTAGAGATTGTTAATAAACAGCTGTATACTGAATGTCAAGTGTTATACCGAAATACTGCAGAGCAGCACAGAATTTGTGCAGACACATGACAAAACAGAAAACACTACAACTGTTGGTTGCAGTAGTTCAATTATTACTTCTAGTCATTATAATCACCGAAACATGAGGAAGAGAGGACTCTCTCCAAAACTCAGTCCTGGCAGACTAATTCCATTACCTTTCCTCACTTCATATCACAAGTAGGTACTTCAGATCATTGCCTTACTTTTCTGTAGAATTCTGAAGTCTGGAGAATCTTGAATCTCAACACCTTGTCGAAACCACTGAACATGAATAGGAGGGGGTCCTCTGACCCTGCATTCCAACACCACCACTTGTCCCTCAGAGGCTGTGGAGTTTTGTAGCTCCTGAAATACAACAATCACAATTCAAATGAACTGGCAGCATTTTGCATTCTTAAACCAGTCTTTTCTTTCCAATTTCAAAGTTATTGTGTCATTACATTTTTGCAACAGACATTTTCTCTGAGCAGTGCCAGTGGCACTCCAATCTTCAAAAAGAGCAAGAAGGATGACCCAGGAGACTACAGGCCAGTCAGCCTCACCTCTATCCCTGGAAAGATGTTGGAGCAGCTTGTTCTGGGGGTCATCTCAAAACATGTGGAGGAAAAGAAGGTTATCAGAAGTAGTCAGCATGGATTCACCAAGAGGAAGTCATGCCTGACTAACCTGGTAGCCTTTTACAAGGGCATGACTGGACGGGTAGATGAAGGGAAAGCAGTGGATGTTATCTACCATGACTTCAGCAAGGCTTTTGACACCATCTCCCACAGCATCCTCACAGCTAACAGAGAAATGTGGGTTAGATGAACAGATAAGTGGGGTGGATTGAACACTGGCTGACAGATAGACCCCAGAGGATTGTGCTCAGTGGCACAGAGTCTAGCTGGAGGCCTGTAACAAGTGGTGTTTCTTCGGGGTCAGTCCTGGGTCCAGCCCTAGTCAATAAATTCATCAAAGACTTGGGTGAAAGGGAGAGTGCACCCTCAGCAAGTTTGCTGATGATACAGAACTGGGAGGAGTGGCTGACACACCAGATGGCTGTGCTGCCACCCAGCGAGATCTGGACAGACTGGACAGTTGGGCAGAGCTATCTTATGATGACATTAAACAAGGGCAAATGTCCTGCACCAAGGAAGGAATGCCCCAGTAGGGGTTATTCCTGCAAAGCAGTTCTGTGGAAAAAGACCTGGAGGGTCCTGGTGGACAACAGGTTGAGTGTGAGCCAGCAGGCTGCCCTTGTGGCCAAGAAAGCCAATGTCATTCTAGTGTGCATCAAGAAAAGCATGTCTAGCAGGTCAAAGGAGGTTCTCCTGCTCCTCTGCTCTGCCCTGGTGAAGATTCATCTGGAGTATAGTGTGCAGTGCTAGGCTCCCCGGGTCAAGGAGGACAGGGAGCACTGGAGAGGGTATAAGTGCAGAATCATAAAGGATAGAAACAAACCTTTCTTGACATAAGAAAGGGATATGTTGGAGCCAAGCTAGACAGCTGTGAAGAACAGGCATCACTTTTACTTATGTCTAGGCAAACCCATTTGCTCTTCTATATTAGCATTTTGTCTACTGTTTTTCTGAAGTAATAACCAGAAATGCCTTTTCTTCTTCATTTTTGACTTCAACAAATAACGATTAAATAATTGTTACTGCTATGGAAGTGATGGTTTGAAGGCAAAATAGAAACCAATATTCTTGACTATAGCTGTATTTCAGAGATCAGGGCAGTACACTCTCCTTTTTGCTGTCATCTGATTCATAGTTCTAAAGTTGATTTGGGATAAACGTGGAGATGATAATGACTTAAACAATTACTTAAGAATTACTGAATAAAAGTTTCCCTTTACCAAATCCACACCTTACATTTTACAAGCCAGCCTGATGAAGAATGTCTGCACTGCTTTAACTAACAGACCTGCATAGATTTCCACCTAAAAATAAAAAAGCTTGTGTTCTGTTTGCTTGTCAGTAGATAAATTATCATGAGGGAGGCTCTATCATGACTATGTGTAACTGGTGCCTACCTTGTTTAATGTTACACAGATTTCTCAATGGAGACAGTCACAGGGATAAGACAAACAGATACAAAATATTCCTGTAATTCCACTAGTGATTTTAATAGAGTAGAAGACTTAAGAATCTCATTGTTACAGTGAAAATATACTTTCTTAGAAAGCCATTAATACTGAAAAGGATAATGGGAAGTATAACAGTTTTAACACAATCGAACAGTCCTGCATGAGGATATATAGTTTAGGGATTTCCTTCTGGGCTATAGTAGCATGATATAAAAGCCATACCTTTGTAAAAACAGGTGCAGAATAGGTAGGCTTGGGCCCATCCCCACGGTGCAGGCAGGAAACGGGGCTTTGAACCTGCAAAGCAATGGAACAGTGCTGTAAAGTGGAAAGAACATTGGCTTCAATAACATGATCTCCATGTATCTCTGCAATGATGCAAACTCAACAGCGCAGTCGTATTGGGGTGCTCTTGTTCTAGCACGCTTCTTGAGTGACAACACTGTTTTGCATCTGTTATATTCCTGAAATCAAAATGCAAGTTTTAAAGGCCTCTACACCTCCCATGAGAATTTTTTACCCAACTGTCATTGCTTGAAGTATTTTGAGAGTTTGACTTCTGCTAAAATCATTCAAAAAAATCAAGTCAGTCCTTGGCACTGAACTGTTTTCGCCTCTCCTGTTATTACCTCTCTTGACTGGTGTAGTAATAAATAAATTTAGGCACCTGGATTTATCAAGGTTAGCCAAAGGAAGGGAAAAGACTCTACCATGTACAGTCTAACAGAATTTTTTTTTTTTGTATTTATGGCTTATATGCAAACTCTCAAGCATCCACAGTGGCATTAAGTTAGTATAAACTAAACTAATGAAAGCTGAATTTCTACATTTAATTTCTAGACTGCAAAATTTTATTTTCTTTAAAAGGCCCAGAGAAATGACAGCAATACTTAATTTAATAAAAAACTCTTTTGCTAAAAAATATCAAAATAATATTGTTGCCTTTTATTTGTATTGTTTCTTTTGGAATTGGAATAAGCCAATATTAAGTGATATACTCTCTAATTTGCATCATCACCAGGTCTGTCAGCTGCTCATATGCTGCACTGATACACACTGTAAGAATCCATATGTGTATTTACCTCTATGCCCCATTCACTATATATACACACACATTTAATTTTATTAAGAATGACGATTGAAAAAGAAATAACATAAGTTTAATTCAGTTATGCAATTCCTCAAAATGACAGAGGTTTTCAGGTCTTGCAAATTTTGAAATAAAATATAAGTACTATTAGTAATTTAAAAATTGGGGTCTAAAAATACCTGCTGACTGGGCACAGAGATTGGTTGAATTACAGCAGTAGTGACTCCAGATTTCGGTGTGGAAGATCCTATTGTCAAGGAAACAGAGGTGGTTTTCTTTTGGGCTCTGAAAAAAACAAACAAGCATGAAAAAACCAACCTGCAAGCACTTCAGAAGATCTGAATCATATCAAACACATCAGAATATGTTAGTTTGCAACTGGGATGTTGCCTTGTTGTTTCTAGATCTTTAAATTTGTCATTATCAGCTGAAATGGTCAAGGTTGGAGGAAGCCTGAGCAGAACACAGTCTTGGGTAATTCACATTTTCAGACTCAATAAAAAGTACTGATTTAAGAAACGAACTAAAATGTGCTTTATTTTTTAATTGCAGGCCTCCACATGTGTTTTTGGAGGCTGAGTGATTACAAATGAAGACTTGGTTGACTTAAAGTTACTCCTGAGTACGTAAAGCTGATGCCACCTTCAGACTTCTGACAGAACAAGCACATTAACACTACCTGCAGTTACACTACTACACTTTTCTATCACATGAGAAGACAAGACAGGACACACAAATAGATCCCATATTCATATCCAACAGTACTGAAGATTTTCCAGTAGCACTTGTTAAGGACATTTGTATAGCATTGTTCTTCTTTGCACACTTACTGTGGCATAGCTCCAGATTTTGACTTGAAAATTAAGCTTTCACTCTCTGAATCTGTGGAACTGGCACCTGGAAAAGAAAGTGTGTTCAGTAATCACATACCACTTTACATAATTTGGATGTATTTAATGTTTAAATCCCAAAGAAAAAACTGTGCTGCTTTTGCATTTCATTTCAAGAGTTGGGAATTCTCTGTAATAAACTACTGCAATGTTTCTTATCTGATAAAAGGTTGTAGCTAAGTACTTTGGGCAGTTACAGAAACCATAGCCATGCCAATTTAATTGCACACTGTTTTTCCTAGGCTCTTAGCTGTTGCCTTCCTTCAAATGTAAGCAAATGTGGAAAGACCAAAAAAAAAAAAAAAAAAGAAAAGCTGACTACTACTCCTCTACTGGAAACATCTAATTTTATTTACCTGAATGTTAAAACTTAAAGCTTAAGCAAGTATGTGGCTTATACACAGATAACAAATCTTCAACCTTTGGAAGGAGCAACTCAGTAGAGCAAGGCATTTTCAGACTAAACGTCTTACCCACCATCTCCACACTTCAGACTATTTATGCTAGCCCATACATAACATTTATGTACTGGTATTTCTTGCCAGTGGAAGACTTGATGTAATCTGTGTTTGGCAATACCCTGAACTTGCTGAAAGAAAAAAAAAGAAAGCATTTATTCTTTGTCTTAACTTCTGCTAACAGGCTGTACTTCACACAACTTGTACTCCAGACATTTCTGCAGTGCATACTCCTCAAAGGATCTGTGCATACACATAGCTGTATTTGTAACCCAAACATCAGCAATCCATTATCAATACACAGTGTGCAGCATGGGCTGATTCCTATGAAAACAAGGCTTTGGGCTGAGGCTCCCAAGTCCCCTATTTATTTACAGAGTTTAGACCACAAAAATCAAAGCATCAAGTTGCACAGAAGAGGTAAGAAGAAAAAAGCAATGTCAAATGAGCAAAGTGTTACATTAATTTGTTTTATGTTTTCAATTAGTCTTTTAAATTCATTACAGTGAGTTATAAAACTGGTAGAAGAATACATATTACCAAAATATCTGAGAGATGCATGAACTGAAAGGAGTATTCATTTAACATGATCATGCTTAAAATATAGACCTCCATCAAAAAACTCAATTAATAATTTTCCTCATGGTCAATTCCTTACCTTTCCTTAGAGAAAATGCTACCTGAATTATGACTGAAGTCAAGGCATACTTTTACAATTGCTAGCAGCTAACTCTGGACAAAACCAGTATGCCAACTTTCACCCTGCCATGAGGTCAGTGTACGAAATAAGAATTATTATACTCCAATTACCCATGTCTGGCAGAAGATTCATTTGATGCTGTCACATCAAATCTTTGATTTATCCAGGCTACTACTTAAAAGCTAACCATATGCCAAACGTTCTGCTTGTTCCTCCTTTTCCATTCTTTATCTTAGTTTTACCCTAATCAAATGACAATCTACCTGCCGATTCTTGGGCATACTTTGAAATCCCTGATTTAATACGATGTGATGCTCAAAATGTGTTGCATTTAAAAGGAAGCAGAGGAACACTATAAAAATGCCAACAAAGCAAGTGTAAACTTAACAGAGAGTCAAAAGTAACCTTCAGCTTAATTATCTTTTCCTGTTTGTGTCAAGCATCTCATCATTTCACCTCTTACCTTCCACGAATATTTCAGCTGATGTACTATCTGAACCAATGGAATTTGACGCCAGACAAGTATAGCGCCCAGTATCGTCTTCAAAGGCTTCTGCTATAATTAGTGAATGAAGTCCTCCACTTCCAGAGTGGATCTGAATGTCAGGGGAATTCTGGAGTTCTTTTCCTTCACAGAACCATCTGCAGCCCACACACATTTAGAAAGAGAAAGGGGGGCGGGGGATGAAATGAGAAGAACATAAAAGATTGGTTGAGGCTCATTGCACACAAGGAGACATTACACTCTGCTGCAAAAATCTAAATTGCTACTGAAATCAGCACGTGGGGCTTTGAAGTGTTTAATGGCATTTGCAAAGAAATAACTTGCTGGGATAAGCTTTGTTTAAGAGTTGGTGAGACAGTGCTGAATGTGAAGGAAATTGGGCACACCTGCCATTAAAAACCATTCTCTGTTTTGGCAGAATTAATGCTTTCAGTGTATCTTATGCTTTGACCAGCATTTAATCCATTTCAATTGAACTCACTCCTCCCTGCTTCCTAATGCTCACTGCTTCTAGCAGAGGGTGTTTGACTTTTTGTCCATCATGCCCAGTAAATGTGATATAACCCTGTGGCACAGGTTCCTTATTACTAAACCTTAAAAGATTTACTCCTGCCTCCAGTCAGGATCATAAACCGGTTTTCTAGCCCTGGGTTTCAATATATGTATATAATACCTGTTCCACTACCAAAAGGGTATGCCCCAACAAAAGGGCTGGGTGTAGGTACAGACAAAACTGGAAGTCTGGTGTGATTTATTATGAGGCAAAAAACACAGCCTATTTGGTATCAATCAAGCATTTTCCAGGGGCAGGCTGCCTGAAGAACTAGTCCTTGTTCTCAGTCCACATTGCTGCCATGAAGGTACCAGCTCCCATCTGTTTTCTGTTTGATTCCATCACATCAGCTAGTGCTATTCTCATGGGTTACTCCATGATTTATCCTATGTCTAGCAGCCCAGCAAGCATGGGAGGGGATAATTCTTTCTTTTACAGGGGCTGCTAAGCATTTTTTTTTCCAAGGGGGGTAGATTGGTGGAGTCAATAAAGGAAAATAACTGGGCAACAGCCTTCACTCCTTTCTCAAATTTTCACTATGTCCTGAAAACAAATTTTGCCAAGTTTTTCTGAGCTCATTCTCCCTCCACTTCTAAAATCTCACCCTGAGCTTTCCCAGTCTTCCTTCTGTTCCCCTCACGCCATAACCCTAATCTGTGCTTTCTCATGCTCTCTCTCTGTCCTCCTTTCCCTCTGCTTCCTCTCTCTCCTCACATTCAAGTCTTGCTGTGGAGAAATTCTTGACAGCAAGCTTTAAAAGTGGTTTTTCATTCTCTTCTACCCATGCACTTTTAATTTCCCATTCCTTACTACATTATTTAAATAAATAAAAATAACCACAGAAATCTATGGACAGACAGTTCAAATTAAAAGATTATGATTTTTTAAAAAATACATTTAAATACTTAATCTGCCAAAAAACCCCAAATTGGATGTTTTCCTTTAGTTTGTGCATGTTTATGAGAGATTTTTTGCACTTACATTCCAGTAATACTTCAGAATTAAACTTCTCCCCCATCAAATGACTTTCCCCTGCCCAAAAATGCAAAGGAACCCCAAGGAGCTACAGAACCCCCCAGCTATTTTAGAAAAGCTTGTGATGTTACAGAATGACAAATACCACACAATGACAGTTGGTGAGGAGTCTTGAGAAATCAGCTGCCTTGCTTTTATTGTGGGTTTTTTTTTAACATGCAATGAACAGAAATAAAAAACACTTCTGAAAACTTTCTTCTGAAGATATGAGACTGTAGAACTTGAAATTTCAGCTTATTTCAAAAAGCAGAGTTAGGAAAATTTACAGATTTCCACAGAAGACAATTCCCTTCAACAGCATCCAGAAGTGTGAGCAAACCCTCCATGTTTATGACCAACAGACCTTCTATTCTTGAAGGCAACACCGCGTTGATAGCAGCTGTACCTTGATTCGTGCACAAGCCATTGTCTCCTGTAATTAAAAGATTAACAAGTTCCTTCTCTGCCCAGGCAGCGCACGCAGAAAGTCTCCTTTTTGGAAGGAACTGACAAACTTCCATCTGTTTACTCAGCAGACCCCTCTGGCCTACTTTTACAACTCTGGGCTCGGAGACAAATCTATTTGGTCAGCCTGACTGCCAAAATGAACATTTCTCTTCCCCCTGTTCCCCTCCTTTCCTCTGCTATCACAAGTCCTCCCTTCTCCTGGTGTGAGGACCTCTGCTACTACTTCTACTCCTCAGACCTTCCGAGTCCTGACCTCTGTGCAGCCTTTCCTGAGCTACATTTCAAATGATATGCACAAGAGAGAGGTTAATTCAATTTCTAGACGATCACAGACAGGAGCCTGTAATATGAGGCTCTACTTAATCATTAGTTCTGTTTTTCTTTCCTTTCCAGAAATATCCTGCAAAGGAAAACCTCTCCTCCAAGCCTAATTATTTTCTCAGATAGAGCCCATTTTAGTTTCATGCAAATTGTAGGGCTTTCTACCGTCTCCCAAATTCCATGCTCACAAAATGGTTAAGGTGATAAGCATAGGAATCTAAAATATATATATTTTTGGTCAGATGATGTTTAATAAGCAAACTGTTTTCTTAGGAGGGCATGTTTTATGCTGTACCTTGATTCGTGCACAGAGTCATGCTCAAGCACTGGGAGCTATTCCTCAGCACTGGTTGGGACTGAGACTCATTGCATCATGTCAGTGACAAGCTGCTGGAAACCAGTTCTGACATGTTACATCAGACCCCTTCCACCGCAGAGAAAAACACCAGAGTAAGCAATTCAGTATGAAATTACCTCAGCCATCATTAAGGTGATGTCTCATGAATGGGAAACAGGCCTGCTGTTGGACTGGGCTCTTTATTGTGGAAAGAAGAATTCACCTTCACAATAGGCAGCAGCAGAATTATTTGAATCAAATACTGGCACAGACTAAGTTATATTCTCTTTCCTTCTCTAACTTTTTTCCTTGTCTACATGTTGGTGGAATGAAAGGATCAATTAACAGCACTTTGGTTTGGATATTACAAAGTTAAATGAATGAGGAAATCCTCAATTGAAATACTTACCTGGCAGTAACTCAGTAATTGCCAGTTCAGGTCAGGAGAGTTTGTAAAGAAAAAAGGGTCAGCTAACAAAAGATTTTTTCCCACAAGCAGATGAATTTTAGTTTTCCATCTTTCATACAGCACAGGCTACTCTACAGCATGAACCATATGTACAGGCCTCATCTGCCTTACTGCCATTACACTCCAAACAGTCATGGCAAGAGGATTTTCTGCTCCTATGGACTGAAAACATGTCAAAGACAAGTCATGAAGCATCCTCTCTTTCTGCAGAGGGGTCACCAAGGCAGGCAACAAATCACTATCAAAGGGAGACTGACCCAAAGAAACCAGAAGGACTCTTTCTGTGAGAAGTCTTACAAGAACATTCCAGCTTCACGCTTACCAGTGTGGCATTAAGTCATGTCCAGCCTATTCCAGCCCATCAATCCTCTTCGGGGTAAGAGGATTACTATTTAGCTGTGAGAAGGCAATGAGGCTTGTGGAGAGTAAAAGAACCCCAAACTAAGCTAAACCCAAAAGGCACTGGGAGTAACGCTGAAGAACCACCACACTGCAAAGGCTTTGTGACAAAGAATTCTCTGTAGAGAGAACACTGGTTTTAACGTACATTTATTTAATGGGTTCTAAATCCCCAAAGTACAGAAGTGATCTACTTATTTCCCCATCTCTTCCTTGCTGGTTCTCAATATCGATTAAAGTGTGTAATAGAATGAAAACAGGCAGAGAGACCAACCAAAGGTTTTGCACATGTGTGTATGCATCAGTCCAGATGTAAGCACTCAAATTTTCATCCTAGGTGCATTCCTGCAGGTCACGCTAGTGTTCATGCAAATCTGGAGAGAACTGCCCCTCTAAAGAGAGCAGAAACTACTGCAGTGATGTCAGATAAAGGCCAGCAAAAAAATAAAAGGAATATACATTATTAGTCATGAAGTATTTTGCCAAATTTCTAATCACACAAGTTGTCTGTTCTTTCCTACTTTATTCTCTATTCCCTTCCCCCATTTCTCTTCCTGCCTCATGCCTGTTGTTTCAATCCTTGCCTTGCCTTTTCTCCAGCTATGCTTATATTTCATCTACACCGTATCTACCGTATGTTAAAACAATAACAATTAAATATTTAAGGCAGACACTGAAATATGATCATTAGGCTGTAAAGTCAATCCTCCAAGGAAGCAAACGAGAGGTATTTGGGTAGCAGGGGAACAATGGTTAAGCTACTCGCTTTTCACGCTCCGAAGCCTGCTTTGCTTCTCCACCAGCTATGTCCTTCCACGATGGCAGAACTAGAGCAGCCAACAAAGAGAGAATCAGATGCCAAGTGAGTAGCAGTTCATGCACGGTGACATCAAGTAGTAATTCACATGAGATGTGCTTTTTCCCTCCCAATTCTTCTTTATGCCCTCACAACCCTCCCTCCATGCAGAGAAATCTGTGACAGCACGTGTGTCTGAGATTTTAATGACTGTGAACAAAATATAAACAGTGTTGAACAGTATGCTGACTGAGTAAGCACTAGAGCCTTAAGAAAAACAGTTCAAGGTTCTCTCTAATGCATAATCCTGCTGGAACTCGTGTTTTTTGAGAGTCACCAAGGAATAGAGAGGTTTTCCTTTCTGCACACTCTTAAAAGTTAATTTAAAGTGGCAGCTGAAGTGAAACTCTAAGATACAGCCTTAGGGAAGAATTATATTAGGGAACTCAGACCACTACAAAAAGTGGAGAGAGATAAGTTGTAAATTAAAAAGTAATTTTATCCTCAGTGGTGTTAAGTATGTCCACCAAGAAAAGCTGAAATTAAATACTCTGACATTGCCGCCCTGGCAGAGTCCACATTTCCATCACAATACTGCGTAACTTCCATTGGGTCTTTTCTCCACTGAAGTTAAGCAGGCCAATGCTTCCAGACTGTAAAACATTCCTACTTAAAGTATTTTATTTGATTTTTTAAGAAGAAATCAACTTCTCCATGTAAGACTTAGAACACACCACAGTAATGAGATTGTTCAGATGTTTGTGCTCTCTGCACATCACACAACACAATCTTCCTATGCTTTCAGCAGAATGTCAGTACTTGAACGGGCAATTCATGACAGTTATGACAACAACAACAACATTCATGCTTTAAACAGTTATATTTTGTCATCTTAAAAGAAAATGAAAGATGCTGGTGCCTTGCCTGAACCTCCTGTTAAGTGATTAAGAAACATCTCTATATGCTGAAAACCACAGAAGCCAGTATCATAAAAGTGTCTTACATTATAAGCAGCATGTGTTATATACCTAGAACTCAACTGACTCTTCAGATGTTGCTCAGTGTTCTCCAAGCTCTCAATTTCAATGAGGGCGTCAGGTCCAGCTGAGTAAATTGCACTAGGTACTTGGGGACCAAAACCGTCTTCTCACAGTGTAAAAGGATGGCAAAAAAATACCAAAACAGCAGCATTTTCAAGAGACTTGTCAACATGTCAGCCCACCCTTTCCTAAAAATTAACTCTGCTCCCTTCAAAGTCAAGCTTTGCATCACACTCTGTGCAAGGATGCAAAGAGGAGGGTTTCCAGGAGCTAACAGATGTGACCAGCTGAGCCATGAGCTAGAAGGTTCTGAGAATAGTGAGCAGTGGCCTCTGTCCTCATTTGCAGGCTGCAGTAGCTCCAAAGAGCATTTTTTCATAGCCTGTTCCTGTCATTTGAAAGATTCCTGTGGAGGTTTTCCAAGTCTCTTTGTGGTCACTTTACCTGCGGGAGGAGGATTCTGCTCTGCTTCAGTATTTCAGCTGGGCAATAGAAGTCAGTTAGCTCGAGCTTTTCACAGCTCCAGACAAGATCCCTGGGGTTGCAGCAGAGACCCTGCCTGCTGCTCGTACGTTTGGTCTGGGTACTGCAACGTTCCACAGCCTAACAACCCTGTGTACAGTTGATTGCAAGAGAAAAACAGTGTTGCCAGACTTGTTCTGTCTTAAAATCACAGGATTAGCTTTCAAGTTCTTAACAATCGTACCTTGTCTCTGTCTTTGCAATTGTTGGCCTCACTTTATAGCTTTTAAGTGTAGAAGCTTTTAAGGCAGGTTTTTAATTACCTGAATGACAGATATGTTCACATAAGAAAACATGAAATTAATGCCAGAAGTATGAAAGTTAAACACAATGTTGAGGACACTTAAAAAAATTTTAGATTAAGAGAAATTAAAATAATTTGCTTGACAGTCACCTCTGCTTATTTAGCATCTTATAAAACTATAGAGGATGTGCATGATGGGATGCAGTAACATATTACCTGGGTGCCAAAGACAAAGCGGTGAGATTTAAAGAATAAAAGTGAATTGCCCTCTAATGAGTACATTTAATGCCAATTTGTTTCTTTATAGAAACCAGAGATAATATATCATAGCACTTGCATGGTTTGGTTGGGCATGTAATACAAAGGTATTTATTTGTGATTAATAAACAGCTCTGGCACAATGGGCTGTGTAGGATGTGAAGGTAGTGGTCACTGCTGACTACTCCTTGCCAAAGGAACTCTCTAAAAAATGGATGTATTCACTACTTGGTTAGAATTTTGAGGTTACAAAAAAAAAAAACCTAAATTTTTAGTAGAACACTAAAAGCATCTAGCAACTTTCTAGTTGAACTGGCTTCAAAGCCTCACAGGTACTTTCCTGAAGTACAGCAAAGAAACCAGGGAAGCAGCTCTCGGGGTTGACACAACTGTGGTGTGGAAGCAAATGATATTTCACAAACAGATCCAATGGTATCCAAATGAGATCCCACATTTCAGGTAATCCTGCTTCATCGTGCAGAACAAAAACATCTGTGCAGTTGTATTTATCCATGAAGAAAAACAGGGAGATAGTATTTCTTTAACTGGCCAAAAAAGCAGTCAATGGTAAAGGAAAATCTGCACGTTGTCTTCTCTGACCAGAAGGAACCAGTACCTTACACCTCTAAAGCAATTTGTTCTAGAAGAATATCACTTGGGTTACAGTCAACCTTGAGATATGAAATAACACACCGATGAACTGTATGCTGAGTAAGTTGTTTTCCGTTGCTGAAGTCCACAGTTTAACCCCTGCCTCATATCTTATTTTGATTTATCTTTGCCCTTTGCCCCAGAAGATTTACTTTTCTTTCTTACCTTTGTCCATCACTGGTTTCGGCTAAACCACAACAATCACCAAAACACAAAGTATGTGGCTATCCTTGATCCTAATTGCATGGCTTCTGAAGACAAAAGCATTGACCAGGTGGAGATGCAACCCCTAAATGTCACAAACAGCTTCAGAACTCTGACACTGAACTTCCCCATATTGGGGCCCTGGCCCCTGCTATAAACGTGTCACTGTTAGAACCAGCCATTTAACTGACAAATAGATGTGGATAGATAATTCAGTTCATTCTACATTTGGGTAATCATAAGATCCAGGAAGGCAGAAAGGGCTGTGCAGTTTAAGGACCAATTATGCAGTGCAAATTGCAAACTCTTTTACAACAAGCATTTTTATTATTTGCCAGGTATGCAGCTAGTTATTTAAAAATAACAATGCTTCTCATTTGATTAACTTCTATAACTGGTGAATCTCAGCACGTATCAATTCACAAATCACGTGCCCATGTTCATAAATGTAAATAAAAAGCATGAATATAAAAGCCAAGGCAAATTAAGATCCTAAGGTTTCCATAGTTTTATGCATCACACATTTTTAAGGGCTGATGGGCTGACTAGAGTTCATTTAATGAGATTCTTTATATTCTTTTCTTCAGAAAATTCAGAAATCTTATTGCAGATTAACAATATTTCATGTAACAATTTCCCTCTGCCATCTCTTCTTGGACAGTTATTTCACACCTTAGTATTTCCCGAAGCGGTGTTTTGTGCCTGACATCTTCAAGTCTATAGGAGGATATTTTATCTCATTTTCTATTTGACTAAGCTGGAGTTCTTGGCATATATATGGGTACTACCACCACTGGTAACTCAACTGTAGATCTTGAGATGAAGTGCAGGCTGTAAAAGATGGCTCAGGGTTCTTTGCAAGTGCCTAAGAAATAACTCTGCCGTCTCTCAGGCTAGTCAGACTGAGGAAGGATAAATGGGCAATAATTAAAGGGAAAGCTACTACTCTCCCCATAAATCAGAACACATGCCTTGTGGCCCAACTAAAAAGTCCAGAGAACTCTTTGCTCCACTACAATTAAAGTCCTGTATTTCAGCAATGCAAGCAGTCACTTAACAGCTTGGGCGGCCGTGTGTGACAATGTGCCATTTTGCTTCAACTTCTCTTTCTGTGTTGAAATTGAAATAAAGTTCTTCAGCACAAAGCCAATACAGCCTCACAACAAAATACCCTCCACACCAGGAGGCTAAGTTCGTAAAGGTTAAGGCTGAAAAAAAAATCTCTTCCCTTAGGTTTTCCTCAAGTAGAAGGCCACAAAACTCTAATTATAAAAGCCTGTAAATAGCAGGTGAAAAGAGGAGGTTGGAAACAGCAGCAAGATGCAATAAGCCAATGGTTAATTATATATATAATTTAATTTTATATATTTATATTTTGTCAATATTGTTAAAAATGAGCTATCAGAAAATAGCTGAGTAGTTACAAATTCCCACTCATTCTTAACCCCCCAAATACACCACTTATGTTTGGAAAACGGTGGCTTTTTTCATAAACACAGGACTAAAACCATCTGGCACTTCTCTGTGCTTCAGCATTTAAAAAGACAAACAAAAAGACAAAATAATCACAATCCAAACCCCATCAATACTAATGGATCATAATCCTGTCTGCAACTCACAGCATTATTTAAAATGCATTAAAAGTGAAAAATTCCTTGGCCACCTGATATAGCTACAACTGCAATTCTCCACAATGTGCTAGTAAAACCAAAAGAAAAGTCAAGAAGTGAGGCAGTAGACACAGAAGAAAAAAGTTCCTATAGTAGTTCTGTGGCACATTCACCTGCATTTCAGAAGCCTCTATGCTAAAATCAGTGGGTGCTATGGGCAGGGAGCATGAGTGTTAATGAAGCACAAATTCAAATTCCATCAGGCAGAGTACCTACAGCTAATGTACATTCATTTAATTCCTTAACATACCAGGCCATCTTCTCATTTTGTCTGTTTGGTATTCCTATTTCATTAGAACTTTGTTTTCTTTTGAAGTAACTCGAACACTTCAATCTCCACTGCAATATAGGCAATAGTTTGCCTCCAACACCAATAAAGATGGAAGCTGCTCCATGTGTCAAAGCACAGACAGAATAGTTTAAATGTGAAGAAATGAAGCATGTCCCTAAAAACCTTATTGAAAGAATCTACACCAATGTTATGTGATTCAGGTTTAAATGATGGCCAGATACAACCCTTCGTTTTCCAGCCTTTTGGGGTTTTGATACTCAGAGGATTATCTCCGAAGTGTGAGACACTCTATGGAAGTTGGCATCTGAAACACACTTTTTATGTGTAGCAATTTCCTACATAGGAGCCCCTATAGTTTTCGGGTGCCAGAGTGTGAGCAATGATTTTGTTCTTTTTGATAAGTAATTAAATGGACCCCTACACATCCAATTTAAAGTGGTTTCATTCTTTAGGGATGTTCCTACTATCACTCCCTTTTTCTTGCTTCCCAGTGACTTCCGAGCCCGAGTCAGTAGATACACCTTTGGTAACCGGAAGAAAACCCACTTGATTCGTGCAGGTCGGGTTAGGTCAGCCACTCGGCAGCAGAGAACAAAGGCAGAAAGCTGTCAGCAGCTTTGTCAGTGCTTTGCATTAAGTATGGCAGCAGTCAAAATGACTCAGTGCGGCTCGGCCCGCAGAGGTGAGCGGCGTTCTGCCCTGTCCCGGGAAGCCGGGAACAAGCACCGCAGCACTTGACTGGTAACAGTTTGCAATAGTCACAGCAGGTCTGGAATGGCTGGGATGCCAGCAGAGGAAACTTCCAGCACCGAGGCATTCAGGATTAGGATGACCTGTACTGACAGGCAGTTCCAGCAGCTGAGTCCATTTTCTGTGCTTCCAGAGAGCAAACGCAGCAATCACATAGATGGAATACCCGAAGCTGGTGGCGTGTGGCTCTATGTTATAATTCCTGAGAGTGATCATCCCCATTTCCATCTCCTAAGCCTAAAACAATGTCCTGATGAAGTGTCTCAGGACTATCAGGAAAAGCAAATGTGGGGTTTCTGTGAGGTACATATGTACACAGTCTCAGGGGAAATTCACAGGCTTGCTGGTTAAAAAGAAATGATAATCATTAGTAGCCACTCACTCTCTGCTATCTGGGGTCTTGTTTGCTGGCTTGCTCTGTTAATCAACAGTTTCTTACCCTTTTCCTGTTCATAAATAAAATCAGAACTTTACAATCAGATTATTCTACCATTCTGGAATCTTGTCAGTTTTGTGGTTTGAATGTTTTTCTTTAGTAATCCCCAACAACTGTGAAGAAAAGCAGAAATTCTGACCACTCCAGTTCCATTTTAATTTAAAATATCTGTCTTTCTAGGTAGGTACTTAAATTTTATGTGTTTAGAACTTTTTTTTAAGTTTTCAAATTTGCTTGACATCCTAGCAGCCAATAGGAGTTCAATAATCAAGTCCCAGCAATACTGCAGCTAATTGGCACTATTTTTAAATGGTTAGGTTTTGGTCAAAGTTTGTTCTTAAGTTGTGCATTCAGCATGCTCATCAAAAACTGCAGTCTCTTTCATCCATACAGCTAATTCCTGCTCTCTTGTGGGAATCCTTCACTTTGTATTTCAGACTCAGTGACATTAAATAGCTTTCTCAAAATTTTCCGGTTTTCTTTATAGAGAAAGAAGTCAGAGAGAACTTCAGGAAAAGCAGCTCTTAAAACTAGAGCTGAGGTCGCTTGCATAAGCATTGAAATACAGCAAACAACCTAAAAATTAACTTTTTCCAAAATAGTTACCTATCCAGAAGAGCCAGAGAACTTCAGACACTTTGCAAACCCACATTTGTTAACATGTTATATCGTTTCTAAACCGCCTGGACTGGAACTAAAGAGGAAGCCTTCCAAATTGATTTTCAACACTAGCTAGGAAAGGAATACATCAGTGATACCAACTATACCTGTTCTGATTCATGACTTTATATTATCAAAGACATCTTTCTCAGTTCTTGGTAGGCAAAAACCCCTCTTAATCTCTATGTATCAGCTGTCATCTTTACAAGTAACTGTACTTTTCTTTGGCATCCTGTTTCCCTATATCCTATCTCAGAGGTAAGTACAATAGCATACATAGTAAAAAGCTACATGTTGAGAGCTAAAATAAGATTCAAGACTTTGGACTCTCAGATAACATGTGATGTCGCAGAACTGATTTAGAGCGTGCTATGTGAAAGGGTCTAGTTGAAACAGCAGATAAGAGGAAGGAAAAGGTGGAAAAGGAAAACTGCCTGTCTTTGGAGCCCCAGTTCTCCCAGAGCAGAAAAAGTTATGCCACCGTATCCCCAGCATCCTTATACGCAGCTTTCCTTTACAGAAATTACATAGAACCGGCAAAATCTCACCAATTTACTTGGTTTATGCCAATAGATTTCTGTCATTAGGAGTAACTGTGGCATTACTTTCAAACCCTACAAGGACACCTAAGCCAGACCTGATGACTAGGCATCACCTCTGCCAAACTAATAATGATAACTGATGCTGTCTGTCCAGAAGGTACTGAGTACAGTTATACCACCTTTACATGCTCTCACTAGCTGCAAGACACAGCATGATTGTCACCTGAGACGTTGGTTTCAGCCTTAGAAGACCAGTATATACCTATGGTTGCCAGCCATCAATATTGGCATGACCCCAAAGCATGCATATGCCCTCACTTCGTGCTCACTACCTGCGTGGTTACAGCCAGTACCTGCTTGCTCTAAACATGCATCAAGATTCTTCCCACCTACCCACATACACTGGCTTACCCGTTGTGCCTCAAAGCATACCATGGGTGTTTTTCCCAGCTATTATGAAAACTGAAATAGTACCAAAAAGCAGGTTTTTACTGGAAAACCAAAAAAATTCCATATGAATCCAGTAGGCTGAGGATCAATACCCAAGACTGCTTTCAGGCCTACTCTTGTTTGCAATGACTAGAATTCACACATGCTTGCTGTGGGCCATGTAAATCCTGGAATTCCTTCATGCTCATTTCCAGCCCTTTCCTATCTTATCTCTCCTCCCTGTTGGAAAAAAATGCCCAAGGAGAGGGAATGAATTTTACACACAAACATATCTCACCAGCATTACAGTCAGGAAAGCCATGCGAGAATCATTAAGTTTGGGAAGAATGACAGATGTCAATCCTGTGGTAGCTTGATACTTCCATAGCCTCAGCAGCCCTATCAAACCTGGCATAAAAGCGTCACAAAAGAATATTTTGGTCTTTTCACGAAGGCACAGGGATAATCCCACCTATGCTGTGCAGCAGGATCTTACCACCTCTGCTTCACCCAACCTGTAAAGCACTGAGAAGCTCAGGAATTTCTCAGACCCCAGGCACAAGATGCACCTTTTAAGAGTGGGCGTCATAAAGGTCTTGCTGTGCTTTTCTAGGGGGTAGGAGAAACTCCACTGTTTTACCCACGCTATGATAAGGATTGTCTAGTATGAAACTCATTTGGGTTTGCTCTACATATTTTACACACCCTATCCCAGTAAAACTGAACATTGAGACTGAACGTCAGAGGCAGGAACATCAAGGTGTACACACTTGGACCCCTGATGTATTCTCTCAGCAGTTATTCAGAAATACTAACAGATTTCCTATCCGCACACTGCACTTCAAAGTTAATTAACCTGTGCCTCATGTAAACCACGGTGTAAATGTTTAAAAGGTATTGCATGTTTCTCTAACAGTGATTTGTGACCCCTGGTTAAAGGTTGGCTGGTGGGCTTTGGGGTTTTTTGTTTTGTTTTGTTTTTATCCTGTTTTAAAGTTAAGAACAAAGTTCACACATGTCCTGGAAATTAGAGAGAGAAGTAATGTGAGGCAAGAAACTTGTTCAAAGAGTTGTACGCAGCTATATGAATGACTACTGGGGGTTTTTTTTCCCTTTTCAGTTTGACAACTAAATTTACTACACCAATAATTAAAGACAGAAAAAAGAAAAGACTGGTTTTTATTGATTTGCTGTTGTAGAATAATAATGATATACCCTTTCTAGATAAACTACCCTGTAGGCAGCACTACGGTAGGAATTGTTCTTCATCTTTACTTCATCATCCAACCAGAGGCAAGAATACACAGTGCTTTTCAGTGCTGTAACTTTCGATCTGTTTTCTGAATTTGAAACTCCATGGACTTGTTTTCCTATTTAGAAAGCACCTGTATAAAAATAATTCAACATCTAATACTCAGATCTTAAGGAGATTTGGATGGAAGTCTTCTAAGAAGTGCTACACATCAGTTTATGGGAGAAAAGGACTCAGTACTGAAGGAAGAAAGAAATTTGATAAAGAGGAATTACTTCAGAAGGAATAATATGAATGCAAAGAATATGACAGTACGAAGTGCCTACAACAGAGATTATACAATCTCATCCTTCAGATTAGGAATATACTTTGTTCTAGGATAATGACAACAGTTTAATAAAGTGTTTAGTATTATAAACTCTTCACTGCTCTTAAGAGCAGCCCAAAAAGCTAACTTTGAGAGCAAGAAATTAAACTTGACACAACCAAAGAGTCCTTCCTTTTTACTTTTCATACTTTCCATAAAGTATTTGGAACAGGACATCTTTACTATTATTTATGGTAGGGAGATCTTCCCTTATCTCTGTCCTCCTCCTCTCTCAAACCAGGTCACCAATTACCCTGTAATGTCCAAAAGAATTCCAGAGATTCATTAGGTCTTATTTCAGAGAGGCATGCTGAAAATACCGAAAGAAGCCTTCTCTCCTTTTATTCCAACAACCATTAAAAACTACTTGGTTTAACCCTGACTTTACCATTAAGTGCTGTGATCCCAACTCTTGGCCTCCAGGCAATTAAAAAAAAGACACAACAAAAACACCAAAATACATTTGAATGCATCCAGCCAACAATTTCCACATTAAAAAAAAAGTTTAAGTTGGAGCCATGTGGTCTCAATCAGGCAGTAAAAACCTCTCTGTATTTTCTTAAACACACAACTGCAATATGCCCATAACCTCTCTTTTAAATCATCTTAACCAGATCTGAATCACTCTCACCACAAATGATTCAGTGGCCCTGGAATGTGCTGGGGTAGACAGAGTTGCTCTGCAACGAACATTGGGACATTTCCCACTTCCCTAGTGTTAAGAGAATAGTCGGTGGTGGAAAAAATTTTTTTAAAAGTTCTTTAAAAGGTTATAGCCAAGGCAAAAAGTGACATCACAGTTCAATCATTCAAGGAAAAAAAAAAGAATACAACTACTGCCTAATAAATCAGTGCTGTGCCACAAACCACAGTAAGGGAAGAGAGCCCAAGGACAGCTTTCCTTGCTGAGGCACAGATCGGCAAGGAGCTGGCAGAGGCCTGTGGAATTGTACTCACAGAGTCACTGAGCCCGTGAAGCCAGACTCAGAGAAGCCCATCAATGAAAAAAGCAGAATAGCCATGATTTCAGTGGCAGTCTGTGCACCTCCTTACCTTGCACTAGGGTAACTTTTACCATAGGCTACCAGGGTATTTTGCATGGAGGAGTATGAATGGGATACTTTGTTAAGTGTATGTGCAGATCACTTTGGATGCAACAAAGCCTTTGAGGTACTTGCGTTACCGGGATGAAAGCTGCTTGCCACTGCTCCACTCATGCAGGTGGGAACAATAGACCCAGAGCACCTAAGCACCTAAGCTTTCGCAGCACGTTTCAGAAGGAGTCACAAAATATTACTTACATCTGAAGTTATAATAGAGGAAGGGGAATGCAATTCCTCAGAGGCCCCTAACAGTCAAGTTTAAGCAACAAATCAGCAAGCTTTGCTTAGCTAACTGTAAGATTCTTAAATGCTACTTCCTCTTTAAAAGTCTGTCTGCAGCCTGAAAGATTTCTTGCAGCCTTAATCACATCAAAAACCAATTTAACATGTGGCCAAAGTGGTGGGCATTTAAAACGGGAACAGATCAGAGCCAAGACGTTTGAATCCAGTTATTAACCTTCTCATACTTCATGGATGTTGGAATCCAAGAGTTTTGGTACAGGCCCATCTCTGAACTCAAGACTCACTGCCAAACTTCACAGTCAGAAGAAAATATGCTTTAAAATATCAAAGCAGGAAAAACAGCGGAAAGATGTCCGACTTTTCCACCACATCAATGAGAAAAACTGTCATTATAGCACCCATGTAAATTGTGAAACTGAAAGCAGCTGCTGAGGCAACCTGACATGGTGCCATCGGCAGGGGGAGCCCAACTCAGGAAAACACGATTCCATTTTTAGCTCTGAAAAAGAATCTTTGCTAGTCCTAGTGTGTGATTCCAGTTTGGTGACCAACTCGCCTTAAATAGAGCTAGTAACTGCAACAGAGAGAAGTCCCTCAGCACCTGGCAAACAATGTATCCTAAACATCCCCAACACCCTAACACGTTGCACAGCGTCCTGCTGAGAGCTATTTCCCAGTCATCCCAGAGGAGCAGAATTCAGCAGGTCACTCTTACTAACTACCATACCAAGCTGAGTCTTACTGTAAATGAAGGGTGAAAGTCAGAATGGCAGAGCTCCTGAGCGGTTACGGGTTTCTGAGTTAGCAAAAGCAATCTTGGAGACCTCAAACAAACAGGCAATTGACTGTGCCTGCTTTACTCTGCTCAATCCCTCATTTGCTCATTCAGCAGATTTTTCATGTGACCAGATTCACCTTCACAAATCCCTGGTAACCAGCAGTTAGTAAGGGGGTAAGGGGGAGGAACCTCTCACATTGACACACAAAATACTGGACTAACTACTTGAAGTAGGTGACGGAGCCAGAGTTAAGGGAAGAGATAGGAAAGCTGTCCTCATTTCAGATCTATTGTTCCAGTAATCTCTTTTGTTCTTTGGTGGTGGTGGGTTTTTGCAGGAGTTATTTTGTTGGGGATGTATGTGTGTGTGTGTTAAGTCCATTTGTTCATTCAATCACCTGTTTTTCCCCCCTTTGTCACATTTATTCCAGAGTTCAACTTTTGGATTTCAAGGGGTTTGTATTTATCACTTTATTAAGATTACCCACATAATAGGATGCTGATAGCAGAGCTTATCAGTAGCTTTAAAACAAATGGGTGCCTACAGCCAATTTCCTTTGACAGCTAGATGGCATTTGTGAAAGGGAGGCATTTGGATTAACGTGCTGCTGTGCTGATCGTTACAGAACTTTTCCTAAAGACAAGAGAGATGTAGGAGATGAAAAAGTCCCTTTAACAAAGCAATCCACCCCTCTAGTAAACTTAAAAGGCAGCAGTGTTAACACTTTTATAATAAAGCAGGAACTACTAAATCATTTTGGTTGCTGAAAGAAAACCAAGCTGCTTTTTGCAGTTCCTGTCCTCTCCCGAATCATTTGTCCAAGCAAACACTCTTTCCACTGTACATTAGCTTCCACTTGCATGCCCTAGAACAGTAGACCCTCAAAGGTTTTTGATTTTAAAACCGGATTCACTTGGCTGCTAATGCCAGGGAGGGGGAGGGAGGAGGCGCATGTGTGTGTTCTGAATGAATGGCAATCCTTTAAAAGACGTTTATTTTTGGTTCCTTTAACCTAAACAGCATTAGGAACAGTCTTAGGAAGCACCTCATCCCCTTTTACTCCCCCTTCCTCTTGAACTTTAGTTGTATTCATAACCTCTCTGGTGGAAGATCTTTACTTTCCAGGTTCAGCTCTGGCACTTACACGAGTTACTCCGCTGGTTAAAGTTACTCTCACATTACACATGGTTCAAAACAAAGCAGATTTGCAGAAAACTCGATAGTGAAGCCATTTGCAAAGCCATCAAGAATTGCACAGGTACTTAGGAATTTTGTTTAAAATGCAGTGCTTTGTTGGTAAGGGACAAACGAGGAACGTTCCCCTGCCAGGCACTGCTCTCAGAGCACTGTAACTGAGCACACGCTGTATGATTCACTCACATTTTTTTTCCCTCCCCTGTTGTAGTAAAACAGCTAAAGCACCTTATTGTTTCTTGCATCTTTATACAGATTTAATGCCAGCACTTACCGTGGTGGAACAGATGGACCCTCACCCCCCACAAAGAAGCTGATAGCTGATGGTGTCCCGATCCTTTACTTCTCGACTATTCCCAGCTCTTCGCTTCGATGCTCTAAATTCAGACTAGTTTGCAGAAGAGCTCAGAAAAATGAATAGCCAAGTTCCAACCACGGAGGCTCGGCAGGGAAGACGCTCTCTCTAGTTCTGACTGATTCCAAGGAACAAAGCCTGCTGGCAACAAGGAAGCGGAGTTTAAGTCCTCTGGCTTCAGTCCAAATGTTGCTCTCGCTTTTGCTTCAGAGTACGTGAGAGTGTTTGTATGAGCTTGTAATGCATGTAAGAGATGGGGGCTGGGGAAAAAAGAGGGTGTGTGTAAGGGGAGGAATGCTAGTCATATCCAAAAATAACACGAAGGAAGTAGTGGAGTGATCCGTCTCCCCTCATTCTGCTCTCTTATCGCACGGACTGAGAGTGCCTCTCCTGTAAGATTCTGGTCTCAAGAGCAGGTAGAGAAAAAAACGCCAACGTGACTGGCAGCTCGCTTGGCTGTGCAGTTAAACTGTAACCGAAGTGCTCTACACTTACCGAGGACACGCCATGAAGCGCAGGATTTAGTAGCGATCACTTAATGCTGAAGCCTGAGTGTGTTTCACACCAGGTGCATTTGTCTGCAAACCAGAGAGAAAAAACTACTGGGGAGTTCACTATGTGTCAGAAAAAAATAGCATCACATTTGCCTTGCCAGAAGTTCCTAAATTCCAATCCTAGGTATTTCTAGATACTGCTTCCCTCTGGTTTTTAGAATAGCAAGTGCTGCACGTTTACAATATAATGCAGAAATAGGCATATAAACATCTCCATTAGTTTGATTTTACCACACTTTTCCAGAAACGTTCACAAACAAATTTCACATTCAACACCTACAGCACACAGAAAAGACAACCCCACAGAACAACAACAAAATAAAATTGGGGTTTCTTTCCTAGATGATTGGAACTCTGCTGTCAATTTTCTTTATGAAAAGCTTTAGAATACTGGTTCCAATAAACACGAGCTTTTTAAAATTTAATAAATGGTCATTCATAAGTGAACAGGGAAAATCATAAATTATTAGCGACAGCCTTTTTTTATTAGTTGTATTTAATGTGGGCTCTGTCAAATAAATTGGAGGACCACTAAAACTAGCTATTCTCAGAAATATTCTCTGTGACTAGTTAACATTTTTGGAGAAGTTTTATCGCATCTGGTGGGGCTTCGATCACAAGCAAGCACCTTCCAAATGTTACAGGCCAGCACCATACAAATTTATACTTCGGTCATAACATTCTCTGTGAGTAGTACTTGGCAGAGAGCAGTATTATAAACAATTTCATTAAAACATGACAACATAAAGCAAGGTCTTCACACTTTTGGGTTTCATCTCATCTCGCACAGAAGAGCTGAGCCCAAGATTCTGAGGTACTGGACATAGTCAGGTATTTTAGGAAAGCCAACCAGGTTAATGTCCCCAAGGGACAGTTCTGAAATCACAGTTCTCACAATAGAAATAAAAGTGGGAAAGGGAGAGGAGTCAGAAATCAGGCTCCAGTGTGCACTTTCACCAGTGACAGCATGGACAGGCTGCCTGCTTACACGAGGCTTTGCTCGACAGTGTAGATGGGACCTAGTGATGGCCATAGCCCGCACCAACATTTCTCTGGACCTATCTCTTTGGTTTTAACCCTTCAGTAATGCTAATGGCACTTTGGACAGGAGCTCCAGTTTTTTAGAACCAATATAATATACTTCCCTACATTCTCGTTACATTAAAGCACTTACAGAGCTTCTTCAAAGCTAGTAGCAGAAAGATAAATTTGAATACTACAAACGCACTCTATGTTGAGGGTAAATCTCAGAAGCCTATAGAAACCATCTGGAATGAAAGGAAGTTCCGATGATTTAAATTTGCCTTCCTGCCTATTCACTAGAGACTGAATTGTAATTTATTGTAAGGCCATAAAAAGTTACACTAAATCCAAGTTCTGTATCAGGAGTTCACCGCGATGTACTTTTCTGCTGGCACTTCACTCCTTGGTAGCATTACAGAGCCTGGTTTCCTTTGCTGTCCTGAGGTTTGCTAACCCAGATTTAACCTGACAAATTTCATGTGCAAGAAAAGATCCAGAACAGATAAGATTACCTGAGGGTTTTGAGTCCACACATCATCCCATCTTAAGCATCAGCTCCTCTGATTTTGTTTAACTGGCTAATTACAGTTCTAGCCTGAAAAACACGTGCTTCCAATAGACAACAATAAATCCACATTCAGTTTCATTTGCAGTTGAGTCTCCAGAAGAAAGAGGCAAGTCCAAAACCCAGTCTTGGTCCAGACATTATTTTTTTATTATTATGGAAATACACAGGCCTAAAATATTACAAGTTCAGCAAAACTATAAAACTACAACATTAGCCCCCCCAACAGCAAGCAAACAAACCAGTAATGGGGAGCTGTCACCTGCTTTCCTCTGCCTGAACACTGTTTTCATAACCAGACTCAAAACCATGGTGCTACTTTCAGGAGAATTTGAAACCCAAACAACCAGAAATTCAAATAGGGTATAATAAAGTAAGGCTGAGTAGTTCAATAGCTGATATTCCACAACATTTATCCATCAAACAACCCCTTACTAGCATAGATACTATATTCTAGTTATTCTCCAATGTCTACACACATGACAAATAGCAACAAAAGCATACCTGGAGTCATTTGTTTCTGTGCAATTGGTGAGTTACGCCTGAATTTTTCAGGGGTCTCAGCTGCATAAGCTGCTTCTACACTAGTATTGTTATTTAACTCCAATATAGTTTAATGCTGTCACATCTAGGAAGCATGTGAGACCTGTACAGGTGCTAATTTGTACTTGAGCTGCTGCTCCAAGTAAACAAGTTTTCTGCTGACAAACATTTCATCTGCAAGTTTCAAATTCTGACAAGTATTTCTCAGAATCCAGTTTCTCTTCCAACTGTTCTTATTTCTAGTTAAAAAGGAATAAAAGTTTCTATCACTGGAAGTTCACTCTCATTACATGGAAATGGGATACTTTGTGGGAGTAATGCTTTGACTGGTAAGATATAGCTGTCAAACTTGATGCTGCTCAGACAAGATGGCTACAGTAGTTTCTGAAGCATTAGAGAAATGAGTCAGAAATGACAATCAGCAAAAAATAATACAGATTTAGAAGACTCCTTAAGGACAATCAGCGTTCCAAGTAATAGCAGAGTTGAGTACTGGTAGTAGCTTCTAAAACGCAAGAATTTCTCATTCAGAGAGGTCATGGCAGACCCTCCTGGGCTGTTTGCATGAAGAAGCCATTATATTTCTTTTTTTAGAATAATAGTATAATATAATAGCTATGTATTAAAAGGAACAAAATACATTTTATTCACTTCTTTTAAGCACTTACTAACCACAAGCTCTGGTAAATTTAACAGCTTCAGTGCCTTGTAGTTGGACCAGACAAATGTGTTCCCAATATAGCCTATGTAAATTTGGCATTTGGCCGTAAAGGTCAGCCGGCGTTCGCGTGTGGGGTGCGCTGGCCAGAAAAGGGCCAGAATCTAATAAAAGAAACAAGACTGGTGAAAAATGCAAGTAGAACACTGAGGTCAGGCAGTCTGCATTTTCCAAAGTCAAACATTTTCCTTTTAATACCTACATACCCTAATAGTTCAAATCCTGACACATACTAGCTTATCTTGGATAAGGAAAACATTTAAAGGTGTTGCCTTTTCCATCAATACAGCCTGTCCATGGTTTCTATGACTACAGACCCAAAGCAGGATCTTTCCTGATCTCCTTCACACTCTCCAGTGCTCCTAAAGACTTGCATTCCTTTAAAAAGTGGAAGTGTTTCTGTGGCACAGGTTCAGAGAGGAGCTTTTTGTCTGTACATACGTGGGAAGTACCTGTGTGTTCCAAAATTATTTAGTGCCAACATTTCATTCTCAAAAGGATTTCAGGAACATGTAGAGGTTTTAAAGGGACTGTTAAGCTCAGAAGTCTTTTTTGGCTCTTAGAGGAACAATATAAAATTATATTTAAATGAAGTAAAAAATAAAACTCCTCCCCTCCCAATTATTAAACTTTTACAGAAAATATCATCTGAATCAAAGGAAATTGAATTTTCCATACTGCACAGAACCTCATCTGAAAGAAAGAAGAATGTATGTGATTCTGTCTTTGGAGTCTCTAATGTTTCTATTTACAAGCATTGCTAATCCACTGGCACTTAATTAGGGGAGATGCAGAAGAACGTGGTATCATAATCAGCCACGTAGCCAGTATATATAAAGGGTCATGTTCAGATACCTCAGAATAACTTCATTATCAGACCTCTTGCACACAAGCCCAGGGTCAGAGCTGATATCATACCGATGCTGATGTTTCAATATTTCAAGCTTTTCAAACTCAATACCTGTCAAAATGAACAGCACCTACAAGGTACAGCCTCAAGCAGAACACCCTCAAGATTAGTACCTGTATCAAACTGACAATATTTATTCACACAAGTCAGCTTCTCCAAAAGTTTTGCAGCTACATCACAATATGAACCGATAAAATACACAGTTGGTACAATCACACAAATAAAAACCCTCATCAGTTGCATGGAAGCCTGAAAGTTCATCAAACCACATGAATGATATTGCAGAGGACTATAGGAATCTTGTGGACTATGAAGCTCTCATTTAGATGCCAGCAGGAATTCTGCAAAGACTGAAGGGCCCAAGAACCATTTTAATGGTAAATTAGTTTCCAAATCAGTTGCTGGACCTAATTCCAGTGGAAAAAGTTTCCTTTTAGGAAGGGATACATGCAGGTATGCCAAGCCCAAGCAAGTCTTAGAAAAAAGCTGAAGCATTTGCTCAGAGCTAAAGAATCATCTATTACTTTTGTTTATTGAACCCATTCTAATCTATTCTGTAAGTACAGAATAATCAGCACTGGAACAGGTTCCATTTAAGTTGCTGAATGATTAAATGTAAAAGCACCTTAAAAGGTTGCTTGAACTAGGATAATGGCAGGGTGGAGAGTAGTGGAACAAAACATTTCTAAACCTCAGCTCACTCACTGGTTTAATTCCTACATTGTCTCCATGTGATTCATACACTAGGGATATTCTGCTTGAAGCTCATGGGAATTGTTCTTCTTAATTGCCAGGGAGTCTGAGAACCTGATGACTTCTCCCATGCATGTGTTTTTCTGCAGGTTTTGTTCACCTTCGTTCTCTTGTTGAGAGAACACACCAACCTAAAGTGTGGAAACAGCAGAACGACTCCAATACATTCTGTCAGAGAGTAAAAGCCTGAGTACTTTTCTCTGGAGAGTGCACATGCTCTCAAAATTGAAGATTTTCACAAGCAAGTGAATGCTTTGAAATCTATTAAAGAAAATTGCACTCCTCCTTTCTTAAGAACTTATAAATCCAGTATATGGCTAGAGAAAGGTGTCAGTTTTGGGTGTGAAAAAATGTCAAACCACGCCTAAAAATCATCGTAACTCTTGTTACATAATTTTCAGTACAAATGCACCCTGGTTCTGCCCCTATTCTCTCTCTTTTTTTTTTTAAGCTTTATTTTATTTCATGCTATTAGCTGCTAGTATTTACCACAGAAATTCTATGAGGAATACTAGAAACAAACATAGCTCCAACACAGCAACTTCCATGGTCACACTGCTAAAGAAGCTGGAAACACAAGCATTTAGCAACCTTTCCTTCCAAGCAAACAAGAGGTTGGGACAACTGACCAGACTCCAGTAGCAATATCCCTTGAGGGTTCTGAAACTACAGAGAACCTGCTATTACGTCTCAAAACCAAGCTTCCAGAATTACCAGTACAACTTTCTCTATGCAGACTTACACCCAGGATGTCAGCAGATGACACGGCCACCAAATCCATTTTAGCTGAGGAAATAAGAAGCCAAAGAGTAACTGTAGAAGTAGCTTGTAAACAACCTTCAGTTCAAACCTGGAGAAGGTGATTTCCATCCAGTAACAAAATAACCACTAAACCCCATGCAAGATACAGTGTTTTTTTTGTTATTTGCAATCCTAAGGATCTCTAAAGAATACAGCCTGGAAAGGAGATCTATTTATATTAGTTCTTAGGTCAGCTTACATATTGTTTCAATATGAACAATGCCAAAGCCCTTACATTACGTATCTCACACAGGTATTCTTTGGGTGGGCTTTTTTGTTTTGTTGGTTTGGTTTTAAAGCCATGCTGCTTTTTAAGAGTATAGTCACAGCCTTGTACCATTCTAGTTGAGCTTTCAAAGAATACATTATATTAGTGAAAAGAGTATTAAGTGAAGTAATCTAGCTACTGCTGCCTTTCCATTTGAATAGAAGTATATTTTAAGATTGGAGCAACAAATATTTTTGGAAAAGAATAGAATGAAATGAAGTGTAGCTAAACTAGGAATGAAAGCCCCTATTTTTTTCTCAAGTCCTAAGGAGTCAGTTCTTGAACTCTGATCTGGTTTTTAACTAACAGCAAGATAACCACCACCCCCTGCAATCATACAACAGTTATTAAAAAAGCTGCATTTTTTTAGAACAAAACCACAAGAAACTATAATCATCCTACCCCTCACCATACAATAAATCCTTAGTGAGCAGCAGGTTGAGAAACAGCAACCACAAAGCTTTAAAATGGGAAGAACAACCCCCTTTTAATGAAACACAGTGATTAGTTTAAGCCAAGTGAAAAATGCTGCATTTGTTTCAGGCCGTATTTACTAAGCAGTACAAGCATTTAAGAGAGTTGGTGGGTAGCCAGCATTTATAGAATGTCATAAAGAAAGAAACTAAATTGCAAAAACAACCCTTCCTATTGGGTTCTGATGTTAAAATTAATTCAGTACTTAAGAATTTATTGTAGCCATGATATTGAGACTTTGTTTAAAAAACACACAACAAAGCCCCAAGCCAAACACCCCCCACGATTCTTTAGCTTACTAACAGAAAGAGTAAACTGTTTGCACAGATGCTTTATGTTAGGCAAGGGCAGCATTTAAAAAGCCAAAAATCCGTGTCCAGCTGCACTGACACAAACAATCTGTATGTCGACTTGTTAAAAGAAGAGATCTTCTCTTTCTGTCACTATCAGGGTTTTGTTTTGTAAGCAAGTTACAAAACTGGCCACAATTGCTCCTTTTCAGACTTCAGTGACATTAGATTGAGAAATACTATGCATTTAAAACTTGATATTTTTTGTGGAAGTTTAAAATGTTTTGCTTATCAGGTAAACAGAAAAAAGAAGTTACCTTTGGATATAGAGAGTAAGGACTGCATATAACTTGGGAATTAACATTTATCATAAAGGAAGCTTTGTTATTAGCAGAAAATGAAATTAAAATTAAAAACAGTCTGTCAAGCGTATCTAACTTATTATTTAAATTAAATCTCATTCATTTACATTTTCTTTCTATATTCTTTCACTCTGGAGTCAACAAAGATTTTTTTTTTAATTTTATTTTTTTAAATAAACCATGCACTGTCTCTAAGAATTTCCAGAAAAGCTCTTTTGGCACAAACACTGAGGATTCATTCAGGATGGGAAAAACTTCCCAACAGATCACCTAGCAGAGACTGCTGACTGGACCATAAGGGGGTCCCAGTTCATGCATTGCCTGGAACGGGCCTCCCTTGAACATCAATCAATGCTTTTTATATAGAATCAAGCTTGCTTTGGCTGTTTGGATAGCTGTGGAGTGAAGGCTGAGTTTTACCAGGCTGCCTGCTTCACCTACTTCTGGGACAAATCCCCTTTCATGATGTGAAAAAAAAAATCTTAAAAATGCTCCTCAGGCGGATTACCCGTCCAGCAGGAATTGTGCAGAAGTAACTTGAGGTAAACCACGTATTCCTAGCCCTGAGTACAGAGGAAAATCAGTTCAGGAAATGAGCTCATAGGTAGGTTAAAAAATAAAATAAAACCCCAGAAAAAGTCCTGCTTAACACTCAGTGCTATTCCTCTTCCAAATCATCGCTGGAAGCTTCAAGGAGGTGGGGTGTACGTGCATGCCAATACAGGGATTCATCATGTTTCCAGCCAAAAGTAACCAAAGGTTTGGGTTTTTTCTGTCTTCAGGATGATTTTAAAATGAAGGTTTGTCTGGAGACCCTCATATCTTTTACATTACCAAGGACCCAGCATGTTCTGCTCATCAAAACAGCGTTTCTGAAATATTTACAGCATTCAGCCTCTTTGGCAAAGCCAGGCTATTTATGACACCACATAACAATTTAAGAAGCAGTACGGACTATTCACGTGTTTGGTTTTGTCTTTTAAAAAAATACATATACCAGTGTACAGCCTGCTTGTTGCTACCTCGTGCCCCAATTTTTTTCCTTTAATTACCAATCTCCCCAGCTTTGACCAGGAGTATTAGGGAACCCAGCTGCTTCATGCAACTTCCAAAATAGCTTTTTGTTTTTAAATATCAGATAATTCTTTTGCCATTTAAAAGTTATACCTGGTTTCCAATTCATTTGCTGACTTGCAGTTTAAGACACATGTATCAGAAGCACCCTTCCTTCAAGTACACACTGCCTTTTCTGAGGAATACTAGCAAACAGCAGCAAATGTAACCAGGGTTAATGCTTATAAAGTATTACCTCTACCCTGAGGTACTGCTGGTTTGAGACTTTTTTCTTTTCAGACCTCCCATGTAGGAAGTTCGTGCCCCTTTGCAAAGCTAAATGATCCCGAATTGGAAGAGCTTTCCCTCAGGCCTCACTTGCCATGGCACAGAGCACTATTTTATAAAGGTTCCCTAAACATTACCACTTCATTTGGACCAAGTCGAGGAGTGATTTCTTACCTTGGTCCAAGCAACTTCATACATAAAACCTCTCAATTTTGCTAGCAGTGCTACACAAGTTATTCTTCATGGACAACTTCTGACAGATATACACAACTTGGGTATTTTCCACCTTGGTGTGTGACATAAATCACTTTCTCTTCCCCCATCACGGCATCAGTGTGGCAGCTCAGCTCTGCACCTTGCAAACCCGTCTATGCCACCTAGCTACCAAACGTTATACATCATGTTGACATCGATACTTCTACTGTGGTATGTGCAAGCTGACTCAACAGGCAGCTGGGTGAACAAGATCACAACTTTGCACAATGATTTGTACCAAAAAAAGAAGCTTTAAGCTCAGTAGGTGTGTTAAATTTGTTTTAAGAGAACCTGTAAGTAGTTAGTTTTGAAATCTCCACTTACTATAAATTCTGTTTGAAACCAATTGAACTATTATTTTGTAGAAAGAGGCAGAAATACCCATCTGAAGGGCGAGCAGGACTGGAAGTGTGGTCACACCAAGCAGATGACTTTCAAATGCTGTGGCACTACATCCCGGAGGAAAAATGTCATGAGCAATTGGGATCCCTTAACACCACAGCTTCCACAGAAAAGAGCTGTCTAACCCTCTCTTGCTGGCATTCTTGCAAGGCTTTTCTCATGGGGAGCTAGCATACATGGGGGAGGAGTTTTTTCCACCAGTCCTTTGAAATCCCATGCTCTTTTAAGTGAGACTTTTCACTTGGGTTTTGTGTTTGTATTTCGTGATGGTGAGATGAAAGAGCAACAAACAAATCAGTGGAACAGGAACATTGCCACATCTGTTATAGGCTTTATGTTTTTAAGAGATAAGTTTTCCTAACTTCATTCTATGAAAAGGGTTTCTATGTCAAAGCTGAATTTACAGTTTTACACAGAAAGACATTTCAGGATACCTGGAGATGATTAGGTGAAACTGTATTGTACGTGCATCTGTACAATTAATACCTACATTTTAAAGTCTGAAGCTTTTAAATGAGTGCAGTCAGAGGAACTGAGATGCCATACCTCTAGTGTGCTGTTAAGCCAGCTGCATGGCTGTCACCACCATCCTTCCCTGCCACCACTTCCTAAGAGAGGCTACAGCCCTTTAAAACAGAGCCCAGAGCCCTTCTTGTCTGCCCACACCCCCTCCCCAGTGAGGGGCTTCTTCCTTCAAGTTCAGTGTTATTGAACATTGTAGTTGCACCCTGTGCATGTGCAAAAATATCTGAGAATGGTATTAACATCAGCAACCAGCAGACAAAAATAAAAGCAGAGAGATGGCATATGTGTTTCATGGTAGAACCTGACCACATTTCATACCATCCTGCAATGCAAGCTCTGAGCTAGTTGTACAGCAAACAGGATTTATGGTGAAAAATGGATACTCCATATATATACTACCCCAAATGTCTTAAGCAGATATCCTACTGCTCTCCAGTGCCGTATCTCTGATCTTTGCATACCTTGAACAATAGCCTCCTAAACTGGAGGGCAAACTTCCCAAGCAGATCTGGAAACACATTCCTGAAGTTTCACTCTTGCAGCGTGGCCAGCTGCTCTACAGCAGCTGATGAACAAATGCAGAAAGCATCCACAAAGCATTCAAACACTCCTTTCTCCCTCACAGCTTCACCATGCACAAAAGGGTTAAGCTAGGTTAAGAAGCCTAATGAGTAATGCAGCTGGCAAGATGCTCCCTCTCCCCTTCTCACTCACTGAAAAGCTGGCTTTTGTTTCTGTGTTCAGTGAATGAACTCATGCAGCAATACCTGTTGGCAAATTGAGGCTTGTTGTACTGCTGAGATACACACAACACTGCCAAGGCCTTGACGTCTTCACAGATCTTTGCTAGGCGGATCGGTATGCCAGGGACTCAGCAGATCATCAAGCCCACACAGTGCCAGAAGTAACATCCCATTGCCATATGCCAGTCAGAGCTCTGGGGACACAGGCAGCCTCTGTGTTTCCCAAAGTTCTCCCTTCTGGCTACCACTACAAATCCCAACTCAGTGTTTAAAATGGAAGATACTTTAAGCATGTAGTACATTGATGCAAAACTGAACATTCTTCTCTTACCCTTTGCCCCTGCCCACTCCTACAACGGATACGATCAATACTGATGTCTTACTACCTGATGCACCAATCCATGCATGTGGGGAGTAGAAATAAATTTAGACTTGCTAATTATATATTTATAGAGTTCCAAACACTGGGGTCCCTGCCTTGGCAGGGACAGAAAGATGTTGTTACGCTCCAGCCTGACAAAGAAATTAAAGCTTCCTCCTAGGTAA
Source organism: Hypotaenidia okinawae (assembly GCA_027925045.1). NCBI lineage: Eukaryota > Metazoa > Chordata > Aves > Gruiformes > Rallidae > Hypotaenidia > Hypotaenidia okinawae. Next base: position 34,401,777 of record BSDF01000004.1, read on the forward strand.
GGGAGTTCTCATTTTCTGTAGGCAGTTTACCAACTCAGTTTGTGTGTGCTTCAGGCTACTTTACAGAGTTAAGGCTGTGCCACCATGGTTTCTCAGTTCCAAGAGCATCATTTTGCAAGCATTTCCTGTCTTTCTTTACAGGTTATCTGAAGGAGGACTTGCATAGTACCTACCTCTCAACAGAGGTGTCTGTGGAAGGAAACCTGGGCATTTTAAAGAGAACTACTAGGTGTCAGAATTGTTGCTTGCTGAACTGCATCTACCCTTCTGATCTGTGAAGAAAGGAGGAGCCTGGTGAAATCTAGATGTTTCATAGACAACCATGTTGTATTTCCTCTTATTTTACCACTCTTCAGAACAGCAAGGTGCTGGATAACAAGGGAGTCAACTGAAAGATGTTACAAATTACTGAGGACATGAAATAGTATCCTAATTTAAAGAGTAAGCAGGTCAATGCACACGTGTTAACAATATTTTTATAAAAAAATTGCTACTGCATAGAAAAAACACTTATATTAAAATGTATGCACTTAAATATACAACCTCCACAGCCTAAGGGCTGGACAAAAGACTATAAAGACTTTGAACTGCTTTGAGCTAATTATACATTCCCTGGGAAGACTGCAGAGTCTCAGTTTTGCAAGCATTATATTATCTGTGCAGGAAGGTATTGCAGACCTTCCTTGTAAATCTGTATTCAAACCCAAAGAAACATTTCTGGTTTCCTTTCTATAGTTTTCCAAACAGAAAAGAGAACAGAAAAACAAGAGCAGATGCCAACCAATAGGAAAGGTAGATGGTTCATACCCATTATTAAATGAGCATCATGAAGTCAGAGGTCCTAGTCCAAAAACTTGTTATGTGTTACAGCTAAAGTTGACATTTGTTGTGCAAGAGGCAACTACTGAAATAGAACTGCAAATGGGTATCTCTATAGCAAATTCAAGGTAGCAGTTAATGCTGCATTCCTTTTTAAAGGAAGACAAGATTTTTCCTTTACAGATGTGTAAACTTTGTAACATCGCATGTAACATTGAAATATTTATATATAGAACAAAAGTTATTGGCTTCCTGATAAGCAACGTGAACAGAAATAGCACAGGAAGACTTTTTCTGCTGATAGAAAAATTCAGCTTTTTCTTTTGTGATCCCCCTTTTTGTTATCCCAAAATAAAATAAAGTAATTGATGTGCTGAGGTGTCCATTATAGAAAAGATGGTATTGACTTGAATTTCATTTTGGTTTTGAACAGCTATTTACATTCTAGACAGAGTTTGTTAACACACAGGAGTCTGACTGACACAAACTATAGGGACACATAAAGTTATCTCCACCAGAAGTTACACTCCCCCATCAGGTTTTGCACCCCTTTCGTAACATGGGTTTTCACACAGATGTTCCAGAGAACAGAGGTACGAAGCCGTTACGAAGCCGTAACCTCAGCAGTTAAGCCTGATATTTTACAATATTCACAATAAGCAACTCCACAGTCATTAAGCTGCTATTACAGTACAATCAAATTGCATTTCATTTCTACTGAGGTCACTTTGGATAGATGCTCTTGTTTATCCTGAGAACAAAATTAATTGTGCATGGAGATGCAATGAGCACCCTATATTTAACCTCAATTATTTAACAGCAGCTGTTAAAACATTTACTTTTTTCTGTCAGGAAACTAATTGGAGAATTTGCTAACAAAAGTTATTCACAAATGTGTATTGTAAATGCTTGATAAGCTTTGACCTGTAAATTATTTCAGTGTTTAACTGAAAATATTCAAGGCATATCCTTTCATGGCTCATTCAAGGAGGGAAGAGAAAGAATACTCCTAAATTTACTAGAGTAAAATGCCACCTTAAATTATTAAGCTTAGAACATTGTCACATACAGGGAAATTTATCTTAAAACAAAAACTTGTGAGGGCTTCAGAAACACCTTCAAATTCTCACGGAAGAAGTCATAATCAAGAAAGCAGTCAAATAAAATACAAACGCATTTTGCCTGCCCTGGTCAGCTACATCAACATAGCTTGTCCTACAGTCTGCCCAGCAGAACTTCATTTTACATCCTTATCAACTGATGTTCTTTCCTATTCTCCATTAGTATTCATGCTTATCAGTGTAAGACACACTCACCACTGATTCACAGAATACATAGGTCAGTTTGCACCTTCCTGTATCCTCTGAGATGCTTCAGCGATGTACCAGATCCAACCCCATAACAGAAATGTTGGGTGAGAGACAAGGTCACATACCCCATTTTGTGATCAAAAGATTTGCTTAATCAAACTTTACAATATTAATTGTATTTATTACTGTATTTTACATTAAACATTTGTAAAAATGACCATTCTAAAGACTGGACAGTATCTGCCCTCACAGCCCCAGTGATTTGGGTGTGCAACACAAAACTATGCTATGGCTTCCGGGGCTTTTCCTTTAGTGTAAGGGGACACCTGCAGAAGGAAGTGCATCAAATTATCTTTTTTCCAGCTTTTCATTATTTCTTGAGTTAAAATTGTAGTATACTTTTCTCAGCTAATTATGCTTAAAATTAAATGCTTCCCTCATAACTTTTAGGCAGGTTTTTAAGAAATAAGTATAACAAAACTCAGTGCAAAACCTTACAGAAGATGGAACAGTATCTACTCTTCCCAATTAATCCAATTTTACCTACTCACTGATTCCCAGTGTGGTGGTTCAGCCCCAAGCAGTAGCTGAGCACCACACACCACTCACTCACCCCCAGAGAGGACAGAGACAGAACCTCCATGGGTTGGGATAAGGACATTACTGGCAAAATCACCATGAACATAGAACAGTAACAGCCAGTTACCCTCACACCCAGTGGTTACACAGAGTACCTTACTAACCCCACAACTACAGAGTGCTGCAACAAGACAAGGATAAACCACCAGACAGCTGGACAGAGCCAGCACAATCCCAGCAGGACTCACACTGCTCTGAAGGCACCAAGCACATACCCTTCCACAAACAGCCCCTTTCATGGGAAAGTGATGTCAGGGGGTGTGGAACACAGCCCAGGCTAACTCAGCTCACCTGTGCTGGCTGCGTGGGGAGGTTGACTCTGGCCTGGCCAGAACCAGGACACCTCAGTAGATTTCATCCACTCTTGATTTTAACACACACTCTCACAGCCACGTATTTACAAGCACCAAGACGTGATTAGTGGTCTGGCCAAGATTACTTGTGTGCAACACAGAAAACAAGGGATGCTGGCTATCAACTGTTCATGCTTTCTCTAGGTTTCTTCTTGATTAGTAAAAGTGACAGAATCTTAAAGAGTGAACAGTTATTATGGGAAGCCCCTTGCTATAAGATTTCTTCCTTTTGGGCAGATGGAAAAGGGAAATAGCACATACTACAACCTTGTTCCCACCCTTCTCTGGTCAGAATGCAGAGCCTTCCACTAACAAACTGCTGTGGTCCATGTGCAGTGCAATTGTTTCAGTTTTACAGACACAGCATAATCCTTCATTTGATCAATGGGGTATGAGGCTCTGCCCTATTGTTTCAGGCCATTCTTTTAACACTTCTTATGCTGTTTCTCCTGGTGCTTACACACCCATTTCTATTAATGTTTTATTTATAGTGATCCTAAAATTCGTTATGAGTCTCTACAGTTTTTTCCATAGCTGATAATTCAGCTTCCCTACCACGTCCTACCCCTTGAGAAGACCCCAGTCCTATTCTGCAGAGACTGTTGTTGAGAAGGATTGGTAAAACACAAAACAAAAACCTACTTTCAAAACCCTATCCATATGATTACTGCTGGCTGGCAGGTTGCCCAACCAGTCCATGCAGCCTGTTCTGAAAACACTTCCAGCCTGTATTACCAGGGCAGGGTGGAGAATGTAACAGCCATTCAATCTGACAAACAATTTACTATAAAAGTACTCACCAGACAAAACTACATGTATGTCCATACAAAGGAGCACTCAGCTTACTATTACTGCATAGTGCCAAAGTAAGCAACTCCAGGCCAATACCTTCTTACCAAGACAACACTGTCTCTTACTCCCTCTATTCCCACAGACCCTGACCTGGCCTTTCCTCCTTGATGGCTCTCTGAAGGCAGAGCTTGGGACTGTTCCCTGGGACCCACTATGCTTGGGATTTCAATTCCCTCTGGAAAAAGAGAGGGATGTAGTTACGGAGTGCAAATTATTACCTTGAAAGCTAACCAGGAAATTGTTAATTCTCAAATATTCAGTAAATATAACAGGTGTTAGTCTTAATAATATCACACACATTAAAAAAGGTGCAGTAGCTTCCTTTCAGTGAACTCCTTAGGCCCCTCGTGGGTCTTGGACTTCATGCTATAGACACTGGAATCTCTGCTGCTCTGCCTTCAACAGGAGCAAACCAAAACAAGAGAGGTTCCTAATTCCATCTGGGAATAAAAAGGAATTTAAAATAGTGAAAATTTTCACAGCACGCAATGCCTCTTCCACAAAATACCTCATATTCAGCTGGATTTCAGATTTTTTAGAAGTTTACTTGTACTTCCCAACTGGAAGGCTTTGTTTGCTTGCTTCTCAATCTGATACAAGAAGTACCTAGATCACAATATTAAACAGTGGTATTTGACTGCTTCAGGCCAACAAAAGCAGGGAGACTGAATTTCAGCTCTTCCCAGTGAATGCAGGCCCTTCTAGGAATAAGATCACTGGAGCTTACCAGCACCTGTTACTGCTGTTACTTAGCGGGGATATCCAGAAATAATAACAGCTCTCTGTCACTTCTCTTTCAAGCTGGAACAGTGCTTCCCCTGTGCTTTCAAATATACCAGGGTGACACAGGATCAAACCATCAGAATGCCCGCAGCTCCAAAAGACAGGTCTACTTCCAGTACTTCCAGGGTGCTGAGTCTATTTGCTGCAGTTAGTTTGGTTGAATTAGTTTATATGATTTTAAACATTCAATCTGACATGCTACTGCATGTTTTTGCCAGAAAATAAAAACTTGCATTTAAAAAGAAAAAAAGATCTAGCAAGCCACTGTGGAATTTTCCTTTTGTACATCTTTTCCAAGATTAATAGTTTCTACTGAGCCTAGGGAAGATGTTAGTTTAGAGTAGGTAACTATAAATACAGAAGCTGTAACAACTCTCAGTTTTAATGATGCAGTCCTTCAAGCCCTATTTATGCCTTTGGAGCTTAAAAAAAAAGTATTAAAAAAAAAAGAGAATACTTTCACCAAAAAATAAAGGGAAAGACTTTAGGAAAAATGTTCAGGTATGCAATGAAACTTGCCTTTTTTGGTTGCAAATGCACTGGAGCTTTCTGTAGCTGTGAAACTATAATGCGAAACTGTAACAAGTCAGTAATCCTATTACATCCAAATACAGAGGTAAACAAGGAGTACTTTAAAAGAAATAGCATGGAAGTTTGTTACATAGATCCTTAAGCTAGGAACATTCCATGATCAAATTGCTTTCTTCTTCTGTAACATCAAGGCTTAATAAAAACAGAAGTTTGTCTACCTTTTAATCTTATTTTATCACTTCACTGGTATGCTAATCTGTCATCAAGATGTGGAAATCACAGGCTGCAAATGTTAATTAAAATGACACAATTCACTTTGGATCCAAAGGAAGCCATGAAGTTCAGGGCTTGAATTTCTGTAAGTGTTCTACGGAAAGGTCAAGATCAAACATGTATAAACGCAACATAGAATGATATCATTTTGCGTAGCCATAGTGAAGTGTTGGAGAATTACCACTGTAAGATGACACACATTTTATATGACAGGAAACACTTGATATCTTGTTACTACATGGACTAGAAAGTACTAAACCAGGACAAGAAAGACAGACCTGTTGGAGCAAGCCCAAAGGAGGGGCACAAAGATGAGAGGGCTGGAGCGCCTCTCCTAAGAAGATGGACTGAGAGATTTGGGGTTGTGCAGCCTGCAGAAGAGAAGGTTCTTGGGGGATCTTACAGTGGCCTTCCAGTACCTAAAGGAGGCCTACAAGAAAGCTGGAGAGGGACTGTTTACAAGGGCATGTAACAATAGGATGAGGGGTAATGGTTTTAAACTGAAAGAGGGTAGATTTAGATTAGGTATGAGGAAGGAATTCTTCCCTCTGAGGGTGGGGAGGCCCTGGCACAGGGTGCCCAGAGAGGCTGTGGGAGCCCCTGGATCCCTGGAGGTGTTTAAGGCCAGGTTGGATGGGTCTTTGGGCAACCTGGTCTACTGAGGGTGTCCCTGCCCATGGCAGGGGGTTGGAACTAGGACTCTTTAGAGTCCTTTCCAACCCAAACCATTCTGTGATTCTAAATCTGGGGTTTTTTCACCTAATTTGAGCTATTTCAAATACCCTTCTTACAGGGACTATATTTATGCATTTTTGGTACAAATAACCTGCAGCATGATGATCCTCCCAGGTGTATTCCAGGAAACATGAGAGAACAAAGTGCTTTGTGACCAGTATTTTTTTTAATCCACCTGCAAGGAAGCTTACTGACTCATTTTCTACATATTTCTAGTTTTCCTTACCTTTAAATACTCATTTCATTAATTTGTCTCCACACAGCCAAGGTCATTATGGGGAAACTTACGAAAAAAGGATTAATGTCTAATGACTGAAAAGTCATAGACAGCAAGCATACATGTTAGAACTTAAGCACTTTAAATTTTATGCCACTTTTGAGTCCTCAAAATAAAATCCAAAAATGCTTCAATCTGTATAACTCCTCTTGTCTGGGACATGTAATATTATTAGTAAATAATATTACAGAAGGGCTCCTCTATAAGGTATAAATACACTTTAAATTCAGGAGCAGAACCAAGAGAAGCAAAACCCCCAGTGCAAAGAAAGATAAAACTTAAGTATTCATGTGAGGTAAGAAGAGATTAAAGTCCAATGATGTGTACATTCCCACGCTTAGAAACATTTAAGTTCTACTGAAGAAACTGTTTGCTATTCTTTGTCAGCAGGAAAGTGCAGGCATTGGAGTTTTAGACTTTTGGATCCCACACAATTTTAAATTTAACTTTGCATCTCAACTTAAGGACCATGTGCAGAAACCATTATATCACTGACCTTTCTGGTGAAACAAATTGGCAGATTAAGTGACCTACTGAACGCTGAAAAGAAAGAAAATTTAAATAGCCCTCTAGATTCAAAATACCTCCACCTAGAATTTGAGTTTAAATGTAAGAAGAAACATGACTTTTGGAAATACAATCTTTTTGGACATTTTTTTACTACTACTGAGACATACACTGACATCGCATCTATCACTGTAGATCAGAAAGATTTTCTTTAAACCATAAGACGACCCTATTCCTGAAAGCAAAGTTAAATTAAAAGGTTGCACTTTCCCTATTGGCCTCAAAGAACTCTTTGTCTTTTCTTTGCATTTCTATAGAAGCATTTTAATGTAATATTTATAATTAATGAGCGGTGAAAATCTAGCTTCCTTAATATATATGCAAAACATTATAAGATATTCCTTATCACATTCACTAATGGAATATACACATATTACAACATCTACTCAAAATAGATTATATTGAGTTTAAACTGAAATGAAGAAGGAAGTGTCCCTCGTAGTAGTTGTACTTACCTAGAAAACCCCATTAAGTAAGGAAGACACTTATAAATAAACACAACTATGTTTAACATGACAAGCACTTTCTGATGTATTTTTGTGGCTTATCTCTTTGGATGCTCTAACTACATTCTATTTTACAAAGTATATTCTATATTAAAAAAAAAAAGAAAAGGAAAAGCAAGCAATATAGTATTTTATTTTATTCTTTTATCCAAACCAAAGTAAAACTAGGTTAGCAACAAAATGAAGAATTAAAAGAGGCATTATTAGGTGGTGGGTGTTACAAGTTTATAAACAATGGTATTAAGGGATTTATGGGGTTTTTCTACAGTAAGGATTGTAAATAAAATGCTAAATACTGCCAACGTGAATTCTTACTGAAATTGTGAATAAGTTAGCATGATTAGGAGTACACTTTTCTGTAAATATGTGTAAGTCATTAATAACAGAAAATTAACAATGCTTCCTACCTAAATTCCTCATGAAGCAAGCCTTAGCACTTTGTAATACTTTCCTGTCGTAAAAGTGCCAAGAATTTCCAATTTGCAGATGAGGTCATACTCTAAAAATGTTCACATCAGTGAAATGGGGTTGTCAGGAGGAGGAATTGCAGGTCGGTACTGTTGGTGTGTGCGAAGCTGCCCCAGTGTGCCCTGCCTCACGTTGGCCAATCCAGACCACTGGAACAATATTTGCTGGTTGCTATGTAGACAGAATTCATTGCCAATTCATCCCATTAACAAGACTGAACCTGCTTCTGGTTGATAAGAATAGTTATTATTTGAATAAATGGTGCTGATAAAATACACCCCACGGGAAAAGACCTGATAGTTTTTATGTGCTTGAAGAATGTCAAACTCCTGCCTTGCAACCATGCGTTTAACAGACATTTTTATTTGCATATCACCTCGTTAGTCTTGCTTTTCAGCAAATTTGGAAGAACAACGCCTTATGTCTTTGAAAGGGGACAAAGACTTTGGTGAATATTTAATAATTTCAACCCACAGGTTAAATAATCAAATGGTTTTACAGTTTATGATTTATTTGTTTTAAAGTCAGCTGGAGCAGCTGTATGTCTGACAAACTGACTTTTGCAGCTCATGACTAATGATTAAGGGATCTGAGTTTTCCATGTTATGTTTGGAAAGAAAAGACATTACAAACAAGCCCAGTATGTTAGAAAGAACTGCTGAGTAGTTAAGTGTACAGATGCTAGAAAATGCCAAGCAGCAAACACCTACTCTGGAGAGAATTCACTGAGCAGGTAACGGTGTTTGGGAGAATCATAGAATCATAGAATTGTAGGGGTTGGAAGGGACCTCGAGAGATCATCGGGTCCAACCCCCTGCCGAAGCAGGCTCCCTAGGACATTTCACTGAGATAGGCATCCAGACGGGTCTTGAATATCTCCAGAGAAGGAGACTCCACCACCCCCCTGGGCAGCCTATTCCAGTGCTCTGTCACCCTCACTGTGAAAAAGTTTCTCCGCATGTTAGGTGACAAACCTGCTTGTTACCAGGTTTCACCAACATATCCAGGGATGAGGCCTCCACCACCTCTCTGGGCAACCTGTGCCAGTGACCCACCACCCTCAGAGTGAAGAACTTCTTCCTAATATCCAACCTAAATGTCCCCTTTTTTTGAGTTTAAAACCATCACCCTTTGTCCTATTGCTACATAATGATGTCTGTATTTAAAGCAGCATTTCTGTTCTTTTTAGTTGCAGCTGAAAAAGCCAACTTCAGTACCTCAACTAACATTCTTAATTTTCAGCATCCATTCAATATTATAATTTCCAGCTTCAGCAAAAATAAGAGAAGACGCCTACAAAAATTCTTTCTTGGTTGTAGACATAACTCATTAATAAGATGGGGCACTGGGAGGGAAAAGAGATTACATAATTACATACTATAGTGTACTGTCTAAGTGCAACTTTATTTTCTACATTTTGAGTCCTTGACTTTATAACTTTAATAATTCTTTATAATTGAAAGTATTTTTACGTTTCTTAGGAAAAGCTGACAAGGTAAGTTCTATCGTACAGCATCACAGAAAGGTATGGAATCACATCAGAACCTTTTAGGTCTACTGTGAGAACTTCTAACCTAGTAAATCCTCATCATCAGTACAGGCTGGGAAAGGATGTGGAAGAGAGCAGCCCTGCAGAGAAGGACTTGGGGGTGCTGATGGATGAGAAGCTCAACATGAGCCAACAATGAGCTCACAGCCCAGAAGGCCAAATGTGTCCTGGGCTGCATCAAATGGCCAGCAGGGCAAGGGATGTGATTCTCCCCTTCTACTCCACTCTCATGAGACCCCACCTGGAGTGCTGGGTCCAGTTCTGGAGTCCCCAACATAAGGAGGACATGGACCTGTTGGAGTGGGTCCAGAGGATGCCACAAAGATGATCAGAGGGCTGGAGCACCTCTCCTATGAAAACAGGCTGAGACAGTTGGGATTGTTCAGCCTGGAGAAGAGAAGGCTCTAGGCAGATCTTACAGCACCTTCCAGTCCCTGAAGGGGCTACAGGAAAGCTGGGGAGCGGCTTTTTAGAAGGGCTTGGAGTGATAGGATGAGGGGGAATGGTTTCAAATTGGAAGAGGGTAGATTTAGATTGGATATTAGGAAGAAATTCTTCACTAGGAGGGTGGTGAGGCACTGGCACAGGGTGCCCAGAGAGGTGGTGGAAGCCTTGGATCCCTGGATATGTTCAAGACCAGGTTGGATGGGGCCTTGAGCAGCCTGGGCTGGTGAGAGGTGTCCCTGCCCATGGCAAGGGTGTTAGAACTTCATGATCTTTAAGATCCCTTTCAAACCAAACCATTCTGTGATTCTATGATTCTATAAATAGCCAGTGAGACAGTTAACAGTATTGTCCTCACCCATCCTGTTTCCATCCCTTCTACACATACAGCTTTTTGTGTAGGTGGCCTGAAGACATGCTCTTCAGATATCTTATCACAAGCCCACTGTCACCCTGACCTCTCCTTTAGTTTTCTTTGCATTCCACCTGCTTCCATCTATCCCTACTGGTTTGCAGTTCCAGCCTCCTTATCCATGAGACAATGTGACCTTCCCTCCTTCCCGGGTTCTCAAGGGCGTGCACCTGAGCAGCTAATGTTTGCAGCTCCCAGTAGCGGTCTCTTTGGCCAATCTGTGCTGATCCTAAGGACACTCTACACTCCTGACCAAAGCTTCTTTCAAACTGTCTCAGTCTCTTTAGTCTGTTGGGGAGTGTAACAGCCCCCAGCCCAAAAAGGCTTCAGGCTGCTGGGACTGTGTCTCAGAGATGAACATAGCCAGTGTGAACATAAGCTTTGCTTTAGGGCAAAATTCCTCAACTGTGGAACCACGTACAAACCCAGGAAGAACTGCAGGCTGCAACTTGGCCAGCTCTGGGTGGATTTTCATAGGAGTGGCAAAAGGCACATCTCTAGCACAAAGGTTGCCCTGTATCAAGTTTCAAAATATGCCCTTAAGAATTGGCAGGATAATACATATATTACTGGGCAGCTTTTTCTTTTAATTCAGGCAAACTAAACTCCTAATTTTCTGCTCGTTCCTCTCTTAAAAAGAAAGAAAAAAATAATCCCACACCCTTGGCTATCACAAAATCCTTCCCAGAACCTTTTAATTTGTTGGGACTTTTGAAGTTAAGGGCTAATGCAGCTGTTGTCAGCAGGTCTTCAAAGGATAGAAACAATTAAGGGAGGTGTGGATGCCCCCAAAGGAATAATTTATGATATGATGTCATTACAGTATCTGGCATGATGAATCAGAATGCACACAGAACTAACATGACCGATACTGATTCTCCTGTGCTCTCCACAGTTCAGTTCCTGCATGGGACCAGCAGAAAGAAGGAGTCTCACATTTCCTCCTCCAACCACACCTTCTGTTGCAACATCCATCCTACTCCAGCAAGAGGTGAGGTCAGATTGCCCTGATGGAAGGCGGTGGTTGTGGGTATGAGTCTTAATTCCCCCCACCCCACAGGGCCCTACTGGTGACTTTTTAAGTGACATTAATGTTGCGATGGTTGAATCGTTCACTTAGACAAGCACCGCTAATCACAGTGCATATGGCATATGCAACACAGTTAGGGACATTTCAAAAGCATTATAAGCTGAAGTGAGCTTTCTGAAGTAGAACTTAATTAGTACATAACATATTGTGGAAACTTTGCCCCCTGGAAATAGAATGGTGATCAGCAGTTTCCATCTGACTTGAGCAAAACCATATTTCACTGTTCAAATTTCAGCAGCATCCATTTTTCGGTACAATAACAGTTGTTTTAAAGGTTCATAACTAACCAAAAACCTTTCAAGGTTGAAGGGACTTGAAATCCCTCCAAACATCTAGAGCCTTCTCCTCCCTCCCTGCAACCCCTTGGTGCTATACAGACGCATACAATGGTCTCTCCACAAAGACTTTTAAAAAATTGATTAACTTCCCTCAGTACAACCACCAGAAGAAGTGGAAGATAACTGCAGGACCCAACTGCACTCTTCAGGATTTAATACTGACGTTGGCTGTGCCAAGAGTTGGTTCTGTTAAGGGAAATACTGAAAATGTTATTTTAATGTTTGCCTTTATGTGATACATTTCTACTTGAATAGCATATGCTGTTCTTTAGTATATATTCTGTTACACTATTGTTCACTGGTAATAAAGGTCCTTCCTAAAACAATGGCATTCTTTAGCTTTTCCCCCTCTCTCCCCATCCAATTAAAGCATACTTTAAATAAATGTGGGAAAAGAGTTAGACTGCATACTGCTTTTCAAACAAGAAATCTCTTCTCTAAGGTGACAATCTAATTCTAGAAAGCAGTGTGAAATGAAGCTTGTGTCTCTCAAAATATATTACTTTTCAAGTTACTCGATACCTTCACTCTCCCAGAGAAAATTTCCTGCTCTGGATGATGGCCAAAGAGATTATACAGTAAGAGGCCATATCCTTTTGCCTTTCATTATCTAGGCTATATTTCATACTATTACAATGTAATCAAAATACTTCCTTTCTAGCCAATATTTGGCCCTAGCACAGATCAGCATTTTTTCCATTGGCATTTTTAAGTAGCTACTCTGAAGAAAAACATCATTGAATCTCAGCATTTCTTCATTTTGCCTTCGTGCTGTGATAAAAATCAGAAGTATTCTGTTAGATCTATGAGGACTACCCTCAGAGGGTTCTCAGGGTATAAGGTTTCCCAAAGCATAAAATTAGAAAAGTGAAAGAGATTCAAATATTAGGTGAAAGGAGAGTTTTCTTTTTCTCAGCCCAAAATAGACATATCAGAAGAGCCACTGACAGAAGTAATACAATCACATACAAGTATGAAAACACATTCAGGTACATTTAAAAAACTTGCAAAAATGAGTTACCATTTGCTTTTTCTCACTTCCATTTCAAGGATTTAATCACTGACTCTTGACAATTAATGAGGAAAAAAACCTTTTTGTTCAAATAATCTTATTTTACCCCCTGTATGACTAACAATTGAGATTATATAATTAACCTAATCTCTTCAATCCCTGATTTCTGTGGAAAAAGCAACAAAAAAGCACAGATCTGTTTTCAAAACAAGGTAAGAGAATCTCAACAGGACTCACTGGCCATACTGAAGTTCTATAGTGTGTGTATAAATAGGTCTTCCTGGAAGGAATGGGTTTTTCCCTCATCATCTAGCCAGTAGAGGGGTTTGCACGAGAGCTATGGTGTGTTGTGAAACCACAGCAGGCTGTCTACTTGCATATCTGCTAACGAGAAGCAGAATAAAGTAGTCAGGAGTTCTGGACTCTAATGACAGCTCTGGAATGGGACATGATGCTCTGGTTACAACCACCACAGCTAAGTACAGTCATTCTCCACAACTGAGTGACTTCATGAAATTCTATAACACAGATGAGAAGTTGAAGTGCAGTTGGAATGCAGTGCAGCTACAAAAATGCAGTAAAACCCAAGTCCAGTGAAAACTACTAAGGGAAATAGCAATAAAAAGACTCATATTTGCAGCTTGCACTGAGCACCAGCCGTTCAACTATGCCTTGAGCTTGTATCAGTGACCACCACTCACCTTACTCGCACCTTGGGATGTCTTTATGCTCTATGAGGAGCATGAGTTACCAAAGGATCTCATGAGGTCTGTTGTACTACAGATTTCTTTAGTTCTGTAACGTGGTTACATCAGATAGGCCAACCTCTTTTCTGTCCATTAGCTTTTTCTGCCTCTCAGTTATCTCACTGATGCCCGTGCATCACTACAGGGGTTTAAGACTTTAGAAGTGCATCAATCTGTCAGACTCCTGAAATCATTCAGTCTCCTAGTTTCCTATTTACTGCACCGCCTTTACGATAAAAGGTGTTTTGAAACTGGAACTGGCTGTGCAATAGGCTTGCTTTCCTGAAGCTTAGGAATCTGAAATGTGTATTTAGCATACTGAAATAACAGGAGCCTTCCTGTCCCTGGCTTGCCCTCACCAAACACCAAAAATCCACATAAAAAGCAAACTTTCTTGCTGCAGTTAGCTATCACATGAGACCTGGACAATTGCAAGCAATTTCAAAATATGACTACAGTGTTACCAGCTTTAAAAAAGTTCCTTTGGAATGGAGTCCTTGCTGTTTATTCAGGGCTTCGGGTTTTAGTGAACTCTTTAGAACAAGAGCTTGCGTTATGGGCAGCACTAAAGCAGTGATCTCCACCCCTACTCCCAGCCTGAAAAACTAACAACATTAAGAATAATTTAAACTTTCTCTGAGCTATTACACAGAAAGACTGCATCTGTCAGGCTGCAGGGAGATTAATTTCTAAACAGTCATTCTCAAAGATTTTGGCATTCCATTCTTCACTGAGCCAAGAAAAGGTTCAGTTTTATTCTACAGGATTCACTAAATAAACCTAACAGAGCAACTTATTTCATGAACAACATAGCTGAATCTATCTTGCTTATGTAAGAAAGTTTAATTTAAAGAATAACAGATGCCTGCGATATTTTAGAAGCCTCAGCAGTTCTCCCTCTCTGTTTCCCTTCAGCCCACAATACAAGGTCTTTTGGGGAGTCACAATAAATGCACCAGATTGAACATCTGATACCATGTGTTTAGACAGTAGCTCTTTAAACTGCCTCAACAGGGTTCCAAATAGATGACAATCTAATTCACTAGTGCTTCAAATAATACTGGTGACACACTAAGTATAATATAGAACCTACATGCACTGCAATAAACATGAAGCCTTTACTAATTAAAGGCTTTACAAAACCATCTGGTCTTACATTTGAAAAAACAGGATGTGCTCAAAATTTAGTGGAAAGATGGCCAAGGATCCCAAGCACTATTCCTATATTTTAATTTATTTTAATAGCATATGTTTTAATATATTTTAATAGCATATATTTTTCAGTAACTGTCAATATGTCCTGCAATTTGCCCCCACTGTTTTTGGATTTTAAAAATTTTAATTAGAGTTAGGATAAGTAAAGAACAGTTCTTCATGGTACCATGAGTGAAATGCCCTTATAGTGATAGTCATGTGGCTTCTTCCCTGAGAAGATAATGCCAACCCTTGATTCACTGCAGAAGAGAGAAACCAACAAAGAAACCCCACATTTTAAATAGCCTACTCCTACACAAAGTGCAAATATTAAATATTATCTCCATGTTAACTCACCACTAAAGTCCCTTCTAGTTCAGGCAACAGGTATTGAGAATTATCATTGCACTTTTCAAGACTTGAATGAAGTGTTCAATGTCATGTTTCCATCTTAGAGATGCACCTAATACACATGGAAAGGGTAGTGGAGTAGTGCTAAAAAACCACAACCCACCCTCCCATGTCAGCATATTTGAAATTTAGTTTCAAATAGTCATAATTTTTGGTGCTTGCATTCTCAATGCCCACTTAAATATTTTTATCTGAATTTTTTTAATTCAGTCATGGATTTAGTCACTGCTTTTTGATGATCAATGAGGAAATAAGTCTTTTTGTTCAAAGAATCTTGTCTTACATACCCCCTATATGGCCAACAATTGAGATTATATAATTAACCTGATGCCTTCGATTTTGAGTACAGGAAAACAAACCAATACAGTAAGAAATAGTTTTTGTACTACTCAAAAAGTATAAATGAGCAAACAAGCAAACAGATCCAATGTAATATGAAAGGCAAAAATAAAATGGTAAGTATGAAACTATTCCCTGTGCACTGTCTACCAAACATTATGCAAGAAAGAATTCAAAGGTTGAAAAGTTAATTAGCAATAAAAAGAAACAGAGTTCCTCTGAAGAACAGCAGAACAGCAATTTGATGCAAGACTTAGCACATAGCATGTATTAAGAACTTCACATTGAGGGCAGATGTGTTTTGTGGGAAGACAAGAAAAATCAGCAACACTCTATAGAAGTGGAGTACAGCCTAATTGAGACACAACTCAATGTTCTAGCTCAGCTGAGGCAGTTAAGAAAAAGACAGCAGGAGGCTGGAGAAGAGGTGTAACCAGAGAAAACTCCTATTGTATTCTAGTGTAGGAGGAATAAGCATGTAGGTAAAAGACCTGGCAACACAGTGAGGAGCTTCCCTGGTCTAACGTGCTCCTGCAGCTGAGTTTCTACAGCTTACTTTCATCTTCAAGTTGTATTTGAAAACCAGACTGAATCTAAAGAAAAAAACAAATCCCTAGAATTAAATTCTGGATGCATGAGGTTTCATACTGTGAAAGAGGAAAGTTTCCAAATACCTAAAGGAAAAAGTAGGGAGACATGAATAACCTTGGTAGACACATGTAAAGGGTTATGAAATCACTTGATTCCACAGAGAGATACTTGCCCTTCTATTACAAGAAATTATTGTTTCTTGAAATACGGATTTTAAGAAAAGGGAAAAGGGGATAAGCACAGACAGCAGTGTTAAATATTTAAAGGGGAAAAAAAAGTTTCACTTTATTTTCTTTAGTTAAATTACTAAAGTTGATTTGTAAAGGAGAATATTCCATTAATAATATAGATGAAAGCATACAATAAAACACTAGGAATTTCATCTCTTCTGTTGCACTGTATGATCATCACATCATCCCTGCAATTTTCTACCTGCAGTTTAATTAGTAGAAATAAATAAAGGGCATTTCTGTTGAAATATGTAAGCCTTTGGTTGTCACAAAAGGCAGCCAAATTGTGGTATTCCTTCTAAAGCTGCTCCTGGGAAGCTCTGCACCTCAGTTTCATCCTTCATGAGTAGGAGATAGCAGTTCTTAGAGAGATGTCAAAGCCAGATTGAAGTGGCAAAAGAAAAATAAACATCCAGTAAGGGCAGTGCCTAAGGGCTCTCTCTGGCATTCCTAAGTTGTGGCTGTTTCTTCAGTTCTTTCATTTCACCCATAAATAGTGTGTTTGCCTGTACTGTAGTTTTCTGGCGCTGCCAATTCACTGAATGCCTTAGGCATATATGGGAAGATCCATGCACAGGGTCAGTGGTTCCTCATGTCTCCCCCTGTCAGACATTTGCATTCCAAGAATCTTTATTAGGTGTGTCAAGAGGCCTTTCTAAGGCATCAAAAGTTGCTTGTTTCACCCCTGACATTCCTTATCTAAGCAAGCTATAGCAATACTCTTCATGGGATAAAGGGGGATAAGCTGCCAAAAGTGCAGCTACAGCTTGGCCAGATACCGCGATGCAAATTTCGGTCAATACTAAAAGGGGACATTTCACTGTGAGCTGTGATGTGATGAATACATTATTCTCACCTCTGCACGTAAGAAATAGCCCTGCACTTCTTAAGG
The DNA here is from genome assembly GCA_027925045.1 of Hypotaenidia okinawae. Lineage (NCBI taxonomy): Eukaryota > Metazoa > Chordata > Aves > Gruiformes > Rallidae > Hypotaenidia > Hypotaenidia okinawae. The sequence continues at coordinate 34,419,138 of BSDF01000004.1, forward strand.
CAGCAAAGGGCAACCAGGTTACTTTCAGAAGGGTGGCTTTGGCTTCCAGCCTATCTTAAACTCTTGCTGGCTGCAAAAGAGATCCCAATAGGACCATGTAAACTGGGTGTAAATGGAACTTAAACAACCAGCTTCTTTCATCACTGTAAGCCTTGAGCATCTCTTCCACTTACTCTTCAAATGCTACTCAGGATTTCCTTTATTATTTTTCTACTGTTGATCCAAGTACTGGGTTTCACTGAAAGGAGAATTTCAGAGGGTTCACAGAAATAACTGGTGTTCGTGCACCACCCACCTCAAAATATGAACCCAGTTGTATAAGGTATAAAACCAAAGCACTGCTGATGCCTTATCTTTCCTGCTCATTTGACTAATCTGTATATTCTTCCCTGAGAAGAGAGAACATGGGAAGGACTTACTCTCTTATTTCCATGTATGGCAGGCAGTAGGTGGGCACAGGAACTTTCCTCTGTTCTTTACCTTTGCATGGGCTGAAAGGGCATGTCCTCAGTCTGCTAAATGATCCACATTTGCAGTCCTCTTAATAGAGTCCTATCAAACTGTAACATGTGTTGGAAAGAATGCACTTTCCATGTGGGTTCTAAAACTAATCAAATAAACTAAATTTTCACTGCTGTTTAACAATTTTGCTTCCATTTAGTCCACAGCCTTCTCTACCTCATGAACTGAAGGCTGACATTTTCAGTCATCAGCTGTGAATATTGGCTGAAAAGTTCCTTTTGTTCAATTTCCTCACCCAGATCTCTAGAGTTAGCTTTCACATTAGAATCATAGAATGCTTTAGGTGGGAGGGGACCTCTAAAGGCGGTCTAGTCCAACTCCCTGCAGTGAGAATGGACATCTCCACTAGAGGAGGTCGTTCAGAGCCCCAGCAAGCCTGATTGTCAAGAATGCATTTATAAAGCAGATTTCAGACCTGCTCAAGTTTATTAGGAAAGAATTTTTAAAGCATCAAGTTTCAAAATTATAGTTGTATTTACTTAATCTATATTTATAAAGTAACATATTGTATCTTACAAAGATATGTCCTGTTTATGTAATGCTATTAAATTGCTGTAATTACCTGTAAGAAACTTAAGAAACAGTCCAAGATATGATATTGCCTTTAGGCAAATTAGCAAACATGTCAAAGAATATTAAACATGGTATGTTAAATATGATTTGGAATAGCACTGTATACCTGTTCAGCATTGATAATAAAATAGCCCACTCCTAAAACGTGTGGGTTCATTCCCACTGCTGTTCTACTTAGTTGCTAGATTTAGTTTTAATTTTCACAAATCAACACTTGCAATCAGTCCATGACAAGCAGACTGCTAATGCATTTCCTCACTGTCAGACTTCTTGGCTGTTGATGCTTTGCACAACACTGGAAAGGCCCAGGGACAATATATGGGATTTATACAAATAAACGCTGAAACGTGAAGCAAAAGCAGCATCTTGGAATATTGCCTCTGGCCCTACTTCAGCATTACTCTTGTCAGAAAGCCGTATTTTTAAAGTACTTCAATTAAGCTTCGTTTTTAAACTAAAAATGTTTAGCATGGGCAAGGCTGGTGTAGTGAAAGGGCTTTCTGAAGACGTGGTGCTTTGTGATTTTAGAGTTCATCCACATCTCATTCAATTCCTAAGTAAAGAAAAGGCAAAAGTTCCCTGTATTTCTTTTCATTATGCAGATGGCAGCACCATTTTTCTTACTTTAGAAGAGCAATTTTTATTAATTTACTTTTAAGCTTTTCACATTAGCTCCCAAGCATGGAATCAGTTTAAAATGTACTTTGACAACATTTCCATCTCCTCTTTTAGTCTTTTTATAAATAGTAGTTAATATATTATTTATTTATGGAGCACTGGCACGAACTTTTAAATCTGCAGTCTTTTACTGAGAGGCAGACAAAGCAGAACAAACTAATAGAGAAGTGAACTGAGGTTCTTTTAAACTTTTAGTATTGCAATCACAAATACACCAAGCCAGACATACTGGTATTCACAAATAGACCGAGAAATAAAGTAACAGAGCTGGAATTTTTTTCCTAAATCTGATTTGAAAGAGCAGTCATAGTTTTAACAACTATCCCTTTGTTTTTACAATTGCCTTTTATAACATCCATCTTCACGGACCCAACAGCCTTTGTTCTTACTATTTTCATGATGGAAAATGAAAAAGAATGAAAAAGAATGTTTGCAATTTTCTAAAACAAAAAATCCCACAAAATATTTCAGTGTTCACAAAAAGATACAGCTCTGAAGAAAGAGACCCAGGTGATGCACCGAGCCTGTGTAACAAAGATGAGGAAATGCATACATCATGCAGAGATAAGAAATAAACAAAACATAAGAATAACCCCAGTGTCCAGGATCTATAGCACCTCCCCAGGGCTTTTACAAAAAAACCAGCCTGTGCTCTCCTCAGACACTCCCCCACCTGCATATTCTGGATTTTAGATGTTTCAATATTAATTTTATAACATCAATCAACTTCTCAGACTGTTATGGATGAACTAGCAATTTGTTTATTTTATAAGCCTTTAATAAGTTATCCTGTTCTCACAATCTGGACCTTGTAAAGATCATTTCACTTAGGAAAGAGCCTGGCTTTCTAGATACCCATTTTAAATGCTGCACTCTGGTTTTAGACAATAAAGCAAGACAAAAAAATCCCCACCCAAATAGAACACTCGGTTATCACATACTACAAGTCTCCCTTAATGCTTTTCTTAAGTGGCATGATGACAAATAATAAAGAATCCTCTTTCCAACATCCCTGTGGTTCTAAAGTAAAAGAAATATTTCTTATGAGTAAAGAAAATTTATTTTCTCCCAGATGCAGAAAATCCTGACAGTGTGAACTTCCAAGGCCACAAAATGAATGGAGAATTAAAAAGAAAATATTTGAGATGCATGTTATCTACTCAAAACCTTCAGGCCACAAACCACCGCAGCCAACCACTGCAATAGCTTAACCATTTGTGCTAGGAGATAAACCCTCACTTCCCCAATAACGCCCAGCAGTCCAGAGCCCTGTTCGAAGACAAGCAGAATTATGAACAAAATGCTCTATGTAAGAATAGCAAAGTGCAGTCCAATGTACCAGGAGTATGAAAGGAAATGAACGAGCAAAAAGGCTAAAAGTATAACAAGGTCAGTACTGCAAACAGTTATTATTTTGACTTGTAAATGAAGAAAAAAAAAAAAGCCAAAGTAATTATGAGGTTATTGACATAAGGAGGAGTAATAAAATATTCTTGTATCAGAAAAGTATTAATACTAATAATATATTTTCATATCTATTATATCTAGGCACACAACATCCAAATATAAACCTCGTCCTCACACTACATTTGATGGTTTCTTTGCTTACAGTAAGATTTCATACCCTTGTTATCCTTAGCCTTATAAGAAGGGTAACAGGTTAGGCGGGTTTTGAGTTTGAATTAGGATAGGTTGAGGACTGGAAAGTTTAGCCCAAAGAAAGCTATGAAAGGGGAGGAAAGTCAGTTAGGAAGATTATTGGGATCCAGAATAAAATATGATGCATAGAAAAACAAAAAGAGGCTAAACATTCAGAAATACTTAAGGACTTTCTTTTGAAGACTTTTTGACGGCTAGATTGCTTACACAAGCTCATGGCTATCGGTGCTTGATCATGCCTAAGTATCATCTGTGCCTATTACCAGGCTGGACAGCTTCATGGATGCTGGGAAAAATAACAATTTAGTCACTGCTTTTCTTGTCATCATTAAACTATTGTTATTTCATCATGACTGTAGGAATTATAGCTTCTGTTTATTTTCTTTCCAGCTGAAAGAAAAAATGAAAAACCCATTTGCTCTCTATTTTGATCACACTTACGACACAGAGTTCCAAAAATATTATTTGCAGTGGCCATGTTATTGAAACTGTATTTTCTGGGGAAAAAAATCAGAATAACCAAAGCCTGGGCTCTGCAGGTTTTATTGCTATGTCCAAATGTACAGACTGTGGAAGTTCTGGCCTGGGCTCCTATCTGCATCTCCTGCTTGGCAAGTTTTGCACTTGCAAAGTGGCTGGCTCTTACAGCACACAGACCAGGTCACTGTTCAGCCAGTTCTATAGTTCTTCTTTTGGCAGTAACATTAATGCCCAGTTCTGTCTGCTGCCTTTTCACCAGTTTTCACAACAAGTTTAGTATCTTTTATACCTTTTTTCCCTATTGGCTGGGTTCTTCAGAAAAAAAAAGTAGGTTTTAAAACTTGCTAATCCATATGATTATGCCCCAAAGATTTTTTTCAAAGGTTTTACGAATCAGTGATTCAGTCCAATGAAATAGTTTTCTAAGTATAGTGCTTCAGAAAACCAAATTATTTTCTTGCTAGAACACAAGAGAATGGCTAACCAGTATTGTACCATTGATCTTTTGCCTCTTTTTTTAACCATATAAAATCCAAATTTACAGAAATATTCCTGAAAATGGCACAAACAGCAAGCAGGCTTCACTTGCTCTAAACACTTGTCTCTTTCCACTGCAGCATAGTAGTTGTTTACTGGATATTTGGGATATACCATAAGCCTCTCATTCAGCTCCAGAAAGGGGGAGAAAGTGATGTGCATGTGTGATACTACCTAACTGTTTAAAAGTTCCTACTAAAGTTGTTATGGTCTAGAATCCACCACAATTTTTTCTGCCTGCTTTCTTACTTTCTAAAGGAAAGAGCCCCCTGCTTTCCCTGAGATTTAGATGGAACGCTGGTGTCCCAAACAGCATGGTACTGCTAAAATAAGGGTAGATGAGGTGCTCAGGGATATGGTTTAGTAGCGGACAGGTATGGTTGGACTCAATGAACTCAACGGTCTCTTCCAGACTAGTGATTCCATGATTCATTCTATGGTTCTATTTGCTTGCACGGTTAGCCCAGTCTCTTAACAATGGAATGAGCCTTGAGTTTTGTCCTACGGGCCCCTCCATAGCTAAGGGGCCCTCTCTGTTCCCCCTTGTGCGGCTCGGCCACCAGAAGTCAATCCAGCCGGAGAGAACCCTGCCCGTGCTATGTGCGAGTGACCTCTTCAGCCAAGGCAGCGTCATTACAGGAAAGGCACAGGGCAGAACCGTCCCGGCTTCCAAAATTCGCAGTGTTTTGAGGTACGGCTGCCGTATTTTTCCTTTCTTGAAGATCCACAGTGAAATGGACACTGAAAAGGAAATGTGGTTTTTTTGGGAGCTTTGGAAAAGTAATTTTTTGTTAGTAATATGTCACTTTAAAGTATATTCCCAACTTTGTGTGCCAGGTGAAGAGTTATTAATCATTATTGAATAAAACTAATTCAAGAGGGGATCATGAAAGTCTACTAAATTGGCTGTCAAAAAGCTTTTCAAGAGCCTGAGAAGCCTATTTGCTGAAATTCAGCAGTGGTTGTATCTGCACACTATTGACACAGCACAGTTAAGTGTTTTAAAAAGGGAAATAAACAAACATGACAAATTAACTGATATTGACAAGATTACTTAAAAATATACTTGATTTGAAAACCATCTACTGTTATGTCAGCAATGTTTCTCATGATTCATCCTGCTTAGTGATCAAGATTTGCCTTCTCAATGATTCTGCAAGGGTTAAGATTCAGAAAGTTTACACTGAAATTTAAAGAACACAGCTTTTTTCTACATTTCTTGTAAACATCTCGATATTAGCAGCCTCTGAAATGAATACAACAATGATGTAAAAGACATAAGCCAAAAAAAAAAACCCCTAGCTTGTCCCCACTTCCTAGTTCAGGTGATATTTACATTAAGTTCTGAAGTTGTATCACTGAAGTAAAGACTGATGTTCTGCCAGATAAAATACAAGCAGCAAGATACTAAAGCGTTACAACAATGCATCTTCTCTGTTACAGCATTGCAACCTGACTGAAGCTGTCAAACTCACCTGAACTATCTTTGCTGTATTTCATGGAAGAAATCAACAACGTCTAATCAGTTCTGAACAGAACTGTACTTGTGTTATGCAAGTCTGAAGTTGGATTTTTCTGGCTGTGGTATAAAAGCAAATGCCTGTTGTAAGCTCTGTGTAGTGGATATTTAGTAAAGCTGGTTTTAGAGATTCTCCATGCCTACATGCTGCCTATTCTAAGACCACTTTCACCCCACAAAACACATTGTGTAAGTCAGGAAGACTGAAATATGTGTTCAAGTGTAACAGACTGCTGATGGTAAAAACGTTCAAGTCAACAGAAACAGTGTTCCCTTGTAGTAAAACAGTATTGTCTACAAACTGACTGTCCATACCTTCATTGTGTTAGTTATGACTTGATAATCAGCAAATAAACAAACAAACAAATAAATAAATAAATATTTATTTTTAAGAAATTGTCTCTTTGCAGGAAAGTTTGCTATTCAAGTTATGAAGCACAGATATTTTCAAAACTAGAATACTAGGAGAACTATGTTCCTTTGAGCCAGTATATATCATGGGAATTCTCACCTGTAAGAAAGACAGCTTAGGGTTTTTTCTTCTAGTTGCATTATCTGTGGATATGGGTTGGCAGAGCAACTTTTTTCCCTGAGCCATCCCTTGGCATAGAGATGGGGGAACGGGTGGGATTCGCCATACCTCTTACAACAAGCTAATGAGGAACTCTGAAGAATTTGCCTTAAGTTGTTGTCAAGGTACCAAAGAAGTGAATTTGGTAGATGTCCTTTTTTTTAGTGACTGCAGATGGAGTCATGGGTGACTTGGTCAGGTTAAATATCTAACATACAGATAAGTAAAATTAGGTGAAGAAATTTTTAGTAATAATTAACAGTTTGTGGGGTTTTTTTTCCTTAAGTGGTGTCCCTCTGTCTGTTGTTGTTACTCTATTTTACAACTCAGAAGTATCAGTAACAGCATGTTAGCTGTGCCTTTACCTAACCCAGCCACAAAATTGTCACTGGAAGTTAACACCTTGTGTGGTTGCAGTGTCCACATCAGTACCACAATATCTTAGTGAGGGGGAAGAAAGAATTTGAGAAAAGAAACACAAGAAGGATGATTCCTTGGCTGTCATAATTGTGTGACTTCTGCAATGCCCTTTTCCTGCTTTGTGGAGGTCTGAACAAGAACAAAAAAATGGAAGGCTTTTGCACCATAACTGTGATCCTTGTCCTTTTTTCACAGCAGATATTAAAAAAACCCCAAACCCAACAAAAAACCAACATCAAACAAACAAAAGCCCACCAAAAACCAACGACCAAACAACTCTTAATGACATGACAAGGCTGTCATATTGCTTGATACATTACAGTTATAGCTTTGGGGTAAGCTTCCTGACCTTTTGGCAAGGCTCACCATGTAATTCCTTTGTTTAGCATACTGAGATCCACAGCTTGTCTTGGTTTAGAAGATCAGTTGGTTTCTGTTTGTAGGAAAATCTAAGGGTGAATATGTTATTTGTGTAATCCATGTGTCAGGGTACATTTTCCAGCCAGTATACAAGAACACGCAAACATGCTTGATGCCTCTATAAATGAAATTGTCCTTGTACAATGACCAGTGTCTTGATGTTCAGCTTGTCTAGGATGTATTTTCTCTGAAGACTCACATGAGGATAAACACAATGCTGTTGTCTTCTGTAGTCACAAACAAGACTCTCTGGAGATATTTTCTACAAAGTAACTTTTCACCTTGCAGTGAGAACATAACATCACTTTTCAAAGCTGTAGGTTTTTTAAGCTTGTTCACAAAGATCTAGACTCTTCAAACTAACAGCTCTGTTTACTCCTGCTGCAAACCTGTACCAAAAGGTACAGATTTTAATAATATGTTAAAGATCGGTTTCAAAGGAGAGGTTCAATTATTGTCTGTAGGAAGACACTGTTTAGTGATGGATATGAATTCCTAAGCTTGCACAGCTGCAAGGCCGACACACGTGACTCTTTGCAAGCAATCTGAGGTAACAGTATCAGTAATTTCAAAGCGTTGAAAGACTTCATAACAAAACATATAAAGAAATTTAAAGCACAACAAATGTTACAGGAAAGTGATTGCTATGTTCCCATAAGGAAACTTTAAAAGAATTATGTAGTCTTCAGATGCAACTAAAGAAGCATACAGGAAGTTCTGAATGGGGAACTACAAATCCTATCCTGTCCAAACAGGACTTTTTGGACAAAATTTTCCTTTGAGAATATCAAATATGCTCAGTTGGCTTTCAACCAAAATAGGCTGCAAGAAACTATTAAACTGGAGATATAATCTACCTTTGTGTGTGTTAAGCAATCATAGTTGCGTTAAGGTTCAGACCTGTGGAGTAGCAAGCACTGTGCAGTGCTGGTTGATCTTGATTTTTATTAGCTTTAGAAGGAAAGGAAGACAGTGGAAAGTACTGTGAGTTATTCCTAACAAAAATAAAACTGCAACACCTAAATCAAACAAATTTACACAGCAGTTGCTTTCATGTTTTGTCAATGGATGAAAGCAAATGTACATAAATGTCATGACAAAGTATCAAAAGAAGTTTCGAAGTGGGGACCATCTTAATGTCTCTGGAAATACCTTACACAGGGGGATATTTGTCTGGATTTAAAAAACTTCAGGTTATCTCATAGTATAGACTCCAAATCCCATTGGTATGGGACTTGGAGACATTCCAATTAATCGACAGTAAAAGCTGGATCAACTGCCTGATACACACTCTTCAGGGGGAAAACTGTGAATTCTTTCACCTAGATTAATGAGGTAACAGTCACACATAACATGGTTACAGCCAATTCTGTTTCTAATTTTGCCACATGACTCTTGATTCGAGAACTTCATTTTCCAAGCAGAAAACAATGAAACACTCTAGAGAACTAAAAAAGTCAGAATCTGTTATTCCATTTGCACGATCCACTGTTCTCATGTGACTAACCCCAAGCAGGTCCACCATGATACCTATCCTTACGTACCTTCTACAGTCAGAAGATGATATCCAGTGATTCAGTTAAAAGGCATGCACTCACCTGACATCAGGCACTGGGTTGCCAGCAACTCTGCACTCCAGCACTACTTTGTTTCCTTCAGCAACTTCCTGGCTCCGGAGCTTCTGAGTGAATTGAGGTGGTGAAGACTGATTCTCTTCCATGTTGATGAAGGGGGGCAAAGGGCCGTTTCACTCTGAGTGATGCTCTCCATTTCAGAAAAGTCTTCTCCATTCAGATGAACCCCAGGTAACTGTGCCTCGGGCTCAGTCTCTTGGTCTGGCTTGTCAAACTCCTGGTTCACTGAGGTACTTACAGCTAGTTGTTTATTTTTAGGAGACAGGTATCCACTGTCTGGAGAAGAAGAGTCCCCATCAGGACTTCGCCCTCTTGTTTTTGCTGCCTGTCTAAATATAGATGACAGTTCCTCTATGAATGTGGCAGCTTTGTCACACAGCTTGTTCCTGAAAGGAATTTCTCCCTGGGATGCTGATTCAGACTTTGGACCTGCCTTACACACACCTAGGCCATCTTTCTCTGAATGTTTCAGGCTTCTAATGAAGCTGGGACTAGCAGTTAGCAAAGGTGTGCTGCTTGCTTGCTTTCTGGAGACTGTGACAAAGCTACTTGCTGTTTGAGGTGCAACGGATTGCTCTTTCTGATTCCCTGGGAGAAAGTGACTTGCAGCAGATGAAGTCAGACTGCTTGCTGGAGGCCTTTGTAAAGAATCTTGCTCATGCAGTTTGGTATCCCTGAAAGAAGGATTTTCTGAAGTGCCAGAAAGAGAGGTGTTGATACAACGAGTAAACTCTGGTGCTGCATTCTGATCCTCCTTCATGGAAGTGGCAATGGCTTCCCGAGCTATGTCAAGGCTCTTACATATCTCCTCTTGGGTAAGGAAAGCAGAGAGTTCATTTGAAAATTCACTGTTCTGTGTGTCTGGTAGGGAGTCACAGAAAAAGTCATGGTAGGATGAAGCTTCTGACATATTTTCAGGATATCCCTTGTTGGTGCCTCTCTCTGTACAGTAAGCCTCCTTCAGCATTAAAGAAAGGGGCAATGCCTGGCCACAGCTTCTGTCTTGCATCCTGGAAGACACAAATATATTCCTTAATAAAAAAACCCTCCTTGACAATAAAAAAACCCCAACCAATTGTAATATTCTTATACCTATAAGCTAGACACAAAACTGGGAGATAGGCAGAACCCAGTGGTGCATGAAATGCTGTAAATCTTGGTTCCTGTCAGAATGGGCCAGGGCTGTAAATTGTCTAGGTGGAAATGAGAGCACTTACAAGTCATTGTTCTCATGTGCCTTCCCTCAGAACTATAAGGACATTCTTTGCCCACAGACTAGAACAAGATCAATTCCACTGGGCCAATACAAGTGATTTGTTATTCCACAACCGATTTATTATTCCACATCAGTGCCATTACCCTTTTTCTGGTTTTAGGCTTATGATGATTTGGGGACTATATTTTTCTCTTACCCATGAAGAGTCTTCCACACAGTAAACCATCAAATTCCAAGAAGAAACCACTGTTCTAGTTGAAAACACTGAGAATCTACACAAGGATGTTTGGTTTAGAAATTCCAAGTTACCCATTCTGTTTAATGTCGATAATATGTTTAATATTATTTTCCTTCTTTTCTCAATGTTTTAAACTAGCTACCTTTCAATACAATTTAGTAGCACCTTTTCAGCACTGACAAGTGGAATATCAAGCTAGCACATGCTAAAAGTAAAACACTAAGGAAACAGATTTCATAGCCTGTGTGTCATCCTGCACCATATAAGTGTATAACATACATTCTATACCATTTTCACAATGTACAGAAGCATCAACATGCCTCCAGTTTTCTCACATGATTTTAGAATAAGGATGAGCCTTCTATTTCTAAACCCAGCAGGAAACCAGCCATCGGGGAAACTGTTCTCTTCCCAAGGGAAGGTTCTGCTTGAAACTATCATTATTGAGACGTATTTGTCCTGCTGGTCATTAGATTATGGGTGATATGATCTTAAAAGTAATTGTTGCTTCTGTGAACCATTTAAGTAAGTTGAATGTATTTTTTTTAATAACCCTTGAAAATGCACTGCTTCATATGGTCATTTCTACGAGAATAAATACGCAAGATTTTAAAATAAATGTATGTTCTCTAGAGGGTCCAAAGTATTTCTCCTCTGATAGATAGGTGGCTTGACAGTCATGAGATGCACTCGGATGTATTTTACATCAGCTTGTGCAAGCTCCAATTACCTTTAGTCACTTCAGCGGGGTTTACCCAGCATGTAGTCATTAACTGACTGATGGATTATTGAAATTCTTGGCTTGGCATATGCATCTCTTCATGTGCCTTCTTGTCTTGCCAACATATCACAACTCAACACATAAAAGTATAAGGGAACCATAGCATTTTAGGATTTGATACATGTTTTTACAGAACACAGTGATAGGTTTATTCTTTGCTGGGATTACATCTTTCTTTCCTTTTATCTGTGTCTGCAGGGCAACAAAATTAGCAACCATGCCAATCTCTTGTCATCGAAATCTAAAAAAGTATATACAGTATAAATGACTACCACATAGCAGCTTTAGAGAATGAATCTGAGAAGCCAAGAAAACAGTTGGTCTAGAAGCTCAGCTGTTAAGGCATAAACTGGATGAATGCCAGGGAACCAAGGGTTAAACCTGGATAGTTTCTGTCTCCCTAATCTTAGCTATTTTTAAAACCTTGTATTCAAGTGAACAAAGGTGCTAGTTTACTATTCAGATAACTTGCAAATATCTGTGCTTCAAACGATATCTTTATTTAAATGTGATTCCTGCTGGTTCCTAGCTGGCTCACATCTCAAAGTGATACATTACATACTCAGATAAGCTTCTCTGATTTCCAACACCAAGCTGCTCTGGTGTTTTAATGGGCTATGGGTCAGAGGACAACTTCACCTATTGCTAGCCACCCAACATTACAGTGAATGTATTATGAATGAGCCTATCTCCTCCTAATCCTCAGTTTTATGCTGTTTTGTCACTCACTATAAAAATACAATGGCTACACATGTCATACTTTTCAAATCCCAATATCTAAAATTTAGGTAAATGAATTTGTAGCTGGATATTTAGATAAAACTGATTAATTTAAACATAAGCCAGTTGTTTCCAATTTCTACTACCAGTGAAGCTTCTTGCTGAGAAATTTCTGGTGCCTAAAAATGGATGTGTATGTCTAGTTTTTGATATATAGCTTCTAGTATAAAGCCTTTCTTTCAGCCACTGTAATACATAAACCCACTATTATTTTAGAGCAACTTGCAACTGCAGTGAACTGGAGGTGAAGTATCACTAACCCTATCAAGTAGCATATAAGATCATCATTAGAAATTTGAAATGCTATTTCTAGCTTCCCCAAGTTAGACTACAATGTATTTATAACAGTTTTCATCATCCTTACCCATTGGGTAACCTGCAAAGACATATACTATATCATTTAAAGACACAAACATAAAATACATTACATGCAGATCAGTGTTTAGCTATGCTTCCAGCGTTACTATGTATAAAATATTTATGAGTTCTATTCCCCATATATTTAAAAATCACTCACATGTAAAAACATATTTTAATATCATGCTGTTTAAATATTTATTCAAACAGTAATATAGATGCTCTAAGGAATAATATGGTAAACGGTAAATTCTAAATGTATTGGATTACAAGAATATAAAAAACATTTGAATAATTAATCAAATTAAGGTATTCAAGAGAGAAATAATGAAATATGGAAATCAAAGGACTCATTTCAAGAGAAGTATTAGCATCCTGACTTGGCGGAATCTGTTGAATGAAAAACTGTTGCTTAAAAAAAACCCGACCCAAAGCCAATCTGTTCAAAAGAATAACATGAAAGAAGAAATGCATCTAGTAAGAATTTTTTTTTAAAAGGCACATATTCTTCCTCTGAATTTTGAAATCCTGCAAAAATAGTCCCCAAAATACAATAATTTAAATTTAGCAGAAAATATAAAACAGACCTTACAATGAACAGGCCAATATGAAGAGTCTCAAGTATAATTAATAGCGGGTAAGGTTGCTTTTTTTCCTTCTTTATCTAAGTAGACTTAAAGCTGCTCCAGCTATTCACTACAGATTGCTTGGTCCTCAGTAAGCATCGAGAAGACTGTGGCCTGTGTGTTACATCTGTCCTCTGTGACTATGTAATTCTTACCCCGCTCATCTATATTTGGTAACTGAACTCATGTTTCAGCAGACTGCCGCTATCTGGAATTCCAGTAGAAGCAACGTTAGGCCTGGAAGTGGCACAAAGTTCTGTGCACTTACTACACGGAGGTTCAGAGAACTCGGGTCATTTAAATGAGTATTTTTTGTGGTACTTAACACAGTATTTTAGCCTGGTTTAAAATGTTATTCTGGAACTTTAGGATGTGATTTTTTGCTAATTAAAGTGCCTACCTCCACAGGTCATAGGGAACTGTGTGTAAGTTAATTTTTGAAAGAGAAATTTGTTCTACAGCAATTTGTCTTAACCAATTTTTAATTTTTAATAAATAAATAAAACATTTGGCTTTTTAAACTGAAAGCGGTTTAAATTTAATAGCTCAAAAACCTAAAACCTCAAAATCCTCCAGGAAAAGAAAAAAACATAGAATAATAGATTCACTGGGATTGGAAAAGACCCTTAACATTTTTCAAGTTATGGGCAGAAATTGTCTTTTCACAATAATAAATAATTGTTACTCTCTAATCATGTATTACACTACACAAGTAAACTTACCTATGAATTTTCTCATCTCAAATGAGGTAATCCTATCATCAGAAAAGAAGTATCTCCCTTAGAAATGACAAACACACAAAATCCCTGCAAAACATGTATGCTGTAAAAAGATGCCCTGACTCTGACAGATGTATTAACACTGAAACAATCAAAATGCTTTTCTGGTTTCTGTAGCCTTATAGAATACAGCATAGTGACACCTCCCTTACTGTCTTTGCTGGGGAAGTACGTTCACCTCATTAGGAAATCCTGCGAGAGTTTCGTCTCGGGGAAGAAAAAATTTCTGTCCAACAGCACACTTGTGCCTTTTCAGACACGTAATTTCCTTTGACGGTCAGTGAAAGGAAGAAGTAAACATGAAGACTGCTGGTTTAACCTACAGACTTTATCACATCATTCCAGAAAGAAAAGCGACGTGTGGGTAGGACTGTTTCTGCCAGATCACAGCCTGTTGGGAGTAGCTGGAAGAAATTCTACCTCCAACTAGGAGTTATAGACCTCCATCCCTTCTGCCAGCATTCATTGTAACTGGTTTCTGATTTGAAATCATTTTGTGGGTGGGCACTTATTCTTAGCTCAAGGTCTTCTAGCTATACAGGGGTTGGACTCGATGATCTCTTGAGATCCTTTCCAACCCCTACAATTCTGTGATTCTGTGATATTGCCTTGCAATTTTACTGAAGTTTATTCCTTGGTAACAGTGAAGTGCAGCAGACCCAATGTTGTGCAGAAGAGGCTCATGGCTCCCTATGGGTCCCATACCAACTTTATGTGTTGCCAAGTGCTGGTGTCACACAGTGTATATCAGTGGTTCATCTTGCATCTTCATACAGGCAATCACTGCCCCCTAATCAAAGCTTCAACAGATTCACAGTTACGGATTAGGAGTGCTTATTTCACAATGTATACAAACCCCATTGTTATCACTTGGGATCCCTACCATGCTGTAATGGAATTACTAAAAAAGGATTTTATTTAATGGAATTTTACGGTAATTTCCATGTGTCAGATAAACAAAGAATTGTCATTCTAAAAATTCCAGGGCAAAAACTGTACACAAAAGGAACTGGTCACGTAAGAGTTAACCATGGCATGCCTAATTTTTAATCAGTCACCCCACAGAGTGGAATCCAGGCCCTGTGTCAGGCAGCAGCGTCTCCACTAAATGCATAAGAGTTAGGCACCTTGGAATGGGAGCCAAAAATAGCCTGCATATAAACAGCAACAAACTGCCTTGGGCTATCTTCAGCATTTTCTACAGGGAGGGGCTGGATGAAATCCTGTTTCTTGGAATTATATGTTTAAATTCTCACTTCTGGGAAGGAACTATATCTGCCTGAAGACACCTGCAGAGATAATTTTTAAAGGAACTGAGCTTTTATATGAACACAGTTGCACTGGTGATTTGTGTAAATCAGGTATGCCAGTTACTTTTTGTACAGCATGGTAGAAACATTCACCTAGAAGGTGAAAGATCTGTGCTTAGTTTATTCCTAGTGGCTTCAAATGTTAACAAAACACTCATCATGACTTGCAAGCTTACTAGGGTAAAGTTTTATACAGCTGTATTAAGCCCTGAACAAATTTTCCTCATGTCCCTCTACTAAGATTTAGGGAATGCTTCTATCCTTTGACTATGCTGCGTCTTTTGGAAATTCAACTTTTGACAAAGACCTTCCATTTTTATTGTAAAATCTTGTGTATGTTCCATTACAAAGGTGGTAGGCAGTGGTAAGTCACTATAAGCAAATGTCAGAGGGACTGAAGCTTACAATTATACATTCTGAAAGATAAACATGTCCAATAATATGCAACGATGTAATAATTTAGCATGTACATGTAAAAAATTAATAATAAGGTAAAAACAGGATAAAAGATATGCATTGTGTGCTCACTCCATTCCTATTGCAGTATTGTGTCAAATTCAACTGATGAACAGAAATCCAGAGAGACAATACTTCTCAGTACCAACAGATCTGCTGAAGCGTTGCTGGAGTGGTCTCCTGAAACCCAAATAATAGTTTCTAATGCTAGTCATCCTGAGTCATTCAAAATCTCAGGTCACAAACTAAAGCCTTCCTTTCCAACTGATGAAGATGTTACAGAGCGCAAAAGATTTTCATTGTTGATTGGGTAAAATCAAAATATAGTAACAAGCAGGACTCTTCAGTAGCTCTGGTACTCACCTGAGAAAATGAAGAAACCTCTGTTACACTCACTGGTACTTTGTATCTTACATTAAATAGCATCAGGATAAAACACAAGTAGATAGGTAATCTCCTTTCCAAGATGTAAAGTCAAACACCAGTCTGCAAGCTTCAAATAAGAATTTTTAAGAGCTGTTTCTACTTTAGGCAGAGGACAGATACAACCCCCTTCACTAGCTGCCAAAGAATCCTCGAGTTATTTCAGTCACAGATATTTTTTTTCCATCTCTGAAAGTTAAATAAAAAGAATCTGGTTGGCTGTACTTAAACATATTGCCTTGCTGCAGCTTGATGCCATACAGAGCTTTGTTGTTTTGTTTAACATGTTTAATTTTGCTTATGAACATATTTGTAAAAAAATTGTAACACAGAGCTAATCTGTGATTTTTATTGAGCGCTTTCAAAGTACCTACCCACTGGAAGTGTCAAACATAGCAAAATGTTCAAGCAATGACTATTTTTCCATGTTTCTGGAAGAGTTTTCCTGAGGAGTTTCCTAAGAGAAAACTTCAGAAGTGCAAAGGAAGAGCTCATACACCTTTGGTTTCCCTAGCAGTGGTACTGGGATTGGTCAAAGAGAAATGCAAAATTAAACTGTTAAAAGAATGGTAATAAACCCCACACCTCTCTCTTACAGAATACTTCATCAACAAAGTGATGCAAGTAGTAACAGTTCAATAAATTTAAAAAAACCCAGAACTTTCCAGAATTGCCACAGCTGTGATTGGGATAGGAAAGTGTAAAATGGAAAAGATAGCTAGTAAGTACCTCACAAAGAATTAATACTACTTCTTCAACTCGGGAAAAGATGAAGGTTCCTCAGTCCAAGATCTTTGGTATCCAAGATCTTCCTGCAGCAACCTACCTCAGCCTGACAAGCCTGTTACTCAGCCTCCCTTACCTCAAGGCTACTAGAGCACTTGTAATACTATTCTCTCTCAAGATGCCATGTTTTTTAAACTGTCGCTAGGCAGGCGGGTAAAAAGTGAACTCGTGGACAGATTTCCACAGAGAGTGTCTCCAGTGTCCCTTAAAATCTCAGAGAAAATTTGTTGGGAAATTGAGACCCTGTGTACAGGGATTAATGTGCTTTCACACTTCTTGCTGTGAGGCACCCTGGACGCTCTCACATGACTCGGCACGAAGGTGAAAGAAACCTAGAACAGAGCTATTCCATCCTTGCCAGTAAGCGAGGATAACCAGTTACCTGAGAGCCGGCCTTTTGCCTTTCAAAGTCCTTCCACTCGCAGGCAGGCGTAGGCGCTCCGTGTGAGGCGCTGAAGAAAGGCGGGAAAGGGGTCGGTGCTGAGGGAAAAGAGCGGGAAGCGGGGAGGGGTGGGGGAAGCGAGGCGGGAGTGAAGTAGGCGCAGAGGTGGCGGGCAGATGCGACGAGACTAGCCGCCTCAGGCGGAAGAGCCTGGCAGCCTCTCCGGGCGCGGGGGAAGGTGCTGTGAGGAGAGGTGGGAGTGTCGGCTGCAGCCCGCCGCCCCATCTGGCGGCGGCGACCCTGAGGAGGGTGTCGTGGTGCGGCCGGGGGCCACAGGGCCAGACCGGCTCTCGGGACGTGTTGCTGAGCCGCCAAACTTCCCGGCCCGGGGCCGGCACGTCCTTCAGGCCCTGCACTGCTGACAAGTTTCTCGCTGAAAGCCCTCCTCAGAGCGCAGAGCACGCGTAGGCACTCTGACTAACAGGCACTGGCTTTTTTGTGGGAAAAGTCCTTAAAAATCCATACGGAGAAGGCTCACCTCTGTGCAGAAGACCTCGAGATGGCCTTTCCACCGCCCAGTCCCATTAAAATTAAACAGCATTGAAGGACAAGGCGTGAGGCACCAACCAAGTGGAACTGCCGCACTGTAGCGTCTGGGGATGTATGCAAGAAAGACTTCAAGCAAGCCTGTAATACAGCTGGTGACATTAAAGCATAAAAAATCTCCCAGAAATCCGTTTTGTGTTGAAGAAACACATGGGAAAGGAGTGAAGGATAGAAAAGACAGGTCTGATGCAATCCCACAAGGATAGAGAATGCAAAGATAAAATTTGGCAGTGTAGCTACCTGGCAATATAATCGAGATTGGATAGTCTAGCATGTACAGATTTCAGATGGTCTGATAAATTTAAGAAATATAACCAGCCTTTTTAATGCATTGGCTTGGTTTAGCCCTATTTCTAAGTCTTCTAAGGAAAGCAGTGCAGTAATTATAACCAAAACACTCTAGTGGAAAGTCTGTGTCAGAAAAGTTACGTTCTAACTTAAGCAGGCTGAGACCTTGTATACTGTTTGAAAGAGACAAACCCAAACTGTAAGTATTAGGTTGTTAATTTAAGTGTCTCAACTGTGCAAAGCAGAATTAACACTAGTATAGTTCTTAAAATTAAGATTTTTCTTTTAAGTAGTCCACATGCAAGACCTCAGCTGTAATTTTACCTAGTTTCAGTTAACTGCTTCAGCTGTTACTTTTATCTTAGTTGATTTTGCCCTGTATTCTGTAGATATTAGTCATATTCATGCGTCCTTACCATTTCTCCTATTTTGTAAATTTATTATGCTTCTTATCACTGCCTGTGCCACATCTGAAAAGCTATCCACCCCTCTATGCCCTGTGTAGTATGGAACTCCTGCTTAACTTTAAGCATGTACTTGAGACCCATTCACATTAGCCATAATCAGTATACATCTGTGAAAAATATATTTCAAACAAATTGTTTTTTTTTTAAAGTAAAAACTGTTTGAACTTGGGCATATCATAAAATTCTCATAACTGTGCAGTGAGAAAAATACTTGATAGCATCACATGGCACCTTTTTATGTTGAATGTACTAAGCCTTTGTCAATGCAGCTCAGTTAGACCTTCCTCTTCGTAAGGAAAATGATCTCCATTAGATTAATTTTAGCTGTAAGCCTATAGTGCATATTTTACATGTTTATATTCACAGCCAGTCATGTACTCAGATTCCTTCTTAACATGTGAAATGTGTTTGATCTGAGCAGGCACAGACAGCGCTGAAGTTCAATACCAGATTAAAGTCTCTTTCTTTACAAGGGGATTAACTTTGAAGAAGGAATGTGCCTGTTTCAACAAACTGTGAAATGCTGATCTCTAGGAAAATAAATATTTACCTCTCTTTTTCCTTTTATCATAGCACAGCTTTACACTGCTTTACCTTTTATAATAGCTATCGCCAAATGTGTTTCTGCAGTCTGTAGGAAGGCTCAGCCTGCCACCTAAAAACATGTCTGGTACAAGATCAGGGTGGACAGCTGTGTATTGCTGCCAGAAGTCATAGCACTAAACAAAGACAAATGTGCAAGAATGTGACATCCATACTTGTGGAAAGAGGAATGAATGTTGCTGAAGGAGGAACACTGAACAGCTGATTACTTCCGCTGTTAACCTCGGTAGGACTAAATTAAAAAAAAAGTAAGTTAAAACACAGCTGGCTATTTAGAATGAACTGCTGAGAGATTTGTCAGTCACTAGCTTCTATTAGGGAGACACTTAGCTTGGGAGTATTTTTGGAAAGAGTTTCCATGGAGTTGGAGAGACTTCAGGCCTTTTGCTTTTTACTGATTGGCCAACAGACAGCTGCTGAAAAAGGTGGTGGCAGAAATATTCCAGACATGGTGAATGTCATATGGACAAGTAACGGAAACTTACTTTTTGGTTGGTGATAGGCTGTGTCACCTAAAAATGTAACAATTTTTCCTTTCTTTCTGATCTGAAATGAAAAGAGGTCAGACAAAGCACCGAATAATGTTGGTTGAAAATACAACTACCAGTGTTTACAGTTTGAGAGCACATGTTTAATGGCTTAAGACTAAAACCATGGTGTTGGTTTTTTTCTTCCAGAGTGAATTGTTCCACGTATTTCTGATTTACATATACATGTTTTGTTTTTAAAAAGCCTAAAACCTTCAAACAGAATATTATTGTTCCACTATAAATTATGGCTAAATAATGTAGGTAAAGGTATTTTTTAAAAATACATTGTATTTTAAAAATACATGTATTTTTAAAAATAGGTGCTTTTAGGAATGCAATAAAGTAAGCCTCAGGACTTGGGAGAAAGCTGGACCCTTCCAGTGTCAACAAGAACTTGCATGGATGCACTGAGAATCCTTTTATTTCTTCATTTTGGAGTGAATTTATAGAGGTTATACTCCCAAACTGAATCCACTGGTTCTGTCAAAAGCAAGACTTTTAATTTTGACAGGTTATTGATTTTGTACTTGTAAGTACATCTCTCCCTAAGTATTATAGCTTCAGAGCCAGTGACTAAAAGTTGTGGGGGTACGGTTCTGATATTTTGGCAATGATCGACTGGAAAAATGGAGGTCCAAGTTTTTTCAGTAAAACAAGCTCTTAAATGTGTTCTCCGTTTAGCTAGGATCAAGCTCTTTCCTTTTCCTAAACAGTGATTATTTCTGGGGAAAAATAAAATCAAAATTTGCAGAGTCAAATTGAGTACATTCAGAAGGCGTGGATGAAGAGCTATGTGAACATATTCCAGACATAACTTGATAGGTTCTACTCACTGTCCAACATGAAAAACGCAGGATAAGACACGCATGCCTCCCTTCTTGTCCTGTTTGATAATTTGGTTAGAATCAAGACAAAGAGGCAAACTATGCAGTTACCTGCGGGTACGTTTTTATATGCTTTAAATTCTGCAGCATCAGATGTGCACTTTGTAGTGGATAATCCCTGTCAAAGAAGGAACCATTAATGAATTCATGTATGTCATAATTGTTGAATGAGATGTCATTTGAGTTTCGGTGATACTTTATACAGCAATTTTCTGGTCCTTATAGGAAGCTGGTGTTAGCTGTATTAGTTAGCTGCATTAGAGAATCAGACTGATTGATCAGTGAACTGATGAACTCTCTTTAAATGGTGAAATCTTACTGATAATCAGGCAAAATATTCAGCCAGTCAGGGGAAGAATGTGGATGCAATAGGAAACAGGTCTAAAGAGCGTAGACAGCCACCCTTTAATGGTGATGCAAGTATGCATATGAGAGTTAAAAGCTGTTGGTGAGACAGCTGAGGGAGCCACCAAAACAATGATTCGCCCAAGTGGATTACTAGAAACACCACCCTCAGACTGAAATACGGTTTCTGGCTTTGTCATTGGAACTTGCCTGGATCCATAGAACCTGCAGATTAAAGACAGGAGGTTTTTGTGATGCTTTCACAAAAGGTGCTGGAATTCTAAGATGCCACACAAGCAATTTCATACATATATTATTTGCTTTGAAATTTAGGCAAGGGTAAAGCTGGGCTATAACCTCCAGAACTTAGGCAATAAATCTTACTGAAAAACATCTTGCAGTACCACTAACTGTATGGTTGCATGATTGGACAGAAATAGAGGCAGGACTGGTGTGCAAAATTAGGATCCAACAGAACCGATCAATCTAGACTTGACTTTACATAACAAGAGGGAGGGAGTGGCACCATAAACAATACAAACTAAAAAGCAATCTGTTTAATTCACTTTGTTGCCACCCTCAAATCCTAAAGTGGTTGAAGCAGTCTGGAGAGTTAGAAAGTTTATGTTAATACAAACAGATTTAGAGGAGGAATTCAATATCTTTCATATGGAGCTGGGGTAATAATTTTGTATAATATATTTTTTAGAAACATACCTACATGTGTACAACTACAATATCTAAATACACAATGTTGAGGAATTAGTTAACACAAAACTGTTAGTATTTTGAGTAATTGAACTTACTGCATGAAATATATTCAGAGTTTTGTGATCAGTGGTTATATAACTTCTATATAAACATCATTCTTCTCTCTAGTTTTGATAGGATAGTTCAGGAGTATTACTTTCAATTTAAATCCTAAATTGTAAGTAGTCTTATGAGTAAGTCCGGTGAATTGAAATTACAAGCTTCCTCTTGGGACGCCCTGTCTGCAAGTATTTAGTCACAGAGTCAACTACCTCAAAAGCACCTCTCCTCTGCAGACATCTAGGTATGTTTGACCAGCAATTCTCTTCCACAAGTTGGATGGATGGTGTAATAGTCCAGCAAGCAGTGAAGCCTAGAGGGCTTCCTCTATAGCCAATTTTGATGCTCTTCGTTTTCCTGACCACTTGTATTGGTCTGAGTGATAGTGAGTTTGCAGATTTGGGAGTTGCACAGAAGGAATGGCAGAGACCATGCTTAGGGTTGTTAGTATCCCTTGATTTCAAACCCTGATTAAATAAATTAGTAAATATGATTTACCAAAACTCCTAAGAATAGTTAGCTTTTATCTTTCAAATTTCCATTGACTTAATTTATACAGTTACTTAACTAACAAAGCTTATAAGAATTATTTTTTTCTTAGAGATACCCAGAAGGTGTGAAATGTGGAGATAGAACAACCTCTGTCTAATAAGCATATGTAAACTGAAAGGGAACAGTCATGGCATCTGCAGCTTGTTTTGAAAACGGAAATTATAGCAACAATCTCCCAGCTAAAAGTTGTGAAGGAAAAACACTATCTTTGGAGGATCAAGGTGAAAATAAATGTGACTGCAGAGAATTTTCAAATGCAGCTTCTTGGGGAGAGGAAATTCAGCAGATGTTGACAGTCAATGAGTTTAGTAAAAAAAGATTTCAGAAATCCATGTAAGAAATTAATTCTGTTTTGTCTTTACCAGACATTTGTATGGTTTGTGGAAGGTACTTTAATTAAAGTAGCTTTTTTAAAGTTTATTACAGAGATTTTGTTCTAAGTATTTCCCTATTATTAGAGCAGACACAATTGTTCTGATACTTCACCAGCATTCTACATGGGTAGGGAATAGTTTGTCTCAGAAAATGTTGGTTTTAACCAAATACCTTGATTTTTGGTCAGTTGCAAGTTAAGTAGATACCGATGCCTTTCATGTACAGACTGGCCCTTGCACGAGGCTTTCAAGTTCCTAAATATAACAACTTTGAAAGCAGACTGCACATTTGTACAGGCTTTTGCCTCACTGATAAGGTCTCATAGAGGCTGCATATGATTTATGTCTCATAATACTTGCATAAGAACAAGACAGAAGGGAATGAAACTAGTTTATCCATTCCTGTCCTAAGTTCCTATGTGATTTTATTTTCATTCTGCAGGTAGACTTAATTTTGTCTGAAAATGTGTGGTGAATATTGTTCCTTTACAAAGATGGTTTATTCTAGATGATATAATTTTGGATAATAGCTGATGCAGAGTGAAAATAAACCTTTTCAACAGTGTGAATAATACTAGATAAAAAAGGTTTCAAGTAATCAGAATGTGTGAGGTAGGCAGTTGAGTATCACTGGTGCTCTGTGTGTTTTTTAACCAACTCAAATGTATGATGTGTCCTTTACTCAGAACAAAGGTTAAGGAGTTCTCAAAGCCTTAACATTGCTTTTTCCTTGGATGTTTCAGTGTATGTGTGTATGTTTCATTACTTACTGGTGGCAAATGTGCTGACTATAATTTTGTTTCAAAAATATTTTATATGAGAGAAAATACAAAATGTAAATCACATTTATGAAACAATGAACATAGAATTTATGGAATCCATTTAGTATTTGTTAACTAAAATTTCACAAATAGTTAATTTGATTTATCAGTAGAATTCAAAAGCAGAAAAACTCCTTGAAGAAAACCAGAAGAGGATGAAAGATGAAGAGGGGGAAAAAAAACCCCAAGCCAGAAACAATGGAAAAGCCTTTGCACTGACAACCAAATTAAACAGAATTTTAGGTCTGGAATAAATAAGTTAAAAGATTTCCTGGAAACATGTCAAAATAATTCTGTGATATTTACTGCAGAAACGTCTGGTTTGAAGGCCTGTTTTCAACTTTGGAAAGCACAATCCCTAGATAAAGGTAAGTGTACATAGTTTTGTGGTTTCTTTGGAGGGGATGGCAGGAATTAACTGTGTGATGACTGGAGAAGAACTCCCTCATAAACTACAGTATTGGCATAGTGTTTTCATACTAACAGCAGAGTTTTGTGTGCCGCTCAGATCACGTCAAGGTAATTTGTGGGAGAAGCATATTGTCTGTATGAGGAGTTTTCTAGGCATTACAGTAATGTGTTGGTTTGGCATCATCTGAGTTTTGTAAGAAGTAGTTTTTCATAATATGTATATTGCAGATTATGTTGGACCAGCTGAGTAACAGAAGGGAAAGAATGCTTTAAACATGCTAAGGCACACAATAGACCCATAGTGTGCTTTTTGAATGTGTTTTTTATTATGGCAAGCTTGCATATCTTAGTTTATTTCTGTTTCCACTAAATTCATAACAGTGATGATGAACATATGTTCTTCACATGACAAACAATAAAGTGTAAAAAATGTCCACGAGTGAAGTGTGCACCCACTGGGTGTAACAGTGGCCCCTCTTCTGCCTAATACTCTTGGCTCTGGTAGTGCAT
The DNA here is from genome assembly GCA_027925045.1 of Hypotaenidia okinawae. Taxonomy (NCBI): domain Eukaryota; kingdom Metazoa; phylum Chordata; class Aves; order Gruiformes; family Rallidae; genus Hypotaenidia; species Hypotaenidia okinawae. The sequence continues at coordinate 34,443,486 of BSDF01000004.1, forward strand.
CAGGTGATGCATTGCTATTTTGTGGTTGCCCAGGCCCATAACACATTCAGTTTGGGACTGTTGATGCTGCCCAGTTTGAGCTATTTTCATGAGCCTGCTGATATATTTTGTGAGAATGAAAGGAAATTATAAACAGCTTGAAGTAGCCTTTGGTTTGACCCTTTTCAGGCTAACAATTTCCATTCTTGTACATGCCAGCTTCTTACTGGAGCATTTTGTTCTGTTTTCAAGCTGGATCACCTAAAGATGAAGGTTAGCATGTCATCAGTTAATGTAGAACAACTGTGAGAGTAGCACCTATCAGTGAAGCTGTGACAAGAGTTAGGCTGGGCTGCTATCATTAACTATTTAACCCGGATCACTGGGTCCCTCTAAGGTTTATAGGTCTGGAATGATACAGGAGACCAAGGGGAAATGCATGCCATGAATATGCATGGATTTTTATTTCAAAGTCCATCTATCACCTGTGCTGGTTTCTGTGCTCATCGGCACATCTGTGACAATCACTGGCTCCTGATTTTTCAAAATTTCTTGCTGTAGTGAAAAGATTCTTAAAAGCAAAATGATTGAACGTGATCATCATTACAGCTGCCTTTTTTTTCCAGGCAGACGTGTGAAAGATCTAAGAACAGCTGTTGAAACAATGTGAGGAATCCTTTCTTTCCTGGATTAATTGTGTGATTTACTGGAGACAAGAGATAATCAGAGGACTGCCTTAGACATTTTGGATTTGGGAATTTGGCAAAAAGTCTGGATTATCCACAGGTTATATCTATAAAAACATTAAAATCTACATGTTAAAGCAACATCTATATATGCAGTGAAAAACCTTATAAAGACTTACTTACATTGCCAAATCAAGAGCTATGAAATTTGGAGATGGACTAGTTATAATTGCCTGTACTACCTGTTGTAAGCAAATAATGGAATGAAAGTTGATTGCCTTTCCTAAGTTTGGAAAATGCAAAACCTCCCAAGAGGGTCTCTGTAATAATATCCTAAATGTTAATTTAAATTCAAATATAATCTTGAGATATTGATACAAAATTACTCTGACATACATCTTTGAGCCGGGAAGTTGAATAGGCTCAACAAAAAAAAAATGTGAAGATGACATCTGCTTCTTCATTTCAATAGTGTTCAATTCAAACAATACGTTTGAAATCCCAAATATAATGGGATTGGATTAAAAATTATCAAATTTTAAAAAAAAAAGAACTTTTTTTACTTCTATTCATAACTTCAGGATATATCCAGATCATGTTTTCAAGAACCCCCAAAAATAGGATTTCTAAACTCAACCCCCCTAATTTTTCTGGAGCCAGAAAGCAAAAATATTCTGAAGTTTACATACTGTGACACATGATAAACTGATAAGGATTGCTAGAAGGAACTAGAAGCTTTAGTAGAGCTGTAGTAACTATTATGCTTTAGTAATACTAAATAGCAGGATGACATCGATTAAGGGAAGATTCATTTCCTTTGCCCCTTAAAGAAAAAATTTGGGGAAAAAAAAGCATAAAAAAGCAAACATTGACCCTATATCAGTGCAATGTTATAATTGTGTGTGTGCAATTCTGGATTTATCACAAAGTTTTCTTAACTTGCCATCCATTTGCTCCCTTTTCAGAGAGAGATTCTTGATATTGTAGATAACAATAATCTCCAGGGATTGTTGCCTGCGCTTCATCAGGGAAAACCTGTTCATCATACTCAGCATGGAAAATATCCTGGGGGAAAGTAGTGAAGGGGTAGTTGTGTGTGTTGCTTCCACAAAGGTAAGGCTTCTCTGCTTTGTGTAGTTTAGTATAAAACAGTTGCCAGGTGTTAATACGGCAACTGTTACGGCAACTCTATAATGTGGCTACCCTGCTCTTGTTCAAGCATTATCGTGTTCAGTATAATCCTGCTACCATTATTTTCTGATATATTTAGCACGATGAATTGCTTTCTGTTTATCCTTAATCTCATACATTGTGTGTATAGTAGTATACTGCTTTAGCTACAGTAGTATAACCAGGGATTGTTCGGTGATCACAGAATCACAGCATGTTTGAGTTTGGAAGGCACTTCTGACCTCTCAAGGATGCCTTGTCAAACCTCTGCTCAAGCAGGGCCAGCTAGTGTCTCCAAGAATGGAGACTCCATACCCTCCCTGGGCAACCTCTGCCAGAGCTCAGTCACCCTCTGACACTATCAGCCACTCCTAGTTTTCTGGAAGATGATGAACCAAGATCTTTGTTTATTCTTTTTAATCTCTAACATTTGTTTACTTATTACTGAGGTAGAGCATTTTCTCAAAAATCAGACTCCTGTTAATCAAGAAGGGGGAACTATTTGTAAATGATTCAATAGAACACTGCCAGATAACTTAGCAATGACTTGTTTTCAGATGGGATTTTCACCATGATGCTCTCAGCTGGCAGGACCATGTTATTTATTATTATTTTAAATATGATTTTTCAAAATTGTGGCCATAACAGTATTAAAAAGTTCTACTTCTGAATTGTGAACTTCCAAAGAAACAAGAACATACAAAGCCTATTGCTGCTTGACAAGGGCTGTTACTGTAGGACAAATATGCTCTTACAATCAGTTGTCTCGCCACAGAATGTGTATGTACAGTGGTTTAGCACTTACTGAAACTATTTTAGTGAAGTGCCAGCAGGAAGATGTAGAATTTCAACCCAGAAATTTAGATACACAAGTCATTGGATATTGTCTTGGATAGAGTTCAGAATCTGCAGCTTTTCTCCAAGCAATTTCTTTCTTCTTGTACCAACAGCCACGCAGTTGTGCACCCAAACATACACAAGTGCACAAAGGACTGCACATATATTGCATATACATGCAGGTGCACAGAAAAGCACAAAGTAAAACCAATCATTCTGTGCATTACAAAAATATATAATATACGACAAATTCTGGGGACAAGAATGAATAAAATAATACAAATCAGGATTGGATTGTTTTCACAAAGATGAGGGATTGAACCTGTGGCATCTACATAAAATGCAGTTCAGCAACCTCTTGGACACTGTGGTGCTGCTACCTGTGCATCTCACAGGGAGCCAATGGATCTCCCTAATCTCTGGGCTGTCAGGCACAACTTGGCTAGGTGAGGAAACCTCTCAGCCCACAGCTGGCCATTTACATACTGGTCATCGTCTGCCACCCAATGGCTGTTAGACAAATTGAAATAAAATATCTGTGGCATCAAATCATACCCTTTTACCAATGGATTCTGCACTAGCTGCTGTTTTGAAGAGCTTGCAAAGTCTGTATATTACATCTGCTAGAAAAGGAATACAATGCCTTGCAATTTTGCTTTTTTTTTTTGGATGGTTACAGCAAGCAAAAAGGATGCTGGCAACATGCTGAGAGGAAAGAAGAAATCTACAGCTTGATAACAGATTCAAATAAAAAGAAGGACAAAACAGAAAACTATCAAGACAGTAAGCAACACATATACTGTTATACAGAGTAAGTAAGGGAAACTACAATAACTTTAATTCCAACATTAGGCTCTTTTAAAATATAGCTATGTTTTTTAAACATAGGCATCTAAGTTTAGGGACTTAATCCCATATGTAGAATTAAATGGTGTGTTTGTCTGCATCCTTAGCACCTCCAGTCACCATTGACATAAATGGGCAAGTAAGCATCTTTGAAAATACAAAGATTTGTGAGGAGTACTATCATAGGTCCTGAACCAAGCCAGTCTGACAAGGGGCAAAAAAGGCCCCTTAGTTTTGCTTCTCCCCTTCTTGATTCTTCTGTCTCTCCAGTCCCAGCTGTGTGAGGTACTCTGGCCCTGGTATTTGTCTTGCTCCAGAGTGAGTGAATTTATAAAGACAATGCATGGGAGAACTAACCCAAGAAAGAAGTGAAATAGTTTTCTAGCATCTTAGTGAGCTGAATCAGCAAATGAGGGAGTGAAGCAAAACTAGAAAAAGGATGGGCCTCTGTGGTTGAAAGGGAGAAGTGGGTGGGAAAGGAGTGAAAGAGAAGTGCTGAAGGACAGGTATTATGAAAACAATGCTGTCAGCTGATTCCACACTAACTTTTACTTCACTACTAAGTACCGTGTGTATGGTGGGAAAGATAGAGTGAGGCTCTTCCCCCCTCTGCTGTTCAGTTGGGCCTCAGCAGCTACGAGTGCACTATGCTGCGGGGATGGATCACTGACATGACCCAGACTTCACAGAATCTGATACTTTTGGCTGCTTATATTCAACTTCGTATAGCTCAGTGAGCCAGGTCAGGGCAAAGCCCAAGAAGTGCATGCTAGGCATCACTGGGAAGGTGATAATCTATAGCTTTGGGCATGGCTGTACACAAATGCTGGCTTTAATGTTTAGATTTAAACCCTAAATGTGTTTACACTGCACTATGAAGTGATATACAAGGATTCAGGAAAGGATGAAAGTTCCTTGGAGAATGGTGATTTTGTCATCCATGCCTACCATTCATGTACTGCCTTGAACCGTGAAGCATATAAATCAAATAGCAGAAGTAAACTGAATTAAAATGTAAAGATTAGAAAACATATTTTTAAGTTGCTTCATGGGCAAAACCAGTTTTGGGTTTAATTTTTCACGTGCAGGACTGTTATATAAACAAACAATTAAGATTCTCAATGATGAACATTCCCATATCATATGGAGCAAAGTTCAAATTCAGAGTATTTTGATGGACAGAACTATTAAATAAAAATGTTCTGACTTTGTACACCTGCAGTTTCTTTAGAAGAAAAAAAATGTGTCCAGGACAGCATTCCAGTAACACAGTTTCTTTTCTTTTTTTTTTTTTTTTCCCTGTCCTTTGTTATGTGCTTCTCCTCTCCACAGTGAGACAGAAGAAAAACTCATTCATTTTAAGTAAAAGTGACATTCCTCAGCTGTATTTGTACTTTCATTGACTCCCTGGGAAACTTGTCTGTTCTCCACCCTTACTGATAGGGATGTACCTAAGGATGTACCACTGTACCATATCAGTAAGGTTGTCAGCCATGGTCCTTAAGATTATTAAAAAATAATTGTGATATTTTGTCACCGATCTTGCAAATTTCATATGGAAGAAGACCATTTATTTTAAATATTGTTTATCTTAGACTCTGCTGAAGCTGACTGATTGAACACAGTCAGAGAAATATAACAAATCACTTCAGATGCCTGTGTAGAGGGGAATTGGGTATCATTATGCCTTTATAGACCACAAAAGAAGACAGTTGGAAGAGACACTGTTCAGAGAGAGATTGATATGGGTCTTTTCAAAGATTTTATATGTATGAATTCAACTGTGATAACCTGTCTTACATCCCCTTTTTACTGACTGGTAATTTGAAAGGGTTTATTAGCTGCCATAAAGAGGTTGTTATTGATGAGAGAGGTATTTCAGCAGCCTTTACTAGCATGGAACAAACACACCCCAGTTTAGAAAAATGAATTAATTAATTCTGGAAAACGGGGCACTGCCAAATCTCTCCCTCAAAGCCAGAGGGTGATTGCCCTGTTGCCCTCAAACCAAATATGCACAAATGTTTCTTCTGCCAAGGCAGTTGATAAAGCTGATTGCACTATTAGAAAGGGCAGTACAAAGAACAGATGGATGTTAGAATGGATTGCTTAATAGTCTTGTTTTTCTCCTCAGCATTACATTAGTATTTCAGTCGACTAACTTGCTCTTTCTCCTGTTATCTCGAAGCTGGCTTGGCTCTGAATACCCTTTGACCTCACAGCTCACTTGATAATGTTGGAAAATGCCTATTCCCTTTAGATAAACTTAGGGATGCACACAGTCCCTTGCAAAACTAACCTTAAATATATTAGATGTGTAAATGAAAAATACAGAACTATGCCAATATAAATACTTACTGACATATATGTATATGTAGACATAATTTGACAAAGTGAAACCATTTCAGAATGCTAAATATTTTGACATATTTTCATCCCTATTGAATTTCATAATCCTTTTTCCATCTGACAGGGATTTGCATGTAAAATTAATTTTAACACTCAATTATCCTGTGACTGAATCAACATATTTTCTTATGTATCATTGCCTGGCTACCTGCAAGACATTGCAGTCCGGCACGTACATGTGTTCAGAAAGTATCAAGGCAGGTTTGTGCTGGTTCCAGGGCTGCCTTGGGTAAAAGACTCCTGTCTAAACCCTCTGTTGTAAATAGAACTCCTACTGAAATTCTTCCTCCTCATCCTTCTGGGATGGTAAGAGCTAGAGTTTTATGGTGTTAACTGGCTAGGAATATTTCTTCCCAGCACTCCTTACAGCATAAATAAGTATTGCAATAGCCAAATGAGAGCTGTCTGGAAAGAAGACATGCTTGATGTCTGTGCTTAAGGCAAGGCTAAGTAAAAAATCTCATAGAGGACTGTGCTGCTTAAACCTCAGAAGGTCTAATCCACTGCCTACAGTGTCCAGCTCCTTTCCCACCCTGTACGTCCTTCAGCGCTCTGACCTTTTCCAGTGACTGCTGCCTATGTAGTCTTAGAATCACAGAATGCTTTAGGGTTGGAAGGGACCTCAAAGATCACCCAGTTCCAACCCCCTGCCAGGGACAACCTCAACAGCCCAGGGTGCGCAAAGCCCCATCCAACCCGGCCTTGAACCCTGCCAGGGATCCAGGGGCTCCCACAGCCTCTCTGGCCACCCTGTACCAGGGCCTCCCCACCCTCAGAGGGAAGAATTCCTTCCTCACATCTAACCCAACCCTGCCCTCTGCCAGCTTGAAGCCATTGCCCTTGTCCTGTCCCTGCACTCCCTGGTGTACAGATTTCAGTGCTGGTTTAGTCAGCATTAAGTATAAGATGCAGGGAAGCATCTTGGTAGAGACCAGTGAGTTGGAAGAAGTACTTTTATGTTTCATAATCAATGGATGATTATCTTTCTCCATTCTTAAGGGAATTTCCCTCATTCTTAAGGGGAAGTTGAATGAAGATAGTTATTAAAGCTCCTAAATAGGAAGAGGGGGAAATAAAAAGAATACTGTTCTGGTTCTGGCCAGGCCGGAGTCAACCTCCCCAAGCAGCCAGCACAGGTGAGCTGAGTTAGCCTGGGCTGTTTTCCACACCCACTGACATCACTTTCCCATAAAAGGGGCTGGTTGGAGAGGGGTATGGGCTTGGTGTCTCCAGATCAGTTTGTGTGTTATGTAGCACTTTGTGTTATTGCTGGGTGTGACTGTAACTGACTGTTATTGTTCTATGTTCATGGTGCTTTTGTCAGTAAACTGTTCTTATCCCAACCCATGGAGGCTCTGTCTCTTTCTCCTCTGGGAGTGGTGTGTGGTGCTCAGCCACTGGTTGGGGCTAAACCATCACAAATACAATGTGGTGTTAAAGCTTGATGAAAAATCTCATCTTTTTGGTACAGTTAGGTAGCGTATGTAGGATGCTTGAGTGTGTTGGCTCTAGTTTGTAGTGATTTGTGAAGTTATTTATCTGTCATCACTAATGATTCATAATGCAGTATAATTTAGATTTGGCTTAAATATGTAGGGTGAACAGAATCAGGTATATTTGCAGACTACAGTGATTTATAGAAGGAGGTGAGTTTAATTATGCTACAAATTGGAAAAAATATGTTGGCAGTTGGCTTCATTGGTTTTGCCATGTAGCACAGTTTTTCTGTATGTCACAGAGGCAGGGTGAAATGTATTTGTAGCAGTTTATAACTATCTGTATAGCTTATACCTTCATCCATGGTTCTCTTCTCACTTGCAGAATGTTTCCCATTCTGAATAGAAAGAGAAAGGAGGAAAAAAAAGACACTCCTTCTCAGTCTTTTACTTTATTTTTCTTTTCCCTGGACATGTTGAAATCATCACTGTACAACTGACAGCTAATTACTAGCAGATGATCTATTTAGATGTTTTAGATAATGTAAGGTCTCTTTCTCTCCAAGGTTTTGTCATTGCACTCATCTATGTCCTTCAAACAACCAAAACCCGTAGAGAAGTTAAAACTCTAGTGTTTGTTTTCTGTGTGTTTCTTTTGTGAAAGAGGTAAGTCTTTGTGATATTTCTTTCTTATAACCACATGGATTGTTTCTACTTTTATATTCCTGTAGCCTCAACATACTATCTGTTCACAAATATCTATCCATGCAGAGTTCTTTGTGGGGTTCTTCTACAATTCCTTTTCCAATGTGCTATGTCACTTACCTTTTATCACAGCATGTCCAGTTATACTGGTTGTTACAGCTTTTATTGTCCAAAGACTTTCCTGTTGTGTTGTTCTGGCCTGAAATTTTCCATGTACTTCACTTGCATCAAAAATGCAGACTGGTGAGCAGAGAGTAAATATTTACAAATTAGCACTTTCTTTTAACTCCCTATTTCCCCCACACCAATGTACTATATTTGACATATTTATCAAATAAGCTTAAAACTGTATTCCCTTTTATAGGTCGGGAATTCCCTGTTATCAGCTAGACAGCAGGTTCTAACACTGCCATTCTAACGTCACTGCTGTGTTTTGCTAGTGTGTTAGAGAGGATGATAAAGGAAAGCAAATAGAGGTGTAGTATGTGATAGTACATGAGAGTTGGAAATCTGACAAGAAATATCCAACTTTATCCCTGAGAGTGTCAGTGTGTCAGCAACTGTATTCATAACTGCTGATTCAGGATATATTCTCAGATGGAAACCCTGTAAGTGTACGATCCCTTGAAGGTATGTGTCCTCTCTGAAAGAGTTGAGTATTTCTTCAGCAGCTAGAAGTTCTTGCTGAACTTTCACAAAATATGGACCACAACCTAAGAATTTTTATCATGATTTAAGATTTCTCTTTTTAAAAAAAGTCTGTAAGGATAACAGTTATTTACACAGGAAAGTATTGTTAGGAATGTGTTCATTGTGTTGCCTCTCTCCTTTTTGAACACAATGTTTGAAAAAGACAGCTCCCAGCACTCAGTCACCAGTGACAAAGGGACTGTAGTGCAAGATACTCTATTTTAACATTGTTTTCATTGAGAACATATGTTTGTGAAATGAGGAGTAAGATCTTTCCTATGTAATGAATAAGAAACATGCAGTACAGAAGGCAAGTTCACACTTTCTGAAATATTCTTTTACCAAGTCACATCTTCAAGTTTAAGCTCCAGGAACGATACAAAATAAGAGAAGTTGTCTGCTGAATCCTGAAGCTCATGAGTGTTGGAGATGACACTAAGCTGGGATCACTAAGTGTCCATCTGCTTGAGGGTAGGGCGGCTCTTCAAAGGGATCCAAACAGGCCGGATCCATGGGCTGAGACCAATGGGATGAGGTTTAACAAGGCCAAGTGCGGAGCCCTTCACATGGGACACAACAACCCCCTGCAGCGCTACAGGCTGGGGCAGAGTGGCTGGAGAGCTGCTGGGGAGAAGGACCTGGGGGTGTTGGGTGACTGTGACTGAACATGAGCCAGTTCAGGTGGCCAAGAAGGCCAGTGGCATCTTGGCTTGTATCAGAAACAGTGTGGCCAGCAGGTCCATGGAAGGACCTTCTTCACCCAAGTAACAGGTGATAGGATGAGGGGGAATGGCCTCAAGCTGTGCCAGGGCAGGTTCAGATTAGACATTAGGAAAAAAGTTCTTCACCAAAAGGGTTGTTGGGCACTGGAACAGGCTCCCTGGGGAAGGGGTTGAGTCATGGACCCTGGATGTATTTAAAAGATGGGTAGATGAAGTACTCAGGGATATGGTTTAGCACAGGACAGGAAGTATTCGACTTGGTCTCAAAGGTCTCTTCCAATCTAGTGAGCCTGTGATTCTGGGAGTGAATTTGCTTTGAAATTCTGTGCTTCAAAACTACAAAATACATAAGTAATGTACAGATCCTGAAACTTGTTTGACAAGTAGTTCAGTGTGAGGCTAGGAACTGCCAGGAACCCAATTGCACCCACTGGTGTTAATCGCTCTGCCCAGCCTCCCTTGAAGCCCTGCTCTATGCTCCTGTGTTTACCTTGGCTTATCACTTTGGTGATGACTGGGCTGTTGTTGGGACCTTTGGCTGTCACTGCCTTGCCCTGCTTGCCCACCTCCAGCACACAGGGACTGTGCCTTTCAGACCTTGCCCCTCTATCAGCTGCACTGGTTGAGTGTTGTGACTGTATCAAATGAACTCTAATTACAGTATTGGATTTGATTATATCACTTCATGTATTTTTTTCTAGCTGGTCACAAACATAAATGTAATTTGTGTTTTTCTTTAGGTAATCTATAATGTTGTCCCCAAAGATTTTGCTGCTGCATTAAATGAGTACAGCAGTAAAATGGAAGACTTTGGCTGGTTCCTATTGATTGCTTTTAGAATGGCTGATAAGAAAGAAGAATACTGGCTTCCCCTTTTAGAAACTGGTAGGTAAATATTCTATTTTATAAGCAGACATAGACATCTGTATGGAAGATGCAGGAAGATTTGGAGGACTATTTGTGTGTGTATGAAAACATAAGCTCATATAATATCAGGCTTGCAGTACCCCTGTTCTCATACCATGCTTGTTCTTTCTCTGATCAAAATTTGTTTGCTCATGTCCCTCACCTAGTGCACCTCTAAGTGTTTTGCTGTGGTTCTTGTGTGTGCACTGCTTTGACAGTTTCTCTGTGATAATCATGAGCCTGACAGAAAAAGCAGGGCATGCTCAGTGTGCTTAGTGTGTGTGCATAATGCATATGTAGTACAGGAATAACCAGAGATTTCAGTAGGCTGTTACAAATCTGTACTGAACTGGTACAGTCATATTTTACCTCTGAATAGCTGTTGGCTGAACTTTTGGTAGGTCTTAGAATGCATATGTCTAACTTCATTATTTACTGCCCTATATGTTGTTTCCTAAATTTTGCAGCTGGTCCGTGCTGGCTGAGGGAAGAGGCTAGGAAGCAGAGTAGAGTTACAAGGGTAAATATTTATTCATGTGCATGAGGTGTCCCAGCTAAACTGGGGCACAGTGACACAGGACAAGAGGCGATGGCCTCAAGTTGGAGCACAGGGAGTTCACCACCAATCTGGGGAAGAACTTCTTCCCAGTGAGGGTGAGGGAGCCCTGGGCCAGGCTGCCCAGGGGGTGTGGAGTCTCCCTCTCTGGAGAGATTCCAGCGCCGTCTGGACACCGCCCTGTGTGCCCTGTCCTAGGGACCCTGCTTTGGGAGGGGGTTGGACCCCATGGGCTCTGGAGGTGCCTTCCAACCCCTATAGCTCTGTGACTCTGAATGTGGCTTTACACAGGGTTCTTAGGCCCTTCAAGTGGTCAAGTACAACACAATTTGACAAATCACTAATTCACACGTACATTATCTACTACTAATCATAGTAAAACTTTGCAAAGGAACTATATTTCTGCTGCATCATCTTCTGTCAGCATTCCTGTTGCTTGTCCACTGATCCAGATGTCTCTGGAGTAAGTCATGCTGTAGGACTTACCTGTGACACCAGATGCTGGGAGGGTTTCAGAACTGTGTTGAAGAGCTAGTATTACATTAGTTGTCCAGGGGTAATGATTATCCTTCATGAATGGCTCTAAAAATCAGTCACGAGCTGGGCTGTCCTGGTGCTTGCAAAGGGTGAGGTCCTTTAGTTTGCTTGACTGAAAACATGAACAACACCAAAGCCTCAATTAAATTCCACTATCTCATTACACTGCAGTGTTTAATGTAATCTGGTGTATAGTAGCAAAGTGAATATGCTTTCATACTATAAAGATTGATATAATAATTAGGGAAATTTTCATAACAGTTGTGGGTAAAACCTTTTAAAACAGGTTTCTGAAGAAACAGAAAAACAATCCTAGCTGAAGGTAGTCCTGTTCCCCCTAAAATTATTCTTACTAAGTGCTAAAAGGCTTGAATCTTGAAGATTCACCTATTCATCTCAAGGCATGCTTGTTGAATCTTATCAGATTCATTTTGGCCAAAGTTACAAGTGAGTGGGAACAGCGACTCTGTATATGCAAAGTGAGGAAAGGTTCATTAAGGGGTAAAATATTAGATGAAGAACATGGCTGAACTTTTCTTTAATAGAAAGTCTTGGAGATGTTAGATGTTCTTCTGCAACTTCAGACTTAGAGGTAGTGATTAAATACCACTAGTATGAAGAATATTTCTGTATGAGTTGGAGAAGAATTGTGTGTGTGTTTAAATATGGCTACACTTACATTTTATTAACTTCTCCCTTTCTTCAAGTGGGGGTAGAAAATGGGATGAAAAAGCTTGTGGGTCAACAAAAAGACAGAGACTGTAAGCCAGTTACCATCACAGGCAAAGCAGATTTGATTTGGGGAAAAGCAATATAATTAATTGCCAATTAAAATAGATTTTAGTAGATAGAAAAAAGTTAAACACCTTTCCCCTACTCTTCCCTTTCTCAGGTCAACTTCACTCCTTTGTTCTTGATGGCTTTATCCCTGCCCAGTCCCTGAGTGTTACAGATGGAGGGGGAGTAAGGACATAACAGTTTTTCTTGACGCCTTACCCCTTCCCCAGTGTCAGCCCTCTCTACGGGTAGAGATCCTTCAGGACAAACCTGCTCTGATGTGGGCTTTCCTCCGGCTGCAGCTCTGTGGCAGCATATCCTCCTCCTTCAGCATGGGATACTCCGCAGGGGACCTGACCTTGCTGCTTGCACTAGTGTTTCTCACTTTTATGGTTTCCCCCTCCTTTCTGTGACTGATGTTTTTGCTCTGTCTTAAGTGTTTTCGTGGAGGTGGAACCAGCTTCCTCAGGGAAGTGAAGAGTCTGGTCTGTCTGTCAGCCAAGTGAACAGCAGACCTACACCACGTTTCTCCAAATCAAAATGCATCATCCAAAGGGATGAAAAATTAATTTAATCTAAAGGGCTGTCTTCAGAACCTAATTAAAAGTTATACTAAAATCTATTGGAGCATTGGGCTAAAGACCATCTCCCATTTAATTTCAGGGAAGGAAATACTTTGCTTTATTTCCCAGGTTGTTACCTGCCAAAGAAAACGTGTGCTGGGAGGAGGAGCAGGGTCTTATCACAGCTAGCTAAACAAAACAGTTCAGAGATGTGGGAGCACTGGGGGCGTGTTACAGTACTGTAAGAGATAGTTTGCCTGAGTTTCTGGGATCTTTGAACAGGTTTCAAAGGAAATACAAGATGTGGAGAAGACCTCTGATCTGTTTACCTGGCAAGCATTACATGTCAGCTGTCTTGGGAGGCTGTTAAAAACCTACCCGGATCCTTGAGGAGAATCCTTACATGTGTAACCCCAGTTGTGCTGTATCCTGTGCAGGTGTCTGATATAAAGAGGGGCTGGGCTCTTCACTTCTCACCAAGACAGTCTGATACCTGAACTGTTTACCTAAATGTTGTTTCTCCTAAATGCTCTTTCAACCATACATGGGTTCCTTGCAATAGAGTGGCTGGAAAGCTGCCTGGTGGAGAAGGACCTGGGAGTGACTGCTGAATGAACATGAGCCAGCAGTGTGCCCGGGTGGTCAAGAAGGCCAAGGGCATCCTGGCTTGTGTCAGCAATAATGTGGCCAGTAGGTCTGGGGAGGGGATTGTGCCCCTGTACTGGGCACTGGTGAGGCTGCACCTCGAGTGCTGGGTCCAGTTCTGGGCTCCTCACTCCAAGAAGGACATGGAGGTCCTGGAGTGAGTCCAGAGAAGGACAGCCAGGCTGGGGAAGGGGCTGGAGGGCAAATCTTCTGAGGAGCAGCTGACTTGACAGGAGGGTGCAGAGAGGTGGGTGATGGTCTCTTCAGCCAGGGTTCAGGAGAAGGGACAAGGGGCAATGGGCTCAAGCTGTGCCAGGGCAGGGTCAGCTCAGCTGGGAGGGCAAAGTTCTTCCCTGAAAGGGTTCTCAGGCACTGGAACAGGCTGCCCAGGGAAAGGGTTGAGTCACTGACCCTGGATGGATTTAAAAGATGGGTAGATGAGGTGCTCAGGGATATGGGTTAGTTGGACTTGATGGTCTCAAAGATCTTTTCCAACCTAGTGATTCTGTGGATTGAGGATTTTTTTTTTTACAACTTAAGTAATAAATGTTCAGTGTTGTTTCTGATGGAGGATTTGCTGGAAATGCTACCAAGTTGTGCACAATGTATTGCTTAATTTATTTCTTTAAGAAAGGCTGCTAGAAGAGCAGCTTCTGGTGAATAAAGGGACAGAAACAGGGATTGCTGTTTTCCTGCACTGTATGTGCAGCCTGCATTAGCAGCATCAGCCAGCACAGGCTCCTGGGTGTTTAGCTGAACGCACCATGACTGCAAGTGTAGCTTCATAAAGGGAAGGGGGAAATGGGAAGGGGGAAAGGGGAAATGGGAAGGGGAAAGGGGAAATGGGAAGGGGGGAAAGGGGAAATGGGAAGGGGAAAGGGGGGAACGGGAAGGGGGGAAAGGGGGAACGGGAAGGGGGGAAAGGGGGGAACGGGAAGGGGGGAACCGGGGGGAACCGGGGAAATGGGGGGAACCGGGGGGAACCGGGGAAATGGGGGGAACCGGGGAAACTGGGAAATGGGGGGAACCGGGGAAATGGGAACCGGGGGAAATGGGGGGAACCGGGGAAATGGGAAGGGGGGAACCCCCACTGGTGAGCCTTTGCAGTGCAGTGTTCAGTAACAGTTCTTCTGGGATTTCACAAACGAAACCTGAACTTGGCTCCCGTGCAGCGCGGGGGAACAGAAAGTGAAAGTCGGGCGGGGCCCGAACCCGGGGCGGCAGCCGGCGGCGCCTTAAAGGCGGGGTGGCGGCCGTGCTGCCCGGGCCTCCCGTAGCGGCTGTGGTTAGGGGCGCCTTTGGGGTGAGTGGTTTTGGGACTGAGGCTTGAACCGGGTTTGTGTCTGGGGGGGATGCTGCTGGGCTTGGGTTCGGGCCCGGAGCTGGGGCGAGCTTGGAGCTTGCACTAGGGTTGTGGCTAGCGGCTGGGCAGCTTGCGGGGTAACACCTGGGGCTCTGCAGGCAGCAAATGGCGAGGGGCGAGAAGAGGGGTGCCGGCGGGGTGTGATAGCCACCTGGCTGCCTCAGTGCGTGCTAGCCCCTGGCAGCTCGGCTGCTGGTGCGTGTGCTGCAGAAAGGTGCTGATGTAGTGAAGACGCGAAGCCTGGCTTTTGAAAAGAAATCCATAAGTCCGTGCACCCGTACGAACAGATGGGGGTTTGCTGTCTGAGAACAGCTGAAATGCGTTCAGGTGTTTGAAAGCCATGCTTGCTTCGCAGGTAGCTGAAGTTGTGATTCGTTTTCTAGGTAAGGCAACGATTTAAGCATGTAGAAATACACGGTTCATCTCAGAATGGTCTCAAGCCTTCAATGCAGCCTTTTCAATTTAGGCAAGACAATGGAGAAAAGTCTCAGGTTTCTTGCTGCTGTGACAAAGGGTACAAGTGCAGGAACACAGAAAGTGACTTTATGTAGCTGTATGTATCTAAACAGCTTATGCTTTGTGAAAATAGGTTTTAAAGCTCAGCTGTAAAGTTACATAAAGCACACCACTTATATAGCCCATTAGGTGAAGTATTTTACAAGTAGATACTAAAAATGTATTTTTGGTTGCTTTTTCTGCCAGGAGTTTAACACGAGGTGAAAATCAGAAAGTCGTGGCTTAATTTGGAAAAATGGAGGTTGCTCTGTAGTTTCCTTTGTTAGTTTCTTAAGAAAGGTTTTAAGGAAAGTTATAAGACTAACTGAATTAAAAAGTGGCATTGATACCAAACTATGATTCCTCCTGTCACGCAATGAAGATGATGTGGCATGCTTGCTTGTGACTGGACCTAGCGTGAGCTGTGTTGGGCACGAGACACTTGTACCAGGAAACACGAATCATTCATTCCTTGGAGCATGTCATGTAGACACACCTAATACAGCAAAGTATGGCTAACGCCCTCCAGGGGTCCCTTCGTGGAAAGAGCAAGAGAGGTATGTAATCCTCCTCTAGTAAACTTAGACAAAAGCTTATGTTTTCTATATAGTTGATTAAAATATTTGTCAATCAAAAATGAAAACAAGGAATGTTCACGAAATGCTTCCTGGTTTTTTTCGTAATTTTTGAACTAGATAATTTATTGTTTGATGCCTCAAGGCACACCATATTTCCTGCAAATTATCTCTTGATTACTTAGTTTTCTATTTTTGGATGCCAGGATCAAGATCTATGATGGATTCTGCAGGTCGCTTCAAGAGACCTCTTCGCAAAGGTGCAATTGAGGATGCAAGTGATGATGATCAGGATAGTGAGTGTAGTGACAGTGAGAAAATGGGCTTCTTTCCAACAAAGGAATATAAAGAGCGTGGGAGTACAAGTGATACTGATCAGGAGGATGAGACCAGCGACAGAGCAGAAGCAGCTGTTACACGGATGCTTAAAGAGGAGGAAGATAGACAAAGAAAAGCTGAAGACCTAGATCACAGTTTTTCAACCACTGAAGAAGTGACACAGTGGGCATCACAAACTGAAAGCAAGGATTTCAGAGTTCAGCATGATTCCCAAAGCCCTGGTGAGGAGCTGACTTTTTTTGCAATGTCTCACCTTTTGAGGGTATTTTAATTACTTGATGAGTTATGGTTATATGGCTCTATCAATAAGCATATATGTGGTTATTTTAGAAATAAGAAAACATGATGAATTTCTGAAGAAGTTGAGGCCGCGCATCTGGGCATTCCTATCAAGAGCTGAGTAAGTACAATGGGGTCTGAGGAAAAAATTGTAGTAAATTGTATTAAAACTAGCTGCTTTGAACCAAGTAGACACCACAGTAGCCGTTAGAGAAAGATTCTATGTGCTTGTCACCTAGGCTGGTGGAAAGCCAGGAGACCTAAGGCATGCTTGGATTTCATAGTTCTCCTGGCCACATGAAGGAAGATTCTGAACACAGTAGAAACTCTGCCCAAAGAGTATGAATTATCCCCTTGTTTTAGGAACTGATCTACAGTTTTAGCTATTGCTATTTGTTCTTTCTTGAATTCCCTGTCAGCATTATTGCATGTGTTTTAAGGCTGCCACTGTCACAGCATAGAAAACAGCTTGCCTACAAAATTTTCCTCTTCATCTGCAACTTCTGTGCTTTTGCATGCCAGTTCTCATGCATGATCCTTCTGCACCTTCAGATTCTGATTCCTTTCCTTGCTTGGTACAGAAAAGGATTAGTGATAGTGTCATTCATGGTGACAGTGAAGTGTGTTCTTCTGGAGCTGTCATGCTAAAGAGATTAATGCTAATTAAAGGCAAACAATTTAAATGTGTGAGACAGGAGTTTACATAGGTTTTGTTCATGGAAGGCTACCCATTGCATCAGATGACAAACTGGACCTATAGACCAGAGGCTGCTGACCCCAACCAGAAAGGAAAGCTGGGTCTTTCCAGGTGTTGATCTAAGGCGATGTGTATCAGCCATTTTTTACAGCCTTGATGAAAACAGGCACATCCTTACCATTGGAGTATGGATCTTCTCATAATATGAATTAGCACTATAATATGTAGTAGTGTAGTTGTAATAGACAAACATGAAAGCAGAGAACCTTTGCTAGTAGGGCCTGCCTCTTCTTCATCTGGACATGCAGGAGTCCCCCTGATTCCTTGGTCTGTCCTGGGTAAAATAGCATGTCCCTGGGCTTTCATGGATTCTTAAAGAGCTGGGGAGCCCAGTCAATTCCTGGGACACAGTAAAAACTACTGAGGTGCTGCCAGTAGCAGGCAAACCTGCTGTCTTCAGGGAAGATGATTTGTTTCAAGAACTAATATTGATTAATGCAAATTTTATCAACTTTCATAGTTTTCTGAAATTTAAAGAGGATGAGGAGCTCTTTTAATTCTTTGGTCTCTTGAAGGCACATATTCTCTTGCTGTTGAGATGTGTTTCTTGCCACAGGCATTCCTTGGATGAGGGAAGTAGTTGTCATTGCCATGATAGTTGTTGATAACCCACTTACTATTTTTACTTGGAAGCACAGACAGGAAGGCTCTCAAAATACATTTTGTGGTTATTTCCTGTGGGGTATTTCTTACAGAACAGATACCACTTCCTGCAGAAGCAGAGACAAGAGGTGCCACATTGAGCCACAGAAACTTCAGGTGCTACAAAAGTATCCGCAGTTGTAAGGGAGAAGATTGCTAAGAACTGACAGGACTGCAAGCTATTTAGGACTAACTCTAGATCCAAGAAAGATAGTTTAATTTGTATGTTTAATGTTTAGTTGATTTACTTAACAAAAAGGTGTATTTAAAAATCTATTAGGATGCAAATTTATTCTGTCCCACGTAACCAGCTTTTCTTGCAGTAATGCTATGTACATGCCACTTCCTTTTCAGGTATGTCAGTATCTTAAAAGACTTCGTTGAGTCTGAATTCTTTGTGATAGATGGGGATTCCTTACTGCTCATGTTTTTACATGAGAAAATGCAGTATCTAAACTTCTTCTATCAAATTGAATGCTTCCTGCAGGATTTCACTGAAAAAGGAGCAAAATACATCATTGTTTTCTTCAAGGTACTGAATGAGTAACAATTGTTTGCTGTTTAAACCTCTGCACTCCTTGAAAACCAACTGCTTCCTAATCAGGATTAGAAAGCTGTGAATTGTGTTGTCAAGTATAACAATTTCATTGGTTTTATTTTCCCCCAGGATGCAGAGCAGATGTACTTTCCATATCCCCACTGCCTTTTCTTGCGTACTGCATTAATAAACCACCTGAGGCATAACACAGGCACTGCTGTTCATACAGAATTCTCCAGTTGTTTCTCATCCCAATGGGAGACTTTCCTGAAGAAGAGCTATCCTTACTTCATCATCGTATCTGACATAGGACTGACCTCTCTCCAAACAGACTATTTATCCATTTTAATTGCTCATTCATTATCAAAGAAACTCAACGTTGTGCTTGCTTCAGGACAGGAGTATGATATTCTTAGAGTTTATGGATACCACATTCAGAATGTGTATGAACACAGACTATTTTTTCAGCAGGTAAGTTACACAACATTGTGTTTGGTTTGCAGCAGTGGTGTTAGTTCTACTTAGCAGATTGCGTTAAAATATCTCAAGGTGAGTATCTTTTACATATTAAAATGACAAAGCTCTGACAAATGCCTCATTTTATGTATCTCTGATCTATTAGTCTTGGAATCTTTAACCAATCTTTGTGATTGGTGGTAAACTCCTGCCCTGTCCTCTATAGTTTCGTTTCTTAGTTTACTTGTAATATGCCAGCAAATGCTAGCATTTAGGCTAGGGATGTGATTTTTTTAAAGGAGTTGCTTTGAGCACAGGTGTTTCTCAGAGGCTGAGGGTAGTTAGTTATCTGAATGGTTTCTGTCAGTGGCTAGTAGTCCCTGATGCATTGTATCTATTGACTTCTGCACTTCTTAGAATCAACGAGATCTGCGATACGCCTGTGAAGCCCTGGTCAGGTACAAAGAAACATCCATGTGTCTATATGAACACCTCAAGATAAGCCTGAAAAGTGTACAAAAAGAGGTAATTTGACTACTTTGATCATCTTCTGTGTTGTCTCCTCTGACTGTCTTCCTCCATTCCTTTTCCTGAAATTCTTTCCTAGCCAGAACTGCATCTCTCTTATTCTGAAGTGATACCCTGAGTCTGAGAAGGTCTCCTCTGTGCCCATCTTCTTTACAGCAGCTTGAAGCATCCTGCCTTGTATCAGGAATAACACTGCCAGCAGGACCAGGGAGGTGATCATCCCCCTGTGCTCAGCTCTGGTGAGGCCCCACCTCAGACACTGGGTTCAGGTTTGGGCCCTTGCTAAAAGACATTGAGGCCCTGGAGCGTGTCCAGAGAAGGGCAATGAAGCCAGGGAAGGGTCTGGGACACAAGCGTGATGGGGAGCAGCTGAGGGACCTGGCACTGCTCAGACTGGAGAAGAGGAGGCTCAGGGGAGACCTCCTTGCCCTCTGCAACTCCTGGAAAGGAGGCTGTGGGGAGCTGGGGCTCAGCCCCTTCTCACAGATACCCAGCGACAGGACGAGAGGGAATGGCTGGGAGTTGTGCCAGGGGAGGGTCAGGTTAGGAAGGAGGAGACATTTCTTCTCCCAAAGAGTGGCTGGGCATTGGAAGGGGCTGCCCAGGGAGGTGGAGTCACCGTCCCTTGGGGTGTTCAAGGAGAGGTTGGATGAGGTACTTGGGGAAAGTAGATTCCACACTGGTGGGCAAGAGTTGGTGCTCCTGCCAACAGCAGCCTTGTCTATAGAGACATCTCAATCTAATTCACTCTGTTGTAGCTTCCAAGGCTTGCACAGGCTCTTAGCAGTAAAAGTATTCATGATCTGGGATTATTTCTTACTTTTAAGAGTTTGACTGCAGTTGCAAGGTCTGTGCTCCCATGGTTAAAGCATTGGATTCATGACACCCATTTTACAGCACATTAACCTTAAAAATTTGGTATTTTAATGTAT
Organism: Hypotaenidia okinawae; assembly: GCA_027925045.1. Taxonomy (NCBI): domain Eukaryota; kingdom Metazoa; phylum Chordata; class Aves; order Gruiformes; family Rallidae; genus Hypotaenidia; species Hypotaenidia okinawae. The sequence continues at coordinate 34,463,854 of BSDF01000004.1, forward strand.
GTGTTACACCTTTAGTGCTCAGGTGACAGGAGATAAAGGGGAAACGGGCTCAAGCTGTGCCAGGGCAGGGTCAGCTCAGCTGGGAGGGCAAAGTTCTTCCCTGGCAAAGTTGTGGGGCTGTGGCACAGGCTGCCCAGGGAGGGGCTGAGTCCCCAGCCCTGGGTGTGTTTAAAAAAGGGTAGATGAGGTGATTATTATGATGATTAACTTCCTTGCAGCAAGTTCCATGATTTGATGCCCCAGAAGCAGAAAAATGTCAGGGTGCAGCAATGGCAGGTGTCTGCTCCATGGGAGTCCAGGGAGCTGCCCTGGAAGTGGCAGGGCACAGCCTGGCTGCCAGGGCCTGTCCCATTACCCCAGCCAGGAGCAGGTCAGCTGAAACCCTTGGCATCAGGCACCTCCCTGGGCATGGGCTCAGGCCAGATGGGGTTGCCAGCCTGCTGGGCTGTTGGAAGCTGGAGACTGGCAGGGTTCCTGTAGTAGGTGCTTATGGCACAGATGAGCTGAGATGGGGCTCTGGGGTTGGCCAGGGACAGTCTGGGCTGTTGCTGCCTTCAGGTACCTGTCAAAAAAGAGCTATTTTTGTTATAATATTGTGCCCACTTTTCCTTCTGTAGTTTTATTTCTCCTTTTCTGAAACTCTGTAAAGGATAAGACTTGTTCTTTCTTTGTAATTTTTACTACAAGAGGTCATTTATGCTATTGATAATGTTATGGCTACAGGTTCAGCAGGCTGTCCATCTTCTGAAACAACTGTGGCCTGAAGGATCTGACATTCGGCGTGTGGTCTGTGTCCTTGTGTGTGCTGTGGCATTAAAAATATACAGCACCATGCTGGAAGGAGCAAATGCTTCCATGAGAGCAAAAACAGGGAAACCTGCAAGAGTAAGATCTATTTTTTTAATAGCTTTTTAGCACTGTGACCACAAACAATTTGCTCTCAGAAGCGGCTGCCCTAGATGCAAAGCTGAAGGGAGGCCCAGCTGCTTCCTGTGTGACTGTGCTGTGTAAGTGGTCTGGCTCAGATAATTACTGCAGCCACAGATTTTTCCAGAGGACCATGATCTGTCTGTGGGTGGCACCTTGCCCCCAGGGAAAAGCTTTACCTTCGTTAAGTTAGTTCTGTAAGCATTTTTACCTGAGAACTAGTTTCACTCATCACTTTACTTTTCCTAACATTCAGATGTAGAGTAGCTTTTCCTCATGGTGGCAAGACGCTTCAGAAAAAAAGATATCTTTCTAGATGTGGTCATGTCAGTTTTGTAACCATACCACAAATGTTGCCTTCTCACCAAAAGAATGCAGACACAACCTATCAGCAGTATTTTGAGACATGAGTTCAATGGCCTGCAGGATAGCTCTGAGTGGCTAGCAAGGGGGGTGGATTTCTGTACAGACTTTGCAGTGTAGTTCAGAAAAGAGCATAGGCCTACATCTAGATATTAACTTTCCCTCCTAAAATAATATTTCTAGCCAGACATACTGACAGTTTTAAGTTTTTTCTGATTCTTTTTGGAGGAGCTTTGGTTTTTTGGAGGGTTTTGGTTTTTTACATATAACTGGTCTGCATAAGAGCGCTGCAAGAATATTCATCATTGAAGTGATTGTATCTATGAGTAATTACAATGCACAAATTGTTGATACTGATCAAATTTGTTAGCTGCTTTAACAAAGGGCAAGGCACTGAATTACATAGAGGTAAATGCAATTACTTTACTGAAGGCTGTTTTCAACCTTTTTATCTGTTATCTCTCAACAGCAAAGAAGCAAACCCCTATCTCCAGAAGAAGCTGCTGACCTCTGTAGATTGCAGTGTCTTACAGTGGCTTTTCTGCTTCATATGCCTCTTTCCCAGAGAGCTCAGCTTAGGATCGTGAAATACTGCTGGACACAGCAAGTTCTACCATTAATAAGAATGGTATGTGTAACGCTCTGCTTCCTGTGGTTGCAGGCTTCATTTTCTTCTATATGCTACTTTAGTCATTGGATGAGATCAAAGAATGTGATGTACCTTCTGGGGAAAAAAACATCCCCTGGCTAGTGGGGCTAGGAGAACTTTTGGGGTAGTATCTCTAATTAACCTCTTCGACATCTCCAGTTAGCCAGCGTTGGTATTAGAGTACTGGGTTAGATGGAGCTTTTGGTTTCATCCAGCACAGGAAGGTTGATCACAGACCTTTTTAGTGCTTGACATTGGTTATTATGATGGAGAACAGTGAAGGCAGTTTCCTCATCAGAGAGCAGTCAAGTAACAGTGTGGTGCTTTTCATGTCAAAATCTGGGGTAGTTAACCTTGCTTTGGAGATGCTTTGGTCCCTCCATGAGAAAAGGTGTTCCATAAGAATTAATTGTCTGCCTTATTTTAACAGCAACAGTTGTGTACACACTTTGTACTGACACGACTCAGTGATACAAATGATTGGAAACTGGATTTAACTTACCTGCCTGACTTAAATGATGACTCGCTGCTCATAAATCTTGCATATTACTATGAGGTTGAATACACTAAAGGTATTTATCTTTAACAGTTTGCTTTCTTACCTTTCTAATCTTATTAAGCTACAAAATGAGAACAAAACTGCTTGTATAAGCAGAAATGAGCAGAGTTTTCTAATTACCCATACAATAATGGATACTTGTTACAGAATAATAGGGAAACCTTTTTCTATAGCCAAGTCTAGAAAATGAGGTGTGAAATTGAGAACTGAAGCTTTACAAAGGCCTTCAGATGTGTTAACGTTCACAAAAAGTTAGAAAAGCTGACAGAGCAAGGAAGTATTGAAAAAGACTTTTAGCAAATGTTCTTTCAGAGTACTTCTGTTTACCTGAAATCCCCTGCCATGAGTCTGATAGTAAACTGGAACCCTTTTACTGTGAGTCTAGTCACAATGTGCCCTGTATGTACTTCAGTAAAGCACAGGTAGAGGAATTTTTAAAGAAAATATAAATTAAGATTATGAAATATTTGTTTAATAATACCTATCACTGGGAACTAAAAAATTCATCAATTCTATATCCTACCTTGTAGCAGGCAATGGTAAGAGAAACAGCTGTGGAGCTCAGTCTTCCACAGAAAGTGTAAATCTAGTGGGTTTTTGAGATTTCAGTATATTTAGTCATTTATACCCTCATAGTTATTTCTTTATTAAAAACTGTGAATGTACAACTTTCTGTTCTAATTAATTCTAAAGACCAGAGGCCTTGGCTAGGATTGAAGTCTTTGGGCCCACTGCTGCTGAAGTGAATGTGTAGCTTCTGTTTGAGGAAACCTTTAATTATACAGCAACTTCTTTCTTTTTTCTTTTTTCTTTCTTTTTTCTTCCCTGTGCAGGAGTAGAGTTTGAAAAAGAATTGGGGAAAGAACTGGAGAGTGAATACCAATGTTTATGGGACACTGTAACAAAACTGGCTGTGAAGCCCAGTTTTGGAGATGCTTTCCCAGTGCGAAAGACCTCCCAGCTCTTTCTCAAGGAAGAGTCAACGTTATTTACAGGTACTGACAGCTCCACAAACTAGGGAGTTAGAAGCATGATCTTCATGACTGTCACTAAAACTTCGTGAAGTAGTGATCTGATTTTATCCTCATCACAAATCTAATCCATGCCTCATGGATGGTTTCCTCCTTCCTTTCAACCCACTAGCAAAACTTGCAGCTGATGCCAAAATAAATCTGACTGGGCCTTATGGGTTAAATTCTGAGCCCACTGTAGGCAGTGTAAATAGTGTTACTGATGTCAGTAGGAATTGGGTTTAGCTCTGTTTGCTAGCCCAAATCTATAGTAAAAAAACCTTCATGATTACTGTAATATAAATAATAGTAAAAGCATAACCATTTCTCATAACTAAAATAAAGATTATGCTGCAGGGAGACTGTCTCTGAAGAACACCTTGGTACATGTTGACGTAGTGTTATGAAGGTATCAGGCACAGGAACAGTGAATAAAGCAAAACCTAGAATCGTGGCCCTACTGGTAGAGAGTCCAGTCATCACTGCAGCTTACATAGCAGTCCTGGATTGTTATAGAAATGTGACTTGCCCTTAAGTGCCTTAAGTGACACCATCATAACTGTTTAGTAGCCCATTATCAGGAAAGTCCATAGTTGGCTCAGATTATTTGTTCCCTTACTTACAGGACTTGTTCTGAATATCTGAAAAGAGTCAATAGAGTTTTTGGCCTGATCCCTGACTTTTCTTCAGATGTGGTTTTGTTGTAACTTTCAAATGGTTTTAAACCTATCAAGTTGTATAAATCTTTAGAGGAGACAGTTGGTAAGAAACTTGGTAAAGGCTGGAATATAATTCTACTGGAGCCATGAGTGCTTTCAAAGATAGCAAAGTCAGCTGTAGTAGACAAAAAAGGCTGTTTCTTTATCCATGGGGTATTAAGGCATCCTCTGGCACAGTGTTTGTGTTGCTGATTTCTGTATCTCCTTTGGAGTCCTTGAAGGCTGAAGCTGTGGCTACAGAATGATGCTCAAGTCATCTTCAGTCACATAACAAAAGTGCAGTTGAATGTGCATGTTTAGGAGGCCGTGGTCTTTATGGAATCAGTAGATGCCTGCAAGATGGGGCAGGCTACAACACTCAAAAAATTAATTTAGGTGTCTAAGGGATTATGAGAATATCTAATCAAAATCAATAAAGATGTGAGCTTCATTCTTCATATGCTTGAGAGGAAACAGAAAAGGGGAACTAGTGAGCTGCTGCTTCCTTTAGCAAACTTTTTAAAATTTAATTTATAATGTAACTTGACAGAATTTTCAAGTATGATATGCAAATATATATTCCTAATTATGCAATATTAATTCTTGTTTACACTGTACAGACTACAAAGAAATTCCTACCATTGGACTAATCCCAGTGGAATCTAAGCTTGTTGAAGCATATGCTGGAGATGTTTTGAAAGACCTGCCTGTTTTGGAAAGGTACCTATGTGAATTTTGTTCTACCAAAATAACCTTATGCAGGCTTATTTTCCATCCCCTGTGTCTTGCATCTGTATTATGCTCAATTTGTAGAAATGTAGAAGTGCTTTTGCTGGGGCTGGGTAAAGTTTCACATTTATGTGTACTGGTGTCAGTACTAAGAGTAAGTTCAGAACAAGAATGGGTAAGAGTTGATATACCCCTGGTTTATCATACAGCTATTTGTTTGCCTTATAGTCTTTAATTCTTATTCTGCAACTGTTTTCCTAAATGTGCAATTTGTATTTGAAAGGCCTCAGCCTGAATGGCAAAGATTGATTTCAGGAAAAGGTAAACATTAAATAAAAATACTGCAAATAAAGTAAGAAGAGGTTATCCTTTACATTTGCTCTGCCACTTGTGGAAGTGGGTTCTGAGCTGTGCAACAAGTATTTTTTAGCCAGTGTGTGAGTTATGTAGTTACATTGCATTCTGCAATTAATCTGTATGGAAATAAGTGGGAAAAAAGGGGTTTATGTTGTTTGTTAGTAATTCTTTTAAACACTGAGGCTATCGTAAGAAATTATATTTGGAATAGAATTAAAACCTGTGCTGGTTTTCTGCCACAGTAAAACTGTTTTGATAAACACTCAGTTTTTAAAAATATTTCATTAGAGATTTCAGAAGACACTTTTCATTTCTCTAGTGCTTACTGTTTGTGTATTTCAGCCATGATCCTGCAGTTACATCACTCACTAAATACAAGAAGTTTCATGAGATTACTCACTGGCATTCCAGCAGACCTTTGAGTGAGGAATATGAGCGAGTATGGTGCAGTGCTGATGGTAAGGGCATTAAAGTCCATGTGTTGGCTAAAACAGTGTTGTAAAGGTTATTGTGGTTTTGGAGGACTTCTGTCTTGGAATGTATGTGCAACTGCATAAATACTTCCCAAACTAGAGCTCCTGCAATAGCTAAGTTGTACTTAAGCTGCTGTGCCTGTGTGTTACGTATATGCATTGTGTATTATCTTACATAGCTTTAAGGACTACAACAGAATTCAGTTGCTTAGAAGTATTCCTTCCTGTACCATTTGACCTATAAATTCAGGGTTCCATCTGCTCATCTTCCTGGCAGGATGGTTTTTTCATTCTTCCATGCACTGTGACTTCAGTGGGAATTTTGGAGTGTAACCTGTGGAAGGGTAGCTAGAGTATCTTCCATAATGCTGGAGTTCAAAGCTTGTGTCCATTCCACATGGAGAGGGTCACCCCTCTCTCCTGTGCCTTTAATGAGTACTCAGAATGCTGGTGTGTGTCAGCTCAGTCTTCATGGGAAAACCAGAAAGATCTTCTGTGGCGGGACTTCACATTGGGAAGCTGACTCATCATTTTGATTTTAGAGTGGAGAGAAATACCTAGGTCTGAGTGTGGAAGTATCCATCTGCTCAGCTCTGTATCTTCCACTGGCTAGCATAAGTGTTCTTCCAGCAGCTTCATTATGTTCTGATGACAGCCTTGTTCTCACAGGGATCAGGTCTCACTTCTGATCCGAATTCTTTGGAATACACTTTCCTATCTTCGTGTACCGTGTGAGAAGTCTAGGCATTTTGCGCAAACAGCTGTTGTTTATTTCCAGGCATTCTGCTTGTTAGGTTTTATAGTATTCTCAATGTGTACCTAAAGTAGTTTGAATTTGAGTCTCTCTCCTGTCTCAGACAATTCCAAGTACTCTTGGATTTCAGTGAGGCTTTGTAGCCTCTTTCAAAATTTGATTTTGATCTTTAGGTCAATGAGGGAATTTGTAGGAAACTTATCCATTACCCAGGTATCTCTTCTTGGAAATAGTATAGGCTACAATTCTATCAGAGTGGCTTTTTAATAAATTTTATTTGTTTGCAGCGAAATCCAAAGATCCACAGGAAAGAAGGCAAATACAAAAGCTACAGGCGTTCCGTCACTTTTATGGCAGCACTTTGGAAGATGGCCCTTCAAAGCTCATCATACGTCGAGAGGACGTGTCGTGGAATGCTAAAACTGCTGCCAAGAAGACACAAAAAGCCCACGTGAGTATATTCAAGTTGCTCTTTCCAAACCTTTTTTCTATTATCCAAGGAAAGATTTTGACTGGGTCCCACAGGTACAGTTTTGTATTCAGAATGCACTAGGAGTTCCTGGGTGAAGACATTTAAATCACCTTTATATTTCCAATTTCTTTAGTTAATTGACAGAAGTATGTTTGTTCCCAGTTAGGCATGCTGCTGAGGAATTACATGTTTTAACAGGCACAAGAAACTAAAAATTAAATAGAATTAAGAAATAGGAACTCTGTAAAGACTAACAGGTTTTGGCTTATGCCCAGTATTACAGTGTGTCGGGAAGGAAACTGGAGTTTATTTTACTTGAAGAAACTATTGAGAAATACTGGAAAAAAACATTATTTGATTGTTTATTTCCCTGCATTATTTGGAAACAATCTCTCTGAAAGTTCCCTTAGATGCTGTAGTTAATCCTAACTATGTGATCATTGTCAAGCATCACAGCATACGGAGTGTGCACTTGCAAGACTTAACACTGAACAGTCATGATTTGAGTAAGACTTCATGATGGTCTGCACTACAGTTTATCAATTATGGCCTAATTAATTACCCATGAAAGCTGTATATAAACTAACTTTGCTATCTCTAGGTAAGGTTGAGCTCCCAATTTTATTTAACTTATTTAAAAGCATCTCAATATGATGAGAATTGCTACTGCCCATGTATAAAATAAAAGCTTGACGTTTAACTTCCAAACATCTATTTCCTTTTCCATGTTATGCTTTTTTATGCCATTTATGAAGCTTTATGCTGACTTAAAATGAAGGTTAGGGAAGTTCTTCTGAGCAACATATTTGGATTCATAAAATTATATTTCCTTCAAAATGAAGTAGAATTCCCAAAACACAATGTGTGACACAGATGAATTAAGCTATAACGTGCCTGCTGTGATTGAGCTTATGGATTAATTTTTTTGGCTGATGCCTGTATGCAGCGATGGTTAATTCTAAATACCTTCGTTTTATTGGATAGAAAAGTAAGGCAGAAACAATTGCAGAGGAAAACAACAGGCGGCTTCAAATGAAAGAAGAGCAGAAAGAACAGGAGCAATGGAAAGCCTTATGTGTACCAACTGAAAAGGAAATAAAAGCAAATCTGACTGCTGGAATAAATAAATTGGAGAAGTTTCTCAAGACCCTTAAAAGTAAATCTGTGAAGTTCAGCGTAGAAATGACCGTACTGTCTGCGTGTTTAGAAGTGTGGAAGGAACACTGCAGAGAGCAAGGTATGAACTCATGTGGAGTGTTCAGCTTCCACTCCCTTTGAACAGGAGAGTGAGTGACTTTGGACACTCTCAGCTGGGGTAAAGATGTGTAAATAACCCCTGTTTCAGGACCACAAAAGGCATTTTTAAGTATTATCAGGCTCTGGATTCCTTCTGCTGTGTCAAGATTCTTTGAGCTGGAAAGTATTTGATGACACTAGGTTGTAACTCTTCTGCTTTGTAAACAAAGTATTTTATATATGCTTAATAATTATGTATTGTGCACACTAAAATGTATCTGTGTTGCAGTGGATTGTTTAATTGGCTGAGGTGTGTAGCTCACAGTCTGAATGATGGAGTCAGTGCTGCCATGGTTAGTGGCCTCCTGTTTCACCAGAATTAGCCCCCTCGGTCAGGGGAGTCCAAATGCATGTGAAGGTGTTGAGGAGAGTTACAAACATTGGAGTAAAATAAGTAGCTAATGAGATTAACAACTTTGTGGGGCAGGAAGGTGGAATGGGGGAGTTGTTATGTGGATGTCAGGAGTGTGACTCCCTCTTATAGCTGAGTGTGCAGAAGCAGAGAGAATTGTTCAGGTGCTTGGTCGTCAGTGTCAGTCCTTGTAGAGGTCACAGGAGTGTAGGCTGTCTTCATCTAGTTGTCTAAAATGTGTTTCTAAATTCTCAGAGGTGTGATTGGGCAGGTAAGAAGGCCTAAAAATACCTAGTGGACTCCCAATGATGCAAAAATAACTGTAGTCTTTTTTAACAGGTAAAAACTCTAAAGATTTAAGCAAAGCTGTTGAAGTCATGAGGAGAATTCACATCCTCCTTGAAAAATATCCAGATCTTCTGGAGAAGTCGCATCGGCAGAAGCTGACCAGATACCTACGACTTCTTGGATTCGAGAACTTGGCATGCTCTCTATCTGGCCAGGTAACTTCATAGACAGTGGTGATTCTACTGTAACTCCATCTGCAGCTGGATATCAACAGGGTTTCCTTAAGCATTGAATAGTGTGTAGAGCTACATTGAGCTTATTTTATTTTCTATTGTGCCAAAAGACTTGGAACTGCCTATTCTTGCTTCAGATAATAGTCTTTAGCCCCACGGATACCCTTGATGTGAGGGCTAGCTGGCACAGTAGGCCACTTCCCATTTGGTAAGCAAAGTTTTTGTGTGCCTGCAAAGATAGCCTTTGACACATGCATCGAGACTGATTTGCTTTAGGGGTGTCTGCCTGAGGCTTTGGGCATCTCAGAGGTACTGGCTGGTTCAGGTTGTCACATCAACTGAGCTCTGCGTGTTGACAAATAACTGATAGAGCCCAGTGGTGAGCAGCTGCTCTCTCACAGGCCCAGGTGAGCTGCTTTAACAAAGGAAATCTTTGAGACTGCAATGGTGGGTGAAGACTATTCTGTTTGTCCTTATAGTTCCTCTGAAGGAAACAGTTTGAGATGCTTGTCCTTGCTAGCACAGCTTAGGCCACCAGTGCCAGGCTCTAAAATAGTTTCTCTAAGGCTTGGTATTATGCTCTTCTGCCTGTTAGCAGCCTGCTTGCTGCATGATTTAATGTTAAGAGCTGTTTGATACCTTGGTGTGTAGATGGGATGTTATTAGGGAGAGGGGGCGCTAATGTGGCTAACTCGCAGCCTGCCCAAGATTGAGTCAGTAGCAAAAGGAAGATTGCAGTGAGCTCTAAAACCAGTATCAGTCATTTCAGTGTCTCAAGAACAGTGGAATTAAGACTTCTTGGCAGCTTATTTCTCATCCTTCCTTGAGGGTCTCCTAAGAGCCACAGGAGGAAGTCATTTTGTAAGAAGTTTCTTTCCCTTGAAGACTGGAAACTATTTGTCTCTTTCTCTATGTGAATTCAGCTGGTGTAGGGTGATTGCTCTTGGTTACGTAGTTATGATAAAGGTGTTTAGTGCCCCAAATAGTGTAGAACACTTCAGGAAGTAGAACTGTAGGATCCAAGGATCTGAAAAGGTCTGTTGCAAAGGTTTGTGGTGATAGCAGGGATGTGGTGACAAGTTTAATGTCTTCCTCAGAAGGGCTCTAGATCAGTCAGTGCATTTTCAACCTTCTTTTGCTGCTGCTTCTTTCTGAATATTACTTTTGCAAAGTATTACTTCAGGAATAACTGAAAATATTTCATTCAAGAAAGTGGCAAAGTTGAGAAATATGTATCACTGGAGATAGTAGAAACTTGGCTGAAGGCAGCCCTGAGTGACCTAATCTAATCACACCTGCTTCTAGCAGTGAGTTAGGTTAATTGACACCCAGACATCCCTGACAATCAAATTTATTACATGATACTTCTGGTGTGTGTTGAAATGCTTTTCTGTACTTTCAGGATCAGATTTTGTAACCAGATGTGTCCACAAATGTTAAATTTGGGATCTCTTAGGGTATATAAGCATTGTTTAAAAATACAATGCTTTAAAAAAAATTGGGATCATGCTCCATCTTTATACTGAATTTCCTTTTGCAACTGTGATTCATTGCACAGGGGGTCAGGGCAGGCTGAATGAGAAACACAGCTACAGGAAGAGGAGGCTCTGGCAGGCAGTATGTTGAAGAGGCTGAGATTTGCCTGCTAGCCAGTTTTCCTAGCTCCTCTGACAGCAAAATCAATGCTAACATGACCACTGGCTACAGAAGACGTCTCCTTTGAAGAGATACAAGCGTAACCCTGACATAAGGCTGTATGGTGTAGATTTCTGCAAGAAATTATTTAAAAATCACCTGCACTTTTAGGTTTTTTTCCAAAGCTTGCAGAGCTCCACAGAGCAAAAGATGTACTGTTTTCTTAATCTGTTTCCTAGCTTTCAAACCAACTTGACTTTTTTGCTTGACCTTACAGGCAGGAGAAAGTAATGATCAGAGCATAAGCAATTACGCTGTCGGAGTGGGTCCAGCTCGCTTCCAGCTGCAGTACATGGATTATTACTTGCTCAGAGAAGAGAGGAACGATCCAGATCCCAGAGTGCAGCATTTCATACCTGACACATGGCAGGTAATGAAACACAAACCTTTTGTGTAAAGTTAATGGAAACTAACTTTTGGGGGTTTCCCCATTTAAAAATAGATACTATACTGTCAAAAATGGTGGTGTTAAACAAATTTACATTTTTATAAACTTTAACAAATTCAGTAGGTGATTTTGGACTGGATCCCATGACCTTTCTACACCAAGAGCTTGACCCAAGGAGTTCAACATAAGAAATGCTGAGCCCATTAAAATTCCTGGTTTATTACCATGTTCGATAGTGATAACGCCCCATTTGAATAATCCCTGACTGTTCACCCTCTGCTTACCCCTAAAGAATTATCCACAATTTAAGTTGAGAAATAACTTTTCTGTCTAAAGAAAGGATATTTTTGGCTGAATCTGCTGCTTTGCGTGTCCATCTCTGCAAAACAGCCACTTGCTTGAAAAGCAGCTTGGAATTTGGCACATGTGCTGATAAATATAAAGTACTACTTCTGTTTCTTCTTCCCCCATCCTTTCATAAACGTGGGTGAGGTGAGAGCATGGAGGAAGACAATGATAAGGAAACAGTGATAAGCATTGTATTCTTGGAGCAGAAGTGAGATTTTGATGGTATCGCTGCAACTCGTAATGCAGGGGAAAAAATACTGCCTTCTAAAACAATGAAGATTTTGGACATAAATTCTATTCTGCTGAGCTAACTGGTTTCACTTTTTTAAATTAAACATCCAGGTTTGGACCCAGAATGTTCTGATATCAGCAGCTGAGACCAAATCATTGAAATGGATAAGTTATAATGTTTAGTTCAGATTTTTTCCACTAACAGCTTAAGAGAAAAGGGTACAGTCATAACATGACTAGGTTAGCTCTGACTTTCTGTAGTCTCAAATCTGTATGTAAAGTCTACATGCAAAAATAAAAGATGCTTTCACAGGAGGAGATATTTAACTAATAAGAACTTAAGAAGACACTTTGACCTAAAGTACCTGAATTTCTCGTAGCGAGAACTCCTGGATGCTGTGGATAATAACGAGTCTGCGGTGATTGTCGCTCCCACTTCATCAGGGAAAACCTATGCATCGTACTACTGCATGGAGAAAGTCCTGAAAACAAGCAACGATGGAGTAGTTGTGTATGTTGCTCCTACAAAGGTGAGGCTGCATCCTGCTTCATGTTCTGTGTGTATGGCTGTGCTGTTTCTCAGTGTGATTCTGAGGCTCTTCAAGGTAACTTTTACACAAATTTAGCTGATGGGGGTGGTTTTATTTGTTAGAAATGGAAGCTTTACATTCTGTTTCACTTTTATTAGAAACAGCATGTTTACGAAAAATCTTCAGAATATTTATTGTGCTCATGTAGAGGTTTTGTCTGTTAATAGCTGTAAAACTAATTTAAGGTCAGGAATGCTTATAAAGGCAAAACTGCCATAAGTAGCATTTTAAATGGTGAGAGTACCAAAAGCCTACTGACCTGGTGAAAGTAATATTGAACCAAAACAATAACCAAGAAGTCAAGTTGTCTTCTAATTGAGTTCACTGTTAGGCTTTGAGAAACTCTAGGCACTAGGATATTTTTTAATGAGTTCTATCCTAATAATTAAAAAATTAAAGTGCTGAGGCACAATGCTTTGATTCCTTACAAAACTTATTTTAATGTTCAGTGATACAGCTTGTGGCTATTGAATTACATGTGCTGTTATTCAATAGGAATCTCTATGGATAGTTTTCTATTAAAATCAACTTTTTCTGTGATTTTTTTTTTTGTTCAGGTTGGGTGTCCACCTTTTCATTTGAGTTTCAGTCTGGGTGCAGAACTGTATTTTATACCTGCAGACCCAGGACTTTGAGCTCATTAAAGTGCTTGTGGATACAATAGAATGGGATCTATTTTTAACTGCTTTGAAAGTAATCAAAATACAGAACTTATGCATAGCTTACCTTGCACAACACTAGATTTCTTTGAAAGCATTTGGGTACAACTGAAAACAGAGTACTGTATCTTTTTGAAGTTAACATTGCTGACAGTCTAGACTTAACAGCTTGTTACATAATACATTATAGTCTAGTACATTAATCACTGCCAAAATTGAATGCTTTTAGACATACACTGTCTAGTTTTAATGACCTGCTTCATTTAAGGCCCTTGTAAACCAAGTGGTGGGGACTGTATACAGTCAATTCTCCAAGAACCTTCCGGATGGGCTGGCACTGTGTGGAGTCTTCACGCGAGATTATCGCAACGATGTCATGAATTCTCAGGTATATTTTTATGGTGGTTCTATCACATCATAATAATAATGAAGAATTCTGTTTTCTGTCTGGCTTCTGCAAATTGTAATTCTGGCAATTGTGTCATCACTAAATACAAAAATCCAAGCATACCTGTAGTGCTTACACACAGCAGCCTATGGTGTACAACCTTACCTAGTCATCCTAAGGGACATCCAATTGATTACTTTCTCTGATTAAAAGAAGAAACATTAAGATCCATTGGTTTCCAGCATACAGCAAATGCCTTACAGTAGTCCAGATAGCATACATAAGTGGCTCTTCCCTTGTCCACTAAGGTAGTCATTCCATCAAAGAAAGCCACTAGGTTGGTGTCTCTTGTATGGAGCCCAGAACTGGACGCAGGACTTGTGGTGAATATTCTGTTTAATTTCTTGTCCTCATCAGCCAGATCATTAATGGTGTTGAACAGAATCAGACCCACCATTGACCCCTGGGTTACTGGCCTCCAGCTAGACTTTGTGCCACTGATTACCAACCCCCATGGCACAGCCTTCCAACTAGTTTTCAGTCAACCTCATTGTTTGCTCATCTGGCCTGTACTTCAGCAACTTGTCTGTGAGGATCCTATGGGAGACATTGTCAAAAGCCTTAGAATATCCACAGCTCTCCCCTCATCTACCAAACCAGTTATTTCATCACAGGAGTTGTTCAAGGTTGGTTGAGCATGATTTCCCCTCAGAATTCATGCTGAATACTCCAGATGATTTTCTTGTTCCTCGTGTGCTTGGAAATAATTTCCAGGATTAGTTGCTCCATCATCTTCCCAAGGACTGAGGTGGGGCTGACCAGCCTGTAGTTTCCTAGCTCTTCTTTCTTGCCTGCCTTGAAGACAGCAGTGACAAATCACTCATTCTTGCTTACCTTGAAATATTTTTTATGCTTTGAAAATACAGGATCTACTTGTACTTCACTAGCTAGTTTACTTGTAAATAATGCTTTGCAAAACTTTATTCTTAGATACTAGTGACAGTGCCTCAATGTTTTGAAATCTTGATGCTGTCTCCCCGTTGTCAGAAGTGGACCAAACAGATACAATATGTTATATTTGATGAGGTAGGTGTCTTTTAATAGTAGCCACTTTAACCAATATATGAAAAATCTTGAGGAAAAAGGCCAATGACTCAGATTTTCATGGCATACATTATTGCTGGTAAAACAACTTTCAGAAATACTATCTCAGACCTGCTTTTTCCCATCTGCTGGTAGTGTTTATGTACTCCAGTGAAAGATCTTAAAACCCTGTTAGTCCTCAAGAGGACACAGAGTGAAATTTAGAATAATTTTCTACCTAGTGAAGTCTGGAGAGGGAATTACTGGACACTTGATCTGGATCTCAGACATTTGTCACAACCATAAGAACTACTCAGTAGTGATCTTGCTAAACTTCTGATATTTGTAGAACACTAAACTCCTATTATGGGTGCACTTCAATAAGGAAAACTCCCTTTTTAAATCTTTTTTCTCCAAAAACATAGGTCCATTGTCTTGGTGGTGAAATTGGAGCAGAGGTTTGGGAGCATCTTCTGGTAACAATTCGGTGTCCGTTTCTGGCGCTCTCTGCTACCGTCAGTAACCCAAAACACCTAACTGAGTATGTGTGGGATCTTCTTGCTCACAATAGCATATTTAAAGTGGATATCAGCTGCTTTAAGAGCAGTCAGTTGCTACTGGAAGGCAACGGATTTGGATTATGTTGCTATATGTATTCTATTCTTACGCTGCTCATTGACACAAAACAATATTGTAGCTCTTAACTCTGTAACGAGAACTCACGCTACTGATCCTTCAGACCCTATAGCCGAGCTGTGCAGAGGAAGTTAGGGGGCTCTTACATCTGTTTGAGTTGGCAAAGCCTGATAAGCACACTTGGCCATCATCAGTCAGAGAAAACACCCGCATTTTATTCATGTACACATATATATGGTGCTATTTCACATTGTTTTTATTTGCCCCTGGGAGAAGCTGGAGAAAATTGCACTGATGGGGGACTGGAAACTTTGTAGAAGAAATTGAGCAGATTTTAGTGATTCATCTATTATAGCTGTAGAAATTTTCTTAAAATACATTTTACAACTCTAATTCTTACGCTGCAGGTGGTTACAATCTGTGAAAAGGTATTGGCAAAGTGCTGAGAGTGCAATAGAAAGAAGCTCTACAGGCTCTGCAAAGAATGCTCCAAGAAAATACCAAATGAAGTCTACAGTACGACAGAAGAAATCATATCGTGTTAGACTGGGTGTGTATCAGAGTATCTTGTGACTGAGATGAATGTTAGTGTTATTCCTGCAAGGGCTTTAATCATGGTGTGAGAGTTTAAGTGTATATTGGTTTTGTTTACTTTTGAACAAAAAGCCAAGCCTTGCAGGATTAAGTACTTGCTTTTTAAAACAGCCAAATGGATTTCTGTCTCTTTACAGTCCTGTATGAGGAAAGGTACAATGATTTGGAGAAGTATGTGTGTTCTCTAAAGAACGGTGACTTCAGCATTGAACACTATCATCCATGTGCTGCGTTAACAGTCAACCACGTAAGCATAATGCTGGTGTCACCACTGTTTAGATTCAGGCAACGGGGATTCCATCAAAATGATTCCTGTTTGTTTTGTTTTGTGTGGTTTTTTTTGTTGTTTAAACTCCTTGCAGATTAAGAAGTATGGCATTCCTTCAGATCTCTCTCTGTCTCCACGGGAGAGCATCCAGCTTTATGACACAATGGTGAAAGTCTGGCAGACGTGGCCAAGAGCACAGGTGTGTATCTGCAGCTCTGGGCACAATAGATCCAAAAACCAGACAGCAAAATGCGCTGCAGTGTTTCACATTGATGTTTTGCAGGAGCTAGATCCTGAGGAGTTTGTCTCTTTCAAGAATAAAATAGTGATAAAGAAGACAGATGTGAGGAAATATGAACAAGAACTGAAGGAAGAACTAAAAAAATGGATTGTGTTTGGCCAAGTACAGAAGGTAACAGTTGTTACAGGGTGCTTTCTTTGGAATGGGTACAGCTTTAAGATAATAATTGTAATTATATGGAATAATATAGGAGTTTCTCACCTGATAACAATTAGTTGTTACATTTAAGTGCTGCTGTACTTGAAAGATAAGCACTAATATTTCTGGCAATTCTATAAGCATTTGCAAGGTGATGTTTTCCCAACAGCTTCCCTGGGAATCAGGCTTCTGATAGTGCTGTGAGATTTCGATTTCTGATTCCTTTAGGTACCTCCTAGTGAGAGGGAGGTGGAAATACTGTATCAGCACTGTATGTTTTTAGTTTACCTATATTTTTGCTGCTTGTTTAAAACCTTCTGTGTAATGACAGACAGTATGCATGCTTCCATGTAAGAGACATTAAAGTGATGAGTAGAAAATCAAGTCCTTGTCTGAAGATCCCCTATTCCTACATGATAAAATGTAAGATGAGGAGGTGGTGAATTGAGAACAATGGAAAAAAATTAAGAATATCTGTGGAAGAAACAAGTTTCTTGAAATATGACACTTGAATCTGAAAATGTATCATGAACAGTGTTAGTGATACTTTATTATTTGCACAGTGATGGTAGCAATGGCTAATAGAACAGTTGGCATTTTGAGCTCTTACAGAAGTCAGTTGATAACTTAGAGACTTTTTAGTCTGTAAGCTATATGTGGCTATTGCAGTTCTCAGTGATTTTAAAGAACTGAGCTGATAGAAGTTGACACAGGCAAAGTGGAATCTTCATATTTGTTAGCCTCTGGCCAGAAGTTCCTGCCACTAACATCTCCAAAATAATACTGGCCAGGTGAATAAACTACTGGACCACCTGAAACCAAAATCTGTGGAATGTTCAGAATACAAAAAGTGGAACCATTTTGCAAGCTTTGTTGAAAAATTACGTGAGATGGATAAGTTGCCTGCCATATTTTTTATGTGAGTATTTCCATTACATGTTTTACGTGTGTATTGCCTATATTCAGATAAATGGGGTGTAGGGAGAAGCATGGGTATGGCTTGGCAAATGCTGTTTATATGGCATTTGTCACCTTTGCTTTGAAACACATGACATGAAGGCTTACAAGCTCTGTCAGCTTCTGCATCTTTATGGCACTAAAGGTTTAACTGAAATAAAACCCGGAGCATTTAATTACTCTCTGGAATAAGTAGATTCCATGCATGAAGTCTGAGAAAATTAGTCAGATTCTCAGCTGCTTTGCCCCAGCGTACTCAAAACTTGTGGAAAATTTATGCTGTTTATTTAGAGGGGCCAATGGTATATGTAGGGGCAGATCTGCTAGGGAAAAGGCTGGAATGAAGTTCTGTTAATGCCTGCATTGTCACGTGGAGATGGTTCCACTGTGTAGCCTCTAACAACCTCATCTTGCACCCAGCAACACACATCAATCAGATGTAATTGCATAATATCAAACGTGCACAGCTCAGAACCTACTGACACTACCCTTATTGCCAATATTAGTACAGTATGTGTGGGCCTCAGTGCTGGACATGAAAATAAAAAGGAGCTGCTTGTCAGTAAGCATGGACTGAGATGCAGTCTTCCCATGTGTTGCTGACACCTTGTGTGCTGTTAACCAGGTCTGCCTGCTGCCACAAGAATAACAAATACTTCTCAGAGCGAAGCTGGAGAAGCCTTCATCCCAGTTAAACTCCAAACAGTCCAGTATTGAAAAAGCCATGAGGAAGAACAGCTGTGTAGAAGACAGACAGGCACTGATTCTCACCTGGGCAGTTGAGAAGAATTAAAATTATCTAGGCTACAATTCTCTGTGTGCCCAGATGCCCAGTGTAGGGAATGGTAGAGTTGAACATATTGTCTATAGACAGTTTCTTGACAGAACCATTTTAGTGCTCAGTTTTGGAATAATAGCAGTTTGAACATGAATGTGGGCTATGATTTGGAGGTGGAATAGGTGTCTGCTTCTAATGATTAGATTCTGATGGCTGCTGGATAAGGCTCACTGAGCACTGCATGTAAAAAAAGCTCTGTTCCAGTTGACCTAACTGATGTATATTATATGTTACTTGAAGATTCAAGGTGGATTCAGTGGAATGTGCAGCCAAGAATGTATTTTTCAATTTGGTGAGAAAACAGAGTGAACAAAATCCCAGTGCCAAGAGGGAAGAGGATCATTTAAAAGATGAACTAAGGAAAGTGAACAAAATGCTAGGAAAATTCAACCCTAAGTAAGTACTACAGCTATGTGCTATTGAAAAGCTTCTGTATTATGACAGTGCAATTTAGTGATAACCGAGTTCTGGATGTAATATCATGAAAGAATTAATTTAGCTGACTTTCATAGTGAGAACTGGGAAATCCAGTAGGAATTCAGACACACACTTAGACACTGAGATAGCTTGAATATCTGCCTCCTAATAGTTTTCTCTCTCTCCTCCTCTTCAAATCCTGCCCTAAATCCTCATGTCACTATTGGCAGAAAATCCATCACATCTCTTTCATGTTTAACTCTTCTACTGTGCAATCTTGTTCACCTACTAATTTGCTAAATGAGGTACTTACAGTTGCTCTCATCTTCCTTTAGTCTTATCTATCACCATAATTCCTCCTGTCTGCTTCACCCAGAACTACTTGCATACAAGCTATGATAAAGGGGAAGGTGTTAGCAGTAAACTTACATTAACAGATCTAGGTACACATTTGCACTTGCAGTTCTACAGGGAATGAGCCTGTATCTTTCAGTACCCAAAGAATATTTTAAAATCTGGACATGTACATTAATTAGAGGACTAATTGTTTTTATCATGTATTCTATGCAGGGATGCTAAAAAGTTGAGCTCCAGTAAAATAGAGAACATGGTTTGTCTTATGGCCACAAAGAAACAGCTAGAAAAAAAACTTAAAAGGCTAACTGCTATCCCTCCTGAGTGTACTTATGCTGATCCTAAAGCAGTGGATGAAGATGTAAGTAATTCATGGATAATTCTAATATGGTTTGGGGTTTGTATGTCTAAAATGTATTTGTACATAAATACATAAAGCTCAAATAATGTGTGAGGCAGTTTGGCTTCATAACACTGTGCATCGACTTTCTGGAACATGCCAAACATTTCCAGTTTAAATTTGATACCAGGTCTAAGTCTTAGCTAACTTTTATTTTTAAGATGTATGAGCAACTTTCTGCCACATAAAAAGGTGTTGACTTGTTCTTGAGGTAGGAGTCCTGGGATGTGTACCACAAGTAATTCCTTTTCAAGAACTATCAGCAGTGCAGTTCTGTTACTTATCAGTTCACATCTCAGCCTCCTGTCTGAGTCACTAGCACAGGCTACGTGGTACCTTTGTGTACTTATCAAATCATTTTTAAACCCTTCATATCTTGTAAAAACACTACGTGATAAATTATTTTAGGCTCCAAAAGTTTTCGTTTCCACAATGCAAAATTCTCTGTGCCTTTCATTGTGTTTATGCCCCCTGAGGAAATAAAAGGTGAGAAAAGCACTGAAAAGCTTCAGATGTCCATAAGAAATATTAATGTATATATTGATATACAATTAATCAAGGAGTAATTTAGGGAAGAGATAGATATATGGCATGGTTTCCAGCAGTAGTGGGTTGCTGGGCTTTGATTCAGGAGATCCTCCTCTAGTCTAGATTTCCTAAAACATGACTGTGGTTAGTATAGCCGGGTTTTCATAGCTGTATTTTTTGGTTTGTTGTGGCTTTTTGGGTTTTTTCTTGAAACAAAACAAAGTATTTGTGATATACAGCTCTTAATTGAGAGGAAAACTGCTCAGAATCTTGATT
The DNA here is from genome assembly GCA_027925045.1 of Hypotaenidia okinawae. Lineage (NCBI taxonomy): Eukaryota > Metazoa > Chordata > Aves > Gruiformes > Rallidae > Hypotaenidia > Hypotaenidia okinawae. The sequence goes on from BSDF01000004.1 coordinate 34,484,103, forward strand.
GTAGTATCTTGATAATGCTTTCTGCTTATTGTGGTGTCTTGAAAGGGAGGAAAATTCTATGTATTGTGACCAAACTTGAATATTCTCATGATTCCTTATCCTGGGAACTTGGGATCCCAGTGGCATTTTGGACTGCTGTCAGCCAGCATGAAAGGAACTTTGCCTCCCATAGTTGCACATGGGTAGAGGCAGTGAAGAAGTAGCTTGAACACTTAGCTGTAGGGTAAAGTTTAGAAAAAACTGAAAAAGCTTAATTCAGGGCTATTTGTGAGTGTGGGAAAGGGAAGCTTCTAACTATGTAGGGACATGAGGTAGTGGTACCAGGCAGCGATGACAAGAGTATTCGTTTCACATAGCTACTTAGGAATCAGGGTCATGAGGCCATGCCTTGAATAGATGTCAGGAACATTCAAGCTTACCATCTAGCTACAATTGGGGCTGTTGTAATGGCATTTGGTGCAAAGGTGAAAAAAAGATGTAGAAATATGGAAGAATACATCCTGCTTTGTCAACATAATGACAAGTGATGTACAGACCCAGTTGTATGCTTTGGGCCTCGGGTTCACTGAAGCTCATAACCAGCTGTGTTATCTGTAGTGCCTGGAATTTTATCAGATATGACTTTTTTCATTAACAATGCCTGATTGCTGTTAATATTTCACATTATTTTTATTTGTAGACCTTGAAGAAGATTTTTCATCGACTTAGGTTTGAGAGAAAAGGCTATCTGCAGCAAACGATGGCGCTGAGGGGCGTTGGGTATCATCACGCCTCCATGTCCGTCAAGGAAAGGCAAGTGGTGGAGATGCTTTTCAGGATGGGATATATCAAGGTTGGTAAATTTGGATCAGTTCCCTTTTTAAATTTTAGTTTCTCCATGTATTTAATTAAAAAATACAGTGTACCTTTCACAAGGTTAAAATATATTGCATTGACTTACTCAGGGTCACTTAAAAAATGCTGCCATGGAGGTTTCCAAACAAGTAAATCAACCTGAACTGATAGCTGTAGAACTTTATTTCTAACCAAGTGTTTCTGTCCTTCAGATTAGCACATCATAGAATCACAGGATTGTAGAATCACTTAGGCTGAAAAAGACCTTTAAGATCATCAAGTGCAACTGGTAACATAGCACTGCCAAATCCACCACTAAACCATGTCCCTGAGCACCACATCTACATGTCTTTTAAGTACAGCTGTAAAATCAGTTGTGATGCTATTGCAATTTGTATTCCATAAAAGATCTATTGGGATGCAAAAGTTTAATATGCATATAGCATAACTGTATGAACTAAGAGTGAAAAGTGAAACATGTGTGCTCCTAGCTTGGTTAAACTCATCAGGTCTGAGTTTAGCTATGTGAAAAATGATAGAATTTCTTTTTATGGAAGTTGGATATTACACTGATATTACAGTCTTTTTTTAAAAAAATTGGATGTTGCCATTTCTAATCAAGATACTCATGTTTGATATTTTATAGGTTGTCACAGCTACTTCAACACTTGCTCTAGGAATCAACATGCCATGTAAATCTGTTGTCTTTACTGAAGACTCTGTCTTTTTAGATGCCTTAAATTACAGACAGGTATGGAACTAAACACTGACTTATTCCAAGAACAGTACAGAGGTGGCTGTTACCACACACATTCAGAAACAGCCCTTTTACATGAGTGTCTGGGCACATTCTGAGTTTAAGCTGCCTGTTTTGGTGACAGTAACAAGGAAGAGGAAGATTGCTGACTGGATTAGTAGGGAGACTTGATTTCCTTCCATCTGGGAGGTGGCACTCTGCACAGTACAACACAGCAGTGTGTAGATGAGGTTGCAGATGTGGTGAAGCAGAATGTCTGTGTTTGTGGCACAACCTTCTGGGTGGTGAGAGAATCTCACCTCTTGATTAGCTCCCTTCATTAGCTGCTTGTCAAACCTGAAGTACTGCCAGTTTACCCCTGGCTCAGGAGGCCATATAGGCTGGAGACAGCAGATGACATGAACTGGCAGGTAGCTCTCACTCAAAGCCACTGATCTCCTCTGGAGATGTGCATCTCCCTTCTGCTGCACATAAATGACAGCTGCTTTCTGGCCCCCATTCATACTCTCTGCTCTTCATTCATACCAAGACTACCTCTGCCCCAAATCTACCCAGAAATATTTCAGAGCTAAATGGATCTTGAAAACAAAGCTGGTGGGCAAGTATAAATGAAGTTAAAACTTACCTGGAAGAAATATAAATGTTAAAGGGGCATGTGAGAGAATGCAAGTACCCTGGACAGCGTTTAGGCCTTCTACTGGATTTGAGAGTTCACATTAAAGTCAATAAACCCACCATAGTTGGGTAACTTACTTTGGTAGTTGGTAACCATAGATGGTACCAGTACATACAACTTGAGTATTTTTTATTGTAAAACTGATTTCTTTGTTATTTTCATAATATAATTATTAAATAATTCATTCTTAGATGTCAGGACGTGCTGGGAGACGGGGGCAAGATTTGATTGGAAATGTGTTCTTCTATGATATCCCACTGCCAAAAGTTGAGAGACTTATGAAGTCCAACGTACCTCAGCTGAAAGGCCAGTTCCCTCTGACTGTTTCCTTAATATTGAGACTCATGCTGTTGACAGCAAAGGCTGATGATGAAGCAGATGCCAGAGCAAAGGTTTGATTTTTTTTTTTTAATAGCAATCTAATTAAATTAGAATGTCTTCTGAATATGAGCAGGAAGTGGAGCTCTTCAGAAGTAAGCACTCTGCCTCCAAATGAATTTCATACTCCACTGTACTGCTTCTAATACCAGTGCCATCTTCCCCACAGGACTGTACTGCCCCTTTTCATGCATTTATTCCCTGCAATAAACCACAGAATCATGAAGGTTGGAGAAGATCTCAACCTCATCTAGTCCAACTGTCCTCCTGCTACCCATATGCCTCACTAAACCATGTCCCTGAGTACTTCATCCAACCTGTCCTTAAACACCCTGAGGGACGGTGACTCCACCACCTCCCTGGGCAACCCCTTCCAATGCCCAGCCACTCTCTGGGAGAAGAAATGTTTCCTCCTTCCTAACCTGACCCTCCCCTGGCACAACTCCCAGCCATTCCCTCTCATCCTGTCACTGGGTATCTGTGAGAAGGGGCTGAGCCCCAGCTCCCCACAGCCTCCTTGCAGGGAGCTGGAGAGAGCAAGGAGGTCTCCCAAAAATACCATCAGAAAGAATGCTACTATCAGGACAGTATTTTTACTGATTCTCTTCTATTTTCACTGACCTGGAGAATCAGAAGTCTCCAATATTTAAAATTTCAGCTTTATTTGAGGAAAAGATATGAACAGACCCTTTGATAGGGATCTGCTATCACAGGTGAAACGGTGAGAAAATTCTACATATTACTTGTTTAAATCCACATAGTAACTCTCCTGATACAAAGAACTCTTATTCTTGCCATTTAATGCAGTCATTTAAGTAAACAACCTGTGTTGATGATTACAAATTGGTCAGATATTATTGTCATTATTAAGAAACAACCTTGTAATTATGAAGAAACTCTGACCCTCAGATGATCACATCCACTTCAGCATCTAGACTGGCATCTTCAAGGACTTGCTGGATGAATTCAGATGCAAGTCATCTTAAGGCAGCAGAGGAATTGGTAAACGTCTGTGTTCAATATTAAAATGGTATTAGAGTGTAAGGAATAATGCAAACCTTCCTGGCTTTAGTTCAATGATATTTAAATCCTTGTCTTCTAGATCCCTCTATGAATTTCATGTAATTAACTTTACAAACATCAGCAATCTGGAGGATGGAGTTTTTCTACAGCATTTCCAGGAGTTGGTGTTCAGCTGAAACTAAAATACAACATAAACCCCCATCCAGCATTTTTACCCCTAAAACCAGTTGATAAAAAAAGTATAAAAGCTGGATATTGAATTTCTTTCATGTTACAAGATCAGCATTCCCTTGGATTCCTAATGTCTGTCTCTTCCTTCTGTCTGTCCAGGCATTGTCAGTGCTGCAGCACTCACTGATGTCATTCAGGAAAGAAAGGAATGCTGAAATATTAAAAATTTATTTTATTTTTTCCTTGCAATTCCTTATCAAAGAGGTAGGTTTTTAACTTTTCCTTGTAAGTGGTAGTTCTTAAATCTCCGGATTCTCATTTGCTTGTGTTAGCATGCTTATGTGTAAAGAACTGTGTGTTATATTCCACAGTAACAGGCAACTTCTTTCTGTTAGAAATCTAAGGAAAGAGGTAAAAATCAGAGTGCTTTAAGTCTGAGGTTAACTGATCTATTTATGTTATGGAATAAATTCAGTAGGGAAAATCTTGGAGTAGAATCACAGGATGTGTTGGGTGGGAAGGGACCTTTAGAGGCCATCTAGTCCCACCCCTGCAGTGAGCAGGGACATCTTCACTAGAGCAGGTCACTCAGAGCCCCAGCAAGCCTGACCTTGAACGTCTTCAGGGATGGGGCCTCCACCACCTCCCTAGGCAAGCTGTGCCAGTGACCCACCACCCTCATTAAGAAGTAGAGTGAAGAACTACTTCCTAACATCCAACCTACGTCTCCCGTTTTCCAGTTTAAACCATCACCCCTCATCCTATCACTCCATGCCCTTGGGAACAGTTCTTCCCCAGCTTTTCTACAGGCACCTTTCAGGGACTGGAAGGCTGCTATAAGGTCCCCCTCAGAGCCTCCTCTTCTCCAGGCTGAATAAGCCCAATTCCATCTACCTGATTACAAGTTGATTAGGGAAGTAAGAGTAGTGTGTCTATACTGCACAGGAAAATGCCCCCATGTGAAATGATGTGGCTTTAAAACATGCTGTGTGGGGTATGATTTCTGAAGCACTGGCAGAGATTATATCTCTAAGAAAAGTTTAGGAAGAGGGTCTTGGAGAAGACTGAATTAGTGGTGTGTGTTTCCATAGTAATAGCATCAATTTGACAGGTACCCCCTTGGTATTTCTATGCATTGGGGTATTTCTGTGCATAGAGAACTTTTGGCTTATGGCCCAGAGCCACAGGCAGTGTGTAGATGTGATTCCATTAACGAGTCACCCCTGCCCACGTTTCCCATTCCTGTTCCCAGTGGAGCCCTAAGCACTGCTGCTGCCTTCTCTGCTGGGTGTCCCATGCACGTGAGACCAGGAGTCCCATACTCCCCTTGAAGAGAAGTTTGGGTATATATATATGTAAAGTGTAACTGTATAATGACAAGTCTCTGGATACTCCACTTTCTTACAGGGCACAATGTGGATATTGCTGATAGATGTGGCCTAGAACTTAGAGCCTTTAGTGGAGCTTGGTCCAGGAGTTTGTCCTGTTGTTTTCTGAAACTAGTGACAGGACAAGGGCAATGGCTTCAAGCTGGCAGAGGGCAGGGTTGGGTTAGATGTGAGGAAGGAATTCTTCCCTCTGAGGGTGGGGAGGCCCTGGCCCAGGGTGCCCAGAGAGGCTGTGGGAGCCCCTGGATCCCTGGCAGGGTTCAAGGCTGGGTTGGATGGGGCTTTGGGCACCCTGGGCTGGTGAGGGTGTCCCTGCCCATGGAAGGGGGTTGGAACTAGATGATCCTTGAGGTCCTTTCCAACCCAAACCAGTCTGTGATTCTAACACCCAAACATCTTGCAGCAGCACGTTTGACAGATCACTGCTTGCTCTGCTTTTGTTCCATCAGACACTTGAGTTAATAGATTTCTTTTCATAAAAGAAGTTAAGATCTGTGCTTTGAACAGGGAGCTAGAAATCTCCCATGGAATTCCTCAAATACTTAGTGATGTGTTTTTCAGTGAGGACAATATTTTTGTGTTTTAGTGGCAATGGAATGGTCCCAATCAGTACCTGTGCATGAGGTTGAATGTCTGCTCTGAATGCCAGCACGCTGGCTCTGTGTCAGATCCAAGTTCACCTTTCACAGCTCTGCTTTTTTTTTTGCTTTTAAATAGTGCTACTTGGACCAGAAAGGGCACCCCATAGGATTTGCTGGGCTTGTCTCACACTTGTACTATCATGAACCTTCAAATTTTGTTCTGGTGAGCTTCCTTAGGAAAGGCTTATTCCACAAACTGTGCCGGCCCATTAAAGGTAAGCACGGCTCTGCACGGTGACTGCAGCCTGTGACAGGCTCTGCAGCCCCAGCAGTAAACTTTCTGGGGGTCTTCCTGCTGCTGCCACCTTTTGCTCACCTTCCTCCTCACACCCCTGTCTCTGCCTCAACCCACACTGCTGCTTCTGCCTGAGACAGTCAGGGCACGTGTGTGGCAACGCTAGTGTCAGGAGCCTGAATGGACTGTTTGGCAGGTGTTCTCATGAGGTAAAAAGAATGCTGCGCATGGAAAAACTAATCATTCTAACTCCAGAGCAAGGTCTGAATGCCATGCAGCAAATAAGATGGATGGCCACTCTGAATAGCAACAAGTTTAAAAAATGAAGTGCTATAAATGTCATTACAAGAGTGTGCTGTGATAGGCTGCAGAATGGGAACATGCAGGAATACAGCATTATTCTGTCTGTGCCAGTTGCTTCATTACCATGCGGTTTTGGATGTAAAGTTTATCTTTATACAACAGCTTTCCATAACATCTATCATGACAGTGAAAGCAGGGAAGGAAACTCCTGAAGAGTTGTTTATTTTAAGTAAAAAATAATACTCTATTTTTCTTTCTTTTTTTAATTGCACTTTTTTATTTAACCCAAATACTTTCTCTTCTGACACAGGCTCAACTGTTTTTTCAGAAGATGTCCTGGAAAAGCTAGTGCTCATTCTAGCCAACCTGTTTGGGAGAAAATACCTTCCAGCCTGCTCAACAAAATATAAATACACATTTTGCCAGTCAAAGGTAGAGAAAGCATTGGTCTTTACTGTAATTTGTTGTGTACCACCTCAGTGAGCTTCTTTCCTTTGGCCAGTTAGACTGGTGTCACTGGGACAGTACAGTAGTCTGCTAGGCCAGGAGGTGGTTACCCACCTAGCTGCTCTTTTGCTCCTCCATCTCAGCAGAATAGGGGAGAAAAATAGGATGGAAACAAATGCTCACAGGACAAGACAAGAACAGGGAGATTGCTTACCAGGTATGATCACAGGCAAAACAGCCTCAATTTGTGGAAAATTAATTTGTTGCAAATTAAAATGGATTTTGGTAGTGAGAAACAAAAAAGTTCACTGCCTCCTCCTGTCCTTACCTTTTCTGTTGCTCCTGACCTCTTTACCTGCTCCCCCCTGCCCCAAGCACTGCAGGGATGATGAGAAATGATTGTGGTTGATTTATTCCCAGCTTGCTCTGCCAGTGCTTCCTCCTCATCCCTGCATCAGTGTCAGTCCTCTCCATGGGCTGCAGTCCTTCAGGATACATCTGCTCTGGTGTGGGCTCACCATGGGCTGTAGCTCTTTCAGAGAACGTCCAGCTGCCTTGGTCTGGTGTCCTTCACAAGCTCCAGTGTGGACATCTGCTCCAGCATTTCCATCTCCACTGGGAGGGCTACAGGGAAACCTCTGCTCCACTGTGATCTCTTCTCTAGGCTGTCGGGGGAATCTCTGCTCCACCACCTGGAGCACCTTCCCCCCAGCATTACTGCTGCTGATTCTCACTCTGTGGTATTTTGGACCTTTAAGTCTTCAGAGAAGTGCTGAACCTGAGGGCTCAGCTCTGTCCCATGGTGGGGCCACTGGAGCTGGCCCTGTCTGTCACAGGACAGCCCTTGAGCCCTTCTCACAGCAGCCTGCTCTGAACTGCACACCCCCCAAGCTCCCCCTCCCACCAACACCTTGCCACCTACACACAAGTACTACAATAACAGTAAAGTCCTTCCTGGGTGGAAATATTGAAGCCTTGATTTAACAGCAGCAGCACTGGCGTGTGAGGGTAAGTGAGGGGTCCTGGAAGGCCCAGGTAGTGTTTGGGCAGGGACAAATGATGACACAGTTACTGTGTAGGTATATGAGCAACACACCATTTCTTCATACACAACTGGGGCATCTCTTCCCCAAATGGCAGTTTACTTTTGTCTCCTTACTCTGCTAGAATTCTCAGTCTACAGAGCTGCAGCTTTTAGTGACATGTACCAGTGACCCATGGGGACACCAGCATGCTGTGTCATGCTGTGGACTCAGGGCTTTTTCCACAAGTAGGATGATGTTAGCAGGGCAAGCATGAACATCAGTCATGCACAGCTCACCCACCCTGTGTGCAGGAAGAAGGAGAAACATTTGTCATACGCTCCTCTTGGCTCTGCTATGCCAAGCCTTAAAATTCTGGAGGTACACCTGGAACAACAAAGAAACCTTGTCCAGATGAGGATGTGGCTGGTTCCCAGCAAGCATTCCAAGGGGAAAAATGTAATTTATTTCTGAGAAGGGGTTAGTCATGCAGGGAGGATTCCAGGCCTGCCATGGCTAATGGCAGCAAAGCACCCATGGTGCTGGTAGAGACCTGCTGAACACCAAGATATGGGGAACACCATCTGGGAAAGGCAGCCCTTCAAAAGCCCCTTTTTAGCTGGATGAAGTGTCTTTAATAGCACTGCTTGCCAAGTACTTTGAGTAAAAATCCAGGACTTTTATACTTCTCTCCCCTGCCTTTTCCTGCTTGAAATGTGTGTTCACTTTTAAGATCTGTTGGTTGTAGATGGCCAGGCAGTCTGATGGAGCTGTACTCTTTCCTTCTGCCTACTAACGGGCTACATGTGTACTAATGCTTAAATACATGCCAGGCTAGAACTGTTCTTCTTCAGAAATCTACCTGTTATTTCAGGTCTTTCTAGAAGAACTGCCAAAAGACTTTGCAGATGCTGTAAGAGAGTACAACACCAAAGTAAAGGAGAACTTTGCTCAATTCCTTCTGTCAACTGCCAGGCTGGCAGATATGGAACAGGAATACAGGCTTCCACTGTCAAAGACAGGTAGGGAGTGAAAAATTAATGCATATTTGTTATTTGTGAAATTGATTTTATTTGGAACCTTGGGTTAGTTCTGATTTGGTAAAGAAACAATTGTGACTTAAGCCATGCAAGTAGAGACATACACTTTCTATTTGGCTTGTGTTTTACAAGCACTGTGGGTTATACTGTGTATGGTAGATGCCTTGTACAGGAAAAGGATGATTTTGGTTGCTATTTTATTGTTTTGTAGAGGAAATAAAAATCAAAGGGAATGATTTATAAAAGGAAAATATATTAAGTGTAATTATTGACTAAAAGCATTTTTAACCATCAATGCCTTTATGGATCTTCAGATGTCTGTGCTACTTGAGTTGCCCTCAGTCTTATAAAGATTAGATTTTTTCAAGATCTGAACAGCCTTAAACTTGAAGTGACAGAGAACACTGTACCATTTGTTAATCTAACAAGTTACTTATGCCAATGAGTGATGTCCAGTGACCAAAGCAGCACAGAGAGGCACGATTATAAATCTACCAATCAGCTAGACTGCTGTTGGGTGAAAAATATTTCACTACTGCATAATTTCATGTTACTTCCTGGAAGAGAGATACAAAAGCAACATAAGATACTGTTCCTCTAGCAATGACACACTTCAAAAATACAGATAAGGAAGCCCTCTAGTTAGAGCAGACAGCTGTATGTATTCATTCAGCCTCCTTCCTACACTGGTATAGGGGGTTCTGTTGTCTCTGCAAAGCAAGCTGAACACTACCTTTGGCTGGAGATGGTTAACAACCATTTCCAGGTCTGGTGCAGAGCCCTGAAAGATGCTGGGTAGTGGGGTAACTTTAGCAATACTTGGTGAAATCACGGTTTTGTCACATTCAATTTAAGATTGCTTATTCTAACTAGGGAGGAGCCTCACACCTGGATCTGCTACCTGGAAAATGTAGGACAGGAAGAGCTGTAAATCCCAGGATGATGGGATTCCATATTAGAAGAGCAATGCAGGGACTGCCTCATGTTTTCAGAATATACATTCCTATCTGTGTATATCAGTGTTGCTAATACTACTTCTACTCAGGATGGGAGCTGTGGGAATTGAATTTCCTATTCTACTTGAAGGGGAAAGCTGCTGCTTTAAACAAGAGCTGTAACATGGTTGCACTCACCCGTTTTGCTGAAGCTCACTTGGAAAGAAATGCTTTCCAATAGATTACAGAAAAAGAAATGTGAGATCAACCCACTTCCAGTTCCAAAGGTGGGAGAGACTTTTGGACTTGCTGTAACTTGGGGAAAAACTGCAAAAACAAAACATGCCTCAGGCTTCTGAGCTCTTTTTCCAAATGTCACAACCTTTAACTGCAGCAGACTCACCAGAACACAGAGCAGGAAAGGCTGCAGCCTAAGGATAATTTGGAAAGAGAGAAAGGAAGAAAAAGCTTCTATCTAGAAAAGCAAAATCCAAAGTACAAATGACTTTGTGACTACACAGGTACAGAGGGTGACTGAAGTGACATACGCCAACTGAAATGCTGTGGTGGGGTAAGAGCAGGAATCCATCCTGTGCTGCATAAAGCAGAGGGCTCGCTGGTGACAGCTTTCACCCTTAAGCCCCAGCAGTGCCTCAGGTAGCAGAGTCACTCTTCAGAGCCCCATGCCTCAAGAAGAACATTGCCTGGGAGTCCCGAGGCTAGGAACAAAACCAGCAGATGTTAAGCTATCAAGACTTGTGACTGCAGTTTGAAAACCCCAGGTTTTCTTCAGCAGAGGACAGAGTAAAAGGTGGAGGTGAAACACATCTCACAATAGTAATGATGCCTTTGGTTTTGGGACAGCTCTGTGCTAGCACTTGTGGCTACCGCTGAGTGGAGGACTGGGGGCACGGAGGTGTAATTACTGTCCCCACTAGAGAGCTTTCGGAAACGCTGGGGTGGGTTGTGTAAAGGTTCTTTGGAACAACAGAAACAAACGCATATCAAGCAGGATTAGACTTTAGCAGCTTAACTCCTCTTCCTATTGCTGCCTGCTGAGCTGCAAAGGGAGCTGGGACCCACACAGCTTACACTGCACCCAAACCTTCTTCCCTAGATTTCACACCTAAGAACTGGCACGGCTCCCAGCTAGCGTCTTACCTCATAGACACCTCCAAACGTGTATCTGCCATCTCCCCTTTTGCCAGTTTATCTGGAGTGGTTGACAAGAGTCTGTTTCATGGGAGGATCATTAATAAAGTAAGTGGGGTTTTTTTTTGGGGGGGAGAGGGCAGGATTTTATTACAGTTCAGTAATATTTCTTATCTTATTACAATCTTCTTGTTTCTCTGTAAATTGACAGCTCTGGGGCTCAAATAACTCAATCATCAGCACTGAGTAGCATCCCTTATCACAGCACAAGAATCAGAATGGATGCAGAAAAAGATTATCTGTAAAAAGTTTGCTTTCTTGCAAGGTCCTCCTGACTCTGAAACAAGTACATTAAGATTTCAGACTCAAACCCCATACCCCAGGTCTTTTATTTTCTCCACACTGGGAGTTTCATTTTGGGTTTGTTTTTCCCCAAATCAATCACACAGCCTCCAGGATCCTAGCAAAAGGATGCATGATCGTATTGATCATTTCTTCTCAGCTAGGATTTCAGCGATGATGCTACACAGCATACAGATTAGTGTAACTGTGATATACGTTGACATGGTTACTCTCAGCTTGCACTTTCCTGCCATCTTCTACACGGGCTCTGTGGCATCAGTGATTTATTCACAACCCTGTCCTGTAACAGAAAACAGTCCTACAACTGGGGATTTGAAATTCACCTTCACCCTTACAGTGCTCCATGCTTAGGGTTGTTCATGCATTCAGAGCATCACCGAGAGTCTGAACATACAATCCATGTACATGGAAGGATCCTTGTCTAAAGCCCAAGAGAAATCAAGCTTTAAAGTACTCAGGACAGCCCCGAGCTGCACTGGCAGGCATCTGGTGAACAAACTTTCCTGTGTGTCTCTAATGGATTTAGGCAGGTCTTGGGAGTGGCCCAGGATTAGAAGCGAGAAACATCCCTGCTGTGCGTATAAAAGCACAAGGTTGACCAAACAGGCATGTAAACAAAGCCACACTGGTTACTCAGCAGATACTTCCTGGTGGTAGTTGTTTTTTCTTTCAGGCTGTCTTCCGTTCCCTGGGAATTAACATCACAAACTGCCCCCTTCTTCATTTGGAGAAGTACGATAACCAAGGCAGGAGGCAGCCGCTCAACGCGTACGCGCTGGACTTCTATAAGCACGGCTGTCTGGCTGCCCTGACAACCGACAACTGGTACGTACTACCACTGCACGTACGGTCCAACCACAGTGGTGTTTACAACAAGGTACATTAGGACATCTTTTGAAAACCCACTTTGTAGGGATGGAATAGTTGTTAAATAGGATTAGACAGAGTATTTTAATGAGGGTGAAACACAGAGTACATTAAGTCCCGTGGCTGCAAAGTGTTAATTGGGCATTGAAAATGGCACTTGTAAATGGGGAGTCTTGACTTCGGCAGCACAGGTTGTCATGGCCAGATGATGGTGCGATCTCAAATGCTTTCCTTGCATGCCGCATGCAAAACATCATCTCTTTCCTGGTACAGGAAGACCTATCACCTCAGAAACCTGACTTTTACAGCAGCAAAGCAAAATTTGCCAGTAATTCAGTATTTGTATCAGCATTGCTTTGATGCTTCCTCTTTTCCTCAGCTTTTATAAGCGTCTAGCAACCTGTCCTGGTAATTCAGTGACACTAGAATGTCTCTTTAAAAGAAACAAACAAAACCACCCAGAAACTCATGCCCAAGCTGCCATACCACATCACAGTCTCATGTTTAAGAGAGGAAAGTCACACATACCACAGGCTCCTGCATCACTTTCAGTCTGGCTTTTCCAGGGCTGGAACTTTAATCTTGCCTTTTGTGCTCTCTCGCCTGCTGCTTTCACCAGTTCAGCTCCTCCTTTGAGCCATTTCTGTCTATTTTTTGACCGAGGCCTTGAAATCCCTAGTCGCTCACATTAGGGAATTTCCTCATCTTTTTGATTGGGAAAACAACTGAAAAAAAACCCCAAACAACCCAAAACCTTCTGAAGACCCTTGATAGACCCCCAAATAATCTGAGATGCTTTCACCTTCCTAATTAAGCAATTTATAAACTGCCTCAGTCTCCTGGTTCTCCTTGGAAGCTATAGTCGAGCTTCGCTTTTGCTCTTACCATCCCCTACTCTCTCCAGTCTGACAGATGCACCTGCTGAACGTGGTATCCTGTTATTTTCAGTTATCACTTTCAGCTTGGAATCTCACTGGCCTTCTGTAACCTCCTTCATGAAGCCCACCTCCCTACAAACTGGCCTGTGGCTCTTAACGAAGCCATTCACAGATCTGTTTCATTCCCAACCTCAGCTCAAAACCGCCCAACTGCCAGCTCCCTCTCCCAGCTACTCTGCCAAGGAGCTTTGTTTTGCTGTAACACTCAGAGCCAGGAACATTTACCTGGGGGTAAGAAAGCACTCTGCCCCCCTGGGGGGCTGTGGGGAGCACAATGTGGTACCTGCGTTTCTGTCAGCTTTTCCGGGAAGATTCTCGTTGGAACAATGAGATGACACAGTCTGTGCACCGTTATCAGTCACAGAATCACAGAGCTGTAGGGGTTGGAAGGGACCTCAATCAGAGCTGAAGGGGTTGGAAGAGATCATCAGGTCCAACCCCCTGCCAAAGCAGGGTCCCTAGGACATTTCACTCAGATAGGCGTCCAGACGGGGCTGGAATCTCTCCAGAGAAGGAGACTCCACACCCCCTGGGCAGCCTGGCCCAGGGCTCCCTCACCCTCACTGGGGAAAAGTTCTTCCCCAGATTGGGGGGAACTCCCTGTGCTCCAACTTGCAGCCATTGCCCCTTGTCCTGTCCCCACAGACACTGAAAAGGGGCTGGCTGATTCCCCTGCATCCCCTGCTTAAGATAATTATGAACATTAATTAGGTCCCCCCTTAGTATTCTTCTCTCCAGGCTGAACAGCCCCAGCTCCCTCAGCCTTTCCACACAGGGGAGATGCTCCAGGCCCTTCATCATCTCCTCAGCCTCCTCTGGACTCTCTCCAGAAGATCCCTGTCCTTTTTATACCAAGGCGCTCAGAACTGGACACAACACTGCAGGTGGGGCCTGAGCAGGGCAGAGCAGAGGGGGAGGATCCCCTCCTGTGACCTGCTGCCCACACTCCTCCTGATGCCCCCAGGATCCCATTGTCTCTCTCAGCCCCAGGGCACACTGCTGGCTCATGGCCACCCTGTCACCCACCAGGACCCCCAGGTCCTTCTCCACACAGCTCCTCTCCAGCAGCTCATCCCCCAGCCTGTACCGATAGAAACGGTTGTTCCTTCCCAGGTGCCAGACTCTCCACTTGCTTTTGTTGAACCTCCTCTGGTCTCTCCCTGCCCAGCTCTCCAGCCTGGCCAGGTCTCTCTGGATGGCAGCGCAGTGTCCTGTGTGTCAGCCACTCCTCCCAGCTCTGGATCACTGGCACTTGCTGAGGGTGGATGCTGTTCCCTCATCAAGGTCTCAGTGAAGGTCACACCAGCAGAGTTTGGCACCAACTCCACACCACCAGGAGCTGAGTAAACTCTCTGACTTTAACATCACGTTCTTTGGTTCTATCAAGCTGGTCTAGGGGCAGTCATCCCTGCCCACGGCAGGTCCCTTCCAGCCCCAAACAGGCTGTAATTACACTCCTTTCAACACAATACTGATGGTAATTTGTTGCAAACGTGGTACTTGTCATTACTAGGAGTGGAGTTTATTTCCTTTTGACAAAACATAGGGTGGTTTTCACCTGCAGGAAGCTCATGGGGTGTCCTGCTCAGCGCAGCCAGGAGACCTGCCTGGAGCCCAGCGTGTGACAGGCCCAGCTGAAACCACATTCCCAAACCCCAGCAGTAACTCTGCCTTTCTGAGTACCACTCGCCAGGCTGCCACAGTCAGTGTCACTATGGAAACATGTGCCTCGACAGCATCGTTATTTCACACTTACAGTTACTCCACAGCTCTTCCCACTGAACTAACAGCAGCCTTTGAGGCCAGGGACCCTGCTCCCCACATCCTTACCCACCCCAGGTGCCGGGGGCACTAAAGGCGAAGCAGGGCCCTACAGTGCACAGCTATTGGATTTGTTTCTTTCTTTAGGTTAAACGAAGGCGATGCTTACTACGCACTCAAGGACTTCTCACTCCTTATCAAGTCTATTGGGTATGACAAAACTTGTGCTTTTTAATATAAGACACATTAGTTTATCTTTAAAGCAACTTAAAATGAAACATTTTGGGTTTTTCTTTAAACAGAACATCGCTGAGTGAGCTGTGTGATGATCCAAACGATCACGTTCTGTTGGCGTTTCAGCAGCTGGGTGAAATCTATGACAAGAAACTGCAGTCTGTCAGCTGAAGGGAGCGGGCAGAGGAACGGCGCTATGTAAATACTGCATGGAGCAGCTGCCTGGTCAGTTAGGAAGGGCCTAGACCTGAGCCAGCAGATGTGCTTCATAATAAAGCTTTACTAATACCCAATATTAGTAACACAAAATTTACTTAATCTTTGCTCGTGGACATTTCAGTGGCTCCACTGTCAACTAAATGATTGTTTCCAGTAGATTCCAAACCCAGGTTGTTGCACCCACCTTCCCCCTGCACTTCTGAGGCAAGGATATGTATGTCAGGACAAATGTCACAGGTCTGGCAGCCAGTGGGATCAGCCTCTCCTTCCAGCCCCTTTGTGAAAGATGCTCAGAAACTACTTTGGCAGTTATAATTAAATGAACTGTTCTGATTATCTTCCACTGCTTTAACCTATGACATACTACCTTCAGGAACCCTTATAGATGCTTTTAAATTGGTCTGCAATTTTAGTCTACAAAATTTTGAGTATAAAGATTTTATATTATTACAGTGAAATCTGATTAATAAAATACTTCAACCATACATAGAATTGCTCCATTTTTCACCTCTTGTATCCTTAAGAGTCAGAAGGTTCAGGACACCCCTAGCACACATGTCAGTAAGTTCTTTGCAATACAAATTTAGTTTACTTTTTTTTTTTCCTGGCAAGAGCAAAGTTTGGTGAAAATTCCTCAGTTTAGCACTAAATATTTGTCTATTTGTTTGAAAATATAGATACACACAGTGCAACGTTCAGGTAACCTAAGGCAACAATGCCCCATCCCTGGGGGTGTTGAAGGCCAGGTTGGCTGGGGCCCTGGGCAACCTTGTGTAGCTCCAGGCCTGGAGGTTGGTGTCCCTGCCTGTGGCAGGGGGTTGGAGCTCTGTGATCCTTGGGGTCCCTTCCAACCCAGACCAGTCTGGGATTCTATGAATGAGGCTGTGATGACAACAGTCCTCATGCCCATGTATGGCTTTAGAGTGATGACCACAATAGTGATGCTATTCTCTATGGGTGATGAGCAAAGCATGCAGCAAGGACAAATCCAAATCCCATTTCCTCCAATCAGCTCTGGTGCTCATCTAGCCACCGCTAACAAAGTCTCTTCAGGCAGCATTATACATGCAACACGTTGGCAGGAAATCCTGGGGGCAGGGAAAAAGCTGTTTGGAGTCAGGAAGTGATGCTGTGCTACCATCAACTGACTTATAACTCCTTCCTTTCAGCTTGATGTGTGAAGCAACACAAAGATGTGGGACACAGCAGTAGGACAGACTGCTTTTTTAACTCAGCTTGGACAGCAATCTATGCTTTACTGCCTGGCAAGTCAAGCTCTACACAGATAAATCTTGCACAACTGTTCCTCAACCAGGGCAGAAGTGACCCATGTTCCCATTTCCCAATATAAATGGAGTATTCTGTTTAGCTAAAACACAATGAAGTGACCAAGGAATAAAGTTGGGAATTGGCCCTACAGTGTTCTCAGTTATGTGACACACTCAGTACCTACCTAGGTGGACTGTAACTTTCCTGTCACCTCTTGTAAAGAAAACATCCTGCTTACTGCTCCTCTCCCCTGTAAAACCTTAATGCTGTGCTATGAAACCCTCAGGACAGCAACCTGCTGTGCCTAAAAAGCGGTCCTAGGTCTGGACAGAACTCACCCCCAACAATTTTAGCTTGGAGTGCACCACAGTCTGTTCATCTTTTTGTTGTTTTATAATGATTCCTGTTCACTGAAAGAAGTATATCTGCTTTAAAGTTTAACTTTATCAAGCTGTCATGAAACAAGAAATGACAATCTATCAAAGAGAAGCAATTTTATGAAACTCAAGAGGGTTTCTGAGCAGCCCTAACTCACTAAGAAGGGGTTTCTGTCACTCTAGCAGAAAACATTTTTCACAACCTTCTGGCAAAAAACCTTACAGATGCCTTCTGTGTCTCTCTAAAACTGTCTCATTTCATCTTCGTTATAGTGAGATCGACCTCAGTCCACGGCACACTTACACTCGGCCTTTGCCTTCCAGTAATTCCCCTCAACACCTCTTGAACACACCAGGAGAGCATGGCAAAAAGAGAGAAAAGTAAAACCATTAACAGAAAACCAGAAGACAGTAAAGGAGAACTCTCACCACCTTCCTTACTATAATGCAGGTGCAAAGGGAAGATTAGGAAGCTTTATAAATTCTAGAGCCTATTTTTCAGCAGATTAAAGAGAGGAATGCGTTACCGTGGAAAAACAGAGGCCAAGAATTTAACAGAAATCAAATTAAAATTAGGTCAACACTTCCTGAACCAAGAATAATAGTATTGTCTCCCAGTAAGTGTATTGGTAAAGCCTCATAGAGATTTAACTGGGGTATTTCTCCTATGAAGTTAGGTATTTTGGAAATTTTTAAAAAGTGGAAAAAAGGTAAGGGTTGTGTCTCCAGTTGCCAGCAAAAGATTTGGAAGGGATATTAAGCATTCTGATCTAATACTTGCTAGCTGACATATGTATCTAATGCAGCATTACTTTAAAATCTGGCAGGAACTTTTACTGGAAAGCGAAAGTTAAACGAAACAGAACTTTAATCTGAAACAGTGGAAGAATGCACAATTCTCTCTCAGATGCAACAAAACAGCTGAAGTGGAAAAGATGTTGGTCTTAACCCTCCCTTTATCTCCTACCTCTCAAACTCAGCCTCCAAAGAGCTCTAGGAGCACTTCTAGTGAGAAGTGCTTTTTTCCTTCTTTTTGAAAGGATAAGAAGTGGTTGGAAATGAGATTCACCTAATGCTTCCATCAAAACAGCCAGTTAGAATCTGTCCACCCATCCCTCCACTGCTGCCAAGAGGGACTGAAAATCATGGTGGTTACTTTTCATGAGGGTGACATTTCAGAAGCACAGCTGACACCTTCCTGCAGCGTGCAGCAAAAACACTGAGGTTGATTTTTCAGTTTGAAACACTTAAGAGAAATTACTGAACATACACTAGACATTGCACCTTCAATGTCCCTTACAAAACAACACAGAAAGAGGAAACAGCCAAATGAGATACAAGGGTTTTGGTAAAGCCTTTCATTGGCCCCAGCTTTCCCGATGGCTCTGCTTCACTCCCTGCCCAGGAGATGGAGGCTGTTGCCCCAACTCTCCTTGCACCTTTTACCCAAGCACAAGTGCTGCTATACCCAAAACACCCAGACCCTGCTTCCCATGCCTCCCAGAACCCACTGCCCAGGACACCTGAGTCCCCCACCACTGACACCTACCCCAGTGGCACTTCACAGACGGTCTGTGTTCTTAAAAAATACAGCGCATGTGGCCAACCATCAGCCTTTATAACCACACACCTCAGGGTTGGGTTGTTTCTTCAGTCATTTTTATAGTACAAACAAACTGCAGTACTCTGTTCTGTGATAAGCAATTGCATTTCTAACACAGATACACCTCACCCAGAAAGAAACAGGGAGAGTGCCAGCAGTAAATATCACAGCAACCCCCACTATTGGTTAAGTTGTTTTTATTTAATTAAGATTATGTGTTAAGTTTTATTTAATTAATTCCAACTTATTTATGTCTAGTTACCTTACATTTCCCTCTCTCCTCACGCCTCTGCTTTTCTTCTAGTAGTTATTTTATCTTTGGCAACAGAAAAACGTTCCGAGGTGCTGCTGGTATTGGTGGAGACAGAGGTTGGACTCAGCTGCTCAGGGTCAGAATCGCTGTCGCTTGGCCGTCCTCCTGCCTCACGGGCCCAGAGCACCGCACCTCCTGCGGACAGCCCCGCGCTCACGCCAGGGACAGGACACGCTGTGCTCTGGAGCGGGACGGATGCCGGTTCGTCTCCCTGCCCAGGCCAGGAACAGCTGTTTTCAGCCACAGTTCTGCTTTCTTCATCTTCTCCCTTTGCTGCTGGTTCTTCTGCTGCGGCAACAGGCTGAAGGGAAGGAGCACTCTCATGTCTGGCTGCACAAGTAACTGAACTTAAGGATTTACTGTAAGAATTACCATCAGCCACCACTTCAGCACTTCCCAGTGCCTTAGCTGAATTGGTGGGACAGAGTGAGCCTTCACACGGCGGGTGGTTACTCCTAGAAGCAGGCTCTGTGCTCTCCAGAGATGTGGCATTCCCCAGGTTCAGAGGAGCTTCATGACATCTCACTGGCTCTTCTTCCACTGTGTTGGTACCATTTCCAAACGGAAACGTGGAGGAAGCCAGCGTGTCTGAGGTGTTTCCAACAGCACCTCCAAATGAAAACCCTGACGAAGAGAACGGGAAAGGGCTATTTCCAAAGGTAAACATAGAATACCCAGGGGAAAGGAGGGGCTGGAAGAAACCTTTCCCCCCAGCTGCACTGGTGGTTTCTGAAGTGCCGCAAATTAGAGATGTGCTGGGTTTGGAAGCAATTGTAGAAAGGGTTTTCCCTCTTGAGCGAGTGCTTTTGTAGGATAGCTTCTCACATTGCCTGGCAAATGAGGATAACGGTAAAACCTCAAAAGTATTGGTGACTCCCAGCCCCCCCAAACAGCCTCCTTCTGAGCTGCCAGAGTGAAATGAAAAGCCTGGCTTCTTACTGTCTGCTGAGTCTAAGTTAGGACTGGTTGAAGCATCAGAAACTGTGGCTTTGGTTACAGGACTGTGGTTTCCAGATTTGGTTTCGTCCTGGTTATCTGTTTTATCCACATGATCACTTTTCCCCAGATAAAACTGAGGGAAAATGTATTTCCTGTCTTTCTTTTTAAAGGAAAACACACGTGTGTCTTTAATCGGTGCAGGAAATAAGTTGTCACATGTGGGGAAAGCAAAATGTGAAGCAGAAAGCCTCTCTCCAGAAACACCTTCAAAGTCTGAATTCGAAGCAGTAGCAGCTACGGATGCTGCTGGGTTTAAGTTGGTTGATGTGCTAGAATTTTTGTCTGTTTCACTAGAAATAACTGATGATGCCTGCACTGGCAATTTTTCTTTCATCGCTGAGTCTTTAGATTTTTCTGATGAAGCTGGAGTGGTTGCTTCCTGGGAGCTTCTCTCTTGAAATGATTTTAAGTCACCATTTGTCTCAGAAGAGTTTGTATTTGTGGATGGGACAGAGTGATGACTGGTTCTGGAAAAGCCTCTCTCAAAGCCATTGGATTTTTGCAGGGTTCCCACCTTGCCTTTGTCGGTGTCATTTGCTTTGGTGAAGCCCACAAACGGATTTTCTGAGGTCTTGTCATTCAAAGCCTCAGCAGCTACAGATTTATCCTTTTTATTTGCATGTGAAGTCTGTGTCTTGACCTCATCAGGGGGCTTCTGACATCCCATGTAGTATTTGTAACGTAACTCCTACAATTACAGCAAAACACCCATTAAGCAGAAGGGCATTTGTGGATTCAGAGGTCAGAACACTCAAATATGATCCTAAGACTGAAAAACAGAGGTTTTTGTCTATTCCATAGCATTCCTGATTACTATTCCACTGCTGCTTGAAAGCAGTGGAACACATCATGAAGAAAGTTCTTCAAAAGCAACTGAACCCTGATTGCAAGGTAGGTTTTGAACTAGGAGACTACAGAAAACTGCCCAAACCAGAAATAGCTCCCAACACTACCTTAGGTATTAAGTGACAAATTCTCAAATTGTCATAAAAAAATAACCACCTGGAACTGATTTAGGTGGTAGGGTTGTTCTTTTACTAGATGTAATAACTACATAAACTGTGTTCTCAATGGGAATAGAAACCAGATGTTCTCCAAAATAACACAGCAGAAGAAAAATAATTCTATATTTAAAGGGCCTAAGCAACTCCTTCATTTAACCATCTGCCTATATTCACTCAGCCACCCACGCTGAGCTGCTATTACATGGAAAAAACCCATCTAGTTTGCTGGGAATGAAACAAAAAAGAATTGGATTCAGCTTCACATCAAATTATCTGGAATTTAGGTAGTCTTAGAAGAGTGAATTCTTCAAAATCCAAACACAGGCAGATTATTTCCCCTTCAAACGGCTTATTTAGATTAGAAAGCTACAGACGTGACTCAAAAAGCCACGCTAAATTGTAAGCATCTGATGTGAGTAGTAAGATTAAATTCCAGTTCTCTGAAGAAAAGAGTAAAATCCTGACAGCTTTAATAACCTAGTCAGGTTTACATTCTACAATTAGAAGGTGCAAGAGGTTATACAAGCTTATTTAGGAAAACATGTCATAACAAAGAGTAACTGAACTGTACTTACACCAGATGCTCAGTCATACCTCGTGACTCATGTTCTGAAACGCTGACATTCCCGACACTGACATCAAGCGAGTGCAGATCCTGCTCCCGTCTGCCAGCATCTCCTCCTGGTCTGCTACGGGCTGAAAGATGTTTTGCAGCAGACATTAGCGTTCATTTTGATAAGGAAAACCCAAGGAAACAGCAAGGCCTTGCAGCCCCCTGCTCAGTAACTTACAAGAAAGGTGCTGGGGCTGTTCTTCTGCTCCTGCCACTGATCTGTGGTTCTGTTAAAGAGAGGATTTTCTGCTGAGTCCTCTTTGCCTCCAGGAGGCAGATCTATTAGAAAGGATACAAGAATACTGATGGAGAGCATACTAAGTATGGGAAATACCAAAAGGTTCCCATGCATCCAAACACAGATTCCAACAAACAACAAAAGCATATAGCCCTAAGCAAGGCCCCAGTACTCATCCAAACTTCTGTGATACAGAGCAAGAAGCCTGCATCAGAAGTTTCCAGAATTCCTGGAGAGGCCTCCCAGACACACCACCAATCATTTTCCCCTAAGGGGTAAAAGCAGGTAATTAAGATTGTAGCTAATGGCTGTGTAATGCTACAGCTGCTGCCCATCTAGTAGAGGATCACACTTCCAGAAGCAGCAATACTGGCCCTATGGGAAAAGTATGACAACACCTCCCCCCACTTTCCAAAAAACACAGCCTGGGGACTGTCTGGAGAAAGCACATTCAGAAAAGGCTTTTAAAGGCCCTTGATTAATTTATCCATTAATATGCTCAGCTTCTGAATATTTGCATACTTTTGTCATGCAAAGTGTTCAGTGATTAGTATTTTAGTAGCTAGCAATCAGTTCCAAAAGTTGCAGGTTCTTAAGAGTGACTTCCTGAATCTCATCCTCTATTAAGTGGCTCTCCCATACCTTTAGCACTGCCTACATTAACAGGCACTAACTTCAAAGCCAAGATGTCATTGACCACAGGTTTGATATCCATCTTCTTTTGGGTATAGGCAGGTGCTTTTTCATAGCTGGATGCTATATTCATCAGGTCAAGCTGAGTTTTCATTCTGGAAGAGGGGGAAAACAAAACAACCCAAGTCAAACTTAAACACTTTTCTTAGGGCTCACATGCCTTCTGCTATTACTGAATTGAAATTAGCCTGTTTCTCCAGAGGGTATTACTAACATCAGTCTGAACTGCAACCTATTTTGAAGAACCCTATTTCCAATATTCTTTATTAAACTCTGCTTTAAAGTGGTAAGAAACGTAACTAAGCATCTTTAGGAAGAAATACGCTGGGTATGTGCACTGCAAACACAAAAATGAAGGCACTGCACAATCTCCATGCACACTCCTAAAGATTTCTGTAAGAGCTCCAGGCATGCTCCAGCACTCCCCAGTCTAAGTGAGATATGTACAATTCCCAATCACTAGGTAGTAAAAATTCCTTTACTCACTTTTAGTCAGGGGCCCAATTCAGCAGGCTGATTATCCCTAACCCCAGGTAGAAAGTCACCAAAATTCCTGACACATTTCCAAAAAAGTCTGGAATGTGGAGCATCCACAGTCTGAAAGCACTATGCTGTCTTAATTACTAAATATTAAGTTACTATATCTGGCCATAGCCAACGTCTTTAATCTTAAAATTATACTAGAGAACTAACAAAGCATAAAGAAAATATATACCTTGTATTCAAGCCACAGGCCACCTATAAATAAAACAAGAATTCGTAAGATATGAATTTTCCTCCAACTCTCAAGATATTATTGCTTTATCAGAACACTTTAGAGACTGAGCTCCCTGTCTTCGCTTCACAGAACTATGGGAAATAAACCCCTTAACATTAAAAAAAACAGAAGGAAGAAGAACAGCCAGACATATATTACAAAAAGCACGCCTGGGACAGTGGTATTTTGTGCTGAAGACCAAAAAAAAAAAAAAGAAGTCCTTGGGGAGCAAAGTGAAGGCATCCAAACCATGACTCATGTCCCACATGGTTATCTAATCCATTTCTGCTGCTGTGGTATTTGTAAACATTCAAATGAAAGGCTGTTTTGCATTTCTCAGGGAGGGAAGCCTCTGCTGCTTGCTCTCAAGATGCTTATTACCATGAGATTACAAAAAGGAAATGCTCTTTTAGTTTTAAGTCAGCCAGACAAGGGCAGTATGAAGTGCACTGCCCCAGTGAGGCGATCCTGCCCAAGGAACAGGTGGTAAGTAGTAACAAACTGACTGGATTATAGACTAGCTGATTGCCCATAAAAACCCTGTGATCTCACTGCACTGACTCATAACACAGCAGCAAAACCTCACCTCACTGAGAGGAGCCGTGTACAGTTGTGGGGTGCAGGCGGGCAGGTGCCAAGGGTAAAGCATCCTGCTGACTGGGGTCAGAATATCTCTCCCCAAGGAAGGGGCTGCTTTACACTGGGTAAAGACGTTTTCCTTAATGAGCTATTACCAGAAACTGTGTCAAACTAAGTATTTTCTTGGCTTCTCGTATATCTGAAGGCAGGAAAGAGACCTGCTGCAGAAAACAGCGGTCTGCTGTGGTTTCTTAGGGAAGCAGAGGACTTGAAGTTCAAGGTGACACAATATTCAGTAGTTATTTACGTACTTGAGAAGTACAAAGCAATGGTGTTTGGCACGAGTGAGATGAAAAGGTCCACAGCAGCTTTGGGAACAGCAAAGATTAAGCTTGTGTTGTGGACTCCTCTAGCATCTACCTCTAGATCAGAAACAGCTCCCTTAAACGGTATGAGAAAGGCTTTCAGGACCTTGGATACACAAGTACACATGCACTGTCAGGAGTACCTAAGCTACCTTCAAATCAGCTGATGGATCTGTTACATACCTCAGTGCTTTAGAATCAGTACGAGCCCCTTACCTCAGGTATCCCACCACAGTGCTCCACTGCCCAGCACACATGTTACCGGTTCCAGCTCCAATTTTACTCCCAAAAGCATTTTTACTGGTCTTACAAGTTTAAAAATGCAATGGAAATACTTAATACACAAAGCATATGTCAGTCGGTATCAAAACCACACCCCAAAAAAGGTGAGACCATTTTGAAGGCAGTACTAGCAAACAACCAGTAACAACAGAAAGTCCATCACCTCCAGGAATCGCTGAGGATCACACTCATGGACAAGCTTTTCACAGTCCTTCAAAAAGCTCTCAATGGTCTTCTTGTGGGTCTCCTTCATTTTTTTCCAAATCTGAAACTCTTTCTCTTTTTTACTCCGATGGCTTTCCACCTCTTCTAACAACTGGCGTTTCTTCATTTCCAGAGTTTTAAAGATTTCTCCAAATTCCAGTTCAATTACCTCTGCATCATTGCTCAGCAGCAGCTAGAAGCACAAGAACACAAGGACAGATGAAACTGCAGTAGCAACGTCCAGAGTCACTTCCCTAACTACACTCAGAGCACACTGTGCCACGAGAAGCATCCGTATACCACATGTTCTGTCCTACCACGAGAGCAGCAACGACACATGTAAACAAATACGTATGTGGGTATGCATACACTTATAAAACAGTATCCAGCATCTGCAACTCACATCCATGTCATTCGGTTGACTTGCAATTTCATTCATCAGCTTCTCGTTTATTAGTCTCATTTTTTTCAGACTGCTGAAGAAGTTTAACTGCAAGACAATTGAAAGGCTTATTAGGACTTGATCCGCTCTGTAAGAGGCACACATTTTGGTGGTTACCTGGAATCCCAGGACGGGATGCTCCGTACAAGGTATGAAACAAAGCTTGTGATTCTAAACATCGCTTCCAAAACAACACCCAATGCTCTCCTGGATCACTGCTCGAGCATTCTGTGCCATTTCTCTTGCTCAGGGTCATGTTTTCAGGCTCACCGACAACGCATATGGCTGGAATGACTACAGGCTTACTTTAAAACTCTTTTCAGTTACTTTAAAAGTACTTTTTACCCTCTCCCTTCACAGATAAGGTCTCTCCTACTGTTAAGTTTTAATGCTATCATTCCAGTTTGACAAGCAACCATGGGATATTCACTTTTTGTTTATGCCTCACGCTGACAAAACGAAAGCCATCTGTAACTGAGTTATTTCTCTCTGGTCTTAAATTATCACTTGTTTTTCCTCCTCTGCCTCACAACAGTAAGTTTTAGGTATAAAGTCCAGCACAAGGACTATTTTCCTGTGGCTTCCTCAGGAACACTCATTGGGTGGGAAGGAAATCAGTGCAAAATCAACTTTTGGCTCGAAGAACAGTCAGTGCTGTAGTGAAACTTTTACACCCATACTCTTTCACTGCTCAACCAACACAGTTTCAACCACAATGCGGCAGAACTGCTGTATGACACCCTGCTCTGCACCCAATTCCCACAGGCCAGGAGAATCCCACTCCACCCACGCAGTAGCCACAACTACCACCACTACAACCTGCCAACCAGCCAGGCACTTGCTTTCTCCGTGCAAAGAGGAACACGTTCCAGTTTTACATTCATTAAATTAGTACTTACTTAAACACCTATTCCACAGTATGCAATCATCTGTGACCCAAGTTACCCGTGCCAGCTGGGTGAGGCCAACAACAAAGCATCTGTAGGTGTGTTTGTTTAGTTGTGGGGTTGGCTGGGGTGGGGTTTTTTTTTTTGTTAGCAGGCCTGGCACCTTTCTGAGCTTGGAAAACCTGCTCCAGGTGTAGGATACATCAGCGGGCTTGTCCAGCAAAGGCTGCAAGTCGCTGTATTAAAGGAAACCAACAAACACAAAACCAAAACACCCACCCTCTACTCCCCGGGTGCTTTGGTGAGCTGGGTTCAAATCTGCTAATACTGTAATGACATGCGGCAGGCCAGGTTTGTGGGCATCGGGGGAAGGCACACGCCGGCAATCCACAATCCCGGCTCAAAGCAGCGCTCCCCATCCCGCCTGCCCAACGCGCCCCGTCTGCCCCTGCTCTCTTAGGCCAACCAGAGCCCGGGGGGCGGTCGGACGGACGCCCTGCCAGACAGGCTGCCCTCCCGAGCGGAGCCCCGCGGCAAGGGGAAGCGTCGCGCTTACTTTTTCCTCCTGGTACACCGTGTCTATGAGGTTGACGGAGTGGAAGATGCCTTGGTGCTCCTCGGACACGCACTGCCCGCATCCCGCCTGGCGACACATCCGGCAGTAGAGCTGCAGCAGCCGGTTCGGATGCTTCTGGCAGGCTCCCCCGAGCGCCAGCGGGGACAGCAGGCCAGGCCCCTGCCCCTGCTCGGCCTCCTCGGCCTTGGCCGCCCCTACCGCCCCGGAGCGGTAGAGTTTGACCACTTCGGCCAGGGTGGTGTTGACGGGCAGCGCGGCGGCGCCGCCGCGGGGCAGCGGGCACAGCTTCCTGCACAGCGGGCACGACACTCGAGCGCCGGGCGCTTCGCCGCCGCCGCTCGGCCCCGGGCCGCCTCGGGAGAGCCGGGCCTGCCCCTGGCCCCGCGGCTGCTGCTGGTGCTGCTGCTGCAGGCGGGTGGCCTCAGCCGAGGCCAGGCACTCCAGCAGGCAGCCCCGGCAGAAGTTGTGCGAGCAGAGGGGCAGCGTCACCGGCTCCTCGAAGAGGGACAGGCACACGGCGCACGTCAAGCTGGCCTCCATCTGCCGCGGGCGAGCGGCCAAGGCCGACCGCTCCGGGCCCCAGCTGGCGGGCGGCCCTGGCGGGCGCCCGGAGCCTGCCCCGCTGCCTCCAGCGAACCCCGCCGCCGGGGGGCCGGGGGACAACGGCTAGAGGGTCACGAGCCCCCAACCGCCAACTTTCTAGGAAGTGGGACGCCGCACCGCGGGGAGGGGTCAGGGAAGGACGTGGCGAGGATTGGACAATGTCCGAGATTGACACCGTCGTCTTCCACTCAGAGAAGAGGAGGGGGCGTGAGGCGCTGCCACGGGGCGGTCCGTGCGTGACGGGTGGCACGGCGAGGTGGAGGGCGGTAGGACCGGCCCCTACGCGGGCCGGGCCGCGTGCGGGGTGCTGACGCCGCCGCCATTTTGTGGCTGGAGTTCGCGCTCCGCGCGCCGCGAGGGGGAGGCGGGAAGTGGCAAGCAGCGCGTGAGCTGGGCGTTTGCCCCTGTGCGGTGTCCTCGCTCCCCTGGGCGGGCGGCTGAAGCAGGCTTAGCCTCGCGTTCCTGAGGCACGGCTGCCGTTAGCTACCCCAAACCGCAGCTGTGAAATCATGGCATACACTTGAGCCTCTGCCGCTGCTGACAGGTTGGGATAGCCCTTGCCTCCTCCTTGCTCTTACTTCTGGTTTGCTTTTCCATCCAGAGCTGTGCCTTCAGGAGGCCTGGCTTCACAATTGCCTGACTTGCCTGAAATGCCTTGAAACGAGGCCAGACTCCCAAGAGGGACTCAAGTGAAGTTTTAACTTCATTGTAAATCAACAGATTGGTGACGTAAAGTGTTTGCCAAAGCAAGGTAGCTGAGAATAACGTCATTTTCATGAACTGGGCAGGTGCACATGGCATAAAAGCATCCACATACCTGTATGTTTTTATAGTAGTGGGGTTTTTCTTTCAGTGATACTGAAAATACCCTTTTTTAAAAAAACCCAGTCTAAACTGTGTGTATGTCGATTTCTAAGCATTGTAGATGCAGGGGTAAAACAAAGGGCGTTTATTTTAGTAAATACTGCCAGGGGGTTTCTCTCAAGCCTGTTTTATGTAAACATAAAACTGACAAGAGGCACAAATACTGGCAAGTCCCTTGGACAGGCTGTGCTGAATAGACTCGGTATTTAGAAGCCACGTCACGCTGTCCTGTGGGACGAGGACTTGAGGTCCGGCACTCCTGCCTTGCCTTACTGGAATACAGGTTGTTACCAGATGCTGTCAGGCTGCATTTGCTGGTGTTCTGGGGAGCACTTCACCCATCAGTCTTGGGCAGCGCTGCCTACTACTAGGGAACTCCTGAATTACACAAGCCCAGGGTACCCTGCAAAACACCTCAGTTCTCCGAAGGTCAATGTTCAATCAATGATTAAAATGAGAGGGGTGCAAATGGAATGTCAGAGTTTAATCCTAAACTATGTTTTAGTGGCACTAAGCTGCGCCAGGGCAGGTTCAGATCAGATGTTAGGAAAAAATTCTTCACTGAAAGAGTTGTGGGGATGTGGAACAGGCTGCCCAGGGAGGGGGCTGAGTCACCATCCCTTTAAAAAACGAATATATGAGGTACTTAGAGATACAGGTTAGCATAGGACAGGAACAGTTGGACTCAATGATCTCAAAGGTCTTTTCCAGCCTAGTGATTCTATGTCTTCCAGGGGTCTCCAGTGCATGGAACTAAACCATCAGTGGTTTGGGATACTTTATTCTAATTTTTTTCTTTCATTTCAGATGTAAAAATGGAAATGCCAATAAGTATGTGGGCTAAGTGAAAGGTTACAAAAGCACTCTTTGGGGAGTGTCTGACAATAGAATGCGGTAGTTGCTTAGTTTGATAGTAACTAAACCAGTAGTCATCAAGAGCATGAAATAGTTACAAGAAGTGGTAAAGAAAAGAAAAAAACCCAAACCGTTTAAAGGAAGAATTTGTTCTGCTCAAAGTAGATCAAGTTTTTTTTTCTCTTTCCAATTGGAAGTGAATAGGGTCTTCCAGAGCCAATTGTCTAATGTTTGGGATGTTGCGAGACTAAATCATAAACATATCTTACACAGAGTAATTTTATTATTTCTTCATTAATTTATATTAATCATAGAAACAGAAATATTAATTAGAACTAGGACTAAAACCATGTTCCTGCCAACACTTTTTCCTGTCTCAAGAAAGATTGGCAAATGTGTTGTGCTGATTTTTCCATTATTTTGCATAGAATAGAGATCTCTTCACAGTTAGTATATTCTGTATAGCTTCAATTTCTACATAAAACAGAATTACATAGCCTTCAAAGCTCATCGTCTTCTTCCTTAATAATCTTCAGCATCGCCAGCACAGATAGCAAGTAAAGCACGCTCATAATGCCCTGAAGCAAAATGCTGCAAGAAAAAAAACACTAAACATGTTTCTGTGGCTATACTTAATCCTATTTTTCCTTTGTGTGTGACAAGGGCTAGAGTGGTGGTGTAAGGTTTTGTGGAATGCTACATTGCTTTCCCAAGGATTCAAGGCCAAGATTGTTTTTAGTTTCACATAACCTCAGGCTTTAGTTGCTTGAGCACCCAGAAGGAGTCTACCTTTTGAAAGGCAGAGTCAGAGTTGCTCAGTGCTTCTCAAGTTCAATACCAAAAAATCATAAGTGATTCCTTCCAGTTCCTGCACATCTCAGAGGTGAATTGTAGCAACACAAAACATGCAAAGTGCCTTAGCAAGAGCCGTGTTTTGCACAATTCCACGTTGTCAGAGCTGGGTTTTAAGATAACAGGGTAAGAACAGAGGAGGGATGTTTTTTTCTGATGGTTGATACCTAAGCACAAGGATAACACCAGACTTTGATCTGAGTTTCACACAGAACTTTCATCTGCTTTGCAGGCCCTGAGAAAAGAAACGATTCATCCAGCCCATTCTTCAGTGTACACTGTCCTGCCCTGTGTAGATGCTCCTCTTGCTACTGGGAAGGGACAAAATCAGGTAGGGTGAGAGGGAGCTGAGAATTCACTGCTTGCTTACTGAAGTCAGCCCTAAAAAGGTGGGCTATGGATTTTACACTTTTTCCTTTTTTTGTTAAAAAACAAGTGACAGAATGGAGATTAACTCTCCATTTCTCTGGTAGGGCTTGGCATGGGCTGTGTGGTGCCAGTGCTGAATATATGTGAAAGTGTGTGAAAAAACTTACTTTAATGTCATGGAAGAGCGATTTCCCATATCTCTCTTTGTAGCGCTGTCGTATGTTCAGCAAGTCAATCTCACTCCTGGCAATAAGAATCCTTATGACTGTTTTATTGTGAAACCCAAAGTCCTAAAAAGAAAGGGAGATGTGAGGAAACTTGGCAGTTGGACAGTATGTGTTTACCTAGCTGTATATGCTCGTATTAATGTTTCATAGATAAGCCAATTAATTGGGCTACCCATAAAGATATCCTAGATTTGAAAGGAATCTAAGTTTTCAGACATTTTATCCTACACAGTTTTCACATGCTGGAATAACAGGATCCATGCTACTGAGTAACAGAGGTGCCACTCCTATCAGTGTTTTGACTGTGCTGAAGGTGTTAAAAACCTGATGAATTTTGGTGGGCAGTCTTTAGGTGTCCAGGTTTGTAGGCAGCTGTTGTGATTCTCATGGTGGAGCCCATTCACAATACACTGAGTCCAACAATCTGTTTCATAACTGCTCCCGAATCTGAACGCAGGGAGGTTTTCAAGCCATTTGTGCAGTTTGTGCAGCTTGGA
The DNA here is from genome assembly GCA_027925045.1 of Hypotaenidia okinawae. Taxonomy (NCBI): domain Eukaryota; kingdom Metazoa; phylum Chordata; class Aves; order Gruiformes; family Rallidae; genus Hypotaenidia; species Hypotaenidia okinawae. Next base: position 34,514,956 of record BSDF01000004.1, read on the forward strand.
TTCAGCTGCCTTTCCTTTTAACTGCTTCTAAATGAGTCCTCATGTCATTGTGTGGAGGATGGGGACATCTAGTGGGAATTAAATAATCAAAACAGATGTAGGGCTGGGATCACCGGTGACCAGTTTGGGTTCTTTAAAGCTAAATTGCAATTTTATCAAGTAGCCATTGATATTCATAGGATCACTGGCTCACATGGCTGGTAAAGACCTTTGAGGTCATCGAGGCCAACCGTTCCTGTCCTCTACTAACCCAGATCCCTGAGCACCTCATCTACCCGTCTGTTAAACACACCTGGGGTGGGGACTCAGCCTCCTCCCTGGGCAGCCTGTTCCAATGCTCACCTGATAATTGAACTCTTGCTCTCAACCATCCCCCCCAAACAGCTAGCACCTAACCAAGTAAGGAGGTAAATTAAAAAGCTGCATATAGAGAATTCTATACATGTTTAATAGCTAGATTAAAATCTTTCCTCTAAACCATTATGGACTATGATTTCAACCATTAGAATCCTGGGAGGGTTTCATTATACTGTATAAAATGGATGTATAAAAAATGAACTGTTGGTATGCTCTGGGCATAATTTGGGTGCAAAACCAGACACTATTTTAAATGACTAGATTTCTTTTGAGAATTACCTGTCTTAATTTAAACACTTTGAGAAAACAGAGTAACTTAGTAAAACAGACTCCAAATTTTTATTCTTAATCATCAAAACCCTTTTCCTGCATCATTTACATCATCTGAATGTAATGCAGAAGAAAACTATGTGGCATTTCTTAACATTAGAATGAGGTTTTAACTTGAAAAGTGCTCTTGATACAGGACCTTTGAGAAACATCACTTTTCCTGACAGCCAGTATTTCTCGGTACTTTTAGCAACCCATTTTCATGTCACGTGCCAGAATCCCTTTTGACCACTCAGACAACATCCTGACAGGATTCCTCTCACCCCTGGGATTTTCCTTGGTTCTTTCCTGCCACTGTTGCTGATACAGCTGAAATGTACAGTAGTAGAGGCAGCACCTGGGAGAGGATACTGAGACCTTGTTTGGAATGCTAGTGAAGAGTTTTGTAGTTCTGTCCTGAATCCTACACTTGCCATTCGTGCTCTAAGGTGACACTTCACATTTTATGCATGGCTGGTTTTTATGAGTATCTTCTAAAGATTACACTTAAAAGATTACATCTTATTTTTTATATAACATAGAATGGTTGGGGTTGGAAGGGACCTTAAAGGTCATCAAGTTCCAACCCCAAGAATGCCTCACTATTTTCAGTAATGAATGAAAGCAAAAAGAAAATGTCTTCAGTGACTTCCAGGAGGAAGAATCAGTAGGTGTTTCTCTGTATTCACCCACATTTATTCTTAGCACTTGTTTCAGTATGTTAGCCCCGACACAAAGCTGGAAGAACCTGCAGCCATACATTGAGCCCCACAAGATGATACGACCGTTTGCTTTTACACAACATTAATTTAGCACTGCGTTTTTAATGATGGTTAGCAAATCTCTAAAGACGAAAATTGCCTAGTAAGAGAAGTGCATATTGAGTTCTGCACAGCAGGGGGAGACACAATCCATAGAAAAGAAAGGTGCTTACTTTAAAAAGAAGAAAAAAATACCAGACAGATCTTTTTAAAGGAATCTAAATATTTAACCTTTCACTGATAAATCCTGGCTGTTGGTTGGGAACTGCTGCTTTGAAATTTATGTAGGTACCAACAGTTTTAAAACACACAATCACACCTTAGGATTTGCAAGGATTTGTATCGTTTAAGAATAATCAAGTGTGTATAAAAAATAGGGAAGCCACTTGTTATGATCTGTGAGGAAGAAAGGCTACTTACATGAATTGCATTGTAAAGCCTGTAAGCGAAGTAGGAAGGCTTGTCACGAACACAGAGAACTAGGGTAGAAGAGGTGCAACATGTTAACACAAGATTATTATAAAATAAGTTACACTGGCTTGGGGCTTGTTCAAATACAAAGCTGAGTAGTGCTGCCTATGACACAAGTTAAAATTAAGCTACTGGTTTTCACAATCATTGCTATGTTTATCATTTTAAAAGACTGGAACTTATTTTGGGTGGATACTCATTGGAGTGCTTGTTAAATACCAGTGAATCAACTCACTGACATCTTTGTAGGAATATTATCCGTATTCTATAAATGGAAAACAAAGGCACATCAGGCTTGGAACTTGTTTACATGCCAGTGAAGTCCTGAAAACTTTGCCAATTATTTATTGTGTGTAGAATCAGTTGGTAATGGAGTTACCATTGATCACACAAAATTCGTTAACCAATACTAGTTCTGCTCAGTCAGAATCTAGTGCTGCATATATTTTTAGACTTCCACAAGCATGGAAGAGTAGTTCAAATATTATCTTGTAATTATTAGCCTGCTTTGGCAGGGGGTTGGACCCGATGATCTCTCGAGGTCCCTTCCAACCCCTACAATTCTATGATTCTATGATATCTGAAAAAGTAATCACACAATATTGGAGGGTAAAGTGGGTAAAATATCAGAGAAAATAATATTCTTGATGCATCAGAGCTACCATACTAGATATTTATGAAGAGATTACTGCTGGTATAAAACAGTGTTTTTTCATTACCTATTGCAACCAGTAATTCCTGAAAGTATCCATCGTAACATTCGTTAATGGCATCTACTATGTCTTGCCCAGAGATGTTTTGGAATTCCTGGAAAACTTGGGGAGGAAAAAAAATAATCTTTCTTTAGTCTAGTTCATTAATAATGAACAACTTGCCCCTTCCTCCCTCCCCCTCCACTTTCCCCCAGTACTATAACTATTGAGTTTTCCCTCTTTATTCTCAGTGTTTCATTATGTTTGCATCCCCCAGGTAAGGCAGTCTAAATGAGTAGCCTGAAACCTGGCTTCCAGGGCACGCCCTTTCTGGGGTCTCCAGTCTGCACCGTAAGGGGAACCCATGCCAAAGCCTCTGCTTCCCTGGAAGCTTTAATAAATTTCTCAGTGTGGAAACCCCTGCTTATAAAACTTGAAAGAAAATCAATCATGTCATTAAGACAACTTCCTTGCTCAGCCTGGCCAAAACTGGCCAGAGATTCTCAGATTATGATCTGTCAGTACCCAGACATGGACACCTGAATATTGCAGATAGCCAGACTTGCACACACACACAGGATGTGCTTGCTTCTTTAGGAGAGGAGGAAAACTCTCAACTCGCTGCTTACTACAGAATGTAGAGAGGTCTGTGTTACAGGCAGAGCCCTCCAATCTCTGCCACAGGGAGTAGAGCATAAGCAGGTGTGTTACATTTTGTTAATCCTGTCATTCCCAGCCTTACAGAAGTCATGCTAGAAGAATTAACTTGTTGATCCATGATAGCAGAGTAGTTCTAAGCTGCTGTTAGAAGTTGGCATTAAGGAATACAGCAGGCTGCACAGTGATTAACTTGTCACCAAACAGACTCTTTCTCCAGTGCAGAGCAAAAGACATCTCAAATTTGTCACCAAACAGATACAGCGGGTTTCTTTTCTGCAGTGGCAGGGCTGGATGATCTCACATCAATTTCTTGCCATCTGTAATTATGTCTGATTGTTTTCAATAAAAAAGTCCCATTATGTTTCTGTGCATATGTTCATTATGAGAGAGTGGATGTGGACCCGGAAAGTGCTCCCATGAAAAATTTCTTGCAAAACTTTTTCCTTGGAAAAATCTTTACCACAGCACCGTGTTTTCACATACAAGCATTTGCTGAAGATACTTCAGCTGCCTCTCCCAGCTACCCAAGAGTTGAGAAAATGAAGGAAGTAGTTAAGAAAAATCTGCCTCATCCTGTTGTGTCATGTGTGAAGTCAGTGCAGCCATAGCCTAAGCCTTTCTCTGGTCCTGCGTTCTCTCTGTAATTAGGTGTCCTGATGTCTGTCTCCTCTACCTACAGCTGTCTGTAGTCATCAGGCAAAGGTCAGTTCTGCATTACTTCCAAGATCCCATTGACATCAGTGGGAGTCTGAGAGCTCCCACAGTTCACACTCAGGTCTCGGGGTGCTGCACACCACGCTTCTTCATACATAAACCTTCGTTTTATTAGCAAGCCAGGTTTGTCCTTCCCAGCTGAACCTCTGGATTACCCATCCACAGCTGCTGGTAACTCTTGTTGCAGAGGATCATTTGCAGCATGTTCTTGTGTTCGCCTGTCTTTTGCTGACATGCTTCCCATAGAATCTAATACAACAGGAAAAGGGGAAAAAGAAGTGCAAAAGATTGTAAGTAAATCCTAGCTAACTTTTCAAGATTTTCTATTTGGGGTTTTTTGGGGGTTTTATATGTTTGAGAAGCTCACATCTGATGATAGTTACCATTGCATCCTGAACAGCTGTAGAAGGATCTGCATATCCTTCCATCCTTGTTCCCTGGGGAAAAAAAAAATACAGTTTCTTCAAAAGTTAAATCCTCTTCTAAAAGACTGCAGGAATATGAAGTTGTCTCTGTAGGAAGCAGTTTCATTTCATGAGATAACACAGGTGGGCTTTTAGATGGTATCAGCCTATTCAGCAGCAGACTTTGCAACTGTAGAAAGTATCTTCAAGTTGTCACCTTATGTTTTCTTTTCCTCTAAGTAGAGGAACTCTGGAATAACTGCTTTTGTGAGAGCAAAAAAAATGGGGATAAAGTGGGAGAGCTTTATCCACTTCCCTCATAGTTACATACTGTAGTAAGCAATAGAACATCCAGTATAATGGATGTTATATCTATATAACATAGTTACAGTATGTAACCATGAGGGGAAAATAAGGGTAAGAGTAACGTTTGTCATGCACTGGTTATTTTTTATAAATATGCATCTTACAAGAATAATGTTTTTTGAATTTTTTACTTCCCTGCACAAACCATAGGAGCAAATTTTGCTTGCAGAGATTTTGCTTGCTTGTAGTTAGTGCCTAAAACTAAGAACCAAGACTAGGAAATTGTTTGGCAACTTTGATACATAAACCACAGAAGAATACCTCTAATTTCCCCATACATTTAATAATCAAGCTGATATGCTTTACTAAACACGCTATGATCTGAACGATAGAGTTAAAAAAAGAGGAGAGCACACAACTTTTGGAATTGCTTTTTTAGCCATAATAATTTTGAAAGGATACAAATCAGCCTTGGTTGCAGAACTCTTAACAGCCTCAAGCTGTGTGTAATCACTGCCTTAATGATACGTGTTTGAAGCAATTTGCTTTAGTTTAAAATTTAGTCATTTTACCCTGTATGTGGAAGGGAGGATTAAAATTACATATTTGTTGTCAACTTGTAGAATGGCTGATTTGTAGCTCTTTCCTGTTAAAAATGTGAATTTGTGTTTTAATTAAACTGTTAGAATTTCATGCAGTGAAATTCCTAGTAACAAGATAAATACTTGAAGGAAATTGTGCTGGAATGACTGCAGGATGTTACATGCATGGGAAAACACAAGGAAAAAAAGACAAGCAAACAATAAAATACATTAAATTATACTCTCTACATTAATCAAATGTCCCCCTTCCCCAGTAACACTGAGCAGTGACTAGCTTGGCATAGTTTTGCTAGAGAATCCCACAATATGTATAATTATTTTTTAAATTTTAGAAAATTATCTTACTGCAATTAACACATACACAAATAATTAGAATAAAAATCTGTTTGTCTTGTACTAGAAAATGAGTTAGCCTGAGTTTATGAGTCTGTTAATTTATTTAGGAAGGACTACAACCTGTAACTCCTCACATGCTTCAGTGTGGACATGAAAGCCATAAATACCACACTACAGCCACTGAATACTTTGCTTTCCTTATGCAAAGCACACTGACTTCTATCTGTAACCAGATGTGAGCAGCGTCAGTCCTGAGATCTAACAGAAATCAAAGCAAAGGGTGTCTGAAAAAAAAGCACTGAAGGACGCGCTGGAAAGGGTGCTCTAGAGTAATCTGTAAGTTGCATGGTACTAGAACTGGGAAGGATACTTTTTAATTAAGAGCCGTAATTTAAGGTCATATACCAACAGAGCCTGGGACAGGCTGCCCAAGGGGTGTGGAGTCTCCTTCTCTGGAGAGATTCCAGCCCCATCTGGACACCGCCCTGTGTGCCCTGTCCTAGGGACCCTGCTTTGGCAGGGGGTTGGACCCCATGGGCTCTGGAGGTCCCTTCCAACCCCCATGGTTCTGTGATCCTGTGAACATGGATGGTTCAATTAGCAGCCTTCAGAAGTATATGCTGTAACCGAGTGGAACTGCAATTTATCTTATTTGCTCTTCTTTATCTTGTGAAAAATGGCAGTTAGATCTCATTAGGTAAGAGGTTGCCAATTTCAGGCTGCTTTATCGGTATCTGTGGTTTAAGAAAATAAGGACTAATAATGTAGTATCAGATAATTTATTTTAAATTTGTTCTTTTGACAAGTGAAATATGTCCTATTGTTTTAATAAAGATGAGAAGGGAGGTTGCTTCATCTATAACTCAATTTTTAAGCAAGGAAGAATTATTTTCATTATTAGGCAGAAAAAAAATCCAACATTAGGAAGAAAATATTCCTTATTTATAGCTTTGCTCTTTATCTCTGTACATGAGTGGAGCCTGCTGCTATTTCAGATCTTAGTAAGAAACACTTTTCCCTCAGACACTAATACATAAAAATACAGCTGTGCTTATGTATGCCATTACCTCCTGGCAGCCCTTCTGTCATTATTTATTAATTTGGTTTACGATAGATATTTAAGGTAAGGGGTGCAGTGCCTACAATGAGAATGGGAACTCATGTTCTGACAAGGATGGCCAGCTCTGTTGCATAGAACTACAAATTGGGGATGTGATAGTGACACCAGCTGCAAAGGTTGGTCTGTGGTGGTGACAGTTTGTTCGCCAGCACACAAACACGCTGTGATTTAGCATGTGTGGTGGCACAAAGAGCGTGATGTTTAAACCAGGAATTATTTAACAGTTTCTTTCATAGTCAGATAAAAACCTAAAATCTCCATTTTTACATAGTGCCTAGACTGGATTATGAAATGTTTGTTCTAAAGTAGAGAAAACAGAACTTTAAAAGTGACATTTTCATTTGTACGTGCAAGCAGACTCCTTTTGGGATGAGACAGATTGCACAAAGGGTCAGCAGTTAAATATCCAGGGACTTACACAGTAAAATAGTCTGCTCACCTCTGCCCTAATGAACTAGCTTTAACTACAGTCACCTTAAAATTTAAGTCTTCTTAAATAGCATCAAAAGTTACTGGGATTTGTTTAGAAATGTAAGTCATTCCGTTTTTACAGTACCTGCGCAAGGTTCATGAGTGTATCTCTGAAGTGACCCGAAGTCTCGGAATCAATATCTTGTTGAAGATCATTATTATATTCTAGGTTAAACAAAAGCCATATCATCTGAATCACAAATGAACATGCTTTGAGTAGTAAAAATGAAGAGCAGCCAACAGAGGATAAATCAATAGGGCACAAATACTTGTGTTTCTGTAGTTATTATTCCGCAGTAACCCATGCAGGTTCCACGCAGACCTAGCCATGGGGCTGACAGGGCTCAGCGGGGACTCAGCTGCAGCTCTGGCTCGCCTGCCCACCCACTCATGGGTGCAGCCCCACCCCTGCTGCTGCCGAGTGGTGGTGGCATATTGGAAAATGCCCCTTGAAGGTAGGTGAGGGGAGTGTCCAGCCTGAGCAAGCACTTTGTGAAGGAAAGCAGCTTATATACTTCTCTGAATAATGCCCAACTTTCTGAAAATCCCCAGGCGTGGCTGCCCAGTATTTCAAATGCCACAGAGGGCAATACATCTCAAAAATACTGCCACCTATTTTCAGCTCTAAACGTTTTGCTTCCTCCTGTGTATTGCTTTGGGAAAGGAGGAAGGGACCCAGTTAGCATTAAGAAATCTTACTTGCAGTTCAGTCCCTTCACATGCGGTGATACATTCAGAGCACACATGGTACATGGGCTGCTGTGCATTTGTGAAAAACATTACCCGTTAAGTAGGCTTCTTTCATCTGGAAGATCTCCATATTTGATCTGGAGGCTAATATGTCAATTAGACATTTTTCTTCTGTGTCCACTCCCTGCGTGGAAAGAAGTGAATATAGTAAGAGGCTTAGTAGAAACCACAGCTTTTAGATGAAAGTAATGCTGTACTTACTGGGAGTAACAAAAGAATGGCAGTCTCTGCTGGAGTGGTGCAGAGTGCACTTTTGCATAGTCTTTAACAGTTTAAATAGAGAATTACTTTAGATTAGTAGTAGAATCCTGTATTTCAAATATATTCCTACTTACTCTGAACCTCAGCACGTGCATTTGCAAGTGGGGAATGAAGCAAGACTGGTATTGACAGAAACGTAATAGGGAGAATTTTAGAGCTTTAGTAAGAATTAAGGGTTTGCTGAAAGAATTCAGACACAAAGGTTGAGCATACATTCTTAACAAGCGTTCAGGCAGTCTGAAGAAGCTATGAGCACACATGTTATGCTTCTATCTTAATTTTATTTTTTTATTTATTGAGGAATGTTACAGTCTGCAATGTAGAACTTGGTATTTAAGGGAAGCACTGTGGCCATGCACTTTATGGTGCAAGGACAATATTTTCCTCCAAGATTTGAATTAATTTTAAAAACTTAGATTGATACAAGATACACTGTATATGTTGCTTTTGATGTGCACATTGGGTAGTGCTAGTGATTATTCTGCATTTGGGATAATGGGAGAACATGACATCACAGACTCACAGAATCGTAGCATTTGGAAGGGCCCTCCAGAACCCTTCCAGTCCAACCCCCTGCCAAAGCAGGGTCCCTAGGACAGGGCACACAGGTCGGTGTCCAGATGGGGCTGGAATCTCTCCAGAGAAGGAGACTCCACACCCCTTGGGCAGCCTGTCCCAGGGCTCCCTCACCCACACTGTGTAAAGTTCGAGCCTCAGCCTGGAGACACATATGGACTGATTTTTACTCTGGCCATATGAGTCCAGATCAAGGTAGGATACTGTAAGAAAGTTTAACTTTGAGCCACATTTAGAAAAAAACATGTAACTTGCACAATTTATTGCAACTTGTCAATAATTTTACTAAAAGTCATGCTTCCAGTGCTGTCAATGGTATTTCACAATCCTTTTACTGCTAACTGTAATTGAAAATATATCAGTAGTTCTGAAAAGTGCGTTGGTTTAAGTGTTTGGAGGGCAAGAAGAAAAAGAGTTAGTTTGTTTGTTTTTGAGGGGATTCTCAAAATACTTATTTTGCATCCCCTTGCTCAGAGTCACAGAATTGTGTCTTATTTGTGACAGTGGGGAACAGCAAATACTCAGGGGGGAAAAAAGGGGAAAACAGTGTTGAGCTCTGATATGCCTTCCCATATTCCAGGAATTGGCATTTGAGCAATTTCCTGAGAAGGAATTTACTAAAGATTATTATCTTCAATAGCCTGCAGTTTTCTAAGAATTTACTGGAGTTGTTTAAGAACTGATTTGCTTGTTTGGCCCGTGTCTTGCAGGAAGGAATTTCACCCTTTAATTACATGATCTTTGAAAAGATATTTCTGTTTGTTTCAAAATTTAAGTTGTTCAAGGAGCACAGACTTAGCTCCTGGGAAGAAAAGGAAATATTTTCTTCAGAATATGCAGTCAGTTTGAGTGGCGTTACTGTTGCTTTGTCACAGAGTGATTTGTAAGTGTTCATGCAAAGACATGTTCTGAAAAAGCATCGTTCTTCTCAGAGCAGGAGGCTCAGTGCGCAGCACTGGCTGTTAGGTGACTTCAGTTCATAACATACATAAGTGCTTGCAGGTTCAGGGCCTTACATTTCCCTATATATATACTGCTTCTCTACCGAGTTTACTGTGGGTGTTAAATGGCTTGTGTTTGTTACAGGACAAGGAGATTGTTTATGCTGGGTTAGCATACCAATGCATAAACTTCATATAGCACTGTATTTCTGATAACCTAGTGTACTAGCTAGTAGTACATTACTCCAGTATACTAACATCCAGCAGTTTATCAACCATTTAAATGCCAAAAAAAAAAAAAATCAATTTAACATCTGTTCAGTACTGTAATTAGTGTCTGCCACTCTAAGCAATTATGAATTTGACAAGTACCTTCAAGGCATGCCAAAGCTCATAAGCATCATAGGAGGCAGGTGGATACATCAAGCCAACCATGACTTCTTTGAAGTGATGGGAGAGATTCTCTTTTAGGTCCGTTATCAGATCCTTGAAAAGAAAAAGAAAATGCATAGGCAGTATTGTTTCAGTAGTCACACTTTATGTAAGGACAGCTTAAAAAACCTGTTAGTGGTTTTCTCTGTAAATGAATAAAGATAAACTGTTGAAGATGAATTTTTGCTAAAATGAAGAAAAATACTCTTGTAAATAATTCCCGCTTCTTCTAATAGGATGGGTGAGATAACAGATGCACGAGCCACACAGGGCTGTTGATTTTTTGCCCATTAGAATACAGAAGAAAATTCAGGGCTTTAAATGCAACTCCTATTTAAAGGCTTTGGAAACATGAATACCTTGGCAGAGCATCTGCAGCTCCCCTCGTCGTACTGCCTATGGAAATTTGCAAGAGCTAAGCACCTTTGGAAGTCAAATCCCATAGAGCACAGGCAATTTCTTGTGCTTTTCTTCAGTGTTACTCACTATGTGAATAATTCAAAAGCCCTATCCATATTGTTCCTAGTACATCAAGATACCTGCTTTGGATCACTGGGAGGCAATGTGCTTCAATTTACCTGTATGTTCCATTCAAACTGAATTTATTACTTTTGATGGATGCTGGATTAATAAGAAGGAACTCCCCCTTTTCCATGTCCCTCAGTACTCCTTTGCCAGGTAGCTGAGTAATGGATGAAAGTTTCCTCCCCACTCCCCTCTTTCCTGGTAGTATCCTTCAAAACACTGCCAATGCCAAAAGCTTGTTAGTTATCCTGTTGTTGTTTCTGATTAAGAGAATACTTGTGCACTTAGCTTTTTAATGTTGTGTGTACAGCATCAGGCAGCTGTCAGGTATGTTCTGGCCTAAGTTTGAATTTAAAGGGGTACCAGAAGTGGTTTGCAAGGTAGAGACTATTACATTTTCAGAGCTGCATCTTTTTCAGGCCTGTACTTTGGTTTTCATCCATATCTGAATATAGTTAAATCAGTAGCTAGAGTAGCAATGAAGGTGGACATACACATATTAAAAATGAAAATTATGATGAAGAAACATACACAGTCTTCAGTGAATGCACATTAGATGGACTTGACAAGCACTAAATCACACATGGAATAGAAATTAATTCATTAAGACATTTCACTTCTGACAACATGCCTGTGGGAAAATGGATTAATAATACAAATGGATGCTAATTAAAAATTACTCTGCAATCAGAGCTAAGGGAAGTGAAGTATTGAAAAATAAGAAAAGACAACTCTAAGTTGTCATTATTAGCATTTCCCAATCATCTGTGCTGTGAGAAATCCTTCAAGGCTAATTGTAAGAAGGTATCTTAAAGTTTGTCTGTATCCTGCAGCCTGTTCAGGGTTTTATTTTCTTATTTTAAATATATTTATGTCACAGTTTACATTTGTCTAATGAATGGCCATAGTGGATAGCAAACTTCTGAGGGATCATGTGAGGGAATCAGTATTCCTGAAGACAACATTCCATATGTGGCCTGCCAGTTGCTGAATAGAGTAGTGGGGGAAGGACTTCTTTATCTCCACTGATGCTGCCTTTATTGGTGCAGCCCAGCATCCTGTTGGCTTCTTTGTTGCTGCAGCACACTTGTCTCTTTCCACAGAGCCAGGTGGATCCCAGAGCTTTTAAATGTTTTCCCTTGTTAAAATGATAGGCCCAGTTGAAACACCATAGAGAAAAAGGTTAAAAAACCCCAGCCAGCTGCTATGGATGGAGTATAGAATGAGCATGGTCTCATGATCAAGTTGGTAAATGAAGACTTGAAAAGAATGGGTTTAGGTTCTTAACTATCACAAGCATCTTTGGGTAGTTTGGCATGATTTTGCTTTTTGTAAGTAAAACTAAAACTCAGTGAGGAATGTTGCATGGGCAGACACTGAACGTGTGTGGTGTGCGTGTGTAGTGGTAATGGTAAGCTAACAAATTGCTCATCACAGAAAACCACTTTTCAGATCCACTGATTTAAATCATTGTCACAGTGTTTGGAAGATAAGGATACCTGTGATTCAGTTACTGTTCTTTTGCAGTCTGTTTCAAACCTTATATACTCATCATTCAAGGCTGCCTCTAAGATGTCACAAAAACGGTGTGTTTCTGTAACAGTCCCATTAAAGCCCGTGATCTCCTACAGATGAGTAACAACACAAAGTCAACCCACTACACTGATTAAATCCAGCTCTTAGGCTTTCTTCAGTTCTAGGGCAGTAAGGTGGTGTTTCAGCATAATTAGGTGTCCAGAGTTGTGAGGTGTTTTTGTATACAGGTGGCACAAAAGATGTCTCTGGAAAACTGCTCAGCTACCCAAAAAAGAAAGTAACACACTGGTCTTGTAGTTAACAGACTGATGGTGTAAGAGACTACTACATCCATAGTTAACTTAAGTGGACTTTGGGAATGAAATTTAAGGCTAATTAAGGCTGCTGGCTGTGTTACAGGATTTCTGCAGACTCGCTGTCCTCATTCAGGCTGACTGATTCAGTGGCAAGCATACACTGATCTGCAAGGTGTTATCCAGTCAGTCCTTAAGTTTTTTAGGCTTCAGAAAAAGAACACAACTTCAGAAAAAGAACACTTCTCATCATCACTAGATTTCAGAGTTTTTACAAAAGGTGTTGCTGTTATTTTTGCCCTTATATAGAGGGAGTAACTGAGAAAAATGCGGGCATTGCAACTTCCCAAAGTCATTTAGCTGGCAATAGTAGATCTTGAAATAGAATGGGGATATGTCTCTGTGTATGCTTAAGAACTGATATAACAAAAATCACCTTGTTTCATGCAGTAAATATGGATACAATGCATTTAAAGAGTTAACTTTTTATGTCTTAAAATTTTGAAACGCCTTTCAAAGATTCATAAATTTAATATTGAGCCCCTTGGTGAGTATCGTGCTTACTGTTCTGATGGGGTTATATGGTATGAAGCCTGACCATGTCAGTGCTTGAGATGAGAACATTAATCAGAGTGTGAGTAAGATACAGTGACCTGCAGTTGTTGGTGTGGTGTTTTTCTTCAGTGTTTCAACCCAAATACAACACTGGTTTATTATGTATTCCAAAAACTTGGAAAAAAAAGCAATTCAGAAATCCGCAGAAGCACAGAGAGGAAGAAATCAGTCTGTCCAGAAATTCTGGTTTCTTCAAGTAGAGGAGAATGAACTACAGAAAAAGAAATGTTCCTTCTCCCTGTTTTTAAACTTCGTGTATCAGACCTCCTGCTGTTGCTGTGTAAATGACAGGTGGGAACTGTCAGTGGTGCCGCTAGTTACACGAGCCAAGTTGTGTGCCAATCTGTTGGTGTCAGCCTGCTGCCTGCCAGGCTTTTGGTTCCAGTGACTGACCTGGGAGGAGGGCTGGCCAGCAGCACTGGGGACAGGAGAGACAGAAGGAGCACAAGGACCGAACCGCTCTGTCGTACCCTGCCATACATGTCTCTGTACGCCTCGGCAATCATAAGCCGCTGTGAATTGCAGCGCTGCGTTAGGATATCAATCAGCACATCTTTTTCACAACCTGTAATTGAAACATGACACAGACTCTAAATTAGCCAAGTGTTGTTATTACTTACATTTGTCATTGTGCGTGTTTTGTTCAAGATCATTAACCTAATTTCTTGGAAAAAAACCCCAGATCAACAGATTAACATCCTACAGATATATACCAATATAATTTATATTTACTGTGCTGATTATCTTTCACTTGCTGGTGTGATACCAACAAGAAGTGAAGTAGTTTGTTATTATTACCATGTCTCTCAAGCTCAATGGGTTTGAAAGCATCAATAAAACAGATTGAGGCTTTCGTCTATTCAGAACTAGGCACAGTAGCAGAATTTGTGGCCGAGCCTGAGAAGTCATATTTGTGTGCCCTGTTAGTATTGATTGAAGTGTCATTTCAGGATTAGGATACCTTTTGTGGGGAAGACAAATCAATGTTGGACCATTTGTTGAAAAGCTGAAAGATATATTTTCAGAGGAACTACATAAAATAGGTTATGAAGTTTAAAAAATATATAATATTTAAACCAATTCCAAGAGCATTTTGTTGACGTTACCTGTGGTGTTTTGCTTGATGACTAGAGCATATTGCTAAACTTCTATAACGAATCAGTATTTATGGCTTACGAAAAAGAAGATAATGGTCATATTCTGAAAATTATTTTATCTTTTTTTTCCCAATCCCAAAAGTAGGCTCTTGGTAATTGCAGATGGCTGAGCATTTTAATGACATTCCAGCACAAATCTATCTCCAAGTGTGAATCATCTGACTTCATCACGTTTGCAGCCGAGTTGAGTTAGGAAAAGCGTGGGGATCAGCTAGCATCTGAATGGAGTGGGGTAGTCTCTTGGTAAGCATTTATCTATGGAGGTGGTACAGATACTCATTCTGTGCCTATTGCAGCTTTGTTAGGCAGATGTTATCATATCATCTGTAACTTACAGATTCCATTTTGACACAAATGTAAATAAATGGACCCTAAATACCTTTTTAAGTTGGCAGAGGGAGTCTGTATTTGCTCATTATACACTAAACTTAGTTCTCTTTCCTCTGGGTCAATTCTACCAGTTTTTCAGCAAGACACTGATTTAACACCAGTCTGATTCATTTCCATCCAACTCACAAAATTAAAGTATTACTGAGTCTCTGTGCACAAGGATTTCTTTATGCTTTTCAGAAAATATTTATCATTAAGAATCTGTACAGCTTATATAGTCTCTACAAAAAAAAACTAAGAAGGATTTAAGAAATACTTAACAACCTAAATCACCCAATTCATTTATGTAATACCACTTGTATCAGTGGGACAACACATGTGACTGAACCTGTGCAAGGGCCAGGGTGTCAAGTCCCCCTAAGGGCTGTGGAGACTTAAAATCCTCTGATGCTGATCTTTTTGTTTTGCCAATCATCCCTGCAATTAGAATTTTATTCCATGTACTCTGTTAGGTAAATCCAGAAGTAAGGTGAATGTGAATGTATTTACAGTATTAGGAGAATCATCTCTGCATTGTCATGTTAGCAACACTCCATTAAAAGTACTGCTTGACATTTAGCAAAATGTTTAAAACTTTTCATCTGTAGCCAACTTAATCAAAAAGATACTTCAGATTCCCTTGATCAAGAATACTTATTGAGGTTCATTTGACATTACGTCTGACTCCTCATGTTTGCATTAAAGAACCTGAAAACAGACTGCAAGATTTGGTGTGGTACAACCTTGACAAAAGCCCAAGGGATGTAAAAATTCTGACATAGAAAAAAAATCAAAAATCTGAACAGGAAAAATGCTTTGGTGAACAACATTTTTTGCGGTACATAGACTGAAAGCAAAAATTGCTCTTGAGAGAAAGAAAAAATTCTTTGAACTTTTGACTCAATTTATTTTTTATTTCTTGATGACTGATTAAAAGCCTTAACACTCCCTGGTAACAGTCCATGGTTGAAGTTACAGTTGAAAACCTTTCCTTCGTTAGCTTTCCCTGTAGTGACATACCACAGAACTCTGTTTTCTCTTTCTTATTTTCTCAAGGAAAGCATTCCTTGCTATAAGTGTTGGAATAGATTTCAGATTAATCTTAATCACCTTCTAGGTCCTGTTAATGCAAATACTTGATTTATTTGGACATCATCAGTGTGTTGTACCGTGCTGCTTTGAAGAATCATCACATACATGGTGACACAATTTTAGGAGTTTTTATTTTGCCTACTGCTTGTTATGTTGTGAGAGCTTTTTTAAAAAAACTTTTCAAAAGTTATGTTAGAATCAGCCAGAATACTCACAGATTCCCTGTAGAGCTCCTCCTAGCAACTGGGCATCCATAATAGGGTTAAAATTTGGAGCAGGAAAAATGGTTCCTTGTATCTGCTAAAGGAGAAAGCAGCCTTGAGTTAAGGTGGTTTACATCTGTAACACTGCATGTATCATGCTGTTAAAAAACAACCAGAATGTTAACTTCTCTTTGCTTCATGGGGAACAGGATGCAAAGCTGGTCATTTGTGAAACAGAATGTAAACGTGCAGTAAGCTATAGGAGGACAAGACTGTATTTGAAGAGGTTGTCCCTGCCATGAATTAGGCCTCCCCCAAAAATATGCTAATACTCACTTTTTTTTCTCTATTAAAGTGTAACCACATTTTTGTGTTTCTTTCCCAACCTTTTTTCTGAAAGTATTATTTTACTTTTCAGAGTTAATCCATGATCCCTAACAGTCTTCAATATCAGTTTCTCATGGTATTTCTAAGTTGAAAGGACTAGTAAGAATGAGATATGTAAGTTGCTTACAAACCTAGTAATTTTAAAAGAAGTCATCTTACTGCTAAGTGTGAGATAGCTTTCTGATAGACCATGTAGAGGGCAACACCTTTTTCTAATTGCTTTGTAACTGATTAAATGACTGTCAGTTCATTCTCAGTGATACTTTCTTTCATTTATTTTTTCTTATTGTTAAGAAATCTGTGAATACTAAACACAAGTGATGTACTCCTCTTAATAGGATCACAGACCCAGAGGTACACAGACAAAAATAACTGTGGTTGAATGCTACTTAGCTCTCCCCTGGTTAACCTCTTTAGTTCCTCTGAGGGTTCTACCTGCTTTTCCAGGCATACCAAGTGTAAAGTTCACCTTTTATAATGATTCCCGGTCCTGGTCAATACATCTGGTGAATGTGACATTGTTAACTTCAAGCTTACATTGCAAGGGAAAATGGTACATACTTTATAAACCCAAATGGGGTGTTTTTACAAATACCTCCTAGAATCAGGAGTTACACTGGTGGCACTAATTTGTTGGCTTGCTTGCTTAACGTACACTTGAAAGCTATTTGTGTGTTGTGCCTTCAGTAACAAAGATACATGCATACAGATTTTGTGCATGGCCACTAATCACACTTCCCTGGCATGCAATTTTAGGGAAGGAATTAAAAAGTGACAAATAACTAAGTATTTTAGATGAGGACAGAGACAACATTTCTTGATATGTTTGATCATTATTTTTGAACCACCAAGGAAAGGCAGGGGCAACAAATTGTCAGTGGCTGTGAGGAAAAGAGTATTTGGTCAGAAATCAAAGATTTTTAAAGGAGTTACTTTAGTAAGTACTAATAGTGCAACACGGCTTTACACAGAAAAGGAGCTACTCAGCAGTAGACAGGTATCCTTCCTCAGTTTGTTCTTCATTTAGATACAAGGGCCTACACTTTTACAAATGAACATAAAATACATAGTGCCTTTTTATTTGTGAAAACAATTAGGAAAATAAGGAGAAAAAATAATATGGTGATACAGAGAGGAATACTGGCCATAGAGAAGACAGTGACACCATGCGGATTCTTGTAGGCTGATATGTATCGTTGTATCTAAAATGAATTGCAGGCTCATTCTTAAGGTATGCTCCATCCCATCTTTGTCAGCGTGGGAGTTGGCTGTGTATGCTGAGCCTCTCTTGTCACTTAGCCTGTCTTGAGTGTAGGTTCTGCAGATGCTGGGCTCAGTTCAGTCATCATTCTCCAAAGCTCAGGAAGCAGAAATGCTTGAGCTCTGTGGGTGGTTAGCTGGCCAAGCCACCCCGAAGCTTACTACTGAACAAAACCACTATGGAAGGAAGTGCTAGAAGACATAGTTAGTATGCAGAATCAAAAATATATATTGATATCTGCTGTGAGTTAGGGGGAAAAAATAGAATGTTAGCTTTCTGGCTCTTTAATTTGTTTCCCAAAATTTCTAGGACCTAAAAAGACTTGTCAATCTTGAGAGGAAAAACAAACCAAATCCAAAACCAGGACACCATCAAATATCATTTTAGGTTTGCTGAAAGAAAAAACATTTTGATGGGAATAGCAATAAAGAATAGCAGGATGCAGATGGATGCCAGTTAACAGACAGGAGATTCAAAGACTTGGAGCCTTTTATATGCATAAGCGTATCTGGCATTCAGCTTAGGTGTTCTGTGATCCTGCCACAGCTGGTCAGGAGGGTGGCGGTGGGAAGGAAAGAAAAGGTAGGACATGTGTGCATTTCTACTGGCTCTTCATCTCTGAGCCTGCTTTGAACAGGTTCCTTTCCTGTAAAAATGAAAGTTACCTCAAAGTATTTCCTTTCACAAAATCAGGTCTGTGGTGGCACAAAATCAACCGCAAAGTCACTGATTTTTTCAGCATTTATAATATTTGCATTCAAATCAGAAATAAGTGGCTGATGTAGGGAGTGCTTTAAGGGTGGATTCCTGCATAGTCCTGAGAACGGAAAATGAGTAAAAGTGGTTTTCAAAGTAGGGACCACCTCTCAGCCAGAATGCAGGCAAGCATGAAGGATTTCTGGATAATTCCCTATTCATGAAACAGCCAAAACAACAAAAAAGGGGGTTGCATGAATGTGTATTTACAAAAATACAATAAACTGATCATAGGAAAAACTAGTTTTCAGTATATGTATTTGCAGGCTTATAAACCTCAACATAGCTGAGAGATAAACCTGGAGATTGTGGCAGGAAGTTTGTTTTGCAGAGATTTGTTACAATCTTGTAATATTTTAGAAACATCTGTGGTTTTGCTTGGCTTGTCTCAAGAAAATCAGGAAGTGCATCAAAACAGCACTCACCTTAGGAAAGCTGGGACTCTGCTTCCAGAACTTACAACCCAGGGTCCAAAATCGTGTTTCCCCCAAAAAAATGAAACAGGGTTTGTTCGCATGGCTAAACCTGCCTGGGACATGCAGACCCAGCAGCAGTGTTCTGCACTGCACAAACTGAGGGAGTGGAATGGTGGAGGCGTTTGGTACCGGAATGAAATTACAGCAGATTGAATTTTGATCAACGAGCTTGCAACTACATGGGAATAGGTTGTTCCTTTCCATTATCTTTGGTTAGAGAATTTCTACTGCCCTGTTTTGAAGCAGGACATTTTTAGGTTTGATTGAACACCTGAGTGTAGTTACACGTTCTGCTGTTTCACTTCATTCATTTCCACTGAAGTTAGCTGTTACTGAACAATAAACCCCTGTAACGGAAGAGGGCTCAGAGGCCCTGGACCAGGGCAGCGTGCCTGCGGAGCTCAGGGAATAATGCAGGATGTGACTAACCACAGCTGGGGTGAAGATAGACAATTTTCTCTCAACACAGAGGGGAGCAAGGGTTGGCCCTTGGTTTAGATGACCGGCTATAAACAGTTGACAGGATGAACTGGTGGTGTAAATCTTTATACATGAGGTCATTAAAAGCATGTGAATGTCTCCCTGTGTTAGCCAGACCAGCATGAGTAAGAGTGAATGCATGTCTCAGCCCAACACAGAGTGTAAATACTAAACAATTAGCAAAATAATTTGGAACAGAGCAATGGGCTTGAGCTGGCTTCAGCCTATATGTTCCTTCCCTGGGAGCAGGGATGCCTGGTGTTGTAATAGTGAGCGTATCATACAGACCAGTAATGGGGATCTCATCAGCATTACATTTGTGTTGTGTCTTCAGTACATTTTGCACTACTCTGCTAGATGGAAAATCCTGGTAAAATCACTTATCTTCAGATAAGTAAAATTCAAGTTATACATTACAACTTCTGTGAGTGAAATATCTAACAGAACCTGGGAGGAGAGTATTCAACTCTGACATTGGGATGGCCAGTTTTGAGTCTATGGCCATTTCTGTCTCGCTTACACATCTTGTTCTCCCCGAAGCTCTGAAAAGCATAGGGAAATGCATAGTAGGATCTTGTGACAATTCACCCACATGCCTTAAGATGGTCACTTGAGGAATGCTAAGTCATTCCTTTGTTGAGATTCTTCCCTAATGTTTATTTTTAAAAATACATTGAATTCTTCCAAATATCTGCCAGAAGATCCTGAACATCAAGTGAAATGAGTGTAAAAGAAACAAAGCTACCTGCACAGAAAAGAAATAAACCCTTAAACACCCTCCAGTGAATGAAATGTCCAACAGGGTTCTCAGTAATTCGAGCAGCAGCTCCCCATCAATTGGGAAGAATTATTAGGGAGGCCACAGCACTGGTACCATCATCAGATTCCAGCAGCTTTGAGGCAGCAACCACAGTACAATAACTCCTGAAGATTAGTTGAAAATATTTTTCAGGACCAGAGAGCACATCATAAATCAAAGTGAATAAAAACCTGCAGAATCACTACAGCTTCCTCTGCAAAACAGAAAACGAGGTGGCAAGTGCTGTGAGACAGAGCATCAAGAATTACTGTGATGATCATCTTAAAAAAAGGGGGGAATGACACCCAGTCTGTGCTCTTCTCAGAAGCCACTCTAGATAGAAACAACATAAAATAATTCCTGATGTGCCCAACAAGAGCAGTAGTAAGCTGTGACAAAAATCAGTACAGAGCGTGTTGTGCACCCTGAGCACTAAACTGCTGCAGAGTAAAGAGAAAAGAATTGGGGGGAATTGGATCAGCAGAACTGTGCCTTAAGGGTGCATGTGGGAAGGCTGGGATTGTACTGACATCATCTTTCCCTTTCTTAAGAAATAGTTTGACAATTAAGGTAATTATTGTTTAATTGTAGTTCAGCACTTCTAGGTTATAATTTGTAATGTTAAAAATTAAATCCCAGCCTTTTATCTACAGACTGAATAAGTTTCTTTGATTTGTGAAAAGCAGTTAAACTTTGTGGTCAGAACTCTCAATGTTAATTCAGCTGTCAGCGGCAGGAATTTGCAGTGAAACTTTTTAAAAGGGGAAAACCTACAAAAATCCCAAATTCTGCTCTATGTCCTTAATCAATAAGCTATTTTATTTTATTTTATTTTATATTAGGAAGTCAGGGACTATTTCCATTGTCTAGAAGAAAGGCAGAATAGGCCCTTACTGCTTTGTCTGACCCTGGGTTTAATATATCCTTGACTTTCCCTATGTAGGAAATTCCCACTTTAATGATTTATCTGCATTGAGCTGCTGTATACTTAATACTTCAAATCAAGTCAGTATTCTCCCTCCAGCCTAAACCCAGGTCTGCTCTGTGTCTGCCTTCTTCAAACATAAGTGATTCAGAGGTTTGCTGGAGAACAGAAGAACTAATTGACATAGGTGCTGAAGTACAAGACCGGTGAAGTCAGGAATGGTAAGGCCTGAGGGGGTTTGGGGGGGATAAAAGAATCTAACATTCATGCTCACATCAACTTTCTGATCCTGGATTTCACACTTCAAATGAACATTGTGTTGCTGTTTGCTGTGAGGAATGACACTTCATAGCAAAGCTAAATCCAGAGCAGTGAAAGTTGCGTTGTTGTCTTGGTGATGTCAGAGGAAGAGTTGGGGCTATGTTCACTGAGTATCAGTATCATTTCTCTAAATACAACGCTCTCCAACCCACCCACACAGGCAAAACAAAACTGTGAGTCAGAAGTAACAGAAGACTTTTTGAAAGTTGTGAAGGAACATTTTGTGATCATTTAACATTCTTAACACCAGGACTTTGTCCAGGTAGCTTGGTTAGGGTCAGTGGAAGTCTTGAGTGATTCCAGGGAGCTCTGGGCCATGCTCTTAATGAGCAAAACTGTTTTACATCTTGTTGAGGAAAGCAAAGAGTGCTTATTGATGGACAGTGGAAGGTCTCCACAGCAGTTGGAAGGCTGGAACACTTGCTCTGTGAGAAGCTGAGGGAATTTGACTTAGCCTGTAGAAGAGGTAGTCTGGGGTTGCTCTTCAGTACCTATGGGAAGCGCATCAAGAACATGGAAACAGGCTCTTCACTGAGGTGCATGACGACTGAAAGGCAACAGCCCTCTAACAAGGTCAGGGAACGTTCTGTCTGGATGTGAAGCAGACATTTTTTACAGCGAGGATGACCGAGCAGTAGAAGTTGCCTGAAGAGATTTTGGTGTCTCCATCCTCAGAGGTTTTAGAAACTGAAAGTTATTTCTGAGAGCGATTTAGAAGCTGAAATGGGCCAATCTGCAACCACCTTGTCTGAATTCAGTATTGACCATGTTGGATAAGGAGGCTAGGCTGGGTGACCTACCAATCCACCATTCAATCTAATCATTCTATAATTTTTTTTCAAAGCCAAAAACGAACAGGAATTTCTCCAATAAGATTTTTATAATAAGGAAACATTATCAAATACCCGTTGGTCTCAATGACGTGGGCCTGAGTGACAAATTAGCATAAAGCTCTGGAGGTCGGTCCTGTAGGGTGTACACCAGTGCACAGATACTGTGAAGACTTTGCGGGATCAGGCATCCAAGAATGTGGATGCTGTGGATATTAGGACAGTGTTTTGTTTTGAAATGTACTGTTTTGTGATGCAGATTGTTGTGGGAGCACTGCAGCTAGTAACAACAGGTTTCTTTCAGAGTCTTCTGACTCTGTATTCATTCTTACTTCCTCTAGCCACATCGCCAGCTGTTAATTTCCACTCCTTGTTCCTTGAATCTACATTCACAATCCCTTAGGTCCTTTCTAAGTTAACCCCTGGCTGAGTAAAAGATGATTTGTCCTGTGACTGAGTCCAAAGTATGCATGTACATCTTGGCTAATGCTAGGGCAGTAGAATAAATGATTGTTGAATTTAAACTACTGCATTTTTTTTTAACTGGAAAAAGAATTTGGTTCCCTCACCTCAAGTGAGCAGTGTTTTTGCAAATTTTCAGAAGAGGTTGTCCTTCCTCTGTCAAAAGTAATAGAAATTCACTGTCAAGTTCAAAAATCCTAATAGGGACAGATGGATGGCCAAATTTTCTGAAGAAACCAGTGGGGAAATGCCAGATATAGTCACTGAAAAACATGAAGAATTCCACAATTTAGAAGACTATTTGAATTTTGATACCTGGATTCTAGCATCCCTCATCACAAAGCACCATTTTGCTGGAGCACTCTTTGCAAGCACAGTAACCAGCATGGCAGGGCTTTCTGCAGTAGAAAGTGCTGTGAAAGCGCAGCTGAGAGAAGTTATTTCTGAGAGCTATTTGGCCTTTTTATGGGTTGTTTTACTGTATGTCAGTATGAAGAAATGGTTTTCGTGCTGTCTTTCTTCTGCAGCAGTCTAATGAAAAGGATATCTATTATTCAGAAGGAAGAAAATAGCAATATTTTGGGTTCTCCCTTGCAAGTATCCGAGAAAAGGCAAACACATCTCCAGAGGTCATTTGGTCATGTTTGACTTTAAGGATTTTAATTGTTTTTCTGATATCCTCATCTGCAGTTCCCAGATCTGTTTCCACAGAGGTGGTCCAGGTGGGCAGTTTGTGCATGTCCCTGTGTGTTTAAGAAACTGATTCCGAACCAGCTGTGTGGACAGAACAGTGGAGTGAGTGGAATGAATCAAATGAATCAGAAGAGATTGGAAAGGGACTGTAAAATTGTGGTAAGGCTGAAAAATGATAACTTGCACTCCCACCTTCCTTCTGTGTGGGAGCAAGGAAATCGCAGCTGTTCCTGACCGGAGCCATAAGCAGCACAACAAAAGTATCAGCAAAAGCTGAGGCTGCTTTATGATGTGTAAAGTTCAGGCAGTTCGGTCTTGTGATGGAAAAAGCAATCTGAATTGTGAACAACCTTCTAATAATATTTGTTCAGTAAGTCATTCTGCTGATAACAAACAATCAGACTCCTTAGTCTGAATGTTTCCCATAGGGAATATCTGCTAAAATAAAATGCTGGCTTTATTAGCTAACTACATGGGATGAGCTAGCTATACTTTTGCAAAGATACCCTTTGTGTGCAACTTTATTAAATAAAAATGTCAGGAGTATTTTGATTTACTGTGAGTTTATCATGTGAATTACACTTCGTTTGAATAAGGAATGGGGTTTCACACAGTAATGGAAAGGGTACTTCTAAACACAGAAAATATTTTCCCAAAGCTCACATCTTTCCCTGTATATGTATTTTGGAGGGGTCACAGATGTCACTGTATCTAATTTCATTAATTTTACCTCTGTGGCATGTTGGAGAGCTGTTTTCTGTTTGCAATCTCTAATAATGATCTTGCCCTACATTGCTGAGCCTGGCAGAGCTGCTGCTGTTAACGTTTTGTACGTCTCATTCTTGATCTTGGGGTGCCTGCCCTATCCAGTTCATATATAACGTGTGGAATTACTAATATGGGTAACGTAAATGTAATGGAGATAATATTAAAGAACCAAGTGTGTTTCTTTTTTCACATTTCTTATGCTTCTGAATTAATGCTATATTAGTGTTTTGGGATTCCTTGAAAAATACCTTGAACAAGTGTTCAGTGTACTTCTAAGACTTAGTTTTAATCTAAGGTTTTGTTTAAGAAGAGCAGACAAGAAATCGATGTGGCAGCCTTACCGCTCAGTCCTGGACAAGCCCCACTCGCTTGCTTGTGATTAGCTGGAAAGAATGTTGGGGTTTTTTCTGCTGTTTCTTTGTTACTGAGTGTCATCTGAGAAAACTGCCACTGCTCCATGACCAACTTTATCTCGAGGAACCAGCAGACATGCAGGGGAGAACGTTTGCATGGGCTCTGCACTACATGTCCCCATTGGGTCGGGATGCCTCAGCAGAGTAATCTGCTCCACTGCTTAGGATCCAGTGAGCTAGTTCATACAAACCCCTAATTTCTCTCCCTTCCTATCCCACAGGACACAGAAATGGGAATAAAGGATAAAAATTTACCCAACCTGAGAATCATCAATAGGCTTTTCAGAGGAAGCCTGTGATCAGGTTCTGTTGTCTTTCCTGAGACTGAAACACACCCTATTGTCTAAAATTGCTTCTCTGCTCTCTTACTTCTGTGATTATCAAAAAAAAAAAAAAAAAAAAAGAGGGCTAATCTGTGTCTCTTTAGATGTTTAGAAGTGGAGGGAATGGAGAGATGGTACTCATTTTGGAATATTTCATGCAATTCAGAGGATCAGAATTAGGAACTTAAGTTCCCTCTCTGCCCAAGCGGTCCTGAAGGCTGACTAATGCAGAACAATTCCATTAAATTAAGCCTAAAATAGCTGGTGTGAACATCTCCCACAGCAAAGAATGGATATGGAATCTATTAGATTTTTTAAATAATATTATCAAACTCTTGCAATATCCCAAATTGCAGGAAACCCAAAAGTTAGTAAACCCCATTCAGACCTGTTTGGTTAGAAAAAGAAGTGTATGCCATATAGTTTTATAGGAAGAAATACATTATTGATGAGACTGCAATAATTAGTGCAATTATGCTTACAAATACAAGAAGTAAGAAAAAAATTATCATCCTTTAGAAAATTCCATATTGATCTGTAAATTTTGGGGGAATGCATATGCAAAAAGCATTTGATAGGGATGAATCACTATTCCTATTAATAATAATGAAAAGAATCTGAAAATCCTTAGTGAAGATAATTACCAGTATGCCGGATGCAGAAAGCGATTTCATCTTTTGTATTCATGAAATAATAACTGTAGTAGCTTTCAGAATGGAGATCTAAAATTGCAGCATGAGCTTTTATTTTCTTGCAGAGTGCTGATGAAACCATTTAATGTATTGCTGTAATATGTTTATGAGGAACAGCGATAGCTTTTCCTGTGTTATGGCCCTTGTAGAGGTAATATTTCTTTGCTTTAAAACATTTTTCACATTGTGAACAGCCCCACATGTTTTTAAATGCTACATCTGATCAGTTACTTTATGCAGTTACAGCCAGTCTTGTGAAAACATAAACCCACCAAAACACTGCCATGAATTGGTATCTCCTGAACAACTCCCATTTTAAGCACAATTAGGTGATAGTATGCAATTTTGTGTCTTGTGTAACAGCTAAGTGCAAGAACACAAAACCCAAAACAGCCTCACAAAGAGATAAAAGACATTATTTTGTCTTGAAAGGTCTAACACTCTGAGAGAACTGAACATTCTTTATATTTTAGTCTTAATATCAGATGCTTTGTTTATACTGTAAGTACACAAGAATTCGACCCAAATCACAAATAAATTAACTTCACCTAGATTAATTTCTACCAGTGGAGGGAAGTGGGTCCCAACATGTATGACAGCAACTCAAAAGCAATGAAAAGTTTCATTTCAGAGAGCAGATGATTATACTCACATAATCTCCACAATACATTTTGATACAAGTCTTCGAGTTCAGTTGAGATGCAAATAGCTTTCCTGGAATAAAATTAACAGGTCAGTAAACTGAGTTGTTATAGTTAAATCGTATTCTGTTTTGGGGGAATTGAGAGAAACCAGTCAAACCTACACCAAGTACGTTAGGCTACAAGGTAACAATGAAGCAGGAACACTGGTTGGTACTGTATGTCCTTGGGTGTTATAGATTCACTGTATACTTAGTCATTAATCATATGTGATTAAATATGATTATAACGTAAGTAAACAGAGTCATTAGCACCCTCTGTTCTGCTGTGTTGATTTTAAGAATCAGAATTCAGGTAGTCACAGAATGAAATGCTCTCCTACAGCAAATGCTTGTATTAATGATTTACTTTTCAGACTGGGTTTGGTCTGGTTCCTTTTCCCCTTGTTCTGAAAGCGCTCAGCTCGTCACTTGTTCTAATAATTCTTTGTACCAAGCAGGCATAGAGAGATGCTTTGTAGCCCTTATGTGTTACCTGAGTGATGAGGACAGATCACAGAACCACAGAACATTACAGGTTGGAAGGGACCTTGAAAGATCATCTAGCCCAACCCTGCTGCCAGAGCAGGGTCACCTCGATGAGGTCACACAGGAACATGTCCAGGCAGAGTTTGAATGTCTCCAGAGAAGGAGACTCCCCAGCCTCTCTGGGCAGCCTGTCCCAGGGCTCTGTCACTCTCACAGTGACAAAGTTTCTCTTCATATTCACACGGAGCTTCCTCTGCTCCAGCTTGCACCCACTGCCCCTCGTCCTCAGTTGAACCATGTAGATGAGAGTCTTCCCAGAGGTTTTCACAGCAGTTACAATTTTAAAAGTCCTGCAAAGACAAAAATCTTGTAACATCGCTCTGTTAGTAGACTTAGAATCTGAACTATCCAACTGGCAGCAAACCCACATTTTACATAGCTAATGCCATGTAATTCTTCTGTTAGTGATAGCTATTATTGTGACAAACCATTGAGAAGTGTAAGATAGAGGTGCAGAATGAGTCTAGTACAACCTCAGTGGAAGGCACAGGCTACCATTATCCTGATTGTGTCCCAGTACAAAGATAGATTGTTTTTCTGCAGTAGTCGGACAGAAATAGCAGCTCAAAATCTGAATTAAATTACTGCAATTTTTCTTTGTTTTCATTGTGTATCCATCATGTTCTTCGTAGGACATTGTAAAAGCTGGATTTTCTTTCACTCTAGAAAGACTTTGGAAAGCATGAAAAAAATTATTTTGCAGACTTGATTTCTTAGCAGCTCTTCTAATGATTAAAAGCTATCTCTGGGCTTGTATGAACTCAGCAGGATTGGTTTGGGTACAAGCTTCTGCATGTCGTTCTGTGTTACGTGTAAAGGCTACGTGTGTGTCCTTAGAGTTGGAAGAGTTTCAGAGAGAAGCATATGCATGTGAAACATGGGCTTCAGACTGATGTGTCTTTGCTTTCTCTTTTTTTCATTTTCTTTATTATACTTGTACCAGGTACTTACTTTAATCTCTTTATCTCACATCTCTCTGAAGAACATCCTCCCACTGCATATGTAGCTAAGGAGAATGGGCTGTAAAGAAGCTGGTCTGGCCTGTTGGAAGATGGCACACATGAGGTGTTGAAGGTGGTACCTAGAGGGGGACTCAGGCTCTTGATGACACGTGTTTTAAAGCAGTGATAAGAGTATGAGAACACTTGAAGCCTCTCTTTTTCAGACTCTGATTTACACACGTTTCCTTGCTGTGATTCAAATGTAACACAGTTAATCTTCTGCACAGCACAAAATGGATTAAGTTTGCAGGATTACAAAAAGGTTTTAGTCTGCTTGTGTCAGGTCTTCAGTGGTCAGGAGCCATAGGGTATGAATAAGGAGGCCAAAAGAAATGTTCTTCTGTTGTGAAACACTAACACCTAGAGTATAATGTGAGGAAAACACTTAACTAATAACTGAACTAGATTCTGATTTTAATGAATCTTTCTGAGAAAAGCTGAGTCTACAGAAAATGGGAGAGAAAGCGTTCAATGGAAGAGAACGTTTCAACCTCCTTTCCCCTGTGAATAGCCTTTGGCTGTCCTTTTCTGCTGTGTCCCCTCCAAGATGAGAGGCAGGGCTTACAACAAGGAAATGCAAAATCTGTTTGTCCCTGTAATGAGCAGCAAAATGGATCCAGGATTTATATACCAGACTGAACATGTTGAACCTGATCTCACCTTCTCATTTTCTTCAAGAAAAGGTGGTTAAAGGTTAAAGGTGGTGTGAATCATTTCTAGGGGAGGTGGTAAATACCTTAATGCAGTGAATCACTGTAGGGACCCATGAGTCAAATCTAACTTTTGCAACTCCCAAGTCTGCCTCTGAGCACTTATCTACCTGTCAGTTCCGCTTCAGGTTGCCAGGGCCAAGTTCTGCCCTCTGTCTAGAGCTCTGAGCACAAGAGCCGTCCACAGGAGGCAACATCAAGTACTGTGAGGCCTGTGGAGCCGGCAGTCTACGCCTTGGAAGGGTGACCACCACCTGCCATTTGGGATACAGCTAATGGCACAAGGCTGAGCGCATGATGTGATGAAGCCTCTTAAAAGAGAGAAGAGGGTTTGAGTGAGACAGTGGCTAACGAAAGGCGTAGTGGGTGTAGCTTTCTAGAAACAGCAGGGGCATTATCTCTTAGTGAGTGTAACATTCCAGTCTCATCACTGTGTCAATATCATTTAGAATTGCAGTTCCGAGGTGAAAAAAGTCTTGGGCCTTTGGAGTGCTTCTCAGTCCTGAGGGCCACTGATCTGGATGCTGGGACCTGCACTAGGCTTGCTCTGATGATTTTGCATTCCTGGAAGCACTCTAGCTCAGAGTCCTACACTGTATAGTACTCCTAGTAGTATAATAATTGTAGTGAAGCAGTAGTTGCCCAGGGTAGTAGATTATTTTTTAAAATAGTAGTGTGCTGACCACTCAAAACAGAACACTGATAGACTTGTGGCAAGGCTCTGATCCTCTAAATTACCAACTTCCCTACTGGAGTGGCCTTCATTTTAAAGCATTAGTTTATAGATTATTTGGAGTTAGAGGAGTTGTGGAACCTCTTCCTTTAATTTCTCTGAGTATTTATTGTTTCCCACAAAAAACTGCGGACGTTTTCCACAATACAAACCCCTATAATGGGTAATAATGCTCTACAGCACACATTTCATGACAACTTTTTGGGCCACCACAAGCTGTGAGGTGGCCACAGGTTTCCTAAAATAAGCTGGAGATTAGAGCTGACCCCATTGGAGCCACCATTTTCAGTTTAGGTGCCCCAAAGGCAGGGCATTCTTTTTTAAACATGTGTTAATGAAGAATACCTACATTCCTAAAGCTTGGTAGCTAAATGAAAAATAATGGTACGCTCTTAGCCAAGAGAACCTTTTAATTAAAACCTTTTAAAGCTACACAGAAGTATTTCATCAGACCTTCTGACACTTTTGGAATGGTTATCCTAGAATCACCATGGATGCATTTTCAAAAGTTTCACAGTTTAAATATAAAAATTGGAATGAATGCAGTAAAAAAAGGGAAATAAATGAGAATGACAGTGGCTAACCTAACACCGCAAGGAAAATCACATTGCTTCAGAACATTCTTCTCAAACTACCATGGAAGGGATTTTTCACTATAATAAAACTTCCCAATTATTTGCTTAAAAAAAAAAGGAAAAGGAAGCAGTCGAGCATAATTAATAGTGTAACATGTAACTTTAACAGCAGTGTGGAAATGCCAGGAGGATGAGTATCTGACCTTGCCATTGTCTTCCTACAGACATTGAACTTTCTCTGTGCATGCTTTGCTGGGAAGCAGATTGCTGATGCCAAACAATGCAAAACCCAGAGTTCTCAGTTATGACTGAGGCAACTGGTAATTTCTATTAAGAATTATTTCACTAACAAAATGAACTGATTTTTACCCTTGTTCGTGGAAGATGTTCTGCTTACAGAAGTTTGTTTAAAATGTTTAGTCATGGGTAGCAGGGTAAGCTGTGCAATGCAGATGGAGGGAAATGTCACTGTAATTGGTTTTACAGCTTTAAATACAATACATATTTGTCAAACAAATGCATAGCACTTATATTGCCTCAAAGGTTGAGTATACAATAAAACTGTTCTGATTTGTGTGATTTATTATTCCTTTATTTGGAAGTTGGCTTTTTTTATTTTAATTTTGCATTCAGTAGTTTATGTCTAATCCTGTTTCCTTTGTTTATCTCTCAACTATTGTTATTTCCCAAGGTTACAGTAAAGCTGAGCAAAAGATTAATGAGTGAAATGGGTAGACATTCAAATGAGCAAATTAAAGTCAGTCTTTTCACTTATTTACAGGTTGTATCTCATAACGAGCTGTGTTCTGCATATTTTACTGCTGCTTAGTAAATTATCCTGAAATTTGGGGAAGTTTTATCAATTCAGACTTTGTTGAATATGGAATTTAAAGGATCATTTGCTTGAGAAAAACTGTGAGATTAACTTCCTAATTCCCCTCTATCAACGTTTTGCTTCAGAGAAGTATCTGCTAACTAATAATTGAGTATAAGGTCTGTAGCACCTTATGCTTAGCATTACATTTTGATTTATTGTATGCTATTCCCAGAAAACTAGTATTATTTTCTTACTTTTCAAATGAAGGAAGTAGTGATTAAGGGATTTGTGTGGTGTCACCTAGGAAGCCAGGAGCAGAGCCTGCTAGCAGGTGTCAAGACTTTCAGACCTCTTAGTAAAACCACTCTCTCCTACTGTCAGCACCGATTCCCATTTACAGGAAGGCTGAGAAATGCTGGTTCATTGAAAGCCACCTGGTAGGGCGATGGGTTGGCTGAAGTATATATCCCCGCTCAGGGAAGGGAGACTAATGATCAAGCATAAATATCGCATAGTCCAGTTGGTGTAAACTAGACTGGCTCTGTCGGTGACATGGGCAGTGGGATAGAGTGCACCCTCAGGAATTCTGCCAACGACAACAAGCTGTGTGGTGAGGTCAACATGCTGGAGAGAAGGGATGCCATCCAGAAGGACCTTGACAGGCTGGAGAGATGGGCCCATGCGAACTGCATGAAGTTCAACAAGGCCAAGTTCAAGGTCCTGCTTCTGGGTTGGCGCAGTCCCAAGCACAACTCCAGGCTGGGTGGAGAATGGATGGAGAACAGCCCTGAGGAGAAGGACTTGGGGGTACTGATTGATGACACGCTCAATGTGAGCGGGCAGTGTGTGCTGGCAGCTCAGAAGGCCATCTGTGTCCTGGGCTGCAGCAAGAACAGCATGGCCAGCAGGTTGAGGGAGGGGATTCTGCCCTTCTGCTCTGCTCTGCTCTCCTGGGACCCCACCTGGAGTACTGGGTCCAGCTCTGGGGTCCCCAGTACAGGAGAGACGAGTCCAGAGGAGACCATGAAGGTCATCAGGGGGCTGGAGCAGCTCTCCTATGAAGACATGCTGAGAGAGTTGGGCTTGTTCAGCCTGGGGAAGAGAAGGCTCTGGGGAGACCTAATTGCAGCCCACCGACACTTCAGGGGGTCCTACAGAAGAGTGGGAGAGGGGCTGGTCACCAGGGAGTGCAGGCACAGGACAAGGGCAATGGCTTCAAGCTGGCAGAGGGCAGGGTTGGGTTAGATGTTAGGAAGGAATTCTTCCCTCTGAGGGTGGGGAGGCCCTGGCCCAGGGTGCCCAGAGAGGCTGTGGGAGCCCCTGGATCCCTGACAGGGTTCAAGGCCAGGTTGGATGGGGCTTTGGGCACCCTGGGGTAGTGAAGGTGTCCCTGACCGTGGCAGGGGGGTTGGAACTAGATGATCTCTGAATTACCTTCCAACCCAAAGCGTATGTGCTACCTTGGGGATCTCTGTGCCACGGTCTGCAGTGTGATGGTCCCGGCTTTCTTGCCTTTTTATTTTCTAACTGTGGTTCAAAGGATTATCTGTTGTCCATTGAGCTGGTGCACAAGTGTCTACACTTAAGTCCTGTGGCAGCATCTTCACTGTGAAGTGAACTATATTGTGAAAAAGCAGATGAAAGAACTTGTATGGGAATTTAAAGAGAAGTTTAGTGAACAGAGCTGTTCTTTGAGGCATAAGGAGCCCTTGCAAAGGTCTGTATAAAAAACCCAAGTCACCATGTGTGCTTCTGTCACTGTTAAAATGTATGAAAATGCTTCCTTTTGATTTTACCTTAGGAGTTCTCTTAGCGATTTCCTCTAGTCATTCAGCTGAAAGGGCTGAAGTAATTAGCCTTTATAAAAAAACCCCAAGTTTTAAACATGTTCACTCAAGGAAGGAAATATTTGTATCAACCAAGACAGATCTCTGGTGACCTAGAAGAACTGCCTGTAGTCCAGCACTGTATGAACTCTGGCTTTATTTTGGCTTTTCTAATGAACGTTAAGGCTCTTGAAGGGTGGTTGGGCAGGAGATGTAGGCAGTTTTGTGGAGAGAAGTAATTTAAGCCTAAACTTACAGAATATAGTGGATCTGTGATATATTCAGGAAGTTACATGGTGAGGTGGTGGAAATACAGGTGAGTGGAAACCCTCCTAGGAGTTGTTTTCTTACACTAAAGCACAGTTGTTCTGAATACTACTTAAAACACTCTCCTGGATGTTTTCCATGGTGTTCAAAAATGCCTTATTGTATTAATTCCAACGAAATGCACTTCTGCTAGAGAGTCGAAACAGAAGGAAAGGTATTCCTTTGAAAAAACACACAGAGGAAGGAAAAAGATAGAAAGGTGCCATAAACCACCCAGTTATCCCAGCAGTAAGGTTCCTAAAGCTGATGCTGAAAATACTACAGCAAAATGAGCAGGACAGAGTCACCAAATGTCTTTGCTACTAATTGGTGTAGATGGCAGCAATTTATCCTAGCGTTATCAGTACTGTTGTGTTCCAGTTTGAAATTAATATGCTTCTCTGGAAATACTGCTATATAAAGATGAACTCTCAGTTCTGATTAACATATTAGTTTGTTACTAACTTCATGGGTTTTGTGGCAGGTAAATCCTATAGGTGTGCAATTTATCTGATAAAGGTTTCAAAATCAATCAGGTAATTAATTATACATGTAGAGTTTATTGCAAACACTTCTAGGACTTGATACGTTTTAAGAAGAACATTTAAGGATCACTTTATTTATACAGTGAAATGCTCACTGTGCTTTTACAGACAGCATGTTGCTTTAGAACAAAGTGTATATAAAGAAAATAGGGAATATTGTGAACTTAAACAGACAGCAGCGTTTGAACGATGTGGCTGTAACTTTCTACGTTGACACCTGGTTTAAATTTTATACATCTTGGCATGTGTTTCAAGTTCTCCCAAACCCAGCATATACAATGAATCAGTGCTTACAGACCCCTGATTTACACAGACATAATGAATGTGTGATTTCTTGTCTGCTAAGCTGTCAGATTACAGTGCCTTGGCCATTATGCAAGCGTTTGATCTTGCCGAGGATGGAACGTTTCTATACCCCATGCTTGGTACTGGAAATGGATGTTGCTCATTTCCCATGCAAGCTCTCAGAAGCAAAGTGGCTGTGGGTGTGTGTACATGGGGCAGCTGCAATTTATCCAGAGAGAGAAGGTAGCTTGTTTGTGAGCTCTGTTTGTCGGAGGGACTTTGTTGCAATGGCCTGCTTGAATCTGTTAGCATGTCTCCTGCCATAAAGACTGAGAAATACAATTAGTAAGTTGTTTACAGCAGAGCTGCAACTGCTGTGACTAAAGTGCTAGTGAGAGAGTGAATCAACTTCTTTGAGAATTGTTTTCCAGAGATGAGTTTAATAAAGGTTTGATATGATGCTATAACTTAGCCTTGATTAGCTACAATGTAAGGCTCAATATTATTGCTT
The DNA here is from genome assembly GCA_027925045.1 of Hypotaenidia okinawae. Classification (NCBI taxonomy): domain Eukaryota; kingdom Metazoa; phylum Chordata; class Aves; order Gruiformes; family Rallidae; genus Hypotaenidia; species Hypotaenidia okinawae. The sequence continues at coordinate 34,549,032 of BSDF01000004.1, forward strand.
CACTGTCAAATTACTTCACATAAAAGTGACATGGTATTTTGCCTACATTATTCCATGCAGTTAAGCCTGTTCTTACCACTTTTAATCCTGAGCAGTTCGACTAGCCTTAGAGCCTAGAAGCAGCTTGATGCTAAGCACTGTTGAAATTTCATTTATTTGGATGCCTGAATCTGAAGGCAGGAATGATAATAACTTTCATACTTAAGGTAGAACAATTTTCTGCTTAGGAGTGAAGTCAAAAGGACGTAAGTGAAATGTGATGGAAATTGGTGTGTGCAGAAGAAGAACGAGTAAAATTAATGCTGCCTCTTTAATAACCTAGCGCCAGTTGTCTGGTTTTTAAGATCTTCACCAATACTGATAGTCACAGCTCATGCATAAAGACGAGTACATTTTATCTGGCTTGTGCATTTTGTGTGTGTGTGTATGGGGTGTGTGTGTGTGTTCTCCTTGTTGCCCTAGTAACTGGAGCTAAGTTGGCACTAGCATATGCAGTTTTATCTGAAAAAATAATATTTATGCCTACTATGCCTAAGGAGGAAAGCTGACAGATGTAGCCAGTAACAAAAGCCGAGCGTCCCAAAGTTGGCCATGAAAGGTAAGAATCATCTTAAGTGTTGAGAACACAATTCTTTCCTGTGGTAATTTGAGGTTATGACTTCTGTATTTTGTTCATCATCATCCTTTTCAGAGGTGTGAGAAAGAATTGATCAAAGCCTGGAATGGACTTTGGGATGTTTGATATGCAATCCATGGGCTGCGGCCCCATGGGAAAGTTAATTGACCTGCCTGTGCCTCCATCTTCCCTCTGTAAGTGGCTGTAGTGGTACCTCTTACTAAAGTACTGAGATGCTGATCATGAAAAGCTTTAAGAAAGAACTGATACCGGCTTAGGGCTTTGTCTTACATGCATCATATGGTCCTGTGAATATAGGTAGCTTACAGAGCAGGAGTCAGGAAAGACTGCATTAGGCTGAACGTAAACACTATAAGCTCAATTCCCAGTATCTGCATGGCAAGGAAGATAGGAGTCCTGTTTCTTTTGTTGTTGCAAGGCAAATGAAAACTCCTTTCTGACTGATCCCATCCCCATATTGAAAGATCAGCGTTAATTTTCCCACACATTCAGATGCAATGTAGCCTTCAATCTACAGAATTTATGTTCATCCAAACAAAATATTTATTGCCCTCTGTATGTAGAACTTCATTTTTAAGCCTGAGGATATATATACAACTATACAGATTTTTCATCCTATAGAAACTTGTGCAACTGGGATCATGCTTCCTCCTCATTCTTTCCAAGCTCATTACATTTACCAAAATGTCTTATATGCCCCTTGGTATTTGGGTGTTCAGCTGAACATGTCTCCACACGGAGAGGCTATTACTGCATGGTGCTGGGAAGCCCATTTCTCAGATCTAGTTAATCAATATTTTATAGCTATTCCTTTACATTTACTCTCTTTGATGGATTTTTTAAAATACACAAATCCTTTTGTTTACCTATCAATGAGAGACCTGCCCAGTAACACCCTCTGTCTTTTGCAGAATCTCTAATTACTGTTCCCATCAGTAACCTCAGTACCATTCAGTCAGAGTTCTACAAAATTGGTCATCAAAACTGTAGTCAATGAATCTTTTTTCTGTAATCTGCTTTTTTCTTTTCTATTGCTTACTGCTCCAAAATGTGGTACAGATGACTCATGTAAACACTGAAGCCATTTGCCTTGAATACTATAGCCTGGGGTTTTGATTCCATATCTGCTCTCTGACAGACTGACTGAAGGTTTCACGAAAGAGGCTATAATTTGAGTACAGCCTTGTGTTTACAACCATGACAGCTGTTTATCTTTGACCCTTAATGACCCAAAACATTGATAACGGATATTTCTTCGTTTCTCTGGCTCTACCATATGTAAAAGTCAGGCATTAACTTGCCTTGGCAAAGTACAAAAGCCAGAGAGGACACAGAGTGTCTTCATACCCTTCAGGAATACTGTCGTGGTTCGGCTGTGGGCTGAGATCCAGGCAGCTGCCTGCTCCTTAAAGTAAAAGAGCAGGGGAAGAGGGAAAAGGGGGGAAACAAGGGAAGGGAAAAGGAAGGGGAAATAACTCCAAAACCAAGAAACTAAGAGGCCCGTGGGTTGGGATAAGGAGAGTTTACTAAGAGAACAGAAAGATCAAATATCCCAATGCTAACAGGACTTTAGAGCAAAAGAAGATGAAACTCTTGATCCCCAATGCAGTTTCTCCCCGACCCACACAACTCAGGTACCACCCAGAGCTGTCCCGGAACCCAACCGTCCCCCCAAGCAGCACGCGTCCCGCCACCGCCCCTCTTCTTCCTCCCCTCAGCCCCCCATTCTCCTGGGCAGGACGTCATTGCCATGGAATACTCTCTTTGGCCCATCTGGGTCACCTGTCCTGGCTTCGCCCCTCCTTTCTCATGAATGGAGAAATACGAAGAAGCTGAGAAAGTCCTTGACTGTCTGACTGCAACTAAGAACATCAGGGTGTTCTCAGCACTGCTTTCATTGTAACTCCCAAACACAGCATCCCATCAGCTGCTACAAATGAAGTTAACTCTATCCTGACTGAAACCAGGACAAATACTTATGCCTTTCGCCATACAGTGGGATTAGTTGTTTCAGTCGATGTTGAAACAAATTGTGAGAGGACTGTGAGCCTCTTCACCATTGTGCCAGTGGCTAAATACACGGTTGGAGGTGATTGTAATGAGGGTGGACTGAGTGTTATTGGTTGAATGACTGTCTTGCAGTACTACAGAGCAGAAGTATTTGGAAACATCAGGCTGGTAGAAGTATTGGTGGATGTAAAAAAACCCCAAACTGCTGCGATTGAGATGGGACACGGCATTTGTTGGCTTCGCAAGCCAACAACCAAGTTTATCTAAAGTAGCTAATGCTTTCCCAGCCACTGCTCCTGGCAATAAGACAGAGGCCGCAGCACGCCGACCAAAAGACCAAAATTCTGCCCGATCATCACAGTTAGGGCTACAGGCGTGTGTACCACGCTGTAGGCGTGTATACCATGCTACAGGCATGTATACCACTCTTTAGGCGTGTATACCATGCTACAGGCGTGTATACCACACTTCGCCCGGTGGGAAAGGCGATACTGTAAAATCATAGAGGTGTTAGGGGTCAGAACAGAAAGCCGACCTAGGCTACATGCACCCCTATCATGTATGAGGGGATAATGGGCCAAGCCCTATCCCCACAAATAAAAAATATCCCAGATGGTAACAAAAAGGGGGCATCGCTGGATCTCGACAAATTTGTTGCTGTATAGTTACACCAGGTACTGGCATTTCTAAAGACAGGGTGGTCAGGAGAAACATCCATCCTGGATTGGTTTTTTCCTGTATAATTAAACTGAACACAAAAATCCATTTTTACTGACACCAGAAGCTCAATCTCTTGTGGTTCTAGGGTAGTCTGTGGGAGAGAAGGAACCCAAGTATCCCACATATCTGTCAAATTTGGTGACAGGGCAGGAAAAATCTTTGCAAGACTCTCAGGTATCGGCCATCTATCTAATGGTAGACCAACAAGGCATGTAGAGAAAGGGTTATTGGGAGAAGCAGTAGCAAGACATAGAACATCTTGTCCTGTCAAATTTGCTAATGTAACCCACACATTAGTTTTTGGTAAAGGAGGGGGAAACAGTCCTCCCCAAAGGGGCAAAGGTCCTAGGCTCATTATCAACAACCCTGCGCCCCACATTGTAACAAACACGAGGGCTCGCGAAATCGCCCGCAAAATCGCCAGTCACTCGGGAGTGTCGGGGATGTGGTCAACCAGATTAGGATCCCTTGGCGTCTTGGTCACTTGAAGCCTCAGGGTGTCGTTGTTCCACAGGGTGTTCTGGGTTGCTAGTCACCGACTGCGGCAGTGGCTCACGAAAAGGACGCACGTTCTTTGCTGGAATCCACCTGGGGCCTTGTTCTGTGGAGACACAAGCATACCCTCTCCCCCATGTTACAAGAGGATATGGCCCCACAATCTTACCTGTTTCTGGGTCACGAACCAAAACTGGTGCTTTGATTTGTGCCTGAAGTGAAGTGTTCACATTGAAGTGTCGGACGATTACTGTCTAACAGAGAACAATTCAAAAAGTTAAAACCATACAAAGCTTTCTGTAGTCGCTCCTCAGGAGTAGCAGTCCCTACCCCCCCTTTTTGCTGTTGTAACAAACGTTTCAAAGACTGGTGAGAACGTTCAATTAGAGATTGACCCGTAGGGGAATAAGGGATGCCAGTGATATGAGTCACAGCCCAGGAGTCCAGAAAGGCTTTTGTTGCACTTGAAACATATGCAGGACCATTGTCTGTTTTTATCTGAGAGGGAATGCCCAAGGTAGCGAAAGCACGCATCAAGTGTTTCTGGACATCACGTGCTTTCTCCCCTGTATGACAAGAAGAAAAGAAGGCACCTGAAAATGTATCAATAGAAGAATGAAGATATTTCAATTTACCAAACTCTGGAAAATGTGTAACGTCCATTTGCCATAATTGTAGGCTTTGAAGTCCTCTAGGATTAATCCCTCCCGCTATTGACGGAAATGAGTGTTGTTGACAATCAGGACATACAGTAATGATATTAGACGCTTGTTGGGAGGTAATTCCAAACTGCCGTTTGAGACCTCCAGCATTCTGGTGAAAAAAGGAATGACTGAGCTTAGCTTGTGCCAAGCAATCCGGCAATACCTGTACCCGTAGTGTCAGGAGATCAGCTTGTCGATTCCCTTCTGCAATAAAACCTGGTAAAGAAGTATGTGATCTGACATGCATAACAAAATAGGGGTGAGGAGGAGAGTCCAGGAGAAAAATGAGTTCTTGTAACAAAGCAAAGAGTTCAGAGTGTGAAACATTACGCAATACAGATGCTTCAGCTCGCTCAACAATTCCTGCAAGGTAAGCTGAACCAGTAACCAGGTTGAGCGGTATGGACCATTTACAATAGACTCGAACAACCGTGGTCAGTTCCACCATCTGGGGGGAGCCAGGTACAGTTTCGATGTCCGATTTCCATTGTCCACACTGGCTGTCCCACCAAAGAATGACTGATTTGTGTGATTTTCCAGATCCATCCGTAAACACTGTTAGGGCCTGCAAAGGTTGGTCACTCCTTTTAGGTTTAACTGTTAAAGAAAAGTTCGTGTTCAACAACTTCTGCGGAGGTGGGTGGGATGTGAGTTGACCTGTATAGTCAGCTAATGCCATAGCAAAGGCGTCCGATTGCTGATACAACCATTGTAAATACATGTTCGTTACAGGTAAGCAGATATATACAAAATCCAACCCTGATAACATTAACGAGCGCTGCCCAGCTTTAATTATCAAGGAAGCAAACATTTCGTGCTGTGTTGAAATAGTTTTTGTAGATTGATTTGGCAAAAAAATCCACTCGATAATCAACAGTGGGTCTGGTTTCTGTGGGTCCCACTGAAATATCAATGCATGCGGTTGTCGTGCGGGATCTAAAATCATTAGATAAAAAGGTAAATCAGGGATGCAGCGGTGTGCTTGTCTGTTGGTGATTGCTGCAGCAACCTTTTGCAAAGAATCAACAGCCTCAGGGCTTAGGCTTCGAGGGGAGCACAAATTAACGTCCCCTTTAAGCAGTTCAAATAGAGGTCTCAAATCTGTATTAGAAATTCCCAACAGTGGTCGGACCCAGTTAATGGTTCCCAGCAATTTCTGTACATCATGCAAGTTTTTTATGTCTGTTTGTATCTGTAAGGGCTGAGGAGCTATAGTTTGAGCTCTGATGCGCCATCCTAAGTATTTCCAAGGGGGTGTTTTTTGAACCTTTTCTGGTGCAATGCAAAGGCCCACTGAATTAACAGTGGCCGTGACAAGGGCTACGGCTTTCTCCATGACCTCGAGATGTTGTGCGGCTACCAGGATGTCGTCCATATAGTGATACAACAATACATCAGGCATCACAACTCTAACAAGGTTAAGCACCTTAGCTACACACCACTGACAAATTGTAGGACTGCTTTTCATCCCTTGTGGCAGCACAACCCACTGGTACCTTTGCAACGGGGCTTGCATGTTGATGCTTGGAACTGAAAAAGCAAATTTAGGAGCCTCATCCGACTGCAGTGGAATATTAAAAAAGCAATCTTTTAGGTCTCTAACAGTCAAATGCCAATCCCAAGGAATCATAGTAGGGGATGGGAGTCCTGGCTGAAGGGCTCCCATATCTTCTATAGCATTGTTAATTTTTCGGAGGTCATGGAGTAAGCACCACTTGCCTGTCGGTTTCCTGATAACAAACACAGGTGAATTCCAGGGGCTGATAGAGGGTACAATATGTCCCTTTGTTAACTGTTCGGTGACCAATTCTTGGAGGGCACAAAGCTTTTCCAGTGGCAGGGGCCATTGATCTACCCAAATAGGGGTATCAGTTTTCCATGTCAATTTAAGGGTGTTGTGCGCTTCAATGACCCCTTCTAAAAATGGGTTTGAATAGACATTCCCCACTGGGACAGCACATCCCGCCCCCACAAAATCACTGGTACAGGTAACACAAAAGGTTTAACAGAGGCTCTATGCCCCTCAGGACCTTGAATTTGCATTAATTAATTCCGAGCTTTGATGGCTATCACCAGTCCCCCCAATTCCAGCTAAAGCCTGAGAAACATCAGTCAGAGGCCACCGTGGGGGCCATTTGGCTTGAGAAATTACTGTAACATCAGCTCCTGTGTCAATAATTCCACTTAACACCACCTGTTGTTTTCCACGGATGAGAGTACATTGACAAACAGGTTGCTTTTGAGAAATAGATTGCACCCATAAGATTTGGGGGTCCCCTGTAGATCCAAACCCTCCATGCCTCTGATCCTGTTGGCGAGAGATGGGAGGATTAACTCCTGTCGCAATCAGTATTAGTTGTGCTATACGACTCCCTTTAGGTATTGTGCAAGGAGGAAACGGAGTCCATGCCATGATTTTGATTTCACCAACACTGTCCGAATCTATGGCTCCTGGCAAGACAAAAAGCCCTGATAAGGTGATAGATGATCTTCCTAACAGTAACGCCTGCCTTTTAGGGGGTAATGGTCCTGATATGCCTGTTGACAGTAAGCGGACCGAAGAATCAAGCAAGTTACAGCATGGGTGGTTGACAGGTCCAGCCCTGCACTTGCGATTGCTGCCGGGCAAAGTCTCGCGGCTCTGCCGTCTCCCCCTGGGCCAGTGCGGGTGTCGGCTGCGGCATCTCCGCCTGCGCGCGTCGCCGCCCCGCGCTCCGCCAGCGGTTTCCCTCAATCAGTCTGCCCTCGATGTTATACTTTGACCTACACTGATTCGCACAGTGACGCCCTTTTCGGCATCTGGGGCAAATCGCAGGCATGGGGTATTTAATCCCCGTGTTCACAGTCAGGCAATTCCTTTTAAAATGCCCTGGTTTGCCACAGCCATAACAAAACTCCTGGGCTGCTAGCCCTTGCATAGCTGCAAAAGCAGAAGCCAGGGCTTCAAAGTTGTGATCCATTGTACCAATTCTGTTGCAGGCTTCCCCCATTTCTATAAGTGTGGGGTTCTGCTTAGGGAGTGACTTTAATAATTTTTTACAGTCAGCATTCGCATTTTCCACAGCCAATTTTAAGAGTAAAATTTCTCGTGCTTCCGTATTATCTATTTGGTATTCCAAAGCTAGCTTTAGCCTGTCTATAAACTGCATATAAGGCTCCCGAGGCTCCTGTGTAATAGTCGTGAAAGCCTTCTGTGGCTTTCGGGTTTCTGGGACTTTAAAAAGAGCCTTTTTTGCTTCTTCCCGGATGGCTTCTAATGCCTCCCAGGGTATGTCTGGAGCCTGTGTCTCTGAATCAGCATAGGACCCCGTGCCGGTAAGATGTTCAATAGTTAAAGCTTGAAAACTAGCATCACTGTGATTCGCATAAGTAAGTAAAAGTGTTTGAAGCCCCTCTTTCCAATGTGATTCCCATAACGAATATTGAGTCGGAGTTAATAACAAGTGTGCTAAAGATTTGAGATCATAAGGAGTCATAACGTAAGTATCAAAAACAGATGAAAGCAAGCTTGCGAAACAGGGAGAGGAAAGCCCATGATCAGTAGCCGTACGGCGCAGTTCCTTAATCACAGGGAAGGTAAGTGATTCCCACTGCGGCTTCCTTCCCCTTTTGGGATATATTACAGGGGCCACAATAGTTTTTGCAGTGTCCACATCTCCCTCCTTTAAAGCCTGACGTTTAATATTGATCCATGTGTTATGTGAGTTCGGGGGATATAAATCTGATTCCTCTTCTGAGTTGACGAGATCCGCATCGAAAGGATGGCCGGGGGTGGAGGTCTGAGAGCGGGGAACGGAGGGAGCGGAGTTAGTAGCCCGGTCGGGCGGCGGAAGCGGCGGAGGCGCCGCTGGGACGGGGCCGCTGAGCGCCGGGGCCGGGGGTGCGGCGGGCACGCAGTGCTCGGGAGACCCAGCAGTCAGTAAAGGAATGTTAGAGGCCGCCCCCTCTGTAGTCTTTGTATCGTCAGGAGTCTTAGTCTGAGCAGAAAGAGTTTCAAAGATTATCCTCCACCACGGAAGCACACGCTGAGCCTCAGAGTCCCCCCTCGTGGCTCAGTCCCACAGCCTGACTCCCACCTCATCCCAGAGTTCTTTTGTAAAAAGACTAGAGGCGCTTACGGTGGGTATCTTCATTTGTACTCACTGAAGCGTTGCCTTAAGGTCATGACTAGAAATATCTTTCCCATGCTTTTGCAAAAGAGCCTTCACAAGCTCATATACGTCTGTCTCTCGGGGAGACATCCGATCGCCCATGTTTGATTCCCCACAGCTCACCTCTCTTTCTCCAGTAGAGGGATCGTCGGCCGGCGGTTTCTGCTCCCTTTCAGCACATTCTTCTGAGCTCTGTGGGGCTCGCAGCCTGCTGCCAGCTTAGGCAGTTTCTTCGCCCGCTGGTCTCGAATGTCGGGATCACGTCACCAATTTGCTGCGATTGAGACGGGACACAGCTCGATGCGAGCAATTGTCGATTTATTGAAGGAAATCACAAGTTTATATACTTTGTGAAGCCCACGTGTGCCTTAGTTTCATTGGAGCGCAGAAGCCATATGTTTTTTGTGGCCTTGGGTTTGAGAAACAAAGCCCCAAGCACTGCTACCATAGTAGATAACATGGAGCATTTAGGCCATAAACCCTGGCATGTGGCAAGATTGTGATAAGCACAGTCCCATGCCCCCTGCTAGGGCAGGCTCCAGAAGGAGCTCTTGCTTTAGGTAACATATGCATACTGGCTGACAAGTTTTAGAAGTTCTATTAGCATGATAAGATAGAGATGCTGGTGTAACAGCAAAACGTTGACCAGTCAGATGTAGCCCACGAACAGCGTATGTTTGAAAGAAAGCATGCTGTCTTCAGAGCATATAAAAAGGAATGATTCTATACAATAAATCGACTTTTGCTTGCATCAAGCTGTGTCCTGTCTCTCTCCGTCGCGGCAGATTTTACATTTTACTACTTGCTGATTGGTTTAAAAGCACAAACATCATTAAAAATAGCAACTTAGGCCTAGTAGCACAACCCTCTGTACTCATTCTGGTTTTGTTTTTTGTGTCTTCTCTTGTTCCCGCTTCAAGGCTGTCTAGCCCCCTTATCCCATCCGGTGTAGGACAGTCTAGTCTTCCCACAGTCTCTCATCCCTTATCAGCCAGTTCCTGTGTTGTTGCAGCCTCCCAGGGCTTGAAGCCAACAAGTCTCAACACATCTCTCTCCAGTAGCTGCAAAGAACCCAAATTCCCGCCTGTCTCTTCCAGGTTCGATGCTGCACCAAACCAAGCTAACACTCATCTTGGATTTGGCTGTTCCTCTAATATTTAAGTACTAAGAATAAAACTGTGATGTGTGTGAGGGCTTTAGATGAATAACATTGCTATTAGGGTGTCTGCTTTAGCTTATGATGGTGACAGAAACGTGACAGAACGGGTAAAATGGCTTTGAAAGTCATTTGGGAAGAAGACGCTGAGCAGAAAATACTACGTGGGAGATTAAAATTACCTTCACACTTACATGATAATGGAAAAAGTTCAACATGCTGGGTACAGGGCAGCACATCAGGAAAAATGCAGTCATTTGTCTTGCTGAACCAGCACTCCCACCCTCATTTGATGTAACAGCATTTCTGAATGCTTTTAGATCCTGCCTGGTGAATCCTGAAAATAGTTAATTCTGCCAAAGAAGGATTTGAGGACATCACAAATTTTAATTATCCCATGAGTAAACCATTAGAAAACCTTAATTAATGGTTTACAGTTGATCAATACCAACCATCCTAACAGATTTGATCTTCCTAAGGCTTGCAATAGGCACCATGGCACCTTATGGCTCCTCCTGAAGTGTGTAACAAGAAAAAAATAACTAAAGCTGTTAGGTTTTCTGTGAAACAGGCTGCTGATTGAAGATCAGGTTTGCTGAAGTCCTCTTGTAGAGGATCTGTTAAGTTTCCTCTAAGTCAGATTTAAAAATGCTGACTCTTGTGCTGACTTTTCAGGCTAACATCTGTTCTCTCGATTCTGGCTTCTCAGTAGGTGCTTCTTCTCAGCATATTCACATTTCTAAACTGCTCAGCAGACAGTCACTTCTGTTTCCCTGTAGGAAAGGAAGGCTACAGACTGCAGGTAGAAATGGCAACCCTGTTTCATCATACAGCTGAGGCCAGGACATTAAGAAAACAAGACAGCATCTGAGAATTTTTTTCTCTTTCAATAATGCTTCACAGGGTTTTGAACAAATAATGCTCATGGTTATCTTTATTGATTCAGAACTTCAGAAGGAAAAATAAGTTTAACCAAACTCTACTGAAGGTAATCAATCTATTGCCAGGGCTGGAATTGGCATGTAACCTTCAGCTAGCGCAGAAAAGCTCAGTGAGTTGTATATATAAAGCTCTGAAGTGTAAAGCAGTCTGAGTCAAGGCAATACAGCTGTGGTTTGCCTGAGGTGGGTCTTGAATTTGTTAGGCAGCTACCCACCATGCCAGGAGGTGCTGGGGAGCTGCCAGCAAGGATTGCAGGGATAGGGTACAGAAAACAGACCCTTGTATGCCCTCAGCATAACTGTGGTGTGGTGTGCTCCAAGAGCAGTCCAGTACACCTAGCACTGCTCAGTGTGTAGCCTATTAGTCAGATCACTCAGAGTATATTTTGTTCTTGGACAAGGTTTAACCATGGAATCGCAGAATCGCAGAATGCTTTCAGTTGGAAGGGACCTCAAAGATCACCTAGTTCCAACCCCCTTCCATGGGCAGGGACACCCTCACCAGCCCAGGGTGCCCAAAGCCCCATCCAACCTGGCCTTGAACCCTGCCAGGGATCCAGGGGCTCCCACAGCCTCTCTGGGCACCCTGTGCCAGGGCCTCCCCACCCTCAGAGGGAAGAATTCCTTCCTAACATCTAACCCAACCCTGCCCTCTGCCAGCTTGAAGCCATTGCCCTTGTCCTGTCCCTGCACCCCCTGGTGACCAGCCCCTCTCCCACTTTCCTGTAGGACCCCTTGCAGTGTTGGTGGGCCACAATTAGGTCTCCCTAGAGCCTTCTTTTCTCCAGGCTGAACAAGCCCAACTCTCAGCCTGTCTTCATAGGAGAGCTGCTCCAGCCCACTGATGACCTTCATGGTCTCCTCTGGACTCGCCCCAAACAGCTTCATGTTGAATAGTTTTATCCTGTACATGTAGGAATGCAAACATTTCTGTGGTTAAAATGATAATGGAAGGAGAGCAGACACAATCACATTTCAGAATATGTTTTTAAAACTTTTTTTTTGCTTTAATTTGTTTTTAGTTGTTTTTTCTGTGCTTCAGTGTATTCCTCTTCAGGAGGATGACACCTAAATGCAGCGTGTACCCCAGGGCTGACACTGCCTGTGAAGTTCTCTCCATCCTCCCTGCTTCTTTTCCCAAAGCCCTTTCTGCCAATCCTCCCTTCACTTTACTTGGCAGGGTGTGATAAATGCAGATAAAAAACAGCTTTGTGAATCCTGCTATTTCTTGGTCAGCTTGGAAAACAGCTTCATTTCCAAACCTGTACAGGATTTCTTCTTTTTCCCCAGCAGTGATTTGGCACCGGGAAATCAAAGGGTAACAGAAGTTTACTGTTCAGCTCTTAGTTCCCTTGTCATGAAATCTTAATTACCTCTTCTGTTGTGTCTCCATTAGCACACATCTTTCAGCTTGCCTGGCTTCTTCTGTCACAACTCTCTGAAGATACAATGGTAAAATTTCATAACCACCTTTCCTGACTCCCTTATTCTTCTCTAAGCTGCTTGAAAAGACAAATATGCTACCACAGGTAATTAAATAGGGAATGACACTCATGTACAATTAACTTCACTGGGGTCCTTTCTGAGCACCCTGTCATGGTAAAAAAAAAACCCATTACTGGAAATCTAGCAGCAGGCTCTGGGTCTTGTGGAGATCACTTGGAGACAGGATCCAGAGGGCAGATCAAGATTTAAGAGCCTTTGTTGTGGTTTAAGCTGGCTGGCCCCTATAACAACCAGGCACTGTTCCCTCACCTTCCCCAGTGGGATGGGGAAAAAATTGGAAAAAAACAAGGTGGAACTCATAGATTGACATAAAGACAGGGAAATAGGACAGAAAATAATAATAATAGCTATAACAGGAGCAATAACAACAACATAATAATACCCAAACCAAGCGATCCACAGCACAGCTCCTCACTTAATCACAGGCTAAGCCCAGCTAATGCCAGAGTTCCTGAGATGTGGTCTAACTCCTGGCCAGCCCCCCTGCCCAAGTTATGTGCTGAGCATGATGCCATATGATCCCTTTGGCCAGTTGGGTGTCTGCTCCCAGCTTCTTGTACACCCCCAGGCTCCTTGCTGGCAGGGCAGTGTGAGAAGCTGAAAAGTCCTTGGCTGCTTGGCGACAATGACAACATCGGTGTGTTACCACACTGCTCTCACCCTAAATCTATAGCAGTCTACCATCCAGCACTATACAGGAAGAAAATTAACTATCCCAGATGAAACCAGGTCAACGTGCTACTATTCCGGGGGATTTGATACGTTGTCAGACCTTAGGAAAATACAATATTTTAATATGCCTAAACATTTTTTTAATGAAGCAGAGCTTTCCTGGTAAAATAATTAAAATAATTTCTTTTTAGATTTTACCAGGTACAATAGTGGAGAAAGTAAGATGTAGACATCCTACAGTTAGAGTTTAAAAACCAAATAAAATAGCCATTTTCAACTCAGGCCAACCTAATTGTGCTGTATATGGTTTAGCTTAAATTTAGTTTAGCTGCAGGGAAGATACAACTTTCCTGGGTTTGGAGCAGAGCTCTTTGGAAAAGTAAACACATGGACTTGCAGCAGAGCAGCTTCCAGACCAGAGGAGCTCTGCAGGTGTGTAGAGACACATGTTGTGCTGCGTGCAGCTCAGCAGATTGCTAAGAACACAGGGTTTGGAGCTGCTGTTAATACTGTTAATCTCTGTTAATAATGCTGGGGAAATCTGCCTGAATTTCCCAAGTGATATATACTGCATGGAGTTAAGTTGCTTTTCTAACCATTTGCACTTTGTGATGATCTGGGCAGTGCTAGAAGAAAATTCTCCAGAATGATCCATCAGCCTGTTTATTAGATAATTACATGCATTTTCCTAGTTAATGTGCAGTGGTGCACTGGGGGTTCTCTGGCAGTGCTTGTGCTTTCAAAGAGATTAAATAGAAGCCGCTGAGTCCTTAAAGGATGAAGTACGATGTGTGACAAGCGTTGTCTCGGCCCTCCCACAGCTATGTAATTATGAACGCTGGGTATTGGAGAGGAGGATACAGCTTCTTCACTGTTCTGTTAACATCCCACTTCTTTTCAGTATAGGAAGAGAGAAAAGTGTAGGCAAGGGAACAAAATGTTTTATTATTTATCCTTAGGGGAAATGACATGAGAGGCTTGTAGTTAAACTCTACAGCAGAGTCCTTGGCTACAGCGAAAGGCTGTGCTTCCAGTATTCCAGGTACTGAAAAGAAAGGAAGGGAAAGAAAAGAAGATAGCTGCTCTCTGGGGGCTTGTGGATAATGTTTGGTTTTCCTTTCCAAATCTGGGGTATTTCCAAGTATTATTTCTTTAGCTGTATAGGTGTAGTTGGAAGGGAAGGAAGTGAATAATCCGGAAAAGCAAATTAAATTATGTTTTCCATGGGAGTAAAGGTAGAGTTTCCATGAGATTTTTGGGGAAAAATTCTGGAATCAGATCCTGAATCAGCATGCAAGCCAAACCTGCTGTTCCAACCACCCTCAACCTTTGCTGTGCTTTTTTAGGCTTCTGCACGGGCTGGGTAGGCTGGGGGGGAACAACCCAAGGGGCCAAAACGCTGCCTGTTCCTGCGCGTGTCCAATGGTGTGTGTAGGTGGAGAAACAGCAGCACGTTTCAGCATCTGCTGCGTGTCTCTGCACTTGCTGTATGAAGATAAGGCACTTGAAACCTTCCCTGATAAGCGAAGCCTGAGCTGTAGGTATGAATGTCCCAACATTTTGAAATGAGAGCAGTTCAGTGAATGGATCTAAGTGAAAATTTAGCGTCCTGTGCTCTTGTTCTTTTCACTGTTCTTGTTTATGGTTCCCAAGCAAATAATTCTGGAAATCTTGTAAGAACTGTGTTAGCATGACAGCGGGACCTCGATGTGAAGTTCATTTGATGATATTCTAGCAAATTTTGCTTCTAAGATTTCAGAACTGAAATGCATGAAACATAGCTCCCACATCTGATTTTCATGCCTAATTAGGTGTCCTGATTTTCAAAGCTGCTTTTCTTCTAGCATCTGCCTGCAAATTTGGCAGTGGCATCTATAAAAACTTGAGATTAACCACTCTTCTTTTTAAAGTTGCATATCAGTGATTAATTACCTGTTTAAAAACCAAAACACAACCCACCAAAATCTTAAAGGTGCCAATAACTTCAGGTTTAGGTCTGCAGCTAGAAGGTTTTGAAGCTTAAAATCCAGAAGGAAATAGTAATATTGAAAGCAAAACCTACTGTTTTCTACCACAAGTACAAAGTTTGAGCTGAACCTCTCTGAGATAGAAACATCTTCCAGGTGCATTGAGATGCCATTGAGCTGAGAATCTGGCAATACATCATCCAGTAGCTCGGGTGTGAAGTGGGGCTGCTATAGATATGGCAGGCATATATATTCTGATTAGCCTCTCTCCTAAGCAGCAATGAAGAGGTGACCCAACCAAATGATGCCATATCATAGAATCATAGAATCATAGAATTGTAGGGGTTGGAAGGGACCTCGAGAGATCATCGGGTCCAACCCCATATGCTGTATATGCAGCATATACATTTACAGCACCTGAGTAACTTGCATGAATTTCTCATTTTTTATGTTACACACTATCTTCCCCATCCCATTGCCTGGAAATGGCTTTCTTTGCTGTTCTGCACCCTTGGGTGTTCAGGTAACAAGTGATAGGAGGAGAGGGAATGGCTTAAAATTGCCCCAGGGGAGATTCAGGTCAGATACCAGGAAGAATTTCTTTACTGAAAGGGCTGTCAGGCACTGGCACAGGCTGCCCAGGGACGTGGTGGAGTCACCATCCCTGGAGGGATTTAAGTACAGATCTTGTGCTTGAGGACATGGTCTAGAGGTGGACTAGGCTGTGGTTGGACTTGGTGATCTTAAAGGTCTCTTCCAACCCAGGTGATTCTATGATTCTAAAGCTCCTGCTAAAAATTGTTAATAATTAAAATCTTCAATCTGTAGTTCCTGTCATAGTTTAAATGTATACATCAACCTTTATGTATTTTTATTCCTTTGAAATGTTGGGAAACATAAAATCTGCCCAGGGTTCATAACAGAAGTACTGACAGTCCCTGGGAGAGATCAGCTCTGTAGCTGCACCTGTCCTGTGTCCTCCTTGTGTGGTGTTACAGGAGTCTGGAGTCAGAACCTACCTCTGATGAGTGATGCTGAGAGCCCCTGACTTTCTCTTGGCAAGGGGAACAGGAGTTAAGGGTGTGTTTTTCTTCTGGAAACCTCCAGAGAACAAGCAGGAGAGTAGTTGTGTTTTGGGTTTGTTTTTTGCTTATTATATTTATTTTTTTTAAGTGTTGTGACAGAGACTGGTCACCAGAGTACTCCTAACTTCCTAAACCCCAGCTCTATGCAAACCCTGAAGAAGAGGGAGCCACAGGGGTAGCAATGAGTGGAAACTGCTTGGAGTTACTCCAGTCTGTTCTACTCAGGCACATTACTGAAGGCAACGTTGTTTTAAAAGGTTTGTGCCAGAAACTGTCCCCATAGGAACGATAAATGGGGTGTGGGTGTGTGGGTGTGGTGGTGGTGGTGAGGGTTATCTATTTGTTTTGCCACTTGCCTGTTTCTAACTTGATTAATACTGGAATGCCCCTTTTCTCACTCACTTCTGGAATGTGTGGCTGGTGAGTCTAGATCCGGTTTTATTTGCACCAAGACTTTTTTCAAGTAAGGAGAAATTAATGTCTTTGAATAATTACTGATGTGATTCCAAACTGATTTGAAGATTCATATAAAATAAGGAGGGAGAGAAGGAGGGAGCGTGTAGTCAGCCAGGTAAATTGAGATAAATCCTACAGCAGAGATATGATGCTTTCTGCTGGCACATGACTCAGCCGTGGAGTGAAATGTGACTGCCTGTCTCCAAGCAGAATTTGTTGGTTCACTTTCAGACAAGATCTCTCATTTCTCTCCCAATGCACTCAGAAGGAAATCATGTTTAGGGTTAGCAAGTTCATCTTAATTCCCATGACAACTACTCTGGAAGTCAAATGTACAGGATTAGTAATTGTTACAATGTCAAGCAAAAGAAGAACGGTGAAAAAATTGTTTATGAAATACGAGTGGCTTTAAAGATTTTAGTAAAACAACTGCTTGCTGTTGACCATGACTGCAAACCCCTGTCACACTAGTTGTGTGTCTAAGAGTTTCCTTCTCTGAGAATGGCCAGAAGTCAGTGCTGGGAAAAGAGGGTAAAAGTAGGCCAAGAATATAGCAAGTTTTATCCTGGCAAATTCTTTATGGATTTCTTTTGGTGAAATATTTATGGAATTTTCCCATATATTTTTCTGCTCTTTCTTTTCCTCCCAAATTCAAGTATTATGGCTCACTTAAAAAAAACCCCACAACCCCCCCCCCATATGTTTGTATTAAGGTCGGTTGTGCATCCAGTTCTCTGTCTAAACAGGCAGTATTTCTGGAGATGTGTTTGGAGGCTTTGCTGATTTTGACCTGTCAGAGTGACGTGAGGAGATAAACCTCCAAACCCGTGCCAGGTTATAGAGCAGGTGTGTTTATCGCAGCGCTGGGTGCAGGGGGATCGCTCCTCCAAACCTGCACACCACAGGCACTGGCAGACAGGTATTTGTTACACATGCTCATGTGTATTCATAAAGTTCAGCATACATATTCATTCAAGTTCCAAGAAATGGGTTGGACTATTACAATTCATTTCAGGGACTCATTATCATAAGTCCTCTGCTGCTGGCCCAAAAATTCCCTGAGAGCTGAGGGGAAGATGGTGTTAAGGGTGCGACCTTCTGTGGAAGTGGAAGGTTCCCATTTGATGGAGAAGTCCTCTAAGGCCAGGTATAGCCGGCTGGCTGTGCAGCACAGGAAAACGAGCTAACCTAGAGGAAGGTGGCAGGTAAAGCTTGCCTGTTTCTTGGTTACAAGAGTTGATTAGAACAGTTATAATTACTGCCAGCAATAGTAATTACTAATGTAATGATGCTAGGGGAATGCAGAGGGGAAGGGAACAACAAATTATGTATAATTTGTAATGTTGAAGAGCAGTGCACTTTGTGTGTGTGTGTGTGAGGAAGGGGCCAAACCAAATCCCTCATAAAAGTAACTCCCAAATACTTTGTGGCAAGTCTGGAAAGAAGTACTCCCAGCATCTGTAGAATCCTGTGACAGAGTGTATTTGAAATGCATTGTCTGCCCCAAGACAACTAAAAATATCATGCAAATATAATTTGTTTTCAGTGTTTTGACATTAAATGACCCTGAGCCAGAAGTGAGAATTTAGAGCATTAAGCATCTGACTTAAAGTCCTCTGAAGTTAGAGGTAAAGCCCCTGCTCTTCTGGCCTTGTCTTCATTAACCACAGAAGCCCTTGTGTTGAAGTCTTTGTGTCCCTTGAACAGCCTATGTACTTCTTAGGATTTTCTTACTTTTCGCTGAATTCTGTGTCTGGATACTGACCTTCATTTGCTCTGTTTGTTCAAAACCTAATTTAGTGTGTTTAAGCAATAGCAATGGAAGCCCTGGGCAATTTCTGGGGATTAATGACTGATTGAGAGGGTTGATGGCCTGAGGCAAGACTCGAGGCCATTAACTTCATCCAGAGAAAATTTCTCAGGAAAGATTTCTGACTGAAGTTGTTGCTTGGCACTCTACAGCTCTGCCTGAACTGAGAGAGGGTCGCTCTATGGGAAAAACAATCACCTATAAAGTCTGACTCAGTTTATTAAAGTTACTATTACAAGTTTGTTTTATAGCAGCTCTAGAAGACCTGAACCAAAATGGGGATAAGGCAGGAAAATGGAAGGGTTTGTTCTGCAGTGTGCTGTGGGGAAACATGGTACTGGGCAGTTCCTCTTGAGAAGCTTTTATTTAAAAAAATTAAAAAGTCCTGTGAAGCCTCATAAAGCAGCTGATTCCAGTTTCTCTTATGGTTTTGAATATTGCATTATGCAAAAGTATTCCAAAATGGAACTTTAAATCAGAATTGCCTTCTGGAAGTGTTTTATACCCATAACCTTTTAAAATGACATACCCAAATCCTTAAATATTAACACAGAGATAGTCAGATGCCTAATGGGCATTAGAGACATTGCTTATGTGTGTGTGTAGATGTCTAATCAAGGTACCCACGTGTCACAGGCACTGAATTTATTCCCACACAGCTGCTTGAAGTAAGGCTGTGTTGTTACCCCATTTTACAGGTGGGATCTGCTATTTGAATGACCTGCCAGAGGTGCAACAAGTTCCCTGCAGAGCGTGTAGAATAGTCATCCTTGGAGATTTTCAAAACTTGGCTTGATGAGGCCCTAGGAAACCCTCTCTAGCCTTGGAAGTGGCCCTGCTTTGAGCAGGGGCTTGAACTAGATGAGTTTCAAAGGTATCTTCCAGCCTGCACTATTCTGTGATTCTTTGCTCCTCTGTATATGTGGCAAAGGCAGGAGCTGAAATTAAATCCTTCTGCTTGGACAGGACCTAGAACACAATTAGCACTATACTAATAGCATAGAAATATTTAAATCTGTGACTTCCAGTGGGATATGGGCTTCTAGGTTTCAAAATCCTTCCCTTCAGTGCTTTGCTTTTTATTTAAGCTAAGGAGGTGCGTGCAAAACTCAGATTAGTGGTTATGCTGCTGTTTGGGCTGTTTTTGCTGAGTTAATGTCGACATTTTCTGGCTTGATTTGAAAAAGGAAATGATGAAGCAACAACAACAGGTATGTCATGGAAGAGCCATGAATACTTACATACCATCTGAGGAATTCTGTGCTTACATTTTTCTGGTGTCAACATGGAATGTAAAGGAAGTTGATAATATTTAGCTAAATTTTACCATAATCAGCAAATGGAGTCTTGAGAGCCCCACTGCCCTCCTGTCTGATGCACTTCATGATTCTGCTTTACACTCTTGCATTTTCTCCTAAACCTTCTGGAGTCTTACTTTGTTTTCTTACCACCTTGGGAACTGCAGGTTTAGTTCTGCATGTCCTCCTAGGAGCACACTGGGCCTGGGAGGCTCTGTCCTGCTGGGATGCCCAACGGGATCTGTTTTTTGTCATGACTCATGCTTGGTTTTGTCGTGCAGATGTTGAATGAAGATACAGCTGTTTCTCTTGAGAGATGCCACTTTCTAATTTCACTGCTTCTCTGACTCCTGTCACGAACTAAGCCTATGGTGTCATTGTGTCTGCGTAACAGCACGCTGCTGTATTGCTTGGAGAGTTTCTTTTTCTGATTTTACTTATTCCAGATGATGGCAGTAAAGGACCTTTGCTCTTTCACCATATGAAGTGCGGAAAGCTTTCAGACTCCTACCCCACCTCCAGGGGAGAAGACTCTCTTCTTTCATTCCTCTTCCTTCTTGCAGCTCATCAAGGCATCCATCACAAGATGGAAAAACAGCATGGCTTTGAACGAGGTTGTTTCTTTTCCCCTCATTCTTAATAAATAATAAGCACAGTAGGTGTTTTTCACCTGCATTTCTCTGTATGGGCGTCTCAAAGTCTGTCTGGCAGTATAAACTTTCCATATATTCCATATGGCACAAGTTGTAATGTTTGGGTTTGGTCTTAAATTTAAAAGTGCCCCTGGAAGTTTAGCATAGCTTGTGTGTTAAGGGACAGGGAGCGTCTCAGCGAAGCTGTTTGTCTGGGATTTGTCACTCAGGCAGATGGGAACATAGCAATGTTATGTCAGAAACGTTTGCAAAATGAAAAGCCTTGCAGTGAGCCTGGAGTGTACCTGCTGGAACTGGAACAAATCAGCCATTCACAGCTAATGTTTTATTGATGGTCGAAACGAAAGGAGGAAAAAAAAGCCCAGGCCAGAAAACACAAATTAATTCAGTGTGGCCTTGAAACTTCCTTCCTTCAGCTTCTATTTAACGAGCATTGGGCAGGGTAGAAAAGTGATTAGCTTCCCTGTTCTACAGCAAGACACCGCAATGCCCATTGACAGAAGATGTGTTTCACCTCTGGTTTTGGTTATACTGAATAATGCTCTCAGGCCTTTAGTGGGGGAGAATGAACCAAATATTTTCCTCATGGCAAAACCAGAGTTGGGAACATCTGCTGAAGTCATTGGTGCTGTTGATTAACTTCAGGGAGGGTCTGTAGAAAGGTAAGATTCTGCCCACCTCAAACGGTGTGCAGCTGAAGGCTGGCAGTGCTGTAATGACAGCAGTCCCCTATTTTAATTCACATGGAGAAGGAACTTTTGAAGCAATGTCCTAGTTGTGTCCTCTCACCGAGCTTTGACTTGTATTGGAGAGAAGTTTCCCAGAGCATGAACTGGGTTGATTTCAGACAAAATTTAACTGGAAAATATGTTTCAGGAATACATCTAAGGCACATCTGGTCACAACAGAGTCAGACTGTGGCTGGCACAAAGGGAAAACCTCCTGAGATCTTCTCAGTGTGGATGTCAGGTCCTCAACACCAACTGTTTTGCCTGGCATATCTTCTCCCATTGGGTTGCTCTGCTTGCTAAATGCAGCAGTGGGTGCCCTGCACGTGGCTCCAGCTCAGTTCCGAGGGGAGTTAACCCCACTCTGTCACTGTAAAGCAATGACCTTTGATTAGGGGCTGCTGAGTGCACTGCCCTTGTGAAGCTGCACTGTTTTTAACTGTGGCATATCTCTGCTTTTGCATCCTGACAGAATCTACACAGCTCTTGTCCTTAGCCATGAATTAGGCTTGATCTTGCTGGAACAGGTTGGTTTTCCTCCTGTGTTTCTACTGCGGTGCATTTCCAGGAATTTACTTCTTGGAAACCTTCTTTCTGTTTATACATCGCCTAAGTTGGACCAAACTTATGTTGAAAAAACTCCTTTTCTGGTTTTTATATGTGCCTTCTGTGTTTCAGCCTCAGCCACCATTTTAGTGGGCTAAATAAGCTGAGTTAGTGTAACATCCCTTAATAAAATGGTGTTTGCATTCCTCTAGTCCCTTCTCTTCCGGAGAAACGAGGAGAGCTCAGTGTATGTGGTGAGGCCCAAGAAACTTTCCACAACAGAACTTGAGGTCAGTACTGATAAAACCTGAGGTAAGAAGGATGCTGTGCTACATCTACAGACAGACCCTCATCCCGTGCAGTGGTTGTTAGTGGGGAATACCCATTAAATAACTTGGAGCTTATCTGTTCTTGACTTTTCAGTGTTGATTAAAGCCCCCTGATGTTGGAGAGGTCTGTACAGAATCGATCAGGTTACAAATTTGGTAGAGAACAATCTAGATCCTCACTTACAGATCTCAACATATGAACTGTGATCATTTTCTGTTCAGCATGAAATAATGTGGGAAGACAAGTCAAATACTGTCTGCTGACACTGTTTGCTTTGAGGCCAGTGGGACACAAGGCCTTCAGCTGCAGGAAGTTAATGCTTTTGAATCAATAGAAGAAGCTATAAAAAAAGACTACCATAAAAATCCAAGCTTGATTTTTTTTATGGAGCCAGCTGACCTGATATTTTTCTTTGCCTGGAGGGATGATTGGCCAGTCAAAAGAAACTGTAAATGTCTAATCTGTATAGATTTCAATAAAGCATCTGACACGGTGCCACGCGCGAGAGCACTAGGTTGGTTAAGATGGGGACTGGCACAAAATGTCAGAGTTATGTAAGGAACAGATGAAGCAGAAGGTGTGATATACTGACAGGGGAATTACTAAAATGAAAGGATATTTCCAGTGGTGTTCCTCTGAGCTTGGGGTTGGAACCGATCATATTTAATGATTTCCTAAGTGACTGGGACGCAAGAAGTGCTTTTTGAAATACCCTTCTCAGTGTGTGTTTGCAGTGTGCTCACAGACCCTCAAGGAAACGGGAAGAGCCAGAACAGAAGCAGCTCCGTAGCACTGAGAGCAAAAGGAACCAGAGTGTGGTGTAATTAAGCAATAAATCTAATAGTACGAGGGACAAGGCAAACACTGAAGGATTAACAGCAAGGATTAGTAGTAAGTCTATCAGTTCTGCTTATTCACGTTCAGGAGAGATGGAATTTGACTGGAATGAGTAAAAAGAAGGGTTATTGGCATTAGGGGAAAATGAGAGTTTGTCTCAGCAGGACAGTTAAAAAAAGCTTCCTAGCTTGGCAGAATCAAGGCAGAGAAGTATGGTGACAGTTGCTGAATACTTTGTAATGATAAACATCACAGGCGGCGAGGATTGTTTTGGGGGAAAAAACAGTGTTGACACAGGAACAAATAATTACAAATGGTGCTTAAATATATTTGGCAAAATGCAGCTACCTGGAGCAGCAATAGTAGTAGCTTTTCTGACATACCATCCCAGGGATGAACATTTGGGCCTCCACAGGACTTTTTAATCTTTCTAACTTGTTTGACAATGGAAGGGTGTGCCATGAAAGAGAACAGAGGCGTTCTCAAAGTTAGAGCTGCTGTCCCATTTGTACACAGCAACGTCACAGAAGCATTTGGAAGAGTAAGAAAAATATTTGAATAATCCCTTTAAATTCATTCTTACTGCATAATTCAGCCATATGCAGAAACACCACAGAAATGCAGCTAGAACTGCCAAAACTATTGTTGCACTCCAAATCTCGTTTTGGGGCAAAAGGAAGCACACCTCACATGAAGCCAAGAATTTATTGCTAATGTAATTGAAATCTTAATAGTCTAATCCAAGAACTATTGCTGATCCAGATGTAATTAGTAAAAAAAGAGGAAAGAATATCTCTGTGCAGAAAAGGTTTAGTAGCAATGAAAGTAGAGATAAACTTGTTATGTGTGTACTCCTTGTAAGGGCAAGGGTCAGAAGCTGTTATGCTTAAGTGTCCCTGTACACTTCCGGGACATAAGATTTTGTTCTGGTGGGGGTGAGGGTGTTACAGTGTCTTGTCAGCATATGGACTTCTTTGCTGGGAAGAATGTCATGTTCATGTTGATGGCTTCTTCTCCATCACTCAGGGATCTCTCTGGGACCATTTCTGTATGTTTGCTAATGGGCTTTTATGCCTTTTTTGGTCATCATTCTTCTGCAGCTCCACTTCTTATCCAAATTTTGCGCCTTTCACATCTGGTTAATACTACTTCTCTGTTCTTTAGTACACATAAACCCACTTTTGTCCAGTTCCAGGTCCACATTTCTTTTAGAGACCACTGGTGGACTGTGGGAGGTTTCCAGAACCACGCCTGTGCCCCGTACTTTATTTTCTCATGCCTGTACTCTGCTCTGCTCCATCCTGTTTCTCCACTTCTCAAGCCTCTGCTATTGCACCAGGCCTCTATTTCTCTGTATTATTATCTTACCCATAGATTTCTCATTCTGCATGGAGTAACTCCTTGTAACTGCTGTCTGTATAAAAACTATGGCGGTACTATACACGAACAGCACAGGTAAAATAAATTACCCCTAGAACCTGGTCAGTTAGGGAAATTTGCTGGTAGAGCTAAGCCAAATAAAAGGAGGTTATAGGCAAGTCAAGAACAGGTTGGACAGACCAAGATGGACACACCTCAGTCCTAAGGCCTTGCAAATTTGGTACCTAGCATACAGCCTGTTGCTACAGGGCAACACAGTTACACTGCCTTTACCCCCCACACGTGAATTCATATTACAAGAAGGTTTTTACCCAAACTCTGTTAACAGCTTAGAAACTGGAGGGGGGTGTGGGAGCGTGGGGCATGATGACCAAAATCAAATGAATGAAACTTTCCTTGCTATAAGGAAGCAGTATGGCGATTTTGCATCAGTTCTGCTGCTTGAATAATATAATCCCCAAACAATGTGGACACCTTTATGGGACCTGATTTGTTTCAGCCTGCCCTGGCTATCCTACTGAGACTGCTTCAACCTGTCAAACTCAGTAGCACATTTATACAACATTCTTTTACTGCATGTATTCTGAATTTTACTCTTGTTCCCTGAGGAACTGAGTAAAACTGCCAAAAGTAATTTTCCTTGTCACCTTTCACAACCATCAGAAAAATGGAACCATGTCTGTAAATGATGAGCTTGAAGGTATTAGTCACCCATAAGCTATTTATTGCTAAATCCACCTAGACCTAAACGGTACCATTCCTCTAAATGATAATGGCATCTGATGCAGTAACTCAGAATACATTAACTGTCTGGGAATATATGCCATTATTTTTTGGTGTTAATTTGGCTTTAGACAAGGCGTAATCAAAGAGGTGAAACCTCAGATTAGAAATGCAGTAGAACATCCTCAGGCACCTTTTGGTTCTTCATGATCCGTTTCCAAGTATCCTATACATCATCTGAACAGACTGTGTAAGCATTGGCCCAAACCGCGTAGCAGCGATGCGGTAGCCTGAGCAGTGATAGGTACAGTGCTACGCTGAAACACCCGTGGCTGGCACCTTCATCTCTGCAGCACAGCAAACCTCCATCTGAAGAGGGGACTGACACCACCAAGCAACAGGTTGGCGATGAGGCACTGGTGCGAGTCGGTGCTTCCAGGCCAGCTGAACTCTTGTCTAACCTGCACTCCTAAGCCCTTGTCACCGAGCAAGGTGAGACCTGAGCGTAGAGAGAAGCTAGCCTGGGAAATGAGAGGCAGGGGAGAGATGCAGCTTGCGCGGCGACAAGGTGCACATGGCAGAAATGGCAGTTGTTGAGAAGGAGTTGTGCTCCTGTGGCAGTCAGTCTTCTGTCCAGAGAGTATCTGGCTGGGAGGGATAGCAGGTGCTGATGGAGAGCCAGAGTGCTCTTTGCGAAGGGGTCTGACTGTAACTGGAAGCAGCATGAGCTGCTTGGGGGATGAAGGGCTTAGGCCTGCTTTCAGCACGAGGTCGTATCGAAACGAGTGATTGCTCCCACTTGTCATTTCACATTGGCTGTCTTAGGGGAACAGCTTACGAGTATCTCAGTTTCCCTAGTGGAATCTTTTATTCCGATGAGGATATTGGTTGAATTAATGGCATCTGAAACCTAGGTATGCATGGGCACGTTTGCATTCTCAGTCTTATTTTGGGATACGATTAATGCAGCCGAGCTGAGTGCATCAGTGTCTGCCTGTCACTGGGTGTTTGCCCTCAAGTCCTGCTAGCTGCCTCTCCTTAGCACTCTTTGCAGCTGACGCTACGCAGGAGCGATGAAGTTTCGTTTAGTGATGCAGAACCACCCCAAACTACACAACGTACACAGCTGCCAGCACTGCCGGGGGCCAGAACTAAAGCTGAGGCGTGAGGAGATGCAGCTTGGGAGGGGTATGAGCTTGGGAGGGGTATGAGCTTGGGAGGGCGGGTGCTGGAAATGGTGCTTCCCAAAGGGTGCAGCAGTTAAAGACATGGTGAGTCCCTGCCAAGCGCCATGCAGCCGTGCTGCTGGGGAGGGCAAGAAGTGCTGACGACTCTTGTTCAAACCAGCATGACCTGTAGATGCCAAGCATCAGCTGGGCCAAAACACAAGACAGAGATACATTTGATGCAAACATTTCTTCTTGTGCTTCCAGGACTGCACACTTTGTAAAGTGTCTTGTCTTTATGACTTGTTCTCTCCCAGACCAGCTGAAGGGAGTGGGGGAAGATCCCGTGTCAGCTACAGGTGGAATGTAAAGTGAGAGATGAGTCACTTTTGCTTCATCTGCTACTGGAAGGATTGAATCTTGGCAGGCAAACAAGAAATCTGCACCTTAACTTGATTCAGAGTGTGAATTGAGGCTGCTTTTTTACTTCTTGACTGTTTGTTTCCCCTATGATGAAACCTGCTGACACATCATCAAAAGATGTCAGGCAGACTTCAAATAAGCAAGCAAAGCAAAAATCAGCAGGGAGAAAACTTGAAACTGCAAAATAAAATAATGTAAAAGACTGTTCCATATCAAGGAAGGGTAATTGAATTTGTGAATAGTAGGCAAACATCCTCCAGTTAAAAAAAAAATTGCCAACATCTTAAAAAAAGGGTTATGGAATAAATCATCTGTCTTAAATTTCTGGCAGCTGGAGAGGTCTGTTGCTATACAAAAAAGGCAACTTTGGATGAAATATTAATGAAATTATCCAGCAGGCAAGGAATAGGGTATAAAATGAGTTGTCAGTGTTCTCTTGAAGTTTATTCCTTGGAAGCATCTTGGCAATAAATAAGGAAAAAAGTGACCAAGGAAGAGCATACATTATTTATTTCTTTCCAAATGGGCTGTTGACAGCTAAAACTCGACCAGGGGGATTACCTAACCAAAAGTTATTTAAAAACATCACTTCACACCATTTCATGGTCTACTGTTTTCTCACATAGAGCTATGTAAATGAAATATATGTGTAATTTATCATACAAAACTTTGTATGCAGTATGAGGAGTTTTGATACTGTCACCATATGCAATATTATAGTTGGCGTAGAATACACATGACTTAAATAAGTAGTAGGACTGTAATACAAGGTTTTATATGCAACGTATTATAGAATCACAGGCTGGGCTGGATTGGAAGGGATCCCAAGGGTCACAGAGCTCCAACCCCCTGCCACAGGCAGGGACACCAACCTCCAGGCCTGGAGCTACACAAGGTTGCCCAGGGCCCCATCCAGCCTGGCCTTGAACAGAGAGGCTGCGGCCATGGTTTGCTCAGTGGTGGAAAACTGGGAAAGAGGATCTGACTCGTGAGCAGTGGGTAGAGCTGTGTGTGTGCAGAAGGTATACAAAACCTAAATGACTAGAGACACTAGGTAATTGAAGGTGATTATGATTGTTATTAAACATACAACTCGTTGCTGGGGTAGTACATGCTGTAGGTTCAACACATAGCTGAAAAAGGTTTTCTTACAGAATTCTGAATAGATTTCTTTTAGCAAGTGCAACCTTTTCTTTCAAAATAACCAGCCTGGCAGCCACAGCTTCCTGGTGACTTTGGCTAGAAATAACGAGATGGGTGTACAGGTTATTATATGATGAAAAGATAAATTAGGTTTCCTGCCCATAATTCTTCTTGGGAAATGGACTTCTGTTGCTCTGTAATATTTTTCTACCTGGAGTCCTTGAAGGAAGCAATCTGAAGAGAAAGCATAGAATTGGAACACCAGCTGTGAAAGGGAATAAGTGCAGGAACCAGCTCACCACAAACCCACACATTTTTTTTTAATAAATAGAAGAAAAACCAGAGTGTCTCCAGCAGCCTAATTGGTTATTTCCTGTGAGAAAAACCCAGAGCTCCTGGTTAACATCAGTATTCATTGGCTCATGGCTTCCAAGATTCAAATTTAAAATTAACAATGTGTTAACTAATTACAATTATTTAAATTATTAATTTTTAAAATGAATTTTGGACGCTGAAAATTTCTGGGTTTTGCAGCCTTACGCTCTTCTCTGCTTCCAGGGCCACCCAAGGAATGATGCTACAAAGGAATTCCACTGGTAATTATGGCATTAAAGGAACTGAGAAAGCATCAATCTCTGCTCTGAAAACAGCGTTTGGGATGCTTAAAAACAGTTGAGCACATTACCCCTCACAACTACTCTGTCTTGCTAAACCAAAGCCTCTCATGCTGAGAAGCAATGTATTATGTATGAAAATTTGTAGAAACTAATAAACCCATAGAATCACTGCATGGTCAGGGCTGGAAGGGACCTTAAAGATCATCAAGTCCCATCCCCCTGCCATGGCCAAGGACACTTCTCAAAACCCACAGCAGCTAAAAACCCCTTTTAAAAAAACATGAGGGATGCTCCACCTCCTAAAAGCAGGAAGATTAAACCAGATATCAGCAAGTTAAACATTACTTGGCTAAATGCAGATTATTAATCCACAGTTTCTTTTTATCTTGTTCTGTTTGGTCTGAATTCGTTTCTTCTGTATTTCCTACAGCTCTGAGGACATGTCAAACACACACTGCTGTTTAGAATCGTACTGGCAGGTGGCAAAACGTCTTTTTTCTCCTTTTATTTGAAAATTCAGGTTTTTTTCAAGAATTTTAAGTGATGCCTGAGAATGTGACAGATGAAGTCTTTCTCTTCAGTAGTTACAATTTCTCAGTTTGTGACCTACAGACAAGAGGAGGCTCTGGGGACTCCTAATTGTGGCCCACCAACACTGCAAGGGGTCCTACAGGAGAGTGGGAGAGGGGCTGGTCACCAGGGAGTGCAGGGACAGGACAAGGGCAATGGCTTCAAGCTGGCAGAGGGCAGGGTTGGGTTAGATGTGAGGAAGGAATTCTTCCCTCTGAGGGTGGGGAGGCCCTGGCCCAGGGTGCCCAGAGAGGCTGTGGGAGCCCCTGGATCCCTGGCAGGGTTCAAGGCCGGGTTGGACCCGCTGCTCCTGGATCTCCTGTGATAGAAATCTCTCCTGTTTCTCCTTTGTGTCTTTAGTAGCAGTTGCAGTTCCTTTCTCTGCTTCTGCTCAAAGATTTCTACTGTGGCCTGACATGGAGGGCAGATGGATTTTGATCTAGGGGTGGTGTAGTACACTGAGCTGCTGCCAGCGTTGCTCAGCTTTGTAGTGTGCTGGTTCGGACGTGACGCTCGCGTGAGGCTTCCCAGGCAGTTCAGCCCACTGCTGGGTTTTTAAGGCTTATACCTTCTGGGTTGGCAGCTCCTGCAGCTGCTGCTTGACGAGGTGCTCTGTAAGCACCTTGGTTGAGCTCAGGAAACATTCTGTTGACATCAGTATGGAGCTGTGAGGGCTGCATGTTACTCGTAATACTTGTATTAGCATAAATGCAATTTCCTGCCAGTTACCTCCATGGAAGTGTGCACAAATCTGGGTCCCTGTGAATTGGGAAATTCCCAATGCTGCTGAACCAAAGGGCTGGCTGTAAAAACCAGAGTTTCAGGAGAGAAAAGGAGTCTCCCACTGCTCAGTCAGCTAGGGAAGGAAGAGAGGCGGCTCAGTTCGCTTGAGCCCTGCTGTATTTGTGCAGGTGTCTGCTGGTCACCAAGGAATATTTTTAAAAACAATCATGGTTTTTAAATGCTGGAATAATCATCTTTTCCAAATTACATTTAAATGCCAGTCTCCCTTTGCACCTAGCAGAAAGATTACTAATGATTACAGACCAGGGCAGAAGCTTGTTTCTGTAGCCAAACATCCCTTCTCTTAGCAGGCAGGAGATGCAGGCGCTGGTTGTGAAGCTGTGGCACTGATGTACATGCAGCAGGCAACACAAAAATCTCTCTAAACTCCCTGAGACAGACTCTATTATTTATGTGATGCAAAAACGATTTTACTTCTTTTTTAAATAGATGTAGTTGCTATAGAGATATCTGAAACTCAGCACTGTCTCTAGCTACATCCTATTACCTATTATTTCTGAGGAATAGTCCCCAGAACAGCACAGGAATTGGTTACAATTTTCCTTTTCCTAAAAATTGCTCATTCCTTCTGCGTGAATTGCTCAAATGAAGGGGCTGTCAGTGGATGATCTGGGCATAGCTGAGGGAAGTTATTTTGCCACTATCAAAAATGTTGCTGTATGAAGAATCATTGAATCACAGAGTGCTTTGGGTTGGAAGGGACCTCAAAGATCACCCAGTCCAACCCCCTGCCATGGACAGGGACACCCTCACCAGCCCAGGGTGCCCAAAGCTCCATCCAACCCGGCCTTGAACCCTGCCAGGGATCCAGGGGCTCCCACAGCCTCTCTGGGCACCCTGTGCCAGGCCCTCACCACCCTCAGAGGGAAGAATTCCTTCCTCACATCTAACCCAACCCTGCCCTCTGCCAGCTTGAAGCCATTGCCCTTGTCCTGTGCCTGCACTCCCTGGTGACCAGCCCCTCTCCCACATTTCTGTAGGACCCCTTGCAGTGTTGGTGGGCCACAATTAGGTCTCCCCAGAGCCTTCTCTTCTCCTGGCTGAATAGGATAAGATACAGGATGCTCACTTTTGAGGGGAGGGATTCATTCAGAAAAAAGTAACCTCTGCTCAGGGGGAGCAGTGTTAATTAGAACCAGGGCCTCCATTAGTTCCCTGCTGAGGGTAAGTGATGCTACATTGATGCTGTGTGGCATGAGCAGATTGGAGAATCTGGTTGAAATGTTTGCCACCATGCTGGGTAGTGAGGGTAAAGCAGCCACTGCTTGTATGAGTAAGGAATACTGAGGAAGCATTGAATGGATGGTAGCTGTCTCCTTCTGCAGTTTAGCTGCTGGAAATTATTATCAGTCAGCATCGTGAGATCTGTCAGGATGAAGATCTGTCATTGGAGAGCATCTGTGTGAAATGATCAAGCAGTGCTATCCTAAAGATTGCTTCATTCTTATAATATGCCCCATATATTTATGTGTGAATACCCATAAGTAGTACCAGCACAGCAGATGTTATTTATTTTGTTCAGGCGGCCTCAATGTGGGGCTTTTCAGTGTAGGAGGTGATATAATCATGAAGAGCAGAGGGTGGTATGGTGCTGGCGCTTCTGAAAGGCTAGACAAGTCAGCATACCACTTCAGTGCCTGGAAGAGTTCCAGGTTTAAGGAGCATTTAAGTTCTTTCTGCTGTGGGTGCAGCATAATGAATACTGACAAGCCTGGACTGCAGGCTGGCTGACAGGGCTGTCCTCAGGGTTCAAGGGCTTCAGTGCTTGCCCATCCCTGAGCTCTTCACTGGTTTTGAGTAACATCTGCCCTGGCCTGGGACTCTCTATCCTTCCTCACAGTGAAAGTAAGTCAGAGATTCAGTACGTTGCTTTCTCCCCACTTCTGGAAGCGATAGTGTCACTTCAGCATCAAAGAGCCCTCCTGCATTCCAGTGTGCTGTGCATAAATGTCACTCTGGTGTGCACACTCTGTACGCACATACTGGGACGAGACTGGATGTACGCTCAGAGTGCTGCCACCTCTGAGTAGCTGTGGAATAAACTTACTGTACTGATCACTACTTCTAGTGCTAGTGAAAGGAACTAGGTTGGTTGCACACCCCTCTGGCACAACACAGCAGTTTCTCAGGACAGTCCTACTGATGGTGAGTGGGACTGTCCTACATGTGTGCAAATTCCCTGTGGCCACAGTAGTGATCTCATGAGTGGTGATGCTTTGTTGCCATACCTGTATGCTTGTAGTTATGCAGTATGTCTCTGATGTGCATGAGACATCAGGGAAGGATTTTTTTCTTCCATAGAGAGGAAGGCATGGAGAAAAATAGCAACAGTAGTGGAAAAAGGCCACTTGTTATTTCAGTTGGGGAAGGTGCAGCGTGTGGGGGACAGAGCTGTGGGCCTTTTTGTGTATTGAAAACACCTTGTGTTGAACCTAGTTGTGTACCAGCCCTGAAAGTCACCATGAAGAAAGAACTCTTGGAGGCACCTGAGGTAATGAGCTGGTCCTGACAGATGCTGACAGCACGATTCCTCCCTCACTCAAGCCTTCTGTAATATCCTCAGCACTTTTTGTTTCCAGAGCACTGACTGAAAGCCTCTCAAAGACTGCCATCAGTTGGGTCAGAATGCCAGTTTTAGGAAGAATTTGAAGTGGTCTGTGATGTAACTTTATATCTTTCGTTGTTGCTGTTTTCACTAACCCTGCTATAGTAAGTGAGTAGCAAAGTGTGGTGCTGATTCTGAAAGAGCAGCCTTGGCAGGTGAGACATCTAAGGGGCTCACAGAGGTATCACCTCCTTGCATTCAAAATATCCTTCCAGAACACCAGGACACCTTAAAAAGCAATAGATAGTAATAGTGCTTTGGAGTTCAAGCTTTTGATGGTGAGAGACTCAAGCTGAATGCATACACTTCCCTGTAACTTGGGCAGTGGTGGCTTTGGATGGTAATGGTTCTGGATCCTTGGAGTGTTCTGGGATGTGGGGGTTTTGTTTGCTCTTTAAGCAGTTGGTGCAAAAGGCTGCAGCTGACACAAGGGCTCTGAATGCTCTTGAACCTGCCTCTTGTGGGTAAGCTGCTAATAAATTAGCATTTAATCTCTGATGATAAATCATGCTTTTTTTTTTCAGTTGGGAGGGACCTCTGGGTTTGTCAAGTCTCATTCCTGGTCAGCTTGCTTATTTCTGCTGTATGGGGAGAACAGTGGGGGGTGTTTTGATTCTTCCTGACAATAATTTAGATCAAATGTACTTTGCTCTAGGTGAGCCAGTAGGTATTGCTGACCTATTAGTTGCACTACTTGCAGTTCATGTTTGCTTCCCATTTCCAGTGCTACCAGATGACAAATGATGCAGTTAGAAGTGTGAGAGATTAACTTGAGGGCTTTGTGCCAGTGACCCCTTTGCCCCTGGCACTCCAGAGTAGGTGATTCTGGCCTGGGTCAGGCTTCATGTTTGCTCCTTTTGGTGATGGCCCCTCTTGCATGTGAATAATAACCCATAAGGGAGAAGAACAGTTCCTTTGTTGGTCTCAAAGATGGAACCAGTGAAGTTAATCTCATGTTGAATATCCCCATGTTTCTTCTACTTAAACAGTTTGAGGCTTGCTTATCAAATTGAGCTAAATTAGTGTACTATGAATTTGGGATGCTCAATTTAGCATTACTGTGAAAAATCCATTTGGGATAATAGACTTTTGCCATAGGGATTTAGAAGAGCTGCCAGAAAAAAACCCCAACCCTTTGGTCTTGTACTGCTAATTAAATTTAGGTATGGGGAAATGTTTAATGCTTCAGTGTAATTTTCCACAAACATGATAGAACCTCTAGATTAGCTAATAGGGAGAGATGATAGTCAAGTCTGTGGAGGTCTGAAATGGTGTGGCAGAACAACTACTCTCATAGTGGTTTTGGGTGTCACCTGTCTTTAGAGATGACCCGAGCTGAAGAATGGGCTAGGTTGGAGGGCACTTACTGCTGACATTAAGCTGTGTGTGTCCAGAACTGGTGGGCAGAGAGTTTAGAACCTGTTGGAGGAGGTATTTAGAAAAAGGACTCTCTTAGCAGAGTCAGGTGAATTTTAACTGTATATATCAGGTGGTTTTGTTGAGAATAAAGGAAGCTTTTTGCTGTGAGATGTGGCTTGTCACCTTGTTGTGCTGGTAAATCCATAGGATAAGTAAGAATATACTACTAATGGTATGGATATTGCAGAAGTGGACATGGATCCTAAGATGTCTGGTGAGAAACTTGTCAGGAGAGGCTGGAATATTAATGCCAGCACAAAAGGTGAATTATTCACAGTAACATGCACACCGTGGAGATTGCAGTGTCTGAGCTGTTGGTCAGCCCCAGTTTCTGAAGCTGTGTTAGGACCCAGAGATTTTGAGGCTTGTTTATCCTAGCAAAGGTGAGTTTGTCTAGGCTTGCTGTTGCTCCTTGTTAATACAGCAGGGTTAAATCAAAGGAAAAAATGTGCTTTGACAGCAGTGGAAGAAAAATCTTAGCTGGTTTCTGGGCAGGAGCCTTCATAAATTTAGAGTAACCTACTTTGCAGCAGGGAAATTATGTTTGTGATCCAGGAGGTCTCTTCTGTCCCTTCATTGGTAGGAACTGTCTTGCAGTTACATCATCTACCTGGCTTTGGGTTTACTGGAAAAGAAGGTAATGCTATTTAAGGGAATATTTGTAAGTTCTTGTGCAATAAATGGTATGTGTATCAGTTTGTGTAAATAAGCTCCTCTCTACCAAGGGAAAGTAAAATTAGTGTTAGTATCCTCTGTGCCAGAAATTATATTCTGAGAGGAATATGTGTTCTGTAATTTTACTGCTGGTAGCTGTAGCATCAGTATTCTGATAGATTAGTGACTTCAGTCACAAATTTTAACTTTCAGCCACTCCTCATAGAGAAAGAAGTCAAGTGTAGTACTGGGAGAAGAAAAATATCATGAGTAAAATTGGAAAACACTTTTTTGAGTGTGATTGTGTGTATCTTGCTAGCTACTTCTTGTAAGAAACAATACATGGTGTAATGTGGGTTGGGTAAATCCCATCAATTTCTCACTCAAGTTCCACCCCCTGGGAATGTTAAGAATTCTGAGTATAGAGGAGGCTGGCATCAGTTTAATTACCAGTTTAATTACCTGGAAGATCATCTTTTCACCACTTTGAAAGCTGGTTAAGCTGCTGTTTCCATTTTTTCAGCAAACAGGGATATGGTCTGGAGTTTATAAACATTTCAGTGCAGAAAACTGAAGATCACTGTTGGGGGCACAAGAAAAGGGCCGTGTGACTCTAGGCATTGTTTTCTGGACTGGATCCTTGGGGTTGGATGCTGTATCTGAGGTGCTGGAGAGGAACTTAGTGGGGAATTCAGATGCCTCTGTGAAGAGCTGTTCTGGAGTTGGCTGAAGCAGAGGAGTGCCTGTGCCTGAGATGTGTAAGTTAATTTTAGTGTAAAATGTGAAGGCAAATCACAAAAACACACTGCCCTCTAAATAAAGTGTGCTTTATAATACTGTCTGAAACACAGGGACCGCTTTAGTCAATACAGTATTACTAAATGCACCCAAGTTCATTAAGTCTGTTCTGGACTAATTGCTGACCT
The DNA here is from genome assembly GCA_027925045.1 of Hypotaenidia okinawae. Lineage (NCBI taxonomy): Eukaryota > Metazoa > Chordata > Aves > Gruiformes > Rallidae > Hypotaenidia > Hypotaenidia okinawae. The sequence goes on from BSDF01000004.1 coordinate 34,584,164, forward strand.
GCACACCTCTTTCTGCAAGCTTGCCAGGTGTGTGCTTTAGCCCAGCTCATACTGCATTCAGCCCAACGTAAAGCTCAAGACCCTGGTGACTGGATATTGATTTCTGTGGGAGAGCTGCATGTGCTACATTTCTATTTGTGTTGTGTTTGAAACAGGACTCCTGTTTGGATGCAGGTACCTTCAGAAGAAAACCTGTTCCGTTCTAAAGAGGAATAAATGGCACAGAGAGCTATAAAATCAGAGGTAGGGTGTGTTGTTATGGAGAGGGTTTCAAATATTGATGTGTTTTAGGGGATTCAGTATGATCAGATCCCCAAAACTGTCTGCCCTGATGTGTGTTGTACCCAAGTCCTGTGCCTGCGGTGTGCAGGATGCTGTGGCAGCAGTGGCTCTTCAAGAGATGCTGCCTTGCTCCCCTGCTGCTCAGTGCCTGGATTGTGCCAGCTCTGGCTGAAGATAAAATTGGTTAGGAATTCTGTTTGCAAAATGGAAGATGATGGGCTGGTTCTTTCTTCTGGGGGTGTTGAGCTACATTGACTTTGAAGGCCTCTATTGATTTTAAAATCAACTCAAGACTCCATGTCTCTCTTCTACTTTTGTAATGAGTTAGATAAGCAGTATATAAAAGCTAATGAGGAAAGTGATGATTTTGCTTGGTTGAAGCTTTTAGAGGTGCAAAGCTTGTAGGGAACACCATTCAAATTGCTGTGATGGCATCTTTGCCTCCAGTGTGCTTTCAGTGATGGGTCTCCTTCCCTAGTGAAGGAGAGCCTTGTTTACAATACATGCTTGCATATTTTGAGCATGTTGCTCTGAAACCAAGATGTGAATATGTTTAGTGCAAATTGTTCTTCTGTAGGGAAAGTCTGTAGTACCTTAAATACACCACAACAAGCTTTATTCAAAGTAACATGCTTCTGTTTTTCTTACTTTTATAAAAATACTTTTGGGGAACTATGTGCCTTCTGGATGCTTGATATCAAACAGGTTCATTGTATCAGTTGTGGTCTTGATGATAAAGTCCAAAGCACCAGGCTAGTGGGAATCTTACTTGTATTACTCAAATCTCTTGTGAATTCTTCTGTGGGAAGGAATGTTGATCATGAAATTGTAGGATGCTTAAGTTGGCTTCAGGACTCAAAATTATTAAACTCTGTGGGTGCCCTGTTGTCTTGCACCATGAGGTAGGGAGAGGTTGAAAATATTTCTATGTTAACCCCATTTTGAGAAGGAAATTGGGATTGTAGAGGTCTCTGGTCCTCTCCCCAGTGTGAATTTCATTCAGAAATTTGATTGCAGTCTTGAAAAAGAGTTACAGAGCTCCTGGTATCAGTAATGTGGGGAGACAGCCACAGCTGCTGTTCTGGGCAGGGCTGGCACGGCAGAAGCATGCACAGCAGCCTTTGCTGAGGCCAGGGTGCCTGAGCTGGTGAGCCCTGAGCGGTGGGTGGGCCTGCCTGGAGATTGGGATGACTGGGAAGCCAAAGGCAGTCAGTAAACCCCACCATGTGGGTATGCCCAGGAGGTCTGGGAGGCTTGGCAGTCCTCAGGGACATCTCCACAGTGCTGCTCCCCACCCTGATGATACCTGCATTGTCTTGCTCTCCCTTCCCAGGTGTGGGGCCTTGCTGGCACTGTGGAACTTCACCAGGCTCCTTCCCGAGCCTGCTGGGAGCCCTCTGCGTGGCAGCTCTGCCCTGGGCTGCTGGTTGTCTCTTGGAGGGGACTGGGACTAAGGTTAGAGCTAAACTAGCATCAGTATCACTGGGAGCTAGGTGAACTATTCCAATATGCATCCATTTTTAAATTTATTTTCATAAGCTTGCACTCAGATTGTTGTGCCCTGTCAGCCCTGGGCTGAAAGCAGCACAGTGTTCTAAAGCCTGGCGTGGGCAAGAGTCGGGAGTATCCAGATAGCTGTGGGGCTAGAGCCATTGGGAAAGGGGCTGGTTTGGGGTTTGGTTGGCTTTTTTGTGAGTATTTGATACGAGTCCCTTGGGGTGAGTGTTTTTAGGAATAAGCAAAGAAGAAAAAGACAGCCAGGCTCCAGCCTTAGCGGTCTATCAGCAGAAAGTATCACTGAGCTTTGCAGTTTTGTTCTCAGCATAATGCTGGCTTTTTCTAATGGTTACTGTCCTCCCTCCCTCTGCCATGGGGTGATGTAGATCTTCAGGACACTGATAACACTGTATTATGAGACGCCAGCTCCACAGATCTGTTTATCTTATCAATAAAGCGGCTCTATAACATTAGCATTCAAAATCCTCATGTGGAGCAATCATTAAAGCTCATTTAAAAACCCTCAGAGGGTTGCTTATAGCTCAAATACATTGCAAGGAATTTAATTCTTAATTATATAAAAAGGGATATATGAAATAGAATTTGCAGTCACAATGTGTTTCTTGATTGCCAATCCATAATATATTATTGTTTCTTCAGAGAGTTGAAAAGATGCCATTAATGTAAGAGATGAAAGTACTCATTAAATCAGTGGTGCAGCACTGGGCTCCTAATTTGATAAAAAGAGACTTAGAACCAGGTTGCTCCAACACTGCTGCCTTTTTTAGCCTCCTTCTCCTGGTCATGGTGGTGACACTTTGATATTCAGTCTTTTGCCAAATTGCAAAACTGAATTCTTTAAGCCCTGTTCCTTGCTCTAAGTGCTAGATGAACATGATAAATAGTACTTTGGAGTAATCCAGGGCAATGTGTGGATTGTACCATTGACAATAGTTAAGACATGTATTGTATTTGTAGAACCAGAGCATGGTTTGGGTTGGAAGGGACCTCCAAGATCATCCAGTCCCAGCCCCCTGCCATGGGCAGGGACACCTCTCACCAGCCCAGGCTGCTCAAGGCTCCATCCAACCCGGCCTTGAACCCTGCCAGGGAGGGGGCAGCCACCACCTCCCTGGGCACCCTGTGCCAGGGCCTCACCCCCCTTGGAGTGAAGAATTTCCTTCTATTTATTATTTTCCTATTAAATATTCTTGGTGTTCAAGATAGCAGACACTCTTTAATATCTAATATTTGTATTTACAATATAGAATTGGATTTCTAGAAATGAAGACTAACTTGATTTCATCTGTTCAGGGGTGTGTACTTAACTTGTGCATGGAAGCCATGTGCTTCTTGCATTATTCTCATTTAGGTCTAGGGAGGCTTTTAGCAGATATTTAAGGGGGAGAGTACATTTAATCTGAAGCAGTCTGCAAGTTTGTGTTTGTTTAGCTGCATCACCTTCTTTTAACTCCTAAATAATTGGAATGTTAAAAAAAAATATTTCAAACACACAAAACATTTATTGTTGCAAATCCCAGAATGTCAGGAGCTGGAAGGAAGCTTGAAAGGTCATCTAGTCCAATCTCCCTGCCAGGCAGGGTCACCCAGACTAAATCCCACAGGAACACACCCAGGCGGGTTTGAATGTCTCCGGAGAAGGAGACTCCACAACCCCTTGGGCAGCCTGGCCCAGGGCTCAGTCACCCTCACAGGGAAAAAGTTCCTCCTCACATTCACACAGAGCTTCCTCTGCTCCAGCTTGCACCTGTTGCCCCTTGTCCTATCTCTGCCATCCCTGAGAAGAGCCTGGCTCCATCCTCCTGACTCTCACCCTTTACATATTTAGAAACAGTTAAAGTTTATGTCAGCGTTCCTTAAAGCATTTTTTTCTAAGAGCTCAAAACTGAACAGCTCTTCATGTTGGTTGAGCAAGGGACTCTGGTAAGGAACACATCAAACAGGTGATGCTGAGTTTTACCCAGACCTGTGTGTATCCTTCCTGTGTGTATCTGCTTTGACATGTTGCTCGGGTTTGAGTATGTGGAAGGTTGTTTGTGTATATAATGGATGCTCAGGATCCTTGCTGTATGAGGTCCTGGAAAACAGAAGTAATGGGATGGAGGCTAGAAGCTAAACTTCTGCTCACATCATGGACTGCACTCAGGAATGACAGCAAATGTTGGCCTGCAGTAAGCATGGTGAGAGTGTACTTGAATGGTCCAGAACTCCTGTACTGAGCCTGGAAAGGCTCTTGTAGGAGCAAAGCTGTCTGGTCTTGTGTCTGGATTCATTCAGCATGTGCTCAAGTGCATCACCGGATTGCTCCATCTGTCACTGAGTCTGAAACCACATGTTGGGGTCCCATTCAGTGGAAAGGGGTGCCAGGCTCTCCAGCAGCTTCTCTCAGATGCAAACCTGCTGGCTAACAGTGATATGGTGGAACCTACAGCTGAAATTCACCTTGGCCCTTCTTCCTGCACACCGCGGCAGTTGCTGGTGTAGAAGTAGCTGGTAAGACAAATTGTGTCTGCTTCTTTGTCACTGGTGTCATGTTTTAAAATGAATAATTGATTTCTATGACCTCAGAATACTTTAATGCCATGCTTTGGCATATGTACACTGCAACCTCTAACCCCAAATAACAAATCTAGTTTCTCTACCTCAGTTTCTAGGAAAGGAACAGGTGTGCTAGGCTCTGTGGCATAATCTGCCAGTCTCCAAGTGGTTTGGGGGAGTTATTTTCACTCAGATGAGTTGGAATTTAAATACTTACTAAAGAAAGGCGGCTAACTTAAACCTCTCATTATCTGAAAAACTTCAGGCTGAACATTCAGCACTGTAATTACCTCTAAATGACTATCTGAGGCTGGACAAAATGTTTTTCTTTGGCATTTTGCTTTATGCCTTTAACTCGAAGGAGAAATTAAACCTGCAAATGCTGGAGGTTCTGTCAAAACAAGACAACTGAAACAGGAAACAAGCAGCTTTTTAATTTCTATGGATTTTTCTCATACTTTTTAAACTTGCCTTCTGTAAAAGAACTGTAACATGCTATATCATTTACTATTGATCTTAATTAAACTCCAAGGCATTGTGCAAGGAGGTGGAAACAACAAAGTTGAACATAAGTAAAAAGACCAGAATCTGGAAGTAGACAGCATTGAAGTACAAGCATGCTGGGAGGTACTTCAGCCTCTGTTCCAGCCTTGGGGCAAAGTGAAATAAGGAGCCTGGCCACCAGCCAAGTGGGAGCTCTCTGTAGGATACATCCAGGCCCCGCTCCTGGAGATGTTCAAGGTCAGCTTGATGCAATTCTGAGCAACCTGGTGTAGTAAAGATGTTCCTACTTACTCTGTGTGTGTGTGGTGTTGGACTAGATGACCAGCCTAACGCGTTGTATGGTCTGTGACATGTGGCTCTTTAGTCAGGAGAGGATTCATAGCATGATCATGGGCTATTTACATTCAGTGACTATGGCCAAAGAAAGGCCAGGCTGTCAGTAATCCAAAACAAGTTAGGAAAGTGAATTGGCCCAGTACCAGGTAACAGTTAATAGTTGGCTGTGAGTGGATGCCAACAGTGGTCTTGAGATGTTTCCGGGTCAATTGGATGTCAGAAGAGTTTGGATATTGATTCTACTTTTTATTTGTGGTGGAAATTAGTGGATGCCTAGTTCTAGATCCTGAAGCAGATCTCTGGGAGGTTCTTAAGGAAGTTCCTGTCATAGCTCTAGGTATGCTGCTAGAGAGGCTTCTACACAGACATCCTGGACTGTTCACAAGCTCTTCACTGATGGTGTGCTAGAATCTCTTGATGCACATAACTAGTAGTTTCCCACTTAGAGCCAACCTTAAGTAAGATGGGTTTTAAGTGTTTGCAATCAAGTAGCTTATTTATACAGTTCTGGTTGTGCTTGGTCTACTTGACAGCCTCTGCTTCTGAGTGTTTTGTCAGTCTGTGAAAGCTGTTTGAAAGAGAGAATGCAGGTAGCCTTTCTGTAGTACACCTTGCAAGAGGTTTCAGGGTGTCACCACAGAAGGGTGACTATTTGGAACATGATATGGAGCATCCCCCTTAGGCAGGTATGAGTCTGTGTTCAGATTACCCAAGAGTGTGTTTAAAATGGAAACACACCCCACTTGGCATCAAGCTGAGCTTGAACATCTCCAGGAATGGGGCCTTGAGGCATCCTACAGGTCTCTTTCCAAGAGACCTCTCACTTGGCTGATGGCCAGGCTCCTTATTTCACTTTGCCCCCAAGGCTGGAACAGAGGCTGAAGTACCTCCAGGCATGCTTGTAATGTATGAAATGCACTTATTGACAGGTGGAGAACATTCTGCATGGCATCTACAGAAGAAAGGAACCGTGAATCCAATTTCCCAGAGGACAGACTGACCACCTGACCTAAAAACTAACTTGCCATTAGGGCAATCATTAGCATAATGATGATATTGGATGCATGGATCTCACATTAATCTTCCAATAAACCTGTCCAAGTACACAAGCATGTAGTCCAGTCTCTTTTGCAAAGCTGAAAGGGTTGTGCCTGAACAGCTAGCTGGGGAGAAACAGGAGAATGAGTTACCCTGGGGATGTGCCTCTGAACTGCTTTCTTCATGAGATAAGCAAACCCCGGCTGCACTGACACTGCCCCTCTGGCAGAGGCCAGTGCTGGATCCAGAGCCAGGGCAGCCACACCGTATCTTCCTGCTTCGTTCTCCCTGCTCTCAGTGGGATCTGGAGGCTTTATCCCCATTCCTTCAACTGAGCCATGGGAAATCAAACCAAAAAGGTTCTCATACATCTGTTTTTCCCACTCTAACCTGCTCCTGCTAATAAGCCAGGGCAACATTGCTTGAGCTTGCTTTCTATGTTTTCCATGCTGACCAAGCTGCTGATCCACATTGTCCCCCAAACGAACCACTGATCTTCTCCTCTGGTGCTCTTCACCTTGTCATGTTTCAGGTAATTCATATCCCATTGGAAAAAATGTCCCTGTGCTAAACTCTGTGTATCATTTGCTGGACACGACTCCTTTTTTTCAGGCAGAATCCATATTTTTCTTTGTGCTCCTGTCTATCTGGAGAGTAAGTGTGCAGGGCAGCATCGTCTCCTCTGTTTTGCTTATAAAGTGTTGGTGCAATAAAGTCATGCTGGTTTATTGGCCTTGTGGTGCTGCCATTGTAATAGGAAAAGCTCTATTGAAGGTATAGAGAAATACCTTGAAGTAATCAACAATTCAGCTGCCCCAAAATAAAAGGTGCAGTTGGTGTAGAAGTAGGTTGGAACAACTTTGATAACTGAAGCCTAAATTATAAACTAGTCCACATTAAAGGAAAAATAATCAGAATCAGCCTGTGCAGGGAATCTTGGATAACGAATATACCCACTGAGACAGAATTGGGACCTTGCTGAAGACTTGCTTAAAATACTCAGGCTTGTCCTGCTTCAAGTGCTGAGCTGTCTGCAGCCAAGGGAGTAGAAATCAAAAGAAAAATGACCATTAGTCAGCATTTCAAAGGAATGAAAGGCACATAACAAGCCTGTAAAAAAATAAATACAGTCAGCATTGTCAGGAAGAGTTTAGGTGGAAGATGGACAGGCTGCTGGCAGTCTGTAATGTGGCTGCAGAAATAGTGTGTGTGGGGGGAAGATTGGAGCTGATAAACTCCACAAATCAAACAAAACCAGAAAATCAGGAGAAATTAAATCTAATCATAATAGCCTTGAAATAAAATGGAGAAAGGCAGTGGAGGGTAAAAGATAATGACAGTGAATTTAAAAGTCAGAATCAAGATAACAGCATGGTTTTATTCAGAGGCAGAAGCTGCCTTAATGGAGGTCCTGTGTGGCACTCAGAAAAATGAGAATGGGAAATGGAACAGTTAAAGTTGCTTTATAAACACCTGTGTATTCTTACCAGGCAGAAGCTTTCTGCAGCTTCAGCAGCCCTGTACAAAAGTCATAAATGAGCTGTGCCTGATCCTTCTCTGTGTGAAACAAGGAGGACTATCTCACAGCAGCTGAACCAAGAGGTTACAAAGATAACCTTAATGTGACCATCTCCAGAGAAGGAGACTCCACACCCCCTGGGCAGCCTGTCCCAGGGCTCCCTCACCCTCACTGGGAAGAAGTTCTTCCCCAGATTGGGGTGGAACTCCCTGTGCTCCAACTTGAGCCCATCGCCCCTTGTCCTGTCCCCACAGACACTGAGAAGAGGCTGCCCATGTCCCCCTGTGTCCCACCCTTCAGCTATTGATCCCCACTGATCAGATCCCCTCTCAGGCTCCTTCTCTCCAGGCTGAACAGCCCCAGCTCACTTCATTTGCCCCAGTTTAGAGCAGGAACCTTGTGCCTCCTCGTCCCAGCTTGGTTTTGCCCTTCAATCCACTTAAATGCTGAGAGCAATGGTGAGAGTCCTTACTCAGTGAAAACCAACCTCTAGACCCCGTGCTTGCCTCGTTTACTCCCGTTGTGTTGCAATGCTTGCACAGAAAGCTTTATCAAGGATGCTTTTCTTTCTTCATCATATGGAGTACAGCTCCTTACTAGTAGGGAAAAAAGTGGCATCTTCCACAAAGAAATAGGACCTAATGTGGAAATGATTTTAAGGTCTGGAGCTGACTTTTTCCTTTTTGTGTGGGAAAGGACCTGTGTGTCTGTCTGTCCTCATGATATCAAAGGAAGATACTGTCACTTGAAAATTATTATTGAAAAAGTGGAAAAGATTACTCCTATAACTCTCAAATCTAGCTCCCTTCAACTGCTGAGCAAAAACATCCTCTAACTCCAGGCTTCTAAACATACATAGTGTTGCAATTAAAGGATAAAATGTAATTTTATTTTTTTTTTGTCTGGGTGGTTCTGATTCTGGATCAGATGAATGCCATAAATGGTTTAATTTCTAATCCTGGATCCTTACAGTGAAACAGGTGTCCTGGCTCTGGCCTCCCCAGCAATCAGCCCAGGTGAGCTGAGTTAGCCCAGGTAAGCTGAGTTAGCCCAGGTGAGCTGAGTTAGCCCGGGCTGTTCCCACACCACCTGACATCACTTCCTAGTAAAAGGGGCTGGCCAGGAGGGGTCTCTCTGGGTGCTTCCAGGGCAGTTTGTGCGGGGATCAGCCCTCCCTGGTGCGGTGCTGTGTTGCCCTCAGCTCGGTAAAGTACTCGATGTTATCTCAGGGTGTGAGTGTAGCTTGTTATTGTTCCTCTTTCGCGGTGATTTTGTCAGTAACCTGTCCTTATTCTACCCCAGGGGTCTGGTTTGTATTCAGGAGTGAGTGAGCAGCGTGTGGTGCGCAGCTCCTGCTTGGGGCTGAGCCACCACACTGGGCTGTTGTGCTAATAGTGTGTGGAAATGTGGTTTGGGGTTGGGTTTTTCCCTCCTGTTTGGAGCAGCTTTTACTGTTGTGTCTCGCCAGAAGAAGCCTGAAGTAGGAAAAACATCTGGTGGTCATGGTTATTTACATCCTCACACCATCAGCAGGCTGCAGTATGCCTAGACTTCCTATGTTGGTGGGCTGCTTTTGTTCCTGTGAGCACAGGTCTGGCTATTCTGCTTTATTCAAATGCTGTTGGTGCTGATAATGACTTGAAATGAAGAGGTTGGAAGCCCTTGGTGTTTGTTTATTTCATAAAATAGAGCTTGTTGCCAGGCTGCAATCCTACACAACTGGTGTTTTAGCATTTTTACTCTATGCAGTTTGCAGAGGAGAGAAGTTTAAAAACACTGAGAGAAGACTGCGGTAGGTACCTGGACCTCTGGAAGAGGTGGGATCATACCGACCCTCAGGCAGGGTGTTATGGTATAGGTGACTTCTGCCTGGTAGATTTTAGGTGGCTGGGGTATCTGAGCACTTCCCAGTGTCTTAAATCTGCATGTTATGAGCACTTTGTATTACCATTGTACAGATGAAGCAGGAGGGAATTCACCTCAGGCAACAGAGGAAGGTGGTGAGGGGAATGGAACCCACACTCAAGTGTGGAGGTGTGTGCTCTCATCACCAAACAGCACTTCCTCCCTGTTGTAGGGTGATTCCTAATGCCCTGGCCCAGGGTGCCCAGAGAGGCTGTGGGAGCCCCTGGATCCCTGGCAGGGTTCAAGGCTGGGTTGGATGGGGCTTTGGGCACCCTGGGCTGGTGAGGGTGTCCCCGCACATGGCAGCAGTTGGATCTTGTTGACCCTTGAGGTCCTTTCCAACTCAACTGATCTTTGATCTCAGACCAGAAATTCTAAAGTGCATATTAAGGAAAACTGGTATTTCAATAGGAAGTGAAATAATTGCCTCTGTATTTCCTTTCTGTCGTGCTGCAGAGTGGTAAGAAAATAGAGTATTAATGTTCCCACTAAAGTTGAATGAAAAATGACTTTCTCTAATGAGGGATATCCCCTACAGTAATACTGCTGGAGAGTAAGCAGTTGAAATTACATTTGTAGAATTTATAACCTTAACCCAAACAACCTGAATCTCTTCAATGTTCTATTCCTGTGCTTGTATTTTAATATCTCTGCTGATATTAGTCTAATTTTATGGCCTTGAGGGAATGCCTGAGGTACTTCAAAAGCTTTTGGGAAACAGGATTTTATTTTTGGGTCAGACTAATCTGATCCAGGTGAAAATCTAGACCAACTCTTGGCACCTATCTAGTTTTGAGGATGAATACCAACCCCTCTCCCTCTTTAGATGTGCTATTTTTCTTTCACCGGTTAATCAATATGCAGGGATGTGTTGGTATGTGCAGTGCATTGCTTGTGTTGATGTATTTGTGGAAAACTGCAACATGTAGAGGGGATTAAAATACACAAAATATCAGTGCTTTGGCCATAGTAGGAGCATAACTAATTGCATTTGAATATTAGTAACTCAGCAACCCTTTGTTAATGGACAAACTGGAGTGAAGACTTGGGCCCTTTGTGGGAAGGAGCAGATTGTTTTAGCCATTCTGGACAGCATCTAGCCTGGCTCTGATTGCACCTTGGAGGCTTCATTGCAGTAGGCTTGTAATCTTGCTTCTCAACAGACTGTATCTGAGCATGGAAAGGCAATAAAACCTGTCTGATTCTCAGTCTTGTATCTGAGTGTGCTGGGTTTGGCTGGGATGGAGTTGATGTTCTCCACAGTAGCCAGTAAGGGTCTGTGGTCAGGGTTTGTGCTGAAAGCAGGGTTGGTAACACAGGGCAGTGTTTGTTACTGCTGAGCAGCACCTGTACAGAGCCAAGGCCTTTGCTGCTGCTCACCCTGCCCCACCAGTGAGGAGGCTGGGGGTGCACAAGGAGTTGGGAGGGGACACAGCTTGGACAGCTGACCCCAATGACCAAAGGGATGTTCCATGATTTATGGTGTTGTGCTTGGCTTAAAGGGGGTGGGGGAGGGAGGAAGAAGGAGGTGGATGGTGATTGGAGCAGTGGCATTTGCCTTCCCAAGTAACTGTTACATGCCATGGAGCCCTGCTTTCATAGTACAACCTAGGTTTATCAAGACCCCAATTCCTTAGAACCAGCACTTAAGATAAGCAGAGGATGACACACCTGTAATACTGGTGCTTCAAAAGTCTAAGGGTTTTATTCAAATATAAAAAAGTAAATATAATTTTTTTATAGAATGTGTGATTTCCTTTGGCTGTCAGGTAGAGTGTGTACAGTAGCATGCTTTAGGCTGGGAAGTACTCCTAGAAGAAATAGATTCTTTATTTTAGTACTAAGAAGCGATGAAACCTCTGTTCTCATTCTTTAAACTGCCCAGGGTATTAAGAACCTGCATGTCATAGGCATGATTCTGAAGAAGCTAACAAAAAGCAGCAAAGGAAAAGCAAGTGTGTGGAGCTTAGTTACTGTTGGGGTTAAACTGTGACAGCCACCTAATTTAGAAGTTCAGGTAACCAGATAAAGAAAAAACACTTTAAGATAGGATGACATTGGTCATCATCTCTCTAAGTGGTAGTGTTGTCATTGATAGGACCTTACCTTCCAGAAGCCAGGTTACATTCTTAGGGCTGAAAATCTGTATTATTTCCAGTACAGGTGCTCAGCCTCAAAGCAATACTTATACCTTTGTTTTCAGTCAATGCAAATGAGGAGGAGAAACTCTTCCAGCTGTTGGAAGGGATCTTAAAGTTATTTTTTAGCTAAGATCTAATCAGATAACACTGATCTCTGAGGAGCATGGTGATGCATTCACAGGAGAAAACATTAATGTTGTCCTGTGCCCCAGAGGTGACTGCATTTCAGTTTGATGAATTGTTTGTTGTTGTCATCATATCTGTCAAGCTGTGAATGTATTTTGGGGACTTTGCTATAAATGGCAACAAACCATGTTAGAGAGATTAATTTCTTCCAATGTGCCAAATGGCATATGCTGTATTAGACACAGTAATTATCAGATTGGGAGGGAGAAATAAAACATTTTTTAATTAATTCTTGTGACTTCATGGTCCTGTTGTAAAGGGATGGTTCTGGACCAGCCATGTGGTGTTCCTGCAGGTGCCTCATCTCTTTTCCTGCACAAGGTGCCTGAATCAGCTTCCACTGACATCAGAGCAAATTAGTGAATTTGTATCACCTGAGAATGGCTGTAATGGCTCAATCAGCCTCAGAGCTGTGAAAACTTACAATTATCCAAACTCAACTTTAAACTGAATCTTTTATCCTTCTGATATGGGTGTGCTTTAGAGTTAACTGCAGCTTTAATGCCTCAGTACTTCAGACACAGCCAGGGCTCTGCAAACTGCTCTAGTCCATTAGAGCCTATTTGAAAATGATACATCAAAAGTCTTTAACCTTGGAAGGGTAAAACCAACGTCTGAGTGTAACACAGTGCTTTAACATTCACCTCCTAACTTACTCTGTCTTTTATAGAAACCACAGAATGTCAGGGGTTGGAAAGGACCTAGAAAGATTATCTAGTTGATTCACCCCTGGAGTGGGATCACCTAGATTAGGGTCCCACAGGAACACATCCAGGTGGGTTTGAATGTTTCCAGAGAAGGAGACTCCACAACCTTTCTGGGCAGCCTGTCCCAGGGCTCTGTCACCCTCACAGTGACAAAGTTCCTCCTGACATTCCAATGGAACCTCCTCTGTTCCAGCTTGCACCCACTACCCCTTGTCCTGTCGTTGCCATCACTGAGAAGAGCCTGGCTCCATCCTCCTGACTCTTGCCCTTTACATATTTATAGACATTGATGAAGTCACCCCTCAGTCTCCTTCAGGCAACAGAGGCCTAGCTCCCTCAGTCTCCCCTCATAAGGAAGGGGTTCCACTCCCTTCATCACCTTGGTGGCCCTGTGCTGAGCTCTTTCAAGGAGTTCTGTGTCCTTCTGGAGCTGAGGGGCCCAGAATTGGACACAATATTCCATGTGCAGTCTCACCAGGGCAGAGCAGAGGGGGAGGAAAACCTCTCTGGACCTACTAATTGCATACAAATATGTAAAAACTACTTTTATCTATTGTCTTGAATTGACACTTGTACTGCTGGGAAGGGATTTGGTTCAGAAGGTAAAATCCTTGGTAGTATATGTTGATCCTTGCCATGAGGTATGGCACCTGAGCATCCATAAGGAGTAAGATGCTGTCAGCTACTTTAACAAAAGTGTTGGTTGAGCTTAATTAATTTCAAAATGAGACTTCAAGAGCTACATATGCAAAACACTTATGATTTCAAGGGTAGGTGTCTTCTGCAGTCTTCCAAAATGTCCCTTCTCTGCTGTAACTGGTTTTGGAACTTTGGCCAGTATTTGAGGCAGAAGCTTGAACCTGCCCTATGTGTGTGTCAGTAGTCTACTTTCACTGCATCTGTTGCTGGTTCAGTATCAACTGTTCTATGTGTAGTTTGTACCACAGTGTTGGTTTCTCTGACTCTGCTTTAGGGAGTGTGAGGAAAATGTTTGTGCCTATACCTAAGGCTGTACAAGCACTGAGCAGTAATGCCCAGTTCCTGTTCCCTCACAAACCTGGAAAGGGAGAGGGTGCACAAAGTTGCTGCGTTGCCAGATGTCTGGACTTTGTGCTGTGGGAAGCTAAAGTACATGCTGATCCCTTCTCCTGGCGTGCAGCTAGGCTGTGCTCAGGGTACGTGCTCCAGCACTGGGGCAGAGATGTAGCCAGTAAAGCTCTGGGCTCTGAAATAGTGCTTGTTTCTTTTACAAGAGCAACCAAATGGTTTACAGCAGACCCTAAAATTAATGTCTGAGGCTTATCTTTAAATGTTTCTGCTAAGAGTACATTTGTTGCGTTCTTTCTCTTGAAACTCTGCTTCTGCCACTGCTTGCTTTCCTACTGAGCTGCTAAATTGTTGTTTTAAAGAAGTGATTCCAGTTCACTTAATGTAACAGCTTGTGTAAGAGCTGGTAGATATGGGGGGTGACTTCCTAAGACTGCAGTTTCCCACAGATCTTAAGGAATTCTGGGCTATTTCCTTGCCTTAAGCAGAGCTGAGAATAAACTGTGGGAAATGGTTGCACCTTATTCACAAGCATTTCCTATTTTGTCCCCAACTTCATGGAGGCTTTTGTTTCACATTTGGCAATGAGACAGTGTTGTCCCCCTCACTGCTGAAGAAAAGCAGTGACAAAGTTCCTTAGGTATATAGGATGGTGGTGTTAGGATGTCAGGAAGGGTACCTGGAGGTAGGGCCTTCCTCATGTGCGGTAACCAACTTGGAAGGTAGGAGAGCTGTTGCACATGCAGCAGAGAGGTAGCAAGCCTTGGTCTGAAAGAGTCACCTTGTTCTCAGATCTGTTTATCTACTGCATTCCTGTTTCATGCTGGCTACAGAATCACAAGGTTGGAAAAGCCATGGAGTACAGCTGTCCCTGTCCTGTGCTGACCCAGATCCCTGAGCACCTCATCTCCCCTCTGTTAAACACCCCCAGGGCTGGGGCCTCAGCCCCTCCCTGGGCAGCCTGTGCCACAGCCCCACAGCTCTGCCAGGGAAGAACTTTGCCCTCCCAGCTGAGCTGAGCCTGGTTCAGGCCAGGCACCAGACATCAAAGCAGCAGTGTTGACAGTCACACAAAGATGGTGACCAACAGTGGGCTGATAGGGTGTAAAGCCTGTCAGAAGAATGCAAGAGGCACAGTGTGGTGAGTTGGCACTGCTGGACAGGGCCAAGTCCCCTCCTGGAAAATGGCAGGGATGTGAAGCCCCCTGGGTGCTCACAGAGCCTGCTTTTGGTTTGCAGTACTGAGGAGAAGTGTGAGTTAATGTAAATCTGTTCTGACAAACCTCATGGAAACACTTGCAGTTGTGTGTTTTCTTCTGGGTAGTATTAAGGAAGACTGCCAGTCCTGGGAGAGAACAGTCCATAGTCACCGATTCCCTAGGTTGTCCTGGGACTTCTACCTCCAATTAGCTGAAGACATTTTTTTAGGGCATCTGTAAGTAGAATTGATACATCTCCAATTTATTATGAGCTACTTGTCCATTGGGTTGGTACTTTATAAAGCCATTTTTCTTTTGTGCATTTAAAAGCAGTGTTAGGAGATCCTTTGTGCACTTTAGCTCATCACCTTCTCCTGTCTGTAGGTCTAGATTTGCCCTTTGGCTTTATCACAGCATGAAAACTTGTAGCCTTGAAATACTGCCTGGTCACTAGAAGGTGATAACATGGAGTGGTGAGAACAGATGGCCCCCAGGCCTGAGTGATTCTGTGCCCTGACATTTTGAAACATCACAGGGATGTGAAGTGTGGTGATGTTGTTACTAGGAAGTGTTGCACTGGAGAGTTTGGATTCTAATTTTAAAGCTGGGAATGAAAGAGAAATCATATCAGGTTACTGTTGAGGATGGTGGTATCTTCTGCTGGATGCCTAAAGGCACCTCTCCTTTGTTTTATTTGATGGCTGGTTTTGTTACTTTTTTAAAGCTGATTGGAAAGGATTACCCTACCATAAATTTCAATATGTGAAATAGAAAAGAAACAATAATTCCTGCTCATTTCCTATTGTTGTTTCATTCACTGACATCCAGGAATAACCTCAGATAATCTAATCAAATGCTGCTTGACCTGAAAACTTAGCCTTTAGCCTCACATGAGACAAGAGCTGACAACCAAATGTCACAACTTCACACCTACTCACTGATACATTTATTTAAGGAGCTGACTCTAAATGAAGTAATATATTCTGAAGAGGATTCAAATTAGTGTTTTGAAGAAATATCCTATGCTGTGATATTATAGGGCTATTTTGACTCAGAGTAATTTTAGTTTTGGAAACCATAGGAGTTGCTTTTGGCCTGAGAAAAAAATTCGCCTTTCTGTCCCTGAGAACAATTAGCTGATGAGATGTCAGATGAATGCAAAATGTGCTTAATCCCCTGGAAAAGGGAACATATTGCAGGCCAAGTGTTTGTAAAACAGACAGGGAAGTGGAAGGGATTGCTTTACACAAATGAGCATATCCTGAGTGGGGGTTACTTCCCCTCCATCTCAGGGAATTGTGCTGTGCTCAAAGTCTGCGTGAACAAACCTCAAATAAAATGGCCAGGCCAGGCTGCAGCTCTTCTCCCCGAGCAGCCGGCACAGGTGAGGGAGCCAGCCCGGGCTGGTTCCTCACTGCCTGACATCGCTCCCCCATCAAAGGGGCTGGTCAGGGAGGGGTGCTCCTGGGTGCTTCCAGCGTGCTCTGAGTGTGGCAGGGGTGTCTGGTCAGTCCTTGCTGGTGCAGTGCTCTGTTTTATCCTTGGGTTGGTAAGGTACTCCGTGTTACCTCTGTGAGTGCAAGTGTGGGCTGTTACTGCTCCACTTTCATGGTGATTTTGATCTGGTACCATTTCAGTGTTGAATTCAGAGACTTGTGTGAAGTCTTGGTGCTCATTTGATGGCTGCTGATGCCAGTGCTGATACATGAATTTGCTGTGTTACAGCATCTACTTAAAAACTACTCTGCACAGTGACTGGAGTGCTGTGTTAATACAAGAATATCATCATAAAGAAACTGCTGATGGTTGGCTCACTGAGGCTGTGTATCTTTAGAGAAAGCCAATGTTTCAAGTGACCACACAATTGCTGTCATGTATCATGAAATGACCTTCCAGTGTGTGTTTGAACAAATGGCTTCTAAATGAGAGTGTTCTGAAGTACAGCAAAAGTGTGGCCAGTAGGTCTGGGGAGGGGATTGTGCCCCTGTACTGGGCACTGGTGAGGCTGCACCTCGAGTGCTGGGTCCAGTTCTGGGTTCCTCACTCCAAGAAGGACATGGAGGTCCTGGAGTGAGTCCAGAGAAGGGCAGCCAGGCTGCAAGTTTTGAGATGCACTTGATTTCTCTCTCAGTAGAGCACTCACATGGTCTGGTAAAACACATTAAATCCCTCCTAAGAGTCACTGACTGACTACATCTGCAGCTTTGTTGATATATTAGGTATTTTGAGTGGCATTGCAATGCAACCAGGAGCTGGAAATACATGTATCAAATGGCTGGGAGATATATATGTTCACATACATGTATGAATATATGAGCATTGTAAGGAAGTGTCATTTGCCTCACTCTTTCTGTTGTTGCATTTTCTGGGCTCCTCACCATCAGGACATGGAGGTCCTGGATCCAGTCCAGAGAAGGGCAACCAGGCTGGGGAAGGGGCTGGAGGGCAAATCCTCTGAGGAGCAGCTGAGGGAGCTGGGGGGGTTGAGCCTGGAGAAGAGGAGGCTGAGGGGAGACCTTCTCCCCACCTCCCCTGCCCTGCCAGGAGGGTGCAGAGAGGTGGGCGCTGGTCTCTTCAGCCAGGGGCCAGGAGCTGGGACAAGGGGCAATGGGCTCAAGCTGGGCCAGGGCAGGGTCAGCTCAGCTGGGAGGGCAAAGTTCTTCCCTGGCAGAGTTGTGGGGCTGTGGCACAGGCTGCCCAGGGAGGGGCTGAGTCCCCTTCCCTGGGGGTGTTGATGAGGTGAGGTGCTCAGGGATCTGGTTTAGCACAGGACAGGGATGGTTGGACTCCATGGGCTTAAAGGTCTTTCCCAACCTGGTGATTCTGTCCCAAAATGCTAATTCCTGACCTTCCAAATACCTTGTGGAGTATGGTTAAAAAAGTAGTTTTGAAGAAAAGATGGGTAAGTGACAGTAATAAAGGGTAACAGACAGTTACCCGGGGAAATGATAGCTTTTTCTAGCATGACCCTTCTGTCAGCACAGCAGAGATCTGCAGCGACAGAGGGCCGAAGCTTAAAACACCAACTTTGCCATATGGAGGAAGTGCATGTGTGTAATATCCTTGCTGCTGGCTTTCTAGGAAGAGGGTTAAAAGTCACATCTCTAGGCCTTGCTTGGCGGTTCTCTGCAGGGAGTTTCCTGAGCACCTCTCTCCTTTCTGCTCCTGACAGGACTTCAAGGAAGAGCCACAAGCTTTCCTCTTCTGGGTCACCGATGAATTACCACACCTGCTCTGCTCTGTGGAATGCTGAGAAAAGCAGCTGCACTCCAGTCTCACTGCTGTGGTATGTCATTCCTGTCTGTCTAGAGGGGCTTTCAGTGTAATGAATCCCCAAAGCGATGTCAGCAAGATATGGAATGGTTGCAGAAGCTTTGGACTCTCCCTCCCTGGCCTGAAAGACACTGTGCTGAGTGGGTAGATGAATATGTTTAGATTTGCTGTGGACGGTGAATTAACGTAGAAGGGTAACCTGACCTCAGAATAGTTTATAGATACTCAGTGTTACTGGTATTTAATGCTTGATCACAGAGAGGCTGCTGCTTGCCTGGACAACAGAATCTGTTTGTAGAATACAGACTTTGGAGGGCTCGCTATGCTTTGGTTCTTGTAAGAGAACTAAATACATGCCCACATGGAATATGTATTCAACTACACAGGACTGTTCTCCTGTACACTAAATGACCAAAGCTCTCTGCCTGTATGGCTTCTTGTACATCAGAACCTGAAATTCTGTACGTTCTGGTGGTTGCTCGTAGTAGGATCACTTTCTAGCAGATAAATATTTTGCCTGTCTCAGAAGACAATTTTGAAAGTTGTTTGTCCTCTGCTCCTCTTACTCTATTCTGTTATGTTTATTGGAAATGGCTTTTCACTCCCTGATGATTGCTTGTCACATAAATCATAACAAGAGGTTTGGATGAAAACAGAGTGAGAAAAGCTGCATTTCAATAGCTTTCTGTAGCATTCCACAAAACCAGCCTGCCACCTCTTCCTGATTTATACCGAGGCTGGCTCTGTATAAACTGATTTGAAGAAGGGTTTGAAAGTCTGAGTTCTCATTTTTTCTGATGAATGCATACGTGATGTGTTTCCAACTGCAATCCAGCTCCCATTGAAGGCTACGGCAGCGCTGCCGCCGAGCCCTGTGATGCAGAAATGGACTTATAATGAGCTGTTTAACATTTCACTTATCTAAATTGTCACAGCTTGAGAGCTGTAGTGAAAGCCTGGTGGGGCTTTGGAGTGACGGAAGGGCCTGTAAATGTAATCAAAGAAAGCAAATTGTGTGTGAGAAGCTGTTTCATCTCCATCTCTTTCATCTGTGGAAACCTGATAGAATGTTTAGGAGATTCTGGTGCGCAGAAGTGCGGAGTCAAAGGCAGGGCTCAGAATGGCTCTTCAGAGGGAAAACAGACAGATGAATGGCTTACCAGCTAAGCAGCTATTACAGTTCAGCAGTTCTAAGTTCTTCCTGTTCTGTCACAGAACTTCTATTGAGAAGGCCCTCTTTGTAAGCCATATCTAACTTGGCTTTCTTATCTGCGCGGTAATGGACCCGTATCTGTTTTTCTTGGAGATGATCTGAAAATTTATGCTGTAATATTCATGGAGTGTTTCAAGAGTGATGCTAAATAAGATAAAGCATGAAAGATATATATACACACAAATGGATATCTGGTAGGTTTAATATTAAAGTTTCCTATCTCTGATCTTAATGTGCTATCCAGAATTACACAGAATTACATCCCACCTGACCTCAAAGGGAAGAGTTTCTCTTCTTTCCAAGAGTTTATCTGAAATTCAATTTGACTAAACACACACAAACATGTTAGTTCAAATGAACAAATAAATGCTTTTTCTCTAAAAGGCTTAAACCCAAACCTGATAAAAATTAAAAACATAGTAGTTTGTTACATTCCCTAGTACAGTGACAGAGGTATGGAGCAAGTGTGTGACTTCATCTTCTCTTGAAAAGGCTTAATTATACTTAACAATAGAGACTTGTAATGACACCAGAACCGGTGAACATAGTGTGTATGTTACCATGAACTGTCAGGAAAGGATCTGTGGGAAGGCAGGAAGGCTCTCTGTGTCCATGATACAGAACTGATTTTGGAGTTACCAGGAGCTGTAAGCAGAAAATAGCTTTGAGTTCACAGGTCATCTTATGCAATATTTTCCCTCAAATTTTGTGACTCTGAAAACTGGTTCAGAACCAGTACAACAGTAATAATCAAAGCTTGGCCAGATCACAGCATGTCTCTTCAACCCCAGGGAACTCAATTGTGGAGGACTTGGAGTTGATAGGCTGGTGCTGCTACAGAATCTAATTTTTTATTTATTAATAACGAATGAGGTGTCAATGAAAGAGTCCTCCAGAATGTCATTCAGCATCTTTGCTGTATCTTCTGCTACTGAGTATAGATGCACTGGGTATGGTTGTCTATGTTAAAACATCTGTTGTGTTTGTAAGATAAGGGATAAATCATCCCTCTCCCTGTTTGCTTCTATTGTCTTGAGATTTCAGTCTAAACTCCCTTCAATAGCTTGTTTCCCTGTACTCAGACATGCTGTTGCAGTTATTCTAGCACCATTTCTCTCATCCTGCCCACTGCTTATTTAAAATGTTGATCAACAGAATCCAATTGGAGTTGCCTTCTGTAGAAAATGTTTCCTAGGAAGACTCTGCTGTGGAAAAGTTAAAATTCTAGGAGTGCCTGTATGGTTTAGAGGAACTATATTTTTGTTTAGTGTTAATGATTTGTTTGTGAAAGGAACAAGCATGTGGAATGGGAATTTTGAAATACAAATCATGTGTTTGTCTGCAGTAATGCCTAGTGAACAAGACCTGTTTAGTCACCTTACCCTGTGTCATCAGCCCCAAGACCTCAAGTCCTGTATCCAATCAAACTGAAAAGGAGGAAGTTATTTTTCTCAAATGCCAAATATTGCCATTTTCCTCCAGCCTTAATAAAGGGCAGGGGCCAACTTAATGGGGTTAACAAGGCCAAGTGCTGGGTCCTGCACTTTGGTCCCAATAGCCCCAGGTAATGCTACAGGCTTTGGGCAGGGCGGCTGGAGAGCTCCCTGGCAGAGGAGGGCCTGGGGTGTTAGTGGACAGAAGGCTGGACACAGCCAGCAGTGTGCCTGAGTGTGCTACAGTGCTGGACACAGTTTTGGGCCCTTCACTACAGGAAGGATGTCAAGATGCTGGAGTGTGCCCAGAGGAGGGTGATGAAGCTGGAGAAGGGTCAGGAGCACAAGTCCTGTGAGGAGCAGCTGAGGGAGCTGGGGCTTTTTAGCCTTGAGAAGAGGAGGCTGAGGGGAGACCTTGTTGCAGAGATGTCAGGGTTGGTCTCTTCTCTCGGGTGACAAGCAATAGGATGAGAGGGAATGTCTTAAGATTGCACTGGGGAGATTCAGGTCATATCAGGAAGAATTTCTGCACTGAAAGGGCTGCCAGGCACTGGCACAGGCTGCCCAGGGAGCTGGTGCAGTCACCATCCCTGGAGGGGTTCAAAAGCCATGTAGATGAAGTGCTGAAGGACATGATCTAGAGGTGGGCTGGGCAGGGTCAGGCTGTGGTTGGACTCAATGATCTAAAGGGTCTCTTCCAACCCAAGTGATTCTATGATTCTAAGGCTTTTCCCACTTTAGCATCAGTGGGGAAAACTCTTCTAAAAAGTATCCTGTCTGTTTTTCTGTTCTTCATGGGGTTTTTCATACGTGAAAGAACAAGCAATGCTTTGGGAGACCATTCTGAGTAAACCATTTGATAGGAAAGTGATCGATGCAGGAAATAATCTAGGGAACTAGCAACTTTAGCTTTTAAGTGCCCATGAAGTTACATGGGGAAGTAATTAATAAAAATTAGACTTTAAGATGAATAACTGAGAAAATGTAACATCAGAGACAAGTGTAAATCAGAATCTGATAACGTACGAGCAAGGTAATATAAGGAAGCTATTCTTCATCGAGCTGGAATGGTGTAGTGATTGATTTATGAAGCTGATAAAGGGTAAGCAAGAGGAAACATGCATCTTGAATTTAGGACAATAAGCTGTAGGAAAATTGATGTTGATTCCTTAAGAGATTGGAATATCAAAGGTTTTCCTTAAGGCAACACTGCCCAGAGTTCTTGTCACTGGGTGAATTAAATGCCAACCCCCAAAAGGGGAGACTGTTGGCATCATTAGGGTATGCTGACCTTCTGTTTTTAACAGCAGCATCCAGGTGCTTCTGGGCATAGAATATGAATTTTGGAATTTGCTTATGTGCCTCTGTTAAAGTAACCAGCAACACTGCTGGAGGTTCTCCTGATAAGTGTAACTGTGAAATCCAGGAATGCAGAACTCTGTTGGACAAGTAGAGAAGAAAGAAGGTAACCATGGCAAGATGGGGAGCAAGTCCTTCAGGGTGACTTTATCACTAATGATGTTGAACTGGGGAAATCACACACAGAATCACAAGGTTGGAAAAGCTCTTTAAGATCAAGTCCAACCATTCCCATCCTAAGCTAAACCAGATCCCTGAGCACCTCATCTACCCTTTTTTTCCCCAGCTGAAGAGACCAGCGCCCACCTCTCTGCACCCTCCTGGCAGGGCAGGGGAGGTGGGGAGAAGGTCTCCCCTCAGCCTCCTCTTCTCCAGGCTCAACACCCCCAGCTCCCTCAGCTGCTCCTCAGAGGATTTGCCCTCCAGCCCCTTCCCCAGCCTGGTTGCCCTTCTCTGGACTCGCTCCAGGACCTCCATGTCCTTCTGATGCTGAGGAGCCCAGAAAATGCAACAACAGAAAGAGTGAGGCAAATGACACTTCCTTACAATGCTCATACATTCAGACATGTATGTGAACATATATATCTCCCAGCCACCTGATACATGTATTTCCAGCTCCTGGTTGCATTGCAATGCCACTCAAAATACCTAATATATCAACAAAGCTGCAGATGTAGTCAGTCAGTGACTCTTAGGAGGGATTTAACGTGTTTTACCAGACCATGTGAGTGCTCTACTGAGAGAGAAATCAAGTGCATCTTAAAACTTGCATTTCCAATTGCTAATGAAACCTGGGGCCAGTGGCAAAGCTCCTTGAAGTGAATGCAACTTTTTCCCCCCAAACCTCCCTTGGATCTGACTCAGAAGGCTTCTGCAGTGTGGTGTGATACAGGGATGTATGCAGAGGGAAAGGGTGGGTGACACGAACCTGCCCCTGACTGGTGGGAGCTGTGACCTTTGGAAATACCATGTCACCAAGCTGCTTCAGGACAGCAAGTGATAAAGGACAAGCATGTGTTGTCCTGTTGAACCTGGGCTGTTTCTGGAAGGTGGGTGCATACATTTTATGAAAACAAATGAAGTAACTTTGATTTTTTTTTTTAAATGTGAGAATCTTCACCCTATTTAGAGAATCATTAGTGAGCTAATTAGGATCTCTCCAGGAAAGTCTGCTGTGGTAGGCTAGTGGTGCAATGATCTTCTGTGGATTTTACTGCACTGCTTTGTGGTGTGACTGGCTGGGCCAAGGGCACCTGTCATTTGTGTTCTTCTAAGTGTGTATCAAAATAAGCTAAATTGACTCTAAGAATGGTGTTTGCTTGTATTTTGTGAACGGAGTTGTCCTGCCTAGGACCAATGGAGTGTTTTTCTGTGCAGGGCTGTGTTCATGGCTGTTGGGGTGGTTGTATCAAGGGAACAGTATCCCACCTTCCTTTCTGTCTGACTCTAGCACGATGCTGGAACCCCAAAGGGCAGTGCTGCCCTTCCCTGGCAAGCTAGGAATTGACATAAAAGGCAGGTTCATGTACAGGGGTGAGAGATGTAGTATATCTGGGATGCAGGGAAGTCCTCAGTGTGTGTATTCATACTGACTGCACGAGGGTTTTCTGCTGCTGATCCTTGTTTACAGACCCTGCAGAGTTACAGTCCTAGAGATGCTTAAGCAGTACCTAGAAGTGTTGAACTAGTATGGATTTGTATTTCTCCCTATTTAACTGCCTTCATTCAGGATAATGCCTTCCTGCACAAAACAGTATGGTGAAAGACTTCAGCTTTAGCCTGGGAAGTTCCTGTTCTGAAGGCTTTGCTTATGCCCCTAAGTGGTGCTTTGTGTATGCAAGAGCATATCAAAGGTTCTGCTGATGGGCTTTCCCAGACAGGTCTTAAGGCTGGAGAAAGCCCATTGGTGTTTTAGGGCTGCTATAGTACATTATAGCTCTATATAATTGAAAAATCTTACCATGGATTTTCCATGGGTTCTTTGTTTGTCTGGAGGGAAAACACTCCTGTTGCACTCAGTGCTGACAGTGCTCCTTCCCAAGAACTTGTTTTCTTCACCTGCATCTGTTTATATTGATATATCACACTAGCTCCTGGTTGGGGAAAAATGCTGTGTGTGTATATGAATACAAGCTTAAATGTAATGTCTACTACAAGCCAGAAGGTCCTGAAATGTGTGTTTGGAGCTAACTGAGTTCAGCAAGTTCTTCAATAGCAATCCTCTCATCTTGCTGGTCAGGAGTCACATTGCTTTTAGAGGTTCTCTGTCACCTTCAGTTGCAAAGTTTGCTGATGCAAAGGACTCTATTCATAGACATGTGATGCAGCAGGTTTGCTACTCACAAGCGTTTCTGCTGATGGCACCTGGTCACTGCTGCAACTTCTGGAGTGCAAAAGTCCCCAGACACCAAACCCCCTGTGTGATGCCTCTGAAGATGGCAGGAAGGGAAGGCAGGTGACAACAGAAGTGTTTGATGCAGGATACTGTCTGAGGTCTTTCAGACAGCCTATAAATGAAGCTGGGGAGTGCAGGGCAGTTGAACTGATGTGGTCGAAGTCACCTCAGCGTCTGTCACAGCTTTGTACTCAGAGCACCCACTTTTGCACACGCATGACGTTCCTTTCCTACCACAGAAGATGGAACACCAATGTGAGCTGCTGTTTTGTGGAGCAGTGTGCTGGAGAGATGAATACAAACCAATTACAAATATGCTGTCCTTGAGCTGGTTCTCACTGGAAGCCTTTGCCAGCTCTGTAATCGCTCTCAGACTGATCGATTAAACACATTCTCTTTTTACAAATGAGAGCAAACTGCTGTCCTGATTTCCTGATTCTTTTCTTTCTGTTTCTATAAAGCTTTTAGATTAATTAGTTCTTAGATGGACATAATTTTCCAAGCACAATGGATGCTTTCTGGAGAGCACTCATTAATCATTGTAATGTATGACCCCAATCATATCTTGTATCTTAAAGCTATGCTTTTATATTAATCAATAATTAACACTACTTTGCACTACATTCTACATTTTAAGAAGCTACCCTTGTTGCTTGCTTATTGCTTATAAAAGGCAATAACATACTTAAGAGCTTCTCTCACACTACCCTCTTCCAAAGCTGCTCAATGTCAGGAGGAGATGATGGAAAGCTGAGTGTATCACCTTGATTTAGATTATTCAGCTGTGTGGGAGATGGGGTTTGAGGCAAAGTGTTCCTTTCATGTCAGTGTTAATACCTCTGGATCGCTGCAGGTTTTAGTGATGCTTCTGCACTTCCCCTGAGTCCTTAAGGAATTCAGCATTCAGACCCTGCTCTATCATCAGCCTGCCTGCCAACTGCTTATTTACATTTAGCATTGTGGCTGCAGATATTAATGTTCTGGAAATTGATTATATAATTAAGATTTTTTTTAAATTTAAAAATGCAATTTTAAAGACTTTCATTTCTAAAAAATATTTGATGGAAAAAGCTTTATTTCAGCAAATCTAATTCATTTAAAAATATAAGGACCTTGTGTAAAATGCCTCCCAGTGACCTGTCTTGGTTTTAATTCAGAATGCACACGGGGAATTTTTGTCACTTTATGTGATGAAGACCCAGCAATTTCAGTGGTGGTGACTGGAGCACAAGCTTGATTTCTGCTCTGCAGCCTTGGTTCCCTGTGCTGGGCTGTTCCCTATGTTCAGGACTAGGTTAGGAACAGGGGGAGTGGAGATTTTCCACAAGGTTTTTGTGGAAAGCAGTTGCTACCTGCAGAAAGAGTCTCTCTTTAAGGTTGGTGTTGTGCATCTTGGTAATTTGCAGGTGTCAGGTTCCCAGAGAAACAAACCCTCATTAGTTGTGGTGAAGAGCTAAACCCAGCTGGAGGCCAGTCACGAGCGCTGTTCCCCAGGGCTCAGTCCTGGGGCCAGTCCTGTTCAATGTCTTCATCAGTGACCTGGATGAAGGGATCGAATGTTCCCTCAGTAAGTTTGCAGATGACACTGAGCTGGGAGGAAGTGTTGATCTGCTTGAGGGTAGGGAGGCTCTTCAGAGGGATCTGGACAGGCTGGATCCAGGGGCTGAGATCAATGGGATGAGAAGGGCAGAGTCCTGCACATGAGACATAACAATCCCATAGTGTGCTCTGGGCTTGGGGCAGAGCTGGAGAGCTGTCAGGCAGAGAAGGACCTGGGGTGTTGGGTGACTGCCAGCTGAACATGAGCCAGCAGTGTGCCTGGGTGGCTGAGAAGGCCAATGGCATCCTGGCTTGTGTCAGAAATAGTGTGGCCAGCAGGTCCAGGGAGGTGATTGTGCCCCTGGACTGGGCACTGGTGAGGCTGCACCTCAGTGCTGTGTCCAGTTCTGGGTTCCTCACCATCAGAAGGACATGGAGGTCCTGGAGCGAGTCCAGAGAAGGGCAACCAGGCTGGGGAAGGGGCTGGAGGGCAAATCCTCTGAGGAGCAGCTGAGGGAGCTGGGGGTGTTGAGCCTGGAGCAGAGGAGGCTGAGGGGAGACCTTCTCCCCACCTCCCCTGCCCTGCCAGGAGGGTGCAGAGAGGTGGGCGCTGGTCTCTTCAGCCAGGGGACAGGAGCTGGGACAAGGGGCAATGGGCTCAAGCTGTGCCAGGGCAGGGTCAGCTCAGCTGGGAGGGCAAAGTTCTTCCCTGAAAGGGTTCTCAGGCACTGGAACAGGCTGCCCAGGGAAAGGGTTGAGTCACTGACCCTGGATGGATTTAAAAGATGGGTAGATGAGGTGCTCAGGGATCTGGGTTAGTAGAGGATGGGTACGGTTGGACTCCATATGAAAGGTCTTTTCCAACCATGTGATTCTGTGATACCTCATAGAATATATAGTTGAATATATTAGTTGAATTAGTGACTGTTAGTTGGATATCTACTAGTAAGAATATTGCTGTATTATATTGTCAATGGAACAAGCTCCCCTCTGTGGGTTTCCTTTCATATGAAACTCTGCTTTCATGAACTTGCATGTGTGTTACTGTGTGACCCTTCACAAGGAGGAAACTATGATGTTTGGACAGAAAATGACATCAAGAAACATGACCATTAAAATGAGGCAATATGATGTCATTTCCAGACCAAGCTATTTAGGTTTTGAATGAGCAGTTTTAGTATTTAGCTAAAATAGTTAAAATTGATAATTGAAAAAAGTTTACAATGGACATGAACTGAGCTGTAGTAGCATCTTCTGGTGGTTTAACCCTGGCTGGACACCAGATGCCCACTGAAGTCACTTTCACTCCCTCTGCCCCGGGACACACCTCTGCTCTAGTACACTTCTGTGCATGTGTAGTTAATCTGAGATGAGCAGTTCACATGTCTAAACCAACAGAACTGGTTGCCCAGACTTTTTGGCCAAGTGACAAGCACAGCTATCTCCAGGCCAGTGGGCAAACTGGCCTTTAAAAACGGAGAAACAATTCCCATGGCTTTTAACCTGGGCTGGAATCTGAATGGGTGTCCTGAGAGCTTGCAGGGCACAAAGGTGTGTATGGTGCCAGTGGATGGATGCTGCTGTGAGAAATAAAATGAGCTTTACTGGCTGGGACTTCTCACTGCTGTCAGTGTGATTGCCTTACATTGCCCTTCTGAAACAGGGCTGGTGTTGAGAAAAGTCCTCTCAGGAGTTAATGGAGCCCTGTTCTCTAGCAAGCACATTTGTTAGAGGGGGATTTATTGAAATTAATCTAGCAGGCTTTTCCTGGATTAGGCCCTGCATATGTGCCACAGTGGTACATGCTATGTAATCCCTCCATAGGTTCAGTAGCAATGAATCAGTACTCACCAGCCTTAATTCTAAACCGTATTTTAATCTTTACAGCAGTGTAAAAATACCCATGGGGTTTGTGAATGTGTTTCAAGCCACACTGAATCTGAATCATGAAGTAGAACTACAAAGATTTGTTCTTGCTTCTTGACCCACTTTGTTGCACATAATAAAATAGTTCCTATTACATTTTGCAGATAACATTTTCATTGCAGTAAATGGAAGTGCCTGTACTCAGGGAATAGCTCCAGAAAGCTTGTGAGTATTTTAATTTCAGCATTTTGGCTCCTCTTTGCCATTGAACCTACCAGACCGTTTTTGAGGACACAGTGTAGTGAAAGAAATAAATTGCTGCAGAAAGCATAGACTGGAAACCAACCTGTAGATTCCCCTCTCATTACGTTTTTCTCCTGCAACATATACTGCTTGGGATGTTATGTGAGTGGAAGTACCAAGTATGAGTCCTCTCTCCCTGTCTGTCAGTTCTGTCTCCGAATTCTCTTGGCTTGGAGTATTCTTTCCTCTTAGATAATAGTATTTATATTGCTGAACAGTGTAGATTGCTGTCTTATCTCAGGCACAGCTGTACTCCCATACTTTAGTAATAAAACCAAACCAAGTTAATTCTTTTCTTTAAGCTTTATTTTATTAGAATTAGTTATTGCTTGTGTTGATTCATCCTTCATGTCAAAGTGTGCTTATGCCTCTAGACCGTACATCGTCAGCGTTGTTTCATCTAATGCAACTTTCACTGTTATGATTTGATGGGGGTTTTATTGTTTGTGCTGTTTGATGTATTAGCAGGGCCAAAATGTTATGGAGGTGCTTAAATGATGTGTTCTTCCATCAGCTGAGTAGAAAGGAAAGGTTTGGTACAATGCTTATAGGTTGAAATTAAATCCTCAAGAAAGCTGAAAGGAGGAGGATGCACGTGTGATAGTACAGATGTTTGCTTGGATATGGCTGATCTGCTCTCAACATTCCTTTCTCTCATCCCTTGGAGGCCTAGTAGAACAGGATCTTCACTTTTCCAGTCCTCTGGAGGAATTTGCTTCTTGAAATGCGTTGAGATGCAGCTGCTGGATACCTTGTGAGTATTCTGGAGGAGATCCCTGTATGCCTGTGCTGTGCTTTGCTTGTGCTTCCATCAGCATCTGGTACATGTTACTGTGAGCAACAGGTTGTGGGACTAGCCAGGCCTTCAGTAGGGCTGTTCTTAAGAAGCAAGTTGAAACTTCTCAATGCTTAGCATATTTTTTTTAAATTAAGTTAGCTCTTTGGCTGTCTAAAGGGAGATGGCAATGCCTGAACTTGGAAGTCTTGTGTTAAAAATCCTCATCAGAGTTTCTTATGATTAATGGGTTTTGAATATAATTCAAGAAGCCTTAGCATGAAAATGCTACAGAAAATGCAATAAGAGCAGAGAAACAAAAGCTTTTTAATTAATTAGAAATGCTTTAGGAATTGCCAGATAATTTTCCCCAGGGGACCTCTAAAATATGCATAAAACGGTAGCGTACCCAGAATAAAATCTCAGAACAAATCAATGAGGTCTCTCTTTAGACTCTGCAGCACAAAAGAGACCTCTGAAGGAGTCATCTTGCTGCCAAAATAATATTCCAACACCCTCTTCCCTTGCCTTCTCATTTCATTGGTTCACTAGCTTATGAACATAATTTTTCTTATGTTTTTGTGCCATGAAAAGGGATAAAAGATGAGAAGAATTGTGCTAAGTTCCCTGGGGGCTCCTGTTCCAAGGATGGAGCCTGATTTTTGTTGTAGGTTAGAAAATGGTTTTTTGTCTGTGTGCAAACTTGCTGCTCTAGTCTGGGGATGCAGAGAAAAGCTTTCCACCTGTGTGGTGTTTGCAGCGGTTCAGCCCTGGCTGGAGGGCAGATGTCCACTCAAGTCACTCTGTTGCTCCCCATTTCAGGCATCCATCTCTCCCCTCTCTTTGGGGACCAGGGACAGAACCCCAGGAACAGTGTGAAGCTGCCAGGGGAGGGTTAGGCTGGGTGTCAGGAAGAGGTTCTGCCCTGAGAGGGGGTCGGGCACTGGCACAGGCTCCCCAGGGAAGGGGTCACAGCCCCAAGCTGGGCTGAGGGCAAGAAGCGCCTGGCCGATGCCCTCAGTGCCATCTCTGACTGGGCTGGGCTGTGTGGAGCCAGGGGTTGGGCTCCATGGGCCTGGTGGGTCCCTGACAGCTCAGGAGGGTCTGTGACTATGGAATCTCCTTTCAGCTTCAGTAATTGCATGACTGGCTTTGCTGTGTCCACACAGAGGAGTCAGGAAACTACAAGAACTAAACCAGGCAAATTTTATACTGAAAGAGCATGTGATGTGTATCCAACTTATTTCCTGTCATGATGTGATTGTTCTGATCCTCCTTATGCTCTGGACCTGTAAAAACAATGTGTAATGAGGTATGTTCCACTTGGCATTCGGTGCTTGTATGAGACCACTGGGGTTTGTAACTTGTTCTTTACATTAGGTAAAAGGAGAACACATGTATGAGGCCATGTATTCAAGGTTAAAGGATGCTGGTGTATCATTACATCATAGTTCATATTTCATCATCCACTTCTAATCAGGTAACAAATGAAAACATGTTCACAAGTACTCTTCCAGGGACAGATACAGTAGCAGGTCTCCAACTAAGTGCTTTACCTGTAAATACTATACTTTGCATGCAATAGATCTGCATGAGAGTTTTATTAACTATTTTAAGAAGGGATTTATACTTAAAACCAAGCAACTGATGCTCATCAGCAGAGCTCATCTTATTATGTCGTACTTAGCTGTGAAAACTGTAGCATTATCAGGTGGAAAAACCTGGAATTTGTTCAATATGGTGACTTGATACTGACTGCATCCATGGGGTTTTGGTTCTATGATCAGGATAGAGACAAAGTTGTGAAGTTCAGCAAATAACTGTTGAATGCTTTGGATGGAGCACAGAATCAGATGATAGTTCTGAAGATGAAGATACTTGGCAGGGGAAAGATGCTTTCATCTGATCAGCAGCCTGGGAGATAATGATTGGTATTGCAAAAATACATACAGCATGTGGAAGGGGCCTGGAAAATAGCTTGTTTCTCCCCAAACTCTTATTTCTGAAGAGGCAACTGTGATAGTTCTGATTCTGTGTGATGCAAGTTATGACATTCTGGAACTAAACAAATTGATATCAATGTTTTTCTGCACAAATTCAACATTTGTTTGTTTATCCAGTGTATGGATCTCTTCGGAAATGGTTCTTGGCTGTTTTGACAAACACTCTTGCTGTAGTGATTTGGTGCTTCTCCAAACAATAAGCCCTTTGAAAATCACATTTGTTAAAGAAATGCTTCAAATATAAACGTAGGGTTCAGACAGGGATCTGTGTGTCATCATGCTGCACACAGACCACTCTGTTTCTGTTCAGAAAATACAATTTAATTGCACTAACATTAAATTGAAAAATGTGAGAAGTTTGGGATAATCTTTCCCACTCAAAGTTCTTCTCAACTGTTTTAAATTAATTTTGTATTAATTTATTGAAAGCAGGAGTAAACCCAACAACTTATAACTGCCTGAACCAAACTTTCTGACAGAAGTAATTTGAGATTAGCATTAGAATTTTCACTTTTGCCTCACCTGAGGGATGCTCTTTATCTGGGCATTGGTACTTTTTCCTTCCTTCATGAATGCTGTGCCTTTGGATTGGAATCATACTTCCCTTCTGATGATGCACCTGCTGTGAAGCACATCCCTAGTGATGGAATATTCATGTTTCAGGAGACTGATCAAAAACTTATGGAAAGTTTGTAGTAGAAAGTTTGCAGGCTGGATTGCCCTCATCACTGCTTGATTGGAAATGGTGCCTGATAACTCTTCACTCATGAACTCATCTGTGTGCCCCTCTACAAAATCAACACCCTTTTGATTGAAGAACATTTGGCTGTATATCAACTATGCAATTCAGAACAGCATGAAGGAGCGTGCTCTTTTGTTGCACATCTTGATTATACCATTGAAAATCAATCTATTGCCATTGCCCTGGTTTTCTAGAGAGGAGTCTGAGTAACAGTTCAGACCCAGTAGATCCAGTTTTGTGAATGCAGGCAACTTATTATAATAAAGAACAGGCTGTTTGCATCCTGTGGTGAATTAAAGAAGGCTAGTCAGATACAGGGGCATGCACATCCTACTGTAAAAAATCTACATTTGATCAGTTTAAGTTCAGATGCTGCAACCTCATGGCCAACATGGTCATTGAAGAAACACACAATGTATTGGCATGTCAACTAATTTAGGTCACTGATACACTTGAAGAGGGGAACCTTGTGTACCAAGCAAGCAATCATAAAATGTGCTCCTGTAATTCTTGTGCTGTGAAAAGCAGAAACCAGTTCTCAAGATGGTCACTGGAATAACCATGCTGAACACTTCAGTGTGGTGAATCAGTGGTGCTGACTGTTGCTACAGCTTTCTGAAAGTTTAAGTTCATTGCTTTGCCAGATGTTTCCTCAAGAGCAATTTTAGTTTAAGAAGTTAACTCTACTTGAAATCATCTAGAACTTCTCCCTCCTGCCACTTTTTAAATTGATTTTGAAAATGAAATTTTCACGGAGGTGCAAAAGGCACCCAAGTCTCGAAAAATACACGTCCTGGGCTCTTGTTAGCACAGTGATATTATTCACCAAGCAAGCTGATAGATGAAAACTTTATAGCTGGCTTAAAAGGATGAAGGATAAGATCTTCAAGTGTTCATGAAGGTCTATGCAGTAAAGACAGTGTCTGAGCTGATCTTTTAGTTGCTGTGGTGATGAAGGATAAGTAGATAATTTTGAACATACCTGAAAGTTGGTAGGACTTTAACCATTGTACTCTATAATAGAATCACAGTAATGTAATATGCCATCACAGCAACTTTTCCTCAGATGCAAATAGGAAGCAGCTCTCACCTGAGAACAAGGAAGGAGAGAAGTTGCCTTTGACTTTATTTCAGTGTCTGGAACTCCCAGACATTCCCCAGGACACATCTAATACAGTGGGAATAGTGGAATGTAGATAATTGGAGCTGTATTAGGTAGAGACTGCCTGGGAAGGTATTCAGTAACACTAATACTTGTTCATATTTACCCAAAATGTAAACAATTTTAAAGAAATGCCTCGTTTATAGCGGTGTGTGATCTTTCTTTTCCTCCATCTGAAACTGATCATTTTTCACCAAAATGTAATTATTAAACCCTCTGACTTTGCACAGTTGATTTGTTCTCCATTTCTCTCTCTAGCTTTTCTATTCCTTCCCATATTTTATTCTGGTCATCTCTTCACTGATGGTGTATCATTATTATTAATTCTGGCTAATCATATTTTAAAAATATCATTACCTGTTACTGGAGAAGAGGGAAGATGGAAAGAGGTGCCTTTTAAAGAGGGCCTCTCTTCCATTACTTGTCCCATGTAGATTCATATGGAAGGAACAGACTTCACTCATGCAGAGCTGATAGAACATTACCCAGTTTGTTGATGAGACAGAAGATGAAGTGGAAGCTTTACTGCATTCATCATGGCCATGGTGAATAAGTTAATGTTGTTAATGATTCTTGATAGAACTGTGGTAGTATTTGAGCTGGTTTTTTCAAGCTGAAGAGCACCTGTCTAAGACAGGTACAAAGATCATGGGATGCACTGGGACATCCAGAAAGGTGGAAATAAAGTAGCCCATGTCAGAATGAAATGAAAATAACCTCTTTTGTTACTCTTGCATTAAGCTCAGATGCTTGTAGCTCTGCTTTATTAAAGCAGAGTTAATACACACAGGTTACATAAGAACTTGCTGAATTTTGATAATAAGCTAGAGTATGAAAATACTATTGATTTATTCGTAGAACCTGACTGGAATCACACCTCTGTGCAGTGAGGAGGCTTGCTTTGATGGTCAAATCTGCCTTGTCCCTCAGCAAACTAACCAGCGCTTTGAGGAACCTGTGAAGCCAAAAGAGTGGCCTGTCCTTGGGGCCTAACCCAAGGGCTGAATGATGCCACAGTTGCTGAGAGTCATGTCTGGCTTTGAGGCAGTAAAATAATGATGTTTGAAGTAATCCAAACAGCTCTCGAGCTGCTCTAATTACAAAACCCAAACCAAGGCTGGCCTCTGTGTTGCTGCCTGAGTATAATCCCTGTTGAGTTCTGTCACGTTTTCCAAGCATTGTTGCAGACAGTTGCTGTTTAGAGGCTTGTGGCTGCTGAAGAAGGTTCATCTGCTTATGCTCCATTGTGGTACCGCTCAAGGGCGAGTTACTTCTGTTCCTGCTCTTGTTTTTCTCCTCTCAATATTCACCAGCCGCAGCAGGAGCTCAGCAGGTTGCAGGGCTCTCTCTTCTGTGAGCTGCAATCTCCTCAGGTCTAAGCTGCTGAGCAGAGCTGCTCCTGGGCAGTGCTGGGCACAGTGACCAGGGAAAACCAGAAGTGGGGAGTGTGTGCCTCTGTCCCACACTGCTTGTCCTGCTGTACTGATAATGCATCTTTGTTTAGAATTTTCCTTATTCCCTTCAGGTATTTTCCACCTCCTTTTTAAATGTTTTTCTTTAACATCAGTGCAAAGAGTTTAATTTTGAGAATAATGGTGTTTCTTTCAGTAGAATATTAACTCAATGCAAATACAGTAGGGCTGCTGGTTACCCTCTCTTTCCTTTCTGTTTGTCCCGTTTGAACTTAGAAATGAGTAGCACCCCATATTCTACCTGGCTTATTTTTCTTTTCTCTCATACACTCTTTCCTGTCCTTTTTTTCTGTGCCTCTCTTCCCTTCCTTCCTCTTGTTGGTGACCATGGATAATAGGGTAGGTATACTGGTTAGAAATGTCATAGCATTGAAAGAACAGTCACTTTAAAATTCCTGGAAGTTTTCTCTGTATCCCAAGATCCACAGATTTATATTTTTGCTTGGGAAGCAGGGAGATCTTTGTCATTCCTTAAATACTGTAGAAGTTAATTGGGTATTATCTGATTAAGAATTTGAAATATCATAGCAATTTTTATGGTGGGAAGACTCAGAAAAGTCCTGATTTATAAGCACATGCTCAAATAGTTCTTCTCTTGCACCAGGAGCCTTGGTCTTGGCTTATGTATCTTCTTAACTTTAGATTAATCCTATTGAAGTTCCCAATTTACATAACTTGGCTTTTAACCAGGACCTAAAGACCAGTCATGCATCTGCAGTCTTAGATACTCAGGTGGGATGAAAACCTTGTTGGCTCTTCCTTGGACACTGAAGCAGTCTGAAAGCCCCAAGAAGCTTGTCTGTGCCCCTTTGTGCACACCTAACCATATTCTCCAGTCTTTTTACCTTCCTTTTCTCAGACAAAAGTAGTGTGGCATGTCCCCTGCAGTGTAACAACTCAGTTCTGCTGAAGCCTGATAAGAGGAAATATTTTCTACTCTTTCAGGAACCTAGAGTTGCAGTAAGACATCATGCCAGCAATACCAGAAACCATTGTCTTAATCTGTCTTTCAGCAAAATAGTTTATTTTAATGTTGCTTACTGAGTATGTATGATCAAAATGAGATATTCTGTTTATCTCAAGATAAGTGTATATGTATTCAGCTTCCTTACCATATTTTCAAGAGCCTGAGTACAGAAATAAGTATATTTTTTCTTTTTTCTATTTACTTGCTGTCAGTTGATAAAATAGCAGAGACATGATGTTAAGAATGCATAAATTAAAGCATTGTAAGCACACAAGGCAATGGGGGAGAAGTTACTATGGAAACTTCAGCTCAAAGTATTTGTTAAAGTTAATATTCCGTGCTTATTCTTGCATTAACAGGTGTGCACCCAAATAATTGTCTGAAATAGGAGGTGACAGAAATGTCTTTCAACCCAAGAATTTATTGTTAACTGGCAGCAATAACGATAAGCAAACCAGATGGTTTTGTTAGATACACAAATACAGTGGTGTTGGTGGGTTATCATTGGTCAAAAAAAATTTAACTGCAACTCTGAAGAGTCATTTATTATTGTGGCTGCAAAGATGGGATAACATAAGAATAAGCATAGATTAAAATATCAACAAAGATTATTAATTCATTAATAATTAATAATTTATTATTAATAAAGGGTTGGTAGCAGGGTTTTTTCCCTATGCCACTAGCAGCATAAGGGCACACAATGTTTGCAAAACACATTGTTTTACAGAAACTGGCATTCCACCCAACGCTGAAGTCCTGGGATGGCAGGATGGGTTGTGCTTATGTAGCCTTCCTGCTGCCCTGCCAGGTGGGAACAGCACAGCATCCTTGGCTCAGCCCTGTGGTTTTAACCAGCACAGAGGGACTTGTGACAATCGAGAGTCAGCAAGCAGCCTGGTGTGCTACTGAAGGAACATTCATACTGCTCTGTTGTTTCACAGCAAATGCAAGTCACAGATGTTGTGGTCTCAGCCCTCTGAGAATCAAGTCTCTGCTGCTGCCCACCCTTCCCTCGGTGCACTGTTTCAGAGGCAGGTCCTGCACCTCTGCACAGGAGCACTTGAGTACTTCAGCAGAGGAAAAAGAATGGGAGAAATGTTTGCTGCAGCTAGAAAAATAACCAAGTATTTAATTTGTATTTCCAGTTAGTGTCATAGAATAGAATCATAGAATTGTAGGGGTTGGAAGGGACCTCAAGAGATCATCGGGTCCAACCCCCAAATTCCACCAGTTCCACTTTTGTCTTCTATAACTTCTTTTGTTTGCCTGGCAGTGGCATTTGCAGTGTTGTGCAGGGCCAGGGACCTGTCAGTGGTGTGTAAGTCTGGTTCCATCTGACTGTGTTTGCTGAACTCTTTGCTGAGTGCCCTGGGTATATGGAAGGATGCTCCTTCCCCTCTGGTTTGCCAGGCTGCGTGTTGGGTACCAGTCAGTGCTAATGGGTCAGGAGTGAGCCCAACATCCCTCCATGTAGGCTTTTGATTGCCAGCCTGTAAAAGAAGGCATCCAAAGTGTAGGTGAAGGCAATAGTTAATGTAATTTGGGTTTGGGGATGTATATTAGAAGATGTTAAATGGGAATGTGTAGCAAGCTGTGGAGGAGAAGTCTGACAGCAGATGGATGGATCCTTGCACTTAGAGGGAAGTAGAGATCAGCTGTCAGAATTTAAAGGAGGGACCAAAACTGAATGGAACAAACAGTACTTTGCAAAGAGTCTCTGGCAGAAAAAATAAGAAGCCAGCAACAAGAACAAAATAAACTGCAAATATTTTTAGCCACCAGGTAAACAGACACGCTTTTTGCTGAGCTCAGCACGGCAGGGTGAGGTGCTTTGCATTCAGCTGGCTGGAGTCTGCATGCTGACAGGATGGGATATGTTTTTAAGCATACACAAGTTTGAGGCACTGAAAAAATTAGTAGTGTTTTTCCTAAGGGAACATGCAAATGAGCAGCAATGAGTATATTTTCTGGTTAAACTATATTTTTTAGAATTTCACGTTTTGTAATTGATGTTACATAGTGTCTGTGTTACTGAGCAGAGTGGGAATCTTCTACTCTGTCAGTGTTTTATATGTCTCTCTTTAGTTAGTGAAGCTTAAAGTGTGTCTTCCTTTAAGTAACATGAAATATGATTGTAGAGCTTAAAAACACACTGCTTTGAGAAAATGATAAAGCCTTCTGTAGGCTTTACAACAGCAATACAATCCCAAATCCCAGTGAGAGGCAGCCATACAAAGAGTTTACAATACCCTATACAATTGGTTCAAGAGGTGGTGTTGGTGTAACTCGTGCTACCCAGGCTGTTGAGAAGGTTTGTGAAGAAGCCTGGATGGACAGCTGCCATCCCTTGTGTGCCTGTTTGGCTGCTGGGGCTGCCTCCCCACCTCTGTGCAGGAGAGGCAGGAGAGCAGGGATGTGAACAGGTTTCCTGACACAATGAGAAGAGTAATTTGCTCTGCAGTAGGACTGTTGAGTAAAGGAGGTGGAGTGGACAACCTGTGGTTGTGCTTATGTGGAAAGCAGGTTGGAAGGTGGAGGAAGCTGCCATTTGAATGGGGCAACTCACAGCTTTCACAAGCTGTTGCTAAAGCTCTGGGCTGGGGATGGCTTGCACAGATGCATCTCAGGGCTGGCCATGACAGTGATCACCTGTGCTTGCAGCTCTCCTCACTGGGCTTTGCTTTCATCCTTAAAAATTTCTCTGAATGGAAATTAAAAAGGCTGCACTTGAATGCATTTTCAAGTATGATTTAGGTATTTTATTGTAGTTTGGATGTGGGGTTTTCAGGCCAAAATGTCCTGGATTAGGTTGGGAAAAGCTATGGTATTTGAAGACTTTGAGCAGCTCTTTGGTGATGTCACTTCAGTTGGAATAATTCCAGTTTTTGAGTCTTGTCTTTTTCTCCTGAGAATCTGCAGGTGTGCACAGGTTTTCTGACAGACCCCCATGAATTCAGCTGGCTGAAGTGGAGGTATTGCTCAGTGCTGCTTCACACAGGTCACACTTATTCCAGGGAAAAAGCGACTTTGTGCTGACCTACTTTGCTCATCGTGTGTCTGAAGTGGTTTGTTAGCACTACTGGCTTTATGAGAAAATCATTTAATGAATTTTAATAATGTTTCCCAGATACCTCTGTGGACAGCAATAGATGATAGAATTAGAACAGTTTTTATACAGGCACATTGCCATCTCATCCCTTTCCCAGAAGGACCTCACGACCCGGCTCTCTGTTATCTCCTCAAGCTCCTTTCTTCCCTGGCTGTGTGCTGGCAGCAGTGTCGCTTTGCTCTGAGATCTTCCCACAGAACAGAGCACTGGGGCTGTTGCTGGGAGCCTTGGGTGATAAGATTGAGACATGTTGTTGGACAAGAAGGGCAGTTGCAGGACAGGGAGCAGGCTTGCACTAACCTGCTTTACAGCTGAACAAGTACACCTCTGGTCTCCGTGCTTTTGTCAGGATACTTGGATCATCCCTTCCTGCCATAGGTAAACCATTCCTTGACATCCCCTGAGATCAGCAGACAGGAGCAATGTATGGCTAACGTGCTGTTTTAGCAGAGCATGTAGTTTGAACACAGAGACTCTTTGTTTCTGGTGTAGCTCTCCTACTCCAGTGTTTGTTGCTACCATTCCATTTAGTGCTGTATTTGGGGGGGAGGTTTCAAACAAAATAAATGAAGAACTGAAGAAAATTAGGTGAATTTTTATATCTAGCTGTGTAAAATTAGTTTGAAGACCTCTCTTCTTTAGCTGCTTCTGTGGCATTCTCCATAGATTACAACTTGACTGTGGAGCTTGGTCACGAACTTTGGGTCACCTTGATTCCTATAACCATAACAACAAGAAACTCATTCTTCATTGACCATGAACCAATAATATGTTTCCAGACTCTTTTAGATGTAAGGGAAAAACAGTGGAGCAGAAATATTTACACCAGCCACATTATCAGCAGGGGTAAGCACAAAAACCTGGAGAAGTGATGACTACACAGCTCTGCTGGGGTGTTCTGGAGAGCAATAATTGGGTCATTCTTCTACTGTGCAACTCTGGGCTTTGCATGTATTTCAAATCAGCAATTACTTACCCCAGTAGTGGCTTGGGATCGTTTTTAAAAGTCACAGCAATACTACTGCCAAATTTGGAGGAAAAGAAGACCTTCTCTTTAGAGGCTGAGGGAGCTGGGCTGGGTCAGCCTGGAGAAAAGAAGGCTGTGGGGGGACCTCATTGCAGCCTGCCAGTCCCTGAAGGGAGCAGAGACACAGGAGGGGAATCAGCTTGTTCAAAGGGCAGAGACTGGCAGGACAAGGGGGATGGGGTGAAGCTGAAGGAGGGAAGGGTTAAATTAGATCTTAGGGGGAAGTTCTCTGCAGAGAGAGTGGTGAGGGGCTGCAACAGGCTGCCCAGAGAGGGGGTGGGTGCCCCGTCCCTGGGGGTGTTGAAGGCCAGGTTGGCTGGGGCCCTGGGCAACCTTGTGTAGCTCCAGGCCTGGAGGTTGGTGTCCCTGCCTGTGTCAGGGGGTTGGAGCTCTGTGATCCTTGGGGTCCCTTCCAGCCCAGACCTGTCTGTGAGTCTATGATTCTTTGCATTAAAAAGATACTGTGTATTTAAATAATAAAACATTACAATGATCAAAGATAGAAAGGCTTTAGTGATATGGTGGTAAATGGACAGAACTATTTAATCCTTTCTGGGCTACATCTTCAGTAGTTTCACAGAAGCTGGTGTTGGGGTGGGTTTTTTTAAAAATAATATGCTTTGATATTTAGTATTTGTGAAATGCTTATGACTATATAATATTCTTCTCAGAGGAACAAATGATCTCTGATGGCATTGATTCTGCTGAACAGAAATGGCAGGTGTTACTTTGCATTACAATAGCATCAGAGAAGACATCCCCTCCATCAAGTCTGTCTGCAGTGCTGCTGCAATTACTATCAGCATCATTACTGGAGTTCTTTAAGGTAGGTGATTAGTACTTATGGAAGCTATTAAAATAACTATTGATTCTATTGATTATTTTTTAAAAAGATTTAAACCTGAGTGCAGCACATGTAATTGCAGTTTTGTTTTATCTGGTGTTTCCTGTTCTTTTTTCCCCTTCCCTTACTGAAGTGTTTTATTTTCCTGCTCACATTCTTCTTGAGTTCTGAGGCTGTGCAAGAAAAAATAAATTACTTCTTAGAGAGAAACGTATTCTTTAGGATGCTGGAGTGTTTTGTCCAAACCAGCATGCTAATGGGCTTCTCCCTCCCTTTCCTCTTCAGTGCTTGCCTCCCTTCTCTGCCACTGACAGCAAAATTGCTCATCTGGATACCACATTCCTTTGTTTTATGGCCTCCTTTGCTCTACTTTCAGTTCTTCCCTTTTTCTTTTTCCTTAATTATGCACCCTCCTCCAGCTCCTCCCCTGCTTACCCTTGAGAGTTTCTGAAACTTTGTTTTCCCCATCAAAAACTTGCATCAATCCATCCCTTGTGTACCTGCAGTTCCAGCTCTACAGCCCTTGGACCTGTACAGGCAGAGAAGCTTCTCCTCTTTTCCATCTTGCTGATACCTCTGGTGACTTCTGATAGAACACTTGGTTACACCCTCAGTCTTGGCCAGTTGAAGAGCTTCAACTTCAGGAAGAACTTCTGGAATCACAGAGTCACAGAGCTGCAGGGGTTGGAAGGGAGCTCCAGAGCTCATGGGGTCCAACCCCCTGCCAAAGCAGGGTCCCTAGGACAGGGCACACAGGGCGGTGTCCAGACGGGGCTGGAATCTCTCCAGAGAAGGAGACTCCACACCCCCTGGGCAGCCTGGCCCAGGGCTCCCTCACCCTCACTGGGGAAGTTCTTCCCCAGCTTGGGGTGGAACTCCCTGTGCTCTAACTTGAGCCCATTGCCCCTTGTCCTGTCCCCACAGACCCTGAGAAGAGGCTGCCCATGTCCCCCTGTGTCCCACCCTTCAGCTACTGATACCCATTGATCAGATCCCCTCTCAGCCTTCTCTTCTCCAGGCTGAACAGCCCCTGAAGAGGCTTTGCTGTGCAGCTCTAACAGCTCTGCAGAATGCTGAATGAAGAAGACACTGCCCAAGAAGCGGATCTGCCACGACCTTTAATTTTTGGCCTTTGTTTCATGGGCTCAGATCTCTCTCAGAACTCTCCACTTTGAGACCCAAGCAGCTCTAGTGCTGAAAGTTACTCTCTTTTGGCTTTCATGTTCTCAGCAGTTGTTTCTCTCCTTTCTTGCCATATCCATGCTGTAATGAAACTGCATTATCTGCTCTGTGCTGCTTGCTTCCTTTGGTAACATTGGAAATGCAGGTGTTCCTAAATCTAGGCATACACGTGCTGGAAAGAGGGAGACTTCTGTCTTCAGTGTTCTGAAGAAACATTTTGCTGTCCTGCAGACTGTGAGAAGCAATGCTGCTTCTAACGTTGGATCTTGGTTTAGCATGTGGGTTCCCCCTCAGACACGTTTCTCAGGGAACAGCCCAGTTTCAGATTTACAGCATCCTCTTTTAATGAATGAAATTCAGAGCCCTTCATGGTGATGACCAAAGGTCCACCTACCTTTTAGTGAAGGCACATCTTCTCATAATGGTAATTCAGTATCAATTAGATACTTCTATCAATACATCATTAATAGTGATGTAAACTACAACAGAAATAAACCCCTTTTCTCACTTACTGAACCACCTCAATGATCTCTGTACCATTGTGCAACATGAAATGATTTGCTTTCTCCATCACAAAAATAAATCAGAGCCTCTGAAGGCTGTTGGACACACTGAAAACTTTCAGGAAGTTGGGCAAAGCCAAGCCTCCAAAGCAACTTCTCCAGACTCAGCTCCAAAAACGCCTTCAGGGAATCCACAGGGTTCAGTGGTTTGCATGTGTTCTCAAGTCAAGACTTCCCACATCTAGTGCTATTGCTAAGCAGCACATTACTGATGTGAGGGGTGTATTCTGTATATGTAAAGGATAAGTGGAACAAGAATTATCAGCCTGGAAAAAAATTATCAAGTAATTATCAAGGAATGCATTGTTGGTTTAGATTTTATGGATTTTGATGTACTGTTTGGTTTGCATCATAAAAACTCAGGGAGTGTCACTGAGCTGCTTCAGCTGTACCAGTACCAAACTGACTGCCTTTAGGTTGAGACACTGGTACAAAGGAGCTGACCACATCCAGGATGGCACTTCAACTACCTGCTCCTTTCCTAGAACAGCTTTCATGCTGTCAAATCAGTGCCCAAAAAGCATCTTTTTTTTTTTTTTCCCCCAGCTCTACATATTGTTCAAGGTTGTTACCCAGCAGCATGAGGTGTTGCTGCCTGACATTGGACTGGAGGGAGGACAAACAGTGATGTTTCCTGGTTAGCATCATGCAGAATAAAATGTCAGCTTCAATTTCTTGAGTATTGTGCATCCACAGGCACCATGTCACCACATTCATCTTGCCCCTCAAAGTAGTTGTTCATCCTCAGTGAAGTAATGAGAAGAGACAAGGGGATCATGTGCTTGACAACAACAGATGCAGCGTTTGCCTTTTTGAGGGCTTCTTTGACTTAGAGAATATGAGCAGGGATGGTGTGGATATCCTCTAGTTTCTGTGGCTAACCCCCCAAATCCTTACTCTGTTTGGTACCCCACAATATCACAGAGTGGGTATGTATTGTTGTGGTTTTGGGCTGTACGGAGATAGAAGATCCACTGCTTTTGAGCTGAAAGGTGGCTGGAGAATCTAGAATGGCTTCATATTCTTGGCCAGCCATTTGGTAACTTAGTTATCCTTAAACAATGTATGTGAAAACCCTGTTCCAATGCACAGCAGAACTGTGTCAGTATTAGTGGGGAAATCTGTGGTGGTAGGTTTCTGCTCAGCTGATACAAAGCAAGGTTTGCAAAACATGCTGCAGCTCTGTTTTGTTGCAAAAGAAGAGAGAAAGTTTGTTTCTTTCCTTTCCCCCCCAGCATTCAGAGAAGAGGATGATGATGCTGTGCTATAATGGGATTTACACTGGGGAGTGGGGGGGACAAGACAGGAAGGGTGAGTGTCTTAGGGCTCAGGTTTTTAAAAAGTAGGTGTTTCTGAGACATGGTGCCAGGCAGTTGCCTCTGAAAAGCAGTAATCATGCAAGAACATGGGAAAAGATGTATGTTTATTTCCATTTTGCTTGTGTGTGGATTTAAAGGCTCGCTGGCGTGGTTCTGTTGATGGAACTTGTGTTAGGACTTGTGGGTTTTAGAATGCTAAATGCAGGAGGAATCAAG
Organism: Hypotaenidia okinawae; assembly: GCA_027925045.1. Lineage (NCBI taxonomy): Eukaryota > Metazoa > Chordata > Aves > Gruiformes > Rallidae > Hypotaenidia > Hypotaenidia okinawae. Next base: position 34,627,846 of record BSDF01000004.1, read on the forward strand.
GACTGGAGAAAAGAGGGAGCAGATGAGAAGTATGTCATAGAAATCATGACCAGGAAGTTACATCTGATCTTTTGCCCCAACTTCTCTGTGCCACGGGCTGTTTCCCACTCAGAGGGAAGGAAGACTCTAGGACAGATAATTAAGTATTGCAACTAGCTCTAATGTATATGCCATTAATAAGACATCTCTTTGTCATTGCCTGAGATCCCAACGATGTCAGAGGTTTGCTCAAGCAATCTATGTCCAGCAGTTCACTTCTCTGCATGTAAATAAAACGCCCTAAATGTCCTTTAGTTTGGTTTGAGAAAAGTTTCTTCCCAGGCAGGAGCCTCCCAAGCAGTGTGATGTCGTGTGGCTGAGCTGTGCTGAGCACAGACAGGGTGTTAGTAGGGAATGGCCCATTTCTTGCAGTGCCACCCCTAGCTGTAGCGCATCGCTGATGTGTTTGAGGACAGGGGGAGTAGTCAGAGGGGCAGTGAGGGGGAAATCATTTTTTGGTTGAAAAAGTTGACTAGTGGGAGAGCCAGGGCCTGGAATTGCAGTGTAATCGTTGTTTTAATTCAAAACTCTGATCACTATGGTTATACTGAAGGCCATCCAAGCAATTCTTTTAAGGTCCATGAAGGAGGACAAATGCAAGGACCTCCATTTATTAATTCTAAGGCTGAGAGAATGATTCCAGACCCTTCCCAGCCCTCCTTTCACCCACCACAGGGCAAAGAATTTACATCCAAAGATGGATTAAAGGCGTGTTTTGCTGAGAATCAATTCTGTCTCTAAGATGCTTGTCAGTCACTGCTAAGTCACTCTTGACCACCCTTCCAAAGAGGAAATTGCACAAGTTTCAGAACTGAACTTGCCCAGCAGTGACTTGTATGCAGTTGGCCTCTCCTCAGGTGCGTGGTGCCCTCTTACCAGGCTTTGTTTTGATTCTCCAGGTTTTACAGCACATCATCGTGGCCTCTTTCTGTTTTATCTTAAAATAAGCTCTTAGGAAGGTGAGCCTTAAATCTGCTTTCCCAACTCATAGATCTGTTATTCCCCTCTTTGGAAATCTTTTCCCCATGTTTTCCTGGAACCAGGGTAACACAGAGGAATTATTCTAGCAGAAGACATAGAACAAAGTTTCTTTTATCATTGGTGGTTCTACATTATCTCAATCCAAGGATTTTGCTTTTAAAGGCTATCTCTACTATTTAACATGCAGTTACATCTCTGTTTTTCAGATTTATCCCTTGAAATTTGTCCCTACAAGAAGATGCATGGCGTTGTAGAGAATGTCAGAATGTTATGAAGTTACACAGAGCAGCAAAGCACAGCATGGGAAAAAGAGGCAGCTAAGCAGTTATGTGACAGGAAGAAAATACAGAAGTAATATTTGGGGAAAACCCCAACTCACTCTGACAACCTCAGTGATGGAGGCAGTAGGTAGACCCAAGAAGGGCTGTGGGACAAGGCAAATATTACACCATCTTACTACTTTTTCTCTGTTTCTGTCACTTCCTCATTTTTTCCCCCAAAGACCCCTCAGTTCTGCATCAGAATTAACCACTCAGGGGCTCACAGTGCCTTACTGGCAACTTCACTGATTTTGCAGAAATGGACCAGGCTACTAGAATAAAATATTTTAAAGATAATTAATCTTACCCATAATTTAAGGAGTTTTTTCCTTTCTTCCTCATTCCTAAATAATTATTTTATAAAAGACATTTAAAAAAGAAATCTACTCCTGAGATGTGCTTTCTGTGCAGTTTGGGAATTCTGAATGTCACCTGGTGCCCACAGAATAAATGGGAAGTGTGTCACTGACCTTGCTGGGTTCTGGACCAGTTCCTGGGTGAGAATGTGCTGTGGGGACCCAGCAGGTGAAGCAGAGTAATTGTCATGACACAAAGGTCCTGGTTTGATATAGATGTTGCTTCTGCTTTAAGCTGAGGGAGGAATTAACAAAAGGAGAGTGGATGGAATTATTCCTCTGAAATGTTTTCCATGAAGCAGCAGACACTGTTCTCTCAGGAGATGACATGCAGTATGGAAACAATAAATGTTTCTTGCCAACACTTGCAAGGGCTTTTTGTGCTCAGTACCATCTGGTGAGTGACTAAATCTTCAGCACTAACTTCTCTACCAGTACAAACGTTCTAGATCAGTTCTCTCTCCTCAAAGACTGTCACAGTGTCTCCTAAACTTGTTAAAAGCTACGTCTCCTAGGACACACCATCTGTTTCAGCAGCTTGCTGGTTTCCAGATGTTCTAGCCCCATGTATGCTTCCCCATACACCTTTCCTGGCAGTCCTGGATTCCCAGTAGAGAAGTACTTGAAAAAAGGTGCTGTGGACCTTGATAATATGACAGTGTCTCTCTTACCACAGCTGTGGGTAAGCAGTGGAGCTTTAAGGTATATTGCTGTGTGAGTTATCACTGGAACTAATGAATTTTGACCTGAGACCTGTTATTTATTGAGACTCATTTCTGTCCTCATCCTGTTGGATAGGGGAAGGGGAGCTAGCTGTGTTCATTTTGGAGAGATTCATTAGGGATTCTTTTATCAGTTCTCACAGAAGTTGGGCTAGAAGATAGTGATTGGAAGAACAAAGATCTCTGCGATAACAATACCGGCTAGATCGGCCAGGCCTACGTTGGCTCTTCTAATAGCATCAGGTTAAAAGGGATGCTGCTCACCCGAAGAGGGGGTGAGGAGGTGAGGTCTAAAGTAGAGGCAGTCAGCAGAAGTCAAATCAAAGACAGCAAGTCTATTGCCACCGTGCTGGGAGCATTCTGGATGGGTCAGCTTTGTTTAAAGGCCAGTCCTAAGGCAGACTTCTAGCTCTTGGTGCACCACATAAGCTGAGTGGACACAAAGATTTTGGTTTCCCCCTTCTCCTTAGCTGTTATATCCCATAAAACTTGGATTCAGTTGAGGCCTGGTAGGATTGTAGCACTGTGCCTCTGTGCTAAAGAGTGTGGCAGTTAGACATTTTAATCAGCACTGTGTGTTCTTGTGTGCTCATCTGGGCAGATTTTCACTGTCTGAACTGGGGAATGAGAAGGGAACAGTAGATGTGGGGAAGTCAAGTTGAACTGAAATTTCAGGCTTTGAATAATCATAGAACCAGACTAGTCTGGGTTGGAAGGGACCCCAAGGGTCACAGAGCTCCAACCCCCTGCCACAGGCAGGGACACCAACCTCCAGGCCTGGAGCTACACAAGGTTGCCCAGGGCCCCAGCCAACCTGGCCTTCAACACCCCCAGGGACGGGGCACCCACCCCCTCTCTGGGCAGCCCCTTCCAGCCCCTCACCACTCTCTCTGCAAAGAACTTCCCCCTAAGATCTAATTTCAACCTTCCTTCCTTCAGCTTCACTCCATCCCCCTTGTCCTGCCAGTCTCTGCCCTTTGAACAAGCTGATTCCCCTCCTGTGTCTCTGCTCCCTTCAGGGACTGGCAGGCTGCAATGAGGTCCCCCCACAGCCTTCTTTTCTCTAGGTTCCTTCTTTCATCCCTTATTTTCCCATCTCATTTTTACAAGCTTACTTGCTCAAGTATAACAAAACTTGTGTTTATTTATTCTTTATATGAACTCCAGCAAAACATTGGACATCCAGCTCTTGAAAAGAAAAATCCACTGCCACATTTATGTGTTGTTTTTCAACTTTTAGACACATCTCTTCTGTCTCTTCAAGGACTACTTTGTTTATGACGTTATTCATTGTTTTACATAAGTGCTTGGCTCCTGAAGTTGGCTCTTGTAGGGTTTGTTGCCTCTAAACAGACAAAAGCAGAAGCACATTTTATCCTTTTGACTACTTGGTCTTTATTATCTGAATGCATTTGTGAGATGGAATCTCCAAGAAAAGACCAAAATAGTTAATTTGCCTTCAAGTGTGAATAGCCCACACCTGGGGGTGTGCTCAGTTGGTGCTTCCATCCTCCTGCCCACACCTTGCCTATTAAGTTTTCTGCTGTTATTTCACTTTAAAAAAGTAAAATAAAATAAAAACCAAGGGTCAAAAACAATCCCAGCAACAAACACATCACTCTCTCATTCTGAAGCATGGGCATGAGGGGAAGGAGGAGACAGAGATCTTGTAAAACTTTCTGAACAAAGATGCAGCATTCTAGTATGAAAGTACAAACAATTATAGCAAAGGACTGACCTGTCTGAAAATGTGGGCTTGTGTTCTGTTTCCCCTCTAGGGCTGTTTCAGCACCTTGTCATCTTCATACTTTTACAAAAGCTTAAGCCAGGGCCTAGATGACTCTGTGAATATCTAGAGGACAGAGCTCTGTTGCAGAAAGTCATAACTCTTCTTCCCACATAGGCTCAAGGTAATAATGTCCAACCTCATATCCTTATCAACAGGGGAACTTTGGGGCCTTCTTGCTGGTGGGACCATCGTTCTTCTATAATTGTGCAGTTTGTCCTTCATATATTTTTCATATAAACTGAAGCCCTTCAAAGCACTAATTATTGTACATAACTTCCAGGGTTTTTTAAAATACACTTGTGAGCTGCTTGGCCATTTTTGTGATAGCCAAGCAGCAGGCAATAGTGTGCCTTCCTGAGCGTGCTGAGAGGCTGCAGAAGCCAGGATGCTCTCCATTCCCATTCTTGAATAAACCCCTCTTGTTAACCACTTGAAAGAATCACAATGTGGACTAGTCAAGGTGCTTTTGGATTTTCTTCTTTTTCTTTTCCTATTCAGATGGGACAGAGTTTATCGTTGCTGCTGAGAAATTGCCTGCAAAGCCTCCCCCTCCCCAGAAAAACCAAACCAAAAGGAAACAACCCAGAAGTACTCAGAACTGAGAAAGGAAAGAAGGATTTTAGTGAGAATAGGAATTGAAGAATTTGATAGTTGAATGTGTGAGAGGGTGTTGAGTGAGAGTCATGAAGCCTTGCCAGGGATACCAGAGTGTCTATGAAAAATGCTGTTGTACTTAACCAGCAGCCCTGAGAGGACTGTCAGGCCTGATGGTATTTATGAATAGAGCTCCCACAGTTCCATTTTTCTCTGGTTATGCCTCCAGAAAACCTTCTTAATCAATGGAAATTTCACACGTGGCAATGCTGCAATAAATCTCCAACGTGGTCAGTTAAATGAATCCATTCTCTGGTAGCATTTCTTGTGTGTTCTGAAGGGTTTTTGATGAGGGTAAGAAGGTAAAATATCCTAACATGTAATAAACTGGACAAAAAGCTAAGCAGCACTGGTTTATTTTCTGGGCAGAGCATGTAAAGTTTCTAAATTACTTAAAGCTTGCATTGTAATTCCCTTTAAATCTCCTGTTTTACATTTTGCTTTGTAATAAATACACAAGTTACTGGAGCCCCCAGCTGCAGTTTACTGAAGTATCTTTCAGCTGGTAAATTGTTACAGGGTTCTTGAACACAAGAGCCAGGGGAGTAAAATCTCTCAGTTGTGTCAGACAAGGAAGAGCAGACACTTTCTGCAATGATGGATCTGGTATTTGAGTTATGTGACTGGAGATGAGCTCGCAGCGTGCTACACTCCAAGGGTGTCACTCAGGCTTGGGCTGGCTTTCATGGCTGTAGATCTCACTGGGTTGCTTCTGTGGTGGCTACTGAAGCTGCACCTGTGCTTTCAGCTTGTTCTACTGCTTTGAGCTTTTGTGTCTTAAATGGGCCCAGGAGTGATGGCAAAGGGGGAAATTCCACCTCCTCGGGATGCAGGGCTGTGGAGTTGCATCCGCATCGTGAAGACTCCTCATTAAAAGCAAGGCTTCCTGCTGCTGGGTCCTCTTCCTCCAACTGTGGAAATAAGGCACTGCCTGTCAAAAGAGCAGAAGATACTTAAAAGAGCTGAAAACAGTCCCTTCTGTTCATACTTCTAATTTGGGTCTTGATTTCCTTCCCAAGCAAAATTAGATCTTGGCTGAGAAAAATACAGCAGAGACATGAGAAAGCAGCTCAAATCTGAGATGACCAAAAACCACGGCAAGCTTGGTTCCTAAAATCCACAGTCTTGTGTCTGAGTTGTGCAAGTGCAGGGTCTGGCATCTGGGGAAGAACAACCCCAGGTACCAGCATAGGTTGGGGACTGGCCTGTTGGAGAGTGGTGTAGGTGAGAGGGACCTGTGTGTCCTGGCAGACAGCAGTATGACCATGAGCCAGCAATGTGCCCTCATGGCCAAGAAGGCCGATGGCATCCTGGGGTGTGTTAGAAGGGGGTGGTTAGTAGGTCAGGAGAGGTCCTTCTACCCCTCTGCTCTGCCCTGGTGAGACTGTACCTGGAATATTGTGTCCAGTTCTGATCCACTCAGTTCAGGAAGGACAGGGAACTCCTTGAAAGAGCCCAGCGCAGGGCCACCAAGGTGATGAAGGGAGCGGAACCCCTTCCTTATGAGGAGAGGCTGAGGGAGCTGGGTCTCTGTAGCCTGGAGGAGACTGAGGGGTGACCTCATTAACATTTATAAATATGTAAAGGGCAAGAGTCAGGAAGATGGAGCCAGGCTCTTCTCAGGGATTTCTGATGATAGGATGAGGCACAGGAGGTGCAAGCTGGAGCAGAGGAAGCTCCATGTGGATGTCAGGAGGAACTTTGTCACTGTGAGTGTGACAGAGCCCTGGGACAGGCTGCCCAGAGAGGCTGTGGAGTCTCCTTCTCCAGAGATATTCAAACCCTCCTGGATGTCTTCCTGTGTGATATAGTCTAGGTGATCCTGCTCTGGCAGGACTAGATGAGCTTTTGAGGTCCCTGACACTCTGGCATTCTGTGGTAACGTGGTTCTTTTTGATTTGCAGGATTCAGATCTAGCAACACATTGTGCTGTGTTAAAAACCACTTTCCAAGTGTTCTATTGTTACGCAGCAACATATGAAGTGCTTTCTATGACACAGTTTTATAAAGATAACTTCCCAGCTCTTCATCCCCAGTTCCTCAGAGTTTCAAGCTGTTACCTCATTCAGCAGAGAGCACTCGATTGGTTTGACTGTTTGGCTGAGCTTACAGAAAACCACCAGGAAGTTCTGATCTAAGAAATCAAGCTGAATTGCTGGATATTAGAGAAGCACATTTTTCTGCCTCTGACAGTAGCTGCCAAGCTGGAGAGCTGTCCCATCCCCTCAATTAGATTGGATCTGTATTGATGCCTGATTACCGCTAATTAAGCATTTAAATAGTTCCGCATAGGTTGGAGCTTCAGGCTTCAAATAAAGGAAAACATCCATGGTTCACTGTGCCTTAACGATCCTGGGGACAGAGACTGTGGAGTCCTTTCATTCCCAGTTCATTTTGGACAATCTGAAAAGCTGCTGGTCAGTATTTATATATGCCCCATGATATCTGTTCAAATTAAATCACAGGCACGGATGGGAAGTACTGAGCAAATACATAAAAGCACAACAACAATTCTGTTTATCTGTTTCTCAGTTGCAGCCAGCTAAGCAATGAGGAATCCACAGGATAGTCTTTGTTCTGTGCATCTTTTAAATGCAGAAAGGGCTTAATGTGTTTACAAGTAGTTCTGGTAGCACTCTTGAAATTTCAGCAGCAAATTACTGATTCAAAGGAGTCAACCCTCAAATAAAAATTCCTGTCAGATCCTCTGTAACACAGCTTCTGGGACAGGAATGCTTGTGGTATTGCACTGAGCTGTTACCTAATGGCACACAGAGTCAGCTCATGATCTTGCCTTGCAGCCTCACATATGTGTTGAACAGGAAATGTGAAAAGATGGAAATAGGCTCAGTGGGACACTGTGTGTCTCAAAGAAGATGATCAAGCACCAAAAGTAAACGTTTACTGTCTTTGCAAAGGCAAAGAGACGGGCGTAGCTTAAAATGACTCCTCCCATCCCTTCCAGGAGCCGTGCAGGAGATACCAAGGCCTCATAATTGACACTGCGGAAGAACGAGGGAGTGTGAGGTGTCTGTGGAGGAGCCTGGCCTCTGCCCCAGTGCTGAGTGCAGCCATCTCTTCCATGGCACCCGTAGAGCTATCCTTGCTGTGCCTGGCACCTGGGAAAGGCAGACAGCTGGAGTGGTGGTGAGTCTCCCCTGTGAGTTGTGCCCTTAGGTGTAGGGCAGCCTCTGGGCTCTGCAGAGCGTGTCTCGGTCCTTCCCCGCGTCGCTGTTCGTCAGCTCGAGTGTAGAGCTGCAGCAGGAAACTGTGGGAAGATTTTGATCACAGCTTGCAGTCAGGAGTAGTTTGGTGAGACCAACTGTTGTGAATTCAAGTATCTTAAACACTGGTATGGCTTGTGCTGTGGGATGTGAACATGAGTGCATGCTGTCACCGCTTCAGCTCACGTTGGATACAGTATGTCATACCTGGGAACACCCTTCAGTCGTTCAGAGCAGACAAGTTACAGCAGCACCTCTGGCTGTGTGTGTATCCGTACAAGTGAAACAATCCAATCTGTGGAACATTTTGCAGCTGCCCTTTTTTATTGATGAGTAAGTTGTGCTGGGTTTATTACTGCTTGTGATCGGGGGTGTTTCCTAGCAGCCTCTCGTGCAGGGTGCAATGTGCCCAGTATCTTTTGTCTCCCCCTCTGTTATTGACTGTTACTGCCAAGCCCGTATAGATGAGGTGTCACCTCGCTGCAGCGAGTGGTCCCAGGCTTTTGCTTTTAGATTTCTCCTGGCAGGGCTGGAACGGTGCGTGGGGACAGCGAACACCTTCAGATACCTCTGGGATGAGGTGAGGGGCAGCCCCTCTGCACGTCATCCCAGCGCTTGTGATCTGCTGGAGTTGGGCACCAGTGGAACCAGTGGGGCTGCTCTTTGCAGTGCTGTTGGATACATCCAGTATATACTCACCATTCCCCTCCCCTGGATGCCCAGCTGAGATATTAGGAAGTAATCTCTGGGCAATTGCTAGATAGGATGGAGTTTGTTTCCTGCAGATCAATATTTGAGGCTGGAGGGAGTGTGCAAGTGGTTCAGCTCTTCTGCACGAGCGCAATTAATTACACAGGTGAGCCCTGTGCTTAGACACTCTTTCATCCTTGATCTGCCTAACAGCCTCTCTGCAAGGGATTATCCTCCCTCCTCGCTGGTGAATTTGACAACAGGCTTTACCCATGTCCTTTGAGATAAAGATGAGAGGCACAGAGCTGTCTATCGACCTTCTGAGTTTTGTAGTGGTTTAAAAAAAAGCCTTTGTAACGTAAACTCCATTATGCAGGATACAAAGGGAGCCCCCACTGCAAGTATTCTAATCAAACAGGAACTCCCCCGGTGCTACTGAGGACAGAAATTGTGATGAGCTCTGTTCTGCTCTAAATTACTAATTGACTTTTCCTAAAGAACACCTACTAGGAGTCTTGAAGTTTTATGGCAAATGCTAAACAGCAGCTGTTTTCTAATTGTGCTCCCTGTTCTATACTCCTCCCAAACACTGCTTTTGAAAAACAAGCTGGAGAGGCTTCCAGTTAAAAGCAGTGCAGATCAGAGGAAACTATATTAATGTAAGAGGATGGGTTTTAAGCTTAGAAAAGCCGTGAAATTTATGGATGACTTTTAATAATTGTTTAAGGCTCATTTAGATGTTGGTATTTCTGTGGCTTGTTTCATGGCATGAGAGGCTGGGGTGCTATTGTGAGTACCCCATGATGAATATCTGCTCATCAGCACGCAGAGACAGAAGAAGTTGCTGCATCAACGCTGAGTTTGATGTCATTAAAACGCTATTTAGAACTAAGAGTAACTCACATCTAAAACAACATGGTTATCATTAGTGAATCGTCCTTGGTGATCATCTTGGCAATTCAAGGAAATTACTGGTAACAAGACTTTCTTCTGGACAGAATCAGGCTCCTCTGTGCCCAATTCTGCAGTGACTGACAGCTGCTGTGTAGACACAATCATGCACCTTCGCCCTCGCTGTAGGATCTTCCATCCACCTTAGCTGCTTCAGGCTTGTGTAGGATGAGGACATAGTTCTTACCCCAGTGTGGACTTCTTTTTATATATGATTGCTACCAAGAAGTCTGGAGTATTCCAGAATAGATTGATGCTGTTATTCTTTGGTGTTAATAGAAGGGTGTTTAAAAAACACAGGGAAAAGAAGAGTCAAAATGCTGGTGGGAGGAATATTTAAACCAAAAGATTGGGGAGAAGAAATGGGTTACAATTTTGAAGATGTTCTCTATGAATAATTTATTTAACACTCTAAATAGGTGGCCTGATTTTCAGCTCTGTCGGTCCAATTTAGATATCACAGTATAGGTTTAGGAATGTAGTCAATATTTTGTTTTAAATTGCTCCAAAAATATTTTGGGGGAGGACAGGAGTTGGTTGCAAGGACAAGTACTCCTGAATTCCGATTGGGATAGGATTTTGATGCAGGTGAATCAGCTGTGACACCCTGAATCAAGTTTAATCCACAGATGTGCTGTACCAAAAAGCTGGTTTTTTTGGTTTCAAAGTGCAAAAGTGAAAGATATAACAAAAGAAAAACCTTGATACTGTTACTCCTGCACAGGGCAGGGCAAACCTACCCTCACTGAGATGCCTGGGTGCAGCAGTGACTGGGCATTACTGAGCATCACAGAGCCATGTTGTCTTCATGGACAGCGTGCCTGCAAGCCTGTTCCACGCTTGCCTCAGACCACAACAGGACTGTCTGCTGCAGAGACCATGCTGTCGTCTTCTCTGTCCTGCAGTCTGGCTGCCAGGGCCGACGGGATCGAGTGCTTCAACCAGGGTGGATAAATAGACACTCCCCATGGTGCATCAGCTACTGCATCACCCCAGAGCTCAACGGCGAGGAGCGGCGCTCTGCAGGGGCAGCTGGCCAGCTCAGCTCTGGGGCTACTCCTTTCACTGCCCCTTAATTATAACCAGAAACCCTCTCTGTTGAGCCATGTCAGCTGGGAGGCTGGGTGAATGCTGGGTGATAAATTGCTGCTAGGTTAGAGGTCTGGCATCTTTACCATTTATCCACCTGGGTGTTCACAGCTATAACAGACTCAGGAGACAGGGAGGGCTCTGGTTTCAAAGGCCTGTGCAGGACCCGCTTCCATGTGAACCTTTGAGCAGGGAGGCTTTCTATATTAAATTGTCTTTTCCATCATCTTTTCTTCTTGCCTTGGGAATTCAGTTGTGATCTGACCCCAGTCCATCACACTGTACATAAATTATCAACAGAACTTTGAAGTTCTTTCCGCAGTTAAAGAGGAGGTTGAAAAGTATATCCTGAGGGGATTCTGGAGGGATATGGTTTGAAAATCAAGGGGAAAAGCAGGCAAGAGATTCGATATACAAGTGAGTCGTGTGGCAAGGAGGACAATATTAACTGTGATTAAGGATATCAATCCTGCCAAAATGTGCTAATAGGCAAACTGGCTTTCTTGCACAGTTATTTATAAGTATGTGCAATATAGATGGGCACTTTTATGTGTAAGCAGACAAGTATATAAACAAAACTTGGGGTTTTTTCTTGGTATTAGGAACATTGATACTTATTTTTTAGCTTGTATGTGGAACTTGCTAAATCACTGTTTTCCTTGTGTAGGTGATGGCTTTCAGTCATGCCATCCTGACAGCGACCCCCTAGCAGGTTGTACAGAAACAACTCATAGAATCATAGACTCACAGACAGGTCTGGGTTGGGAGGGACCCCAAGGGTCACAGAGCTCCAACCCCCTGCCACAGGCAGGGACACCAACCTCCAGGCCTGGAGCTACACAAGGTTGCCCAGGGCCCCAGCCAACCTGGCCTTCAACACCCCCAGGGACGGGGCACCCACCCCCTCTCTGGGCAGCCTGTTGCAGCCCCTCACCACTCTCTCTGCACAGAACTTCCCCTCACGTTTTGTAACAGCTTCTAAAATGTAAATTATTTACGTAAAGAATGCTTATTGCTTAGGTGGGTGATTCCAGTAGCTTATAAATACTTCAATAACAAAAATAAATAATTCATGCACATTTCTTTGAAGAAATCTGTTGCTCTGAAATGCTTTAATATTTAGAGTAAACATGTTTTAGGGTTTGTTGACATTCCTTGAATGCATGTAGGATTAGTTCTTGCAGTGCCTAGCTGCATGGCTTGTAAACTACTTGAGTGTAGAGGGCCCGCAGACAAAACAAAGCCTTTATAGCAATTAAGGGCTCGTCAGTAATGATCTTAAGCTGCATTCTGAATTTGGAGCACACTCTGAAGCCCACCCAACTCCAGGAGCTGGACTCGATGGGACTTGTGGGTCCCTCCCAGCTCAGCATATTCTATGATTCTGTGACTAAAGGCTCAGCACAAGCTTAGGTACTGGTGAGTATGTGCTCAAGTGCTTTCCTGAACAAAAGCCCAAACCCTTGCTGGGATTCCACAGTCTCTACAGATCCTCCCCAAAGGCAGTTTGTATGCAGCAGACAGAACAACTGCTATTGCAGAGGTTGACATCTTTGCTGGAAGCTGCCTGCGGCTCATCCAGCATGCTGCTTTGTTCAGGGAGTCTAAAGGAGGAGGGGGTGTGTGGAGCCACTATCAGATTTCCCCCTTCTCTGCTTTTCTCGTGCAAAGCCCTGTGTTCTCTTGGAGGGAGAGACCATTAGCTGTCAGCAGATCTGAGGGAGAAGAACTTGCCTTCCCACCATCCGTGCAGACCAGAACAAACACGCTGTCCTCCTTGTGCAGCTCTGGGTGTGTGTAATCAGTTGGGAGGAAGCTCAGGACATGTCTTGCTTTTATGGTAGTTACTCTCCTTTCACGGTGTTCTTCAGGCATTTATAACTACTCATTCCAGAGGAATCCAAGCTGGATTTACACAGCTTAATAAAATAATTAGGAATTGCATGAGGAATCAGTCTACCCTGTGTGTTTCAGAGCTCATGTCAAAGACATCTGCCTTGGTCCAGACACACACCTGCTTTCCAAATACTGCCTTTAAACTCAGGAATGAAAACTACTTCTGGCAGGTGCAGGAGTGATGACTTTTCCTAAACCATAGCCTTTTTGAGTGGTATTCATGGTGTTGCTTTTCAGAGCTGCCTAGTTTTTACCCCATCACACATGGAGATACATTGCTGGGTTAAGGGTTAGAATCGCATCATGGAATTCTTTGCAGCAGAACGTATCCATTGTTGGTGAAAGCAAAGAGATGGGTATTAACAGAGTTATAACAAGTCTCTGTGAATAACTGTGTGGGGTTTTTTTATTTTAGCTGCCCTTTCTGGTAGGATTTGGATGAAGAAAGGCATCTGGGGGATTACTCAACAGCTTAGAAAAGTCATAGGTTCGGTTAGGGTCATGAGACTGGTCAGCACATCTACTGGCACTGGGATATGAATAAAAAAGGCTGCTTCATGGCTGAAATCAGGGACAGCAGCGCTGGTGGTGGGAAGTTGCTGTAGCCAGGTAGCAGATTATCTGGGCTGGGCAAATCCTCTAGGACAGGAACCAGCTGTCTCCAGGAACACAGACTCTCCTCCCTCCCTTGGACAGGGCAGTGGGAGAGCCTGAGCAGGGTCTGTTTGGCTCAGCCCTGGACTCTTCCTTGGACAGCACCTTCACTGCATCCAAGATAGGATTTGATAGAGATGTCCTTGCTTGCAGCAACATGGGGTTGGATGTCTACTCTTTTGTCTTACAGAGAGTGATTAGATGGGAAGGTTTGGATGCCAAGGTTCTTTGGGAGTAGCAGAGTGCGCTGGCATCTTCAGTGCTCGGTCATCAAATGAGGTAGCCAAGTAAGGAGGGAAGCAGTGGAAGGAAAGGTCCCAGGATAATTTTGAAACCTGGTGTAAATCTGCCTGTCATGATTATTAGGGACTGACAGAGCCACCCATGATTTACAGACATTTAAATTTATTTTTTTCTAAGGGCAGCTTTAACAGGGTTTGTATTTGAATTGCTCCAACTTTTCTGGACTCACAGGGCACAGGGAGAGCAGACTTCTGTGGTACAGGGAGAGCAGACTTCTGATGTTTGACTTCTATGCAGGCTGGAATCCTGCAGAGCTCAGGATGCTGAAACATTGTCCTTGGATTCCAGCATTTACAGATGTGATCAATTATTTCCCTTTGACAGGGCTGTTATTGCATATGTATTCCACAATTCATGTGTGCTAAATTTGGTATTGATCTTTGGAGTCGTATCAAGAGTATGCATTTATTTACATGTATATACATGCATGAGGAGGTAATTAATTTCCTTGCTATTGATCCCTTTTCCTTTGATCCCAGCAGGCTGTTGATGTGCAGCAGTAACGTGCTGATGAGAATCGGGAAACCAGAACATCAGTAACCTGGAGAGGGACTGTTTACAAGGGCATGGACTGACAGCACGAGGGCTAGTGGGTTTGAGCTGAAGGACAGATTGAGGTTGGGTGTTAAGAAGAGGTGTGAAGGTGGGGAGGCCCTGGAACAAGTTGCACAGAGAAGCTAGGGCTGCCTTTGGGGATCCCTGCTGGGCTTCAAGGCTGGGTTGGATGGGGCTTGGGGCACCCTGGGCTAGGGGAGGGTGTCCCTGCCCATGGAAGGGGGTTGGAACTGGGTGATCTTTGAGGTCCCTTTGAACTAAAAGCAGTCTATGAGTGTTTTCAAACCCACCTGGATTTAGTCTGGGTGACCCTGCTCTGGCAGGGGGGTTGGACTAGATGAGCTTTCGAGTTCCCTTCCAACTCCTGGCGTTCTGTGATTCTCTGGGAGCAGAAGAGACCCTCTCTGCCCTGTGTCCTGGCAGCGTGGTGTCAGGAGGGATAGACAGGCATGCTGGGCACAGGGGCTTTGGTTCCACCTTGTCATTCTTTATTACACACTGTACAAAGCAAGCAGAAAGGTCTGTTTGGAAGGGTCATCTTTTTAGTGAGGGACTCTTCTCAGATGAGCTTTTTCTCTTCTGTTTTTCTTCCAGTAAAGATGTGTTTTGAGTGAAACTCAAAAATTTGTAAGATCTTTTGCATAACTTTTGGTGGGTGTTGACAGGAATGGCAAGGGGATTCACAAACAGAGAAGAAACTCCAATGAGTTTTCATACAGAGTTGCAGGTAATATACAAAATGAATTGCTGAGTATGGCTATTAAAACACAAGAGATGACTCATAAAATCAGAGTCTGGGTTTTCAGTGGCTCGTTTAAGACATGGGGCACATGTTATGCTGTGTTTTATACCACAGCATGTGGAATGCCTGTGATTCCTCTTGCTCTGTTTGTCCATATTCCTTTAAAGTCTGCAAGGCCTATTTTGTGATCACCTGAACGTCAGCTTGGTACCCACTAAAGTTTGAATTTCATTAAATGTGGTGGATGCTTCAGGGAGGGAGGGAAGTGCCTCTCTGAGGTCTGGGTTTCAACACCAACAGCATGTGGGCCTCTGAATCACTCTGGAAATGCCCTTTGAAATCATTATTCCAATGTCCACTATTTGTTTCTACTTAAATTCATAATTTCAAGCCATAAGGTAAATAAAATGGAGTAGTTAGAGGTTTGGGTAAATATGTACACTTCTGTGTTAGTATAAGAGGACAGATGCTTTAGAAATGTGATATAAAATTAGGAGATGGGAAATGTATGTAATCATATGACATTTAGCAGTGATTATTTAATTTTAAAGCATTTACAGGGCAATTTGTGAGAATTATATTAAATTACACCACATTGGTAATTCATTTTTTAATTATAAAGTATTGTGAAGAAAAGTACATTAGATTAGCATTTTTGCTCCGTTTTTGTCTGTTACAAAAAAGACTGTGGCAAGGGATGTGTTGTACTGAATTCTTTTTGTATTCAAAAGAAATTTGCTGTCTTTTGCTTGAGAAGTAGTGTATAATTTAATAGATATTATTCTGTAACAGAACAGAGGGCTAACAGAGAGCAGTGCTGGACAGATCCCGTGGGCCACTTGCTGGCTACAGGTAGGGATGTGGCTGTGCCCTCCTCTCAGAGCCTCAGTGTCAGTGAGAGCACCAGTTCTTCTCCCTGTTCTGGCAGTTTTGGGAACACAACCTGGATGCAAAAGCTGAAATGATGCATCTTCTGACTGTTTGAAACCCTGGAGTCGTAGGGGCTGAGGCCAAGGCCATGGCTCCTGCTGAGCAAGCCATCTGGTTGGGAAGGAAGCACTATGTGAGGCAGGTAGATTTGAAGCCAAGCTGTCTCCTCGCTCACTCTCTCAGGACTCCAGTTGTCTCCAGTGCTCTTTCTGCTCTTGCTGTAGGTAGGATCAGGCACCTTGGGTTCAGGTGGATCCTCTTGTGTGCGTGGTCAGCTTGTGCTTTGACACAAATGCCCTCCCACCCCGGTTCTGCAAGGCAGAGCTGCTTCACTGAGGTGGTGGGGCCTGTCCCTTAGTCTGGGCAGAACTGTCTCCAGTCTCCCAGCAAACACGAAGTCTTTGTCCCATTAGTGCTTAGGTTCTGTCTCTCTGTAGTTTCATTTACAACTTGGGAAACTGTTCTTTTTTGGGGAACCTCAGGTTGTAGCCGCCTTTGCCCCTCTGCCTTCCTTGCACCTGGGACACGGGACAGCACTCCTCATGTTTGGGAATATGTGCTCACCTGTCAGGCCTGTGAGAGCAGAATAATCATGAACCTGGTGTGCAGAGGTCCCAGATGTCATTCAGCCAACCCTCCCTCCCCTCCCATGTCTGCCATTGCCTTTGGATCCACCTCTGCAAAGATCACTGCCCCGCTGGAGATGCCTGCCCAGCTCAGGTCACCCAGCTCTCCTGTTGTGTGGCTGAAATCCCTGAGTGTATTCCCTTGGGAGTAATTTGTCTCTTAGAGCTCCCGTGCTTTGGGCATGCCCTGGATCCCTGCTGACTTCAGCCTGAGAAGCAGACCCGCAGGGCAAACATGGAGTGCTCTGTAGCAGATGTCTGCTCTGAACAGCCACGTTGATGACCTTTTTCCTCTCCAGCAGGCTCTTCTCTGAGCTTAGTTGCTTTATACATCTACACCTCTGTCAGTGAGCCCTCTTTATGCATTTGGTTGACATTCACCTGAACATGAGCCAGCAGTGTGCCCAGGTGGCTGAGAAGGCCAACAGCATCCTGCCTTGTATCAGGAACAGCATAGCCAGCAGGACCAGGGAGGTGATCATCCCCTCAGCTCTGGTGAGGCCCCACCTTGAATACTGCATTTAGTTTTGGGTCCCTCTCTACAAGACAGACATCAAGGCCCTGGAGTGTGTCCAGAGAAGGGCAACCAGGCTGGGGAAGGGGCTGGGACACGAGTGTGATAAGGAGCGGCTGAGGGGTAAGAGGAGGCTCAGGGGAGACCTCCTTGCTCTCTCCAGCTCCCTGAAAGGAGGCTGTGGGGAGCTGGGGCTCAGCCCCTTCTCACAGATACCCAGTGACAGGATGAGAGGGAATGGCTGGGAGTTGTGCCAGGGGAGGGTCAGGTTAGGAAGGAGGAGACATTTCTTCTCCCACGGAGCAGCTGGGCATTGGAAGGGGTTGCCCAGGGAGGTGGTGGAGTCACCGTCCCTTGGGGTGTTCAAGGAGAGGTTGGATGAGGTACTTGGGGACATGGTTTAGTGAGTCACAGAGGTGGTAGGGGGATGGTTGGACTAGATGAGCTTGGAGGTCTTTTCCAACCTTAATGATTCAGTGATTTTGCTCAGTTTACTCGGTAAATGAAACCAAATAACATATTTATTTGTACTAATGAGTAATGAGTTGAGATGCTGCTTCTCTATTCATGTGTGATGACTTAAATAAGCACATTTGCTAAGCTGCAGCTGGCATCTTTCCTTTTGATATGTTTTTTTTTTTAATTCCTTCTCTCCTTGTTTTGCACTGAGAAGGTTGAAGCTGCTGAGAGAGGCATTGCTGGTGCTCAGGTATGTGCCAGGCTTTCTAATGACACATAATGCATCTTAAAAGCATGTAGGTGACAAAGTGTGTTCCGTGATGAAAGCCATTCTGGGAGGCTGACCATCCCATCCAGCACACCCAGCAAACTGCTCAGAAATGCTGCTGTGGGAGGCAAGACAGAATCTTTCTTGACATCCTGTTGTTAGGGAGTGGCAGAATTCAGGTACTATTCATTATTTCTTCCCTCCAGTCCTCCTGTCTGTCCCTCCATTTGAGGGGAAGAACATCTCTCCTGCTCATCATTTCCTCTCTCCTTTACAATGTGGACCAAAAAGAAGGTGTGTGGGGGTGAAGACCCCATGACATCATCTCCCCACCCAGACTTGCAAGGTGAGAGGAGATGCAGAATCTTGTGACACCTGAGATAAGAAGATAGAGTTGCTACATGGGCCCAGTGGGAAGGAAAGGTGCAGGGACTGTACTGATACAGGACCTGTGCAGGGAACTGCGTAATTAGGGTTAGTAACAGGAGTTCTACTGGATTTAAGCCCTACTAAGCGCTCACTTGCTGTGGTCACTCTGGGTTTGAGGAATGTGATCAGGAAATAATGTTTGTCAGGACAAGCCAAAATGTTTGTTTTTTTTTTCCTTTTAATAAAAGAAAATCCAATGACCATATTTTGTCCTTATGGCAGGTGTGATGCTGCAGTTGTTTCACTGTTGATGAGGAAGGGTAGCTTCAGGCTTTTCTCTTGGATATCTCGAAGTGACCCCATTAACTGTTGAAAATTATGTGACTTAAGTGATTTGTCTTTAACTGATGATACTCCCTGTCTGGTTTTGTTCTGTGCCAGATTGGGTGGCTACGGTCTTGGCTCCTTTTAGACCTAAAATGATTTCTAGTTTAAGGATAGATTCCAACCAGTTCTGCTGAGAAGATCTTAAAGATCTTTGTTCTCTTAACAGGTGAAAATCTATATAATGATGAGTTTATGCTCTAAACAGACTTCTGACCTCTGCACATTACATGTTCATGCTCACCCCAACATTTCAATACGATCCAGTGTGGATCTATATCCTAATACTTTCTGTAGGTCACCTACTGTAATGCTACCGTGCAGGTACTGGGATGTCAGCCTGCTGGGTTGACCAGACGTGCTTTCTGCAAGACATGTCTTATGGGACCCTGACCCTGTAGACATCTTAGAGTAAGGATGAGCAAATGAAAGCAGTCTGTTGCACTGTTGATAGTGCAATTAAATAAAGAGCAATTAACAAAGACAACAAGAAGAAAATCTATTTGAATAACTTGAAGGACGTGTGAAAAGTTGGAGCTGTGCTGACTTACTCCATTTGTACTAGACTCTTGTAAGAAAAATGATAAGTAAGGTGTGGTGGTTTGGCCCTGGCTAGAGGCCAAATGCCCACCAAGCCGCTCGCTCACTCCCCCTCAACTGAAAAGGGGAGACAATATGTATTTGGGGGCTTAGGCCCTGAGCTAAGGCCAGAGGGATCACTCTCCAATTAGTGCAATGGGCAAAACAGACTCGGCACAGAATAAAGGAAAGAAAAGTGATTTATTCCAACTACAACTAATACACCCAGTGAACTGGAATGAGATAAGAGTAAGAAGCGGCCAGGTCTTAAAGCGCCTTCCCCCACCCCTCCCCTTCTTAGCAAACTCAAACTTCATCATGATTTTACTCCCTTCTTCCCCCCACCATGGCACAGGGAGGGGCAGGCAATGGGCAGTGAGGTTCCAGCGGTACCAGTTGCTTTCCTTCCCCAGATCTTAACACTTCTCCTTCCCCCCACCCCTCACCTCTTTGCACCCTTAGCTTTAATCATCAATTTGCTCCCTTCTTCCCTCCCGTCACAGCACCAGGAGGGGCAGGGAATGGGGAGTGAGGGGTTTCAGTCTGTTCCGCCTGAGCTGTCTTCTGTCTCAGCTGGGGGAGGGGGCATTCCACACACACACACACACACACTCTCTTCCCTTACAGCGCCGTGGGGTCCCACCCACGCCAGAGTCATATCCAGGAACTTCTGCAGCGTGAGTCCTCTCCATCAGGGAGTCATCTCCTCACCACAGGCCTCTCAGCAGGACTCCCTTCCATAGGGTGCTGACATTTGGGCCCAGACTCCCCCGGCCTGGCTCCCCACAAAGTCACAAGTCCCCCGGCAAACCTGCTGAGGCGTGGATCAATCTCTTCACAGGGCGTAGATGTCTCTGCTCCCCGTCCTCATCCATGGGCTGTGAGGGGACATCCCGCTTCACCATGGTCTTCTCCACGAGCTGCAGGGGAAACTCTCTTTCCACATTCTTTGCCCCCCTCTCCTTTGGGCCCGGCCTTGGTGTCCATGCAGCTCATTACATCTTTCACTCCCTGTTCCGGTGGCAAAGTGCCCCAGCCTGCAGGTCTCTTTCTCTCCTCTATGTGATTCCCAGAGGCGCTATGAATCCATCTCTGATTGGTCAGAAGCCACTTTGGCCTTGAATTGGCTCCTGTTTACTGTCTGGGACTCGCAGAAAACTGTAACTGCTGCTTTGCAAAAGCCATCTCAGCAGCACAGCTACAGCAAACTGCAGCGTAAGGGTAGAGAATAATGGGGAACCTGGGAAGATGTGGACCAACGGGACAGTTCTAACACTGGCTATGTCATTGTGCAACAGTGTTGGCAGTTCCAACTCTGTGTCTGGACAACTTTCATACATTTTCTAAACCAAAATAGGAATAATCAGTTCTGTCACTCCGATGATGTATTTTCTTTTATGAGCAGTATGCTTGCTGTGACTTAGTCTGGGATTTTTTAGTATGGAGCATTTTGAGAGGGAGAAGTGCGTGCAAAGTGCCTTTATCAAGAGATCTAGAATTTATTGTCTAAATCTCACATAAAATATATTTGTGTCAGATAGAAAAATATTTTAATATATTCATTGAGGATGAATGCTGAAAAAGCAAATGATTTAATTAAGAAGCAGAAAACATATCGTTTAGTGAAATGCTTTGTAAATGCTGTAGTAAATGGAGAGTAGCCAAATATCTGTAAACTTCTACATGGCCTCAAGTCTTTGATGAGTCAAAATTCCTCTGATATTGCTGGGAATTCTGACAAACCAGGGCTGCAGGAAGAAATTCTGGCAATTTTTACTTTAGTAGAAGAGGTATTTTTTGCTAGAATGGGCACAGAATTTCATCACAGAATCCAACCAAAGGTAGAAAAAAGATGTGGGGTGACCCCGATTGCTCAGGTTTTATATAAATCCAGTTATATTTTAGAGCCATGCCTTAGAGGATGTGGACAAGGGAGAAACAGGACATCATGGTCGCTGCTCTGGTGAGCAGTGTCAGTTCTGAGTGCACACACATGGCTTGTCAAAGCGCTTATGTTTGGAGTTGGTCCTTGACCTTTCTATTGAGTGCTCTCACAGATGATGCTTTGAAAGAACAGGTGAAGTTCAGAGTGTAATGACCTATAGATTTATACTTCATGAGTTATGCTTAGTGACCATCCTTCTGCTGAATTGTTCTCCTGCTGCTAGGGGTTTCAGCTAGGTTCTGGTTTACTCACAGGGGAGCCAGGTTTGGCATAGCTTGGGGTGAGGGCTGGGAGGACAATGGATATATACTTCTGTGAATCCTTCACCAACTCCTTTCCAGAAGGCTAGGTGACTGCATAGTGTGGGAAGAAGACTTGTTGCATTGCAGTGACATAGATACAGGTGTTATTGGTAGAAGCTCCTTTCTTTAGAAGATGATGACCCTCTGAATAAAACCAAACCAGAGGCCATTATCTATCTGGTCATTACTTGAAAGGGAATGTGTGACCTAGAGGTCATTTGCTATTTATAATGCTAAGAAATTTAAAAAACCAACCCCAAAACCCTGACCTTTTTTACACATTGAAAGGATTAATAACACTTGATAGTGAGTGTGATGTACTCCTTGCTGTTGTAATCATTCCCTGTTGTCAGGGGCTCTGTGCCATTAACTGATAAGAAACCAAACACCAGTCATTGATTCCCAAGTACAAAAATCCATGCGTTTACCTGTGTGAAATTGAAACAGCTTCATTGATGCTAAAAAGTGTGTTTTATCACCTAAAGAACTGGCCTGGGAAATAGAATTGTTTTTTGGTGGTGGTGGTTAAATAATTTACAGCCCCAGAATTTTCCACGGTGGATCAGCTGTTCAGAATATTCCTGCTCATCCCCAGTAGCACCTTGGAGCTTTGATTTGACTGAGAAGACATGTACCCAAAAAATGAAAAAAATTTTTTCAAAAGGCAATTAGATCCTTTTAGCAGGCAAAACACAGCCCACTTCCCTCAAGCTGACTGCTCAAGCTGGCTGTTCCTTGCAACACATTGAGCCTGAGTCTGTCCGTACTCAGACGCCGTCTCTCACTAAACGACGCTCTTACACCTTGCCATCTGTCATGTGCTGCCTGTTCCCACACTGAAAGCGACTCCCCCAGTTCAGTGGGCTTTGACAGTTACTTCAGCTGAGCCTGGTGCTGGAGTAAAGCTTCAGCAGTGTGTTCCTTTCTTCACTTCCTCCCTGGGATTGATAGCGTCTCGCTTTTGTACACAGTCCTGAGTGACTTTGGTGGGACTTCTATAGGGTGCAGATTGCTGCATGGAAACCTTGTTCTGAGGCAACAGCGTAGAAAGGCTTTACTTTCAACTTCCAATATTCCTTCAAGCTTTCAGTAGTAGAGTTGCTCATCTGCCATAGGAATTCATACAGATTAACTGGATGCTGCATAAATCTTCAGCAGCAATGACGGTGGAGGAAGGGCAAGGGATAGGGCAAGAAATAGAGAAGTATGAGAAGTACCAAGGGTGTGCTGTGTGTGGACAAAATCCACTTTCGTGAGGACCAAAGAAATGACAGTGTCATCACAGGCATCCTTCCCTTGGATCTATCAGCTACGACACAAGAATATAAGCTGACAGCCCACACTTCTCTTTCCCAGTCAAATAAGAATTTACAAATACTGATCCTGTGTTTTTCCAGTAGAATAGCAAAAGGAGATTTGTTAGCACAAATTAGCAACCTCAGTGACTTCTGGAATAATTTGGACATGTTTCTTGTCATTGTGATGCTAATTTTATGTTCAGTCTTCATCTCCTTTCCCAGATCATCAGCGTGCTTGCGTTTGAGAGCTAAAATAGCTAAGTCTCTCAGTAAGCATCAGCAGCACACGGGTGATCTCCAGCTCCACCTGCACCAGCTGCATCACATCTTCAGTGAACGCTGTGGATAGAGGAGACTGATATATGTCAAAGATGATGCCAGTGCATCCGCAACGTAATCTGGATCATCCTCACTCCAGTTCATTCCACTAGCAGTATCTGCTGGTGTCTCCACTACTCCTGTCATCCAGATGCCTCAGGTGCCTTGGCATCTTCTTTGTATGAGGTTTCTTCACTATAAAGATGTCCAGAATGAACAGGTGGTTCTGGGAGAGTGTTTTCCAAAAACACTTAGACACATATGTGTGTGTCTGTGTCCTTTCCATACAGATGAGGTTGTTGGTATTATGGGTTGGACCCAATAATCTCTCAAGGTCCCTTCCAACCCCTACGATTCTGCGATTCTGTGACCTTACTGTGCAGTGCCTTTCAGCAGATGATGGCCAACCAAGCTGTGAGGAACCCCAGTTTCTGAGATGGGCCCCTCTCTCAGAGAATTATCTTCTATGCAGTTTCTCTCACTCATCATGACTGTGCAGCTCTCCCAACTGAGAGGTGTGCATCAAATGTCTGGGGACAGGACGGGACATCGTGGTTTCACAGAAAGGCATTAGTGCCATTTCCACTTGAGGAAAATGTTCTAGGTCTTCTCAGGTGTGTCTGGGAATACATGTAGGAGCCTTTCTGAAGCAGCTCCTCTGTTCTCCGTTAGCTGCCAGCCTGGTGCAGAAGCACTGCAAGCCTCCTGTGAATTATCGTTTTCAAGCATGGATGTTCTAGAAGATGGAGAGAAATGCTGCGATGTGTGCCTCTTCTGTCTTAAATCAGCAGAGGTTCAGATCTAATGAAAGCCTCCATACTTACTTCCCTTAGCTTGCACAGCTTAGCACAAACCCCCAAATTCCTACCAGGACTTGCTGTCGTGAATGTAACAGAAGGCAACTCGCAGCTCGTAGATCTGGTACTTTGGCTGTTGTATTTTGATGCAACCCTGTAGGAAATCTGTGAAATCTTGCTGCTTTACAGCAACTGATGATTTTATGGTGGTAGTCACTGCAATATGCAGTTACATGATCGTGTCATTTTATAGTCTTGTCAAGAAGGCACTTGTAGTAGTGTCACAGATTGTTCAGAGAAACCTGCCAGGCTCTCAGTGCACCTAAAAGGATGCTTAGAAATACTGGTGTTCATCATTTTGTGTTAAGTCAAGCATGCCATGCTTGGCGTGTTTGTGTGATTAACTGTTGTTAAGACTCTGTACTGTCAGAGAATGAAGTGCTCAGATACATTCTTTTGCTCAAGAAGAGTATTTCTCCTATTAGGAGGCGATGTGAGTAGAAGAGCCAAGATTAATGCGTCACTGTAATCTGCAGTTATTAGTGAACGTTAGAAAAAAATTGGAGGGTAAGTAGTTTTTTACATCACTGGCAGCACAGTTTTCTGGTGGTATACAGGTTCCTGTCCTTTCATGGAAATCCTGTTGTTAATGTCTTTTTTTGGGGTCTCTAGTCCATTGCCATTGCTGCTAGGTGATCTCTTTGCAGTTTGGAATGACAGACCACTGACGCCCCATGCTAGGGACTCCTGTAGCAGAGAAAAGAGACGTTATCATCTTCCAGAGGCCTCCTGTTCCCACAGAGGGTCACAGCAGGCAAACTCTGTGGTGGGGACCTATGTATTATTGAGAATGATCGTGCAGCTGGAGCACGTAATTCTGGATTTTGTGGGCTGATGACAACTGTCTGGCAGTCAGAGGCGAAGCTGTCTGCTGTCAGTGAAGCTCCTAAAGTAGATCCAGGTCTGTGAGGAACACAGATGATGTGCATTTATCTTTCTCTTTCTTTCTCCATGGCTGTGCCTTTCAGTTGACACCTCCCTGCTCTGATCAGTTGCTCTTGGGAAAAGGTGGTCTTATGAGTTAATGTTTCATCTGCTTGGGACCCTTAACAAGTTACCTCAGGAGCTCTCTTTGTCAGACCTATCGCTAGCACTCACTCCAGGTACTCAGTTTTTAGGGCAGAGCCTACCTAGGGATCTGTTTGGCTAACCCAAGAGAGACAGCTTCCCGTTTGAGAAACTGGGAGAAAGGTGCACTGAGCTCTGCCCACTGGTTCTCCTGTGGAAGCCTCTGAAAAATGAAAGCTCTTTTTTTCCCTTTTTTAATTTCAGAGTGTTATCTTTTAAGATATTCAAGTCGGTGATTACAGGATCTCAGCTCTTTCTCTACTGTTGCAGGCCACTAAGACTCACTTTACAGTTTAAGGGCTATTTGTTGTTTCTTAAGGGTTATTTCTCCTTCTCTGCATCATATCATTCCTTATTATATCACTTTATCTCCTGGAAAAGCATCTAAAGACGTACGTAGAGGTATTTTGGTGACATAAGTGACAGCTCTGGCCTTATGTCACATTATCTGAAAGGCAGCACCTCCAGCAGCACAGGCATATCTCATCCTGCCAAGGCCCAATGTAGAACATAATGTGTGAGAGAGGCTCAGAACAAGGAGAATGTCTCTCTCTCACTTAAAATGTTATAATTTTTTCCTTTAGGGTGAATGACTCTATTTTAGAATTTCAGTTCTCGGGTAATAAGTAATTTGAATCCACTGAAGTGAGAGGAGTGTACATCTGGGTGAGAAGTAGGGAATAAAAATGAGCAAGATCACTTGGAACTAAGTGCCTGAGCCCACAGCCTCTGTTATCATTTTGTTATTCATATGGAAGCGTGCAAGAGCTTCCTTTGTGCTACTCCTACAGCCAGAGGGGCTAGGAAATACCATCTCCAGCTTTGAAACTGTTTGGACCTGGCTCTGAAGTGGAGGTGGTGAAAACTCTGGTATCCCTTTTTTCTCATCCTGGATTATCAGTGGTGTTTTCCAGAGCCAAAGACATAGAAATGGTAGGGCCTGTGGGCAGCTCTGGGAGATGAAAGATGTGGTGTGGAGGTTGGGAGGGTGCCTGCATTCAGTCCACCCTGAGGTCCTGCTGGCTGTGGGATCCCCAGCCCCAGGTTGGATGTGTGAGGAATGTCTGTGTGCACCTTGTGATCGTGTTAGTGCCTGAAAGCTGACCACTTACATCAATTTTCTGTTGCTAGGGCTAACAGTGATAAGGATATTTATTTGATTCAATAGATGGAGTGGCTGGAAGCTTGCAGAGGCAGGTGCTTTATTTCGATGGGGGGTTGGGGCTTTTAAAATATCCATCAATTGGATTTGGTTCCAATTTGGTAGTAAAGTTTAAATTTAACCTTCTCTTTTTGAAAAGCTCTTTGGAGTGTCACTTTTTACAACGGCACGAATTCTAGTTAGAGAGCCCTGCTACGTCTTACAATGTCTGGAGAGGAAGCAAAGGGAGGGTGGCTGAAGGTTATTGATTTGGGGGCCTAAAAACCATTCTGTAACTATTATCTGTAGTTACCAGATCCCCAGAAGTCACACTGATTGATTCCCTTATCCGAAAGCCATTCCTTTTCATACTGTAAATGATACCTAACGCTCCCCAAAGGGGTCTACAGTTTATAGATTTTATAAGTGAATGAGAAAATGAAAGCATTATTTTCTTGCCTTTTTGTGATGCTGTTGAGTTATTCACAGAATGTTCCAGTTTAATACAATTTATGCTTTTACCAGCATTTTAACATTTCAATGTAGAAGAAAAAAAATGAGCCTTTTATCATTCATATTGGGGAGGGGAAAAAAAAGCTTAAGACTTAATCCACTCAGAGTCAGTAACTGTTCTGTGATCTTAAAGAATGGTACTCATAAACTAGAGAAAGGCAAGGGCTGAAACATCCTTCATGGTGTAAATGTTATGGTGCATCACGTATTTTTCGAGGGGCCCATCACTGTACAGAGACAGCGTGGGGGAGATTCATGGGGCCCTGTCCTGCACTGCTGGCCATGAGCCAGCCGTGTGCCCCGGGGGCCAGGAGGGCCAATGGGATCCTGGGGGGCATCAGGAGGAGTGTGGGCAGCAGGTCACAGGAGGGGATCCTCCCCCTCTGCTCTGCCCTGCTCAGGCCCCACCTGGAATGTTGTGTCCAGTGCTGGGCTCCCTGGGATCAAACAGACAGGGATCTCCTGGAGAGAGTCCAGAGGAGGCTGAGGAGATGATGAAGGGCCTGGAGCATCTCCCCTGTGAGGAAAGGCTGAGGGAGCTGGGGCTGTTCAGCCTGGAGAGAAGAAGACTAAGGGGGGACCTTATGAATGTTGATCAGTATCTGAAGGATGGGATGCAGGGGGAAATGGCCAGCCCCTTCTCAGGGTCTGTGGGGACAAGACAAGGGGCAATGGCTGCAAGTTGGAGTATAGGAAGTTCCCCACCAATCTGGGGAAGAACTTTTCCCCAGTGAGGGTGAGGGAGCCCTGGGCCAGACTGCCCAGGGAGGTGGTGGAGTCTCCTTCTCTGGAGAGATTCCAGCCCCGTCTGGACACCGCCCTGTGTGCCCTGTCCTAGGGACCCTGTTTTGGCAGGGGGTTGGACCCCATGGGCTCTGGAGGTTCCTTCCAACCCCTATGGTTCTGTGATTCTGTGATCAACAAATTCTCTGTGTTGTGAGCACTAGGAGAAAGCCAGGTGAGCTGGGACTGGAAAAAGGCCTTGGCTGTTAGTGAGTGGCACAGTGATGGGGACAGTAGCTAAAATACAGTTGAACACACTTCAAAAACTTGCAAAATGAGAATTTCCAGACTGATGTAAACAGTTTCTGCTCTGGGACTGGACCTGTAGTCATCCTGGTTATCACTTTGGCATCTGTGTATTGGGAAAAGACTGAAGCGAGGTGGATTGCAAACAAGGGAGGTGTGAGTATGACCACTGAATTAATGCCTAATTCTTGATGTTATGTTTGGGGAGAGAGGGGGATGTGGAAATCCCTCCCTCATGTGTCCTGCCCTCTTTTTCTGACCTGGCCAGCTCAGCTGAACTCACTGAGTGTTGATAGTTCAAAAGATTGTAACACACAAAGACCAGGGAAACTAAACCCTTGCTCAGTGTAGTGTGGGCTCGAGCTTTTATTTCACACAGGGGGCAGATGAAAAATGTGTGAATGCTCATCTGGAAATGAAACACCCCTGTTCTCCTGAACAGCACCCATCACAAACAGGCCTTTGATCTCAGCTCAGAGAAATGCTTGTTTTGGAGAAGGTAATCCTGCTCCTGAATGTTAAAGGGGGAAAGGAGTTGTTACACCCCCGGGTGTCTGAGCTGTCAGGTTTGCTGGTACCTTTTTGTTGGTGCTGTTCAGTTTTTCTGTCGTTCCATAAATGATGAATGTACAGAGCGAGAACTCCCTTGCTTTGCTGGAGGTGCTGTGTTGCTCTCACAAACCCGCTGTCTAAAAGGGGATGTGAACTGCAGGGGAGATGCCTTCCGACCGTGTCTCCTGCCTCAGAGGCATGGAAGCAGGCACAGCGAGGAGCGCAGCCTTTCCCTCCTGCGCCCTAGCCTAGCAGTGGCCCTCAAAGCGCCCGGGGCTCTCTTGTTTAACAGGCTGAAAACAGCCAACAGCCTCCTGTAGCCCCGGTTGAGACATGGTACGTCACACACCCTGTACGCAGGCATTGCAGGTGGGCACAGGCGCTCTCAGCACCAGGGTGTAGGGGGGATGGAAGTGGGGACGGTGCTGCTGTGGGAGGAGGTAGTGACACGTGGGGCTGAGTGGGGCTCTCAGCAGCACAGGGCTGCGGCCAGAGCCAGCTAACGAAGGCTGACAGGTAAGGGAGGAACGAACTCACAGCGCTGGGCAGGCAGAGCATTGGCAGTGGTAATACAGTCAGCCCTGGGCTCATCCCGGCGCTCACGCTCCTCAGCGTTCGCCTGTGCCGCTCATTCCACCTGGGTTGTCAGGTGGATATCAGAACAAGCACGCTTATCCCAAATAAATACAGGAAGCTGAGAAAATATTCCCTCTGCTGCTGGAGTCGTAGAGAAGCGTGACTGACAGGAGCTCACCGGTGCTGCTGATCGACGTTTCAGCCCGTGACTGCACTCAGTGGGTTATTTCTCCTCACGCCCTGCATCTCAGGTTACTTCTGAAGGTCTCCAGTAAGCTCCCTGAGTCGTATCAGCATTTAAGCATATAATTTGAACTGGCTGTGATCCATCAGATAGCTCTCAGTGATTTCTCTGAAGCAATTTCGGGGATAAACCTTTGTGATTCAATGATGAAAGTGTATTGGCTAGGATTGAATGGATCAGCTATTATCAGGCAGCTTGAATTGCTGCTCTCATGGTGTTTCTGCTCAAACTGGCTGTATCTGGGTTTAGGTGGAAAAACAATTACAGAAACTTTTAAAAAAACTTTTGGGTTTTTTTACTTTTTTAACTTAAAAAGTAGGGAAAGCCTGTTAGGTCTTCATGTACCTTATTAACGGCCTGACAATGATAGGCATGGACACTATTTTCTCCTTTGGGTGGGAAGGGACCTTCAGAGGCCATCTGGTCCCACCCCTGCAGTGAGCAGGGACATCTTCACTAGAGCAGGTTGCTCAGAGCCCCAGCAAGCCTGACCTTGAATGTCTCCAGGGATGGGGCCTCCACCACCTCTCTGGGCAACCTGGGCCAGTGTCTCACCACCCTCAGACATAAGAACTTCTTCCTAAGGTCTCATCTAAACCTGCCCTGCTCTAGTTTAAAACCATCACCCCTCATCCTATTGCTCCATGCCCTTACAAACAGCCCTCCCCAGCTTGCTTTAGGCCCCTTCAGGTACTGGAAGGCCGCTATAACATGCCCCTGGAGCCTTCTCTTCTCCAGGCTGAACCACCCCAACTCTCTCAGCCTGTGTTTGTAGGAGAGGTGCTCTAGCCCTCTGATCATCCTTGTGGCCTCCTCTGGACCCTGCTCTAAGGTCTCTGTCCTTCTTGTGCTGAGGATTCCAGAGTTGGACGCAGCACTCCAGGTGAGGTCTCACCAGAGCAGAGCAGAGGGGCAGAATCACCTCTCTCTACCTGCTGGTCACACTTTTGATGCAGCCCAGGATGTGATTGGCCTTCTGGGCTGTGAGTGCACATTGGTGCCTCTCGTTTGGCTTTTTGTCCATCAGTACTACCAAGTCCTTTTCCTCAGTCTGCTCTCCATCACATCATCCCTCAGCCTGTGTTGGCAGTGAGGATTGTCCCAACCCAAGGGCAGGACCTTTGCCTTGTTGAACTTCATGAGGTTTGCACAGACCCACCTCAGTAGCTGCTGCAGGTCCCTCTGGATGACATCCTGTCCCTCTGCTGTGTCAACTGCTCTGCTCAGCTTAGCTTGATGTCACCTGCAAACTGGCTGAGGGTGCACTCAATCCTGCTGTCTGTGTGTTTGAATGTGTATCCTTGTGATGTCTCCTTGCACTCACTACAAGTCCAGTGTCGTCTTCAATACATTTAGAGAGTTGACAGTCTTTGGACAAGTACCCAATGTATTCCTTTATTAAATTAAGCTTACAAATGTTGCTGCTAGGCTCAGCCAGCTTGCAATCAGAGGCAATTTCTCCAATTCTGTGAAGGCTTCCTACTGGATTGCATGGAATATCTTGGGTAGTGTGTGGAAACGAGTCATGGAAGTGCTACATGTGAAGGATTTTTTTGTGTCTTTGAGCAGATCTCAGTAAAGATAATTTACTGTATTTAATGCTATTTAAAAGAAAAAAACACAGTATCCTTTCACTCCCAAGACTTTTCAGGCAGGGGTATGTGAGGCAGCTTCAGTTTTGCAATAATCCTTTGTTTTGATGGGGGCCTAGGTTTTTAATGTACACATTTCTGAAACCACATGTTCTGGGAGGGCAGGGGTCTAGAAGAAGTCTGTCTTTTGGAGGATGGAGGCTGCCAAGATTAGAGGCAGTTCTTGCTGCTTTTAGTATTAATTCCTTAGCCTCAGGCTGGGTCAAAGTAAGATGTGCAGAGGCAGGCTTTTTTCCTCCAGTGAAGATGTGGCACTGTGCTTCAGGAACAGCTGCCAGCCACAGTCCTTATGGCAAACATGTCAGAAAATACCTTTTACCTGCCCACTCCTTTCCAAGGAGGGGGGAAAAGTCAGTGTTAAGAAATCTAGACCCTTGAACCCCATCATCAACTGGGATGCAGCCAAGGGTCCAAAAGTTCCTGAGATCCCAAGCTAGTTCCCACTGCCAGTCTGGCTTATGACTTCAGCATGGGGCGAGTGAGTTCCTTACAAAATAAAGCAGCTCTGCAGCTGATGGATAAGCTCTATGGCAAGCAGAAAAAATTACTGTAATATTTTAAAAGAAGTGCTTCCTATCTGCCCCCACAAGTTGTAATTAACCTGTGTGAGGCCAGAGCTATGTATTATGAGAGAGAGAAAAGCATCAGTGGTGTTTGGAGAAGAGGCAACTCGTGTATTTTAAAGCAGAGACTTTTAAGGCTTTCATTTCCAGTGACAGCAGCGTGATCTGTAACTGCAATATAGTGTTGTAAGCCATCTGTGCCCTGCTCTGTATTACCTCTGTGGCTGCTCACTCCTCAGTGGCATCTGAAAGAATAATTCAGAGGGATTTCATTTATTGCTGCTGCACAGTCCTTCCCCACGATCCCGTGCTCAGAACAGGTTAACGAGCACGCCCCGCTCCCTTTCATTTTCTATTAAAGGCTTTAACAAGTCCTAGAAAGTACCTTCCAAAGCTTACAGCACTCTGCACATCTTGCCATAATAATAATAACAATAATATTCCCTTTTCAGTCGTTCTTCTCTATTGCTCTCCTACTTTCTGGTCACACTCAGCCTTTTTTGTAACTCCTGACAGGATGCTGCCTTCAGTCCACTCCCTCCAGCAATCATATTATCTGGGTTTCAGTTTGTGTTAATACATTAAAGAAGCATCTTAGCAGGGATAAATCATTCTAACATCCCTGGTGCTGAAGATTCTGTGTGTAAAAGTTGAAATCATTTCCCACTGTCTGCAGATGGAACTGTGGAGATCAGAGTGCTCTTAGTTTATATGGGATCTAAGGAAGATATAAAGGGAAGGTGGGTGCAACAGTAATGCAGAAACCTCAATAAGTTTTCCTCTTTGCTTTTATTAAAGATATTCTTCTGAAAATACATTTTAGATTTTATTTTAAATGTGGGATAGTTGGAAGGTATGATCCATACTTCTGTAAACTTGTGGAGAATAATGAAATGCCTGAGGTTAAACTCACTTGGTGATTAGATACTGAGTCTTAATAAAAATCAAGGCACAGTCTAATGTGTGAGAAATGTGGGCTATACTTTTTAATCTGGTTATCTTTCTGCTTTTGAAATTACCTCTCTAAAATGCCAAAATATATTTTTAAATACTGTGTAAATGTAATGCCAAAATGGATATTCCTTCATCTCTCTGTGTCCCAGACATGTGAGGGTGCTACTGGAGCAACACAGATATCTCTTTAAAGGACACAGCATTTTTATTATTAGCTTTTTTAAACTAATTAACATTCCAGAGAAGAGATTTCTCTGTTTTCTACTTACTTGTGTTAAAGCAGATGAGAGATGTTTTGTTACTGCACCACAGCAATAGCACCAAATCCAAGAACAATCCAAATTTTTGTGACCTGTCTATTGATTTATTTAAAAAAAAAATACTGCAAAGGATTCTGTTTTGTTTAAATCTTAGAAGATTCTAATACCAAATTCTGGTCATCCCCATCAGGTGTGAAAACCATCATGGCTTAAAGGACTGCACACTGTAACCACAAGAATGAACAGTAAACACAGAGCAAATAACTAACTCCTGGAGTAAACCAAGCAGTGAATATTTGCATGTACTGAACACAATCAGAGATGCCATCAACATGATAGAAAAAAATGGGGTTTGTAGTTCTTTGTACACATCATTCCCATGGTCTCAGTGATTCCTTTGGCCTCAAATTCCTCATTCACTGGAAACAGAATTGAAAGGACAAGCTTGCCCTTGGAATTTGCCACCTAATCCAAACCCTTTAAAATGGATTTTGGTTCCTGCAGTGCAGCAACAGCTTTGAGCCTGCTCATTCATTTTCTACCCTTGGTGTTTGTAACTGATAGGCCACACAACCCTAACTCTGAGGACCAAGAGTCTAGCTTTAGACTCTGGTGCAAGAGTCCATGGTGCTCCTCAGACGTTTACCAAGCACACGTGCCAGGAGTTGCCTCCTTTCCATGTATGTAGGACTCCTGATGTGAAAGAAAGAGTGGGAGGTTGTGTGGTGATGGTTGAGGGGGTGGGAGATCATAGCACTGTGGAATGGTTAGGGTTGGAAGGGACCTTAAAGATCATCAAGTCCCAACCCCCAGAGATGCACAGATGGTTTCCACTCATGGAATCAGAAAAGTGGAAAGTTCACTGTCAACCCCAAAATTATGTCTCAGCATATCAGGTGTAACTGCCCTGTTTGGACAGCTCTTCTGCCTGTCTGTGCTACAGCCCAGGGGCTGTTGCCTCTCTTACTGCAGCCTGTTATCCTCAGAAAGGAAGAAACTACTGCAGGAAGTTTATTTTTATTGTACAGAATAAAAAGCTCAGATCTTGTGCATGACCCTAAATTGACCTAGAGATTAGAAAGTTCAGCGTCCTGTGTCATTCTTAGTGTCTCTGAGCATCTCTTTAATTAGTAAACAGGTAGGGGGATTAGTTAGTTTTAAATAGAGAAGGATTTATTTCCAAGTAGGACATTGATTTGTTGGTGTGTTTGGGGGATTTTTTTTCCTTCACAAAATGAAGATTTTGTTAGGAACTGATACTGGTGGATTCATAGTTAAAAATATATGTGTGACTTCAAAAGTGTATTTAGTTGTCATGCCAGTGGCTGGTATCAAACTCACACACCGTGGAAAGGCTGATGACACGTTAGACATTGGGCATGATCAGCTGAGAGAAATGACTGATGCCATCTCAGAGCTGTCAGCTCTGTTATCTTTGAGGTCTTTTATCTTCTGAAATAAAGTGGAAACACTGGATAATGTGAGGAGGGAAATACAGGAGTGGAAGGGAGAGCCAAGATTAAAAAAAAATGAGATCAAACCACTCAACTTCAATCTTTAAAAATAATCCAGACTATTTACAAGCACCTGGAGGGTTGCAAAGAAATCACTACCAGGCAACATGGATTTGCCAAAAACCAGCTAATTTCTTTTTGACAGATTAACAGGCCTTGTTGTGAGTTACAAACCCACAAGAGTCATTCATCTTGAATGTAGTAAGAGATGCCTGTCTCCTTTGACATCTTCATAAATAAGCCAGGGATACATGGGCTAGATGAGACTATTAGAAGGTAAATGTAACATTCATTGATTAACTGTGCTCAGAGGGATCTTATTGGTGATTTACTGTCCAAAAGTAATCTAAGAGGGTCATTTTTAGGACTACAAGAAAGACATAAATAATGGAATAAAGAGTATGCTAGTTAAGGGTAGAGGCATGTTAGAGGACAGGACAAGGATTTGAAACATTCTTGGAAAACTAGAAGAAAAAAATTGATGAAAAAACAGGGGCAAGAACAATCTGACCCTCCAGCAGTGGTAGGACACTGTGCAAGTTCTTTTTGGAGACCAGTAAGTTTTGTGGGAAAGGATGTGGAGTTTCTAGCTGGGCTGACTGTAAGTCAATGGAGCAAGCAACAGGTACAACCAAAGTGATTCCTGTGACACAAAGTTCTTTTCTTCTGTACCTGCTTTGGTGAGGTATCAGGAGAAGCTGAGCATCCAGCTGGAGGCAACACACCACAGAGTGTGTGTGGGAGAGCAGAGAGAATAAGCAGTGGGCAGACTGTGTGCAAAGAGGGAAAGAACTGGAGTAGTTTAACCAAGGGAAGCAAAAAAGCTACAAAAGAGAGAATGAGGAAACCCAAAGGGGAGTTTTCAACGTGCAAAAGACAGTTGCATAACACAAGGAGCAACAGAAGGAAGTAGGTGGCCTCTTGAGGGGGCCCCTAGTTATTTGCTATGATTCTGGAAAAGCATCTCTGCAGGAGACCTTTGCTCTTTGCAGTTTCTTTTGAGTGGCTGTAGAATGACATGGGTTTGGTTTTAATAGCATGTGCTTGTACACTGGCTTTCTGGCATGGTATTTTAACAGTTCTGGAAAATTAGTTCTTGGATTAAGGACCAGTTTGCAAGATGCAGCTATCTTCATGAAAGAGTAAGGGGTATTTCCAAACCATCTCCCATTAACCTGGCAGGGTGGTACAGCTTCATTTTATAATGCTTGAAGAAGAGTGAAATACATCACTATCTTATTCTCTGTTCTCAATGGAGATCTGCTGCAAACCCATTGAATCCCCACTGAATCATGCTCAGTTACAAAAAATGCATTGCTTTATACATGAATATTATTTGCACATTATAGTGCTTCTGGTTTACAGAGCAGCTGGTATAAAAGGATGCTTCATTTTCTCAACATGAAAGCTTTTGGGCTGGGTTGGTTTTTTTCCTTCAATGTTGGTCTGGTCAGTGAAGCAGGAACAGGGTAGCTGACAGGTTGCTGATGATATGTAGCATGGGAAACATCTCCAGGAGTCTGTAATTTAAATAAATAAGTGTTCGCCCTTGTGCTACATCAGCTGAATTTCTTTTTTTGGCCTGAGAATAATGTGTCTCTGGAGACTTGCCCAACCTTTCAGCCAGAAACTGAGGATCTATGTTAGTGACTTAATTGATATTTGTTATAAAGCAATTAAAAAAAAAAAATCTATGTCTGATTAGAGCCAAACATTTATAGATACTCTTATGAGCAATAACAAGCTCAATGTCAGCTCTCATACCAATATGGATGCTCCAGTTACTTGACAATTCCATTACTAGAGGAAAACTAATCAATTTATATCTACTTTCTAATACAATGTTACTGCAACCCCATCTTTTACAGAGATTTGGAAAGACATTATGTCAAGCCTCTGATAAAGACTGGTAGCAAGTGGTGAAAACAGACTTTAAATGTTCTAAGAGGATCTTCTAACGTAAAGAATTGTCTAACTGGGCATTTCAGTGATTGACAGTTTTTCTGCCATCACATGCAGCGTTCACAGGGCTATAGCAAGGGCTGTGCCTATGACTTTTAGTCTGGGTGGTTGTCTGAGGATGGAGCCTCATGGCCATGCTTTACCCCATGTCACTGCTGCTGCTGCCACCATCGCTGATTCTGTGGAGGGTCTGAGTCCCTGGAGCAGTAGGGTGAGATCAAGTAAGTGCTGGGTGACAGAGCTGGAAAGGGTACAGAGCTTTGTACCACGTGAAATGGTACATGCAATGCCTGTGGTTTTATAAGAAGCTGGGAGGCAAGCTTTAGCTCCCTAGCTGGTGTACAATTACAGTTCCTTCCTCTGTGCATCATGTCCAACTGGTTATACTGTTTTCTTAGCATTTGCAGACTGAAAGTCCCCATGGTCCAAAGATGTAACGCTGCATCGTTTCCCTCAACACTTGTTGCACTGCTTTTGTCACATATTCTTGGAAAGTCCTGGATCATAAATATTTTTCAGACTCCAGGAAGTCAGGGCAAAAGCAGTATAACCCAGTCTGCCAAGAAAGGATCTTTATGAGCCAACACCAACACGTGTTTCAACTCCTCTGGCAGGAAAGCCTTTCTAAGGCATCATTTTCTGTCTAGCTTGACTAGAGTTGCTTTTTAAGCTGTCAAGTGTAGCACCTTGGTAGAAAAAACTGAATTCTGCTTGCCCAGTGGCTCAGACTCACTGGGTTGGTCCTGTATTTAGCTGCCCGGCACTTAATTCAGCGATGGCGAGTCAGTCAGCGCAGCATGGCGTCAGGGTGGGGCTGCACAGACCAGGCCTGACACCAAGGTCGGGCTCCTTCTGCCCCTCTGCTCGCTGTCAGGCTGCCTGACACCGCCTGGCTCCTGCTCACCTGCTGTAAGGAGCCTCTGTAGGACAGCTGCGCGTTAGTGAAGCGCAGAGAAGGCAGAGCTGGGGCTGGAGAGGGACAGAGGAGAGCTGAAACACAGCGTGGTCTCGGCTGCTCAGCGTTACCTTCGGTGGCACAACTGAACCTAAGTGCTTATTACACAGCAGGTACTCAGAACTGCTCTGGATCTCAGGCTGTTTCCGTGTTTCTGGCTGAAATGGGAAGTTGAGAACAATTTATTCTGTTACCAGCTTCAGTTGGACATTTCAAAATGCAAATCCATGAATATCTACCAAGTAAAACACCACAGTTTTTAATATACCAAAGTATTTGTGTGCCAGAATCAGAGAAATGGAGTTAATGACCAGCAGATCGTTCCCTTCCTTCCTTTAGTCCCCATAGTCCTTGTTGTAAGGAGTGCAGAAAGTTCAGTCTAGCCCCTCTAATGATTCACCTGTTGGATTTCTCCTGCCTTCCTTTTGCAGATGGCTGTCATTATTTCCTTTTTATTGTTTTTTTAAAAACAGAGTGGTATATCATTGGTATGAGGAGCATTAGCAACCATTTAGTTTTCAGCACATGCTTTGCCTGGTTTCATTCTCTGTTAGCATTTCACTAAACAAGTGTGATCGTTCCACGTCCCATTAAGTTAAGCTGCTTACTAACAAAGATCCCCAAAAGCCCCTAACCTGAGGACTGCTGTAATTTTATCAAGACCTAAGAATTTGCAGGAGCTTGTATTTAAAGACTTGTAGTACAACGAGCACTGTGATTGTCTGCATAGAAAAAAAATCATAATTCCCCAAAGCAGTTGAGTAAATGTTTGTGGAAGTAATTGCATTTGCAGTTGCTTGGTTTGTGTGTGCCTGTAGGTACCGTAGGAGAGTTAACCCTGCTGGAAATGGTGGCCTCTGTGATGGTTTTAAGCTCTCATGAGGCACTTCAACACAAACTTTCATGAAGTAGAGTGATAGAGTTCTAAATCATGTTTTATTTACCGACTTGGTGTTCAGGGCTTTGCTGAAACACTCTCTAGGACTCTTAAACCAGTTTCAAGCAATAATGCAAGCTTAAACTTGGCTTTATTTTAAATAGAAGTATATAGGTTTGCTTTGACAGTTGGACAGAAGTTTGTGCTGGGTATTATTTTATCTGAGACATTTTGACCATCCATATAACACCCAATTTCTTCCTTCTGAGCTAATGCTTGGCACTAGAATATAATCAGTCCAATACACCCTCTCTGTCTGTTGTCAACATGGTTATATATAAATCCTCATCATTACATTTTGATCTGATTTTGTTAGAGAGACTGACACAGTTAGGAAGGAAAAAGTTTGTGGGAATGTGATTCCTCTTCTCTTTAGAAAAGTAATTTTAAAAGAGAAGTTAGATTATTTCCCACTTTCTGCTATTAGTGGATCTCCTGGGTACAGTTACCTTGGAAACATTGTATTCTAAAGGAATAAGAATATATGGAACATTTTCTTGCACCCATTGATAATGTCTGGAAAAATGATGCTGCTGATAGCAGTGGAAAAAACATTCAATTTAGCTGAAGCAGAAGCCTGACCTCTAATGTGAAGCTGGAAAAAGGGAGAGAAAGCTGGATTTGGGATGTCTAGTAGTTGGGAAGGTTTGATGCTTTCCAACCTCTCCTTTATAAGACCAACTGGTGGTTTAGCAGAGAGGACTGTGTTTATCAAGTGTATACAGATCCTCTAAATTAGAGGACAGTTTAAATATAATACTGATATTCAAATATAATTACATAGTTAAATTGCAAAGAAATATGATGCAATATGAAGCTCTAAACTCAGTGCCTGATTGTTATTTACAGATATCATGGTGATAACAAAGCTGGAGCAAACACTGCAAATTCAGCCTTCCTGAATTATTAAAATCATGGAAGCATTATGGCTGTTAATTACAGTCCCTTTGTATTTCTGAGAGCTGACATTGGCATCTGCAGCATTTTGCATGAACCCCCGTGGGGAGAGTGGTGTGATGGTGAAGGGGAGCTGTGGACAGGCCTCCCTGCAGCCTTCCTTGAGCAAGCAGGATGGGATTATCTTGAGCTCTGAAACGACACGTGACTCTACACTGTAGTTTGGATCTGTATCCTGACCTGTATCTGCTTTGTATCTGCTCCCTGACCACTGTAGTCCTCATTCAGAATGCTGGGGCTTTGAAGTCTGTCTGTATGCTGTGAGAGCCACGGATGAGTTGTGTCTGTTGGAATGGGGGTTCTGCAGATGGGACTGACCTGAAGGCAGGATCGTGTGATCCACTGCAATCCCAGCTGCAGTGCCTGCAAGAGAACTTGTTAAGAAGCACGATAATCCCACCCCTGTGGGGCTTTTGAGTGCTGTTTCTCCCTTACCTCCATTTCAGGAGGTAGTACAGGCTCTGGTTTTGCAGTTTCATTTACCAAGAGATTCCATTTTATGGTGCATCACACACTTCTCACACTTTGTAAGAAGCAGGAACAGGTAAACTTTGCTTGCTGCAGTCATCTGACTGCCAGGCTTGTTCCTTGTGAGTGGTGGTCTGTTAACGCTGGTAGCAGAACAGCCAGTGGTGCAGGAGAGGATCATAGACTCACAGACTGGTCTGGGTTGGAAGGGACCCCAAGGATCACAGAGCTCCAACCCCCTGCCACAGGCAGGGACACCAACCTCCAGGCCTGGAGCTACACAAGGTTGCCCAGGGCCCCAGCCAACCTGGCCTTCAACACCCCCAGGGACGGGGCACCCACCCCCTCTCTGGGCAGCCCCTTCCAGCCCCTCACCACTCTCTCTGCAAAGAACTTCCCCCTAAGATCTAATTTAACCCTTCCTTCCTTCAGCTTCACTCCATCCCCCTTGTCCTGCCAGTCTCTGCCCTTTGAACAAGCTGATTCCCCTCCTGTGTCTCTGCTCCCTTCAGGGACTGGCAGGCTGCAATGAGGTCCCCCCACAGCCTTCTCTTCTCCAGGCTGACCCAGCCCAGTTCCTTCAGCCTCTCTCCGGAGGGGAGCTGCTCCAGCCCTCTGATCACCTTCCTGGCCTTCATCAGACTTTTTCCCAGAATAAAAGGATCTGAAAAAGTGACAAGTAACACTGGGGGGAAAAAAGCAGCCAAGAAGACAAAAAAATTGTTTAAAGTTGCATTAGAAGCTACAGGAAATACTATGGAGATTGAAGTGGGAGAACTCTTAAAGAGCTAATTAAGATTTTAATCCATTATTGAGAAGGGGAAGAACAATGTTAGCATGCTTTTGTTTGGGTTTTTTTCCCCATAGATATTTTTCTGGGTACCTTTCCCAAGGGAAAGATACTTGCTCCCCATAGATAGTGGACACGAGACGGCTTGATCTTATTTATTCCAGGGTGCTGGAGCCTCATCTTTGGCCAGTTCTGTTAGCTTTAGGGAGGTGACAAGCCCACTAGGGATTTAAGATTGCAGTCACAGCGGTGTCAGGTGGAACATCAGTCATGTACTTGCTGGAAGAGCATAAATCAAGCAGCTTTTTTGGTATCACACCTTCAGCTCTGCCCCCTTGGAGACTGAAGTTGCTATGCTTATGTCCAGAGCTGCAGTGAGGCTGGGTGTGTGGCTAGGGCAGGTCAGTATGGTGTGCCGGCAGCCGATAGAGCCAGGCAGCCTGATGAATGTCAGCATGGCATATGCAGGGGTAAGTGCCTGAAGATGGCTCCTGAAGCATTGCCTCATGCTCTGAGGAAAGGGAACTGGTCTTCCTCAATCTAACAAGACTTGAAGAAGCAGAATGGAAGGCTGATGCGTGTCAAGCCAGCAGTGAAGGGAAGTATTTGCGTTGTTATCAGCCTAGTCAGAGATTTGGAGTCATTATCAAGGTTGGTTGATAAGGAAAGGGACAAATGAAACAAAACCAAAGATGAGATCTTGATTAAAAAGTAAAAATACACTTTCCTGTACAGCTTTCCTTTGAAAAGAATGCTAGAATTTCCTCTGGAATGTGATGCATTACTCTATCAACAGATCTTGTCTCTCTGAATTCATAATTATACCTGGGTATGGTAGGGACTACAACTCAAGGTTGAATTTTATATGTAAGAATCTTTAGTGAGGCAATAATGATAAATCAAAGGCGAAATGCTATGTATCAGTGGCAAAAGAACATTTGGTAAGGTCCAGCTCTCCAACAGACTGAGCTCAAAGACATGGGCCTGCGGGTTCCTCATGCCTATGCATCTTTAATCAGTTCAGTTTAACAGACCTTGGTGTGTTGTCCCATTTATTTCCTAAAGGTTGTCTTCTGCCATGAAACTTTTATGCTTTTATTGACCTGTTAATTGATTTAGCCAAGAGTCAAGCAGATACTTGAGCTCTCAGTGCTAGCAGCACTTGGCATTCAGTTCACATGAGATACCTTCAAATGCTGCGTAAGTAATGTTTTCCATCATGCACATCCTCATTGTGCAGTAGGACTGGTGGCTTTGTGTGGATCCTTGCTAATTCACTGCTGGATAATACACACGTTGCTCATTAGTCTGTTACCTAGCCTTTTATCAATCACCCTCTTGAGCACCCATCACTTCCACTGCAACAACGGAGTTTTGTATTTCCCAGGCCAGCTGAGTGGTGCATCAATTGCAGTCACAGTTCTTTATTGTGCTCCAGCCTCTTCCCTCTGTGAAAGCTGGTTGCTGACAGCTGAAGTGTTCAGGTATCACAACAACACAGGGTCTGTGGTTTGGCTGCTGCAAAACAGGGGCTGTTGTAGGCACTGGAAGAGGTAAGAACTAGCTGACTTTCCAAGCGTGGGGTGGGTGTGCAGGACTGGCACGTGGTCAGGCCCCACCTGCAGTGTTGTGTCCAGTGCTGGGCTCCCTGGGATAAAACAGACAGGGGTCTCCTGGAGAGAGTCCAGAGGAGGCTATGGAGATGATGAAGGGCCTGGAGCATCTCCCCTGTGAGGAAAGGCTGAGGGAGCTGGGGCTGTTCAGCCTGGAGAGAAGAAGCCTGAGAGGGGATCTGATCAATAGTTATCAATAGCTGAAGGGTGGGACACAGGGGGACATGGGCAGCCTCTTCTCAGGGTCTGTGAGGACAGGACAAGGGGCGATGGCCTCAAGTTGGAGCACAGGGAGTTCCCCACCAACATGGGGAAGAACTTCTTCCCAGTGAGGGTGAGGGAGCCCTGGGCCAGGCTGCCCAGGGGGTGTGGAGTCTCCTTCTCTGGAGAGATTCCAGCCCCGTCTGGACACCGCCCTGTGTGCCCTGTCCTAGGGACCCTGCTTTGGCAGGGGGTTGGACCCCATGGGCTCTGGAGCTCCCTTCCAACCCCTACAGCTCTGTGATTCTGTGGGAAGCAAACCCACCCCCTTCCCACACACACTTAGACACATGGGACATCCTTCTCATCTGTGAATAGTTTCTGCTGGGAAGGAGGAAAACTGGGGTCTGAGAGACTTTTGTGGCTTAACCCGGGCTGGCAGGTGAGCACTGTGCAGCTGGTCACTCACCCATCCATTCTGCAAGGGGATGGGGGTTAAGATGGAAACAAACTCATGGGTTGAGGTAAAGATGGTTTTGTTAGGTAACAAAGGGAGAAGGAGAAGATGATGATGGTGTAGAAGAATCATCCAACCCAGGTGATGCACAAATGCAGTTGCTCACATATGCAAAAGGGAAAAAAACCCCCAACAGTCTGTTTCTGAGCAGCGATCCCACCTCCTGGCTTACTTCCCTGGTTACATCCAGAGCATGATGTTCTATGGTGGGGAATATCCCTTTGGCCAGTCTGTGCCAGCTGTCCTGGCTCTGCTCTCCCAGCTTCTTCTACACCCGGCAGGCTGTGGGGAGGTGAAAAGTCCTTGACTTAGTGTAGGCACTACAACTACCTAGCAACAACTAAACCATCAGTGTGTTATCACTATTCAATTCAAAGCACAGCAGTACCCCAGCTGCTGGGAAGAAAATGATCTCAGCTGGAACCAGGACAGATATTTATACCCTCAACCACTCTGAAGGGCCACCCTGACCGGCGCCAGTCAGGACTGCTCTGTCATCTCAGAGATCAGCAGATTGCATCATGTCCTCCTTAAGAGGTCTGCTGGCTGCTCTCCTTCCTGGCACCAGTGGTTGTACAGAGAGGTGAGCAAGAAAATTTTATAGCAGCAAAGAGTTATTTTGAACTGGGAAACGTTCAGCTCCAGCGCTCAGCATGTGTGTAATTACACAGCTAATGCCACAGAATACACAGTACCTTTAGCAGGCAGGTACAAAGAAATGACAGAGGAGTAGTAGCATCGTGCTACTTTAGTGCATCATCTTTCCTGGTTAGGACCATGATGTAAAGAATTCTACAGGTCATAAGCCAAAGCACAGGAATTTTTTTGGAGGTGGGGAGAAGGGTAGCTTTATTTTATTTTTTTTTAATCTGCTTTACTTTAGCATTCTGGAAACTTCCTTTCCATTTCAGGCAGCTTATTCAGATACAGTCACGGGGGTGGCAGAGGATGAAAATGTCTAGTTGTGGTATTGTTGGGGAATTTCAACTTTAACTTTAATGATACTACTTGTGCCTGTATTGAGAGGAGGAGTATCCATGGAAACAGTGCAGTAATGCATAAGCTGTAGAGCTGTGTCAAGTCTTTCCACCACAAATATGTTTCAGCCAGAAAATCAAGACGACACTCCTGATGTCTGCTGGCTAAGGAGTGCCACTCTTGAGTCAGGGACTTGAGCCATGCCAGTGTATAGAGAACTATTCAGGATTTTGTGACTTAATGAACTGAGAAACCACAAAACCCCCATGTCTGCAAGTAGATAACATATAACAACAACAAAAAAAGAAGCCTGACAATTCATTTTCCTGTGAACTAAGTAAAAAGTTGTAGTAAAGCTGCTTTTATGAATATTTTTTTAAAAAATTATCAGGTAGCAGCAAAATAAATGGGAAGAGGAATGTTTTGCTGGTACCTGCCCAGAGCAGAGTCTGTGTTCCTATTGGAATCCAGCTAACTAAGCATGAATCAACCCAAGTAAGGTAAGGGGATAAGCATGGCAAGCTAAGCGTTCTAGAGCTGGCTTTCTAGGACAGAGAGTTTTGTAGAGGGTTTTTTACATGCCTGTGAAGTCGAGTTTAACTTCAAATAACCTTGTTGCTCAAATCAGTGCAAACCATTTCAATTCCATTATATTATTGTAAAATAGAAATCAAGGGACTGTTTTTCTAGATGCTCTTTTTTTAAAGACCAGTCAGCGTAGACCATTCCTTCAGGAAGCCTGTTCCTCCTCCCTGTTTCTGTTACAAATGAATCCTTGGTGGTGTGGTTATCCTGACCAGCAGCCCGCTGTGCTGTGAGGAGTCAGCCATCCCCAGAGCAGTGGGGGGAGTGGGGGGTGTGCAGCCCAGCTCGGTGCAGTGTGTCCCCAGACCTGTGCTGTTCAGTGCACATCCCTTGGCTGTGGGTTAAGCATGGTCTGAAGGCAGCTCCCACCCTGCACCACTGATGGTTAACTTGCTGGTCTTGGCCTTTGTCTAGAAGTGCAGCAACATGTTATTATGTGAAATGCTTCTTGTTTTGGCACTGGGAATGACAATTGGAGTGTTTTCCTTTTGGGAAAATCCATGGGGAGCTCCAAAGACCAAAAGGAGCCTTACGTCGGGTGGGATCTGCGCAGCATGCCTTGCCCTGCTTGGGTGGCTGTTCAGTGCTACCCAGCTGGGGGGTTCCATCCTGTGAATGGATGCAGGATTGGCTATGCTCTCCTCATTTTCTTTAGAGATTAAGCTCCTCTAAATGGCATTTTATGGGATACTTTACTACAGGATCTGAGTGCCTTTCTTAATGGATCATAATGAACCAGCATCTCCTGGTGCAAAACATGTATGTAAGCTAAGTAATCAAATAAATCAGCTTCTTAAAATGCCAGAGGGATTATATGCAGCTCACAGTGAGAGCTGAGGCATTGCTCTAGGAGCTTTGCCTTTTTCCTCTGAGTTTGGATGTTCAAATACTG
The DNA here is from genome assembly GCA_027925045.1 of Hypotaenidia okinawae. Lineage (NCBI taxonomy): Eukaryota > Metazoa > Chordata > Aves > Gruiformes > Rallidae > Hypotaenidia > Hypotaenidia okinawae. The sequence continues at coordinate 34,672,581 of BSDF01000004.1, forward strand.
GTGTGCTGTACTGCATCTGACACTTTATTCTGACATTTCTGGTTTCCTAGTAAATAACTTACACAAACTCTCCCTCTGAAGAATGGCCCTGTATGCTAAACTTCATTTCCAGGTACAGAGATAAGCTGCTTCTGAGACAGACCAGGATAGGAAAGTTTTAGAGGAAATTCTGAAGGTGAGGAGCATCCTAGTCTTGAGGTCCCTGCATCAAAAACAGTTTTTCCAAATCACTTTAAATGTGGGTAAAATAAATTTTGCTGTCACAGTTCAAGGTGGCAATATCTGAAGTCGAAATAACCTTTTTAATGAGAGTCTTAAGGAGGAAGTGCAGCTGAGCTGATAATACAGTACACACTGCAGTGTTGGAAGCTACTCCTATATTGTCTTAATACAATTTTTACCAAACAGTGTTATACAGTAATGTTTTATTTCCAGTGAAATATCAGGTTGGACTTTTCAATCTTGCAACACCTTCAGTTTATTGGAGCACTGGAAGGTAGCATCTGAAAAATAGAGAGAGAAAACTACCTTGGCTGCGTGTTGTTAAGATCTTTCTAGTGATGGTAAAGTTACTTACAAAGAAAGAACCTTGTAAAGGTTCTTCCCTTGGTTAGAATATGGTTTTGACTGGAATATATTATTTGTAGTGACTTTTTAATATTTCTCAGTGCAATTGGTTTCTTCTAATCACAGAATCATAGAATTGTAGGGGTTGGAAGGGCCCTCCAGAGCCCATGGGGTCCAACCCCCTGCCAAAGCAGCTCCCCAGCTCATATTGCACAGGGCGGTGTCCAGACGGGGCTGGAATCTCTCCAGAGAAGGAGACTCCACACCCCCTGGGCAGCCTGTCCCAGGGCTCCCTCACCCTCACTGGGGAAAAGTTCTTCCCCAGATTGGTGGGGAACTTCCTCTGCTCCAACTTGCAGCCATCGCCCCTTGTCCTGTCCCCACACACACTGAGAAGGGGCTGGACAATTCCCCCTGCATCCCCTACTTAAGATAATTATAAACATTAATTAAGTCCCCCCTTAGACTTCTCTTCTCCAGGCTGAACAGCCCCAGCTCCCTCAGCCTTTCCTCACAGGGGAGATGCTCCAGGCCCTTCATCATCTCCATAGCCTCCTCTGGACTCTCTCCAGGAGATCCCTGTCTGTTTTGTCCCAGGGAGCCCAGCACTGGACACAACACTCCAGGTGGGGCCTGAGCAGGGCAGAGCAGAGGGGAGGATCCCCTCCTGTGACCTGCTGCCCACACTCCTCCTGATGCCCCCCAGGATCCCATTGTCTCTCTCAGCCCCAGGACACACTGCTGGCTCATGGCCACCCTGTCACCCACCAGGACCCCCAGGTCCTTCTCCACAGAGCTCCTCTCCAGCAGCTCATCCCCCAGCCTGTCCTGATTCCAGCAGTTCTTCCTTCCCAGGTGCCAGACTCTCCACTTGCTTTTGTTGAACCTCCTCTGGTCTCTCCCTGCCCAGCTCTCAGCCTGGCCAGGTCTCTCTGGATGGCAGCGCAGTGTCCTGTGTGTCAGCCACTCCTCCCAGCTCTGGATCATTGGCACTTGCTGAGGGTGGATGCTGTTCCCTCATCCAGGTCTCAGTGAAGATACTAAACAGGCCTGGACCCAACTCCGAGCCCTGGGGAGCAGCGCTGGTCACAGGCCTCCAGCCAGACTCTGCTCCACCAATCACAACCCTCTGGGCTCAGTCCGACAGCCAATTCTCTCCAGGGAGATGTTTTAAGGAAGGTTTAACCTAGTTACCTCTATCATTTTGTAACAGATTTAGCTTGGTAATCTTAACAGGAAATACTGTGGCTACCTGGTTTTTATTTTCATACCATTTCCACTGGTGCTCACACAAGTACATCTTCACAGCTAGCAGGTTGTAGGTCTTGGATTTCTCAGAAATTGTATATTCTGTCTTTGCTTCCCCTATGTCACTCTGTTCCACAGTATACCAGGACTTCCAGAAGCACACAGTTGCTCTTACAGGATATTAATCCTAACCTTAATTAGGTTCTGACAGCATGATACTTTTGGACATTACTCATATGGCTTGAACTAATGAGAGTATGGCTGAGCCAGTTGGTTATTAGCTTGGATGCAAGGATGCAATTATGCCTGTTTATGTTGTAATGCAAATATATAGTGCTCTTTGCAGACTCTAATTAATCTAATTTTACTGTTGTACTATGAAAGCATCCACTGCCTGTTGTTCATTTCCATACATCTTGCTTTCCCCTAGTATCACTGAAGTCCCAACAGGCAAATTCTATGGCATGTCTTGGATAATTTAAATTTGGGAGAGCCCATTTTCAAGTTGTGCACAAAATTTGTCTTTTATATTGTCTTCCTTTTCCTAATTGAGACCTTACATACCCATCAGTGTTTTGCTTTTCCCTGTATGTTTTTCTAATCATTCATTAATGCCTTTCAAGCCAGAGCCTCCCACTTGCCCCATTTCCCTGAGTTACATTGTGCTGTTTAATTCCCACCATAGATGTATGTGGTTATTTTAAACTGGAGAGGCCTTTGTACAAAGCTTCTTGCATGGCTGTGGCGTGCATGTAGCTCTAGTCTGGGTGACCCACCTCACCACTGAAAATCCCTGGCTGAGGTGAGCTTTGGAACACAAAGGCTGTACCCACAGTGCATAGTGTGTGTCGTACCAATGGTTTCCCACCCAGCATGGTTGGACAATCTTTGCCAGTCACCTGTGCTTGTGGGCAATGAGCCTGGGTCCCTTTGCTCAGTGCCTGCACTGTAACTTCCCTAGTGCTGTTCTCAAATCCTCTCTAAAACTCAGATTTTCAGCATTTCTCTAGCCAGTTTTGCAGAGTTTAGCCAGTGTAAACAAGAAGAGAATCAGTACTGAATCTGTGAGAATCAGTGGCTGAGGGAGCTGGGATTGTTTAGTCCAGAGATAAGGAGACTGAGGGGAGACCTCATCGCTCCACTACTACCTAAAAGGTGGTTATAGTGAGGTGGGGGTCGGTCCCCTCTCCCTGGTAGCCAGTGACAGGACAGGAGAAATGGTCTGAAGATGCATCAGGGGAAGTTTAGATTGGATATTAGGAAAAAATTCTTTACTGAAAGGGTTGTTAGATATTGGAACAGGCTGCCCAGGGAGCTGGTTGAGTCACCATCCCTGGAGGTGTTTAAAAAAAGGGTACTTGGTGACATGGTCTGGTGTTGGTGCTAGTAGGTCTGGATAGATGGTTGGGCTCGATGCTCCTAGAGGTCTTTTCCAACTGAAACCATTCTATGATATTGCAGTTCCTGGCACTTTGATCCAGACAGCTTGCTTTCCAACTTTATTCAGGCTAAAAACTGACCTGAAATTGTGATCTGTCTTTCTCTCCCTCTGACCCAGTGTCTTTTTTTAAAGGAATTCAGAGGGAAATAGAAAGGCTAGAAATAGATGAGTAATTACTCAAAGCATATCTGCGCCCTGCTAGATGCAGTAGATTAACTCCAGCAGCAATCTGAGTGAATGGTAATTCAAGTGCTGTGAAAAACAAAGCCATGCTGAACAAACAAGTATAATGAGTAATGCTCAGGCCATCAGCCTGAAAAAAATTAGGGTCCTCTGTAGTCATGTAGAATCCATTCATTAAAATGAATCAGTCAGAGTTACGGGCTTTGCTGCTAAGGAAAATATAAAGAACAAATCAGTGTCATTTATCAGTTGTAAACAGCTACATTTGTACCACTGGCAATAAACCCCACAAGCTTCATTTTCCCATTCTCAGATATAGAACTTATTTAGTGATTCTTCACCCACAATCCTTCAACAATAACTGATAGACCAGCTCATCAATATCTAGTTAAAAGCTTTAATTTGGTTTGCTGGTTTGTTGTAACTCTGCAGACTTCTCTCTGCCCTACACCAACTCATATTTATCTTCCATTTCTGCTGCTATGATTAGGACTGAGGTTCTTACACAACCTTTGCCAACCAAAAGGGTTTCATGTCTTAATACACTGGAGGTTGTGGAGAGATGGGTGTTGGTCTCTTTGCCCAAGTGACAGGTGACAGGACAAGGGGCAATGGGCTCAAGCTGGGCCAGGGCAGGGTCAGCTCAGCTGGGAGGGCAAAGTTCTTCCCTGGCAGAGTTGTGGGGCTGTGGCCCAGGCTGCCCAGGGAGGGGGCTGAGTCCCCAGCCCTGGGTGTGTTTAACAGAGGGTAGATGAGGTGCTCAGGGGTCTGGGTCAGCACAGGACAGGGATGGTTGGACTCGATGGTCTCAAAGGTCTTTTCTGACCTTGTGATTCTGTGATTCTCTGAGTCTGGGTTACAGAAATTAAACCCTAAACATCAAGTATATAGTTAAAATATTGCAGAAGGATGAATATATCAGCCCGTTCACACTGTTGAAGCTATGGAAATAGCATTCTAGAGAAGCATTTGGTTTCAGTCTAGGTTCAGGGATAGCTAATTCTTTTGTCTTAGAAACTTGAGGTTGTTTTTCAACAGAAAAACAGTCTCTGTTTTTCAACAGGAATGGGAAAAGAGCAGAAATTTGCATTCACAGGAAGCACACCCCTCAAGTTTCACAAGTGTTTTTCTCTAATGCATTATGTTCACGACTGCTGGAGCTGCTCGTATCCCCTGTGCTTTCCCCTCAGTTTATTCTCACTGAATCGTTGCCTTGTCCATTGAACAATATTTTTGGGAGATGCTGCAAGGATGAGCACTAGCAACCCCTCAGGAAAGCCAGCATTTGACATCTAAAGAATCTCTGCTTACCACCTGGTTTTATTAGAAGGAAGGAAGAAATCCCATCAGTCCCATTTCCACTTGCAAGCACTTACTGGGGTAAGAAAAACAGGTGGCACACACTGGGGCTCTGCAAAGCCATAACTTTGGTAATTTTCACAGAATCACAAGGTTGGAAAACACCTTTAAGATCATCAAGTCCAACCATTCCCATCCTAAGCTAAACCAGATCCCTGAGCACCTCATCTACCCTTTTTTTAAGCACATCCAGGGACAGTCACTCAACCACATCCCTATTTTATCCTGAGAGAGAGGAACTTTCTTTTGTTATATATGGCAAAAGGTTCTTCCCCCTCTGCTCTGCCCTGCTCAGGCCCCACCTGCAGTGTTGTGTCCAGTGCTGGGCTCCCTGGGATAAAAAGGACAGGGATCTCCTGGAGAGAGTCCAGAGGAGGCTGAGGAGATGATGAAGGGCCTGGAGCATCTCCCCTGTGAGGAAAGGCTGAGGGAGCTGGGGCTGTTCAGCCTGGAGAGAAGAAAACTAAGGGGGGACCTTATGAATGTTGATCAATATCTGAAGGATGGGATGCAGGGGGACATGGGCAGCCCCTTTTCAGTGTCTGTGGGGACAGGACAAGGGGCAATGGCTGCAAGTTGGAGCACAGGGAGTTCCCTCCCAATCTGGGGAAGAACCTTTCCCCAGTGAGGGTGAGGGAGCCCTGGGACAGGCTGCCCAGGGGTGTGGAGTCTCCTTCTCTGGAGAGATTCCTGTCCTGTCTGGAATCTCTCCAGAGAAGAGATTTCTTTTGTTACTAAATCTTAAAAGCAAACAGAAAAGCCAAGGCATCAGGAGTTTCCCACCCAGTTAGTGTGTGGGGTCCAAGTCAGCTTTGTGAACTGTTGATTCTCATCTACCTATGATCCCCTCCACTGGCTATAACCCTTCCTATACATTACCACAGGTTTCAAATCAGCAGCAAGGGCATCTTGTGCCCAGTGTCAGACAAGTTGAATTACCATCACTGGAGGAATAAAGTCATTTAATCCTTTGTAGTGTGAGGATAAGTGATGACCACACCATTAAGAGGGAAATAGAAGCTTTTGGATGTACACGTTAAAATTATGGCTTCTGCTTGGTGCAGCAGGATGCTTGTGGAGTCCTGGGGTGGGGTGGGGTGTGGATGGCTGGAGAAGGACCTGGATTCATATTTCTTTTACAGTTCCTTCTCAAAAGGCAGGATGCACAGATAGCATTAACTGATGCAGTTGTACTGGTGAGAGATGTATCATAGAGTCAGACTGAGTTGGAAGGAACCCATGAGGGTCATCAAGTCCTGTTCAACACAGCTGAGAGTCTTGACATGTTTTGTCTATAATTATTATCTACATGTTACATAGCAGCACATAATAAATAGTGATTGCAGGCTGTAGAATCATAGACTGGTCTGGATTGGAAGGGACCCCACGGGTCACAGAGCTCCAACCCCCTGCCACAGGCAGGGACACCAACCTCCAGGCCTGGAGCTACACAAGGTTGCCCAGGGCCCCAGCCAACCTGGCCTTGAACACCCCCAGGGATGGGGCTGTAGTACAGTAGAAATCTGCGTTTTCTGTGGAACTGTGTCTGTGTAGGTACCAGGCATTTTATAAAGCCATGTTTGATGGCTCGTTTTTATTAGCCTCTAGGCAAGCTAACCACAGCAGAAGGGATGGTACTCCAGCCCCATCGCTCCATTACAGTAGTTGTGTTGTGCTGGTCTGAGGAGTAATTAACTCAGATTGAGAATCCCATCAGCACTGTGTCTATTCTGATGCTGACAGGGACTTTAAAAGAGCTTTTAGCACAGTTTGGTCAAGTTGAGTCTCAAGAATAAACTTGCTCCTTGCACATCCCCCTATCCTAAAAACACTTTAAAATTCAGTCCTCTCCAAGCTCTTGGGGGGAGGGGGTGTGTGTTTGTTTTGGCTTCATGTTATTTGATTTCTAGCAGAATGTTGTAAAGTTTATGTAATTTGGGGCCTGGCAGTTAATGTTCCCCTGCAGGCAGACTCCGTAGGAATTAGAAAGAAATTCAATTACTGAACTACTGATAACTTATCTCAACAGAATGCAAATGGATGGAGATGGCTAAACGTTGACTTGCTTATAAATGTACCATTTCACTGGAAAACGTGCTCTTTGAGACAAGCACCACCACAAAGAGCTGGGTTGGGTTGTGTACTTCTGGGCTTTTATGCATTTCATATAACGCTGGTTACAAAGCTGGCTGTGGTGGGCTTCATTAAAAATAAATTAGAATGAAAACCATTAAAATAGTCCTACAAAAATGCCAAAGAATTTATCGTGGTTCCAAAAGAAATACAGTGGAAATGTTTCCTCTTTAAAAAAATCCAAATGGCCCTTTTGAGTAAAAGGGTTACACCACTGTGATGGGTAGATTTGTTTTGCTAGGACAGTGTTTACCATGGCACTGAAATTAGGGCTTTGCTTTATGTAAAATAGGGTCATCTCTCTGTGTGATCATTAATTACTACATGTGGAACAGCGAGATAATTTAATTTTCCTGTTAAAAAAATATTCTTTCATGCAGTTTTTGAGCTGATCTTAATTGTATATCTCTACAAAAATTAGTCTGTGAATGGCATGTGTTTCTCTCCTTCACAACCAGGGGAGGCACTGTGTTTTTTAACTTCCCCAGTTAATCAATTAGCCCACGTTTCTCTATGGGCTCAGAGGACATGGAAGTGATTTATTCCCAGTGCAGGTAACAGACAGTTGTAGGCTCTTCCATGCTGCGTTTCATTAGGGGGGAAAACCCCAAACCTCTTATGTGTTTTATAGTTATCATGTAGGAAACTGGTTGTCAGGTAGTTTTGTATACCTTCAGCAATGTTAAACATCCAGAAATAACTCCCAAAATCAAGAGGGGTCAGCACTGAGAGATATTCCTGGCCTGAACCCCCCAGGTAGCCTACCAGCATCCCCAGTCACACTGGGGCTCAGGGCTTTCCAAGTCCAGGGAATGCTCCCAACAGGGACTTACCTCACTTCCAGGCACACTGGAATTCAAACTTAAAGACTAAGTTTACTGTTACTTTTGATCTCAAAACTATAGGGCTATTCATTTTTAACAAGAAAATGAAAAATAAATCTTTTTTAAAATGCTTTGTTTGTGCCTTGAAGAATCACACTATGAAGTCATCCTCCCAGCACTGCCAATTGAATCAAATTAGTGCTTTATTACAGTAATAAGTGCTAGATATACTTTTTGTAGGCTGAAGTCAAGGAGCTACTCTGTCTTCCTTATACTGAACAGTTATAAATACACTCATTGAAATCACTGGCAAATCATTTCAGTGGACCTTTAAAAGCAAATTTGTTAAGAAATATCCCTGTATAACTTTTATAAAGCTGGTCTTTCTTCAGGTCATAAACCAATTTTTTTCTCTTTGGCAGAAGTGAAGACATGAAATGGGACTTGTGGGGTTAGAGGGATGAGTTTCATAAAAGTGTTTTTATTAAATAAGGTTGAAAGAGGAATAATGAAGGATATATATCTGGTGTCACTAGTGTAGCATATTATTATTCTCATTGTTATTGGATTCTTCAGGATGTGCAAAATGTGTTTGAAAACCAGTATCCTGGGACTGGGGCTGAGTCCTGCAGTGTATAGAGCTTCACAGCCCTGTCAGAGATACACCCAGAGCGATATATTCCATCATAAGGATAGAAATATTTCAGTTAGTGTTACACTCAGGACCAGTCCTGCAGTCTGTCTGCAACTTAAACAAGCAGCAACTGTCTGAAACACAACCAAGCTGCTCTTCAGAGCTGTGCCTTGGTGAGGATGAGGGGCTCAGTGAGCAGCGGTGGGTGGGATCTGTCAGGGAACCCACCTGCTCATCCCCACCTGCTGCTCCAGCTCCCCACATCCACACAGACACAGGCAAGAGCTTGGTTTCTTCCAGTTCTAGCAGTGAGTTTGGCAAAAGGCGGCTGCATGATAGATTCACTGGAGTCTGAAGGAGAGGAGTCAGGGATGAGACTTCAAAGTGACAGCTACATGGTCATGTTATCTTTATGTGTGGCCAGGAAGGCCAACAGCATCCTGGCTTGTGTCAGACACAGCGTGGCCAGCAGGTCCAGGGAAGGGACTGCCATAAAAAAATACTGATAGAGAACTAGAGAATTCTTTTTCTAGGCAGCCCTAGAGCAAAACAGTATGTTACTGTGGTCTCTGAGATTTTTATCATTGAAATGGTTCCAACAGGAGACGGTCTGAAGTCTTAACAAACCAGTCTTCTGCCCTTTGCTCCCCCAAGCGTGGCATAGCTTTATGTGGCAACAAAGGGAAGAAAGCTCAAAAGGGATTTATGCTGCAAAAAGTTCCTTCTCTAGTTCCACTCCAAATCCAATCAGTGCCAAATGACTTCTGTTTTCCTCCAAGGTCCCTTCAGTAGTACTAATCAAGGCAGCACAAGGATCCACTGCCAAGGATGATAAAACTGTTCTATAGCCAACAAAAGGCATTCATTGATGCTGTGCCAACACAAGATGTGCTTCTAATTATTGAAGTTCTTAAATGCTATGCTGAAGAAATTGTTTCAAATAAATGTACCTGAAAGCACATGGTTCTCACTAGATGGGAGAACATTTACTGTGTTAAGATCATCCCAGACACATTGGTTGATCATGAAGTTGTGTTTCTGTTAAGGAACATCACTTGATGCTGTAACAGCAAACAAATTTCACACTTTTCTTAAAAAAACAAATACCATCTACTGAAACTTGCCAGCAAACAAAACCCCAAAATCTGTTATGCCTGTGGAAGTTGTAGATCTCACTAAGACAAACCCCAAATGCTGTAAATTCAGCTGTTCCAAGTGCTGTGTTCGAAGAATGCAATGTTGTCCTCTAGTCCTGCTGTCCATCCCATGTATCCTTAGAAGCTAGGGGGAAACGTTCTCACTTTCTCTTGATTCAGAAAGCATCTCTTAGAAACACCTCAGCCTTCACAAGGAAGGAATAACAAGAAATAAGAACAGAGCCTGGAGAAGAAGGCTGAGAGGAGATCTGGTCTGTGTGCAGGAACACCTGAAGGGTGGCTGGCAAGAAGATGGAAGTCAGTCTCTTTTCACTGGTGTTGAGTAACAGGATGAGAGGCAATGGGCATAAACTGGAACATTGGAAGTTCCACCCCAACATGAGGAAAAGCTTCTTTACTGGGAGGTGGCAGAGCCCTGGGACAGGCTGCCCAGAGAAATTGTGGAGTCTCCTTCTCTGGAGACATTCAAAATCTGCCTGGATGTGTTTGTGTGTGACATGCCCTAGGTGATCCTCCTCTGGAATGGTGGTTGGACTGAGTGATCTCCAGAGGTCCCTTCCAACCCCTAATGTTGTGTGATTTAGAGAATTGCTGTGCAAGATCTTTAGGGAGTAAATATTAAGGGAGATTATATATAACTAAGGGGTAAATAGAAAGGGGTAGCCTGTGGAAAGAGGGAATGCAAAGCTCAACAGCTATTAAGAAGTGTGAAAAGCAAGAAAGAAGTCCCTACAAGTATAAGGGGAATGCCCCATTAGTTAATAAGGAAAGAAAAGGGAAAGTAAAATGCAGAAGAATGGCTGTAGTATTTCATTATTTGATTTTTTGGCATCTTTTTGCATTTTTCCATTAAAAAAGGCCAATAGTGACCTGTAGATTAGTGGGATCATTTAGATAAGGAGCAAACATAGGCTCCAACAGGGAAAGACCTTTTAGATTATATGGCTTCATGTTATCAAAGCCTGATGAAATTAACTCTGGAGTACTTCAGGAACTTGCCAAAACCTCTAGTATTATTTTGGGGAGCTGGTGGAGTATAGGTGAGATCCTAGAAAACTAATGTGGCTGTAGAGTAAAATGTCTGTCTGATTTTGGAGATTTTTGAAGGAATTTTAAAGGTTTCTGGAAATCATGAACCTACCTTCTTTGTTTTGTTAAATTCAAAGATACCTGAACAAATTATGAAGCAACCTACAAATACCTGGAAAATAAGTTAAAGCCAGCATTGATCTGTTTGTGAAAAATCCATCTCATTTTCTTCTTTGACTGAATATTTAGTCTAGTAAAAGAGAAGGAAACAAAAAAAAGAATAGATTTTATAGATCCTGACACCTTCATAAGCAAAGCAGATTAACAGTCTACAGTAAAATTCCCATTTTGTGGAGTGATGGGTCTATAAGACCTGTATAGCAGGGATAAATTTAACTCCAGCAGCAATCAGAAATGTAAAGCTGTAAAGGGACCCATCTGCAGAGTGTTGGCAGACTAGGAAGGGAAGAAAGCTGCCTGGAACAATACAGTCTGTGGGTAGAACATGTTCCTAGGGAGGTCAGATGCAGACCACCAAGGGAACCGAAGGGAACCTCTCTCAAAGCTGTTAATTGTGAGGAAGACCTCAGAAACTGAGTAAGACCAGGATGTGTCACCAACAATAGGCAACAGCAGTGCCTGTGGGCAAATCTCTGGTCTGGAGCAGGGTGGCTTGTGCTGCCATTAACCCAAAGTGTGATAACTCATCAGTGCTCAACGTTCTCAAGCACAGCCAGGCCACTGTCTGAGGATTACACCAGGAATACAGGGCTGTGGCCCAAGAGCAGTGCCTTGGTGCTGTGCACCTTTAGAGAAAGTAGTACCAAAATGTACTTTTTGTTAGAGATGGATATTCTTTAAAGGATTTTAAAGAAATTTTCTAGAAGAAAATGAATAGAACGTTTTGTTCTTGTTGGTTCTGAAAACCTTCATTAGCTCAGACCTTTGTGTGGGACACAAAAAGCATGTTTTTTGCCCTGGTGTATTAATTAGCACAATTGTGAGACTGGATAAACCATCTTAAAAATGGATAAAATGAAAATGTCACCTTTACACGTGGTGTTGGGTGTTCTAGACAAAAGCTTTTCAAACCTGGTGGAACATGGTATGGAGCAAAATGCAGGCAGGAGGTAATGAGGATGCATTTACTCATTGTGCTGTCACTCAGAGTGCAATGAACCTGATTTGATTTTGGGAATCTTTTCAAGGAACACGCTTCTAAATCAGCTAGAAAAACAAACTGAAAAATATACCTTTGGTTTTGGGTTTTTTTTTTTTTTAAATTTTTATTATGCTGTCGTATGGCATTTTTTCAAGAGTAGAGGTAGGTCTGGTTGATGTTTGAGACTGAGTTTATATTTGATGCCACAGTTTTTGTTCTGGTGTGACTTCTGCAGCAGTTTGCAGACAGCTGTGGTTTCAGGTTTGTCTGAATCAAAGATGGCCATGTCTCAGGCATGTAGTTCTGTGCCTCAGATGATCTCCCTCATCAAAGCCTTCTGACTTCACAAACTTTTGACTTCACAAACAACAAAAAAAGTAACAGTGGAGGTTGAAAGGTGCCTCTGTAGATCACCTGGTCCACCTCCCTCCCCCTCATGCTCCTCATACTGTTGTATGAGGATGTTACGGGACACACTGTCAAAAAAAGCCTTACTGAAGTTTTGACAGACAATATCCATTGGTCTCCTCTCCTCTCCCAAGCCGTTTAATCATAGAAGTTTATCAAGTGGGTCAAGCAAGGTTTCACCTTAGTAAATCCAAGCTGACCACTCCTGATGACTTCCTTGTCCTTCATGTGACTAGAAATGGTTTCCAGGATTAGTTACTCCATCACATTCCCAGGCCTCAAGGTGAGGTTGGCCAGCCTGTAGTTCTCTCCCAATTGCCTTGATCAATTAAAGATAATATAATATAAAGTGGCTTTGCCATGACATCAACTCCACTAGAACTCCTGGGAGCTTCCTATCAGGACTCACAGATTTCTATGCCCAGTTTGCTGAAGTATTCTCTAGCTTGTGTCTTCTAATGATTGGCATGGGTCACTCATGGCATTTCTTCAGTGTTGGCAAATGAGATTTTATACACAGATGCTATATTTGTTAATGCCCAGTATAATCCACTTGCAGGATAATTAACATGACCATACAAATAAAGTTAGTATGGTGAAAGAGAATGGATTCACACCCATCAACAGATTATATATTACTTTAAATGCAAGCAACACCAAGGAATTCACTGTGTCCTGGCTGAGAGTGATTAAAGCACTGCATCTTTACTGCCCCAATGTCCTCATTTTTTTATGGCTATTGATAAGTAGGAATAACTGTTCTAGGTTATGTTTCTTGAGGGATTTCCTTGTAAATGATTCCCAGGCCAACATTATTGTCAGTTATTGTTGATTTATACAGTTGTTTAAACATGAGTTCGTTTTATTTAATGATTGTTAATTAAATACTTTTACTTCAGACCAACAATGTTCTGACCTGAGACCCACCTTTGTGGCTGCATGGAACCAGGCCACAAGCTGTTCATTTTGCCAGCAAGAACTTGATTATACTAACCTTAATTGTGCTGTGCACTAGTTCATCACAAAATAAACAATCCCTGTGTCACAGGCTCTACAGAAGGCCAGCAGTCACCTCACCATAGAAAGCCACCACGTTGGCCAGGCAGGACCTGCCCCTGGTGAAGCCATGCTGGCTGTCTCGAATCACCTCCCTGTCTTCCATGTGCCTCAGCAGAGCTTCTAGGAGGATCTGTTCCATGATCCTCCCAGGCACAGAGGTGAGGCTGAGAGGTTGGTGGTTCCCTGGGTCATCTTTTATACCCTTTTTAAAAACGGGCACAACGTTGCCCTTCTTCCAGTCACCAGGGGCTTTCCCTGGCCACCACGACTTTTCATACATGATGGAGAGTGGCTTGGCAACCACATCAGCCAGTTCCCTGAGGACTCTGGGATGCAGCTCCTTGGGTCCCACAGACTTAGATATGTGGATGTTTTTCAGGTGGTCACGGACATGATCTTCCCCTACAGCAGGAGGGACATTACCCCCTTGTGCCCCATCTTGCTGCCCACTGACCCAGGAGGGGTGAGGGGAGCTGTTTCTAATGAAGACAGAGGCAAAGAAGTTGGTGAGTACCCCAGCCTTCTCCTTGTCCATTGACATGAGATCACCATTTTCATTCTTTGTTTCACCTTCCTCAGCAAGGATGCACACCTGGAAGAGGCATTTACTTGGTTTACTGTGTCTTGGGTGATATTTAAATGCTGAAGAACAGCAGCCACCGTGGGCACAGATGCATTCAACTGGCATGATGCTCCAGGACTGCAGTGATGAGGCTCTTAATGCAACTGTGGCTGCCTCATCCTCAGCAAATGCACCCCCATTCCCATACCTACGTAGGTAGGATGAGTGTGAGAAGCTGGCTCTGCCTGTGGTGGAAAGAGTCCATGGGGATCCTGGGAAAGAGAACGTGAGCTTTACTAAAATAATGCAGTTACCCCAGCCACTGAGTCAACAGAACTCTGACTGTTCACAAAATGCACATAAACCACGACTTTCCAAACACATTGTTGGTACAAACTGAGCTCTGCTGTGCTTGCTGTCAATAAGCATTGGTGTATTTTCCCTTCTTTGGTGGCATTTTTTTGCATGTAAGGCACTAAAGCTCCCCTTTTATAAATAGAACACGTTGAAGAGTGTATCATAACTGTAGAAAGGTGTAGGGGCTTTATAATTCTATAAGAACTTTGGGAAGGCATTTGAGCTCGCTACGAACACGAGTGCGATAATGCACATGATGGAATCAATACACCTTTCAAAGGAGCCTCGTTTGGGACTATGCAAAAGCCCTATCTTGCAGGCAGGAATAAATATTTCATTAAATTATCTCTAATTTAACTTTCCCTCCCATTGGCAAGCCTCTAGTGGTGCATACTTTTTTCCCCTCTTGATTTTATTGCCCTGGTAACATGCAATCATCTCGCAGCCCCTTTGCTTTCTGATCTACAGTGTATTGCCTTAGAATAATCTCATAGTCATTATCTCATTTAAGCAGATCATATTTGACCATCTAATCAGCTTAAAGCAACTGGAGTAGAATAATGCAGGCTTACATTTGGCATTCAGAAATGTTTCTGAAACAAATAGAAAGTGATTTGACAAAAATATATGATGTAAATTGTTCTTTTTCTGCATGAGAATGCATCCTGCTTTTACTGACATAATTAAATTGCCTATGTACCTGACTTTTTAATAATGAAAAAGCAAAGCCTGGAGTGTTTAGATGATTTTCTGTTTTCATTTAAAGGCAGAAATTCAGCAATACCAACTCAGGCATTTGCTCTTCTTGTGGGATGCAGATGGAATAAAATTAGCACCATAGCTTTTTGGGATGGCAGATTTCCTAGGGATTGGTTATTTTTCTGCTGAAAGGGCTCCTTGCTGCACTTGTATTTGTGTGTACTAGTTAGGTTGAAGGGAAGAGTTCTGTTTATCCTGTCAGCAGGCTATAGAAAGTAGTTGTACATTCCGATTTCAAACTCAGCACATTGTAGTTTTTGATAGGCAATCAGTTCTTTCCAAGACTTTGGTGTGTTTTCTGGGGAGATAGTAGCAGCTTCTAGGTGCTCCTGGAAATCACATTGAAATGTTGCAGATGAATAACTGCTAATCCCCATGCCAAAGTTGGGACTGGCAGGTAGGACTTGCTGCTTTTTTGGTGGCTGTTCCAGCATCTGCACCTTGGGACAGTGTGGAGGCTGCCCACCCAGAAGGTAAAAAACCTTCAGAAACCTGGATGGAAATGAATGTGGAATTGTAATGAAGCTTAATAACAGTGTCAAACAGGATGTGGTGAGATTTGTCTACAGGTGGGATGTGAAATACCAACAATTAAAGTCCAAATTAATTTTTAAAGCAGATTAGAAGTATGAAAAGAGTTCCCAAAGTGGCTGCTGCCCCTGCAAACTGAGTTTCCTGGCTCCAGTGAGGCAATGCTGTAGGTTAGATGTGTTGTCAGGGATCTAAATCAGTTGTCACTGATGTTTGTCTTCCACTACTTGCCTTTGTTTTAAAAAGACCCTTGCCTTGCTTAGGCTGAAGGTTATAGAACGTGTTTGGTAAGACATCTGCTCAGTTTTTATATGCAACCTCTTCTCTGTGAAGCTTCACTTCTCGTTCCCTGTGCATGATCCAACCTCTCAGCTCCTTTGGATGCTTGCCTTATTCACTAGATACTCTCCTTCTTCTCTAAAACTGTGTCTGTAGCTTTCCACATGGCATCCTACTGTGTTCTTGTGTCCTTAGGTTATTTGAAAGTTAACAAAACCTCACAAATTTCAAAAATATACATACTAGGGTTTTATTTTTTAAAATGTGGCCAGTTATGCAATTTTTGTCCCAATCCAGTGTGGAAGAAAAAGTCATACAGAACCCAAACCCTGATCTTCTTCAGCTGTAACTCCCATCATTCTTGCAAGGCCCTCAGCACCTGTGTGTTGTAGCAGTGGCTGCAGGAAGTCATGACTCCCTCTCACAGGACTCTAGCTCTCTCACAGGCTTGTAGCGCGCTCACAGGCCTCTAGCGCGCTCACAGGCCTCTAGCTCTAAACGGAGATGTGTGACTGAAGTCAGTGTTGTCATAAGGCCAATTGTCAGGGTTGCTTTTGCTTCCAACAATCCGAATATTCCAGCATGGGATAGAAAGCTCTAGATTGCCTTTTAGGACAGAGTTACTCAACGCTGTGAAATAAGGGACCATTATGACAAGAACTGTTTGATGTGAAGTTGGTATCAAAG
This sequence comes from Hypotaenidia okinawae, assembly GCA_027925045.1. Lineage (NCBI taxonomy): Eukaryota > Metazoa > Chordata > Aves > Gruiformes > Rallidae > Hypotaenidia > Hypotaenidia okinawae. The sequence goes on from BSDF01000004.1 coordinate 34,688,960, forward strand.
CAGTGGAGACATGCTGGGCTGAAGATAGCCAAGGTTCCAAGTTACCCCAACTTCACTTGCCATATATTGGGATGGTTTGGGTTGGGTTGGTTTGTTGGTTGATTTTTTTCCTGGTAGATATTTGGTGCTTTAAGCTTCCTACAGGTGCTTTCTCAATCTTGCAGCACAGTGCTCTTCTTCTCAGCGCTGCTCCCTAAGGAACACTTGTGAGTTTAGTCAACTGGAACCCTGAAACGCCCCCTGCCTTTGAATTGGCTACTGGCCGGTCACCTCAGGGAATACACTCCATGCTCTGTTATCTGTGCTTCTGTACGAGGATTTCAGAGCCTAGTAGTTAGATGTAACTACTGTTATAAGTCAATTACCTAAATTAGGCTGCATGTGAAATCCAAATATTAAAGCAGAAGGCAGGGCATAGCCTCCTGAACAAAGCAGAACTGCAGTCCTGGTAGAGGAATGTTTGATTATCTGGTTTTACAGCTCGCTGTGTCTGTGGTGAAGAACTTGATTTCAATGGGAAGAAAGAAAAGAAGTTGTTTATCTTCAAAGGTTGTACAATCAGTGTTAATTGGCAGGAACCCCCAAACTGATCTATCCTACTGGCCTGTCTGCAAAGTACATTGAAAGAAGCAGCAGCAAAAAGGCCTCTGGGCTATAAAAAGAGCAAATAAAGCATTATACATTGAGAAAATAATAATGCAAACCATAGCAAAGAATGTATGAAGAGTTTTTGTCCTAGCTAAATGTAATAAGAGGAGAGAATTTGGAGGATAAAGCTGCCTTCATAATGGCAAATTGCTAATTGTTTGAAAACTCATTGTATTATTTATGCTTCTACAGTTCCCTGCCATTAAAATTATGGACCTGTGCTATCTGTGTTGTATACTCAAGCCCAAAGTGTTGTTGCAATTTGTATGTTGAGTTTTACCACTCACACACAAGTTGGTTTTTTCAAAAAAAAAAAAAAAAAAAGAAAACAGCTCTGGAATGCAATAGCCCCCAAACCTGCCTGTGACAGTGAAGTGGAAACATGGCTTGTTCCTCTCCATGAGATGCATATTTGCAGTATCTTTGTAGTTTTCAGATGCTGTAGGGATGAGAGATCACAGCTTTCTGATTTCTCCTTTCCCACGTGGTGTGGTCATCCTCTGGTGATGTCAGGAAAGGAGTGTTTATACTTCTCTTTGCTCTGCAATCTCAGAACAGTAGGGGTCAGAAAGGACCTCAGGAGATCATCTAGTCCAACCCCCCTTGCTAAAGCAGGTTCAACTACAGCAGGCTGCACAGGACAGAGTCCAGGATCACAGGGTTTGAATGTCTCCAGAGAAGGAGACTCCACAACCTCTCTGGGCAGCCTGGCCCAGGGCTCTGTCACACTCACAGTGCAGAAGGTCCTCCTTGTGTTCAGATGGAACTTTCTGTGTTCCAGTTTGTGCCCATTGCCCCTTGACCTGTCACTGGGCACTACGAAAAAACAGTCTGGCCCCATCCTCTTGACACCCACCCTTTGGATATTGATAAGTATTGATCCCCACTCTCTCTTCTCCAGGCTAATCAGACCCAGCTCTCTCTCAGCCTTTTCTCATACAAGCAATGCTCCAGTTCCCATACTAATTATTTCAGTCCAAACTGAGTTTAAAAAACAAAAAGACAGGAAAACCCAGATTATTGCCATAAACATACTGTAGCTGAGAAGTAAATACAGATGTTCAGAGTTCATCATTTCAAAATGCAACGAACAATTTTACAGCGATGCTCAAAATCATCATTTTTATTTGATAGCATGGATTCACTTAATGGAGCATAATGAGGAAGATAAATTAATGCCTCCTGATTTCTAACCTCTTGTTCCATTCATTATCCTTCTTTGATTTCCACTAAAGATAACAGTGCTGCTACTTCCAGATGTTTCTTCATTCAGTTCCTTCCAGGAGAGAGAAAAACCACAAGTCATCCCAAATGCTGAAAGTTCTCAACTCATTATCACATTTTACATATCATACAGGCATACTGACACTGTTAATTAGTGAGAAAGGCTTGATTGTTCTTTAATTATTCTGCCAGGAGCTGGTACAAAATGTGAAGCCACCAATTCGAGGGCATATTAAAAGTGGATTGGTTTTAGTGATATCTTCATGTACCAACATGCATATTTCATTAGTCAGCTTTAGTGATTAGCATTTTAACATGGCCATTAATAATAAAAACACTGGGTTATGTACAGGAATGAGGAAATGATCACTGCAGAATTCTAAAAGGTGCCTGAGAGGATGGTGCTGTTTATGAGTTACAGAGCTCCCAGTGTCAGCAGCAGGATGGGGTATGCACGTCGTAAAGCTCTTCCAAACCGTCACCCTCACTGTCATGTTGTTATGTGTTTTATGACGTTGAAAAGTCTGTTGAACAGAGTGTACTCCTGGGAACATGCCCTCTTGGGTAGAGGGTCAGATCTGCTCTATTTTCTGTGCCCTTGAAGATCTGGCATTCTGAAAACTCGTGTTTGGCCTTGGGGAGGTTTCCTCTTGCAGCGATGAGGTGTTTCTCTTGCATCTGTAGGTTGAAGGCTGAGGTGAGAGTCAGATGTAAATCCCTGTCGTTCTGTGTGCTCTGAGAGTGGGTTATTATGTGTAAAATGAAGGGCAAGCTCCCCAATCTTTCCCAGTAAAGATTGAAATCCACTGCTGGAAACAAATCTCACCTGCTTGTACATTGAATCCATTGTTAGAGCAGCACTGTGCTACCTTGAGTGAAATGACTGTTACCCACTGATGATGTGACAGTGCTGGTTTAATTTATTCCTTTTGTTTATTGCTGTCATATTATGGAGATGACATTTATGTACCAGCTTTGAGTTGAGCAAATACCTTTGACATTCAGCAGCAAAAGGTCAATCTCTCCATTTCCCTTTGCAGTTTAAAGTTCTGTTATTCAAATATGAACAAACTTTCCTCCTGTAACCCCCACACCCTGTTTTTACTGTGGGATAGGCACTGCCACGTGAAACCAGAGAGAGCTGCATGTGTCTGGTGATGGGACAGTCACAAATCTTCTGTCATTCTCCTTTAAAACCAAAAAAGAGAGATGAGACATTTCAATCAGATTTAATTAGGGGGAAAGCCATCAATACCCATTGTGTAAGTATGAAAACAACTGGGGTTGTTGTTTTTTCCCTCCAGTTTTAAACACTAATTTCACTGAGGAGTTCACAGCTGGCATACCTCCTCCTCTATACCTGCATTCAACAGTGCTTGTGTCCTGAGTAATTCAATGCCTGTTGTAATCATGCCTTTTCATGATAGCTAATACATTACAGAAATGTCACATTTCACTTTGCTAAATGCAGTTGAGAAATTTAGGAGAAGCAGATGGTTTGGCATTTTGAGGAAGGCAGACTGCAGAAGGGGGCTCGTTGCAGTCACAGGGTTGCCTTGTTCCGTTCAAAAAGATGCCTTGTTCATCCCAGTGAGGAGCTGGGAATACTGTAGGACTGCTGATCTCACACTTCACAATTAATTATGCATGATCACTTTGAGGATCTTCCAAAGGCTGGGATGTCACACTGTTGAAGGAAAGCCAAGGATTTCTGTACTGTAACATAATGGGGAGAATGGAGTCTGAGCAGGGAAGTTGGGGTGGCAGGTGAGAAGCAACTAACACCAGGGCACCACAATGCCCTTTTTCTGTTCTGAAGGGCAAATCGTGATCTGCTGCTGAAAAATCCCAATTTAGAAAATCTGGAATACTGTCTGCACTAAAGAAGTCCTGAAAGCTTTGAGACAGGGCAGTGACTGGCTTTATGGTTGTATTTTGAGTATATTCCTGAGAATTCCCAGGACTTCAAAGCTGACCTGATTTTCTTTTCCCTCCTCACTTGTATACAGTTCTAGAGAAGAAAGAGGAGGTGTGTTAGGGGAATAGATACTGTGCAAAGAAGACTCGTTGTAAAAGCTTTTATGTACATTTAATTAATTGAGGGCTTTATCTTTGCAGTGGGAGCATAGGGATGGAAAGCTGTCACTCAGCTTTGATGCTGGGTGAGTTTGTCACTCTCAGTATGACTCAACCATTGTTTGCAATGGGACAGGACAGCTCTGGGTCCATATTTTCAGGTGAGAAGGAGCACATCAAACCACTCTGTAGGTGGCTGGAAGTGTTAATGATTTCCCTTTGTTTCTCTCTGGTGGCTGAAGCCAGTTTTGCTTTCCCCTCCACAGATACTGCCAGCCTGTGCTGAAACCATGGCAAAAATGTTTCCATTAAGAAAAGGAAATGAATACTTTATGCTCACAGATTTCAGTCTGGAATTATTTGGTCATACCTTTCTTTCCAAAGCCTCTTGGTTTACAAGGATGCGAATCCAGGGCTCTCCTTTAAGGCTTGGCTTCTCACCTCATCCTTGTGTGAATGAACCTTTCCTGATTTATAAACATTGTTCAGACTGTTCTCAGGCAGAACTGGGAGTATCTTACTTGTGCTGTCACTGGTCTGACCCTTTTCACTGTGTTTATTTATACAACATTTTGTGGTGTAAAGGATAGGGTATTTTCCCATTATACAGATACTGAGCTAGCAGGGTGCCCTGGGGGCTAAGAGGGATATCAATAGCTGAAGGGTGGGACACAGGGGACATGGGCAGCCTCTTCTCAGTGTCTGTAGGGACAGGACAAGGGGCGATGGCCTCAAGTTGGAGCACAGGGAGTTCCCCCCAATCTGGGGAAGAACTTCTTCCTGGTGAGGGTGAGGGAGCCCTGGGCCAGGCTGCCCAGGGGGTGTGGAGTCTCCTTCTCTGGAGAGATTCCAGCCCCATCTGGTGATGTATGAGCTGCTTAAAGTGCTGTATCTCAAGGTGACCTGGAGAATGCCTCTGTTTGATTTGGAAGCATCACTTGTCTGTTTAGTGCTTTTAATTTGTGTGTTTGTAACCTGCTGATGCACACGTGTCCTTGGCAGCAAAACCTGAAATTTGGGGGGTGTTAATACCTCTGGGTTTTCTGAGGGCACCAGAGTGGCCTGAGTGGTTGTGATCACATAAGCTGAAGGCAGTAAAACCAAAACAAATCCAAAAACCATCGCAGCCCCAGGAGAGAGAAGTGAGATTTGTCCATCTGGGGCTGTGGGCAGGTGGCTGCACAGTAGATACCACAGTCATAAATCTGTAATGTCATGGTTGGGGGATAAATATTCAGTACCTGTTACCACCTGATAAAGCCATACATATGTATGGATCCATTGTAGGTAATAATTAGAGAATCTAGTTTTAGCATCTGCTTTTACCTGATAAACTATATTAAACAAAGGAAAAGCAATAATTCACAGGATAGACACTGTGAAGATGTGAAACAAAGCTCTCAGAGACAGGGGAGATGATGTTCCCAATCCACATCCCCCATTAAACAGGAGCCTGTGCAAACAGGAATACACGGCCTGCTTTCCACATGGTTTGTTAGAAATACTCCTGCCTGTTTTCAGAATGCATTTGTAAACCATTGGCCTAAGGGTAATTTTAAATAAAATGAAATTATGGACAAATCTGTCCACACCAAATACATGGGTTTTAGGGATCAATTATAAATAGGAGGGCTTACTAAGAGAGCTGACTTTTATAGATCAAGTCTGACAGGGAATTTGGCCAGTGTGTTTTGATAATCTGTTGTCACAATAGTCTGATAACAGCCAACAAATCAAGAATAAGAAAAGGGAAATTACAAATAGCTGTTTAACGTGACAGTCTTAGAACCTAAATGTCCATGCTATTTGACCAAGGGGAATACTCTTGGAGTCCTTGCTTTTCCTTCCCAGCAGAGGTGATGGGAACTGATCTGAGCTGACAAGGTGAGAAGCAGTTCTAGAAGGTACTGCCTTTTTCAGAGCTTTTAAACTCCCTCTGCATTTTGTCAGCATAAATTCAGTTTCTGTCTTCTCTCAGTGCCACTTCCTTAAAAATACCTCTTTGATGAAGAATATGTCACAGAGTGCTTTGAGTTGGAAGGGACCTCAGAGATCATCCAGTTCCAACCCCCTGCCATGAGCAGGGACACCCTCACCAGCCCAGGGTGCCCAAAGCCCCATCCACCCTGGCCTTGAACCCTGCCAGGGATCCAGGGGCTCCCACAGCCTCTCTGGGCACCCTGGGCCAGGGCCTCCCCACCCTCAGAGTCAAGGAATAATCTCTTTCTAAAATCTAATCTAGGCCTGCCCTGTTTTACTGTAAAGCCCTTATCCCCTGCCCAGTCACTGCAGTCCCTTGTAAACAGTCCCTCTTTCCTGAAGAGCTTCCTCCAGCTTTCCAGTACTCTTTAGGTACCAACCCCTGAGGAGTGCCACTCCTCACTGATCTCCACTTGGACACTGAGCTGTTGACTGCAACTCTTTGAGTGTGACTCTCCACCCAATTCCTTAACCAGCAAGGGTCCATCTGTCAAATCCACGTCTCTCCAATTTAGAGACAAGGATATCATTCAAGACTCTGTCAGATGCTTTGCACAAGTCCAGGCTGAAGACATCAGTTGCTATTCCCTTATCCACCAACACTGTAACCCTGTTGTAGAAGGCTACCAGATCTGTCAGGCACAGTTTGCCACTAGTGAAGCCACACTGGCCATCACTGATCACCTCTTTATTTTCCATGTGTCTGACATGGAGGATCTGCTCCTTGATTTTGCTGGACACAGAGGTGTCTGTAGTTCTCTGATTCTTCTTCTTTTTTTCTCTCCTTTTTAAAACTGGGGGTTATGTTTCCCGTTTTCCAGCCAATAGGAGCTTCACTGGACTGCTGTGACTTCTCAGTCTGATGGATAGTGTCTTAGCAACTTCATCCAGTGGTTTCCTCTGGATCTACGGATGCATCTCATTAGGTCCTGTCAACTTATGCACCTTCAGGTTAGACGGTCACAAACCTGATCTTCCCCTACAGTGGGTGGTTCTTCATTCTCTCCGTCCCTGCCTTTGCCATCTGTGACTTGGGTGGTGTAGCTAGAGCACTTGCTGGTGAAGACTGAGGAAAAAAAGTCTTTGAGCACCTCAGTGTTCAGCATACCCTGGGTAACCAGGTCTCCTATTTCCTTCCAGAGAAGGCCCACATTTTTCCTAGTCTTCCTTTTATTGCTGACACACCTATAGCAGCTTTTCTTGTTGCCCTTGACATCCCTGGCCAGATGTAATTCTGTCAGGACTTTAGTTTTCCTAACCTGATCCCTGGCTGCTTGGACAACTTCTCTGCATTCCTCCCAGGCTGCCTGCCCTTGCTTCCACCCTCTGTAGGCTTTCTTCCTATTTTTAAGTGTGTTCAGGAGCTCCTTGTTCATCCATGCAGGCCTCCTGGAGTTTTCACCTGACTTTATTGGGATACAATCTTAGAATGCCAGACTGGTCTGGGTTGGAAGGGACCCCAGGGATCACAGAGCTCCAAACCCCTGCCACAGGCAGGGACACCAACCTCCAGGCCTGGAGCTACACAAGGTTGCCCAGGGCCCCAGCCAACCTGGCCTTCAACACCCCCAGGGACGGGGCACCCACCCCCTCTCTGGGCAGCCCCTTCCAGCCCCTCACCACTCTCTCTGCAAAGAACTTCCCCCTAAGATCTAATTTAACCCTTCCCTCCTTCAGCTTTAATCCATTCCACTCCTCAGCTTGGAGAAGGTGATGCTTAAATACTGACCAGCTTCCCTGGGCCTTTTTCACACCTTGCCAAGGTAGCCCCATGGAACACAGCAGTGGTTTTGTGAGGACATGGAGAATGAGACATAAAATAGATGAGTAACTCCCGTGCATTGGAAGAGCACCAGAAGCAACCAAGTGATCAGAGCAGCTTTCAGTGGTGTTTGAGTCGATGCTGAGTCTCACCCTGTAAGATGCCTGAGTGCTTGTGATGTAGAAGAACATTCTGGTACCGCTGGCATTGACGCAACCCCTTCCTTTGAGCTCCTGTTTTGGCTGCCACCGTGTCACCCCGTTGCTGCTGGCTTCTTGCAGCCCTTTGAGTGAGCAGCACTGCACACACTGCCTGCTGCCTGCTGCCCTGTTCAGCTGCCCTCCTGCACGGCTGATCACAGCCCTCTGTTCCTGCCAGCAGAGCCTGGCAGATGGGCTGTGTGGCAGCAGAGCCTTTGATTCTGAGAGGAGAGGCACCCGGGCTGAGCCTTAGGGGAGGGATGGAGTACTTAACTAACTACATGGCTCATGGGAGATACACCCCGTGCCTGGCACTCTTAGGTTAAAGGCAAGCCTGTAAATACGTGTAGAATTAATTTGAACATGATACTCGTACCTTTGTGTCTCAGAGGGCTTGGAGTTGCTGGCAGAAATCTGGTATTTCATAAGGTGTGAAGGCAAATTAGCTATTCTTTTATCTTTTGAAATAATAAAGGTGTTTGCTTAGCTGAATAAATTATCTGTTCCTTTAAAGCTCCTTAATGCCAACGTGGATTAAGGATGATAACTTATTTGCCTTACTGAGTTTTATTACATGGCAAAGACCTTGTTTTACAACATCTGTTCCTCAGCTCCGTGGGTCCTCCTGTCACTCTTTCTCCCTACACTTTTCTGTGGGCAGCCTGAGGAAAAAAGGCCAAAGTGGAGGTTTGGCATTTCTCCTCAGTGACAGATCCCTCAGAGTCCATTGCCAACTGAAATATAATGACTCTGTCTTGAGGCAACTCAGTATTTCCTTACACTGGGATGATAATAATTAACTCCCTGATGACCCTGTCACCCCTCCTTCCCCGTCATACCAGGCTGGTCTTATGTGAGATCCCTCAAGGCTCTTGCAGCAGCTTGCTGGAGAGAAGATGGGCAGATGGAGCAAGCTGCAGCATGCTTCTTGTGAGCTGTCACTCAGCCTAAAAGATGTTGTGACCTCAGTACAAGTTGTAGCACATTCTCCTTTCTCAGGAATATTTTAAAGTGTGCTCCTGACCAGAGCAGTCCTCAGCTTGATGGTATGTGTGATTTGCATTAATAATCAAATTATAAAGTGATAAAAGTCATGAAAGACATGAAAATTACACAAAATAATGGTTAAATTAAGCAGATTGCTGATGAGAATTTGCCCGGGTCTATTACTGGAACCAAACACAGGTTGTATATTGAAGGACAAGGAATTCTGCCCATATGGTCAAGTTCAGGACTTTGAAACTATTTAGGATTTACAGAGTGCTCCTGTTAGCACCTTCCTTCAGGGGCTTGTCAAACCAGTCCCCAACCATGCTGTTGTGCCTGGTTTGGTTTGTGGAGCATCTGGTCTGAGAGACCAGGCTGGGTACAGCCCACAGTGGGACCTGCAGTTCCCTGTGTGAGGTGCCAGGGAAAGGGGCTGATGTGCTCTTTGATGTGTAAAGGCAGCCTGGAGGGTGAGAGATCAGTATGGAGCTATTTAAGGTTGTATAACCAGGATATTGCATGCAGTTCTAGTAGTCCCAGTTCTGAAGGGTTATAAATACAGACTGTGCAGTCACAAACCATGGAGTTGATTCAAAAAGCTAGTTTAGAGCAAGAGATGTAGCCATTTGGATCTGTAAAGTGGTTGGGTTTGGGGTTTTTGGGGTGTGTGGGGGGTTTTTTAGAGCTTTGATTCTCATGAGTAAGAATCTCCAAGGAGATCATTATTGACTAAGAAGCTTTCTAAGACACTTGGAAAAAGATACGGTGTGAACCTGTGGCTGGAAGTTAGTAGGTGATATGCATCACTTCTTGAACTGTGGGGATTATGAATCTTTGGAACAAGCCTTCTTGGGAAGAGATGAATTTGCCATCTCTGGATGTCCTCAGATCAAGATAGAATGCCTTCCTGGAACACAAATCGTAGGTCAGACTGCAGGGAGAGCTGTAGTACACAGCAGGTCAACCTAAATCATGTCAGGCAAATAGTCTGTTCCAGCCTGGAAACACATGAATCTGTGTTATCCAGTTTATATATGCCAACCTCTCAGACAGCTGAAAGCTCCTGCTGAGCCCCTTAGTAACCACGAGTTCCTTGACACCTGCACTGTCGAGTGTTTCTGGGATCAGCATCTCTCTGTCCCAAACACGCACTCTTGAGGCACGTCTTCCAGCCAGTGTGTTCATGAAGATAAGGTGTTGTCCAACCAAAGGAGCACGCTGTTCTTTTGACAAGTGCTGCTGTAATGTCACTTTGATGAATCAAACCTACTGCCTGGGATTTCTTCCCAAGAGCCTGGCAGGGCACTCGCTGTCAGGCGTAGGGGAAACACAGCTAAAGGGAGAGCTGATGTTCTTTCCCACAGTTAAGTTTGGCATTTCATTTTATCTCCTGGATTTTTTCATAACCTTGTAAGATTTTTACCTTTTCCACCAAAATCAGCCATAAGACTCTTTAATTTTCTGGGGTTTTTTTTAAATCCCTTTGGGAATGAGATTAAGATTAAACCCAGTAGCTGTATTTCTAAACTCTATTTTTTTTTCCTTTCAAAACCTTCAGTGTGTGAGCATGAGAGGGTCTTGACATTTGAAGGGAAGATAAATGGTTATAGTGGGTGGATAGGGGTTTCCTAACACATTAGAGAGAGTTCTGCTGGACTCATTCTCCTGGAGAGAGTCCAGAGGAGGCTGAGGAGATGATGAAGGGCCTGGAGCATCTCCCCTGTGAGGAAAGGCTGAGGGAGCTGGGGCTGTTCAGCCTGGAGAGAAGAAGCCTGAGAGGGGATCTGATCAATGGGGATCAATAGCTGAAGGGTGGGACACAGGGGGACATGGGCAGCCTCTTCTCAGGGTCTGTGGGGACAGGACAAGGGGCAATGGCTGCAAGTTGGAGCACAGGGAGTTCCCCCGAATATGGGGAAGAACGTCTTCCCGGTGAGGGTGAGGGAGCCCTGGGACAGGCTGCCCAGGGGGTGTGGAGTCTCCTCCTCTGGAGAGATTCCAGCCCCGTCTGGACACCGCCCTGTGTGCCCTGTCCTAGGGACCCTGCTTTGGCAAGGGGTTGGACCCCATGGGCTCAGGAGGGCCCTTCCAACCCCTACAGCTCTGTGACTCTCTGATCCTTTCACCATTTAAAAACCAAACTAAATCTGGCCTCTAAACACTGAAGACTTCAGCAGTTTTGGAGGCTGGACTGTTGGTGAAGGGAATGAGTGGAGGCACTTTCCATTCTAGTCTAGTTACAAGTGATTTAGAATAGCTGATATGAATAGAAGTTACATATAAAAAAGGTTTATTAAAATAGGGCCACAAATCTGTAGTTCTCATTAGATAACTGGATGTTAGATTAAAAATAGAGGAGTGTAAGTTAACTCCAACAGACCAGAGTCTCACACCAATACATGAGGAAGTATTTTCCTTGAAAGCCAGACATTCTACAGGCTGGATAACTGAACCAAAGCGATTCTGACGTGACACAGAAAATCCATATGATGCAAAAATATGTCATATATGCCCCAGGGTGGAGGTGAGGCTGCCCCAGCATCGAGCCTGAAAACTGTAAAAGCAGTGCAAAACACCCTGTCCTTCTAATGCACCTTCTTCTTCATAGGATATTTCTCTGCTGCCAGCGTGGATGACTCAGAAGCTGATCCAAGGTCTACTGATAGCAGTTTTAAGTACCTACTGGCCCATGTGCACACAACCATATTTCCATTAATCCAGAAATCCCTTTACATTATTCAGGTCACTCCTGTGGGGAGCTGGAGGATACTTGATCCAGTAAAAACTCTTTCAAGATAAAAGTTAGCCTTTCATTGTTGGGTTTCACCAGACTGATCTGTGCAACTGTGGGGTTTAAAATATTAAAAATGAATTAAAATAACAACATGAAAAAACCCACAACCAAACAAGAAAACCTACACAAGCAGAGCTGCCCTGAAAAACAGATTTACCATTTCACAGAACTACAGCCTTCCACATAGACAAATCCCAGATTTCCAACTCAGCTTCACTGAATCTATTGCCAAACTCAAACAAGGCTCCTTTCAGAGAATTCAAACCAGACAGACTTAACTGTCAGTCTCTGATGACAACTACAGTTGTGAAGTCATAATAAAAGAAGTCCTCCGAAGCCTGGACAAGCTTAACACCTAAAGCCCAGCTAAGCTCCAGCATGTAGACTGAATTAGAAATTCTAGGGATAAACAATCCTCAATGCATCAGTGTGAGACATTTGCCTTACCTAAACATGTTACTAAAACTGTATAGAAATGAACACTACAGGTCAAGTCCAAGGCAGACTGAAAATCTGAAGGGAAGTATTCTTCATACCTTCTTGCGATGAGTGCAGTATAAATACCATGAACTGGCAGGAAGGATGAGACCAACCATTCCCACCCACTGCTGGAATGCAATTTCCCAAGAGCGTTGGGAAAACAGGAAAATGAAACCCATAATAAAAACAAGTAGGCTCATTCCAAATAGATTAAAGTGATTTTTAAATTTTGTCGTATTGTATCCCTATCCTAGACAGATAGATCAGGAAATGGTGTGGGCTGAGGCTCCTCTTGAAGGTTTTTAGCTTAAAACACCAGAGAACCAGTACCTCAGAATCACCCTGAAGTTCCTGTCCAAGTCCCAGCCTCACACTTCACTCAGAAGCAATCTAGCCATTACCAGTCAAGAGAGTTTGAAACATGAGTGTTGTATTTGCAGGAGAACAGAGTAAGGACTCTCAGAAGGACTTCTCTTACTAAATTTACGTTAGAGTTCCAGCCTCTACCAGTTAGCTCTCATGATTAAAAAAAGAAAAAAAACACCATTTTTTGGTGGTTTCTCATGGGCATCATCAACACAAAGTCCTGCAGAACAAACAGGAGTATGAAAACCAATCTAATACTCTTTTTACTCACTGTTTTCTGCAAACTAAAGAGTTCACCTCACCCATGTAATGGCTCATTCTAACCTGGTAGCTAGAAAACACCCAACTCCATCTTTATTACATTGAAAATCTGGCTGAGAACACGCTTCCTTCAGGTACTGCTGAGGCGTGAAACTAGCCTCCTGCTGCACTGTATGGGGGGAAAGAGAATGCCTGCCAGGGCTCAATGCTCCTTCACACCACTGCAGCAGCAGAGACCCAGCACCACACAGAACATATGAGAAATTCCCCAATTCCAGTAGCAGAACCAAAGCTTGGGCCTAGTCTTGCTCATGGCTGCTCAGCCCAACAGCTCCACTCAGAATGGCACAGATTTTGTGTCATTCACTAACAGCCAAGGCCTTTTTCCAGTCCCAGCTCACCTGGCTTTCTCCTAGTGTTCACAACACAGAGAATTTGTTGATCACAGAATCACAGAACCATAGGGTTTGGAAGGGGCCTCCAGAGCCCATGGGGTCCAACCCCCTGCCAAAGCAGGGTCCCTAGGACAGGGCACACAGGACGGTGTCCAGACGGGGCTGGAATCTCTCCAGAGAAGGAGACTCCACACCCCCTGGGCAGCCTGTCCCAGGGCTCCCTCACCCTCACCGGGAAGACGTTCTTCCCCAGATTGGGGGGAACTCCCTGTGCTCCAACTTGAGGCCATCGCCCCTTGTCCTGTCCCCACAGACACTGAGAAGGGGCTGACCATGTCCCCCTGTGTCCCACCCTTCAGCTATTGATCCCCATTGATCAGATCCCCTCTCAGGCTGCTTCTCTCCAGGCTGAACAGCCCCAGCTCCCTCAGCCTTTCCTCGCAGGGGAGATGCTCCAGGCCCTTCAGCATCTCCTCAGCCTCCTCTGGACTCTCTCCAGGAGATCCCTGTCTGTTTGATCCCAGGGAGCCCAGCACTGGACACAACACTCCAGGTGGGGCCTGAGCAGGGCAGAGCAGAGGGGGAGGATCCCCGCCTGTGACCTGCTGCCCACACTCCTCCTGATGCCCCCCAGGATCCTATTGTCTCTCTCAGCCCCAGGGCACACTGCTGGCTCATGGCCACCCTGTCACCCACCAGGACCCCCAGGATAGTTCATGTTTCCAGGAAATAGACATTAAATCCCCAACAGCTCCTGTCTCACCAGGTTCTGTGATCACAGGCAGGATCTCAGTTATTTCTGCACTAACTGGAGCCCCATGCTCAGCAAACTGGGTACCTTCCTAACGACTGAGATGCTGAGTAACTGTGCTGTCCTTGGCTGGCCATGGGTGCTGCTCCAAAGGGAATGTCAGGGACAGGCAGAGCTGGTGACCCATCATAAATATTACTGTATTATGAACTAGCAGCCTATTAATTCTTTCTCAGTGGCATATCCCTATGGGAAAGGGCTTGTGAGCTTCCATATGGTGGTGATAGATCATGTGATTTTTTTAAAAGGCATACTATAACTTGGAGTTACTTACTGTTCTCTGCCTTCATATCTGTAAACACAGAACAGCTTAAAAGGTTACATTCCTTCCTACTCTTTGCTATGTTAATTAAACCATACTGAATGTTTAGCCACATAAATATCTGTCATCTGTACTCAATTCCTGGTACTTTCTCCTTTGTCAGAAAATTAAATACCCAGATGTGTCTGACTAAATAAAAGGGGGGTTGGGTCGTCTCTTTTTTCTGCCAAAGCAGCAGGAAAAAAAAAGTATAGCTAAGGGGAGAATCTTAAAAACAGCTACAGGTTTCCTCTGTCCACCACCACACATAACAAAGCACAAAATAAACTAAGAAACTCTTTACTTCTGGGTTAATTCATAAAAGCTTTCATTAGTTGGAGAAGTTGAAGGACATCAGCCCTTTTGTACAAAATGTACCTAGGAAAAGATGCAATATAAAAAGCTGTTCCCATCATGTGCTGAGGAACAAAAAGTAAATAAACCCAATTATTCACATTTTTCCCCACTTCTCTAATACAACACAAAGGTTCAAAAGAGATATGGTAGATTCCATTAATAAGCAAACCAAGCAACGTGACACAGCCAACCCTCCCTTCCTGCAACTTCCTTCCTTCAAAGTAAAGCATTTGTTCTTCAATTTATTATTCCCTCTAAACTGGATTTGGTGAGGAAAAGGCAGCAGTTCTGGTCTCTCTAGAACTAGAGACACAAGAATCACAGGAAAATTCAGGGTGGGAAGTACCTCTGGAGGACTGCAGTCACACACATCCAAAGCAGGGTCCGCTCTGAGGCCAGACCAGGCTAATCCATCCGAGTCCTGAAAACCCCCAAGGACAAAGACTGCACAGCCTCTCTGGGCAGCCTGTTCTGCTGCCTGACTGTCCTCAGGAGTGAGAGTCCTTCCTTTCACCCACCCTGAACCTCTCCATTCAGTGTGCGCTGCTGGAGAAAGCCTGGCTCCAACTCCTCAAGAGTAACCTGCACACGGTAGTAGGGTGCCCCAAAGCTGTCTCTATTCTCCACACTGAAGAACGTAGTTCCCTCTGCCTCCCCTCACAAAGCAAGTGCTTCCACCACCTGATCATCTCATGGGCCTCAGCTAGAGTCCTGCTACTAACAGCTTTCTCATACTGCCCGACAGACCGACTTGCTGATCAGCAGCCCGCCTGAACAGCCCCCCTTGCTGAACAGGCCCCCCTTGCTGAAGAGCCCCCTTGCTGAACAGACCCCCCTTGCTGAACACCCCCCTTGCTGAACAGCCCCCCTTGCTGAACAGCCCCTCCCTTGCTGAACAGCCCCCCGTTGCTGAACAGGCCCCCCTTGCTGAACAGCCCCCTTGCTGAACAGGCCGCTTGCTAAACAGCCCCCTTGCACACTGTCTGCCTGCCTGACCATCTGCCTTTCAGAGCGACTGCCATGCTGACCGCTGGGGCAGCTGGGGAAGAGCTGAAGCCCGGTGGGAAAGGACTCCCACTGGAGAAGCTGATGAAGACTGTCTGCTGCGGGTGGGTCCCCAGGGTGCAGCAGGGGAAGGGGGTGAGGAATGAACGTCCACCCGACCAAGGAGGAAACCCACTTGCAAGGAACTGACTGAAGGCCCCATTTTCCCAGCCCCTGCCCCTCCCTGTGCCACAGTGGGGAGGAAGAAGGGAGTGAAATCATGACCAAAGGGAAGTCTGAGAAGGGAGGGCTGGGGGAAGGTGCTTTACTCATTACCCAACTCTGATTTCACTGTCTGTGCAGTGTAATAAATTAAGAGTTGCCTTCCTTCATGCTGTGTTGAGTCTGTTTTGCCCACAACGTTCATTTCAGGATGATCTCTCCCTGTCCTTATCTTGACTCTTGAGCCTCTCAATACGTATTTTTCTTTTTAGTGTCCAACTAAAAAGGGGAGTGATGGACCAACATTGCTGGGTGTCTGGCCTCCAGCCAGGGCTAAACCACCACATGGGGTTACTAGAGGTCATCAATTAGCATCTGGGGTTACTAGAGGTCAAACTGCCCAAAATCCAGCTCCTGGGGTTACTAGAGGTCATCAATCAGCAGTTGGGGTTACTAGATGTGAAAGTGACCCAAAATCCAGCCCCTGGGGTTACTATAGGTCATCAATCAGCAGTTGGGGTTACTAGAGGTCAAACTCACCCCAAATCCAGCCCCTGGGGTTACTAGAGGTCATCAATCAGCTCCTGGGGTTACTAGAGGTCATCAATCAGCAGTTGGGGTTACTAGAGGTCAAACTCACCCCAAATCCAGCCCCTGGGGTTACTAGAGGTCATCAATCAGCAGTTGGGGTTACTAGAGGTCAAACTCACCCCAAATCCAGCCCCTGGGGTTACTAGAGGTCATCAATCAGCAGTTGGGGTTACTAGAGGTCAAACTCACCCCAAATCCAGCCCCTGGGGTTACTAGAGGTCATCAATCAGCAGTTGGGGTTACTAGAGGTCAAACTCACCCAAAATCCAGCTCCTGGGGTTACTAGAGGTCATCAATCAGCAGTTGGGGTTACTAGAGGTCAAAGTGGCCCAAAATCCAGCCCCTGGGGTTACTAGAGGTCAAACTCACCCCAAATCCAGCCCCTGGGGTTACTAGAGGTCATCAATCAGCAGTTGGGGTTACTAGAGGTCAAACTCACCCCAAATCCAGCCCCTGGGGTTACTAGAGGTCATCAATCAGCAGTTGGGGTTACTAGAGGTCAAAGTGGCCCCAAATCCAGCCCCTGGGGTTACTAGAGGTCATCAATCAGCAGTTGGGCTTACTAGAGGTCAAAGTGGCCCAAAATCCAGCTCCTGGGGTTACTAGAGGTCAAAGTGCCCCAAAATCCAGCCCCTGGGGTTACTATAGGTCATCAATCAGCAGTTGGGCTTACTAGAGGTCAAACTCACCCCAAATCCAGCCCCTGGGGTTACTAGAGGTCATCAATCAGCAGTTGGGGTTACTAGAGGTGAAAGTGACCCAAAATCCAGCCCCTGGGGTTACTAGAGGTCATCAATTTATAGCTGATTGATGATCTCTAGTAACTCTGTGAGCAGAATTTTAAGTAAAATTAACCTTTGGTAACCCTAACTGCTAGCTGATGACCTCTAGTAACCCCAACTGCTGATTGATGACCTCTAGTAACCCCAGGAGCAGAATGTTTGGTCCATTTGACTTCTAGTAAACCAAATTGCCTATGGATGACCAGCTGCCTGCCCTCCTGGCCGCCTTTATGACCAACTTCCTGCCGGACTGGCCACCTTGCAGACCAGCCTGCCTGACTGGCTGACTAGGACATGGGCCTCCTGTCTAAGTGATGGCGTTGCAGACCAGACGCCTTTGTGACTGGCTGCCTTGCAGGCCTGTTGCCCTCTTGACCAGCTGCCTTTATGACCAGCTGCCTTGCAGACCGGCCGCCTTGCTGACCCAGTGCCTTGCTGACCACCTGCACGCCTTACCAGCTGCCTTGCTGACTGGTGTCCTGCCTGACTGGCCACCATGGAAACCGGCCATCTCGCAGACTGGCTGCAGTCAGCCCTCCTGGCTGCCTGGGCACGCTGCTGGCTCACGGGTAACTCGCTGTGGACCAAGGCTGCTTTGTGAGTGATCACATCTGCCTGACTTTTGCTCGTAGAGAGGCCTCTGTCTCACAGACCCACCTGGAGTATTGTGTCCAGTTCTGGGCTCCCTGGTATAAAACAGACAGGGATCTCCTGGAGAGAGTCCAAAGAAGGGCTACAAAGATGATGAAGGGCCTGGAGCATCTCCCCTGTGAGGAAAGGCTGAGAAGATTGGGACTGTTCAGCCTTGAGAAGAGAAGACTAAGGGGGGACCTAATTAATGTTCATAATTATCTTAAGCAGGGGATGCAGGGGGAATCAGCCAGCCCCTTTTCAGTGTCTGTGGGGACAGGACAAGGGGCAATGGCTGCAAGTTGGAGCACAGGGAGTTCCGCACCAACATGCGGAAAAACTTTTCCCAGTGAGGGTGAGGGAGCCCTGGGACAGGCTGCCCAGGGGGTGTGGAGTCTCCTTCTCTGGAGAGATTCCAGCCCTGTCTGGACGCCTATCTGAGTGAAATGTCCTAGGGAGCTGCTTTGGCAGGGGGTTGGACCCGATGATCTCTCGAGGTCCCTTCCAACCCCTACGATTCTATGATTCTATGATTCTCTCATGAGCTCTGATTTCCCCCATCACACTTCCTAGCCACCTGGGTCAAACTGAGCCGCTTCAGGCTGCTTGTGGAGCAGCTTGTGCAGACCTGTGTATGTGAAATGTCTTGTTCCATCTCCATGTCATTATTAAATATTACTGCCAAAATAATTCCCTTATACTAAGCTGCCCTTATTTACTCACTGCTCTTCTCGTTGGTGGTGATAGCTTTGTACCTCTCCTGCAACCTCCAGATACTCATGGAACAGAAGTAAACCCAGCAGTAAATAAGGCCTTTGAGGTGTATCAGTTATGGGTCAATTATATCCACAGAGGGGTTTGACTTCCTTTCCTCCACGGTGATATGTTAATTCAGATGTAATATATTTTCCCCAAAGTTTATCTGAATATGAAGGGGGGCTGCTGCCTGTGTTCATGGAAGCTCAAAAAATAAAATTAAGGTGCTTTCTTAACGTTCCTACTGCTCAGTGACATGGTCTCTTGTTTGTGCCCTGCAAATTAATAGCATCACGGCCAGTTGCCTGGAGACAGCATAAGTATTTCTGTGTTTAGATATGAAAGGAGCTCTGGGAATTGTGTGGAAAATATGGTTAATTAAGTAGGGACAAGTAGGGAATTAAATGCATTTAATTTAAGGACACTTTAGAAGGCGTCTCGCTTTGTGTGTTTGATGCTGGTGTGGAAGCTGTCCCATTAAGTTGAGCCTTCTGTCCAGTTCTAGTCTTATTTTCTCAAGTAAATCAATTTTCAGCTCAAAAACAATGCAAGTGGGAGTAAATTTGGCTGGGAGATTGAAACTTATGCTATTTTTTATTTCAGTCGACTCTATTCACATTTAGCCCATCAGCAAATACGTTCCTCTCCTGACTCAGAGATGCTGTAACCTGGAGAGAAATGCCTTGAGTTGTATCAGCTGTGCTGCCATTCACCCAGCCCCATCCCCAGTGTCTCTGTTGTCATCTCATTCCTCGCTTAAGTGAGTTGCTGGGGAAAAAATTAATACAAAGCAGTGCTCTGAGTTGAAAAATAACAGGAGTTTCTTTATAAATGTTCTTAAGATATACCTGTTGTCCTGCTCTGCGTAGCCTGTTTCTGATGAAAGCTGCTCTGCACCTACAGAGCTCCTCCTCCCAGGCTGGCGTGTGGCCAGCTGAGAGCAGCTCCTCAGGAGCCATGAACCAAGGTTTGGTGCTCTTCAGTGAGTCAGGCATGCCAGGCACTGCTGCAGGGATGTGCTTGTCCCTCCCGCTGCACCCTGCCCAAATACGATGGTCGAGTGGCTCGGCAGATAGCTCAGGCGGCTTTTGGGGAGTTGCACTGGAGTGCTTTGTTAAGAAGTAAGAAGATGCACCTCAGCATAGCAAGTGTCATGCTTGCTACGCTTACAGAAACGTGTAATGAGCACTTCTAACTCCTGAGGGTTTGTTTGGCACTTGAAGGATGCTGAGCTGCTTGAAACTTTCCTGCTGTTCCGTGCCTGATGGTATGTACTGCGGAACACATGCAGCCCTTATTCCCCAGGTCAGTCAAAGAAACCCCCCTTTCTCTTTACAACATCAAGAACATGGAATTCCTCTTCCTGGAGTAAAATGTAATGAAACCCTGGCTCTGCTGGTGTTTGTCTCTCCAACCCTATGCTCGTTAGAATCTAATGGGACCTGTGTTTGATGAGGCTAGGTACAAAGGTCTCTGCAGGAGGGGTGTTGCAGTCTTGGGAGGCTTGGCAAGATCAGATTTATAGGAGAAGTAATTTTTTTTAATAAGATCAACCAGCGTAGCTGGAAAAAGAAACATCAGAAGGCTTCCATGCATGTGTGCCTTGCTTCCAGCATGAACCAGAAGCAGCAAACTTTGAGGCAGACTGATATAGCCACAAATCACTAGGTATCTATTAGGAAGCCTGACTGAGAGAACAGGTGTAGGATCTATGGGATAGATGGAATGCTGCCAGAGAGAAATGCATTAAGATGCTGGTCTTTTCATTGGAAGGGCAGTGATTTCACTTACAGGCTGTGAAACATCATGAGGTTAATACTGGTCACAAAACCAGCACCTGTGTTTGGTATCCAAGAGAATTACAAGTTGCTTCACAGAGGGTTACCTTTCAAAGATGTTTTGTGTATTTCCCTCCAGGTTTAGAACTGAGAGGTCAAACGTTCCCTGACTGTTCTGTGTGGCTCCCTTCTGAAAGCCACACACATGTTGAGCTGGACTTACTGTAGCTTTAATTCCTGCTGGGATCTGGAAAGCAGTCTCAAGCCTTATTTCCATGGGAGGCCCCACGTGGTCGTGTTGAGGTTTAACAAAGCCAAGTGTAGAGTGCTCCAGTCAGCAAAGCGAGGAATAGCAGCACCAGCGATCACTGAGCTCAGCCCAGGGGCTGAGCCAGGCATCAGACTGTACAGAGGCGCTCTGAGACCAGGCCCCCCGAGGCAGCTCCCTCAGCAAGAGCCAGGAAGCTCACCCAAATCTGCCCTCCCCTGACGTCACATGCCCCACCCCCAATTCCCCCAGCCTTAAAGGGGGTCCAGGAAGGCAGTGATTAGTCCCACTTACAGGGCGCAGACAGGGGAAGGGCTCAGGCCAGCTGGCCTGCCCACCGGGCACAGGAAGGAAGCGGAGCCCAGTCAGCTGACGGGTGAGTTTGGCTGGTGAGGAATTGAGTGATGATGTCTGCCAGGCACAGGGGGCCATGATGCCAGCACCTTCCAGTGTGGAAGTGGGAACCCACTTCAAAGAGCCACAGAAGCATGTGGCTGGTGGGAGGCCTGGCACCAGCGCCATGAGGAGAGGCCTGCACCAGCGCCCAGCGCTGGTGCGAGGCCTCTCCCCTCACAGCCCTGTGCTCTTGCTGTCCAGTTTAGGAAGGAAGAGAAAGAGAAGGGGGTAGGAAGTAAAAACTGCCCGCAGGAGCACAGCGTAACTCCTGTGTAAGGTGTGCATTGTGTGCTGCATGTTGCAGCCAGCCCTGTGTGGCATCCCGAAGGCACTTTGTGAGCAGAAGGTAAGGCGGTGCCCCCTTCTCCTCCTCCCAGGAACTCACAGTTTCAGGGAGGGGACAAACCTGGCACAGGCTGGAAAGGACACTGCCTGGCAGCAGTTTAAACAGAGCCATGAACTAACACAGTATGAAACTGTCGTGGTTTCCCCCGGCTGTGGGCCGAGATCCACGCAGCTGCCTGCTCCTTAAAGTAAAAGAGCAGGGGAAGAGGGAAAAGGGGGGAAACAAGGGAAGGGAAAAGGAAGGGGCAAATAACTCCAAAACCAAGAAACTAAGAGGCCCGTGGGTTGGGAGAAGGAGAGTTTACTAAGAGAACAGAAAGATCAAATATCCCAATGCTAACAGGACTTTAGAGCAAAAGAAGATGAAACTCTTGATCCCCAATGCAGTTTCTCCCCGACCCACACAACTCAGGTACCACCCAGAGCTGTCCCGGAACCCGACCGTCCCCCCAAGCAGCACGCGTCCTGCCACCGCCCCTCTTCTTCCTCCCCTCAGCCCCCCATTCTCCTGGGCAGGACGTCATTGCCATGGAATACTCTCTTTGGCCCATCTGGGTCACCTGTCCTGGCTTCGCCCCTCCTTTCTCATGAATGGAGAAATAGAAGAAGCTGAGAAAGTCCTTGACTGTCTGACTGCAACTAAGAACATCAGGGTGTTCTCAGCACTGCTTTCATTGTAACTCCCAAACACAGCATCCCATCAGCTGCTACAAATGAAGTTAACTCTATCCTGACTGAAACCAGGACAGAACCACATGGAATGAGTTTCTCAGTTATGCCTTGAACTTACTCTGTGGTCCACTAGCTGCTGGCAGGAGTGGATTGGAGAGAGAGGAAGGTAGCCTTTTCCTGATGGTGCAAACAGAAAAGAGAAAAGCTGATGGGGAAAAATTCTGTCTTGAAACAGCAGAAGGTGACATTTTAGGGCAATTCACCAGGAAATCACTGGTGGGTGGAGCTCTTACACAGGTTTACTTAAACTTGGCAACTCGCTAGCTGTCATGCTGCATGGGTGTATTTGTGGGCTGGGCAGGAGCATCTTCTGCCACCATGATATGATCAGCTGCCTGCTCACCAGGCTGTGGAGGCAGCGGTAGGGGAAAAACCTCCCTGCAGGGGTTGACCTAGGCTGGGGCAAGGAAAAAGCCTTTTGAGGAATTAAGATTAGTAGAAGGAATGGTCTTGTGTTCAGCCCTTGCACTGAGAACTCCTGACAGAACTAGAGGAGCGATCACCTCTGTGTTTTTAATTCCACCATGCCAGAGCTTCTAAAATGAAAACAATCTGATCCCTTTTGCCAACGAGGCAGAACATAATCTATTCCACACTGTTTGTTGTCTGCTAATACATACCATCAGTTGTATGTATGCACACACACATTAGGCTCTTCTTATCCCATTTTCTTCTTTGTAATAAGGTGATTTAAAGTTGAAGACTGAACCTGCTGTGAGAACTGTTATCTCAGAGGAACCATCCTGGTGTAAAAACCTTCATCAGCTCTCCTCCAGCTTAACGGTTCTCTGTCGGCCATTTGATATAATGACAAAGCATCAACCTTTTTTTAAATCTTCTTTTACATACTGTTTTTATGTCAGGGCTGACATGGACTGCAGGAATAATCTGAGCCTAGGAGCAGCTAGTCGCTCTTGCAGCACTTTGGTGCTTTTCCTGAACATAAAATTTACTTTGCTTAGTATGAATCCTAGCAATCCTAAAGAAACATGGTATCACCAAGGCAGCATATTGTTCCCTGTCCCCAAAGAAGGAGGGGAGATAAAAGGCAGATATCTCGTTGAGTTCTGTAGAGATGATAATAACAACAACAATAACCCAAACTTGGGTTGTTTGTATGTACCATGTTTGCCTAATTGTATAGATGGTGCTTTCAGGTGGGGATGTGTATTTTCCCCCATTGGTTTTTCATTCCTTTAGATTATGACTCTATCACTTTGCAGCTGCTCTCATCCCATGGCACCCTGATCAAGTAAATACTGCAATTGCAGGATAACCTTAAATTTTAACAGAAACAAAAAAATCCTTGCTGTTATGTATACATTTCAGTTCTCCCTGTAGCTCTGTGGTCACTACTCAATAGAGAGAGAAGGTGAAGAAAAGAGGAAAAACTCCACTTTTGAGTTATATTCCTCTGGGTTAGCCCAGGGGATGAGACAGAAGGATGCAAAAAGGATATGAGACTCATTTTGGAAGGGAGGAGAATGAGGCAGAGGTTTTCCAGGGACTAATCTCAGCTTCTCCTTTTGCAGGCACCTTCACCCTCCTTTCTTTCTGCTCTTTCACTTTGAGGCTGCCTGGGTTGCTCAACACACGTGGCCACGGTGTCAGAGCAGCAGTGCTCCAAACCTGAGCTCCCCTTGTGCTCTGGGTACCATCTGGCCTCAGTGCCTGCTGGGTTAGGAAGGCTCCAGAGTTTTGGGAGGAACAGCAGCAGGTTTTGGTTCTTGTATGCTGTTCACTGGGCTCGGTGTTGATAAGAAGGTAGTGATTAAATTAAATGATGGGTGCAATTTAATTTGGCTCATTGTATTTGTTTATTGTTATCAACTTCTGCAACAATACAGTGTTTTTTCCAAGCTCAGCTGCTGATTAGCTTCGTTGTTATTCATTAGCTGGATGATTAGCAGAGTTCTGTTGTCAAGGAAATGCTTATCAGATTTGGTTTTTAGGTTTTCTGTTTCTTACTGACATTGGCAAAGCAAAGCTTCAGAGTCTATGTTCAGGTATTAAGCTGCAGTTTACCTTTAATTGCATGGAGCTGCATGTTTGTCATGGCTTCAGTTTGTGTATGTTACTACTGAGTAACTTCAAGACAGGGATTCATTAAGTGAAACCTCTCTTGGTACCTGAAATCATGCTTGTATTTTCTACTGTCCTTACAGTTCTCTATACCTTGTCTCTCTTGTCCCTTTGTGTTTAAAGAGGCCTTTTTTCACTTGCCTTTCTGTATAACTGTATTCCCCAAATCTATGCATCATTCAGTGTTCCTCTAAGTTTCCCTTCTCCATCCCTGTAATATTAATTTTCTATCAAGGTGACCTTAATTGAGCTCGGTATGATAACGTAGCATTGTTGTAGGACAGCCAGGCATCACATTTATTACCTGCTAGCAGTTTTCCTCTGAAAATTCTGCTCGCCACCAGGAAAGGGAGGAGGGAACCAAGACATGTACTCGTTCACATACTGATGCTGGTCTCAAGGCATTGGTTCTTTGTTTTTAATCCATGCCTCTGGATTCTGCAGTTCATAACTCGTCACCATTGAAGTGTAAGAAGTTAGGGGAAATTTAATTGCATGAAATTTCAAAGATGCAAATTGGACAGGGAAGGGGAGACTGCATTAAATGTATTAAGTTTTGAAAAGCATCTGATGCTGGCATTAAAAAGGCTCCAGAGGCAACAGTGTTCAGCACATGATGAAGTTCCTCAGAATCAATTTTGCACAGTGTCTCCTCATGAGCTGATGAGCATCTCTAGATCTGTGTTTACAAGTGGGGGAGAGAGGGACACATGGTGTGGTAATAGCAGTGAACCTCTAATTCCCCCTCTCAAGCAATGTGTGGAACATGTTTGTCTGCAGCTTTGCTTAAAGACAGGAGCAACTTTAAACCACTCAAAAAATGTGCCAGCAGTCCTGTACCGGTCACTAGTGGGTAGCTATGAAAGCCTCTCACTTCAGGCAAGCTCCTTTTGTCCACAACAGAGCCATCCAGGGGAGTTTCCAGTACTGTGGCTTCATTTTTGTCAGAAAAGAATGAAATGGAGGAGTAAATCTATCTCAGTGAAACCTTAATCTGGGTAAGGAGGGTGAAAGCACCCCACACCCTACTGACAGGGCACCTCTCTAGCAGTGGGATGCGAGGGACTCTCCTACTCCATCCCAGCTGTTGGCTGAATTTGAGGTGGAAGCAAAGGGTGCTGCTGCTCTCTGAGATAAAATGTGAATGCTCACAGGAAGGAGGATTGCTTGAGATCTCTGAAAGTACCTTCTATTTCCTCCAGGTGATACTGTAGGAATTTATTTGTGGAATCACCAGGCTGGAAAAGCCCTTTAAGCCCATCGAGTCCAACCGTCCCTGTCCTGTGCTAAACTATATCCCTGAGCACCTCATCTCCCCTCTGTTAAACACACCCAGGGCTGGGGACTCAGCCCCTCCCTGGGCAGCCTGAGCCACAGCCCCACAACTCTGCCAGGGAAGAACTTTGCCCTCCCAGCTGAGCTGACCCTGCCCTGGCCCAGCTTGAGCCCATTGCCCCTTGTCCCAGCTCCTGTCCCCTGGCTGAAGAGACCAGCGCCCACCTCTCTGCACCCTCCTGGCAGGGCAGGGGAGGTGGGGAGAAGGTCTCCCCTCAGCCTCCTCTTCTCCAGTAACCTTAGCAATAGTGACTGTGAGCAGGGAGGGGTAGGATTACCCTGAAGCAAGTAATCAGCTATCCAGATGTTTGATAGTGAATAAATAATCAGACTAATTAGTCTGGGGAGGCAGTTTTTGGCCTAAGACTACATGCTGGCTTTGAAGTTTGATGTGGGGTGTGTAATAAGTTGATAAATAGAAGCAGAAAGCTTTGTGTGAGCAGAAATTGGTCTCATCTACTCAGTGTGTGGCCATTTAATGTGTCTTTAAGATTATTTTCTTTAAAAGATCGTTAAAATACTGCGGACTCAGAGATACTGTGCTCCTCTGTTAAAGGGTCTGTGCCTGTCTGATTTCCTGTATGGATTCCAGTAAAAGCCTTGTGTAAGTAGGCACTGCAGGAATATGTTGTGTTAGTCTGAGCTCAGCCCCTTTGTACAAAGCACAGCTGAGTTTAAGCTCATGTTTTGCTGTAAGCACCTGAGTTGGGATTCGTTTCATTCACTTCAGGGCAGCTCACCCATCTGAATTTTGTGTGGTGATGGCTGCAGAAACAAAGCAAGAGTTGCTTGTGAAGCCCCGAAGTAATAAAGATGAGGACAAAGGAAAGGTAAGTCTTGATTAATTCTAAATAACCTTTCAGTTCTCAAATACGAGGTTTTTCCCCCAGCCATTTTACTTGAGAAACATTACCTGTGTTTTTATCTCAAGGCTTAATGTTGTCTTCCCCTTCTTCCCATAATGCTTTATATATCTCATGGTCATTTCAGTACAACTGAGAACAGTGGTCACCCACTCGTTGACCAGATTTCTTCTTAAAAGTCTCTGCATCCACTTTCCCTACCACTTCATGGGGATGAGTGCTCTTGTGCCAACGCTTAGAGAAGAGAAACTCCTTTACTGTAACTTGCTTTCTTATCTTGGGTTATTTGCTGCTGCTGTCATTGTTAACTGGCACAATAGGCTACAATTTCTTCTCTTATTTTTTTTGTGTAGCACAAAGCTGAGTTTTGAAGTTTAGCAAATAATTGAGAGCAAAAGTAGTTGTGCTTAATGGCAGTGCCATTGTTTGTGGTAGCACAACAAGCCACTGGTGTGAGCTGGTGGGTCATCAAGCTCTCCATTGACTTCAGTGAGATTGTGGTGACTGTCCTTGCTAGGATTTGCAGCTAGATTTGGGGATAAAAATGCGTGTCTGGAGAAACAGATGACAGCTGCGAGATATTTCTTCTCCTCTCTTTATTTTCTTTTCCTTTTCAGTCCTATATCTCCTCCCTGATGTGCTGCCAGCTTTGGTTAGGGCTCTCTCGAAGTATAATTTTCTAGATGACAAGCCTAGTTACCAGCCTTCCTGAGCATATCGATGATCACAGGATTCAATCCACTTCAGTTAATACTCCAGCCCGTGGCATAACAACTCGCAGTAATTAATCTGCTTTCCCTGATGTTCAAGTGTGGCAGCTCAGAGTATGTTTCTTCCATCAATCCAAGTATTCTGCCAGGAATTTTGAATCTTGTTCCATTGCTGATTCCAATTAGGCAGTTTTGTCACAGTGATTACTTAAAACTAAGAAGAGTAATAGAACAATTAGTTATGAATTAATTACAAGTTATGAATGGTTAATACATCACAGAAAAGCCCTGTCAGTTGTCAGAGTAGAGTGAAATCGGACAGGACTTATCCAGCACACACTGTGTTCAACTCCTGGTGATGGTTTTACAGCCCTGGTGTTACTTCAGTGGGAACTCAGACACAGGGAAGCACAACCTCTCTGGGCAGTCTGTTCCAGTGACAAAGTTCCTCAAGGTCACATGGAACCTCCTCTGCTCCAGCTTGCACCCGTTGCCCCTTGTCCTACTGCTGGCCATCACTGAGAAGAGCCTGGCATTCTTTCCCTTTAAAGGCTCAGTGTCCAAACATCTTGACTCGGCATCGCTTTCCACCCTAACTCACAAACAGGGGATGCCATAACCTTCCTAGGTGATGAAATACTTCTGCTCAGCTGCTGGCAGCCTATTGCAGCCCCTCACATGGCCATACCTGAGGTGGGTGAGCTCTGCAGGCCCCTCCGTGTGTGTGTGTCCTGGGGCTCCTCCAGCACTGCTGCCCCACTTGCCCTTCTGCCAGCAGGACTGCAGCTGCCTGCGCTTTATTAGCTGTGCTGGGCGCTTTGGGAAAGCACTCCTCGCTGCCTCAGCAGGATGCTTTTCCAAACCCACAGCCATCTGTCTGTCTGTAGGGGCTCCAAGGGTGACTTTGTATCCTGGTGTCAGCCTACCTGTACTTTGGCTGCTTTGGTTTGACCTGTCATTAGTGTCACAGTAGCACTGTGGCATCTGGCTCAAGTCCTGAGGTTTAAGTGAAGAATTAAATCTTGCTTTCCCCTGTGTTCCTTCTCCTTGAACATGCTCCACATAGAGTGTTACCCTCCCTCCTCCCCTGACATGCAAGGTGGGTGCAGGTCCCCTCTCAGAGGAACCTGTCAGCATCCTGGCTGGGGCTCCCTGCTCCATCCCTGCAGGCTGTGGTTCCTGGGCTGTCCTGTCCTCTCTTTTGCCACCTTCAGCTCTGGCCACCCAGAGACTCAGGACCACGGAGCAAGGGGGATTCTTGAACTGCACTGCACATGCATGGCTGCACCTTTGGCAGGAAGGGTGGCAGCGACAGTACCTATTAAACAAAACATGTATTAAGGGGGGAAAAAATTGGATTAACTCCTGCCCATCTCCTTTATTCCACATAGCTGAGCACCTCGGTGTCAGGGCAGTGTTACAGCACATGGCAGAACCACCAGCCCAACTTGCGATTGAGATCACTTTACAATGTTTTTTTCAAGCCTCCCCTTCCCCTCATGTATTTCTGCAGAGCTGATTATGCCCCCCCTCTCCACAGGGTCAGTGCTTTGCTGGGTCAAACAAGTTGTCCCTGGTGGTCTAGTGGTCAGGATTCGGCACTCTCACTGCCGCGGCCTGGGTTCGATTCCCAGCCAGGGAAAGGGGTCCTTGGCAGGGCCCAACCTTTTCCCCCTCTACTCTGCCCTGGTCAGGCCCCACCTGAAGTATTGCATCCAACTCTGGGTTCCCTGGGACGAAAAAGACAGGGGTCTCCTGGAGAGAGTCCAGAGGAGGGGTATGAAGGGGCTTAAAGGCCTGGAGCATCTTCCCTGTGAGGGACTGTTCAGCCTGAAGAGAAGAAGCCTGAGAGTGGATCTGATCAATGGGGATCAATAGCTGAAGGGTGGGACACAGGGGGACATGGGCAGCCTCTTCTCAGGGTCTGTGGGGACAGGACAAGGGGCGATGGGCTCAAGTTGGAGCCCAAATCTGGGGAAGAACTTCTTCCTGGTGAGGATGAGGAAGCCCTGGGACAGGCTGCCCAGGGGGTGTGGAGTCCTCTCCTCTGGAGAGATTCCAGCCCCGTCTGGATGCTGACATGCCCTAGGGTTGGACTGGATGAGCTTTGGAGATAAGGAGTACTTGAAGGTGTACAGTCTCTGTGACTAAACAGTCTGCGCTAAAGCAACAGGCACCGCTTACTATGCCATGTATGTCTGAAATTGGCCACTTCACCTTCCTGTTGTGCCCAAGCAGGATTTCACAGGCTGCTTTGGGAGCACATGCTGCTGTTCCCTCCAGAGCACAGCCCCTTCCCTGCAGCTCTCCTTGCATCTCTTCCTCAAAGCTTAGCGGGGCTGCCGTTCGGAGCTCTCCGCAGGCTGATGGAAGATCGCTTTAAACTCTGTGGAGCTGGTGCTCAAATAACATTCAAATGAACTCTGTTCAGCCTCTAAGCTACTGTTGTACCAGGGCTGCTTCACCTCACAGTGTGGGCTTTCATGTCAGTCTCTGGAGGAATGAATCTGAGGCTTCATTCACATGAAAAAAACCCTCAGTATGATTTATTTACAGGTTAAGGTCCTGAGCACATCCTTATAAATAATGCTTTAGCCTTGTGGGGTTTTTTCCTTCATGAACTTCTTATTTTTTTGTTCTTACATTTTTTGTGTGCTCCTAAGGCCTCCAGGTTGTTATCATGGTGAGCGTTACTGGCTTTTTTGTGCTGGGTGGGAAAAGACAAGCTTTCTTCCTCCAACCTGAAGAGCTGACACCTAAATCTAGGCTGTGTAGTGCAGATGCTTGACATCCTTTCTTCTCTTAATTCCTCTCCAGAGTAGCCACCTACCTACCTACCTACCACCAGTCTATCTGCTTTGATACGTACTTTTAAGATGCATGTAGTCCAAATTTAATAAGAACTGTTAGGTTAAACAGGATGCTTTCTGATGTGATTACAGGTGTGTAAAAAAGTGGAAAAACCCACAAAACAGAATATAGGGGGGAACCCCCCACCCCAACCCCACAAAACAGAATATAGGGGGGAACCCCCCACCCCAGTATTTCTTTTCATGACTTTCATCAAAGACTAAATGCTGTCCTTTTTGGTTTTTAAATTACAACTATTACTAGAAGCTGAGCTTTGACACGTCGTACTGTCTGCTACAAAATATTATTAGTCATCACAAGGTGATTATGTGCTAAAGCCTTCATTAACTGGCAACTATAACTAAATTAATGAACTTAAGCAAGGGCTACAAGCCTGAACACCAGAACGTTAGCAAAATTGCTAGTTCACAGAGCACAACCAGCGTCGTGTGACACCGTGCCATTTCTTTGATGGGTCTGAGTAACGAGATTTTTTTTCTCCCTTTGGCCTTGATTTTAGTGTTGCAATCAATATAAATATGTCTTTTTTTAAAACCTTCCTCTGATGCTTTAATATCTGACACTTCCAGCCTGGTGTGTGGGAATAAAACCACAATGACGCTCCCCTCGCTGGGCTGCCAGATGATCTGTTGGTGGGATGACCCCGAGGTCAGAGATCTAACAGGCTCCTTGGCTGCTTTTCACAGCGTTTGTGCTGGGACTATTTTGGTTGGAGTTACAGGGGATGCTCTTATGCCTCCAGTGAGTCAGGGCCTTGGGACATTTATGCCACCTGTCATCCCCTCTTAACAGCTTTGATCTTGCACGCACTGGTGGGGAGAATTATTGGGCCATTTTTCAGCTCCAGCCTGCAGTGGTTTAGCAGAGCTCCCGATGCTTTTTTCACAAGATGACTTGCTACAGACAAGGGTTTTTGAAGAGAGCCCTAAGGCTAACAATAATATTTATATCTTCTGCCAGTCATGGCGAAGCAGAGCCAATAAAACGGGCGAAGGATCTGCTCTGCCTTCCCTTTTGCTCATTAATGTTTCAGCTGATTCTGTGGGGGTTCTGTGGAAGAGTGGTGGCTTTCATTTCCTCACCAGAAGAAACCACAGTATTTCTTATTCAGCTCTCTTGCCTGTGAGGTTCTGCTTTAAGCTTTTTCTTGAAGGATGCTGTTCATATCTACATGGACAGATGTGTGGCGTGGAAAGTCGTGTGTTGAACAAGGCTGGATCAGGCTTGAAAAAATGGGTGGACTGCAGGAAGAATATCCAACAAAAAGGCAGTACCTGCCTCTCCTGGATAGGAAGAGTATCCAGCTCCCTCTGCTCTTCCCCACAGCTTGCGGCACGTGCTTCTGTTCCCTCCCAGCATCACTTTGATGTGAGGTGCTGGGCAGCTGTCTTGTACCCCTACAAGCAAAAGTTGAATAGATTGGGATTTAAAATCCCTATTTTCAAAATCTCTGTGGAAATCTGAGGGCATGGAGTACATGAATGGTGGAAACCCCTTGTGACCTTGGGGGTTAGAACTAGATCATAGAATCCCAGACTGGTCTGGGTTGGAAGGGACCCTGGGGATTATGCAGTTCCAACCCCCTGACACAGGCAGGGACACCAACCTCCAGGCCTGGAGCTACACAAGGTTGCCCAGGGCCCCAGCCAACCTGGCCTTCAACACCCCCAGGGACGGGGCACCCACCCCCTCTCTGGGCAGCCTGTTCCAGCCCCTCACCACTCTCTCTGCAAAGAACTTCCCCCTAAGATCTAATCTAAATCAATCCTTCCTTTAGCTTTAATCCATTCCCCCTTTTTGATGTTTAGAGGTCCCTTCCAACCCAAACTATTCTGTTATTCTGTGATTTTATTTTTTTTCTCCTGCCTGTTTCATTCCTTACCACACTCTGCATGCTCCCTTTACCTCCTCAGAATTGCATTGTGGCAGCAGAGTGGTGTAACTTACAGACTGGAACTAATGCTCCAGAATGTGCTAGAGAACCAGAAGCTCTTGTGATCCCTTCTATCACTGGGAAGTTGAGAGCAGGAATCAGGGGTGTCTGTGCAGGTGTGTGGGGTCAAATCCACAGAACTTTTCTCTCAAGTACACAATACCCATGCAGGATTTGTAGGTCCTGTTTGACATAGTGTCACACACACGTACAGATGGCACCTTGCTGTTTCATTGTCCAGGGATGTTCACTTCCAAAAGGAAAGGACCAAATCCACTAGAAAGAAATCTGTAGAAGAATCCACAGAAGACATTCCAAATGGCAATGAGTATATCAAAATTGCCTTTCCATTTTCATGTTTTAAAATCCCAGACCCTCCTGAGCTAGCAGGGACCCACCAGGCCCGTGGAGCCCAACCCCTGGCTCCACACAGCCCAGCCCAGTCAGAGATGGCACTGAGGGCATCGGCCAGGCGCTTCTTGCCCTCAGCCCAGCTTGGGGCTGTGACCCCTTCCCTGGGGAGCCTGTGCCAGTGCCCGACCCCCTCTCAGGGCAGAACCTCTTCCTGACACCCAGCCTAACCCTCCCCTGGCAGCTTCACACTGTTCCTGGGGTTCTGTCCCTGGTCCCAAAGAGAGGAGAGAGATCAGTGCTGCCCCTTGGCTCCCCTCGGCAGGCAGCCACAGACCCCATGAGGTCTCCCCTCAGCCTCCTCTTCTCCAGGCTGGACCAACCCAGGGCCTTCACCCTCTCCTCTTAAGCTTTCCCCTCCAGACTCTTCCCCATCCTTGTTGCCCTCCTCTGGACACTCTCCAATACAAAATGCCACTGTGTGGAATGAAGTTGATTTGTATTATTTAGAAACTAGTCATGGAAGTTCAGGATAATTCCATTTAAGTGTGGGTACGTGGCTGTCATCTTTAAAGTAGGAGCCTAAATTAGGCAGTCATGTTCTGATGATGTTTCAGATCTTCAGTGGGCTGAATCACGTCTGAAAGTTTCTCCTTTGGAAACTCATGGGTAGGATAAGAAGTAATAATAGATTTAATTTAAGTGCTGAACATGAGGAGGTAGGAATTTGGAGCCCATCTACAGCAGTGGCATTTTGGCTGTGTTTGCACCTAAATTACGGTGGTCAGTGAAATCAGTGCTCCTCATCAGCTTCATATATTGCATCTGCCTGCTCTTTTCACTATTTCCTGGTAGTCTGTATCATCCTGAACAATGTGAAATAGTAAAGTACTGCTGAGATGCCATGGGCCAGACAGAAAAATCTGGTAATCAGTCAAAGTTGAGATACATTGAGAAATCACAGGAAGATGAGAATAATACATAGGAGTATCAGGGTGACCTTAAAACAGCATTAATAGAAATGGAATGAAATGTTCTAGTACAAGGTCAGGTACTTAAGAGCAGCTAATAAGACGTCTACTGTAAATTGAAAATGAGCGATAAAGACAGAGGCACAGTTAATCATAGGATAATTATGTGATGTGGCTCTGAAAAAGACAAAAGCCTGGCTAGAACATGTACATTCAGAGGCAGAGAATGTACCTGTGCTATCATAAAGGGTTTTGGTGAAATAATGGGTGATCCTCTTCCAAAATTATGAAGATACTTTCATGCTCATAACCCAAGAATTACCTGGTTAAAGAAAAACACAACACCAGGGAGAAACCTCTTCCCTATAACTCACAAGCAGTATGGGTTATGCTCTTGTAAGAGGACATTAAATCACAGCCCGGGACATCAGGTCCTTCTTTCCTTAGGACAGGTGCCTCTCTCCCCTCACCTTTTACAGCCCCAGCCCTTCACAGCTACATCCTGCTCCTCCCAATCGCTGATGGGTTTTTTTGTCATCTCTAGTTTTAAACATGTTCTTTTAGCATGCATGTGCCATTTGTGTATCAATCCCAGGGTGGATTAATCCCAGGCATTTAGAACGTTAATGCTGTCTAGTCTTTTCTGTCAGAAGCTGCTAAGTATTCTACCAGCAGTAATTAAACTCACACCAATTCAGGGAATTATTAAACTCATGCAAAGTTACCTATCGAATCCATGCCAGGCCTGCAAAGAGTCTAATTCTAACCTCTGCTTCTAGAAGTTCAGCTGATGTTTTCACTCTCTAGGAGGTAACAACAGACCCACTTTAAGTTGTATTACATGCTGTTGTGCATTGGGAGGTTTTTGAAGCAAAGCTGTGCTGATGTCTTCTTCACAGAAGTGAAGAAATATTGGGAGAAATATGGTCTCATCACACCAGAGTAGGGGGTTTCCAGGGGTTTAATTTTTAATGCATTCACTCTTGATATCTTACCTCAGTTTCAGAGTTATTTATGATCCCTAGAATAAGCTACGTGGCTGGAAATGGTAGGAAATGTAAACAGACTTTTTAAAGGCTGGTAGTACTGAGAGTGTGATGTTGCATCTGTTGTCTCTTTGCATCATTGGATGAGCTGTGTCAATTTGTCCTAGGCTGACATTTCCAGACCTAAATACTTGCTTAATTCTCATCTTACATTCCAAAAAATATTGGTGGTAAAACCATCATCTCATATAGATTCTAGTGTCTAGAAATTATAGGCATAAAAAATGGTACAAGTGAGAACTGCAGAAATAAGCAATTTATTAGGTGGTGGTGAATTGCCTTGAGAAGTGTCTGGTGCCTGCTCCCATTGTAAATCCTCCCAACAGCCAAGTGTTAAATAATTTGGAGGAGAAGGATGTTAACCTGAGCAGTATGGAAACTCTGGAGACTTGTGAATGCTAAATACAAGATTTTTTTGTCTGGTTTAGCAGCGTGTGTCCTTACTACTTACTCTCATGCTGAGCAGCTGAAAACGAGATAGTGAGGACATGATGTCATACTGGTGTAAGCCTGGCTTTTTGAATTAAAAAAAGCCAGATTTGGGATCTGAGACAAGGCTTGTGGGAGCATATCTCTTTCCTAGTGTGTGACTAAGCATTATGCTAGTTTTACAGCTTGATTTTGACTGAAACCATAACTAAACCCTTGAAAAAGATGCTTTTCTAACATCAGCAAGGGTGAAGTCTATTTCTAGAAATGTGTGGGCCACATAGACTTTTGTGACCTGCAACCACCCATCTGGGTCGTTCCAGGTAATCAGATTTCCAGTGAGTTAAGTAGGAGGTAGGCACTGTTATTGATACCCTGTGTGGAAGAGGAAATATTTCTTCCAAATGAAAATGCAAATGCAGCCTTGGTTTGGATTGTGCTTTGAGTTGTGTCATAGTACAGCATGAAATACTGCAGATGGGACAAAAGATACAGGAAAGAGGTGACTCCTTGGTATTGGTAGGTTAAATAAGCCTGCTCTGTGGGTGGGTTAATCCGTGTTGTCTCTGTCTTGCCCTCCCCTCCATTCCCTAAGGGATGGTACAAGAAGATACCCAGCAGTTAGGTTTTGATCCATTCAGATGGGATGTCTATCAATCAAGGTGACTGGAAAAAGTCAGGTGCTGACAGGGCTCTGTGGTATAAAAGGGACAGGGGTCTCCTGGAGAGAGGCCAGAGGAGGGGTACAGAGGGGCTTAAAGGCCTGGAGCATCTCCCCTGTGAGGAAAGGCTGAGGGAGCTGGGGCTGTTCAGCCTGGAGAGAAGCAGCCTGAGAGGGGATCTGATCAATGGGGATCAATAGCTGAAGGGTGGGACACAGGGGGACATGGGCAGCCTCTTCTCAGGGTCTGTGGGGACAGGACAAGGGGCGATGGCTGCAAGTTGGAGCACAGGGAGTTCCCCACCAAGATGGGGAAGAACTTCTTCCCAGTGAGGGTGAGGGAGCCCTGGGCCAGGCTGCCCAGGGGGTGTGGAGTCTCCTTCTCTGGAGAGATTCCAGCCCCGTCTGGACACCGCCCTGTGTGCCCTGTCCTAGGGACCCTGCTTTGGCAGGGGGTTGGACCCCATGGGCTCAGGAGGGCCCTTCCAACCCCTACAGCTCTGTGATCCTGTGAAACTGTTAATTTGTTGATTCCTGTATACGCCTTGGAGTTCAGGACCTAAAAGAGGGTGGGAGAGCCTAGCAGTACCCACAAGAACCCCAACATTCACCCATTCTTACTGCCATCTATTTGTCATACAACTCCCTAAGGTTCCAGGTACTTTTGTAGAACAAAAGAGATTGATTCTTGTCAATCACTGGAAACTTCTCAGCTCAGGTATGGGAAGCAATCCAGCCACCCAGTACAGTGAGAGCTGTAAAACCCACCTGGAAAATGAGGTAATTGAGTTTTCCCTGTGCTCCATGCTGGATCTCCATGGCTGGATGCTGCTCCTTCAGAGTTTCAGACACATTGACATGAGATCTTTAAATTCTCTGCTTCACTCAGGATGAGGTCATGACTGCTATGTTGATACAGTCTTGTTTTAAGAAGTTTGCTGTCTCATTTTAGCCATGGTAAGGAATAATAAGGTGTGTACATATATCAAACAAGTGTGAAATGAAACGGTAAAGACCACTGCTCTTCCATTATGGGCTACATACGTCTCATCTTGACGGTTCTCTTTGAGAAAATTGAAGAATATAACAGTAATTTGCCATGAATGTTCTTACTTGTTATAAAGCAGCTGATTATTTATTGCTGGAAAGTGATGCTGCAGCAAAATGCATACAGTGGCCTTTCCCCCCAATGAAATATTTGTTTGAGGGCCTGAAGCTGTGGGTTCTTTCCAACTCAGCCTGGCTGCCCTGTAGCTACCTGTAACATTTGCAGGGAAGATTGAGTTTCAAGTTGCATTTCAAGTGGCATTTAAATTCTCCTGCACCTGTATATTAAACTCTCCTATCTTGTTTTTGTGTGTGTGTGTGGTGTCTTGCCAAGAAAATTGTGGCTCAGTTTTTAATTGTCTGCCTTCCCAAAACGCTGTCAGGCTAAAGCATATTATCTTCCATGTCATCCATGAACAGTTCAAGATTAATTAGTCTTTCACCCACTTTAAAGGCATTGTCTGTATCCCGAAGGCAAAGTATGGTGTTTGGCAGCCTCCTCAATCACTTCAAATTCTTCTCTGTGTACTGTATAAATAATCTGTGGAAGAATTACACTGTTCTGTGAATAGCTATGGATACAAATGGCATATTCTGTACAATTCCAGAGTCTCCAGTCGGTACAGATTGCCCCGTTCCAGCATTACAGGAGGGATAATAAATACTTTTCCCCATGTCCTCTAATCTTGCAACAAAGCTGACCGATTATTTATTCAAATTCATTCTGTGATTTTGGGGGCCTCGTGCATTTTTTATACTGCCCAGCTCACAAAGCAGGAGCTGTTGGTGTACAGGGATGTGGAAGGTTTGTTGGCGCTGCTGGAAGTCAGTGTCACTCAGTGTAGATATTGAAAAGGGAAGAGCATACTGCAAGCGGTTGCAGTGATGCTATTTGGATGCATTACCTGTGTGAGGGTTATTAGCTACTGTCGTAAGCAGATCTAATAAGCCACTTGTTTACTTCCTTTCTGCTCCCCCTTATTAGTTCTGTTTCTTATGAAGTAAAATATCTGCCCAGTAATAGGCACGAGCACGAAAGATGCTCTGTCTGCTGTAATGGCTGCGTGTGCAGCCTGACAGTGCGCAGGGTACTGCATCTAAGGAGTTGGGGCTTGTTTGTGATGCTGAGATTTTACCTCCCTTAACAGCCACTGCTGAGGAGGGAGCAGGGCAAGCGTGCTGTGGGCAGGCTCTTCTCCCCTGTAACCACCTGGCGGCTTATTATCTTGCTGTACAGCGGGGTAATTCCTATCAGTGGGCTTGGCTCTTTGCATTAAGGATTGGTAACCGGTGCCCCAGGGTAAAATCCTCGGTGAAACCCTCAGAGACTGGAAGAACCCGGAGCAAAAATGCTCTGTTTACTC
The DNA here is from genome assembly GCA_027925045.1 of Hypotaenidia okinawae. Taxonomy (NCBI): domain Eukaryota; kingdom Metazoa; phylum Chordata; class Aves; order Gruiformes; family Rallidae; genus Hypotaenidia; species Hypotaenidia okinawae. The sequence goes on from BSDF01000004.1 coordinate 34,726,749, forward strand.
TCATCCTTGTCGTGCCGACAGCAAGGCAGCGGTGCGCGGGTACGGGTGTGGTTTGGGAGCAGCGACTCTGGGAGAAGGCTTAAGCAAAAAGGCACGCTTGTACAGCCTGATCTGATCCTGGGGGGTTGGAATCAGCCTGATTTCTCCCTTGGTTGTGGGTTGTGTGGGCAGGAGTTTCTGCCAGGACATGCTGTGGCCCCAAGCATCTGTGAGTCAGCTGGTTGTCACTGCCTGTGACAGTGCTGCCGCTGCTAGCATCTCAGCTGGCACTTATAAATAAATAAACAGGCTCCCTGCACTGCCAAAGCAGCGCTCAGAGCACGAGCTGAGGTACTGCTTCCTCCATAAACTGCCCTGGTAGAAAGCCTTCATCAGCCCAGCAATAGACTAACGAAGGTATGAGCTGTATTGCTTCGGTGCTGCTTGCACTGCAGAGCTATTGGAACAAGTCCCAGTATTAACCATGCAAAGCTGGGGGGTTGCCAGGTGACTTGCAGGTAAGTCAAAGTCTCCTGGCCCGGTAAGGAGAGAGGACACGTGAGGGTTGGACCCGATGATCTCTTGAGGTCCCTTCCAACCCCTACAATTCTGTGATGACCTGGTGGTGCATGTTATCTATTTTTAAGGCCTGTGAACTGTTTCTGTTGGAATCACTGCTTTGTTATCCCACTCCCATTTTCTTCTCTAAGGCTGTCAAAACAACAACCAGGCTCCAATATACTTCTGTCATTCTCTTGGGGAATTAATTTTACTTAATTTCCACCGTATTTGGACCTTTACTCTGTTGTTCTGTGATTCAATTACTATTATGTTTGTCAAAGTGAGATCAGAAGGCAGTGTCTGAATATTTTTCACATGTAAATGATAGATTTGAGCCTCCCTGGCTTTTTTAATATCGATTTTAAAGATGAGATCGTGCAGTTTCCTGGAGCTTTATATAATGACTTTGATACATTCAAAGCAGTGCTTTCTTTTGCATTATCACAAATGTTCTAAAGCTGGTTTAAGGTGATGGATGAGATGGGGCCTGTTGAGAAGACACAAAGGAGATATTTATATTAATAAGTCCCAGGCATAGAAGCATACGTAACTTCCAGCCTGGATTGGATTGTCTTTAAAACTCGTGCTGGGGGAAGACTTGTGAGATGTACCTGCATCTGCTTGGGAGGCTGCAGCTTCTGACCTGGGGGGTCCATGTATTTTGGCTGTGTCTCTAACGCTACCAGGAAGCTGAGATAAGGAACCCCCAGGAGAATTCTTCAACCTAAAGTCTGTAAGTCTCCGTTTGAGAGTCAGGGGACCTATGGTAAAACCAAGCCTCCTGTGTAGCCAAAAGCTATGTGCAAGAGTATAGGCATGACCACTGGCTGTGGTAGAAGCCCAAGGCATGGCATATGCAGGGACCTGGTTCCAGCAGCTGGCAGGAGATGGTCACTACGTTGACCCTCTACCAGTCACAGGCAATGGTGAGTTAGGAAAGAGGCTGGAGAATTTTCTAAAGAGTTACACTGGGAGAACTGGCTTCTCTTTCGTTTTCTTCTTTGGTTTTTTTGTTCCTTTAGGGTGCTTTTTCCCTGTGCTTGTGTGTGTTTGTTTAAGGATTACTTGGTCCTTCTACTAAAAAGCTGGAAGAAAAGCTGTGGCTTTGACTGGCCTCTTAGCAATGCCAGGCAGCAACAGGCAGCTCCTCTGCTTTCCTCCAGGCACAAAACATTAGCTCCAACACAAATATATCTATATCTATCTGTCTATATATATAGCATTTAAGGGATCCTGTAGAGGGGCTGTATAACAGTTGAGTCTTTTTCATTATTTAATGGATTGAGTAAGATAAAATTTTGGAAAGATAGTCCTGAGGTTCTCAGATCTTGGTATCATTTCAGTATTTGAAGTGTGACCAGCTGAAGAACTGGTCTGTCTCTATTTTCTATGAACACCCAGTGTTTGCTATAACACTTGCTATTACATTTATTATGCTGGTCATATTTTCCTGATTATTTCTGTTCTAAGTATGAGAATGTCCACATGTTGATGGGGGAGCTACAGAAGAAGGTCACCTCACCATGCAGTGCACACCTCTAATTTCAGAGGAACATGAAATTCAGACACTGTAGATTTTGGACATTTTCCACAAACCTGTCAGAAGAAAACCATGGCCTTTAATGATCACCAGCATCTATGTTCAACTGAGAGTGATTAGATGAAGTAAAAATTCAAACTGAGTCTCCTTGGTGATTTGTCTGCTGATTGAGATGTAGCTCAGTGAGAGCAAAACAGTCCCATGAGAATGAATTTCTATTGCAAAAGCAAGTGGAAGAAACTGATTTGAGGCTAGGAAGTGTTCTTCTGGCCAGATTGTGATGCAGGGTTTTGATACAGAGGGAAGGCAGAGCCCTAGCAGAATGTGTGGCTGTTTTCTTTAGAAATAAAAATGTCCATCACTCATTCATACAAAACCCAGTTCTCTTGATTCCTTGCCCTTTCTCCAGAAATACATTCTGGTTCATCAGCAGACAGAGCTCATGGAAAGACTTGTGAACCTGGAATGCTGCCCAGAATTTTGGGATTTCTTTCTGGGAGATAATTCAGGAGAGCAGCTCTCACCTTGTGTTGAATTAAAGAGTTTACAAGTCACCCACTCAGCTGTGTGCTGCCTTTCCCCACCACCTTACTGGATTGAGAATCAGAAGGATTTCCCTCCATTTCTACCTTTCTGCTATTTTTATCCTCTATTGGATTGTAAAATATTAGGAAACACAGTGGAGAATTTAAGAGAAGAGGAGAAGTACAAGGAGTGTTTATTATGTAGCTCAAGAAAATTCGTCTAAGATGCAATCTCTGTTGATGTAGAGACAGGATCAAATGCTGTCTGCCTAGAACAGCATCATGCAATCCAGCCTTTCCAAACTGCTCTGCCTCCTCACAGCCAGTGCCTCAGAAAAGGGTGACCTTTGGGGATGAACGACAACCTGCTCTGAAATTCCTTCCACCCAAGGAAAACATATGGGGCATCTCAGGCAACGAAGAACAGTCCCCATGAGCCCTACAGTTTAGATCTTGTTTTATCATTCCAGGCTCCCTTTCTCATTCAAGTCATTGGCTGCTGGAGCTGCTGAAACCTTGATGTAGAAGATCTTCTATCAGGCTTTTGGAGATGCTGCTGGTGAAGCCCTCTGTACCTGAAGCCCTCCATACCTGATCCCCAGCTCGCTTCGGGGGCAGCTTTCCACATGGATTGTTGTTTGTGGCCCCCTGTGAAGCACTGGTTTTCATGAGATGTACCTGCTCTGGTCACTGGTAGGCACTGGGCTCCTCCAGAGAGGGGGACAGGCAGGTCCCTGCAATTTCTGACTGTTTTTTCACGCCAGGTGGGTAAGTCCTAGCTGCCAGCAGCAACAGGCAGGGGATTCCCTGGCTTTTAAAGCATTTCCTTCTAGAAATTAATATAATAATTGGGGTTTCTCACAAAATAGAGTGAATTGCCCTAGTCTAATTTTATAATTTCATTGTTCTAGCTAAATTTATAATTCCAGGTGAGAACATTCTTAGAACTGGTCATTTCACTCAACTTCCCCCTGTTTTGGAGGGCTCAGGAGGGAGCCTGTTCGCCGTGAGTGATGTCCTCAGTGATACTTCTCCAAGGAAAAACTTCATCAGAAAGTTTTAAAATGGACTTCTGATAATTTTTATGAGAGGTTGGACCTGTGAACTCTCATTTGAATGTGGAGAAGTCTGTGTAAATATTTATCAGGCTTTTATCTGTCTTCCCTGCTCTGTGATGAGCATGCTCCAAGTGCGTAATCGTCTGCCCTGAAGTCTGCGACAGATAAAATGTAGGCAGAGCATAGGTAATGAGAACTGTTTGTCACAGCCTTGCAGTCTTCAGGGATGTAATATAAATCACTCCCAGAGGTCTAGTAATTTTTAAAGTATAGGTTTATTTTCCATTTGTATTCTGGTAATGAGTCATATTTATTATGGTCTATCCTAATGGCAGGTCTTCACTCAAGTATTAAAGAAGATATAATTCACAGGTGACTGGAATTGGGAATAGAAAGGTCCTGAGGAATATCATTCCTACATCATTACTTGAGCCATTTTTAATGGAGAAAAAAAAAAAAAGAGTGCATTTAGATGAGACAATTAAAAAAGATGCAAATTAAGAAAAGGAAATTGAAAATTCACAGTACACAAACAGTATTTGCATGGGGGCTACCAACTTAAAGGTGATTAAAATGTTTTCACAAATTAATCTATAGCAGGAAAATTGCTTGGTTATTCATAGAGTTAATTACCTGGCTATGCAGTAAGTGCTTTTCTTATTATATTGCATCATTTAAAGGCTGGCTGCTGCAGCAGTGGAGTGTCATCCTTTTGGATTCAATCCAGTTTTAAATAACGGTTACACTGAGCAGCAGACTCCAGTGTGAACTACTCAAGCACTTTAATTTGGGAAGGGTACTTCTGAAAGGTAAATAGCTAAGTTGGGGAGAGAAGAGACAGCTGATCGATTGTCTGGGCTATCACTGAGCCTTCAGAGGAAGGTGGGCTTGGTACACCAAGCCAGCTTATCCTTGTGTGTTGTGTTTGTCATAGTGTCAGCCCCAGAGCACAAGTACCGCTCTACAAAGTTCAGCATTCATTTCAGTAATGCTGAGATGTTCTGTGAAGATGACTGAGGAGACATGAAGTTGCAACACTCAGGGGGTGGAAGGGCAGATTCGGCTTTCGGTTGACCGTGCCTCCCCTTGTTTAGGTATACCCTGGGGTAGGATCAGGGTCGACTCTCAGATGCTGACCTGCAACCTTAATAAAGGTCGTTAATTAAATTTGTATTATTTCCTGTGCCCACAGTTGTCTGCAGGCTGGCACTCCAGCTTCTGAGCATGGCAGTCCTGTTTCTTCAGTTCAGAGGGCTGAGATTCGCAGATGTTTCACCCCAAACTAGTTTCACTGGACAACTGGCAGAAAGAAAGGTCAACTTGGATTGCCACTTTGGGGTTTTTTTCTCATAGAGTATGAAACTTTCTACTACAAACTCCTGTCAAAACAGAAGGAGCAATACTGGACAGGAAGCATTCCAAATACCTCAGCAAACTGACTTTCTCTAGGAGTGCTGAGTAAGGCCCTCTTCCTCCATGCTAGCAGATTGAAGTGTTCTTCTAAACAAAAAAAAGGAATCTCAGATTTAAGAATACATTTTTCTGGTCCTTCTCTGTGTTTATGTACACAACATAATTTCTCTAATGGGTTGGTACAAATTGCACTGCTATCTTAATATGTATTTGAAAGGTCTCAGATTTCTTTTCTGATGCAAATTCTCTTTTTAAAAACTGTGATGAGTGTTTACAGAAAAGGAAAAAATGGGTAGTAAATCTGTTCAATTCTAAAGGCTTCTCTAAGATTTTCCAATTCACTACTTGACAAAACAAAGCAGATTTCATCAGGATGTGTAAGTGGGGTAGAGTGAGATGCACAACATCTTTTTCTTAACTTGTGTTTGGTTGAATAAGTAGATGTGTAAGGTTAAGGACACAAATAGATTCAGTAACACACACTTTTCATCAGTATTCACAAGTTTTGTCCTTGCATGCAGAATTAAGTTGCCTTTGGTATAGGCACCACAGACACAGATTATTTGGTATCTCAGCATGGATAGAATCATAGAATCCCAGACTGGTCTGGGTTGGAAGGGACCCCAAGGATCACAGAGCTCCAACCCCCTGACACAGGCAGGGACACCAACCTCCAGGCCTGGAGCTACAATAATCCCCAGAAGGATAAAGAGACTTCAGTTGTAACCTACAACCCTAACTGCTTGGGACAATTATCAAAACCTGGTTATAATTACATCCTGGAAATACTAGCTCACATTTATGAATGTTTTCTTCTCCAGCATGAGCACGCTCATTTCTTGCTCACTTGGACTGAATATTTCTCCATTTGGATCTCTCAAATTTGCAGGTCAACACAATCTGTAAATCAGACTTTCCCTGGTGCTAGCCCCAGCAAACATCAGAATGTAGCCTGAGTGTCGGGTTATGGCAAAACCGAAGCAGGACTTGAGCAAACAGCCAGGAGATTCATGTGAGTAACTCAATTTACATCAATTTGCATCCATCTCTCCTCCCTCCTAAATCCTGATGGTTATTCCTTTCAGTTTTCTTTTTCTCTTGCTCACCCTGCATATTTTTATCAGAACTTTCCCCTGAAAATTTCCTTTACTTCTTAGTACTAATGTGTGTGAATTGCTGTGTTTCACTAAATGAGTGAAATGAATGAGTTTATGCCAAACAGAATATGGCACAAATGAGAGATGGAATCCCCAAAGTGGGTTTTACCTGGGTTACACCAAGGAAGATTCGCCTGCACCCAAGAAAGAAAGATCTCTACACTCTCCATGACTTGCCTGAGTTATTTATGATAATTAAGGAGGATTTTTTGTATTGATTTTTCTACTAATTAGTTCCTGTGTCAACTCTGCTAGAGAAGGTTTCTCTCAGGTGATTGTCATGCTAAGTATCTACTGGAAATATTTCACAGGAAGGTCACAGCAGAAGAAATTATAGCTAAATTACTAGTGTTAGAGATAAGCTTCTGCTCTTCAGTTTTAGTCTTCTGGCATATCTAAATCACAGCCTCTCCTAATTAAATGTCTCAACCTTGTTAGCCCAAGGTTTACTGTTACTGAGCATGAGCTGTTCCTGCTCTGAGCCTGTATGTCATGGTGACAGAACCAGGTGCCACCCTCTCCCAGCATTTCAAGTGGAAGATGCCAAAATGTCACTACTGGGCATCAGAACACCAACATATGAGTCCACTCCAGCTCCTTTTAGCCCCATCAGCTATGTGTTTTAGCTAACAGAGGTAGCTCAGGGGAAGTAGTTCAGCATGGTCTGTGTCTTCTGGGGTAACCTGCCTTTCCTCTACAGTGAGGTGCTGCTTCTGACCCTTTAATATCTCCCCTGAGTGTTGTGAGAGAATTTTACACCAGAGCAGCCAAATTGTGCGCTGGAGCATGGCAACAGTTGAAGAGTATGGGCCATTGGATGCTCCAGCACTTTGTGGTTTACTAGTTTTCAATATAGTGATTTTTAAGGCCATACTTGGCCACTGACTTTGGGGACAAGTATGTGATAGACTTACAGTAGTGGTAGCATCTCCATGCAGCAAGACTTAAGAGCTGTCACAGGGCACTGTGACATCCATCCATCCATCCATCCATCCATCCCTGCCTCCCTCCATCTGCACATCAGCTTTTGCATGCAAGGGCTCCAGTGTGGACTGTGGATCAGGCTGTCAAAGGCAGGTAAGTATTATGCTAAAACCTACAGATTCTATAGAGTCAGTTTACCCCTGCACAAGAAGCTGAAGCACATCACCTGCATCTCAGTGTACTTCATATGTTTTGCTCACATGTGTAGTTCATGTTGTGCCTCACAGGTTGGGGGAATCTTGTTTCCAGGTAGTAAAATACCTTAAATGACAACCTGAGGTGAACATGAGAAGCAGAATTCACTGTTTGGTTTGGTTTTATGGGTTATAATTTTAGTAATCAAAGTGTCTACACTGGATGTGGACGTGGGAATTTAGACCTTCGAGCAACATGATTAAAAATTGACCCCTGGAGCTTTGTTGAGGTTAATGACTCAAAAATATCCATTTAGAGCAATAGCTGATAATAACTAGGAAAGACTTTATGAGTATGCTAATATAGAGATGTAAAATTCAGTAGAGAAAAGGGAAAAGCATTAAAGTGTGGGAGTTCCAGCTGACTACTGACTACACATACCCCTCCTGACCCCCCAAAAAAGTCCTCAAGGCCAAATTGGAGTCTCCTTTCAAGGGCATAATAGACCTTTAGAGATTTGTGTTATCCATCTGTGGATCAATCCACTTCACAATTACCATGAATATCAATCAATAGCATTCTTTTGAGTGAGTTCAGGTAAAGACAGAGTATTTGGAGCACTGAAGTAACTATTAATAATAGGTTTTTCTCAATAGTATTGGAAAGAAAAGAAAATGACTTGTGGAATAATTCTATAATCCTGTAGGAAATCTTGTAAGACAGCTGGGATTGAGGCAAACAGTAGTCTGTAGCTGAATATTGAATTAAAAGCATGAGTTTTTAAAGTACAGGTATTCATGCTAAGTTACGTTATCGTATCGATTTTACCCCCTGCAGTAATCCTTTGCTTGTTCTACAAATCATACTAAAAGACTAATTTGATATAAAATAGTGCTGACATGGAAAAAAAATAAGAAAGGAAGAGGACCCTGTGCTAGTAATATGACAGGAGCAACACTCTTGCCATTTTTGCTGTGAATTTGACAGCTGTGTCTGTGTAAAAGCCAAACTAATAAGGTCAAAGGGAAACATCCATAAAAAGAAAACTGCTGGTCTGGCAGTGTTTCATGGTGCTGACACAAACTGAGGTAACTCTTCAGCTTGTTCAGTGCATACAGCATTTTCTATTGATAGTAGTAGTGGTTTTTTACACAGTTATACTATTTTTCTTACATTTTAGACATGGTTTGTTCAGATGGTACCCACAGTGTGCTTTATTTATGTAAGATAATATATGAATATACTTTTTTCCCCTCTTCCAAACCATTGCCTGCTTAACTAAATTTCCCCTGCAGCAACTACTTGCTGCAGAGTGTTGACATAGTGAGACCTCTTTAGCCACTGAGAATCCCCAGCAACAATCTACCAATGGGAAAAATAAAAATACTATTTGTTTCAGGAGCTCCTAGTCCATCCCTCCCAAGGTGGAAGGTAATAAATCCCCTGCACTGAACGTGTTCACACTAAAGCCATTCAGGTGAGTTCTGGCAATATGAACTTCACAGTAAAATGAAATTGTTAACTTAGGAACGTGGGACTTAAAATAACCCTGGGAATAGTCTTATACAATATTTTTATTGAAATACAAATAATTAAATGAAATAAAATGAATTAAATAAGCTTCCTGAGCATTTGACTTTTGTTGTATAGACATATACAGCATAACATCTGCTGGAATTTCCTTGATGATACATGGGGGAACTTATGCAAAGCCTATGAAAAGTGTTGTTTGTGATGTTGTTCAACAGCTACAGCCCTGATCTTGAGATAGGCACACACATTACCAACTAGAAATAAAGGTTTGCTTCCAGTCCTGTTGAGGAAATGGGAAACACATAGCAGGATACTTAGAAAGCTCTGCCAAAGATTGTGCAGTAATTCTGTACTTTTCCTTGGAAAATAAACTCCAGGCCAGTTGAAAACAAATAAATCATTAGGAATCACTTGTTCAGGTTGAAGCTGCTTGGCTCCAGGACATCACTTTTCAGACACATGAATACAGGGGTGATTGCTAACTTTGTTTCTTTCCTTATCAGGGGGATATTAACTGGTGGTTAAAGTAAAGCTTCTTAACATCCAGGTTTTACTTACAGATCACGTTCATCTCACCAGGCTGTGTGGGTAGCTGAGCATGGGTTGTGGAGCTGTTTTCAGAAGGTATGTCTGGCTACATGGCTTTATAAAGCCTCTCAAGACTCCTTTTTTGTGGTCATACAGAAAAGATGAAGGGGGTACTGAAACTATTGTGAGAATTGGTTAACACAGTTGCATGTTTGTTTGAATTTTTAATTTACTTAGGCCTCCTTTTTTTCTCCTAAAGTCAAGATCTCTCCATTTTAATGGAGTCATGGAGGAATGGCAATAATGCAATTCTTTTAAACTACAGGGGAAAGGAAAATTGGCATAGCTGGCTAGCCAAGGAAGTATTTCAAGAGGTGATCTTTGTAACTAGTCAGATGTTCTTTTTATATTTATTTGAAGGGAGGTCTCTTATGACTCCAATCTGTAGATCTGCTGAAGCTCTGCTGGTATATATTTTAGCCTGAAAAATTTTGGAGGACTATTGCACATAATAAATGCCTGGATAATCAGATAGAGAGAGGTGCCACTCCACAACACTCCATAGGAACCTGCTTCTCAGTTATTAAAATCTGTGAGTTGCCTACAGGCTTTTTGGGGTGATCTGTGAGATCTTCAATGAGTACACAAGAATTAGAATCCAAAAAGTGAGCACTCTTTTCTTAATTAAAATCCTCTGAATAAATAAAGATACCTTTCTCCCCAAATAATATTTTTTTTCTTGTATTTTAATTAAATAAAATGAAACTTAGGGGCTTTTTCACTTGGCAGTCTGTATGCTTCCCCAGTGAAGCATTGTCTTTTCAACAACTGGAAACAACAGATAAACAAGCCTGTCTTTCTGTTCCTCAAGGACAAGGCCTTGGGTTATTACCTCTAAGCCCAGAATCACCTCAGATTTTCTGGCTGCCATCCTGTTCAGTAAGACTCTGGTACCAATATACATGAAAGCTTTCTCTTAGGACTAGACTGTTGCCCATGCAGGTGATAAATTCTGTGTGCCTTCAAAATGAGCTGAGAATCTGAATTGGGCTTTAGCCAAACACCAGAGTGATCATTTTCTGAAAAACATCAGCCAGATTTCCTCCTGATCACATTTTGAATGAGGAGGGGCCAAAAAGTGAGAATCATAGAATCTTCTGAGCTGGAAGGGACCCATAAGGACCATGGAGTCCAACTCTGGACTCCTGAAAATGCACCTTTGAAAGGCTGGCTGTGCTGTGGGATTCCTGTGTAACATGAATGTGTGGGGTTTGTTAGCTGGAGACAGAACGGAGGAGGGCTCCTCTGATCTGCTGCTGCAATAGGTAGTCTGGTCTGATTTCCTCTCAAAGGAAAGGCTTTTGTGAGTTTTTGTAACTTTATGAAACCCAGAATAGACAAATATACTTTGCCTCTGCCTTCAGCTCTTGTGCAGCAGAAATGATTCAAGGCAGCAGAGGAAGGTAGCCTGTCTTTACCACAAGCACTTCACCTCCCTGTTGTTGCAGCCACTAAACTCTGTGTTTTGGAAGGCTTGGCTCAAGGCTCTCTGCTTCCATCCCTGATCTATTGCACAGGCTACGTTGTGTGGAATAGACAAGGCAAGGATCTCTTGCTGTAAACCAAGGAGACTCCCTGCTGGCAGCAATATTAGGGTTTGGTTTTTTCCCATCTCTTTCTGATGATTGTTTTCTGTTCAGCTGAGGTAACGTTTCCCACCTTCCAGAAACCTAACAAAGACTTAATATTGAGTGTCACGTTTTTATTGGTAGTACATGAGTTTTATAGCCTTTGGCCAAATTATTCCCTTGCATACAGTGAAGACAAAGTTGAGTCTTTACATTTCTTTGAACTAGCTATGGAAGCCCATATATACCTGTTAGGGATTTGGTTTTTTTCTCTAATAGCAGAGTAATAGGTCTATTTTCCCCTAACATGTCTGTGGGAATTTTTGTGGCCATAAGCATGGATAAGAAGAGATACTCAAAATTCTTATCCATGAGATACTCATGGATAAGAAGAGATACTCAGTCATACAATCATAGAACACTCTGGGTTGGAAGGTAATTCAGAGATCACCCAGTTCCCACCCCCTGCCAGTTCCCACACCAGCCCAGGGTGCCCAAAGCCCCATCCAACCCAGCCTTGAACCCTGCCAGGGATCCAGGGGCTCCCACAGCCTCTCTGGGCACCCTGGGCCAGGGCCTCCCCACCCTCAGAGGGAAGAATTCCTTCCTCACATCTAACCCAACCCTGCCCTCTGCCAGCTTGAAGCCATTGCCCTTGTCCTGTCCCTGCACTCCCTGGTGACCAGCCCCTCTCCCACTCTCCTGTAGGACCCCTTGCAGTGTTGGTGGGCCACAATTAACTGTCCCCAGAGCCTTCTCTTCTCCAGGCTTAACCAGCCCAGCCTGTCTTCAAAGCAGAGGTGCTCCAGCCCAAATCATCTTCATGGCCTCCTCTGGACTTGCTGGGGTGTATTTCCAGATTCTCTCCAGAGTCCCCAGACGGCTGGCCCCCAGCCACTCTCAGTGTACAGTTTAGGGTAACAACATGGCACGTGTTCTTGTAGCTTTTGGGAGACATGGAATAGGTGGCCTGGAAGTATTCAGGAAAAGGTGCTGTATGCTACTGGACTCAAAATAATTTCCAACCAACTTTTCATGTCCACATTATGGCTTATTTAAATGATATGGTGCCACAAAAGGCCATGGATGGACATCACGGAATAGCTTCAGCGCAGCCTCACTGACACACCTGGGGAGACTTACTCAAAGCCAAACTGGATCCCAGTTTAGCTGCACATTGATGAAAAGAAACTGTGAGGCGTTATTGTGCTGAGCTGGACATCATGTGCTGAAATACGCTTCTTGGAGGTGTCTCATCCTTAAATCCACCTTACACATCAACTGGTGACTTTTGCAAAGTCCTGTTCATGGTGAATTATATTTAGCATTAAGTCAGTGTATTTTTCAGTACATTTTCAGCTTTTCAATGTCTTTATTTTTGGCTTGGAGACCATTCTCTGTGCACTCGTGTGTATGTAACTCAGGACTTGTGCTACTAGGTTCTTTGCCACGAGCAAAACACTGGGCTGAAAGGTGATATTCTTAAAATAGAGGGAGAGAGAGAGAGATGCAAACCCCACATCTACTGTACAACAATTTCTTTAAACTGGGTGATAACACAAGGAGAAATACAGGATGTAAATAGTAAATGTATTGTTACTAGAGCTAGAAAAGCTTACTCATGCCAGGAGGGGAATGGTGGCCTCCCTGGAGTGCCTGGAATTCCTGACAGCCTTAAAGAGTCAGGAATTCACATCAGAAGTAAAGAGCTAATGGATTAAAAGCATCAAAGATTCAAAGATGCTTTTGAAAACCCTGCTGCTCTTCATGATGGCAGTTACACAGCCACTGTGCTCTCCCACATGGTTTCGGCCCAGCACTGGCCACCCTGAGCTCCTTACATCACCACCTCTTCATTAAAAAGAAGAAACTGCTTCAAGTATTGCCCAAGAATGAAAAAAAAAATCACAGGTTCCAAAGTGGGCTGTCACTGTCTGTGACCCCAGCCAAGGTACTCAGTGGTCATCAGCTAATTCACATGTGCTGAGGTGATGTTTGGGCTCTCTGACTGCAGCAGACAGGTGACGTGATGTGAAACCTGGGCATGATGTGGGGTCCAAGCCTGAGGTAGATCTCAGGTACGTTGCTGCTGCCTGACAAGGCCCTGTGTCAGCTCAGCTGTAGGAACAGCTAGCACACATCTCCATAGCCTGTCCCAGCCAAGCTTATCTGAAACTCAAGCTAAGGAAGTCTCAGCTAGCAGACTTTACTTCCCAGTTTGAAGAAGCAGCTTGGAGGACAGAGACCAATATTCCCACTCAGTTTGCAGGCACTCATCCCTCCTTACACCAGTGGACCCTTCTGTTAATGTATGTGGTGGTTTGGCCCCAGCTGGAGGGCAGACACCCACCAAAGCCGCTCTGTCACTCCCCTTTTCAGCTGGAAAGGGGAGAAAATAGATATTGAGAGGCTCAGGAGTGCAATCATAGAGAATATTCTTTGTGTACCAACCCTATTCCCACAGATTCCATGAGAATCCCAGTATGCCTAGTCAAATAAGTAGTCGATCACAAAAATTTGCCCATTCCACCTAGAAAACAGTTCAAACATCATGGTAATGAATTGATTTCTTGCTAAACTGTCAGAGCAGTTATATAGCACCGTGCAGTTATCTCATGTGGGCCTGCCTGGGAACAAAAGGGCAATTCAGAGGAGATACTTGCTTTTAATTTCCTGCCTTCTCCTCTACTGAAGGCACAGCTTAAAAATGATAAGACTGCACCTTTGTGCATAATGTATATTGTCATTCTGTTATGACAGCTGATGAGCTTAGTGTTCTTTGATGACAGTTATTTAAAAGGAGTTTATATAACACATGCAAGCAATGCTGAATGCTTACTCAGTAGCTTATTTATTGGTGCTTCCCTTTAGTACTACACAGAGTATAGTGATGGGGTTTCCACTCAGAAATCAGCCAGCACTTCCTTCGACTCATCAAGGTGAGTGAGGCTGTGCCACGCTCTCCTACAGCAGCATTCCCACTGTTAAAGCCAAAGCCTTCACAAAGGTATTAGGCCTCCTGGTAAATTTGATCAGGTTTTGTGAAATAGTTAAAATTGGTCCTTAATTAAATAGCTAAGCTAAAAATACAGCTGTTAGGATTTCTATGAACTCCTGAGCAAAACACAGGGAAATACTTCACATATTGCTTTCTTTTAGATCAGCATAAACAAACATCAGTTTTCCTTACTGTGGGAAAGACAGTAGGTAAATATCACCCTGTTAGCTGCTCGTTGTCTTTGAGCTTTGTACCATACTCATTTTCATATATAGGTTAAATCTAGGGGTCTAATGTGGCAAATTACAGCTCTGAGGAGGTGCAAGAGTCAGCAGCATCATCAGTGAATCTAGGCTGGAAAGCAGACGGCCTTGTTTGGTAAAGATGTATAGCCAGGGACCTGAAACAATTGCTCTGGAGCTTCAAAACCATGCCTTTGTGGGAGCAGCAGCATCTGGCCATGCCTGGGGTCGTGCCAGGCAGGAGGAGCCATTCCTGGGGAAGGGGCGAATGCCCCAGGAGAAGCCACCAGCTGGCATTAGACCAGTCTCCTTTCTAGACTGGTCCTTTTGTTTCTCTCCATACCAGGAATAAAACTGCCTCAGATCATTGTGAATACATTAGATACGGCTCTCTAATTATCACTTTAATTGTATGTAATGGCCACGTTGCATCCCATTGCATAACAGTCTGCCTGTCTCTCTGACAGATGCGGATTCATTCAGCCTGAAGAAACCTTTCAGAGTTTGGGGTGTGTAAGTCCATGGCAGGCACTGCTTGTCTCCAGATGGCTGCAGCTTCAGGTTTGTGGTGGTTTTTTTAGGAGTACTTTTTCAAGTTCTTCAGTCATGCTTCCACATTTTTGAGAACACAGGCTAATGCAGAGCAATGACACAAGCTAGTGCTTAGAACCCCTCAGCCCAAGCCCCAAAACACCTCATTTCCTGTTATTTATTTAGGAAAAACAAGAATGGAACTGGAAACATTGGGAAGGGGAAGATGAATGCAAATAGGACTTAAAAATAGAGCATATCACAGGATCACAGAATCACAGGGGTTGGAAGGCACCTCCAGAGCCCATGGGGTCCAACCCCCTGCCAAAGCAGGGTCCCTAGGACAGGGCACACAGGGCGGTGTCCAGACGGGGCTGGAATCTCTCCAGAGAAGGAGACTCCACACCCCCTGGGCAGCCTGGCCCAGGGCTCCCTCACCCTCACTGGGAAGAAGTTCTTCCCCAGATTGGTGGGGAACTCCCTGTGCTCCAACTTGAGGCCATCGCCCCTTGTCCTGTCCCCACAGACAGGACAGGTAGGAGAGCAGATAGGAGATAGGAGAGATGGGAGGGTGCTACAGGAAAGGTAGCAGTTGGGTTTATCTTCCTGCAGTCAGCACTATAGGTGCCATTTCTCCTGTGGCAGCAAAGTAAGCAGATTCCAGATGCCCCCATTGTTTTCTGAGAGTGGAATCCAGTGATAACTGTATGATTATTTCCATTACTGTGTTTATGAATACAGATGATAGAACTACTTATCATATTCATGATCGGTATCATTTCAGTATCTAAAAGCCTCAACCTGTAGGATTAAATCATAGTAGCAACATTCCTGCAAGATTTTAACAGTGTATACCAGGCAGAACCAAAAAAACCCCAAAGCCTTTGAGCATCACATTCCTATAGGAATATGCAGAAGACTCTCAATGACCTGTGAACTGATTCTGTCCTCAGATTTAGTCAAGGAGGTGGTGTATGTTTCATGTACCTTGCTGAACTCTGAGGCACATACAGACTGTGGTGGTGTCCTGGTCACATGAAGAATGGATCTTTGCTTCTGAGATGTCTGAGGTTTGTTCTATACTATGCACAACTAACAGGTGCATTACAAAAACAAGTCAATGAAAGATTTATGCACATATATTAGGTAATGCACTAGTTTGCACTAGATGACTGAATAAATGAACTTTCTCATAGGGAAATCCACTTCCACCATCCAATTCCTCAGGAAGGGATGTAACTCAGCTGGCTGTGCTTCTGGATAATGCAAGAGAAGTGGTAGTGTTGGCTCAGCTGACCCCAGAACACTTTCTTTCTCTATGCTTACTGATCCTGTAACTCTGCTTCATCGCTACAAACTTCACATATCTAATAGAGATGCTTAAGTTGAGAGAGAACTTGTCCTCTGCTCCTTCTGCACACTATGGTTGTGCAGAGAGAAGTCCTCAGGGAGCGACTCCTGGAGAGGCAGGTGCTGTTCATAGGTTTTTAGCAACAGAAGGTGGTTGTACTCAGCTCAAGGGTTAATTAGATGTGGGTGGGAAGTTACTAGCTAAATGCTCATTGGTTAATAGGTATGATTAATTTAAATTTACAGGCCTTAAACACTTTCCTGTGCATGCTATAGCTCAGTAGGAGGAGTGTCTCCATGCTTGGATGGTTGGGACTGAGAACCACAGCAGCAGTTTTCAGTCCTTTTGGCTGAATTGGGGTGTTTTTTTTGGACATAAGACAGTGAGGTAAGTGAATAGAGCTGGTTTATGTTTTGCCTTGTTTGCTTTATTTTTTTCTGGGTGTGGAATGCTGTTAGATGCTTTACTCAGAAGGTGTGTGCTGATAAGCCCCATCTCACAGGTGGGCCTTTTCTACATGCATAAACTGGGCAAGGGTACAACTTCAGGTATATCCCTCATTCTGACCTCTTAGACATCTTCCCACTAAAGTGCTGTGGGATACAAAATGAGTGAAAAAAACAAACAGCAAAAGTAATTGAAAAGCACCCTGTATGGAGCTCCTGCTCAGGGCTGCAGAGTCCCTTCTGGAGGTGTGGTGGTGATGGAAGAGCAGTTCTGAGCCACCTGGTTCTCTCACCACTCAGTCTCTCTGAGCAGCTGTGGATACTGGCAAAAAGACCAGCACAGCAGGTTGGATTCTGTGCATCTCTAGAACATGAACTTGGTTCCAAACCAATAAAAAACGACTCAGAAGTCCTTAACCTATTCCTACAGGGGCTTATGGAGCCAAATGGAAAGGCTAGGTCATGCTAAATGTGTTATCTGACACCAAATCAAAGGGTGTGATGGGGGCATGGTAGTGTGCAACACAGAACTCTGGGTTCTGAAGTAGGGGGGAAGCAAAAGGGCTTAGTCATCCCCAAATCTCAGTGCTGTGTTCAAATTAACACACTGCTCAAATCACTGCCTCTGTGCCATTCCTTCTAATTGCCTGGGTTTGTGTTGGGTAAAGTCTCTGGAAACAAAATCACTGTAATCTGTGGCCTTTTAAAATCAAACTTTGCAGCTGTTAGGGTGCCTGAAGTTGCTGTTTCTAAGGGCAACCTATCATCTCCACTTTTTTCACCCCCTCTTTCCACAGTTACTTAGCCATAATCATGTTGGGGGGGGCAGGAGGAGCCCTGTTCAAGCTTGCTTTGCCAGTCTGCTGCTCTGAGTTTGTAATGATGACAGCTAAATAACACACACTCCCCAAAGGTAATGACATCACAGGAACATTCTGATGGCTTCTCTGTAGCCTGCTATGGAAACAAACATCTTCCTTTAGTGCTGCCTGAGGAAGATGACCTTTAGAGTTATCACAAAAGCAAAGCTTTAACCACCTGCTGAGGGATAAAAGGTATTTACACAGTACATGGCTAAACTGTGGCAAGGAGAAGTGATAGAAAAACACTTGTAGGTGAGTCTTCAAAGGTTAGAATGCTTTGGGTTGGAATGATGTGGTAGTTGGGTGCTAGGAGCTTCTTCAGAGTTAACTGGCTGAGCTTTATATTCATATTCAGTAGGAATACCTAAAAAAAAAAACCCTAAAACATACAGGGGTTTGAAGAGGTGCCAAGTGTTTCATCTGCAAATTGAGGAAAGGATGCTGTTCAAGAAAGCTTTATTAAATATTAAAGGAAAAGTTGCTAAGACTTTGGGAAGCAGCAGGAAGGAATGACTGCAGTAGAGACAAAAGGAGTTTGTGCTGGAGCAGCCTCAGGGCAGCAGCTGGAAGTGCAGTTTAGGTGATGGTGACTTGGGCTGATGCAAACTAGCAGCGGTCTGAAAAATGTTCAAGGTTAAGTTGAAATGGGAAGGCATGTTTACCAGAGTCTTCAATAAATATGCTGTACAGAACAGAGCCTGGCATTCCTCATATTTAAAGCAGTGCATTGCCAAGCTTTGAGGCTATATCACTATCTTTTTTTCAAGGAGGAAAAAAAAAATACCCTTAAAATGAAATATTTCTATTTGCTACAGAAATCCAGTTACATTTGGACACAGGTAACATTATGCAGGCATAACAATATAATTCCAATAATAGTTCCAGGTAAAATGCAGTCCAAGTCTGCCATAATGGACCCATTCATTTTATTGTGAAATCTCTTTCTAACTTGGTACTGAATCATGCTTTCAAATGCTTTTCATCTTTGACTTCTGACACACTGAGCTTCTTCCTAGAAATTCAGTGCTCAAATCAGCTGTGCTCATAACTTTTCCCCTTGTTCAGTGGGAACGTTTGTCCCTCCAGAAATGCCTTTCTCACAGTCCTACCTGGAGACAGGGATTAATTTTGCCTTGAAAGCAAGATGAGCCATTAAGTATCAAAAGATGCCATGTGCTGAACTGGTGACCTCACTTAGTTTACGTGGTCAGAAGTGATGGCATCACAGCACATGGCTCAGTGGTGTTAGAAATGCAAAAGGGTCCTAAAAAAAGGACTGGAGGTAGACACGTTAGTGAAGCAGTAATTTACTCTACGTTCTTGCAAGAGCGGGTGACCTCACACAGCAGGCACACCTCTGGTCAGAGTTTGTGGCACTTTTATACAAGATTCTGTCCACAATCATTAGGTTATCTCCTGTACCTATACATATTCATGACCTGTCCCGCTTCGTATTCAAATGAGCCCCAAGAAGTCGTTCCCATAAACTCCTCCCAGTTGTGCCTGTGCACTGTCTGGTGGTGCTGGTCGTCAGGGGGTCTCAGTGATGAAGGCTTGAAGTCTTCCTCAGGTTGAACTTTTCACCTCCTTTCCCTGGCACATGCTAGTGGTGATTGTTCCAGATATGCACACTCATCCTTGGGATGCTTCCTCCTTATCAGTCCTGGGTTTACTTTAACTTATTCAGAGTATGAAGTTATCTTATTGAGCCAGCAGTGTGCCTTGGTGGCTAAGAGAGCCAATGGGATCCTGGGGTGCATCCAGAGGAGTGTGGCCAGCAGGTCAAAGGAGGGGATCCTCCCCCTCTACTCTGCCCTGCTCAGGCCCCACCTGGAGTGTTGTGTCCAGTGCTGGGCTCCCTGGGATCAAACAGACAGGGATCTCCTGGAGAGAGTCCAGAGGAGGGACACAGAGATGATGAAGGGCCTGGAGCATCTCCCCTGTGAGGAAAGGCTGAGAAGATTGGGACTGTTCAGCCTGGAGAAGAGAAGACTAAGGGGGGACCTAATTAACATTTATAATTATCTTAAGCAGGGGATGCAGGGGGACATGGGCAGCCCCTTTTCAGTGTCTGTGGGGACAGGACAAGGGGCAATGGCTGCAAGTTGGAGCAGAGGAAGTTCCCCACCAAGCTGGGGAGGAACTTTTCCCCAGTGAGGGTGAGGGAGCCCTGGGCCAGGCTGCCCAGGGGGTGTGGAGTCTCCCTCTCTGGAGAGATTCCAGCCCTGTCTGGATGCCTATCTGAGTGAAATGTCCTAGGGAGCTGCTTTGGCAGGGGGTTGGACCCCATGATCTCTCGAGGTCCCTTCCAACCCCTACAATTCTATGATTCTATGATTATACAACACCAAACTGCTGCATATCCCTCTTGTCTGTGCCCTCTGAAATATGAACATGCAGATGTCCTGGCAATTGAGTAGTGGGGCCGAGGGTTGGAGGAAGTTAAAGCTCCATACAGGGTTAATTTTGAAATCTGGCAGCCTCAGTGTGGCCAAAGTCACAGGCATTGTCCCAGAGAGATGGTATCAAGACCCCACAGCTTTACCTGTTTGCCTTGATCTGGTAATTTTGTGCCCAGTATCAGTTGGCCTGTTTGAGCTGCATTTCCTTAGGTTCCAACCCATGGCCTCAGTCACTTTTTAACTCCTTCCAGGATCATCTTCATCTTTTAGCAGAGCTGTGTATTTGAATTGAACCCTGATTTGAGAGAGAGAGATTTTGCAATAATTCTTTTAACACAACTAACAGCAAAAACTATATTAACAATATCCCATCTTATTTGATGTACTATCCTAAATTCCCTACAAAGTATTTCTGATAAGGCAGTCTTAATTCCTAAGTCAGTAAAAGAATATACAATACAAAATTTCAGTTTGCAAAAGCAACAATTCAGTGTTTTCCACAGCGGGTATCTTTGCTTCTGGTTATTTTTTTCTCCTCTTCATTGCCCGTTCAGATGGGGCTGATTCCCTAATGAAGGGATGCAGCATCTAGAGGTTCCCTTCCTTTTCTTCTCTTTCCCCCCTATTGCATAAAGTTTTGACCATCACAAAGTCATCTCTAATATTTAGGGACTGGGCCATCAACAAAATAGCATGTAGGGATAATGCTTACAATTGGCAAGAATAAAAATAAATAATAAATCTAAAGACATGGAAGTCTATCTTTTAATATTTTTCCCAGGCATTGATTTAGTGACTGGAAAAAATAATTGACTTTTTTTTATAAAGGAAAAGCAATTATAAAAGCTGGTTAACTGTTAACTGCAGTATTTAATAAACCTTAAATGATTCAGACAGAAGATAAAGCATTAAAGTCAGCCTTTAATTACAGAGGCTGGCTATCCTGGTAGGAGTTCATGCAAAGTATGATCTCCTTACAAATTATGTGGATTCATTTCATTTAATATTTCAGATATGCTGTGAGATTTTAAGAATGGTTTGCTCAGAATAATTTCAGTAGATTAATTTTGTGAGTTTCAGGGGTGTTTTGTGGGCTTTTTCTTATCTCACTATACAAACTGAGTTTGGAACGATCTCTAGGGTTTTGCACACAGGATTTTTTGCCAGTTTACAGTTCCTTGAAAACTGTTCTTCCAGCAGAATGGGTGCGTTTCTCCTGTGCATGTGGCCAGTTTTGCTCTTCTCTTTATCCTGGATGCATGTTCCAGGGTTGCTGGTGCTCATCTTCTCACATAAGCTGTTCTGAGCTAAAGTTTGAGAAGGTATTTCTGGGTTTAAATTGACCCATTCTCAGATTAACAAATAATTACCCTTTTTCACCCAAAGTTTTGAGAAGTGACAACTTGTATCATGCCTTGAATTTCTTCTTAAGCTACCCTGCCAGTGGTCTGGGTAGGTAAATAAGACAGAAGTTCCCTTGCAAGAGCCTAATGCAGAGTCATTTAAAATCATCAGTATCTACAGATACTAGTTAGTCCTGGGCAAACGTGATTCTTTGCTTATGGGAAGCACTGGTGAAAGGAATTAATGTGCTAAGATGGGATATATTGGTTTGGGTTAGCAGAAACCACAAGGAGCAGCTGATGATGATGGGCTGGGTCAACCTGGAGAAGAGAAGGCTGTGGGGGGACCTCATTGCAGCCTGCCAGTCCCTGAAGGGAGCAGAGACACAGGAGGGGAATGGGCTTGTTCAAAGGGCAGAGACTGGCAGGACAAGGGGGATGGAGTGAAGCTGGAGGAGGGAAGGGTTAAATTAGATCTTAGGGGGAAGTTCTTTGCAGAGAGAGTGGTGAGGGGCTGGAAGGGGCTGCCCAGAGAGGGGGTGGGTGCCCCATCCCTGGGGGTGTTGAAGGCCAGGTTGGCTGGGGCCCTGGGCAACCTTGTGTAGCTCCAGGCCTGGAGGTTGGTGTCCCTGCCTGTGGCAGGGGGTTGGAGCTCTGTGATCCTTGGGGCCCCTTCCAATCCAGACCAGGCTGAGATTCTATGTGATGGGAATCTTAGCAAGGAAGCAGAGATGCTGCGTGTGTCGTGCTGTGGCAGATAGCTGGTGCAAACACTCAGCATCCACCTCACTCCTATAACTGATAAAATTCAATTATCAGCTCTCAGAGGCAAGAATAAGCCAGGTATCATCTTTAGGGATCAATCTAAATTTTAATGAGGGATTACATTTGGGACTTGCAGAACAATGTAACACTCTCTCTGGTCTGTGGTGGGGAGAGCCATGTGGGCTGAAATATTGATGATTCAAGGTTTGAGGGTTTAAGCAGCCTGGATATGGTGAGATTGTTTTATAAGACCTTCATTAAAATTTTGTTTGAGCAGAAATAGTGTTGCTAAACCCATCTTGTAGTTGGGACTATGTGATTGTGATCCACTTATATTCTAATTGGATCTTTTAACCTGTTTCAGGCTGAGACATAAGCTCATATCCATAAGAGCCATTTGAGAACCTAATTCTTGAACACTTAATTGTCACTGATCTGGAGAGAACATACTTGCCAGAAGGGGAGTATTGAGCCTAAATACCTTTGAATAGATGAGCCATAGCTCTTTTCTTTGAGGCTGTAGTTTAAACAGGTCTTTGAGCTCCAGTTTTTTGGAAGAACCAGCAACACCCTCTGAAGCTCTTCTGTTCAAGCAATACCCATCTGCAACTGGTGCCCTACTGAGGCTAAACAGGAAAGCTTTTATAATTACTTTTGTCTATGTGGCTGCAGAAATAGAGAGTCTAGAAGCTCAGGTAAGCTCTGTTCTTTCTCCATCCCTTTCTGCAATGTGCTTGGACTTTGCAGTCATTAGTGCTCTCCTCATGAAACGTTGAGGCTGACATGAACAGCCAAATGAAGCTCTTCTGAATAAGCTGGGTAGTTTTCTTCACTGGAAGTGCAGTAGTCAGCAAGCAGAACCCCATTATGCCTCCATATTTTTGTGTTGATGTAGCTCTTCTCACTTCCCTGTAATTGGGCTGCTACTATTAGCAGGAACTGTTCAGACTTTATTAAACACATTTGTAAAACTAATTTCCATTAAGCCTGTGACATCTGCATTTCTGTCTGAGGGGTTTTGCCTTCCTACCTGCAACCATCCAAACTCAACACATACATCTGCCATCTTTCATAACCTAAACTGCCTCAAGTAGGAACAATGCATTTATATTTTATAATGAAAAGAGAGCCTCTGAATGCCAACTAGTAGACACAAAAGATTATCTTCCTATTTGCCAGGCTTGGATTGTCAGACATTAAATTTTTTAACAGCCACTTCTGATGAATTATTGATGGTTCCACTATTTAGAAAATGGATCACATCACTAGAGTAATTAGCACCCTGCCACTTCTGCCTATCATGTTTAATGTGTCAGGAGAGAAGGCTCTGTTGAACTATTTCTCTTTAAATTAATGACTAGCTTTGTTCCTCATCCATTGCCCTGCTGGTATCATCCAGTGCATACAGATGCTAGTCCATAGGGACAGGATCCAACATGATACATAGATACAGCCTGGGAGAAGAGCTCCTGGGGAGCAGCCCTGCTGAGAAGGACCTGGGGGGTCTGGTGGGTGAGAGACTCCCCCTGAGCCAGCAGTGGCTCTGGCAGCTGGGAAGGGCGGTGGGATCCTGGGCTCCATCAGCAGAGGGGTGGCAGCAGGGACAGGGAGGGGATTGTCCCTCTCTGCTCTGCCCTGTGAGGCCCCAGCTGGAGTCCTGTGTCCAGAGCTGGGGCCCCAGGACAAGGAAGATGTGGGACTGTTGGAGAGGGGTCAGAGGAGCCATGGAGATGCTCAGAGGGCTGGAGCAGCTCCCCTCTGGAGAGAGGCTGAGGGAGCTGGGCTGGGTCAGCCTGGAGAAGAGAAGGCTGTGGGGGGACCTCATTGCAGCCTGCCAGTCCCTGAAGGGAGCAGAGACACAGGAGTGGAATCAGCTTGTTCAAAGGGCAGAGCCTGGCAGGACAAGGGGGATGGAGTGAAGCTGAAGGAGGGAAGGGTTAAATTAGATCTTAGGGGGAAGTTCTTTGCAGAGAGAGTGGTGAGGGGCTGGAACAGGCTGCCCAGAGAATCACCTGGTTTGGAAGAGACCTTTAAGATCATCAAGTCCAACCACAGCCTGACCCTGCCCAGCCCACCTCTAGATCCTGTTCTCAAACACAACATCTACACAACTTTTAAATACCTCCAGGGAAGGTGACTCCACCACCTCCTGTTCTGATGCCTGACAGCCCTTTCAGTAAGGAAATTCTTCCTGATATCCAACCTAAATCTTCCCTGGTGCAATTTTAAGCCATAACACTTCTTCCAAAGAGCCTGGTAGGGCTGACTGAATGCACAGAGGTAAACATGTACCAGCAAAGCAATTCTGTGAATTAATTCAGCAATTTCTAAGCACAATGCATGCTACTTAGAAATAGGAACTTTGAAAGGTATCTGGAACTGCATTTTGACCTGGGCTACTGTGCATGTAACCAGGTGCTCAGTGATTCTCTTAATTTAAATTATCTTGATACCTGAGAAAGCAGAAATATTGGTAGAGGTACTGAAGGAAAAGGGGTTGATGCAGTTTATGGTTGGGAAGGTTTGAAAAAATCATAAACCCTGCACCTGAAGAAAAGACTGAAGAGAATAGAAACCAACCTCCCCCTGGGCATGTGCATTTAAATAAGACAGGGTCATCAATCAACCAAATTAGATGCTTAACTGGACCTGTTGGTCTCTGAACTGGAGTGTGTGACTAATATGATAGACAGCACAGAAGAGTTAACAGTATCTGTTTCCAAGAGCTTTGTTTTCTGGTTTCAGGCTCTTAAGTCTGTTGATAATTTCATGTAACAAGGACAAGAGTGGCAAAAATTCAGAACCAGATGCCAGAAAAAAAAAGAAAAGCCTGTTCCTCACAATAAATAAAACAAAAGCTTGAAAATACGTGAGAGAGAGCAAACCCAAGCAATTACCAACAGAATGAACCAACTGATCTCCAGGCACTGTTTAAGGTAATTTATTCTCACTGGTAGACATGCATTTAAATTGTGTCCTGCAATTGGAAAGTGGAATTGCTTCCTTATTTCCAAGCTAGAGTGGACTTTGTTCAAAGAAAGTGCTGGAAGCTGAAGGAATGGGTGTTCCTCCCCCTTGGCATGGAGCACGTTTGGGGTCAGGGATCTGCCTGGCAACTCCTGCCTTTGCCTGGCAGCTGCAGTAGGTGCTGAAGCACCTGTAGAGTCTCTGAATTGAGTGTGCTAAGCCTTAGGAGATACCTAAGGTGGTAGTGGAGGATGTCACCCTGCTTCATCTCTCAGCTTGACTAGGCCATTATGCTGTCAAGCCACCTCTGTGCTGCACAGGGAGCTGTGGCTGCCTAACCAGGGGAGCACAGGGAGCTGGTCAGCACTGGGATCCCCTTACCTGGGGGAAGGCACTGCCAAATCTCCCTGTACGCCCCAGTGAGACCCATATCTCTGCTTTGCTTAGGTGAGCTCTTGTGTTGTCACCTTTTCAGAGCTGCAGAAACAGGTTGTATGTGGTTGCCTCTCCCTGCAAGTAGATTCATTTGTGATGGATTTTTTTCTTTTTTCTTGCTGTGATTAGCTGTGGGGGCACAGGGAGGCACTGGGCATGGTTAGACACTGGGTGGCCCACCTATCAGATCCCTGCCTCTCCAGTTTAGAGACAAGGACATGGTGTGGGACGGTCTCAAATGCTTTGCACAACTCACTGATCCATACATGTGCCTGACCATAGTCTCCAGGAGGGTCTGCCCCATGGTTTTGCTGGGCACAGAGGTGAGACTGACTGACCTGTAGTTCCCTCCATCTTCCTTGTGTCCCTTTTTCATAATGGGGGTTTTGTTTCCCCTTTTCCAGCCAGTAACTGACTCAGTCTGTTGGTGGCTGCAGAGGGAAGATTGCTTCCTGTTGAAGATGCATTTTCCAGAAAAGCACCTGGGAATCCTTCTGCTCAAAAGCTGTATGACTGGTCCCAAAGCTAGAAAACTTTTGATACTTATAACAGTGTTTTACTTGTTCCAGATGCGTTAGAGTTAGCAATTCAAAGCTGTGTTTCTTCTCCAGTAGTACATTGGAGTAAGGAAGGAAAAAACCCATTAAAATTTGGGGTTTAGGGTCTGTGAGCTTAGTGGTCCACACTTCTGCAGTTGGCACTGCCAGAGCTATAGCACTTAAGGGGGAGATCTCCCAGAACAGGAGCCAGTCTGTGCACCATCAGTTGTGAGGGGCATGGCTTGATTTGTGTTCCTAAGTGTCTACTACCAACACTTAGGTGCCACCTGCTTAGGCTGTTGGAGGAAAGGGGATGCTGTGATGGCCTCAGAATACCCAGGAGAGAGTTTCTATAAAGACAAAGGCATGTGTGTGTCAAATCACTTGAATTCCTTTTTTTATATTGTTGCCTGTGTAATTAACTTGGACATACTTCAAAGAACAACAGTGGCTTATAAATCCTTTCTTCCCAAGTACAGTCCAATAATAACAAACAAAGGATGTGTAGAAAAAATAATTTTAAAGAAGTGCTTAGAATAATTAGTTTGCAAAAGTCTCTTACTTTTTCTCTGTGTACCTAATCACTCAATTAAATACATATTCCTAATTAGCTAAGATGCCTGCAGGGGTCCAGAAGAATACTTCTGTTCCTAGTAGAAAGAGGAGTTAAAGCTCATGTGATGTTATATTTTTACTCATGGATCTCTCTGCTGTAAAAAGTAGTTGTGTAGTATCTGAGGTAATGATACAGAATCTCAGACTGGTCTGGGTTGGAAGGGACCCCAAGGGTCACAGAGCTCCAACCCCCCTGCCACAGGCAGGGACACCAACCTCCAGGCCTGGAGCTACACAAGGTTGCCCAGGGCCCCAGCCAACCTGGCCTTCAACACCCCCAGGGACGGGGCACCCACCCCCTCTCTGGGCAGCCCCTTCCAGCCCCTCACCACTCTCTCTGCAAACAACTTCCCCCTAAGATCTAATTTAACCCTTCCCTCCTCCAGCTTCACTCCATCCCCCTTGTCCTGCCAGGCTCTGCCCTTTGAACAAGCTGATTCCCCTCCTGTGTCTCTGCTCCCTTCAGGGACTGGCAGGCTGAAATGAGGTCCCCCCACAGCCTTCTCTTCTCCAGGCTGACCCAGCCCAGCTCCCTCAGCCTCTCTCCGTAGGGGAGCTGCTCCAGCCCTCTGATCATCTCCATGGCTCCTCTGACCCCTCTCCAACAGCCCCACATCTTCCTTGTGTTGGGGCCCAGCTCTGGACACAGGACTCCAGCTGGGAGTGAGTATGGAAAGAACAATGAGTGTTGGAAAAAGTACTTGAGTGACTCAGGACTCCTCCTCATTGCCTTGCAGCAACACACAGGCATCTGAAGGCTTATCAAATCATACAGGAGGGTGCTGAATGCTCAGATAGAATTTACAGTTTGAAAGGACTGATTAGAATGGACTCAGATGGCCTGATGACAAGCTGTGTTTAAAGAATCTGGTGCAGTGCAAGTGCATTAATGAGGGTGGGTTGTTTTTTTTTTTCCCTAAAGTCTACTGAATGTTGGAGCCCACACATGTCCCTGTGAAGACTCTGCTCTGGAGAAGCTCTCATAAGCCATGTCTCCCCTTTTATGCACTCAAATCTGCATAACAGCCTTGCATTTGATCTGTAAGTATGTTTTTTATTTAGGAGGTAAGGCAGATTTACTTTGCCCTGTAAGACAGCAGAGCTGCCCTTTAGGGAGGGAGCACCCCAGGGTCCAGGATTCAGATGCCTCCTCTGCCTTGGGGTGGTGAAGGGACGATGCTACAGCAGTGGCTTGTGACTTATGGAGTGTGGCCCTTCCATCTCCCTGAGCCCTATAGGGTGCAGAAAAGCTGCTATTGGGTGTGAATTCTTGATACAGGAGCCTGAGACTTTGTCAAAAAAGGCTGAAAAATAATGAATTGCCATCAGTTATGCCCCTCAGTAATTTATGTCAGCGAAGGACTTGATACTGAGCTTTTTTTAGGGGGGTGTTTGAAATGCATCATCTTCTAACCATGCTGTGGTGAGAAGGTGTAACCATGTGCTCATTAACAGCACATCCCATCCTACATTTCAGTAGCCATTAGTTTGTTTGCAAACCTGTTTCTTTGCTAAGGCCTGAGACTGAGCTCTTAAAGGAGAGGGCTGGGGAAGACCATCAACATCCTGTGGTAGTACCAGACAGCTTCCTGGTGGGGCTGGAGTCTTGCCTAGGAGCCTGATGTGCAGCTCTGCTTGTGTTCTCCCAGTGCACACTCACAAAGATTTCATACCCTGAGAGAAAGTTTAGCAGGCTTTTTTTTTTTCCTGGAAAAACAACCTAAATTGAAATACTACTTCTGTTTTCCTCTTTAATAAGCTTGCTGTGAAATAATGAGGAGAAAATGGGTGTTTTCTGTTGAGAGCCTGCCAGGAGGGTAATGAAAAGATTGGGATATATAAAGCTGCTCAATTATTTCTGGGTCTCTTACACTTTAGTACCATTTCCATATGTTTATGGCTTTACATGGCTTGTGTTTAAATGAAAGGTCTGTATATGTGTGGTACCACGCTCTACCTGGGGACTTCCAGTAGAGAAACTAATTGCTGCTTCAGACTGATCTGACACCATGTACAATTGATACTGATGGCTGATGAGATGGTAATTTCCTTGTGATTACACTGATTGTAAAAGCAGCGTCGTCTGCTGGTGAGCAAGGGCTTCCTGACATCGTAATTGAGTGATGGTCATAAACTCATCTGATTGTCATGGTATAATGGCATTATTAACTGTTCATAATAAGAATCTGTTGGGCTGAAAGCTTGATGGAAATTGATTCATCTCTGTAACAGGCTCCCAAGCATCAGCGAGTAGAGTTTGTACTGACATGACTGCTTTCTGGAGCAGCTGTGGTGGGGTCACCCCAGGGCTAGTCTGTGTGGAAGCTGGAGCTGACAGAACACCAGAGGCTCTCTCCTCGTGGCTTTGACTAGAAGGGGAACCCTGTAGCAGTGGTGTGAGGAGTGCTGAGTGGAGGAGGAACGAGTCTCTTGGCACCATGAAGCAGAAGGCTGACTCCTTTGGTTGTGCTTTGGGGTTGGCTTTCCTTGTTCTGCTTCTGCTGAAGCCAGACTCTGATTTTCATGTGTCTGCTCTGCAGTTACAGGACTCTCAGAAGCCAGAAGTTTTGGAGAATAAATGTTCTGAGGAGCAGCTGAGGGAACTGGGGTGGCTTAGTCTGGAGAAAAGGAGGCTGAGGGGAGACCTAATCTCTCTCTCTGCAGCTACCTGACAGGGGGTTGTGAAGGGGTTGGAGCTGACCTGTTCTCCTTAATGACAGGACGAGAGGAAATGGCCCCAAGTTGTGCCAGGGGAGGTTTAGATTAGGAAGAAGTTTCCTGATAGCCAGAGAGGTTTGTCAGGCCTTGGGACAGGCTGCCCAGGGAGGTGCTGGAGTCTCCATCCCTGGAGGGATTTAAAGGCCAGTTAGATGTGGTGCTGAGACACCTGGGTTAGTGGTGGTTGGCAGGTCAGGGTGATGGTTGGACTTGATGATCTAAAGGGTCCTTCCAACCAAGGCAATTCTATGGTTCTAAGTAGGCTACGGATCAGTGGATACCCAGAACCTGAGTAGCAGGGTAAAGTTGGTCCCTGCCATGATAGCACAGGAGGCTTCTGGTATTTGCACTCCTCTGCTGGGTCTATTACAGGTGCACACCAGTTGCACCAGTTCAGGCAGTGCCAAGAGGCTTATTCTCAGAGAGCTTTTCTTTTCCCTGGCCACAGTTTGAGAGGCAGTGATGATGCTCTTGTGTGGGAGAAGTGACTGGACTCGTTCCTCTGCCTATTTTCTGAGTAGTTGTAATGTTCTGATATTTTTCAATCCTTTGACTAGTGTGACAAAAAGCTTCCTTCATTTGGGTCTTCATTTCCTCTTGGTCTCCCAGCCAGGTATCACCAGGCACAGTACTTTGTCTCTTTTAATATATGACTCATCTTTTCAGACCCATTTCCACTGCTATCTGTGCGCGACAATGGCCAACTGTATTATAGCATGGAATATGGTATGCAGCAGTCCATCAATCCTCTTTATTCATCTAAAGGCAGAAAATATCTAGTAATTGCTTAATAAATCTGCCATTTCTTTATCTCAGTCTCCAATTGCCCATTTGCATTTTTAGTAGTTTTATCTTTAGGGCTGGCTGGTCATCTAACCAAGACAGGACCATAGCTAACCTTTATAGTGCAGAAAGCAATAGGATTCAGTGGTGAATTAATATTTTTTTAATTAATAATAGGTAGTAAATCTTGATGGAATTGTTAAGGTCATGCATAACTCCAACTCATGCAGAACTTCTCTTGGGCACCTGGGCTGGAAAGTGGCCTCTCTGTTTGCTTTCAGGGGTGTAACCCAAGGAAGTTCCCTGCCTTTCAGCATGAAGTATTTGATGACAAATTCAGGGCTAAATTCCAGCAAGATCAGCTCTTCCTACATGCTTCAGCAGCTCTTCTTTGTCAAAAGAATTACCATATTTTTTAATGAGAACAGGGATTTCTTTTAGGTTTCCTGCTGAGCAATGACAGGTTCCCCAGGTGTGCTCTTGCTCCTCTGCTGTAGTAGCAGAGCTATCATGTTAGCAGAGGATCTGAAAGCAGCTAAAACTGTTTGGGATTCAGTTATTTTTGTACATTGGCAAGACCTGTTTGTACTGAAGAAAGCTAAAAGTTCTAACTAAAAAAAGCAAAGGAAAAACCACAAAGGCTTTCAGCTTGTTTATTCATGGCACTTTTGTTTTACACCTTATTCTGTGCTGCATCAAAGAAGCTTAAGAACAGTCTGTTATCTAACTGGGGTTTAATTCTCTGTGTGTTGTTTGCCTGCTGAATTTGCCAAGCTGGGTGATAGGGAGGATTTGCAAGAAGGCATTTCCTGCTGGTCTTGCTTATCTGTGCTACTTGCTCTTTCTGAACTGGAGTTTGTTGAGCAGATCTTCAGAGATAATGAAGATATGCATCATTTGGGAAGCATCAACGGATGCAGAGTCCTACAGCATGTCACAGCCTCACAGGGGTTGGAAGGGCCCTCCAGAGCCCATGGGGTCCAACCCCCTGCCAAAGCAGGGTCCCTAGGACAGGGCGCACAGGGCGGTGTCCAGACGGGGCTGGAATCTCTCCAGAGAAGGAGACTCCACACGCCCTGGGCAGCCTGGCCCAGGGCTCCCTCACCCTCACTGGGGAAAAGTTCTTCCCCAGATTGGTGGGGAACTCCCTGTGCTCCAACTTGAGGCCATCGCCCCTTGTCCTGTCCCCACAGACACTGAGAAGAGGCTGGCCATGTGTCCCACACTTGACACAGGTGTGTTTGAACACATCTGAACCACCCAACCCCTCCTACTCCTCAGGCTTAGGTGGGAACATCAAAGTGCTTTCACAACCCCTCCCTTCATCTTGAGGCAACTCCATGGCTTGAGTCCTCAGGTATCTGAAATAGCTTGAGAAGCTGCAGTATGATGCTTGTTCTGGAAAACTGTCACGATGTGCCTTCCTGTATGGGATTAAATCTCACTTCTGATGGCAGCAAAACACTTAAGGCTGTGCTTGAGACCAGGGCTAAACCAGGACTTTAGATAATCACAGATCTTGAAAGCTGCTCTCCATAGGTTATTCCTTCCCTAGAATAAACACACAGCAACAGGCAGTTAAAAAGCAAATAGGAGAACCCACCAGATCAAGACATCGATCCCCAGTGCTCCTGAGGGACTGGTTACAAATGAAAACACATGGCTGATTTTCAGTTATTTTTCTTAAATACCCCAAAAGTATTAAGAGAACCCCATGGAGAACTTTGATGTGACTGTCAAAATGAACTGCTGGCTGCTACTGTTAGAAACTACACCAAAATCTAGGAGTGATATAAAACCCCTCATTTAATTTGAGTTGGGTGCTGAAGCAAGAGGAATAAGCAGTTTTGAGCTAAGCATGATGGCATGGCACAGCTCCAGTGCTGTGCTTCAGGGAACCTGGGAGGAGAATTTATTCCTAGGGAAGCAGAGGTACCTGAGGGAATGTATAGAGGGAAGAATTCCTGCTTCATCTTCTGCATTTTTTAAAGTAGCAGGGAAAAATGGGAAGAGGAAGTAAAGCAGAGTAAATCCTTCTTGGTGGGATCTCATGAAATGGACCAAACAGCAAGTAGGTGATGAGACTCGGGCTTCCTGAGCGCTGGGTACCAGCAGGCTGGGTACCAGGGAGGATGCCAGCTGGGGTGGGTAAAGACAGTCTTTTAATGTTAACAAAGGAGCACAGCAAGAGGCAGAACTGTTCTCTGTGCAGATCAAAGAGTCTAAGCTTACCTCTCACAGGCTTGTTCCAGGAACACTTAACCCAGACATGTGCCAGCATTGCTGCTTGGAGGGTGGGGTGGTCACATCCAGTTAACTTACTGTCACTTGGGGAGCTACCTATGCCACGTGTAATCAAAGACCTTAGTGGGGTGATGCTGCTGTGTGTGTATCTCCCTTTACTCCTGTCCTGTGACACAGGAACTGCCTCTAGTTCAATTCTGATTTACCTGGGGACCTCAAATTCCTTTCCATTTTCCAGGCTATTCATTGAATTTCTTAAATACGCTCAGGCTTCTATTGTTCTTGATTATTCAGTCTCAGTTGATAAAACTATCTCTGCTGTCCTCTTTCCCATTAGCTCCAGCCTGGATGAACTCCCCTTACCTCCTATCCCTTCTGTGCTCTCCTGTGCAAGACTTCTCTTACCCTGTCAAATCTTGATTGGGTTTCCTCAGAGTATTTCAGGTGATGGCAAAGGAGGTGGCTCTGTGCCTCATGGTGGCACTTGCACTGCTGGGTGCTGATGCTGAAGGACAGTGCGTTAGCCAAGTACTCCCTAATATCAGATACACCTGCTTCACTCTCTCTCTCTCATTTGGCATCCAAGCTCAGGGATGGCTTTTTTCCACATTGCCTTGTCAGCAAACCAACAGGCTCAACCCCAAAGGCTCAGCCTGGCTCTCTCTTAAAGCCAGTGTTAGAAATCCCTCTGACCTAGGAGGAGGATCAAGGCTTCTTTGCAGATGTCCCTAGAAATCATCTCCATGTTCCAGGCCAGCAGCTCTTCTCCCAGACAATACCCCTTGTTTTTCACAGGTCTCATGAAACCTTTCCTGCTGTCCTAGGAATGTACAGCAGTGACTGTGATCCATCTGGCAGGCAAAACAAGCACCAAGGTAACTTCCCTGTATTTCTGTGGTGGTTTGGCCCCGGCTGGAGGCCAGATGCCCACTAAAGCTGCTCTGTCACTTTCCTTCTCAGCTGGGAAGGGGAGGCAATAGATGCTGAGAGGCTCAGGAGTGGAGATAAGGGCAGGGAGAGATCATTCTACAGTCAGTGTCACAGGCAGGACAGACTCAACGTGGAATAAAGGACAGAAGACTGATGACACTGCAGCCCTAGTGACACCAGAGCCAGGGAATGAGAAGTGTGACCAGATCCCCCTCTCTCTCCAACACCTGGAGTGCCTCCTCCCCAGCTTCTCCCACCTTCTCACTCCCTTCTCTGGGGCACAGAGCATCCACTTGTGGTTGTTTCTCCTCACTGATTCCCAGAGGTGCCTTGGTCAGCAACGACTCAGGCCTTGAGCCTGCCTGGTGTTTGCTCTGTGGGGCCTGCAGAGAGCTTCTGGCTGCTCCTTGCAGAAGCCACCCCTGCAGCTCCCCTTCTCCACCAGAACCCAGCCAAAAAACCCACACCACTTCCTTACCATCTCCCACCCTTCGCCGTCACCACTGACCCCTTCCCGTGCTGCCTTTAGCTTGATGCAACATGTGTTCTGGCACTTCTAGTTCCACAGGTTTGTCCTTCAGCCAACCTGGGACCCATCCCAAGGGGGTGGGATAGGTGGGGAACTGTACCTGTGATTTTTTTGTGTTAGAAAAAATCATCAGTCTTTTCTGAAGGTCTTTGTGGAGGCAGAAAGGCGAGCTAGCCCTTGCTGCCTGGGTGACACTTGCATGTCAAGGCTTTTATCTGTGGATGAAGTGCTAATGACCTCACTGAACAGACTGAGGGCTGCTGCTAATGGCTCTGCTTCTGCAGTGATGGCCCCAGGAAAAGCCCCAGACTGTTGTGAGTAGAACAAATACAAGACTGAGCCATTTTATTCGCTGTCCTGTGACAAAAAGCCATTTCTGGGAAGAGGCTTAAATTAATCTGTTGCCTCCTCTGTTCAGGAGGGGCAAAGAACTAGAAGCAGAAGGCAACAGGATCAAGTAGTAATTTGAATTCTTTCCTTGTTTTCCTCTACATGACATGTAGACATCCCACTTAATTCTGAGTCTGTGTGGAGTGTGGTGGGGATTTTTTTTAATCAAAACCAAACCAACCACCAAATCACAAGAAATGAAACAGTGACCCAACTTAATGCAATCATTCATTAATTCAGGGATGTCTATGGAGATTGCCATCGTCTGTGCTTGGGAACACTGCTGTGCAGAACACATCTTCCTGTAGCTTCCTTTGGTCAGCTGCTCAGGTGCCCAGTGTCTCAAGCAGAGGCTCAACAGGGCTGGGAGAGCTGTGATCCTAGCCCAGTGCTCAGCTCTCACTGACTTCCACAGAGCCAGGGTTTCAGCTCAGGACCCATTCTGAGCTGTCCTGAGTGCATGTGCAGAGCTGAGAGGGGGAAACTGATGTCAGCTTCACCAAGATACAGCTAGTCATGCATGGGGACTGCCATGGTTATTCAATAACTGAATGGTTATTCAAGAAAAGGGCTTACCCCCTAGGAAGGGAATGCAGAAGTACATGAATATCACATATGTGTTGGGGAATGGATATTATATATAATATGTATAAAAACTGCCTTCTGTAGTGAGGGTAGGGATACTGTAGTGGTAAATAAACTCAGCCTCTGCATTTACAAGCAAACTGCTTCCTTGGTGTCCTCAGAGAAAATTTATTCTTCACTACCAGGCTTCTTGCTGGAACAGTAAGTTCATTTCTAAGGCTTCAGGAAAGCAAGACACTTGGTATGAAGGTCCAGGAACACTGTTTTCTCCAAGAGAGCAGGCTGTGTGTGCTCACTGCTCGGTGCCATCCTTGGGCAGCTTTTGCCTCTTGACAAGCAGCATCAGCAAGAAGGTTCAGATCAGAAATCAGGCTCCATCCTTGGGTCATGAGTGATTCAGAAAGGCTGACTCATCTGTGGTGTGGCTGCATCAATCAAATGTGTGTTAGCTGCCTGAGGTAGAAGGGATGTGAGCACCCTGCCTGCCACATGCTGCAGCTCTGCCTTGAGGCACAGCAGAGTAACTGGGGTGCCAGTGTCTGCAACAGGTCGTGTGGACACAGTTCCTGTGACTCAGATGACATGGATGTGGGTTAGTCCTTAGTCCCTGATGGAGATGTGCACCATGCAAGATGATGTAGATAAATTTCTGGGTTCAGATAAGTTGTCACACAGACCAGGCAAAGAACAGGACAAGCATGATCTCTGTGTTGGTTTTGAGCTATCATAAAACTCCCATTAACAGAAAATAATCATGTCCTGTAACAACACAAATGCCAGAATGCTAAGTATGGACCCAAGTGTCCATCTGGAGCATCTTTGCTTTGTTTAGTCTGTTCCCAGTTCAGACATGCAGGAGTCTGGGAATCCCTTTGCCCTTGCCAGTGTGTGTAGTGCCTGTCTCTGGGCTTTATCCTGTTTCCTTTGCAGCTGTGATTTGTGGCCATTTGCATTTTTGCTGACAGGTACTAAGAGTAAGTCAATATTTATAAAGTACTACTTCTGTGCCTCCCTCTTCCTAGAGACTTCCCTGATTGTAATGAGCCTCTGCTCCAGAAAATGAAATACAGCCTGGGTGTGCATGCCAGCAATAATTGTGCCTGTCAAAAGAAACAGATAACATTCTAACTACCCAAAATTTAATCACAAGAAATGTGATCGTTCATAGGGGGAAGTGTTTTATAGCTTCTTCCACATCATGGGGTTTAGAACAGATCAGGGAAACAAAAAATTCCAGTGTTTAGGCAAAGCACACAGAGTGGTACAGAAAGGCAATTACCTGTGAGGTGTTTCAATGCCTCAGTGTCTCCTGCTGATGGAAACGTTCCTGAGACTTCAACAGAGAAGTTGG
This sequence comes from Hypotaenidia okinawae, assembly GCA_027925045.1. Lineage (NCBI taxonomy): Eukaryota > Metazoa > Chordata > Aves > Gruiformes > Rallidae > Hypotaenidia > Hypotaenidia okinawae. The sequence continues at coordinate 34,762,816 of BSDF01000004.1, forward strand.
GGGGAGTGATTATCATTAACTGTTACATAATAGACTTAATTTGATTTAGTAGGGAGTTAGTTTAAAATGTTTCTGGCAGTGCTGCTGGGAGCAAGTGTATGAAAGAACCTTTGAGCTGTGGAGGGTGAGATTCAGCTCCGCTGTCAGTGTAACTCCAGACTAATCTGTTAAATCAGATTTGTTCCAGATTGATAACCAGCTGAGCCTGGATCTGCCCCAGATTTTTCTAGACCAAAACCCACCACAGTTTTACATTCTTCTTTACAACAACAGTCCAATGACTTCTTAACACTACCAGCCCCTTGCTTTACAAGCACACAGCCACCACCACAAAGCAAATCCCAAACTCAGCAAAGCCAATGGAGCAGTAGCAATCAGCTGGCTAATGAGAGAGTTACCACCACAAAGCTGGGCTTTGTTCACTTTCATATTTGCAGTTGGGATTGTCATACCAACCAAGGTGTGCTCTTACTGCACTGCTTTGAGAAGCTGCTTTGCACAAAGCCAGGTCTTTAGAGGCTGGGCTTCAGATGGGTGAGCTCTGGTCCGTGGTTGCTGCCTGGAAAGCCTCGCTGGGGTCCGGCGCAGCGGCTTAGCTCCGAGCTCCAACCTGTGTGTCCCCTTCTCCCAGCTGAATGTCTCTGTGATCTGTCCTTCTCTGGTGGTATCTTAATACCTTGTGTACTGGAGGCATCTTGGTTGGTGACAGTGAGCAGCTGATTCGCTTGAGATGAGTCTAAAACCTGCACGTGGTACAGGAACAATGTGTAAGTGTAAATGAATTAGGGAAGTACCAAGCTTTCATGAATACAGAGTCAGGATGAGGGGCTTTGGGGTTGAGATGTTTGGGTTGGTTTTTTTGAGGTTTTCTCTTCAGAACTTTGAGGGGAAAAACCAAATGCTTTCATATCACAGGACCACAAGGTTGGAAAACACCTTTAAGATCATGGAGTCCAACCATTCCCATCCTAAGCTAAACCAGATCCCTGAGCACCTCATCTACCCTTTTTAAACACCCCCAGGGAAGGGGACTCAGCCCCTCCCTGGGCAGCCTGTGCCACAGCCTCACAACTCTGCCAGGGAAGAACTTTGCCCTCCCAGCTGAGCTGACCCTGCCCTGGCCCAGCTTGAGCCCATCGCCCCTTGTCCCATCTCCTGTCCCCTGGCTGAAGAGACCAGCGCCCACCTCTCTGCACCCTCCTGGCAGGGCAGGGGAGGTGGGGAGAAGGTCTCCCCTCAGCCTCCTCTTCTCCAGGCTGAACCCCCCAGCTCCCTCAGCTGCTCCTCAGAGGATTTGCCCTCCAGCCCCTTCCCCAGCCTGGTTGCCCTTCTCTGGACTGGCTCCAGGACCTCCATGTCCTTCTTGGAGTGAGGAGCCCAGAACTGGACCCAGCACTGGAGGTGCAGCCTCCCCAGTGCACAGCCCAGGGGCACAATCCCCTCCCCAGACCCAGTGCCCACACTATTTCTGACACAAGCCAGGATGCCATTGCCTTTCCTGGCACCTGGGCACACACTGCTGGCTCATGTTCAGCCTGCAGTCACCCAACACCCCAGGTCCTTCTCTGCCTGACAGCTCTCCAGCCAGTCTCCCCCAGCCTGTAGCACTGCAGGGGGTTGTTGTGTCCCATGTGCAGCACTCTGCCCTTGGCCTTGTCAAACCTCATCCCATTGATCTCAGCCCCTGGATCCAGCCTGTCCAGATCCCTCTGAAGAGCCTCCCTACCCTCAAGCAGATCAACACTTCCTCCCAGCTCAGTGTCATCTGCAAACTTACTGAGGGAGATTTACATCATTGTGTGATCTAAACTAATTATAGGACAAGAACCAGTTTGTCTGTCATAGTGCTCCTCTCAGAACTGCAAGGAAAATGAATGAGCTGCTTTGCCCTGGAAGGATCCCCTGGAACTTGGTGGGTGTGGAACATGGGCAGCACGCCTGGAGCTGAGAAGAGCCTCTGCCTGCTTTGCCTTCAACATACTGATTTCAGGGTTTTGCCCTGCAAAAGGGGAAACTGAGTGAGTGGAGTGCCCTGAGAGGGGTTCATAACTGCAGTGTTCCCTGCCTGGGGATGGAGTCCTGCAGGAACGAGCAGCACCAGGAGGCTTTACAGAAAACAGGCCGCAGCGAGGAAAAGCAGGAAGCTGCAAATGAGGATAAATGTGGCTGAGAGTAACAACTGCGTGCTTTTCATCAGGCCTGGGAGAGATTTCTGTGCTCAGCAAGGAGACTTCTCAACAGAGCAATGTAACAGCCAGGGCAGAGGCTTTCTGTGCTCAGCACCTTGCCGTGTGTGAAGGGGAAAGAATGGCTTAGCGTGGGTTAAGTCGTACCGAACTCTGCTGTAGGCTCTTGGCTTTGTTCAACACCCCAAGAACACAGGCAGTGCAGGAGGGGATTTTTTTATTTTAATGCCTTCATTCTTACTGTCAGATCTGCATTTCTGCTGACTGGTGCACTTAAATGGTGGTTTGGCCATAGTTACACACCCTCTTCTGTATTTCAAGGGCACTTTTCTAAGAAGAGAGTGAGTTTCCTCCTTCAGAGAGAAGGGCTCAAGCAGGATAGGGTGACTTCAGGTTGATATGATAATGTCTCCCTTCAGAATCCAGCAAATGATTTTTGAAGAAACCAGCTATTTATACTGAAATTTCATGCAGCAAGACCCTTGGAGATGCAATCTAAGAGTTTAGAACTCTGTAAGAGTACCAATCATCACAAGAGTTTGACAGCTCTAATTTTGCACTCTGTGGGTGCCCGTGGTGTATTAGTAAGGTGATTCATAAAACAAACCAGCTCCAGACTTAGGATTAGAAATATCTGGGCTAGGAGAAAATATCTTACAATATTTTTAAAAAAATATTTATGTGGAGCCAGATTTTCTGCTGGATTTGGGGAGAAAAGTATCCCCTGTGCATCACAGGCAGTCTGATCACCAACACATTTCAATATGTTATGTAACTTGTGTTAGAATGTAATTTTAAGTGAAGGCAAAATGAAACATCCTTTGGTCCTGCAAAAGTGCATAGAAAGGGTAGAAAGATGAAATTTCTGGTATTTTATTTCTGTTTGGGCTCTTTTTGCTTTCAGATCCCATTTTGCAGAGAGCTGACCATATTGCTCAGCTAGCCAGCTTTTTTTTTTTTTTAATAATTATATTCAGCATTTGAGGTACCTGGAACTTTTGCTTTGAGCTTGATAAACAACATCATCTTCTCCTTCATCCTTGTACTGGTGTTGGTGACTCGTGAAATAGCTGCGAATAGCAGCAGATCTTGGCAGGCTGGAAAGGTGGGTCTGGGTGAACCTAGTGAGGGTCAACACTGCCAAGTGTTGGGTGTAGCACTTGGGATGCAGGAATCCCAGCCATAGATACAGCCTGGGAGAAGAGCTCCTGGGGAGCAGCTCTGCTGAGAAGGACCTGGGTGTCATGGGGGATGAGAAACTTCCCCTGAGCCAGCAGTGGCTCTGGCAGCTGGGAAGGGCGATGGGATCCTGGGCTCCATCAGCAGAGAGGTGGCAGCAGGGACAGGGAGGGGATTGTCCCTCTCTGCTCTGCCCTGTGAGGCCCCAGCTGGAGTCCTGTGTCCAGAGCTGGGGCCCAACACAAGGAAGATGTGGGACTGTTGGAGAGGGGTCAGAGGAGCCATGGAGATGATCAGAGGGCTGGAGCAGCTCCCCTACGGAGAGAGGCTGAGGGAGCTGGGCTGGGTCAGCCTGGAGAAGAGAAGGCTGTGGGGGGACCTCATTGCAGCCTGCCAGTCCCTGAAGGGAGCAGAGACACAGGAGGGGAATCAGCTTGTTCAAAGGGCAGAGACTGGCAGGACAAGGGGGATGGAGTGAAGCTGGAGGAGGGAAGGGTTAAATTGGATCTTAGGGGGAAGTTCTTTGCAGAGAGAGTGGTGAGGGGCTGGAAGGGGCTGCCCAGAGAGGGGGTGGGTGCCCTGTCCCTGGGGGTGTTGAAGGCCAGGTTGGCTGTGGCCCTGGGCAACCTTGTGTAGCTCCAGGCCTGGAGGTTGGTGTCCCTGCCTGTGGCAGGGGGTTGGAGCTCTGGGATCCTTGGGGTCCCTTCCAACCCAGACCAGTCTGTGAGTCTATGATAACATGTCTGATGGTGCAGCACTGCTGGCAGTGTTCATCACCCACTGTGCTGGGTGTAGATACAAAGGGTGAGGTACCAGTTTCTGACAGCGAAGAAGTTGAAGGTATGGATGTGATTTCAGAATGCATCTGTTGTTCCCTGAGCCGTGCCCTGTGCTGTTGAACAGTGGCACTGCTGTGCCGAATGTTAGGGGAAATAAAGAGGAAATCCACAAATGAAAGTGTTTTGTATTAGGAGTTTCCCCTTCCTTACCCAGATGGGAGAAAGGTTCCTGTCCTACCTGTTTTCCAACTGGTTTGGGAGAGCAAATAACTCCTCAAACACTGCTAGAGCTTGGAGAGATATCAAAATTGATTTTTAAGCTATCTTCAGTTTGGAAATACATTCAGCTGGATCACTGGGAGACTAAATGAATTTGGGACATCATCAGTAAGTCCATTAAAATTTCCCCATCTATTAGATAGAGCAACAGGGAGCAAGAGCAGCTCATTTAGAACCACATCTTCCAAATTCAGCACTAAAAAGTGAAAGACCATCTTTTTCCATTCCTAATGCCTGCAGGAAGTAGATAAGGGAGAGCTTCTCCATCAATTTATATTCCTTTCTCCTGTTACCTTTCAGTTGCTTTACCATTTCAGGATAGTGTTGCATTAACCAGTAGGTCTGTCCACTGTGTAACCTTCACAAGGGTTACCTGGGGTTTTCCAGCCTCTTTAGTAGGTGGACTGGGTTGAATGAGAAGGGGCCTTTCTCTGGAGAGGAACGTATTGCTAAGTGGGAGTGAATGATGGATGAACTTCTCTGCAAGGAGTTGAAGTAGGTAAGAGGTGCAGTACTTGATGTGAATCATTAGTGTATGGAAGCTGGAACTCTGGCTTGTCTTTCCCCCCTGACTGTTAGACACTACTCTCAGGGTCTACTTCAACTCTTTTTCCTTTCAATGGAGGAGGAGGCAGTGAAAGGCTCTCTGAATATTTCCAAGCCCTATTTTTCAGAGTCCCTCTTATACACATTAACAGTTACCCCTTCAAAGAACTCAAACAGGAATGTCTTACCTGGCCATTCTGAAGTAACCTTTAAACATGCTAATTTTGATCAGCTTTTGCTCATTACCACAGCTGTAGTGCCTCTTATAACAAGCTTTCTCTAGAATTGATAGAGAATCTGTAGGATAAAAGATGTGTTTAATTTGTATCTAATGGATGTATTTAATTAGTATCTAAACAATCTGAAATTGCTCAGCATTCTCTCCCCTCTCTGGGAGGGAGCACTGCTGGGCCTTTAGCTTTGAGTGTGCGTGTGTGTATATATATAGTCTGATATTTGGGTGGGAATAAATCAACCTTTTTATGTTAAAAACTACCAGTTGGTGTTGGCTGTGCACACAAAAAGAACTGGAACAGCCAGGATTATCCTTCTGGCATTATTCTGCTGGCCATCAGGGCGAAGGGCCAGCGTGGCAAGCGAGAACATCACTGTCACATCTGTGAGCTGGCAGGTGTTTTGTGTGGGTCTAGATTCATCCTTTCTTCTAGATGCACAGCAGAAAGGATAAGGCTTCCTTCTGTGGTCCCAGTGAGGCTGTAGCCACAGGCTTTGGGGTTCATAGCCCAATGGGTAAGACACTCATTTCCCCCTTTGATTCATCTTTTAATTAAACATATGGCGCTTGCTCAGGAACCGTTTGGTTATAAAAGCTGACATTAAACTTCTTCCTCTTTTCTCTGATTCCCTTGCCACTTCCAGAAGCATCTAACAACAGCAAAAACTTATGTATCTTGTCTGCAAATCACCCAGGAGTCCTTATCTTGTTCTGACATGCACAGTGGCATGAAAGGATCTGACTCACTTGGAGTGGAAGACTAAAGAGCATCGTCGAGGTCTTACACACACTCCTCTGTGTAAAGGCTCAGTTAACACCAAGTCACAGAAACTAGCAAAAATAAGAGGAAAAAGCCAGTTTTGACAGAGAGGAGGCAAAACCAACTCACCACACTATCAGCTCAGGCACCAGAAGAAGGAAACAGCACATCACAGGGTTCAGAGGAGCCACGGAGATGCTCAGAGGGCTGGAGCAGCTCCCCTCCGGAGAGAGGCTGAGGGAGCTGGGCTGGGTCAGCCTGGAGAAGAGAAGGCTGTGGGGGGACCTCATTGCAGCCTGCCAGTCCCTGAAGGGAGCAGAGACACAGGAGGGGAATCAGCTTGTTCAAAGGGCAGAGACTGGCAGGACAAGGGGGATGGAGTGAAGCTGAAGGAAGGAAGGGTTAAATTAGATCTTAGGGGGAAGTTCTTTGCAGAGAGAGTGGTGAGGGGCTGGAAGGGGCTGCCCAGAGAGGGGGTGGGTGCCCCGTCCCTGGGGGTGTTGAAGGCCAGGTTGGCTGTGGCCCTGGGCAACCTTGTGTAGCTCCAGGCCTGGAGGTTGGTGTCCCTGCCTGTGGCAGGGGGTTGGAGCTCTGTGATCCTTGGGGTCCCTTCCAACCCAGACCAATCTGGGATTCTGTGATCACAGGAGCGGTTCCTGCAGCTCAAGGAATCTGTGCTGTTTTTCCTGGTGGTCAGCTCTGCCTGTGGTTCCTAGAGTCATTCTTGCTTCCAGACATCCTGGCCATTAAAAATTAGCAGGTGGTTCAGCTGTTAAATATAAATGAGGAACGTGAATTCCCTTCTCAGAGAGTGAAAGAGCATTTTCTAAAAAACAGACACAATTATAGAAACTTGCACAAAATGACAAAGCCTGGGAAACTAATGTTCCCAGGGCAGGACAAGCTGCAGAAGGCCCATGAGCTGTAATTTCTTCACTTTGAAGTTTGGATTTGCACTTTCAGTCCTGATTCAGCAGCGTGTATGTAACATGAAATTCAGGACTGTTTCCTTTGCCAGCAGCTATCTAATAAAGGATAGTTAATGGCTGTTAGAGACTGCAGATAAAAATCTATGAGGTTAATTTTCAAAATACTGATGTCTTAAGCATGTTTAAAAATACACCTTTCACAGGTGAGGTCACTGCTACAGCATTTATATAGATAACTATGTCAAGGAGGAACATGCAGCTGTACCTAACTGGTTCTTCTTGACCTTATAGGGAATCATTTAGAAGTTTACTTTTCCCATATTAAACACAGATTTATTTTTTTTTTTATTTGCTTCTTCAAAGTAATCCCTGCCCCTGGCTTCCCCATCAGCCTACCTTCACTGGAGATTTGCAAGAAAAAGCTGTTTTACTGGCAAGTTGTGATTTGCAGACCTTCATCATCAGTTCTCCACGTTAGATGCTGTTACGTCACAGGCTGAGAGAGGGATTTTCTAATTTCAGGTGCTTAAAACAGGGATCTGGGGCCAGAATGAGATGGAACAGTAGAAGTGATTTATCTTTCAAATAGCTCAGTGTAATCAGGCTCCCTGATTCAGTTGGAGACCCTTGTGCTTAGGTTTACTGTGGCGTATGGAAATGACAGTCAGGAGTCAAACGGTGCCTCCAGCGCTCTGGGGCAGGCTCCTGATTTTAACTGAAGGAAATGAACAGTAGTCACAAGCAGAGCCAGGCAAAGGGAAAAGAGAGGTAGTAAACAAAAGATAAGAGTGTTTAATATTATCTTCTTGTTGCTCTCTTGTAAGAAAGGAGCTAAAGCAAATAAAAATCAGCTGTAAAAAGGGAGAAAGCAAGTCAAGTCCAAATATCATAGCCAGGTAAATGTCCATGTAAGAGACTGCTACACACAACAGCCCTTTCCAGTACTGTATTTCCAAGCCCTGTGATGAACATCTTTCCAAAGCTACTTGTCAAACAAAACCTTTAGGATCAAATTGTTAGCTTTAATTCTACTATGAACAGAGAGGGATGGGACTCTTTGCTCTGCAAATCACAGTTATCTCCCTAGCTGCCTTCTAGTTCCCTTTTTTCACTTCCTCAGAACATCCCAACTCAGGCAGTGCTATTGCTTTGTGCAGCTGAAGAGTTCACTTACACAGAAATACTTTAGCTGTGCTATAGGGAAGGCTGCCCTCCTTTCTTGTGCACATTCTGAACGTTTCATTATGGATTTCTTACAAATTAATGGGTTTACAAAGTGCAGGAGGTTGTTTGACAGCTTTTACCTATTGGAAGGTTACTGAATAATTCCATGACTGAAACAGCAGAATTCAGAATAAATGTACTGAATGTAATGTAAAGGATCAGCTGAACAAATTGGAATGGTTACCTTTCAGCTGGCAGTTAACTGGGTTCCAACTGGTGCCCACCAAAGCCACAATGAGAAGTTGTAACTTGAACAGGAGAGCTGGGGGGGTGTGCAACAGAGAGAGAATTGGAAGTTGTGACTTGGTTTCACTTGCTCTACCTGCCCAGCAAGGCACCTTGTGTTGCCTGCTACCAGCTCTTGCCCTGGGTAAAGCTTCCACTAAAAGGAGGATGAGGTGAAATACTGTGGGAAGAAGTGAAATGGAAGTGAAGTAAAAGGATGATGAAGTGAAATACTGAAGGAGGTGAAATACCATGGTGAATAGGAAAATGTGGCACAAAAGGGAAAAGAAGAGAATACTCTGCTAAAAACAGGAGCCTTGCACCAGGGTTAAAGCACATTTGGGGATTTGTATAGCCTTTAGAAGTATTTTCTGAGGAGCTCTAACTTTAAAACCTAGATTCTAAAGACAAGAGCAAATAAAATGCAGCGTTCTGACAGTTTGTGCACGAACTATCTATCCATGTATGACCAATGATTGGAGAAATACTGGGTTCATTTTTCCAGTGCTAAATAGGGTAATGAGCTAGTCTTTCCAGAAGAAATAATAATCACCAAAAAAAGCCTACTGTCATGAAAGCATCCTTTTGTAATAATTATCTTCTCCAGTCAGAAATTAAATAGCCTTAGTAATGGGATTTAGATTTAAATTACTGCTACTCTTGTCTACCGTCTTTCAAAATCTCATTCTCTTAACTCCATGCCACTGTAATACCACCCTATATTCCCTCTAATAGAACAGCATTATGTGCTTTCAGATCACCATCTTAATTACATGTATGTAGAAAATTGCTGAAGGAGAAAATAGGTATATGTGTCTCTTCAAACTAACTGATAGTTTTCACTGGAAAAAAAAGGTGGTGGTTACCATGGAAATGAACTCTGGGCTTTTCAGGCACTGCACTTAGGCAAGTAACTGCTCACAGAAAGTAACTGCTCACAGAAACACCCCACTAGAAGTGGCACAACAACAAAAAAAGCCCCCAAAGCGTGTGGCTGGCCTGGCAGTGTTCATGAAGTGTCTTTTAATCACACCCCCAGTTACGTGGCCAAACCCTGTAATTACTTTTCTAGCTTGTACTGCACATTGTGTTTACCTGGGTGCCTGGGGGAAAAAGAAAATGTATACCTAGTCCTTAAGCATAAGTCAGAGGGGCTTTTTAGCTCTATTTGATATGGTGAAATTCTCTGTGAAAAAGAAAAGAGTTAAGAAGTTGTCTGGTGTTAAAAGCTCAACTTGTATCAGGTACCATATCAGGTGCTCAGGGGTCTGGTTCAGCACAGGACAGGAACGGTTGGACTCGATGATCTCCAAGGGCTTTTCCAACCTGGTGATGCTGTGTATTGTGAGCTCCCACTGACCTTATGCTCCAAACTCTCTTCTTTTTTTAAAGCCTGTTTTGACAGGGGAAAGGTTGTGGCCTGGATGTTAGTAGTGCTGTTGTTACCTGGCAGACCAGCCCATCTTGTGAATACGTGTGTTTTGCAGGCACATCATTGACTTCATAGTGAGTTACTCTCTGTGCTTGGGCTGTGGGGTCAGTTTACATACTGTTAATATAGGTGCCACAACATGTTTTGAAATAGGAAATAGTGATATGGAAGGAAGACATTTAACTGCACTAGGAAATCAAAGGGTTTAACTACATTTATCCTAGCTTTGTGCTGCTTCCAACCACTGCACTGAAAACATATGCAATTAAAATTCTTATTAAATTTAAATTATAATTGGTAGAGTGTAATGCTGTTTCAACCTTTCTCACTGTGCAGCTAAGTTAAAAATTTTCTGGTTACAGTAAGAAAAAAGTCAGATGTCTTATTTCTGCTGACAACTTCCAGGCATCCCTTCTTCCATCTCTGCCTTGCTAGCTCTTAAAGAAGATAACTTACGTTGCCCTTGGCTTACCCAAGATTCCATTATCTCAAACAAAGAGAGGCACGGGACTATCTGTGTAAGGAAAGATCACTCCTCCTTAATTGGATGGTGGGATTGGAATGCCTTCATTCTAAAATGGTGATTTCTCAGAGAAAAGAAGCAGCGAGCCAATAGCAAAGAAAAGGGGATGCTGAAAGATGAAATGGTGAGAATTCATTAGAACCAAAATCATGTAGCCTTTCCCCAAGATGACATCATTTCTCAAGGTACCTTTTTTTTTTCTCTTTTTAACTTTACAAACTTGATGTGGCACACCTTAACTGACAGTGGGGGGAAGTATCTGCTGGGTGCTGAAATCAGCCTTACAGGAGGGCCAACACAAGAAGGTTAAGTGCAGTTGCAGCAGATGAGGACTTCAGGAGAGATTTGTTGCTCTTCTGTTTTGCCCAGGTCAAATTTGGAACCATCAGTTAAACAATAAGTCTTTATTAATGAAAAGTTTTGGAGATCTGGTTCTTTGGCACAGACACACTTCAATCATAATTCTGCCAAAGTCCTTCGTTCCCCCAGTTTGACTTTGGAAAGCTGAGCTAAGGCCTTGCTGCTCACAGACAGTTCTGCCCTGCATAGTTTCACTGATGCTCATTTGCAAGGAGTGTTCATGAAGTTCAATCAATGAAGACTGCATTAGGTGAGGCACTGCAGGGATCAGGGGAACAGAGAGGAGCATGTACAGCGCGGTTCCTCTGGGAGACAAGCAGCAGCTTAGTACTGCTGATGTATTTTTCCCTCTGTCCAGAAGCTGCTGAGCTGTAGACAGGAGTTCAACATGAGGCCAACGCTTTGCTGTGCCCCAGTGCAGGAACCTGGGTCTGCTCAATGGGATTGCACTGCAGGGAGCTTCCTGTAAGGTCACAGGGTAAGCTCAGCCTGACAGGGACTGTCTGCAGCAGCTGTACTGTGTTTGGGGAAGCTGGGCCTTAATATGGAATATGCAGGCACTAAATTTACTATCACCCTTTTGAGTTCTTGGGTTTGGGTTGTCTGCTGGGTTTTACTGGTGAAATGATTTAGTGGAGCCTCTTGCCAATGTTGTGTTGTCTCCAAAGGCAAGATACTTTTTGTAGTAAACCAGCAAAATTGCAGGCTTGTGGTTGATGTTTTGCATTTTGTGAGTGCTCTGGAGGAAGAGGAGCGTTCAGGCTTCTGGAGTGTTTTATTCCAGCCCCAGAGGCTCTGTGAAGCATACTGTTCTTGAGGCAGAAAACAGGGCAAGGAGGAAGGGCTTGTTGCCTCTGTACTGCTGTCCAGTGGTGGCTGGGAAAAGTGTGCCTGGGTAGTAAGGTCATGGAATAATTGGAAGAGATGTAACTTTGCCCAGTGTAAGGAAACTGCTGGACTGGTGGGATTCTTTCTGCCATAAAGATACACTTTCCAAAGTGCCATTCTCCTCTGGCAGCCTGAAGTGCTAATACAAGGAGAAGGAACAGAAAGTGCTTTAGACTGTTATTTCATACTTAAGCTACAAGTCTGTTTATACTGACTGCTTCTTGTGAGAAAAGTCCCCAGTTTAAAAAACCCAAAGCAACCACCACCCAAAGCACATGTGCAGTACAGACAGGACATAGTATGGAAAGCTTGCTATTATCCCTGTACAGCCTTCATAGACTCACAGGGGGTGTTGGGTTGGAAGGGACCTTCAAAGGCCATCTAGTCCCACCCCTGCAGTGAGCAGGGACATCTTCACTAGAGCAGGTCGCTCACAGCCCCAGCAAGCCTGACCTTGAATGTCTCCAGGGATGGGGCCTCCACCACCTCTCTGGGCAACCTGTGCCAGTGACCCACCACCCTCAGAGTGAAGAACTTCTCCCTAAGGTCTCATCTAAACCCACCCTGCTCTAGTTTAAAACCACTGCTCCACATCATACTGCTCCATGCCCTTACAAACAGCCCTCCCCAGCTTTCCTGTAGCTGCAGGGACTGTAAGGTCACTATAAGATATCCCCAGAGCCTTCTCCAGGCTGGACAAGCCCAACTTTCTCAGCCTGTCTTCATAGGAGAGGTGCTCTGGCCAGGGAAAAATCAAACAGTAATCAGGAACGTTGTTCCACAACTTCTCCTTTTACAGCCACACCTCCACTGAGGCATTCTGCCAGTTAGGAGGTAACAACAGGAGGTGCTCACCTCCATGGTGTATTTCATTTCTTCTCTTGTTAAAAATGTCCTCCTTGAGGAGTTCTGTCAGCAGATGAGTGGATACTCCTCTGCCTTCTATACCTTCACCTAGCTCACTGTAGAGTAGAAACACTTCACTTGGAGAATTCAAGCTGCTCAAATCCAAGGAGTCATAGTTCCTTTTCTGGCTATGATCTCATCCCATATCACCTGGCCCTTCCCTCCCCAGTCCCATGGTCCACCAAGGCTGCTCTTTGCTCTCACTCTTCTCTCAAAGGTAGATCCTGTGCAGCTAACTGTGTTCCCATCTCTGTTTTGGAAACAACACGTGGTTTCTACAGCATTTCAGCTACTGAAACACTATGTGTTACCTTGAGTAGATGAAACTCAAAGGTAACAAAACCACACAATTGTTTCAGGATCCATCAGATACTTTCCAACTCATGCTGCACCCCATGGATGGGGGTGCTCTGCTGAACAAGAGCTTGGCTGTACTTTGGTATAGAGACAATAGAATGAAGCCTCTGCGTGCAAAGCTTCCCAGTAGTGAGCTTGCTCATCTGCAACTCTCAGCATGGAAACACTAAGATAAGGGGGAAAGTAAAAGTTAAAAGCAACATCTAGACAGAAGAAGTTAGGAGAGCCTTTCATTTGGTGCCCTTGGCTGAGGGAGATGTGAGAGAGTGCCAGGCATCCATCACATATCGTGATGCAGCTCGAGCAGAGTCAAAAAAGCAATTATTCTAACTGTTTGCTGTGGTTGGCTCAAGTCCATGTGGTCAGTGATCTGCACAAGCCTGGTGTGAATTCGGGCTCTGAGGCAGTGCGTTATTAGATGCACGTTAGAGCCTTTCATCGAGGCTCAGATGCACTGGCAGTACCACTCCAAGCTTACACAAACAGCTGTAATTAAATTTCATTTTTAAAAAGCTGAGGGTGAGCTTTCTGCTTGACCTTTTACTATATCTGAACTTTAGCACTGCTTTCTAAGTGGCATAGGCAGTGATATGATTGCTGTCTGGGATGGCATGGACAGCTTTGCTGCTTTGAAATACATTTCCTAGGCAGTTTGTTGTAAATATTTCCACAGATGTGGAGGTTTTGTGAGTATTTTTACAGCGTTTGTGTTTGCTGCCTGAAAAAATGACTTACTGTCCTGTTGTACTTGCATCTCTGGGCTGGGCTGTTTTCTCCAGGAAGCATTGCTTTTGATCTGGCCTCCTTCACCATGCCAGAATTATGACCTGTACGTGAATTTCCCTCTTGTTTTCCTGGAAGAGGGTTTGGGATGACCAATGAATTTGGGTTTTGCTTAAGTCTTTTGCAGAAAATATCACCTGTAGGAAATAGCAGTAAAAAAACTGTTCAGCCTTCTTGCATGAAATTGCCAACATCATCAGTAGTAGTGTCTGATTACATGACCCAGATATTTCCTCTGTTTAAAAGGGGCAGCCTCCCCCTGCCAGACAATCTGGTTTACTACACACACGTGCATAGAGCTATTAACTTGTGGCAGGCATACGCTTTGAGACATGGTCAGACTTTCTTGGGATCCATGGAACAACTGCAGATGCTTTTCAAGCATCCTGAGAATCACAGAATCCCAGGGGTTGGAAGGGCCCTCCAGAGCCCATGGGGTCCAACCCCCTGCCAAAGCAGGGTCCCTAGGACAGGGCACACAGGGCGGTGTCCAGACGGGGCTGGAATCTCTCCAGAGAAGGAGACTCTGGAGACTCTGGACGAACGTAGACAAAGGGTGGTGGTCAATGGCTCTATGTCCAGGTGGAGGCCAGTGACAAGTGGGGTCCCCATGGGGTCTGTCTTGGGACCAGGGCTCTTTAACATCTTGATGAGTGACATTGATGATGGAATCGAGTGCAGCCTCAGCGAGTTTGCAGATGACACCAAGCTGAGTGGTGTGGGTGACACCACAGAAGGAAAGGAGCCATCCAGAGGGATCCTGACAGGCTGGACAGGTGGGTCTGGGTGAACCTAGTGAGGGTCAACACTGCCAAGTGTCAGGTGTTGCACTTGGGCTGGAAGAATCCCAGCCATAGATACAGCCTGGGAGAAGAGCTCCTGGGGAGCAGCCCTGCTGAGAAGGACCTGGGGGGTCTGGTGGGTGAGAGACTCCCCCTGAGCCAGCAGTGGCTCTGGCAGCTGGGAAGGGTGATGGGATCCTGGGCTCCATCAGAAGAGGGGTGGCAGCAGGGACAGGGAGGGGATTGTCCCTCTCTGCTCTGCCCTGTGAGGCCCCAGCTGGAGTCCTGTGTCCAGAGCTGGGGCCCCAACACAAGGAAGATGTGGGGCTGTTGGAGAGGGGTCAGAGGAGCCACGGAGATGCTCAGAGGGCTGGAGCAGCTCCCCTCTGGAGAGAGGCTGAGGGAGCTGGGCTGGGTCAGCCTGGAGAAGAGAAGGCTGTGGGGGGACCTCATTGCAGCCTGCCAGTCCCTGAAGGGAGCAGAGACACAGGAGGGGAATCAGCTTGTTCAAAGGGTAGAAAATGGCAGGACAAGGGGGATGGATTAAAGCTAAAGGAAGGTTTTCACAGAGAGAGTGGTGAGGGGCTGGAACAGGCTGCCCAGAGAGGGGGTGGGTGCCCCGTCCCTGGGGGTGTTGAAGGCCAGGTTGGCTGGGGCCCTGGGCAACCTTGTGTAGCTCCAGGCCTGGAGGTTGGTGTCCCTGCCTGTGGCAGGGGGTTGGAGCCCTGTGATCCTTGGGGTCCCTTCTGACCCAGACCAGGCTGGGATTCTGTGACTCCACAACCTCCCAGGGCAGCCTGTCCCGGAGCTTTGTCACTCTCAAAGATGGTAAGCTGCTCATGTCCCAGTGCTTTAACTCTCTTTGAGAGAAGAAAGCAACTTCAATGAAGACTGTGGGACTTGCATGTCTAGTGCTAGAGCAGTGTGACAGCACTGCTTGTCTTCTCACAGTAGCAAGGAATTGACGTGCTGAGAGGAAATACAAATAATTACAAAGACAGTTCTACCCAAGTAACTTTTCTGTTGACATTCAAATGCTGGTTGCTGTTAGAATTGTAAGGGCACATGGCTCTTACCAAGGAGCTTGTCAAAGACCAGCAGTCCTAAAGCACATGTGTGAGCGCTCTGGGGTGCCAGCAGAGCTTTGGGTAACCGTAAAGGTACGAGGTCTAGTATCTGCAAGTGAAGTTTGCAGGAGCAAGAAATTCTATAGGTATAACTAATTGCAGGGAAAGGGACAAAAAGAAGCACTCCCATTGTCAAGTAACAACTGTTTTTATCTCAATAAATCAAAAAGGAAATGAAAAAAGAATTAATTTAAAAATAAAGAATGGAAAAATATATTGCCAGGATGATGTGCAAGAACTGTCATAACCCAGCTGGCGTCTCCAGCCACCCTGGGTTCACTATCACCAGGCAGCACTCCTCACCCAGTGTCACCCTGGGAGAGGCAGGAGCAGCACATCTCCCTGGGCAGGCTTTCTCAGTGAGGGGCTAAGGACGTGCACATGGGGCCATTTAAAGAGTTCTCTGTTTCTGGAAGTAAATGCTAAAAAGTTAAGAGTAGGTTGGTAATTAACCTTTGATCACATTCTGTGAGTTTGTGAATTGTTGAGTAAATTCAATTAAAAATCAGCTTAGGAACATCAGTTTCTATTTAAAAAAAAAAGATGATTGTGCCTTGAGGAACTGGGATGTTTAAGGCATTCTCCTTGGTTTGTGTTAGTTCACAAAGATGATTATTAAATATCTTACTCCTGCTTAAAGTCAAAGGTCCTCTCATAAGGCTGTCATGATTTTAATCTTCATTTGTAATAGTTAACTTTAGTTAATACCACCCTATGCATTATCCATGTGCATTTGGGAAAAAAAAAAAGTCTAATTTAACACTCTGACCTAAAGGAACAAAAGATAAAAGCTTTTGAAATGGTCAGGGTGGGTAAATGGTTACCTGTTAGCATTCTTCAGACCTTTAACCTGAGTGTGTATTTGATTCCCTGCGAGCACGTTGGTGCTGTGTATGTATAGAACACAGCCTCCTCTCCACCCTCACACAGCAGTCAGTAAGTAGCTCTGAAGGGGTTTGGAGAAACAAGAAAAGATCTGTCATTCAAAAATAGAGAGAGTAGTGGAACCCAAAATAATAATAACACCAAAAAAAAATAAATCAAACCTCACAGATTCCAGTATTTACTTTTTCAGTTTAGCTTGTAATAACCTCTTAAAAAACTTCATTTCAAAATATAACAAATGGTTGGAACAAGGGGCACTTTAATCAATGTGTATATATGCTTTTTCAGGTTGGGAAAAACACAGTGAACAAGTTATGGAATGAACAGTTACATTTTAAATGACAGCTTTATTGTTAAAACAAAAGCATTTACTGAGTGCTCTGTAACTCTATATTCTCTGCATCCATGGCCTAGGATTGGGATAGTCGGATTCAAACATAATTTGAAGTTATTAGTGATTAGTGCAGGCTTCTGGCATACTTCATCTGGCCTGGTATATATTGATCAATGCAGCCTATTCATTGAATGTTCTGTGTGGAAGTTATAATTTGCTGCTGTCATTCTAATTCTATACACCATTTCCAGAACAATCTCTGAGAGAAGGCGTGAAGATGGAGATTCCATACGCAGGAGTTCTCTGACACTGTCTAAAAATGCCTTAGCTGCCTGTCACAATACTGCCTCTCACCATAGCTTCGTGTCAGTCTGAGAGCCATGGCTGTTAAAAAATTGTGGGGCTAATCTTTGTGCTACTGATAGAGTTAGAGGTCGTTGCCAAAGGTCAGAAAGCTCCGTGTCGCTCACTCGCTGCTAGTTTCCATCCTTCTCTTGATGCACGATTCCTTCCCTCTTGCTGGAGTACTTTTAGGAGAAAATGTAATTGTTTATTGTGAGTGTCTCTCAGAAAGAAGGGGTTAAGTCAGAATTATGGCTCTGATATGTGGTCAGCAACATACAACATTACAGGGGGATGAAGGATGGGGATGTTGTGCATCCTTTAAAAGGAGGTCTTCTATGCTGAGGCTAAAACTGTTCCTACTCTGCAACTCTGAGTCTCTGTGAGGGACCCTGTTGCTGGTAGGAACAGGTGATGTTTTGAGAGAGTTCTAATAATCAGAGGGCTGGATGCTGCACACTCTTGTGGAAAAACTGGGATATGGGTTTGTTTACATTAATCCATCCTTCATTGGTGTTCATAGCTTGGGGTTTGGATTCTCACAGACACTGGCAATTATCAGCATCTATGGTCTTGACTCTCCCTTTTGCTGTTGAGTGTTTGAATCAGTCACATGTGAAAATTAAACTCCTGTGCAGAGCCCAGAGCTGCACTTGTCCTAACAAGTAACAATATAAAAAAATCTTGACAGGACCAGCCTTCTTCCTCTCTTACAATGCAGAGATAACTCATTTTGGTGTTTGGAGAGACTCTGCAGGGTGTAAGAGGTTTCCCTGAAACACAGGCCTCCTTGAGACACACGCTGGAGCTTGGGAGAAGCAGTCTGGGTTATTGGTTTTAATCTATGATACAGGGGAGTTATGTGGCTGGCAGAGTGCTTGAGGGGAAAAGGAAGTGTGGGACCCTTGGTGTTTATCTTGATGACCTTAAGAAGTAGAGGAGGAAAAAAACAACCCAACCCAAAACACATAGTAGTGACAGACCAGAGTCACCTGCTGTCACACTCTCATGGGTTGGTATAGTTAAGATGGGTGTGATGTTTGTTAATAAAAGGATAAATTATAATTATGATGGTGGCATAGATACAGAAAAATCACAATCTCTGTAAGTCTTAAAAATGGGGGAAGTGCTATGTTGTGTATTAACACGTTATTTTACTGTAGGAAAATGTAAAACTATTGGGCACCTAGTGTTTTCAACTGATAAAGTACCCAAACAGGGACTTTCTGAAGAGCTGTCAATTGAAGGTCAGTTTATTGTATAGCATACAGCCTAGGCACACGTGAAGGGAGAGAAAAGGAAGAAGGTAGTTTCATCAATTGGGTTAATAAATTTCAGCATTTAAGAGCTCTATAGGACTCTCTGGAGGTCTGTGGTCATTGGTATGTGCTTGGAGGGGCAAACAACAGGTTTAGCAAAGTCATCTTCCCCCTTTGCCCTGCCCCATGCACAGCTATTTGGTATAGTATGGGTCTATGTTAGGAAGAATTTTTTTGCTAAGTATGGGTGTGAAAAAACTGCCACCTGAGAGGGATTTAGAGTTGGGATTGGATTTATGATAATTCACCCAGTGGTATCTTGTGCCCACTGAGCCAGACCAGCCTAAAGGAGAATCACCATCACATGAAGGGCATGGAAGTTTCCCATGGATTTGTAAACTGCTTTCCAGACTCCTCAATGTATGTAAGAAAATGTAATTCCCTTCACCTTTTCTTCTGTCTCAAATCCAGATGAAAAACCAATGTCCTAAAACTTTCTGTTGAATACAAGCTTTAAAAAAAAGCTTGTATTCTTTTAAAAAAGCTGCTTTATAAGTTCAGTGTTTTGATTGTCCTGAATCAAAATGTAAATTTAATCTGAATATGCAGAATTTGAGCCTGTCCAATTGCATCTCCTGGTATCTCTGAATTACTTGTTTATTGTCTAAATGTTTTGTGTTCCTCTTCTCTTCCATGGTCTACCTAGGAGGCCAGATGATTGGAAACTGGCAAAACTGCATCTTCTACAATTCATCCTGGCCTCCTTTGAGGTTTAGACACATATCTGGCCCACAGACTGGGACTCTGAGGAACTTAGTTGTTGAAATACTACAAGTACAAACGGCAGCCAACTCATTCTGTCCATCCTGAAAACTTACTGTTCAGGTCCTTTTTGACAATCAGTTTGGTTGAATAAGGTCATTACTTTTGCTATGTGAAAATGCCTGCTGTATAAGCAGAATTGGCATCCCACAGGGAAAAAAACCCAAAACAATATTTTGACAACATTTAAGCTGTTTAACTGGATTATTTGTTAACTGAGGTACTGTGGAAGTGGCATTCCTTACCTCAGTTCCTTAACTATATTTTCTGTCTTCCTTTGGAACCTTTTTTCCTGATTTTTGATGCATCAAAGGTGCTGCAAAAATTAAGAGTAACAAGAATGATCATACAGCAAAGTATAGATGATTAAGGTAAGCTGCCAATTGTGAAACACTGCTGCTGTTTCAAAATGCCCAGCTCAATACACAGAGATTTGGCTGCACATTGCAAGAACTCATAAATTTGTGCCAATCTACTCCCAGTAGCTTCACCAATCCCAGTAATCTGGAAGACCAAGTGTACTCTACAGCAGTGTTGTTGTGTTCTTGTTCCACATAAATTTTCCACTTCTGAAACAGGCCCTGCATGTGATTATTATTAAGGTATTTGTAGTCTAAAAATCATAGAAAAGGAAATGAATTAGAAGTGATTTCTCATCACAGCAAGATGAGAAAGGCATAGGTGGCTTCTGTAAACAGTGCCTGTGGAGCAATGGGTCACTAAAAGATTTTTGTCCTGCAGCAATTGTCATGTTTTCCTATTTCAAAATCGGATAGAAATGTGCAGAGCCTCTTCTAAATTATATCCTAAAAGCCTTGCCTTGTTTTTTGCAAGATTTGTGATGAATTTACTTTACTTTTAATTTATACAGACCTATGCTGCGTATCAAGGTGATATGTAAAGAATTTGTACATAATAGTGTAGCTTTCTCTTGCCTCCAACTCATTTGGTACAGCATGTGTAGCAGTGCCTACAGGCCCAAACCAAATTAACTTGATGGGCACAAACATGTACTCTTGTCAAAGGATGCATTTGATTGGAAATGGACTTGGCTCCAACACAAGATGTGGTTCTGAGGAGGAAAAATATGCCATCAAAATAAAACCCATTCTGAAATGTCTTGTGTAGGTTTAGAACCAGGGCCAAAGAGGTCGTGTGGTCTGTGATCTGACTGTAAAAGTGTTACAATACAGGTTCTATTAATACTTACACTTTGCTCCAAAATCCAACATGACAACCAAACGGTCAGAACTGGCTTTTTAATTCTGGTTGTAGCCATAAATCTTCATACTGCTATGCCCCAAATCCCAGTGACTTCCATAGCAAAACTCTCTTCAATATGTGCAGCCCTCCAGACGTACATCAGGGCAAAGGCTCATGTTAGATGCATCATGGGTTCAACCAGCCTCTCAGAATTGCATTGTGGCTAGCTGATTCCATAGGTTAATTCATCAGCCTACAGAGAGTCAATAGAATACTGCAGCCATCACTCCAGATACAGGATACTTTTGGGAGGAGGTTTTTGGTCCAGTTGCTGACAGAAGAAAGGGGCAGTACAATTCTTAATGTTTAATCAGCTCAGCTTTTGCTTTTGTGGGTGTCTTTGGTTCTCTTTAACAATAATGCTCTCTCAATTTGGAAAGATTTCATCTTTCAGAAACATGAGATGAGGCCACATCAGTAACTATTAGTATTTTGTTGCCATTCATCTTTGCTCTCCAAAAGATCTGCCAAGTTTCTTCTATTCCTGACTTAAAACATTTTGATAAAGAATAACTTTTTTCATAAATGACAATTTATTATGAACGTTTTTTAGCCATTAGAATTCTTTAGATGTTGTGAAATCCTTGGTAGCAATCTCTAAAACATGTGAATGAATACAAATGTGCTGTAATGTGTTATTTTCTGAAAATACGGCTTGACAGGCACTGCTGTCTAACATAGTCAGTTATCTGTTGTGCTGTATTGTAGCCAGTGCTTTGGATATCATGCATAAAACACTTTACAGGAAAGCATTCACCTCTCAGTAAATGAGATTTCAAAGCAGCCTGAAATATGAACTGATACAAGCAGAGTATTTCTCTATTTGATAAATGTGATGAAAAATCAGTTTAATTATTTCAGTAAACTTTGCCATTTTGATGAGCATTTTGTAAAATAGGAAAAAATAAACTCAGTTTTGCACCAAAACCCCCCAAAAAAGCAGAGCCATGTAGGATATTGAAATAATAAAAAATGTTAGAATTTTATTTGTCATCGAGTAATTTCCTTGCTTGCCACATTATGTATGGGCTGGAGCTATTGTTGAGAGAGACATTCAAGAATTTCAAGAACCCTGTCTCTTCAAAATAAGATGTGAGAGCAGACAATGGCTTGTGGTCAGGGAGAGTAAATATTAGAAAGGAGATTAATTAGCATGCCAAAAGAACTTTACTAAGATGAGGAGGCTACAATGGGGCTGAAAATCTCCAGCTGTGCAGAACTATCAGGAAGGAAGAATAAGTGGTAAACGAAGAATCAAAAAGGACCCCTACCTGTTTAATCAACCGCAATGATTAGAGTCATTCATGGGTTTTTTTCAAACTGTAAGATGAAGAGACATTTCTTAAGAGATGTTGGTGATCTCCATAGTAAGGGAAAAAAAAAAGGAGAGTCTTCTGCAGATATGTAGCCTGGATTTTTTTATAATGTTATTTCCATTAGTATTCAAAAGAATAAAGATCTAATCTGCACAGTAACAATCTGGGTTGGGATTTGTAAAATAGTAAAATTACAAATTTGTAAAATGGCAAAATGTCATCACTCTCTAGCTTTGCCTGCACCAGGAACGTTGCTCAGGTAAGTTATACAGGTGGATTTGCACTTATTTCAACCCTCAAAATGAAGTAAGGTCACCCAGCAACTTTCCACATTCTAGCATCATCCACAGTAACTTTTGTTGGGGATAACTCAGGTTGAACTTCTGTATTTCTGACCAATAAATCTGGGCTAACAGGGAGATGGAAGGAACAATCCTCTAAAACCCACACCCCAAACATCAGCGGCATGTAGGGGGTTAGCTCAGCTACCACAGTGAGGACCAGACAAAAGAAATGGCTTAGGAAAGACTTTGCAACAACTCTAACGAGTCATTGCATTGTGTAATTTCTGTTAAAATGTGACTGGTTTTATTGTCTTCAGGTCTTGGCCCTGGAATAGGCACAGAATTGTTTCAGAGGATCTCAGAGCGTTAGCAGTGGCTCTTGAGGAACTGCAGAGAACACGTGGGTACCAGGGGAGTGTGAAAAACAAAAAAAAGCATCATTTTATTTGTCTTAGAAAAGGCTCTTCAAAAGAAAAAGAGTCAGAAAGTGAAATTCTCATTGTCCTCCCAGTTTCTAGAACATACAGGGACAGGTAAAACAGTGCAGTATTTCCAAGTGCCTGGAGGATGCTGAAAAGAAGCACAGCTGTCAGCATGTAACTGACACAACAAATTGTACCAAGCAATAATAATTTCTGTGTATCAAGTAGTCCTTCTGCTCTGTCCAAGAATGGGAAGGCACAAACAAGGTCATGTTCTGGGCACTGGTAATGGGAAAAAAAAAAGGTGGCCTGATTTAGAAGACTCAACAGGATAATAAAGTGATCAGAAGTCTCAAAACCATAGTGTAAGATTAAACAAATAGGGTAAAAATATGGCAGTAAGCATCATATTACAGGAAGGAAATATGGAATAGAGATGCAATGGTTTACAGTACAGAAGAGGCTGGTGAGCAGAAGATGATAGTAATTTGCTCCTCATGGTTTTGGTGAACAGGACTCACCATAAGGTGTTAAACATTTGAATTGCAACAAGGACTTGTTTTGGGTATTGGAAACCTCTTCTGGAGTTGAGACTAGTAAAAGGCACTGACAGAGATTAGTGTGGAGTTTCCATCACTGACAGAGACTCCACCGGTGGTGACTCTGTGGCCTAAAAATGGACTGAGATCCGCATCTGCCAGGAGTGACAAGCTATATCTGGTTTTGCTTGTGGGCAATGAGATAGCTACATGTTCTCTTGGGATTCCCTTCAGCATGATTAGCATATATATATGTGTATATAAACTGTATGGGCTGTGTGGTTACATTTGGGTAAGTTTAACTGTGTGCCTTAGTGCCTTAAATGAAGGCATTCTTCATTTGCAGGAGGTGGGTAAAGCACCCCTGAGAGACAGTGTTCAGGGCATGAACGTCTTTGTATTCCCTAGTAACTTTTCAGCCTGTCCCTCCCGTTCCATCATCAACCTACACATGCAAACTTCTCTTCCAGTACATCTCTTGGTGCCCCTGCTATGTAATTCCAACTCCCTTTTGTATGACACACAGGTGTGTGTGCAAAATACATCCCTATGTTTATATTCCCTCTTCTTTCATTTCTCCATCCTTTTCCTTACGTGACATCCATACTGCTTATGACAATCTGGTAACTTTCCATGAAGGTATTGCCAGCTACACCATTTTCTTTGCTACCTCCCTGCAGGCTCCACCAGCTAATCAGATGTAGAGCAACCTGAATCACAGAATCATAGGGGTTGGAAGGGACCTCAAGAGATCGAGTCCAACCCCCTGCCAAAGTAGGTTCCTTAGGACAGAGGACAGTTATGGTTTTAGACTAGTAAGTCCTAGCATTTGAAAAAATCCATTTTACTGAAAACTTGGAAAATATATTGTGAAATGGAGAAGAAAGCCAATTCTCATTAATAACAGTAATGTTTCCTAACTGGACAGTGATGAAAAGAGCCATCAGCTTCTAAACTCTGGGTAGAAGATGCTCTACCTGTCGCCATTAGTGGTGTTCTCCTATCACTTCTGGATCCCCTGTTGCACCTTAAGGCTGCTGTCGTTAGGCACATCCATACCTAACAGTTCAGATCTCTTTGCTGTGGCAAGTGCACCTACATCTACAATAAAGGGAAGAAGAATTCCCAAGCTACAGACATTTCATCTTGGAAGAGCGGTGAAACTATTGGGGGTGAAAAAAAGAAAACTCCTATCTTCAAAAAATGCCATTTCAATCAAGTATTCTTTTTTTGTGTGTGCTTGAATAAATGGAATTACAAACTTGTGTAAAGCCCTTGATCAGAATGAGGCTCTTAAACCAATTATGTGGAGATCAGAGTGCTTAAAATTGTAAGGAATACATTTAGAATTATTAAAGGCTTCAAATAGCTTGGTTCAGGCAAAATTACATATAATTGATCATTTAGTATGTGTTGTCAGTGGGAACTGCAATCCTAGATGTGGAAGATCACCTTTTAGAGAAATCACAATGAAACTTTTGTAAAACCCAAACCATCCCAGAGCTCCCTTCTGTAAGGGATTTTCCAACTGTGGATTCCAGGTACTGCTATTCCTCCTAAGTATGGAAAAGTACTGGTTAGTATTACCTGGATGAAGATGTGAAACACAGGTGAAGTAAAAACAGAACAGATTACCTTGATTGCTAGGTAAATGAAACCACAAATTTGGGGAATGGCATGTTTTTTTAAAAAAAAAGTTTAAATTAAAAATAATAATAAAAAATTAGCTGCTGCTTTGCTAAAGGCCAAAGTGATCTGTGGCAAATTAACATTAAGACTGACAAATACAAACTGAATTGTCAGAGAGTGATTGTATAAAGGACTGACTCTATAACCCACCCTGAGAATAACATGATGGTTTTATTGATTCTTATTTAGCCTCTGTGCAGTCCCTTTATCCCTTTGCTTTGAATCCGATGATTCATTTATTACAGAATATAATATCATTGGGAATAGATAGCATTTTCAGAGTCAGGCACATAAATCCTCATCTGGCAGTCATCCTCTGTGTCTGTCAGTGTGGTGACAAGATTCCCATTGATCTTAGCCTAACAGGTTTAGGAATAAAATGGCATGTATTACGTAGTGTAAGGAGTAGTGGATTTAATTCATGCTTTACTATCTGTCTGTAGTCACAGTGTATGACCAAACTTAAAATTTACTTAAAATCAGTCATAATCTCACATTCACTTCTGGTTTTGCACGAAGTGGCATTTTTCTGCTTACCAGGTTTGATAATCTCCTGATGGACTTGGCCCTAGTTTCAAGTCTGAAAGTAACTCTCAGTTTTGAGCATGGCAAATGCCTCCAGACACCGCCCTAGCAATGCTGTGTTCTCTTCGTGCACTTGTGGTGGGTTAGCCTTGGCTCACAGTGAAACTGCCACCCAGCTGGCCACTAGCAGGGCCGTGGGGGAAAATGGGAAGAAGAGCAATGAGAAAGCTCAGGAGTTAAATGAAAAGCAGGGATGTTGCTTCCCAGTTGTAGTTGAAGACAAAACAAACCTGACTGGGACAAAATTTATTTATTAAAATAAAAGCATAGTTGTTAATGTGGGATAGACACTAAAATGTTAAGAAGATAGACACTAAAACACTTTCCCTCTCCCCCCTTTCTCCAGGCTTTCCAGACTCCTTTCCCTGAGCAGCACAGGGAGAATTGAGGGGTGGGCATGGTACAGTCAGTATGTAAAGATTTCTTTTCCCCACTCCTTCCTCCTCTTCTTTGACAGTTTCTGTGTGGGCTGCTGTTCCTCAGGAAAACATGGTCCAGCACAGACTCGCCACAGTTCCTTTGGGTATATCCAGTTGCTCCAGTGTCAGTCTTCTAGGAGCTGTGGTGCTCTGTCACAGAGCCTCTCCTCTGCCTTCTCCTCTCTCTCCGGCTTCGGCATTCCCTCTTGTCAGGTACTCTTTCAGCTCCCACCTCCTCTTTACACACAGCATTTCCTGCCCTTTCTGAGCTACTTTTTCACAGAGGCACCACCAGCTTTGCTGAAGGGCTCTGCTGTGACCAGCAGTACCCATGGAGCTAGATGAATCAGCTGCCCCCAACACAGGGCAGCCCCATAACCTCTCTCCCCAGAGAGGCCACCCGTCCTGTCCCTGCCCCACTCCTGCAACCTTGCCACACGCAGCCCATATGAACCTAAAAAGTGAGAGTGCTACTGAAGGCTAGGGAATAGGTCTAACAATGCAAAACTAGATGAATTAGGTCAAGGGGATGGCAGATGGAATTCAAAATTAAATATAAAGTCGGCTATGCTGGAAAGGTAATTGAACTATGGATGCACCTCGCTAATTTCTAAATTAACTAATTCAGGAAAGAAATGGGTCCTTGCTGAAGGCTTTGAGTTTAAAAGACCAAAAACCAGCTGCAGTTTAAAAGACCAAAAACCGTCAGGAGAGGGAAAGAAGAGCACGTGACTCACAAAAGGGAGTGAGACAGGTGGCACTACAATAGCAGAAGGTACTTATGTCCATGTTCTACAGTGATGAGCTAGTGTGCCTCTGTTTCCCCAAGGCACAGGAAGCGTGGCCTTGAAATTACAGGTGATGTTGAAAGACTGGACCCGCTTAACTTGGGGAATGAGGTGCCAACACAGCTGTGGAGATGTTCCCACCGCTCCCGTGTGGCTGGGCCCACAGCTCTTGTGGGCAGGCAGGCTAGCCTGGGGTGTGAGAGGCAGGAGGGCAGAGGGTCGGTGGGCTGGGCTCACCCTGTCAGGTGACGTGAGGTGAGATGGGAACCCCTTCAAAGCAAGGCCCACAGATAAGGGCCAGCCCTACTCTGCCCAGCCCATCTCACCTCATCTGACAGGAGTTCCTGCCGCACCTGACCTGCCCAGGGTTCCCACCTCGTTCCTGCTTCACTTGCCCTCACCTGACAGGGGTTGTCACCCTGAGGTGAGGGTTCTCACCTCACCTGGCAGGTTCCTGCTTCACTTGCCCTCACCTGATGGGGGTTCCTGCCTCTCCTCACCTGATGGGGGTTCCTGCCTCGCCTCACCTCTCCTCACCTGACGGGGGTTCCCACTTTGCCTCGCCTCGCCTGACCGGACTAAGGGTTCGCACCTCACCTTGGCAGGGGTTCCCGCTTCACCTCCCCTCACCGCACGGGTTCCCGCCTCGCCTCACCTGCCCTGGCGGGTTCCCGCAGCCCGTTAACCCCGCCGGCGGCGTGGCGCGGGGGCGTGGCCAGGGGCGGGCGGCGCGCGCGGCGCGGGGCGGACGGCGGCAGACGGCGGCGCGTAGCGGGGAGGGAGCGGGCAGGCCGCCTTTCCGGCCGCGGCCAGGAGCGCGGTTGCGGGGCTTTGCGGCAAGGTGAGGGGCTGGGCAAACGCCCTCCTTCCCCCCGTCCTTCCTCTTGTCCTTCCCCCCATCCCCTCCGCGCTGCCGGCCCGTCCGGGCGGGAGAGGGGGTCCGCCGCGGGCGGTTGTCCCCGTCCTCTGCCGGCAGCCCTCGGCTGGGGCTCGGCTCCGGCGTGGCTTAACCTAAACCCCGCGCCCTGCTCGTGTCTCCTCTCGCCCAGATGCTCAAGGCAGCGGCGTTCCTGTGCGTGTGCGCGGCGGCAGCCTGGTGCAGCCCGGCGCTGGCGGCGGCGGCCGGGGGCAGACCGGACAGCGGCAATTTTCTGGACGATAAACAATGGCTCACGACCGTCTCCCAGTACGACAAGGAGGTCGGGCAGTGGAACAAATTCCGAGACGTAAGTTCAAGCCGAACCGCGTCCCCCCTGACGCCCGGCCCGCTCCCTCGCGGCCCCCGGGTCGGTCCGAGTCGCATCCCTTGGGTAGCCGGGGCAGGGGTTCGGCCCCGGCATCTCCCCTCTTTTCCCCTCGCCTTTCAGTCTCTGTTTTAATCCCTCGGCGGGGGGAAGGAGGTTTCGCCCGGGCAGTTCCCGGCGCGCTGCCGCCGCTGAGCGGCGAGGACCGCCCGGTGTGCCCCGGGCCAGCCCGCACCTCCGGGGCAGGGCCGCAGGAGCCGCTTCCCGCCCCGCGGCCGTTAAAAGGATGCGGCGGGGCGGACGGGGAGTCGGGTTTGTCTGACCTCCGACCACCCTCCTCCCTCTCCTGTTCCTACCCCGCTGCGGGAAGGGCTGCGGTGGGGGCGGGCGACGCGGCCGCAGGGCTCTGCCGAAGCGGGAGCGACGCCGGGCCGCGGGGTTGTCTCCGGGAGCGCGGCCCGGGGCAGAGCCCCCGGCACCTGGACCGCGCCGGGCGGGACTGGCCGCTGTCAGCGGTGCCGGGCGGGAAGGGGCAGCGGGCAGGGCTGGGGTGGGGGGGTCTGTGGGAGCGCGGATGCCGCTCGGTCTGTCGGCACGCTGTGTGGGGGCTGCGTCCGGAGCGGCTGGCGTGGAGGATGCGAGCGGCAGCCCCGACCTGACCCGAATCTCACTGGTTACGAAACCTGCTCCTGGAAGGTGGCTGTCCTCCTGCGAGTCCCTCGGTCTGTCTGGCGAGCTGAGCTAAACCCGACTCGGCTCCCCAGCGCCCTGCGCGTTTCCCTCCGTGAGAGCCGTTTTCCCCGTCCGAGCCCCTGGCCGTTCCTTGATGTGGCTTTGTAAAACCCGGATTCGGGGCGTGCGGAACCAGATCTCCGGTTAGCCCGTACCCTCAAGCGTCGAATCGGTTGGCAACTCGGGAGCCAACAGGTTCCTTGCGCCGCAGATTGCCCGTGCCTGGGGCTTGCGGCAGTGAGCCGGGGCAGACGGCTTGGAGACGGCTCTTTTTATCTTCCAGAGAGCTCTGCGTGCTTGTGATGTGTGTATTTTCTAGCCTTACATATATACGTTGCATGTGGGATGGGAACTTGGCTATTCATGTGAAGTAGCCGGGAGAGAAGAGCTGCTGTTTAGAGTTCTGGGAGAACTTGTTTCCTCAGTAGTTACTATTAGTCGGCAGAGCTGTAGCATTTGAGGCCACTCGCATTGATTTGTTTGCTGTGAATGCCTTAAAAACTTAAGGTTTATGCAAAAAACCACCCTCAACCCAAACCCTTTTCAGCGTGCTGCACTCTGGAACCTGGGATTTTTTTTTTGGGGGGGGGGGGGGGGAGGGAGAAGGTACTCAGCGCTGTATAACTGCTCCGGGATGGAAGGCTGCTGCTAGAAAACGTCAAAATAAGAACATCAGTTACGTTTTATAATTGGGCGAAGCCATTTATGTAAGGACTACCCTGCGAGCCCGGAGAAGCTAAGTGCTCTCTAATGCCTGTCTCCTGGGTGCCCGCTGACACACGCTGTAAGACTGGATATTAGCCAGATAATTTATTCTGTGACAAGTAGGTGTCCCCGAGGGGTTTCAGAGCCGCTGCTCTGAGGAAGGGCCGAGTACTGGTTCTTCCGAGGCGATTTACTGCTTATTCCTTGTCATGCTGTTTGCATAAGGCTGGTACTTCAGTAAGGAATAGGCTTTTATCTCTTGGGCAGAGTGCTTATAGCCCATTGATTGGTACTCGTCTGGAATATTTATGGATCCTCCTAATGCTTAACGGGGTTCTCTCTTTAAAGCACAGATGTTTTTCAGTAATTCGTAAGGTAGAATTGGTAAAAAATAAAAACCTACCTGCACAGGGATGCATCAGAAAAATATCTTACTGATAAGAAGCACTGTTACCATCCTGAAATGGGTGGAGAAGCTTTATTAACACCCCACAGCTTTATATAATGGGTAAATTTACTCATATGACAGTAACTTGTTGGGTTTGGAGTTGTGATTAGCGATTCGAATGTTGCCTCATCGTAAGGAACAGCACAATTCCGTTTTAAACATATGTAGGAGTAACTACATACATGGAATTAAAAGCAAAATAAAGGTATGCAGGGTCTGTGTTTGTAATTTAATTCTCTGGTCAGAGTGTAGCATGTCTTTCCGAGCTTTAAATACCCTACAGATGTAAGGGTGAGATGCAATTCTGGTGTGAAAAGAAGTATTTAAAGGCTTAACGTGAGACTTAACTGACAGCACTGATTAATGTGTAAGATAATGACCCTGACTTCTGGCTTATTGGCTCAGCTTCTTGCAGTGAGAAAGAACACAGCCATTCAGAAAGGGACCCCGTACCAAACTTAGTAAAACCAGGGTATGATCTGTTCTTTAGAAATAACCACAAAGCAAACCAAACTCAGCACCCCCCAAACCTAGCACTCCCAACATCCTCTACAGCGTCAGACTTGTCAGTGAAGGTTACTATCAACGTGATAATATTAGCTAAGATATTTCAGTACTTTGTACAGGAACAGCTATCAATGATTCTTCAATTATCTTGAAAGGTCTTGAGCATGATGACAAATCTATTAACAGTGAAACAGGTCTAGGTGAGAACTGGACCTTAATGTGGTGTTTGAGGCGATCTTCTCTCATCTTTCTCTCATGGAACAAAATTGAGAACGGGCTCCTTCTTAAACAGGAGGGGAAGTGAATTCTTAGGATGTCCCATCAACTCCCTCAACTTGCATGTGGGAGTCAAACGTTTTGGGTGACGTGCTAGGTATGTGTTTACTTTTTGCTGGGTAGGAAGAGGTTTTAACCCAGTCTTAGTGCTGCTGCAGCCCAGTCACTGAGTAGCTGCGGCTTTTACGTCTGTCAGTGACACAGGTCCCAGTGTCAGCGTGTTTATTAAGGCTTCTCAGGCTGCTTCGGCTGCCAGTGGCGTCATTCATCGTGCTGGGATGTCCTAGCCCGGTCTGTAATGCTCGGGAATTGAGGTTCTTTAGTAGATGCTAAGTTTAGGAGAATCCTCCTCCTATTTTATTATATTTTTAGTGATTTGGTCTTGATTCACTTTTTCTCTGGTCTGTTTCTGCTGCTGGTTTCTAGAGCCAGGTTTATTTGGGGTTGGTATTGTCTCCAAGGCAGGTTCGGCTCATCTCAAACTACTGTTAATGCGTGACTGCCTCTTGGAAGGCATTAGCTCCCAAGCTCTTTATATAGCTAACGTTTAGGAGTTAAGTAAACCGTAATGTGCTTTTCCTTAGATTGCCCTTATAATCTAAAGCAAAGCTGATAACATTGTTTCATCTTATCTTTATCTCCTTTCTCCAAAGAATAATCTTTATTTGATGTGCTGGAGGTTGTTTAGTGGATATGGATACCCAGTCTTCTCTTGTCTGACCATGAAATCTTATTGGGATTGACTCTGGCCATCTGTGCTTATTACAGTGCAGTATAAATAGCTTTGTAATGCACTGATGGGAGGGAGCGTGACGGGAACCGCATAGGCGGTCCTGGCTCTACAGGCAGAGAGGAAGCCTGTTTTTGGAGCAAGAGGTGTGTTGTTGTAAGGGGAAGCTGAACTTAGAACACAGTGGCATATGAGTGGAATTAGAATATCTTATGGTTTTGGACTAGCACCGTCAATTCATTTTTATTTCCATCTCCTCCATCTCTACTACTTCATAACCGTTGAAGCATCTGAAGTAGCTGGCTGTAGAAAGGGGAAATAATAGCTTGACTTCAGTACATGTGCAAGCGTTGGCCAGCTCTCAAGTGGAACTCCTGCCTTTAAATAGGCTCTTAAGAGCAGTTGTGTGGCATTAGCTGTGTTATCCTGTGTCTGTGGTGTCTGTCTTGTGTTCCCCCCTCCACCCCCTGCCCCAGATATGCTGGATGCAGTAAGGAGATAGTTGAACAGCTAGTTAATATTTTGGCACGTAGCTTTAGAGCAGCTAAAGTATGAGGAAACTTCTATTCTAACTGAGGGGTTTCTATCATTTCCCTGTCAGCACATGAGAAGTACCTGGCAGCAAAATAGCTTCAGTTTTTGGTCTAATGCAGATGTTCTTAAAAGCTGACATTGTTTTTGCAGTGGTGGGCTTCCTCTTGTGTGTTTGTCTTAACCTGATGTATTTAAATGCATTTGTACCCACCAATGAAGAGCTTTTTCTGCCTTTTGTGTTAAGGATCACCTGTGCAGAATCACAAGGTTGGAAAAGACCTTTAAGATCATAAAGTCCCAACCATTCCCATCCTAAGCTAATCCATATCCCTGAGCATATCCCATACCTGTCTGTTAAACACCCCCAGGGAAGGGGACTCAGCCCCTCCCTGGGCAGCCTGGGCCACAGCCCCACAACTCTGCCAGGGAAGAACTTTGCCCTCCCAGCTGAGCTGACCCTGCCCTGGCCCAGCTTGAGCCCATTGCCCCTTGTCCCGTCTCCTGTCCCCTGGCTGAAGAGACCAGCGCCCACCTCTCTGCACCCTCCTGGCAGGGCAGGGGAGGTGGGGAGAAGGTCTCCCCTCAGCCTTCTCCTCTGAGAGGAGGCTTGACTATGCTCCTTGCCAGAGATCTGCCCCGTTGGCCTTTGCAGCGGGTGTTGGGAGTAGGTGACAACATACTATGTTGCATTAGAAGTTCTCACAACTTTCAAATTTCTTGCAGCTTAATTTCTGGAAGAGAGAAGTTCGTGGCTGTTAGCATCAGTGTTCAAAGCTTCATTTGGTATCTTACCTAATGTGAGGGAGATTTACCTGTTAGGTTTTTTAATGGTTTTTCACTTTTGCTTTCCCTTCTCGCCTTATAGATCA
This sequence comes from Hypotaenidia okinawae, assembly GCA_027925045.1. Lineage (NCBI taxonomy): Eukaryota > Metazoa > Chordata > Aves > Gruiformes > Rallidae > Hypotaenidia > Hypotaenidia okinawae. The sequence goes on from BSDF01000004.1 coordinate 34,795,308, forward strand.
CAAGTAGGGAAAAGGGCTGTAGGGATTCATGATTCACCCTAGGAAAGGTGATACAGTGTACAGTAGCAACCTTGGGCAAAGCCAGTATGAGATTCTAACCCATCCCAAAGCTTTCGCGTTACTTTGAGGATGTGATTTCACTGCTCTGTTCTCTTCACTAGTGACTGCTTCAAGAAAACACAGAATGGGTTTAAAAGTTGTAAATCATCCAAACCTGTTGGTATTTTGCCACTCCCAGAGAGTATCATCATCATCACCTGTTGCTAAAGACTCTCCAGTGCTTGGCGTTCTTCCTGCAGAAAATTCCTAAAACTAGTTTTTATTTTCAAAGTGATGTGTAATTGTTGGCTCAAAGGAGACTGTCAGTTGGCAACCTGTTCAGCATATCTCAAAATGCCTGCAAGGCATCAAATAATTCTGGCCCTGCCTACAGCTGAAAACAAGCTCCTCTGACGTCCTTGAGCTTGCATTGGTGATGGAATTTATTCCAGTTGTTAAATTTGTGTAGCACAGCAATGAGAAGCACAGGGCTTACACCTTGGTGTAGGCTCCTGAGTATGGAAAACAACCTGTGCTCTCACAGCTATTATTAAAATAGAAGGAAGTTCTTAACACAAAGACTGTGGGATATATATATATATAAAAATGGTGTATGTTTAAGGTTGTGTTGGTGACTGAAGCATCACGTAAGCAGAAATCCCAAACAATGATTCCTGCAAGCAGAGTCAGTCGGCTGGTGTGGAAAGCAGCAATGCCAGGGATCTGTGGTATAAAGCTCCTTTTGCAGAGGAGTAAGTTATCCAGCTTGGTCAGATTTAGGAAGCCCATGTGAAACTCTGAGAACTCTTTGTATTCATAAAGTTTGGGGCCAGGGTAGCCCACTGGATTCAGTCAGATGCTTGCCTCCATGTAGTGTCTCGCACGCTTCGATCCCGACTGGCTGTATCACACCCTGGCATTCCAGCTGGGCAAAAGGGTTTCAGGAGGCTCTGCTGCATGCTGCTAGCAGACATTAAGATAAAGACCTGGTCTCCAAGGCCTGCAGTGTGAGGGAATTAATTAGCTGTGATACTCCCAGTGATGTAGGCAGCAAATGCATGCTGCTTTGCAGCGGAGTAAGCAAGAATACCACTTCGGTCCCTACTAACCTGATCTGGGGGTGTTCACTTCTTTGGCCCAAAACACGACTGGTGCTTGCTGGATTAATCTTTCTTACACTAATTTTCCATTTAAAAGGAAGTCTATTCTACCTTCATAGCATTTCCTTGTGTGTATTGGCAGTAATTGTGGCCAGTTACTTTTATGTGAAAGGTCAGGAACGATTTTGGCAGACAAGCTAATTCCAATCCTAAGGAAGATGGAAAAATAGCTCCTGAATTTCCATTAAGGTATTCAGTGGGATATACACTTGTTGCCTTAATCTAGAGTGTAATTGTTTAAACGTGTTAAGGATTAGGTAGGCAGTCTTATTTCCAACACCCAGGAACAAGAAGGGTGCAAGTTCATACATTTCAAAGCCACCAAAGGGGCTGTCAGATTGCTCTGTGCATTGCAAATGGTGTGAAATACTTCTTACCTGCACTGGATTGATGCACTCAAAGTGCTTATCTCCTTTACTAAGTCCTAATCAATCTAGCATTTCCCTCCTGTACTGTTACACTGCTTAATTTTGCATCCCCGAGCTTATTTTAATTGACTATATCTGACTTTACTCAGGAATTCTTGGCTGGCAGTTCCAAGGTCCTGTTCTGGTAAACTCTGGTACTTGGGGTGTGAATAGACAGAATATGCTGGTAAGGAAAAGACTCAGTAGTGTTGGGAAAAGAGGCAGTTGGTTTCTCCCGTGGTGTGGCTCCTCAAAATAGCCTCTCAAAGAATTTGGGGTTGTATGCCCAAAACTTCTTTGGAGTTACTGTAACACCTTAAGAAAGTTCAGTGTAAGACACTGATGGATCCTGGGATTTTGTAGGATCAGCCTCAGAGGAGGAGAGAGATGCAGAAGGAGACTTAATGATGTCAGTTTGTACTGCAGATTAAGCTAATACAGCCCTGTCAGACCTCAGCGCATCGTGATGTTCTTCACTGGGCGTGAGTGTGTGTTTATAAAGTGGATTCAACACAGCCTTTATCTTCTGGGACCTCTGTGCCTGGTTTGGGCAAAAGCTACTACACCTTTCTGTCCTCACTTGTTGCAGATGCTGAATGTTTACAGTTCTTCCCCCCTCTTCCCTACACAAAACATGACAGATTCTTGGGCCTATGAAGTTCCTGCTATTTTACTCTCCCTATTTTTTTCCCTCCAAGCTTTCTTGGTTCAGATTGTAGCATACCTTCTGTAAACTGAATATTTGAGGAGCATTTTTCTCCAGAAAGTTTTGAAGCACCAAGGCTGCAGCACACTGAGAAGCTGAGTTCTTGTTTTTCATAACAAGTGTGAGTGCATGTGAGGTGTATGTGTGAGCGCTCTCTCCATCCCTCATCCTGGGGAGCAAAATACCTCACAGAACACGAGAAATACTTCATAGGTCCAGCCTGATCATGTCTGTAGGTCTTACCTTAACATCAAGAGTAGGGGGGTGATAGTTCCATTGTACTCAGCTCTGGTGAGGCTGCACCTCAAGTCCTGTGCCCAGTTTTGGGCCCTTCACTACAGGAAGGATGTCAAGATGCTGGAGTGTGCCCAGAGGAGGGTGATGGAGCTGGAGAAGGGTCAGGAGCACAAGTCCTGTGGGGAGCAGCTGAGGGAGCTGGGGCTTTTTAGCCTTGAGAAGAGGGAGACCTTGTTGCTCTCTACAGCTACCCACAAGGATTGGTCTCTTCTCTAACTTCTCACTGACAAGGTATGGGATGAGAGGAAATGGCTTAAAATTGCCCCAGGGGAGATTTAGGTTGGATATCAGGAAGAATTTCCTTACTGAAAGGGCTGTCAGGCATCAGAACACAGTCACCATCCCTGGAGGGGTTCAAAAGCCATGTAGATGAAGTGCTTGAGGACATGATCTAGAGGTGGGCTGGGCAGGGTCAGCCTGGGGTTGGACTCGATGACCTAATGGGTCTCTTCCAACCCAGGTGATTCTATGATCAGATTTTGATATCCCATAGATGGCAGAGAATTTCTGGGTACCTAATCAGTGACGTGAGTTTAGCAATGTTTATGGTGTACAGAATAAAATAAGAATTATGAATTCATATCCCAGATACACGAGGCAGGCGCCTGTGGGAGTGTCAGTTTGTTGGCTGGAAGAAACAGCTACTGGTTTTCACATGCCTTTAAGTATCAGGTAAGAACAAGACAAGTGTGACTGCAAGATTTTCAAGAACATGGTTGTTTCTCCCCAAGAAAGGTAGGAGAAGGTATCAAAAACATTTTAATAACGTTTGTGAAGTTATTCTGTGAAGCTGAACTGAAGTTGGAACCTGACGGTGCTCATCTGGTTGTAAGATGTGATTGTATCTCACAGAGATTATTGATCAAACTGCTGTTCCTTTAGTGTGAAGTAAAGGGATCTTGGGTGAAATTTTTTTTTCCCAAGGGTTGTGCTGCCACTTTCCAGCCTGGTGTGAGTGCAATTCGACTATTGGGCAGCAGGAATGTTAGGAAACTTTTTTTTCTTAGCATGTTGCAAGTTACCATCAAGCAATGACAAAAAGCTTAGGTTACTAGTAATATCTGTATAATACTGATTTTTACCAGTACTTCTGCTTTTTAATATTTCTTCTAATGCTGGTAAAGGTTAGTGATCCACACGTGCTTAATTCCCATGCACATGGATTTGACTCTTGCTTGGTTTCCAGAAATTTTTGTACCTCATAACTATACTAGTGGAAACTCTGTAGCTGTAAAATTATACAGATTATTTCTACAGCTCATTTGAAGTAGATCAGTGTTCATCGTTTGCTTCAGTAAAACAAAGTAAGCTTGAAAAAGCAAGTAGATGTATTTTCAGATTTGACAACTGAATCTTCCAGTTGCTTAACTTAGGTAGCTTTAGCCAAACAGCTTGCTAATTAGGCTAAAGAACCTGCCAAGAGTAATCAAGCCTAGGGATGAAACAAAAGACATTGTGATTTACTGTTTTATCCTTGACATTTATCAAGAGAAATGCTAAACTGAAGGGAAAAGGAGGGAAAAAAATCCTAATAATACTGTATTAATTAGTGTAATAAGATTATGAAAACCTCAGTTGTGTAGTCAACTAACTGTAATTCCCAAATTGTTAGTGGGGTTATTGCAAATGGTGTATTGGAAGTTCTGTAAGAAATGAAGTGTTTCTTCTGTAGGCCTGGGTTTTTCTCCTCCACCTTCAGTAGACCTTCATAGTGGATCTCACTGGGATAACGCTGTCTTAGGCTGGATCTCATGTCAGGTTGGTGTGGACCTTACCTAATTGAGGTCATCAAGAATACGTTCACTGGTGCTAGAGAGATGGAGTAAGTCTTTTATTATGCCATTCTGCTTATGTAGAATCATTACTTGAACATTAAGCCTAGAAAGCAGTGTCTTGCAGCTTTGGAAAATGGAGAGAAAGCAGACTTGAACTGGGGAACCAAGTCAGTTATCTACATGATTAGAACTTCTTTAGTAGAAAATCCTACCTGGGGATCTAAAGGGGGATTGTTGTTGATATTACTCCTTTTTTTTTTTCTTTTTTCTTTGTTATGTCTAAAGGAATGCTTAATTTGTTGCTGCTACTTGGAGTGTGATGAAAATGTCTGTGTATTTCCCTAAGCTAAGGGATTCCATTAGGGAATAGATTTCTTTTGATAATTATCTTAGTAAGTTGTTACTTTTTTAATATATATATATTATTGTTCTGCTTTTCTTCCCCCCTTTCTGTTTCAATGGCCCAAATCGAAAATACTTCATTTTGGCTGATTCATCTGGGAGGGGTTGGGGGGGGGGGAGTGTCTTTCAAAGCTGCATGGGGTGCTCAGTGGGTGCCTCTGGGCTGCCCTACGTGCCAGGCTGCCACGATGGGTTGTGCATTGTGTGTACCTGCTTTCCCCTCTGAATCCCAGGGTGTACACTGCAGAGCACAGTGCTGAGCTTCAATTGCAGGGGAGGGTGGCAATTGCCAAGTAGTGAAAAGGAAAATGGGGCAAGCCTGAGGAAAGCTGTGCAGTGCATGGCAAGGCAGTGTTACCCAGGCAAGATTTGTATCCTGTAGCAGAAAGGCCCTTTCTGTAGCTGATAATAATACTATTAAAACCCGAAGCTGAATAACCTACTCTGTGAGAGGTATTAAAGTATCTGCTGTGTGGCTTAATTCCATGGGAGATTGTAAGAGCTTCTGGCACAGCAAAGCACTGGGATGGATTTACCTGGTGTTTCTTTCTTAGAAACTGGATTTTAATCTCTGTTCCCTCTCCCCTGGATCCAGTGATGATGCAATATAGTAATTCTTAGATCTCCACAGCGAGTTGTGATTCCGTAGGCAGTGCTCTGGTTTGATGGAGAGGTGTGTGGTGTTTATTTCTGTGTTGGAAATCTCCCATGGGCACACTGCATCATGTGGAGAAGTTGAGGATCTGTATAACGTGCCACAGTATAATTCAGGCATCACTTTTTAAGTCTGTAGTTCATCCTTTGTACTTATTATGGCATATCCTGCTTACTTCACTTGTTCTGAAGTTCTGTTACAGGTTACTCAGCTTTATTTTTTCACAAGGTTACTGGGTCACTTGATGCTTCCAACATTGTGATTCGCCTCATCTTTATTCATTAATCTATTAATGTTACTTCCCTCCTCTGCCTAGTGAAACAGGGATGATGTGCTCCCCACTACAAACACTACATCACTGCTTTCCTGAGGTTCAACAGAAAGTTGGAAAGGGTGGGATGATGAAATGAAAATCAAAGTTGATTGCTGTTACTGTCCTAAGGAACCTGCTTTGGCAGCGGGTTGGACCCGATGATCTCTGGAGGTCCCTTCCAACCCCTATCATTCTGTGATCCGTGTCAGCTCAGGGGATGCGTGGCATTCCTGATACTGGTCATGCTGATAAATGTTCCTGTACATCCACCATGCTCAAGTCATTGGCTGTCCCCATGAACAATTCAGACTCTCTGAGCTCAGAGGCTCCAGACATGAACCAGTGGTTTGTAGAGCATCTTTGCACCACTCAAAATGATTTTTATATATGTCTGGTATAAAGGAACAGGAAGAATGGGGGTGAAGAAAGAATCCCGTGCTCTTTCAGCCCTGATCCAGGTATTCAAAGTCTCATCTATTTTAATCAGTTAAATCACAGAGCTGTAGGGGTTGGAAGGGACCTCCAGAGCTCACTGGGTCCAACCCCCTGCCAAAGCAGGACATGTCACGCAGGTAGGCACCATGAGACTGCAAACTCAGAAGCTGGAGGTCGGTATCACCAGCCCTTGAGCGCTGTGGTGGGGAGCACTAGTCAAGATTGAACTCCCTGCCCATCTCAAATCGTTGCACTGTCTCAGAACTAGAGCCCTGTACCTAATGGGACAAAACTCAAGCACTGATTCAGGTCGGAATTCCAGCTCTTACCATCGCCATGACTCGGGAGGAGTTTTTACCCCACCCGGAGATTGGAGCGAGGGTTCAGAGTTGGAATATTTTTATCCTTTCTGGCAGCAGGCTGGATGAATCTATAAGGCTTCTTACTTGCCTCCTGTGAAATTTTGAGCTCCTTAAAGGAGGATTTCAGTGAATGGTGTGCTTGCTTAAGGAAAATGTAACAAAAATCGCTTTTATTTGTGCGTGCCTGCTATGGAATTTGGCTGTGACTCTTCAATAATGCTGTCTGCTTTTCAAAATACAGTCACTGCTGTATTTCTGTGCTTTTCATTCAGGAGTTACAGCGTCCCTAGTTTTTACTGCAAACTAGGGCATTTTGGCAGGGAAAACACCCCGAAGACGGTGTAGGCGTTTCACTGGGAAAAGGATGTAAGAAATGCTCCAACTGCATGCAATGAAGAGGAGGTTAAGGGCTTCGACTCAAAGGCATGCAGTTAGTTCAGGGGCTGATACTGTAATTTAGCTGTGCATTTAGCTGCCCTGAGGATTTTTGGCCTTTGTTAGGAACAGGTAGCAGTAATGACTGGCTGGTATCTCTGTTGTCAAGTAGATCTCGAGGACGGGAGAATTTGGAAAGCTCCTTCAAATATTATCTATTATATTTCTAAAGAGAGCTTGAGAAAATACAAGCAGTCTGAGTGAACAACACAATGCCCTGAAGTGTCTTTTTTGTTAAGCCTGGGGTAGTATTAGCCCACCCCAAACACAAATCTGAAAAAATATTCCACCTTGTCCTCTGATTGCTCCTTTTCCCTTGAGTTTCTCCATATTCAATTTATGTTTTCTTCTTTCATTTTCTCAGTGCTCTGTGGAGAAAGCTTAAGAATAATGTAGAGAGTTCTTAAAGAAAAAGGAAAATCACAGTGTTATGATCACCTGGAGAAAAAAAAAAAGGGGGTATTGTTTCATGATTTCTCTTTGGGAGAAGAGAACAGCACAATTTGTGAGAAATTCCAGTATCTAAAGGTGTTCTACAGGAAGCATGGAGAGGGGCTTTTTATCTGGGAGTGCGGTGATGGGACAAGGGGGAAGGGCTTCAACCTGAAACAAAGGAGGTTTAGATGAGATGTTAGGCAGAAATCCTTCCTGGGGAGGGGGAGGCCCTGGCACAGGATGCCCAGAGAGGCTGTGGGAGCCCCTGGATCCCTGGCAGGGTTCAAGGCTGGGTTGGATGGGGCTTTGGGCACCCTGGGCTGTGGGGGGTGTCCCTGCCCATGGCAGGCGGTTGGAACTTCGAGGTCCCTTCCAGCCCAAATGATTCTATGAGATTTTCTCCAACGGCAAGCAGGAACCCAGTTTTTATCTCCTTGATGGCTAGTTACCCTAGCAAGACAGCTTACTGTATGTGCTTACTTGGAGAAGTGGAATTTATCTGATTCTTTTACCTATTTGAGATTCCTACTTTTATTTTTAGGAGCCTGTCTTTTGCAACTCTAGAAAAATAACTTGATTATTTCCTTAAAATCTCTTAGTTATGTGTTGAAAATAAGACTTAGTGCTCTTAGTTTTCACAATGATCATTAAAATTTGAACGCACGAGTTTCTCGCATCCTTAACTATAAGTGATGATCTGTAAATGTAGCATTGCAACATAAAGATTAATTCTCAGTCCAGTGCCATTGATCAATATGATTCACATCGATCTTAGAGGGGTTCTGACAGCAGGTTTCTAAGCTAAATCAAACTGGCAGTGTAGTCATGCTTAGTTACTCGCTGCTGGGATTGTAGATATTCCTGCAAAGATGAGTTTGGATTTCTCGTGTTCTGAGCACTGTGTGCTCTGTCTAGCAAAGAGTTCAGGTCTGTGGTTAGTGTAAGCCTTGTGAGTAGGGTTCCCTGGAAATCCCTTGCTGTATTTCAGTTGGGGCCCTTAGTTTGTGTAAGGACCGTTAATTTTTGACCAGTTTCTCTTTCTGCTGTTCATTCCAATGGTTGGTTTTTAATAGATGTAATTGCTGAGTTCACTGTTGGTATAGATAATGCTATTATTGGTGGACTTGACATTTATTTCTTGTTAAACCTTTCCCATAAAGCTTTGTAATAAAATGAACTTGGTTTAAAGCAGATCTCATGTAATGAAAAAATGTTATGGATGCTTTCTTCAGGTGGAAAAGTTGTGTGGGAATTCACAGAATCACAAGGTTGGAAAAGACCTTTAAGATCATCAGGTCCAACCGTTCCTGTCCTATGCTAAACCAGATCCTTGAGTTTGTATACCCATCTGTTAAACACCCCCAGGGAAGGGGACTCAGCCCCTCCCTGGGCAGCCTGTGCCACAGCCCCACAACTCTGCCAGGGAAGAACTTTGCCCTCCCAGCTGAGCTGACCCTGCCCTGGCCCAGCTTGAGCCCATTGCCCCTTGTCCCATCTCCTGTCCCCTGGCTGAAGAGACCAGCGCCCACCTCTCTGCACCCTCCTGGCAGGGCAGGGGAGGTGGGGAGAAGGTCTCCCCTCAGCCTCCTCTTCTCCAGGCTCAACACCCCCAGCTCCCTCAGCCTCTCCTCAGATGATTTGATTGTAGTTTTTGTGCTTTCATTACAGCTAGAGCTGCTGCTCTGAACTAGATTAGTTTGGGTTTTGACTTCCTTGGCAAAGTTTTGTGTTGGTAAAAAATTGTTTCAGGCTCTGTAGGACTGTTAATGAATTTGGAAGAAAATGAAAGTAACTTTAAACACATGTAGAAAGCAGTTGTTTTTTAGATGGCAAAAAACCTTATCCAGTGGGATTTCTATATAGTTTTTTATTATTTAGAAATAAAAAAGCAATTGGGACTTTCTTGTGTGCATTGAATTATTTTCATCAAATCTGATGACTGGCACCAAAATGTTGTAACTCTGAACAGCCAGTTTGTCCTCACTAGAACTTTTTTTGTAGGAAATGAAGTGGGCAACTTGGTACAGAAAGAAATTCCCTGGCTGTACTGTTGGTACAGGATAGGTTCTTAGGGGTTGTGGTGGATTCAAGGTATGTGGAGATCAAAGATGGGCAACACACAATTCGATATGAATTCTGGGTGAAGCTGATTATTGGGCGAAATCACAGAGATTAGAGACATTTGTTACTGCAAACGTGGCAAGCTAAAAAACTGCTAATTGGTTACACACACTGTTCACACCAAACTGATTGGTTAGTAATTATAATGGGTTCTGATAAGCATATCTTACAGCTAAATATCATTAGTTTCCCTTTGATATCTAAAACTATCCACACACCTGCTGTGTTGACCGTTTATTATGGGTGGTTCTTGACATGTTCACTTACTCCCAAATACCTTCCCACAACTCCTCCTTGTTTTAGAGTGGTTTGTACCCCTGTCTTCAAGGCCGCTGTGTTTTGAGAATGTGATTACCAAAAACCTCTCAGCATGAGGAACTTTCCTGTCTCACGGGAGCTCGAGGATATTGTCAGGGCCCATGTCTTTGGTGAGGGGCGTCAGGCTGCTGACAGGGCCCGTGTCTTTGGTGAGGGGCGTCAGGCTGCTGACAGGGCCCGTGTCTTTGGTGAGGGGCGTCAGGCTGCTGACAGGGCCCATGTCTTTGGTGAGGGGAGTCAGGCTGCTGACAGGGCCTATGTCTTCTGTGAGGAGAGTCAGGCTGCTGGCAGGCCCGCTGCCTTCCCTGACAAAGGTAGAGCTCTGACCTAGGTGAATGTGATGTATGCTATCGGACTGTTGAATAAAACACATCATGAAACCTGAATGAAAAGGTGGTGTGTGATAGGTTGCTGTTCACAATGCACTGGCGTTCTGCACCCTCGGTTCTTGCCGTTTTTTAGCAAATTGGGAATTTTTTTGTCCTCTACGTGTGTGTTGGTTGTTTCCATTGGTGTGAATACTTCCTTGTTGGTGTGACTTCTTCCCTCGCTGCCCCAGTGTTGCTGATGCAGTGTTGGAAGCAGTGTACGCCATTTTGCTGCAGTGTGGTTTCACAGCAGGCTTTGTACTTCTCCATGGATCTTCATGGTTGACTAGGCATAGAGCCATATGGGGTTCCTGCACTTGTATTTAAAAGAAAAACAAACAAGCAAAAAAAAACCCACACCACAACCTGCTGTATATAATTAAATTTTCTGAGTATTAAATTAGTATTAATGGATTTGGTTGTTTAGTGAACACTTCTTTCTATTTAGCATGCGTAGCCTAATTAGAAGGGACAAAATATGCTCAATGTTTTCTGTTTTTAAGAAGCTATTTTGTGTGCTTTACAGTTTCATGCACTTTCCCACTTGTTTTTATTGCTCTGCTGCCACGTTTTTCATGTCGTCATGCCGTGTGATTGCTTTCCTATCGCTGTGTTAGGTAACTAATGGCACAAAAAGGAACCTCTGAGGCTCTCCAGGGGAAGCAGCAGAAGGAAATGTGGATAAACAAGCACTGGAAGGGTGTTCTCTGTGACGTAAAAAATTATAGCAGCAGTAAAACTGGATTTTTAACATCAGTATTACATGTTTTATAGTTATTTAGGAGCAATGCAGCAGGGCAAAGTGTGGCTGTTGGCAGCAGGAGCAGGGGTTTGTGTGTGTGTCCACACATACGTGCACGTTGTGGATTTTTTGGCATAGAAGACCTTTGAGTAACTGTAGAGCTGATTCATTAATACTCTTTTGTTTAGATTGCAAGAAAAAAAATAAAAAGGCCAGGTGTACATTTTACTTTAATTCTAAGTACAAAGCTAAGCTTGAGAAAACCATGTTGGAGATTCTTTTTACTGGATATTTTACCATGTATGGTGCACAGATTAAGTTTTAGGACAATTAAAAGTTTCTCATAGGAGTTTTTTTGGTTTGGTTTATTTTTCTCTGTCAGGTAGAATTTCCGTTACAAGTTGTCATAATTTTACTTGAAAAGGATGCTTGCAAAAATACAGACTTCTTAAACTTGACGTGTACAGCTAAACCTGTGGTCTCATTGAGAAGTTTTTAATTTATGTTGGTGAGGTTTGGGAGACTTAAATCAGTTTGTGATAAATGCACAGTATATTATCCTTGCCACCTCAGTTTTAATGAGCAGAGAGATGTGCTTGGAGTGAAATTTTTTTGGTTGTTTTGTTTTTAACAGAATCATAGAATTACAAGGTTGGAAAAGACCTTTAAGAACATCAAGTCCAACCGTTCCTGTCCTATGCTAAACCAGATCCCTGAGCACCTCATCTCCCCTCTGTTAAACACCCCCAGGGAAGGGGACTCAGCCCCTCCCTGGGCAGCCTGTGCCACAGCCCCACAACTCTGCCAGGGAAGAACTTTGCCCTCCCAGCTGAGCTGACCCTGCCCTGGCCCAGCTTGAGCCCATTGCCCCTTGTCCCATCTCCTGTGCCCTGGCTGAAGAGACCATCACCCCCCTCTCTACAACCTCCTTTCAGGTAGTGGTAGGTGGTGATTTTCTCCCCAAATTAAAGTGGAAGATCTTAGTACAATTCTTTGTTGTTTACTCACAAAAGTATTTGTCACCAGGGCATCAGAAATACTAATTTCTACTGAGCCTTTATCCAACAGCAATAGAAATACACCTTTGAGTATTACCTTGAGGAGTGATAGGGCCTGCTGATTCAGGTAATGTTTTGCTGAAGCTGTTAATAATCAGCTGAATTAAGCCCTGATTACAAAATTGTTATTGATGGTCCAGGCGTGTGTATGGACATCAGTGTAGAATGGAGAGCAAACTGCAGTGCTTTACCAGTTCCTTCTGCTGTCTCCCCTGTGAGGAAAGGCTGAGGGAGCTGGGGCTGTTCAGCCTGGAGAGAAGAAGCCTCAGAGGGGATCTGATCAATGGGGATCAATAGCTGAAGGGTGGGACACAGGGGGACATGGGCAGCCTCTTCTCAGTGTCTGTGGGGACAGGCCAAGGGGTGATGGCCTCAAGTTGGAGCACAGGAAGTTCCCCACCAATCTGGGGAAGAACTTTTCCCCAGTGAGGGTGAGGGAGCCCTGGGACAGGCTGCCCAGGGGGTGTGGAGTCTCCTTCTCTGGAGAGATTCCAGCCCCATCTGGACACCGCCCTGTGTGCCCTGTCCTAGGGACCCTGCTTTGGCAGAGGCTTAGACTTGATGGGCTCTGGAGGTCCCTTCCAACCCCAGAATTCTGTGATTCTGTCTCCCTGTGGAGAGACTTTGGGTCTCACCTACATGGCAGGGTGTTCTCTGTGTCATGAGGATATGGAAGTAACAACAATAACATAGCAATAGTGTAGCTGTGGTAATGCAGGGCATCAAGGAGGCAAATTTATCCTGTGGAAAAGATATCTCAGAACAGTGAGCTGGCTTGCTTGTCCACAGCACTTAGTTCAGTGGGAGAAAATTCCATGTTTTGGCTCACAGGCTGGGTAGTGTTGTTGGCTCCTGAAAGGAAGGGAGAAGTTCAGTGGTAGTGCTGCAGGAGTGGATGACTGATGTGCAGTGATTTGGAGGGAACTGGACATCACTGCTGTTAGCAGAAAGGTTCCAAAACTTTTGTTTGCTTGTGGATTGTTAAATGTGAAACTTAAAAAAAATATTTCAGCTGTTGGTGGGGTTTGTTTCCTGAACTAAATTTGAATTCCAAATGAAGAAGGCAAAATGTTGTATTCTTTTTAAAAAAAGCTTATTTTGGGATGTTTCTGGAATTTTGCTTTCCCTTTCAATACTGTTTAAGGCTTTCCAAATGCTTAACGAGTACCAGAGCAAGACCCCACAGAGATCAGTGGCTCTGTTTACCAGTGCTATCCCTAAACCAAATGTACTGCTGTAGCACTGCTGGCACTGCAGTGCTCATTCAGGACTCCCAAGGCTTAGAAGTGAATACTTTTTCATTTTCAGAGTACGTCTTTGCTTTGCTTTGATTCCTTTTGTTGGAGCAGCTGCAGTAGGTATGAGAGGAGGAGAGAGTCCTTCATCTATGAGGGAAATTCTTTAGGTGTTTTTTTCAGCCGTGGTTTGCGTCAGCTCTTAACGGAAGGAAGAAGAGCAGAGAGAATTCAACTGAGAGGGGAAAACAGGAGCAGACACACTGAAAATCTTAGAATGGAAGGGAGAGACAGTTTTGCCTTGCCTGTTTCTGACAGGGATTGGAGGGAGAAAAGCTCAAGCTGAGGGAGAGTATTATTGGAGATGTCTGTCCTGTGCTACGTATGCCCATAGCATGTAAGAAACTTGCCTGCTTAGCAGCAAAATGAGGGAAGCTGCTGTGTATTGATGTGCTGTTTCCAGGTTCTCAGTGGTAAACCAGCCTCTGGGAAATAAAGATTTCTGTTCTGATCCCTTTTAGAAGTGTCATTGGATTTACTCAGGGATACTGCATCTTCCCCCTTCCTGCAAGGGCAGGCTAGGAGCTGGCCCCAGAGCACCAAAATGAAAGATCATGTTGCACATGGGACTGATCCTGGATCTTGTTGCCATGTCCATGACAGCTTTATGATTTTGAGTGTTTAAGATGAGCTTTAGACTCTGTAAGTGTGTGTTATGATGACAATCTTGGCAGAATTGACATTAGGAGTCACTGGGTAACATCACAGCAACCTTTCTGCTCCGGGTTGCTGTACGGCAGAGCCTCTCCTCTGCTTTTCATTTTGAGGCTCTCTGGCAGCGGAGGAATTAGCGAGACGTTTATCTTTTAAGCCTTTCAGCTTTGATTAGTGTGACAGTTGGGGAGGGAGAAATTTTGCAGGAGTTTCCATCTCCTGAAAGGTCATCCCTTTCTCACAGAATTCCAGCTGTAATTAAAAGCAAGAGTTGTTTAAAAGCAGAGTAAGCTTAATGGATACTACACTTGATTAAAAGGGCAAATCTGCTCTCAGTACACATTCTGCTTCACAGAATCGTCAGGGTTGGAAGGGACCCCAAGAGCTCATCAGGTCCAACCCCCTGCCAAAGCAGGGTCCCTAGGACAGGGCACACAGGGCGGTGTCCAGATGGGTCTAGAATATCTCCAGAGATGGAGACTCCACACCCCCTGGGCAGCCTGTCCCAGGGCTCTGTCAACCTTACTGTGAAAAAGTTCTTCCACAAAAGTGCTTCCCAAGTGCATGAGGGTGTTTTTTTGAGCTCTTTCTCCTTTCCCCCCCCCCCAGTTGAGCTTTTTATTACCTTACACGAGTTACTTTCCCCTCCATCCTCATCTGTAAGAATGCAGTGCAGGAGGGGTAACCTGCCAGCCTCACCAGAGGAATGACAAGCCTCTGAGCTCTGTAGATGACAGCATTGGCTTTGCTGACCGGCTGTCAGCATCCCTGCCTTAAATCAGGAGGTGTGGTGCCTGCAAGGTCTGTGCTCTCTACTGGTACATCACCATCCCTCATATCCCAGTCTGGGAACTGTGCACATTGTTGCAGCTACAGGTAATAAATGCTCAGCTGCTGCTGTACCAAGATAGGAGTTTTTCTAGGGAAAGATGTGGCCGATATTGCTGTCTTTTCATGCCATTGTGTTTCTTTCCTGCTTCCCTCCCCATCTCTTGCGTGTGGAGTTTTTTTCTTGTCACTTACTTGATGGTGTATGTGAACAGAAATGTGCCAGATGTCCAGTTTTCCAGGGTTGAGTGATTCTGGGTGGGATTGCTCAGGATGGGAGCCATTGTAGATGGTTACCGGTGCTGCTAGTTCTTCGTTGCCTTTCTTCATGGCTGGGAACATAGTCCTCGTGGAGGAATTCGGCTTTAATCCAAATGTCACGCACCTCAGAACCCTTTGTTGGATTTCTCAGTGCCAGGAGGGAAAAGAGAGCCCTGTGGCAGGGCAGGAGGAGAGTTTAACTTTATCTGAGAGTCGTTGTGGTAGTAGAAATACAAGTGAAGAAGGCGGCTGGCATTTTGCGCAGCTCATCATCTTCCCTCCTTGGCTCTGCAAACATCTGCTCTTGGCATCGTTTGGATATTTGCCATCAGGATACAAAGTCTTAGCACCTGAGAAATTAAAAGAGCTGGGTGATGCAAAGAACTCTGCAGTTCCTCATGGCTGGATACATTTATTACCCTGAAAATTAGGTAGCTAGTGATGGAAAAACGTTGAGACCTGCTTTGAACAGTGCATATAACTTTATGTATTAATTTATCTCTAAAAATTATTGCTGGGCAAGGAATAGAATGGGATTTCTCTGACTTGGGTTGGACTAGGAAGGCCGTTCAACACTTACCATGGTTCCTTAAACACTCAGAAAACTCTTTCTCCTTATTTCCCTTATCTGATTCCTGTCCTGACATTTCTGCTATTTCTGTTCTTCAAGTCTCCAAATTAGGAATGTTATTTTCACTGAGGCTCCAGGCTAGACATGCAAATTGTCTGTCCTTAGGAATAGTGGAGAATGCAAATGAGATATTACTGTACCGTAAGTGGAGATACTGGTTCCTTTTGCCTAGAAAAATGTTATCAGTGTTAAAAATACTTCACAGTTTTAGTTTTGGGGGGAAAAAGAACAAATGTAAATGAACAGTTTTTCCTAGCTTGCAGAAAGCCAAGTCTGATGGAATTAAATGTGATAAGAATATATTGCTGCTTTCTGTTTAGAGTTGCTTAATGTTCCAGCCCAAAACTACCCTGTAGATTTAAAATGCCCCAATGCTACATCTGGAA
The DNA here is from genome assembly GCA_027925045.1 of Hypotaenidia okinawae. Classification (NCBI taxonomy): domain Eukaryota; kingdom Metazoa; phylum Chordata; class Aves; order Gruiformes; family Rallidae; genus Hypotaenidia; species Hypotaenidia okinawae. The sequence continues at coordinate 34,811,391 of BSDF01000004.1, forward strand.
GAGGAAAAAGGTGTCAAACTCAAGCTACCAACCTTCCCCCCCCGCCCCAGTAACCACATCTGGAAAAGTCTGGTTATTACTGGGAAAATGTAATTTTGCAAACCAGAGACAACTTGTTGGTTACACCAGGTAAAGTGCTGAGGTGTGTGTGTTACTGGGGACAGCCAGGGGTTCCCAGTTTAACCGCTTAACTATCGGGAAGGGGAACTTGAAGGAGAAGCTGCAGCTCCTCTTGCCTGACTGGGATGATTTAGAAGCTAAGCTCCTTTCCTGCAGGCTGCCTTATGGTAAGTCCAGGCAGATGTCAGCTTTGAAGTTTCTCAGTGTGATTTTGTGTGTTGTATCACATTTCAGTGGTCGCTCTTTTTCTGCTGGGAAGGCCAGTTCTTCTCAATCCATCATACAGGTGAACCTGCTAATTGGTAAATGACTAAAACTGGATACACTTCAGTGCTGGTAGACTGAGACTCGAGCCATAGGTGTTCTGTACAAGTGGATGGAAAGGCAATTCCTTTCTTCTGTAAGTTGGGTCTGTAGTGGTATATAGAACCTGCATGTCAGTGGCTCGTCTATAGATTATTTTAGGTTTTTCAGCTGAGAAACTTGACTTTTATCCAAAACATGTTATTCTAAACATGTACTAGAGCTTAAAAATGAATTCTTTTGTCTTGGGACAGGACAAGGGGAGATGGCCTCAAGTTGGAGCACAGGAAGTTCCCCCCCAAGCTGGGGAAGAACTTTTCCCCAGTGAGGGTGAGGGAGCCCTGGGCCAGGCTGCCCAGGGGGTGTGGAGTCTCCTTCTCTGGAGAGATTCCAGCCCCGTCTGGACACCGCCCTGTGTGCCCTGTCCTAGGGACCCTGCTTTGGTAGGGGGTTGGACTCCATGGGCTCTGGAGGGCCCTTCCAGCCCCTGCAGCTCTGTGATTCATCATTCTTCAACTACCAACGAGGTTTAAGGTTACTCCCTGAGGATAAGATAAGCTCTTGGAGTTACTCTCTATACAGAGTTTTCAGGATTCTGGGTTTTTCTTTCTTTTCTATCCTTTATTTTCAATAAAACTGTCGATGAATAGATGCCCTTTTATGAACTCTCTCTTGAGCATGTCCAGAGAAGGGCAGCCAGGCTGGGGAATGGGCTGGAGGGCAAATCCTCTGAGGAGCAGCTGAGGGAGCTGGGGGGTTCAGCCTGGAGAAGAGGAGGCTGAGGGGAGACCTTCTCCTCACCTCCCCTGCCCTGCCAGGAGGGTGCAGAGAGGTGGGTGATGGTCTCTTCAGCCAGGGGACAGGAGAATGATGAAGGGTGGAAAAGACCTTCCAATAAATAAAAAATACCCAAACCTTCTCCCCTCTAGCATTAAACCTGGAGAAGAAGGGGCATCTTTCTTTCTTTATTGAGCCCAGAGTAACTGTCTTTGGGGCTTCTGGTTTGGGCTTTCCTTGGTTTGGAGGAAAAAGCTGGGTCTTGTGTACTCATGATTGCTCAGAGCCAAAAGGGAAGGGTTAGATGAGATCTTAGGGGGAAGTATATATTTGTTTGATAGTTGCACTTTGGGGAACAGAACATGGCAAGGAATTGTATCTTCAAAACAACTCTGTGTCCTGTCACATGCTTGACAGGTCACCGTTCAGAATCCCAGGGAAGCACATGCTCTCAAGAAACACTTTCCTGAGTAAAAACCTGCCTAGATCTGAGAATAGTGACATCTTCAGGGTAGGATTTCTGTGCAGCACAGTCAGGCTTGATCCCAGAGACAAGGGAAAGGGTTCTCTTTTCTGATGTGACAATTCTGGACGATTCACAAGTGCTTTTGAGAAACTTCAGTGATTTTCTCTGGAGCTCTCTGTGTATCCCCTGATTTGCAGTAGCTTGGTGGCACAAATCAGCCTGTTATTTCTGCCCTCTGATGCTGTCTGTCCTCTTCCTGCATCTTTTCCTCTTTCCAGGAGATTAAAGAACTTGTATTTTAAAAACCTCAAAGAACGTCTTAAATGTCTGGAGCCTCTCTCCTGGAAAGCCAGGCTGAGAGAGCTGGGGTGGTTCAGCCTGGAGAAGAGAAGGCTCCAGGGAGATCTTACAGCACCTTCCAGTCCGTGAAGGGGCTACAGGAAAGCTGGGGAGGGACTTTTTAGAAGGGCCTGGAGTGATAGGATGAGGGGGAATGGGTTTAAATTGGAAGGGGGGAGATTTAGATCAGATACTAGGAAGAAATTCTTCACTGTGAGAGTGGTGAGGCCCTGGCACAAGGTGCCCAGGGAGGTGGTGGCTGCCCCCTCCCTGGAGGGAGGGTTGGATGGGGCCTTGAGCAGCCTGGGCTGGTGAGAGGTGTCCCTGCTGTGGCAGGGGCTTGGGACTTGATGGTCTTTGAGGACCCTTCCAACCCAACCCAGCCCGTGATTCTAAATCCAGCCAAAGTCTGGACCCATACCAGTGGTTTGGTAGGTGCTCAGAGGTAGAGCCAGACACGGTAGGAGGAACACCAAGTTACCAGCTGCAGTCATGTCCCACAACGTCTGTGAGAGCTTAGGTGAGGAACTGACAGAGACTGTGCCATACCTACCGCGTTTGAACCGTACCGGCCCCGGTGTGGGCTGTTCCTCTCTCCTCTGGGTAGCGAAGGGGCAGCTGTCCAGCAGAGGGCAAACTGCACCTGAGTGTGTGCTCCCCTCCCAGCGCTGGGACATCACCCAGGCTTTGATTGTGCCGAGACACTGCGGGGGGAGGTGTTTCTCTACACTACTGCAGCTCCTTTCTCTTTCACTGGCAGAGGCTGTATTCTCTTGGCTCCTTGTGTGGCAGCAATCACCAGACCAGCAAACTCTGAAAACATGAGTAGGTGTTTCATGGGAATGACATGAAGGTGAACAAACTAGTTACACCTCTTACTGGTGAACGGGCCTCCCTGGCATCTGTCAGCAGAAGACAGGCTAGAGAGAGAGGAATCTTTTGCTTCTCTTTACTGTTTGAAAAAGAGCATTATCAGTATGAGACTGCCAAAAGAAGCTACTCTGTACATACTGCTACAGCAAACACGGGCTGAGGGGAGACCTTCTCCCCACCTCCCCTGCCCTGCCAGGAGGGTGCAGAGAGGTGGGCGCTGGTCTCTTCAGCCAGGGGACAGGAGCTGGGACAAGGGGCAATGGGCTCAAGCTGGGCCAGGGCAGGGTCAGCTCAGCTGGGAGGGCAAAGTTCTTCCCTGGCAGAGTTGTGGGGCTGTGGCACAGGCTGCCCAGGGAGGGGCTGAGTCCCCTTCCCTGGGGGTGTTTAACAGAGGGGAGATGAGGTGCTCAGGGATCTGGGTCAGCACAGGACAGGGATGGTTGGACTCCATGGGCTTAAAGGGCTTTTCCAACTGTGTGATTCTGTGATTTCAGCGTGAGCTTGATATTTATATAGAAGTTGTGAGGTGCTGCTGTGGTACTTCGGTTGCCTGTTTTTAGGTGGAAATCTCTTTTCAAAGAAAGAAAAAAACCTGAATTGTGGTAGTCATGACTGAACTTAGTTTGCTGGCTATTTTAAGGCATTTTTTCTTATAAGCTGGGCTGTTCTGTAGTTTCCCTTGGCATCAAGTTCACTAGAGTGGACTGGTGTGCTGCTGCTACAGTGAACAGGAGAGACATGTAGCAACTCTGGTTAGAAAGATGAATGAATTTTGCTGGAAATACCTTCTGACATGGTGTTGGTCTGTTGTATTCCGAGGCAAATTTCACTCTTTGAGCACAGGAGTCAGAGTTAGAATTGTTCTATACAGTACTCTACGTGTAGAAGCAGCATGCACTGGCTAAATACTGCTTGTTGTCTCCACAAATGGCTGGCCTTTGGAAAAATTAACCAAGTAAAGTGAAATTGTCTGCTAATGTGGAGAACTGCTGACAAAGGGAGGAGAACATTTTCAAAAGTACTTTAAGATGGAAGTGTCATAGCTAAGTGTCCTTAAAGATCTGCCAGCTCTGCTCCCTTGTTCCTGAGGACAGTTTCCCAGTGGGTCCTACTGACCAACTCCTTGAGGAGCTGGAATTTTGCTTTCGTAAAATTGAGGCTCCTGACTCCGCTCCTTGCCTCACACATATACTCCTTAGGACCCTGAACCCCACCAGTGTGTGATCACTGTAGCCCAGGCTGCCTCCAGTCTTGACATCTCTCATGAGCATTGGTGACTATCAGGTCCAGTACCACATCCCCTCATAGGGCTATTTCCTGGCTTAGGAAGTTGTCACTGCAACTCTCCAGGACCCCCTGGATTGCCTACATCTCACTGTGTTGCTTTTCCAGCAGATGTCAGGGTGGTTGAAGTCCCCCAGCAGGACAAGAGCCTTTGAGCACGATGCCTCCTGGAGCTGGAATAAGAAGGCTTCATCAGTAACCTCCCCATGGTCAGATAGTCTGTAGTAGACACCAACCACAAGGTCCCTTTGCTGCCTTGGTCTCTAATCCTCCCTACCCATAAGCTTTCAGCTTCCTCTTGGCAATTCTTCAGCGCCATCTCCTCACAGTCCATCCATTCCTTAACATAGAGAGCAGCCCCTCCACCCCTCTGTCCTCACCTGTCCCTGCTGGACAGCCTGTAGCCATTGATAGCCATACCCAGTCATAGGATGTGTCCCACCAAGTTCCAGTAAGGGCTGCCATGTCACAGCTTTCCAGCAGCACAGTAGCTTCCAACTCCTGTGTGTTGCTGTGCTACCTGCGTTCCTGCAGAGGCACTTGAGCTAGGCCACCACCTTCTGAGAGGAACACCCTTGGGGTGTCAGAGAGGTATTTCCCTCTTGACTCCCAACTACCTCAGGAGCCCGCTTTCTGTTTCAAGGAGTGCAGAGCCTGGCTCCACCCGTCTGTCTCTTGTTCACCCACCCTGATACAATGCCCACACCTCATCAGGGAACTTGTTGCTGGAACTGGTGGCCCTCCTAGCGTCTCTCTCAGTAAGACCTTGGGAAGCCCCTCTGCACACTAAGAGCTCCGGTCCTTGCCATGAGGGTCTGAAGTAGCTTCTTTTGGAGCCAGACCTTGAGTGTTGCTTTACAGAAAGACTCTCCTGGGTTTTAATGTGGCATGGAATATCGTTTCAGTCAATCCCAGCTGTCCCTCCTCCTGTAATCTTGCCTACCTCTAGCCCACTTGCTGGGAGGGCAGAGTGAGAAGCAGAGAAGGCTTTAGTTTGGGGTTAGTTCTGAGACTGACTGATGCTGTCCCACTGCTCAGCATTAGCCAAAACACTGGTGTGTTCCTCCCTTGCAAAAAACACCATCCTGCTGTGATGGAAAGGAGCTCTATCCCAAGCAGACTTAGTACTCCATGCTACCACTCTGTATCTTGCATGGCTTCTATCAAAGCTAAACAAAGGTTTTGCAGCTTGGAGTAGGTTTTTCTGTCTTGCAGACTTCTGCCTCGTCCTTGCAGCTTCCATGTTTGCTCCCACTACCTCCCTGCTGTGAAGCCTGTTGAGACACGACCTTGGTGTAATTTGCCATCCTCCTGTCTGTAAGAGCTCTTTTCCAGCTTTGATTTACTGATGTAATCATGAATGGTTGAAGTCAGAGGTAGCTGCTTCTCCAAGACTCCAATTTACCTCCTAATTTAGAAGCATTACATGATGAATTAGTGCTGAATGACTCCCCCACATGTGTTGCTCTCCTAAAAGGACAATTACCCACTTCATCAGCATTGACTGAGTGGAGTACATCTTCCTTAGTCTTCTGTCCTGCTCTGTTTGCATTACAGTTTGGGTTTTTTTCCTTCCTTCACTACATGTTCTCTGTCTTTTTGACCAAAACAGCTGGAGTCAAGGCAAATAGTTTGTATGTACATCAGAACGTCTATAAAACTTGGTTTTGATGAACTTAATTAAGGCTTCATCTTTTATAATTATTATTGTCCTTTCTGTAATGCAAAATAAGCACTTTAATTTGGCAAGCAGAGACAACATCAGATGACTCAGACCTTTTAGAGCCCTCATGAGCCAAACTGTCTAAGAAACACTATGAAATGTCTACGTGGGAACTTGCTGAAGCCTTGAAACTGTTGAATTGAGAAAGGGTGACTTACCTCCTTGTGGGGCTTTGGTGCTGTGCTGTTGGATGGGGTATGTGTGAAGATTTTAGCAAGCTTGAGTTTTAATTTTTGTAAAGAGGTGAGAGATACCAGCACACAGCCTGTGTGCCATCAGACGTTCATGCTCATTGCTGCACATCAGGGTGTAGGAGCTTACTTTGGTGTGCTTGGCAGGTTCTTGCTTTACATTTTTCCATGTTTGCTTCCACTACCACCCTGCAAATCAAGCCCTTTCCTATATTGAGTAGAAATTGGTGGTAATAATATTGTTATAGAGTAGTTCTCCTCTAAGTCTTGCTGTTTCAATTAAGTATTACCACTGAAGTAAGATTCTTCAGCAAAATAGATGGTCAGGTTTGCCCGTGTAATTTGGGCAATAAGAAAAAGCACTAATATGTGTGATGGTATTTCATAGAATGGTTTGGGTTGGAAGGTACCTTTAAAGGCCATCTAGTCCAACCCCCAGCAATGAGCAAGGACATCTTCAGCTATATCAGGTCGCTTAGAGGTCCATCCAACCTGACCTGAATGCTTCCAGTGATGGGCCTCCACCACCTCCCTGGCCAACTTGTGCCAGTGTCTCACCACCTTCATCATAAAAAATGTCTTCCTGATATCTAGCCTGACTCTACCTTCTTCCAGTTTAAAACCATCACCCCTTGTCCTGTAGCTACAGGATTATTTCTTGTGGTTCTTTTATTGCATGGGTCACTTTGTCATTAGCTAAGCAGGAACAGTCAGTGGCTGTCATACAAAAAAACAGGCAGTAACTAGATATGTAGTGGCTTTTGGGGGGGGTGTTTGAGGGGTTTTTTTGTAATCTGTAAGTTATAGTCAGAGGGTAGCAAACTTGGGATCCACATTTATGTTGTATGTGTGTTTTTTCTCTCCAGAGTTGGAAATGTATTGTAATGTAGAATATCCAGTGTAATGGAATGAATAAACACTGGCTTACTTATTTTTCCTGTTGTCTCAAGAAATGTTTATAACATACTTGAAAAGTGTTTGCATGAGAAAAGGGGGTGAAAAATTGGTTGATTCAGCCTTAACCAGTGAAGACCAAGGCAGATCTTGTTGCTGTTTTCAGCTGCCTTGTGTTGTATAGAAAGGATGGAGCCAACTGTCCTCTCTGGTACTCAGGGACAGGGTTAGGGGTAAAGGTGTTACAGCACAGGAAATAGTAATTAAGTAAAGGGATAATGCAATCTTCTGAGGGTGGACAAGCACTGGAGTGGGTTTCTCTGTTCCTAGACATGCTCAAGGCTTGACTGGGCATGGCTGAGCAACCTGCTCTAATTGGTGCTTTAAGCAGAGATGTCCAGAGGCCATTTCTAGCCTAGATCGTTCCATGATTACAAGGACAGTTAGTATCAAAGAAGGGATATTGGTATCCTTATGAAACAGAACTTACCAGGAAGGTGTTAAAACTTGGTTTGCTAAAGAGCTGGTGAAAATATTTTGTGTAATGTAAATAGGGAAGCTTTGAGTGTTAGACCTGGTACTGTCCTGCAGAGTCCTTTCCTTGGTCAGGACATGTGCTGTGATTATGCATTCCTTGACCAGCAGAATCTAAGAATTATTTGAGGGAGATTGGCACAATAAACAGCTCATTTTCTTTTTAGGAATGTGATACATACTTCTAGAAGTTAAATTGCAGAGCACTTGCTAGAAAAATTGTGTGTGTACATTACACGTGTATGTGAATCACAGAATCCTGGAATAACCCCGGTTGGAAGGGACCCAATAAGGATCAGCAAGGCCAAGCACAGGGCTAGCCTTCAGACACATGGGCACTGGCTTACAAAGTCAAAACTAGTTGCTAAGTGTCACTGTCACGTTAGGAAACTTGCTTTTAATCTGTTAAAAAGTATGCAGAGCACAGGATAGGCAAACAGTTACCTTAAAAACACCGCTTTCTGCTCGTGCCGTTAGGCAGCAGTAAGTACTGTCATTTAGCATTTTCATGGGGAACCTGAGATTTTATTAAATCACAGATTCATCTTGATTTCTAACCATGATTCCTGACAAAAATGCCTTGGGGAAAAAGGTTGATGATATACTTTTTGTTCCAGGCGTTTCGGCTCCAGTTTCTGTATCTGTTCCGGCCTGTCTCACTGCCTGTGCTTACCTGCAGGCACAGCACTTTTTATATAGCAATTTCCCTGAAATGGCTGTATAAAAGAGACTGAAAATACCTGAAAATACCAAGTTTAGTGTGTTGATGATGATAAGAAAGAGTGGACTATTTCTACCTCTTGTCTTTATCGGTACGTGTTTGTTTAGGACTTCTTTACTTTACCTCAGAGCCTTTTACATCTGCTGCTCTCTGAGGCATCTGATTATTTCATTTTATATTTGGAATTTCACGTTATGTTGGGGTAAGGAAAATAAAGTCTCAGGCCGAGGATGTCTTTGAGAGAGGCTGGTGGAGTGTCATCTAGTTTTGGATCACAGAATCATAAGGTTGGAGAAGACCTTTAAGATCCAGTCCAACCATTCCTGTCATCAGCTAAACCAGATCCCTGAGCACCTCATCTCCACTCTGTTAAACACCCCCAGGGAAGGGGACTCAGCCCCTCCCTGGGCAGCCTGGGCCACAGCCCCACAACTCTGCCAGGGAAGAACTTTGCCCTCCCAGCTGAGCTGACCCTGCCCTGGCCCAGCTTGAGCCCATTGCCCCTTGTCCCATCTCCTGTCCCCTGGCTGAAGAGACCAGCGCCCACCTCTCTGCACCCTCCTGGCAGGGCAGGGGAGGTGGGGAGAAGGTCTCCCCTCATCCTCCTCTTCTCCAGGCTCAACATCCCCAGCTCCCTCAGCTGCTCCTCAGAGGATTTGCCCTCCAGCCCCTTCCCCAGCCTGGTTGCCCTTCTCTGGACCTGCTCCAGGACCTCCATGTCCTTCTTGGAGTGAGGGGCCCAGAACTGGACCCAGCACTGGAGGTGCAGCCTCACCAATGCCCAGTCCAGGGGCACAATCCCCTCCCCAGACCTACTGGCCATGCTGTTTCTGATACAAGCCAGGATGCCATTGGCCTCCTTGGCCACCCAGGCACACTGCTGGCTCACGTGGATCTAAGTGTTGTTGAAGTATCTCTCCTAAAAGCTGCTGGAGATGCTGTGGTACAGGACTTGCCAGGACATACTGTGTTCGCAGGCACTGTCATTCTGCTGAAGCACATGAAGGTCTACAGAGCAAACACAGACACCTGAATGCAGAGGCTTGGAGTAAGGCCTTCATACCCAACTGGCTTCACAGACCAAAGCAGACAGGTGCTCTGAAGTATTCTGTGCAGGAGATTTTTGTTCCAACGCTGTAGGTTGTAGCTGTTGACCTGGAAAACGTTCTCTGTGTTGGTTTTATCACCACAGTGAGCTGTAGCTGATCCTGGCAAAACTATGAGCAGTGGAAAACTGGAACTCCAATCCCTCTTCAGTGCAACACCGGGAAGAAATGAACTGAAATGTTCATGTACTTGAGTGCCCTTTTGGGCTGCTGCTTTCCCCCTCAGCAGGGGGAAGGTGGCACACACAGGGCGCTGGAGATGATAAATGATGGTGTTCAGCGGTGATTGCGCTTTATATAACATGCGTTATCACCGCAGAAGGGAATTCAGCATCTCATCTCCAAAGTTAACTGGGGCTCTTGTTAGCACTGAAGGCTCTGGGCATTGGTCGGTCAGTTTGTTTGGGGTTTGTAACTAGCTGTCGCCCCCCGGCTGTGGGCCGAGATCCACGCAGCTGCCTGCTTCTTAAAGTAAAAGAGCAGGGGAAGAGGGAAAAAGGGGGGGAAACAAGGGAAGGGAAAAGGAAGGGGAAATAACTCCAAACCCAAGAAACTAAGAGGCCCGTGGGTTGGGATAAGGAGAGTTTACTAAGAGAACAGAAAGATCAAATATCCCAATGCTAACAGGACTTTAGAGCAAAAGAATATGAAACTCTTGATCCCCAATGCAGTTTCTCCCCGACCCACACAACTCAGGTACCACCCAGAGCTGTCCCGGAACCCGACCGTCCCCCCAAGCAGCACGCGTCCCGCCACCGCCCCTCTTCTTCCTCCCCTCAGCCCCCCGTTCTCCTGGGCAGGACGTCATTGCCATGGAATACTCTCTTTGGCCCATCTGGGTCACCTGTCCTGGCTTCGCCCCTCCTTTCTCATGAATAGAGAAATAGGAAGAAGCTGAGAAAGTCCTTGACTGTCTGACTGCAACTGAGAACATCAGGGTGTTCTCAGCACTGCTTTCATTGGAACTCCCAAACACAGCATCCCATCAGCTGCTACAAATGAAGTTAACTCTATCCTGACTGAAACCAGGACACTAGCACATCGCCAGCTGTGATGTTCTGGTCCTGCTTGTTTGTCACCATAACTCAGGCACCCTGACACACAGCGCTTGTAGGGAGATGCACAGTAAGGATTTGATCCCCAGTCTTGGTGTGTAACTGGTTTTTATTGCAGTGTGTGCAGTGTTTCAGAACTTGGGTTTAGGGTAGATCAAGATCCAACCCGGCCTTGAACAGCCACCACCTCCCTGGGCACCCTGTGCCAGGGCCTCACTGCCCTCGCAGTGAAGAATTTCTTCCTAATATCCAATCTAAATCTTCCCCCTTCCAATTTAAAACCATTACCCCTCATCCTATCACCCTTCTAAAAAGCCCTTCCCCAGCTTCCTCATAGGTCCCTTCAAGTCCTGGATGGTGGATGGCCACTAATGAAGTAAACTCTAAACACAGCTCGCCTGTGTTAAATAGAAAGGAGTGGTAAATAATACACACCCTGGTTCTGCTGCTAAAAGATCAGTAATTCTTATTTGTGTTACAGTCTGGGGCTGGATGAAGACAACTCAGCTGGGCAGATGCTGGGTGTGTGGGAACCATTTCAGCAAATCCTCATCGTTAGCTGTACTTTCAAAGGCTCTTCTCCTGCGTATGCTAAGTGTGACTCTTCAGACATTAAACACTATCAGGAAAAAAAATAAAGTAATGGTGAAGCCTAGCCCCAAGGGAAGGAAAATCTTTGGAAAAGCTTTTTTTTTTTTGGCTTCTGTGAATTTTGGGTCAATTCTAAGGGGAAATGTTCCTGAAAGCTAGGCATAGGAACCTGACACAGCCAAACAAAAAAGGGGGGAGGAGGTTTTCAACAGCATTTTTCAGCATAATGCTATGGAGGCTCTTACAGGAATAGAGCAGAGGTGAGTGCATAGACTGAGGCTTATAATAAATACTATAAAAAGTAGATCTAATTTGATTTTATGTCAGCTTAGGCTTTTAACAAAGGTAAGGTTTAGTGAAACACTACAGAAGGTTTCTGAGCTGAAAAGACAGCGCTGCTTGAGAGAGAGCACACAGCTGTGTGTTGTTTTACTCTGTGTGGAGCACTGCACCGACCTTACTCCAGAAACAGTGAGACTGAAAGAGCAGGAAGAAGCTGACGTTCCTGAATTGCCTTCTATTTGGAAAGATCCCAAAATACACCGTCCTGCATGCTGTACAAACAATTACCTCTTGGTAGTGCTGACAGGAGTCTCATTCCAGGAGAGGATACAGCAGGTTTTACTGCTCGTTTTCCTATTTTAGAGGCAAATCACAGACTCTCCCTGTTTTTCAAGCTTAGGGAAGTCTTGAGAATGCTGAATGTAATTTCCTAATTGAACCCTAAAAAGGGTATTTTTTTTTCCTCCCTCCATGTGTGTAAAGTTATGTGAGTCGTGAGCATCGCTGCCAGGAACTCGGGCAAAGCAAACCAGGCAAGGCTTCAGTATTAAATCCCATAGAGGAAAGAATTGCTTCTAGTAGCACAGTCCTTTCTGATACACTGCTCCTCAGTGAGTGTAGCACTGACCTCGTGTGTCAGGGACTGAAGCATCAGCAGGGCTTCCTGCAGCAACTGGGATTATCCTTTGTCAGTCATCCTGGCAAGGGCCGAATCTGCTTGGTTTGAGATTAAAGGCAATAATGACCTGAGGGACTGAGATAACAGAAGGCTCTTGTGGATGGGGAAGGAGAATGATGCTGGGGATGCAATAAGGTTGTGAAAGTAGGACAATGTAACTTCTTTAACTCTTCAGTAGCTGTTTGTGTTGATTCTGGTGTTTTACTGCAGTAGTTCTAAGGCGTTTGCCAACACCAACTTTCTGCTGTTTTCAGATAAGAACCAAGCCTGCTGATGAACCTGAGGCTTAATTTTCATAAGAATAAGCTTATCCTTTAGTAGAAACAATGAATGAGAGCTAGGTATTGGAAAACTTACTGTGTCTCTGAAGTTGGTGAAAATATTTCTGCTGAAAAGTATATAGCATCATAGAGTAGTTTGAGTTGGAATCACAGAATGCTTTGGGTTGGAAGAGACCTCAGAGATCATCTAGTTCCAACCCTCTGACATGGACAGGGATACATACCCTCACTAGCCCAGGGTGCCCAAAGCCCTGGAGAAGCATCTCTTCTCCAGGCTGAACAATCCCAATTCTCTCAGTCTGTGCTCACAGGAGAGCTGCTCCAGTCCCCTGATCATCTTCATGGCCTCCTCTGGACTCGCTCCAACAGCTTCATGTCTCTCCTGTACTGGGTACCCCGGAGCTGTACCCAGCACTCCAGGTGGGGTCCCAGTAGAGCAAAGCAGAAGGGCAGAATCCCCTCCCTCAGCCTGCTGGCCATGCTGTTCTTGCTGCAGCCCAGGACACGGATGGCCTTCTGAGCTGCCAGCACACACTGCCCGCTCACATTGAGCACCATTTGAGGAGTAAAACTTGCAAGAGTGTACCAGCATGATGACACACCTCTATTGGGCATTTAAAGCCTGTGCCTAATTTCTTGATTATTTTTCTTTTTTTTTTCTTGATTCTTTTTCCTTTTTTTCTCTTGATTCTTTTTCTTTTTTTATTCTTGATTCTTTTTCTTTTTTTATTCTTGATTCTTCTTCTTTTTTTTTCTTGATTCTTTTTCCTTTTTTTTTCTTGATTCCTTTCCCCTTTTTCCCTTGATTTTCTCTTATATTTTCTTCTTTTATCTTTTTTCTCAATTCTTTTTATCTTTTTTCTTGATTCTTTAATCTTTTTTTTTCTATTGATATGGCTGTAACTTCTCTTGCCTCAGTGGGACGGTTAAACAGGGCTTTGAAACCAAGATATCATGTCTTTTCTGGAGATTAACGATGTGCCTAACTATAAAAGGATTCTGGATGAAAATATACCAGACATCTAAATGACTTATCTTGATCAAGTGTTTTGGTTTTGTGTGTTTACAGGTGTTACGTTATTTTAACTACTTTATTGTATAAGTTCTTAGCTTGCTAGGCATAATTTAGACACCATGATAGAACATATCACTGAAAGTTAGGAGGCACATTGGTGAGGCCATTCACAGTGTAGGAGACGTTGGGTAACGCTGTAGTGCGTTGAGAACCAAGCCGCAAGGATGGAGCAGTTGGGGTGTATTTCACTTGAGTGGTAGTACTCTCTGGGGTAGTGCTGCATATCCATGACAAACTGTATCCCCAAAGCCCAGTAACAGCACAAGTGGTTGTTCCTTGCTATCAAAAGACATCTCACCCTGTGTCAATCAATCATGAGTAATTCTACCCATATTCAAGTTCCCTTCTAAACCCAGTTCTACCCACCTCTCACTTTGAATTTCTTCAGTGATCAGTAACTGGTCAGTTCTTACTGGATTTGATATTCTCTGATACCATTCTGTGCTTGTACTTTGAAGGCCTCTTGTATTCCCTTCTTGTCCTTTTGGGGACCCTGTTGCAATCTCCTGGCTTTTTCTTGGACAGGGTTCAAGCTGGGGTTTTCTGAACACAGATTTATAGATATTGATTTATAGATATTGGAGATATTACAGATGCAATGCTTTAGTGATGATGCTTTCTTTTAAATTATGGCTATACCACTCATACCATTTTAGAATTGCTTGACAAATGAGAACTCTGTTTTGGGGGGTGTTATTTTGGGTGGGGGTTTTTTTGTTTGGTTTTTAGCTTTTATGGGTTTTTAAAGCAATTGCTAAGCCTGCTGTGTGATGCCTTTTCTTCTTGTCGTAAGCTTACAAATGTTCTTAGTTTTTAAGATGTATCTTACCAGGGCTAATCGGTTTCTTTGGGTGTGAAATAGCATCCTACAGCAGTCTTGGGGCTTTCTGTGCTCTCTCTAAAGCAGAATGCTGAAGGTGGCTCCAGCTTCTCCTACATCTGCCCCAGACGTGACTCCCACAAGCCCTGAAAAAGCACGTTATTGAGCTGGGTTTCATAGGAGGATTGGAAGGGAGAGTTCTGTGGGTTCTGTCCCCTTGCTGCCTGGTTGTGTTTACAGTTTTGCAATAAAACCAAACAAAAGATAACCCAGGAGCTTTATCCTTGAGGTCTAGGTGTTGAGGTCAGTCCCTAGGTTCAGTACAGAGCTGTGGGCCTTGGAGGCAGCCTGGCCCTACTGAGAATTGGAAAGAGCTCAGGGTTTGAGTTGGTGAACTTCATAATAGAAATGATTGGAGGGAGTAGGCTTTGGGAAGATCTTGATGATGATTCCAGTTCTTGACAGAGATGCAGGTTTTGGCTCGTTTTTCAGCCTGTGTAGGACGTTCCTTCCCCTTGATGTGTTGAATCTTCTGCACCATGTGGGAGCAGGACCCCCAGATCGAATGGGGTTGAGTTGAGTACGTACAGTTGCTGCTCACTGTGTTAAACCTTATTTCATGACTCACTGCATGGGATCTGTTCCTCCCTGTTCTGGGCTAACCCCCTTGTGCTTCTGAGAGGGAAAAAGTGCTTTTCAGCCCTGAAAAAAACCAGTTGTTCAGTGACCATGGAGAAATTAGTCCTGTGGTAATGAAATAGATGTGACTTTACAGGCGTGGTGCAGATTTGGAAGAATGGATGTGTGTAGGTCAGCTTTTCTACTTTGGGGCTCCCTTGCAGCCCAAAAAAAGTTTCACTAATTCCTGGTGGGTTTTTTTGTCCTGCTCACTAGCAAGGGAGGCACCTTAAAAGGATCAACTAGTGTTTTGAGTTAAACCAACAAAGTTGAGACCTTCCTACCTCCAGAAGCCTTTCATTTTTTTTAGAGAAGACTTGAACTGCTGCCATCTATTTTATTTTTTGTAGTTTCTTTGTTCAGCTGCTCTGTAATTTTGTGTTATTTTGTCTGTCACCTTTCCTCAGTCAAAAAGGGCTGAGGACTCAAAACCCCCCTCCAAACAACAGTCTTCAAGGTGGTACTTTCAGACACACGGAGCCAAGGCTGCCTGATCTTTGAGAAGTACCTGATAGAACATTGTGTGGCCTTCATCTGGGTGCTGCAGCAGTAAAACAAACCCCAGTTTCTCAACACCAAAAGGTTTTAGTTTTCAGCTGTTGTGTCCCACTCTCAGTGTTGGTCAGCACAAAAGAGACTTAGAAATGGCAAATTCTGCCTTGACTGTGAATTTCTAGTTCTGTGTCTCCCTGTGTCAGTCAAAGTGACCCTGTTTTTGTGGCGTTCCCTTTATGTCTAGGATTTGGTTGGTTGGTTCTTTCTTTTCTCCCTTCTGGTTATTGCTGACTTGCTAGCAGTTGGAAAAAAAGACTGTTTCCTATTCTTATAGGATTGCTACAGTAAGCTGAATAAATTGCTGAAGTTGGTATCCTTCTGTATCTGATACTGCTCTGGAGGGGTGTTCTCATGAAGTGTCTGGATTTGCCTCTCTTGGAAGTGGCTGAGAAAAGCATCATGCTCTGATGCAGTGCAACAACAAGAAGTCAGTCTCTTCAGGCTTTGTTTCTAAATATGTTCTGGAGTATGCTAAAACCTGCTGAACAGCATTTGCTTGGTCAATGTCGTGTTTCCCTATATATCATTTGAATCACTTTGATTCAGAAAACTAAATTTTCCCTATCTCCAAAGCAGAAAACTGTCTTTAATGTATTTCTTGTTCTTCATTTCAAATTTTATCCTGAATTTTAGATTTAGGATACGAGTCAATCAGTAATTGCATCTATTTCCCACTTTTAAATCATGAACTCTCCATCACGTAGTCTGCAAAAATCTTGATGAAAGTGTAGATATCCTATGTTCTTGCTCTCAAAAGTTTGGAAATTTCCTACAGGAAATGCCAAAATCAAAGCAGCCTAGGTTTAGTTTCTCTTGTGCATCCTCTATAATCATTAGTGGCACGAGGTTCAGTAGATGTTCCTGTATTGATCTTCATGAGCAGCTTGTTTTGCTGCTGCGGTAGATTCCTAGTAAAGAATTTTCCCTTCATATCCAGCTCACACTTCCCAAGCTGCACTGTGGCCTTTGCTTCTCATTTAAATCATTTCATACGGCTGACAGAAAGTGCTAATTGCCCTTCAGATGGTTGGAGGCAACCATCCATCAGCCTTTCCTTCTTAGGTCAGGGACTTTGCAGTTCTTAACCTTATTTTTCTGACGGGCAAAGCTCAAGTCACTGATGTCTCTCAGGACTGAGCCTTTGCTTGTTGGTGTCACCTGCTCCCACCAGTTCAGTTCTCTGGCACGCTCTGTGTTACCAGCCAGGTGGTCAGTGAAGATGTTAAATTCAGATCCCCAGAACTGACCATCAGTGGGTCACCAGTAGGATGTCAGCTGTTGACCATTGATGTCACCAATCTTCAGCCCGCTTAACTATCCATCCCTCACCTCCTGGGCTCCCCAACAAGTGCTCTCTGAGAGGCTGCATGGAAAGCCTTAGCAAAGGGAAGGTACACTGCACCCACCGAAGAGATAAAAGATACTCTTATCTCTCTCCCTGAAGAAGGCACTCTGCTTGGTCAAGCACTGTAAGTCCTTGGTAGGTCCTTTTGTTGATAGGTCTGCAGTGAGTATTCATTCTTGTCTCCCGTGTGTATGGAAAAGGACTCAAATTGGATCTTCACAGGAACTAAGGTGAGGCTCCCTGGTCTGTAGTTCTCTTAGTTCACTTTTCTTATGTTTTATTTTTCAAGATGCTCTTTTTTCCAGTTCCCCATGATGTCCCTGATACTGTCCACCATTCTTCATAGGTGCAATCCTACAGACCATCTCCTTCAAGACACCTGGGTAAATCCCCTCCAGCCCCATCAATGTGACCTGATCTCCCTGTATAGACTGTTACTGTTGCCCTTCTCTTCTCCAGACTGGGGCATTGTGTACACCTTGGCCTTCGTTGACTGGGGCTCTTGTGCTTTAGTGAAGAGGCACCTGAGGAAACACAACAGGCATGAGAGAGTCCCAGAGGTGCCCTTCTATTTCACATACACCGTGGGCTTTCCGCTCTTCTCCTGTACTCGTAACAAACCTGTTGCAAGGCCATGCTCACAAGTGGGATCTTCTCAGCAGGGTAGGAGGAGCATGGCCAAAACTTTGCACTGGTAGTGAAAAGATTGATTTGTTTTATTGATGATGAGAACTCTGAGGTGCACTTACAGAGAAACAATGTTTTAAATTTCATCCGGATTTAGAAGCTTGTAATGAATCACGGAATCACAGGGTTGGAAAAGCCCTTGAAGCCCATGGAGTCCAACCGTCCCTGTCCTGTGCTGACCCAGATCCCTGAGCACCTCATCTCCTCTCTGTTCAACACCCCCAGGGCTGGGGACTCAGCCCCTCCCTGGGCAGCCTGTGCCACAGCCCCACAACTCTGCCAGGGAAGAACTTTGCCCTAACTCGGGAGCAGCAGGGAAAGCTGACATCAGCCTCCTTGGAAGTTGGCACTGAACTACAATCTAGCATCCTTCTGCCTGTCACTCCAGAGCCCCACTTTTGAGGAGAAAGGAGTTCTGCAGCAAGGCTTAATCTCTCTTACAGGTGCTTAGGTCCTTTCTCACCAGAGAGGTGATGCTGATACTGCTTTTGTTGTGGTTTGTTGTTTCGGAGCTTGTTTTCATGTATTGATTCTTTGACTTCCTAAGCTGATCCATAGGATTACCTGATTCCCAGAAGTACTGGATGTGAAGTGTCACTGCCTTTAACTGTGCCTGAGGTGCTTCATGCACTGAACTACTTCTGGTGGCTTTCACCAAGCCAATTGTAGTTCTAGTAGGAGAACATCCAGAGAAAAGGAGTAAGATCTGGCACTAGTCACTCTCTGTGTTGTCCTGTAAAACTCTTCCGGAGCTTTTTTTTTCTTATTTCTTAGGTACAGGCACTAAATCTGATTTGTTTTTTAATTTAAAACTTGATTTATTAAAGCAAGGTTTCTGCTCTGTGCTGGTTCAAGTTGTCATGATTTAGCCCCAGCAGGCAGCTAAGCCCCACACAGCCACATGCTTATTCTCCCTCAGCAGAGTGGGGGACAGAATCAGAAGGGTGAAAGTGGGAATACTCATGGGATTAAATAGATAAAGCAGAAACTGCACAGGGAAGCAAAGGAAAACTGTGAATTAGGGCACCACTCCCCATGGGCACCACTCCCAATGGGCAGGCAGGTGTTCAGCCATCCCTGGGAAAGCAGGGCTCCATCATGCATGATGGTAACTCAGGAAGACAAAAGTCATTGCTCCAAATGTCCCACTCTTCGTTCTCCCAGCCACTTAAAGCTGAGCATGATGTCACATGGAATGGAACATCCCTTTGGTCACTGGGGTCAGCTGTCCTGGCTGTGTCCCTTCCTTGTGCCTCCTTGCTGGTGGCGTGGGGCAGGGTGACCAGCAGCAAAGGCCTTGGCTCTGTACAGGTGCTGCTCAGCAGTAACAAACACTGCCCTGTGTTACCAACCCTGCTTTCAGCACAAACCCTGACCACAGACCTCACCAGCTACTATGGAGAACATCCACTCCATGCTCTGAAGAGCATGTCTGTATCCTGGATGAGGATTCCAGACTGGCTCAGGTTTCAGGTTGAAGAATTTCCCAGTACACAAACATCATGTGTTTCCACAGTGCAACTTACCCTTCCCCAGTTACGGGTTATACTCTGGGGTAGTATTCTCCTTAGGTGAGGTTGGAGTATCCTAGTTATTCTGTGTATGCTGCCTGTGGTCCTCAGTGTTTAGGAGTGGTAGATTTCCCTTGTGATGGGAGCTTTGGTGGTGTCTCACCCTTTTGTTTCCATGTTTCACATGACCAGCAATTTAAGGTTATGCAGGGTAAATCTGCTGACATTAGGCTGAAGGTCTTGGAGCAAGATACAGAGGGGGAAAAAATGTTATACACGCTGTTGTTGGTAACTATTTTGATCTCCAGCACTGGAGAGGGGTTGGGAGGGAGGTATTGAGTGACAACCCTACCGCAGCTCTTCCAGTGAGACTTAGAACATGACTACGTGTTGCAGAGTCAGTGGGAAGGTTTGGTGTAGATGAGCCAAACCATCTGCTATTGGAGAGGCACAGAGATGTGAAGGGAAAGGTACTTGGTGAACTCTACAGCAGCATGGGTTTGAGACAGGCAGAGAACTGTGGTGTGGGACTTGACTCAATTCAGTCGGCTTGTTGAATTGAAGTCTGAAAATAGCGTAGCTACCAAATAGCACAGACCCAGGCTAAAAGAGGTAAAGAGCTTTCAGAGCAGATGAGAAGCAGATGTACATACTTGAGATGCAGATACAAGAAATGGAATAAAAAAACCCTATTGAGAACTCCTTGAAATGAAACCCAGCAGAATTGTCTCAGAGCTAATGGCAGTGAGGAAAAAAATCTACATCTCAGAAAGTAGATTTGAACTTAGATTGGGGAGCATGTGCACCTGAAAGACTTCACACAGAATTGGAGGGGATGGAAGGGCCCTCCAGAGCCCATGGGGTCCAACCCCGTGCCAAAGCAGGGTCCCTAGGACAGGGCACACAAGGCGGTGTCCAGACGGGGCTGGAATCTCTCCAGAGAAGGAGACTCCACACCCCCTGGGCAGCCTGGCCCAGGGCTCCCTCACCCTCACTGGGAAGAAGTTCTTCCCCAGATTGGGGGGAACTCCCTGTGCTCCAACTTGAGGCCATCACCCCTTGTCCTGTCCCCACAGACACTGAGAAGAGGCTGGCCATGTCCCCCTGTGTCCCACCCTTCAGCTATTGATCCCCATTGATCAGATCCCCTCTCAGGCTTCTTCTCTCCAGGCTGAACAGCCCCAGCTCCCTCAGCCTTTCCTCACAGGGGAGATGCTCCAGGCATTTAATCATCTTTGTAGCCTCCACTGGACTCTCTCCAGGAGAGCAGAGTTCAGGGAATCTTGTATTGTTCCAGCTTTGGTAACTATTAAGAAGCACTGTTCCTTGAGAAGACACTGTATGCCAAGGAGCACCTCACATCCAGCACCCATTAGACTTGTCCCTAAATTGACAGCTTGTAGGTCACACGGTAACGTCCCCACTGCACAACTTGTGCTGCAGCCAGGAAACTCTACGTGGATAAAATGGGATTGTGAGTTCAGAAAATGGCCTCAGTTTCCCCGCATTCTCTGACAGAAATCAACTTTGATTTTGTTCTAGAGCCTTTCAATGCACAGGCTGTACCAGAGGGAAAACATGGATGGAAAAACACGATTTGCTTTAGCCACTTGTCTTCAAGTCATCCTTGGTCTGAAAACATTTGAGGGAAGCTCTCCTCACTCCAGGGCATCTGCTGCTCGTTGAGCCTGGCTCAGACCTCCCATGCTTCATTATGGGCTTGAGCAGTGCAGATTGCTGTTGGATAATTGTTCAGGTGACAGCAGCAGTACATGGCAGTGTGTACAGAAAGTCTTGTGGAGGAGAGAGCAATAAAATGGTGTAACAAGTGCTGTGTACAAGGAAGAAGATGAATCTGGAGATATTTCTGCATTTCTATTGAAAGCTGAAAACTGCTGCATAACCATGCTGTCAGAGAGGACTTTCTTCCAGGGAGCTTGTTCATCCTTCTTTTGTGGTATTTAAATTTGTATTTCTTCAAATTCCTGTACTTATTCCTTTTTAGGGATGAGAGTCATTCCTGTGGAAAAACAGAGAAATCAAAAAGCAATAAAAGGGTTTGAGGCAAAATACCTTTTTTCCTTTTTTTTTTTAACAAAAACTTTTTTTGTCATTTTGAACTCTTAAGGCTGTCAGATTTTCAAACTACATATATATATGTTTAAGATAAGCTATTTTAAGGAGAAAAAGATATTTATTAGTTCCAAAGCATGTATGTAATTGTAGGATGAACTTCAATTCTTAGAAGCACCACATCACTACTCCCCTGACTAAAAATAATGCAGAAACATATGTAATTTGAAGGCATGGGTATTAAACTCCTGGACATCCATCACACAAGGTGACTAGAAGTGCTTCATGTGTCTTTCAGGCAGAGAGGAGATGGGAAAGGATCACACATTTCACCTAGTTTCAAGTAGAGCTGTAAGGATGGATTTGTTATTTAAAATTCATGGATACCTTTAGCTAGAAAATGTTACTGTGACAAACCTGTGGCTTTGTTTTGCACACTTTTACAACCTGCCCTTTTAGCTGCTCAGGAGAAGGGTAAGGAAGGCTCTGAAGAAATCAGAATCACGGAAACATGAAGGTTGGAAAAGGCTTCCAAGCTCATCTAGTCCAACCGTCCCCCTACCACCTGTATTACTAAACCATGTCCCTGAGTACTTCATCCAACCTCTCCTTGAACACCCCAAGGGACGGTGACTCCACCACCTCCCTGGGCAACCCCTTCCAATGCCCAGCCGCTCTTTGGGAGAAGAAATGTCTCCTCCTTCCTAACCTGACCCTCCCCTGGCACAACTCCCAGCCATTCCCTCTCGTCCTGTCGCTGGGTATCTGTGAGAAGGGGCTGAGCCCCAGCTCCCCACAGCCTCCTTTCCAGGAGTTGCAGAGGGCAAGGAGGTCTCCCCTGAGCCTCCTCTTCTCCAGTCTGAGCAGTGCCAGGTCCCTCAGCTGCTCCCCATCACACTTGTGTCCCAGACCCTTCCCTGGCTTCATTGCCCTTCTCTGGACACGCTCCAGGGCCTCAATGTCTGTCTTTTAGCAAGGGCCCAAACCTGAACCCAGTGTCTGAGGTGGGGCCTCACCAGAGCTGAGCACAGGGTCCTGAGATGTTGCCTTTCTCTTTCACGGATGGTTAAAGCAAACAGCACTAGAGATGCTGTGGTGCTACTCGACCTCCCGTGTAACCTGCCTGTTTGTTCAGTCTGGTTTTAATTGTGTATTAAAAGGATGAAAAAAAGAAGCTTTGTAAATGATATGATTGTCTGGATGTTCTGAAGAGGATATTGAAGGTTATAATAATAAACTCTTATCGACTGAAGATCAGGAAAGGTCTGAATGTAATAGGAAGTCAGGTTCTTATACATGTGGTAGGTTAAATAGCTCTAGAAATACCTGTAGAATTGTGGAACTGCAATTTATTGAAGCCATTTCCTTCATCTCAAAAGCAATTAATGACTTTTTATCTTAGAGGCACATCCATTTATATATTTTTGAACATAAACAATAATTCTCTTCCTTTAAGCATCATCTGATTTGAAAAATGACCTCATTAGGAAAATCAGTGTAGGTATATGTGGGATATGGGTATGTACATTCTGGATTTAGAGATAGAAAATTCCATGAAAAAACTTGATCCATTCAAACCATGGGAAAATTAAAACAATCCAAAGCACCCCCAAACCTGGAAAGTGGGGGTGTAACAGGGAAAATTCATAGTGTTACTGTGTTATGTGTAGTGCTGCTTCATAGAATCCCAGACTGATCTGGGTTGGAAGGGACCCCAAGGATCACAGAGCTCCAACCCCCTGCCACAGGCAGGGACACCAACCTCCAGGCCTGGAGCTACACAAGGTTGCCCAGGGCCCCAGCCAACCTGGCCTTCAACACCCCCAGGGACGGGGCACCCACCCCCTCTCTGGGCAGCCCCTTCCAGCCCCTCACCACTCTCTCTGCAAAGAACTTCCCCCTAAGATCTAATTTAACCCTTCCCTCCTCCAGCTTCACTCCATCCCCCTTGTCCTGCCAGGCTCTGCCCTTTGAACAAGCTGATTCCCCTCCTGTGTCTCTGCTCCCTTCAGGGACTGGCAGGCTGCAATGAGGTCCCCCCACAGCCTTCTCTTCTCCAGGCTGACCCAGCCCAGCTCCCTCAGCCTCTCTCCAGAGGGGAGCTGCTCCAGCCCTCTGAGCATCTCCGTGGCTCCTCTGACCCCTCTCCAGCAGTTCTACATCTTTCTTGTACTGCAGGCCCCAGATCTGGAATGTGCTGCATGACCACAGGCATCCCTGTAAGAGAGACATGGGAAAGACTGGGAGGAAGGCAGCAAGAAAGACAGGGAGACAGAGCTTAGCGAAGACTCTTCCTTCTAGCAATGCCCGGGGGGTGTTACATTTGGGATGGGTGAGATGTCTGCAGTACAGACCTGAACAAGCACCGATTTATTGTCTGGTTGGTTTGGTGACCGACACGAGGAGGTGTCATTTCTGCCAGTCCCCCTTCTCTGCCCTTCCTTAAGCCCAACACAGGCTGTGTGCCCCAGGACTTTGGTCTCACTCGGGATGGCTGCTCCTCTGTTCTCACAGCCTTAACTTCAGCTGTTCTGACCAGGCCTGTGGTGGGTCACTGCTCCTGATCCTGCAGAGGTGGGAAGAGAATCTGCCACTTCCATGATTGTGGTTGGGTTGAACTGGCCCAACCCTGCCTGGAGCATAGTGGTAGGAATAACATCTCCAGACTTGCTGTTAGAGGGGATATAATTGGGAAAGTCCTTAATAATTGTAATTTCTGCTTGTCTCTTGTGTGATTAAAAAAGAAGAAATAATAATTTAACATACCTGCATTTCTTTACTTAGAGAAAATACTAATTAAAGACAAATGTCATATGCTCATTATGGATTGTTGAGCTGTGCAGTGGGTATCGACCGTGGCACAGAGCTGGGCTTCTGTTCCACTCTCCAGGTTCTCCTTGCATCTTTCTTCCCATTCCAAAGCCCAAATTCCAAAACCAACATTTTTACTAATAAAACAGTGAAATGCAGTTTAACCTGGGAACCACTAGTGGTTATTTTGGGGTTTGTTTTTCCTTTTTCATGTAAAACTGTTGAAGTATTAAACCCCAAAGAGTGGCTTGTTCCTGGGAGGGTGTGCTTGATGCTTGGTCACTTCTCAATTGGGATTATGTGGCTTTGACAGCTGTTCACAACTCCCATTTTTCCAGTAGTTTAATATTTTTTATATACAATGTGGTTTCTATATGTTGGTCTTGGTGATCTCTTGGCAAGCAGGATGCAAGTGGTGGATGTGACAGCACACCTTGTGGGCCTTACTTTGAGTGTAAAATGCTGGGTATAGTCTTTTTTGTTACCTTCTAGGGAATAGTAAGTTAAATTAAGACATAATAGTAAATCTGGTGTTTTTTCCTGCTCTGGCTGTTACCTGATGGGTGTAGATTTATTTCCCTCTCAGCTACAAATCTGTAATCTTAAATCAAATTTCTTAAAAAATCTTGAAAAACAGTTAAGTTTTTCCTTCTTGAAATCACAGCCTGATGGCATAATTAGGAGGATACTTTGTTCAGGAGGATTACCTATAGAAAATAGAGCTAAGTAGACTTGTTTATTGACAGATCTTACTGGTGCAGTTGAAAGCTACGTGGCAGAGTATGTATTTTTCTGAAATCCATGTATTCTTCCTTAAAACATGGTTTTACTGATGACAACTTTGGAGCTTAGGTTTTGAAAAATGTAATGAAGTTTTCCAATATATTAGAATTTAAAGTCCAGGAAAGCTACTGTAACATTTGAAAAGCAGTGTTAGGAACATCACCTATATATGTACCAGGAGAAAGACTACTTCTGGTTTAAATGCTAGTAAGTAGCATTGTTTGAACAGTGTTTTTAGGGAGTAAGTGTAAGCAGCCTGTTTTATTCTGAGCTGTGCATCCCACAATGATGACTGTAACCTCTTTCTCTTGTTTTCCTACTGCTGGCCTTTCCTAGGAAGTGGAGGTTGGTATGCATCTTCTGTCTTTCCTTCTTCTGGAAGTTTTCCCTGGGTGGTTTGACTCCTTATGTTTTGCTAACAGTTGTTTCTCCCTCTCCAGGATGATTATTTCCGTACGTGGAGTCCGGGTAAACCATTTGATCAAGGTAAGATTCTGCTAACATTTCTTTGTGGGGGATAATTTATTCTTTTATATATATAATCGGAATCCAGTTCTAGAAAACCGATGGAAATCTGTGAATTTGTGTTACTTTCTCCCTCCTGAAGTGACAGATTTTTAGCAGGTCAGCAATTCAAGGTAATCCTCATTTTAGGTCTGTGATTTTTGCAAATTTTTATTGACTGGGGACAGAGGTGGGAGCATTAGGAACCCTAAAAGTAGCTTCATGTTTCCTCTCACACAAATAATTTAACAGCTTTTGGGATGCTTTGTTTTATTTCTCTAAGTTAATCACTGTTGTGTTTTCAGCAGGACAACTGAAGAAAAATATCTTATAATCTGATATTTTTCTTTTGCAGTTAAGAAAAATCACTAAAATGTTTGGGGTTTTCTTTTTCTATCTTTATATCTGGCTGATTAAAGTAAAGGATCTAGAAAACCAGTTTTGGATGTCTCCATCATTCCCAAGTGATGTTTCTTGAGGCAAAGGGAGCTTTGAGTTTGCTAAAGGACAGCAGTTTCAGGGAGAAATCTGTAAATGCTGATTTAGATCCATGGCAGCCAGAGTGATTCAGGACATGCCAGTTTCCCAGACCATGTGTGTATTATTATTATTACCATCATCATCATAATAATCATCATCATTATTATCATCATCATTATTATCATTATGTTAGTATGTTATTGACTATATTAGTATTATGATATTTTCATATTATTAGTCATATTATTGTATATTATTATTCTTAATATTAATACATTAGGAAAGAGACTCCTCAGAGAAAAAAGATTCTGGTTTGGGTGAAGTACCTCATGTAGGAAGCAGGTGTTACCACTCCAGTCCAAAGTGCCTTTAGTCTGATCATTTTCTTCTTTGGTTATGGGTAGAGGGATATGGTCTGTAAAGGTGATTTTAGTATGAGAGGTGGACTGGGTTATACTTTAATTAATGACTCCTGATGCGAGATGTTGCCACCAGTGAGAGATTGAGTTGGATATGCTCTAAATTTTGCTTGTGACTTTTTTTGTTACAGCCTCTCTTTTTCTTTTCCAATTGGCTGTTAGTTTTTCAGACAACATACCCAAAACACTACTCTCCCCCCAACTAGATTTACAATTTCACATGCTCTGTCGTGTCCTGTTACTGAGTTCTTTGGGGATGCCCATGCTAATATTTGCAGAGCACTGCACTTTATCTACAAACAGCCCAGCTAAGAAATCCCATTAAGGTTATCTGTCCTGCCTTGTTTGCAAGATGCAGTGTGTGGTGGGTAGTGAATATTTTAAAACCCATGCCTACAGAGCTTGCCTTCCTATTTGCATATCCCTGTCAGCTGAAAATTAACACTGTGCAGAGTTGAAATCCATTTGCTGAGTAGTTTTATCTGCATTTTACTGTGTGTTTTATAACTGAAATAATGGCAGTTGGGAAAGCTTTTTATAATTAAAGGTTGAAAAGCCAGAATCAGAGCTCACTGGCCTTGGTGCCTATGAAGCAAGGATTCTTTATCGCAGCGCTGGGCACACAGGGGATCTCTCCTCTGAGTGTGTGTGCTGTTTAAAGCCACATTTCTCATATTGATACAGATCAACTCTGCATATTCATTATCATTTCTAAGAAAAGGCAGGGTTATGCAAATTACTTCCAGGAAGTCATTTACATTAACTCCTCCCAGGTAGAGCATGCTCAGTGACACTCAGGGGTCTTCTGGTGGTCCTCAGCGATGAAGGCTGGATGTCTTCCTCTCCCTCAGTGCCTGCTCTTTATGGATTTCTCCGTAGTCTCAAAACCACACTCCTGCACAAACTAGTCAGGAACCCCTTTTAACTGGAAAAAAGATACACTCTGTCTCTTAACTGGTCATTGGTCTCATTATTTATGACTCCCCTGTCTTCACTTTCTTTATCTTCAAGGCTGTTCCACTCTTTGGGGTAAATTTTGTAGCTGCTCTAACCAAACAGCTACAGCCATACTACCCTTACATCCAAACCACACAAATACTGTCTATCCTCAAAACACGCTAATTCTTCTTATATTAAAACTATATTAATTCATTATCTCTTAAGGTACATCACTGAATCAGGTAGATTGAAGTGTTATTATTGAGCAGTGTTCCCAGGCTTTTAATTTCCCAGTCCATCATGTAAAGACGAGCAGGTATTTTTACCTGCCACTGCTCTGCCTCCCTGCAGTCACTGCTCCAGGCTTTGGATTGACTCTTACTTTCCAGTCTGCCAGGGAGATGGGTTTTTGCAACATGGCAAAGTATGCTTGAGGATAAAATAGAACTCTGTAAATGCCATGTAGCTGTTGAGGCATTAAAGTCATCAAGGGAGGGGATTGTGCCCCTGTACTGGGCACTGGTGAGGCTGCACCTTGAGTGCTGGGTCCAGTTCTGGGCTCCTCACTCCAAGAAGGACATGGAGGTCCTGGAGCCAGTCCAGAGAAGGGAACCAGGCTGGGGAAGGGGCTGGAGGGCAAATCCTCTGAGGAGCAGCTGAGGGAGCTGGGGGTGTTGAGCCTGGAGAAGAGGAGGCTGAGGGGAGACCTTCTCCCCACCTCCCCTGCCCTGCCAGGAGGGTGCAGAGAGGTGGGCGCTGGTCTCTTCAGCCAGGGGACAGGAGCTGGGACAAGGGGCAATGGGCTCAAGCTGTGCCAGGGCAGGGTCAGCTCAGCTGGGAGGGCAAAGTTCTTCCCTGGCAGAGTTGTGGGGCTGTGGCACAGGCTGCCCAGGGAGGGGCTGAGTCCCCTTCCCTGGGGGTGTTTAACAGATGGGTAGACAAACTTCCTGCAGGTCCTGAGCAAATTCTAATGTTAAAGGAATGTAAAATCCAGCAGGCTTCCTTTGCCTGTGTTACAGATGTTGGCCGGGAGACACTCGGGTAGGGTACTTTTATAAAGAAAACCAGTGATGCTTCTTTTACAAACACAGAAGAATAGATATTTCCCAAAGAGTGATTATTCCTTGGTGTAAGGCGTTTTGCCCAGCTTCATTTTGCATTATCACTGGGTGTGCTGCGTTTTATCCCAGTAAAAACCAGTGCCTTTTGTCTGGCGTGCTGTGCAAGCAGCAAGCCACCACCCCCTCCCCCTCCCCATACTGGGTGGGTTTTATATGGGGTGTGTTTCTTTTCTTGACTGCGTGTTTCTAGAGAAGTGTTACTAACTTTCTAAAATAACTTTCAGCTTTAGATCCGGCCAAAGATCCGTGTTTCAAGATGAAGTGTAGTCGCCATAAGGTGTGTGTGGCACAGGATCAGCAGACGGCTGTTTGCGTCAGTCACCGAAGGCTGACACACAGGTAAATACTTGAAAAGTTCACCCTGTCCAGTTTCTGTGCAGTGTTTGTGACTGGCTGTAAGCTGTGAATACATCCTAATTAGTTTAGTTACTCAGCAACCTACGAGCAGAGGAGGAGTGGACTTTAAAAGCAATTATGTAGGCATAATTTGATTAGGATGTCTAATATCTTCTTTATTTTTGATGGGCTGGTAGACTGGAGGGGTGTATGTGTGTAAATACTGCGAGCTGCTGGTACAAATCCCTGCCTGGGAATTCCTACTGCATGCAGTGACTTTGATAATGTCCTGCTCTCTGCATGGATTTCACTTCATCCCAACTGTGAAGCCTCAAAAAGCCAGAATTAAGGGAACTAGAGAACTCAAAGTGCCTGTTCAAGTGTAGGGAGCGACCTGTTAGAATCTCACTTTGCTGGGTTTCTCTTTTTTGGGCTCTTACAGGTTCCAATTTCCTTTGTATTTTGGAACAAATACATGACAAAGTTATTCCAGAATCCATATGTAGAGAATTTTTGTTCTTGGTTTGGGAGAACACTTCCAGGTGCTCTATTTATGTAGGCTTTAAGAGTGGCAAAACAGCGTTGTACTTCTGTGGCTTCACATGGGGCAAGTGGAACTTTGTAGGGGCCTGAGCCACACACATAGATTGCTGCTTGCTGGAGAGCTGGAGTCGAGTTGTGGTTTTGACTTGGTGTTGCTCTTCATTGTGGGACACAGCATAGTGGAAAGGCTAAACTTCAATAATTTGATTGAAAGAAGAGTGTGTTCAAGTGCTTTGCTCATCAGGGGCTGAGAAGAGCGATGGAAAGTTAAAGGATTTTCCTTGTCTGCTGCAGGAGGATCATTTCAAGCTTTTTAGAGAGCCAGGACAGTTTTATGAATGATGTAAGGAATGCTGAGTGCCTAGTTATGGTAAAGACACTAAAAGGTAGCTTTTCAAACAAGCAGACTAGTACCTGGTGAAAGGAAGAGTTTAACCTGTTCTTGATCTGCAGCTCCAGTTAATAAACAGAAAAGCTCTATGGAATTTTTAGAGCCAAACTGTTAGTATCAAACAACCTCAGTGCAGACCTAGACACCTTGGTTTGATAAAGTATTGCATAAGGTGCAGGAATACCTAGCTTTGTCTGATAATGAGTCTCATTTCAACTGCGTGTGAGATGTCAGGGGAGTATGTGAGTGGGAGCTGTGAGAAGACAGGACAGTCATTTGGAATTTCTGAGAGCTATTAATGCACATCATTGAAAACAGCAGGGGAAAAACAGCATCCCCAGGTTAAATATACACACAGCAGGTAAGGACTGAAAGCTTTCTGAGACTGGATGAAGCTGCGTGCAGCGTTTGAGTTGAGAAGTGTACTGACACCTGCCCTCATACCTGTATTGCTCTTTTGGAAGGGTGATGTTTTAAGAGGCAAACCTTGTCTGGATATAATACAATCTCATAATAATGATTTGTGCTTCCTCTCTAAAGATGTTCCCATCATCCAGCCTCTGATCTTCTGTTGTGTGGTGGGATGAGAGTATTAGCAGTGTATTCCAAGCAGTCATGTCTGTAGTCCGTCTTTACCACCATTAATGTCTTTAGCCCAAGATTTTATTCTTCCACTGATGTCTGCAATTTGCATAATGATTTTCAACAGAGACATCTGTTTTTCCAGGCTCCCAAAGGACTGGTCTGCTCATTCGTAAGTCTTGGTAGAAATTAGATGAGAGAGGTTATATTATCAACTGTCAGGTTATATTATCTACCTGCATCCGTTTCTAATACATCAGTTGTGTGTGTTCAGTGTTTTGGGACTAAATCTTTACAAAATTTCATCCCAGTAATCCTAACTTTACACTTTGTGTGAGGCTCTCCATGTCTCCAAGATAAATAGGTATTTTAAAGCTAATTTTGGACTACCCCAGGGAAAGAATGCCCAGATTCAGCTGCTGGCTGTGAGAAACCAGTAAAGAGTTGACTTGCTCAGAGACATTTAGAAATGTGGTTTGTGTATAAGTTCTGGAAGCAGGGAAATTGCAAGACAATTTTAGGCCAAAAAATGTGTTCTAAGTAAATCTGAGTGTCACTGATATATTAGAACTTAGTAACTAACCTGGTGCTTACTGATTGATCACAGAGGAATCTGATAGAACAGCCTCTTTTTCTTCCTCCATAAGCACAAGGCACGTGCTGCGTAAAATCTGTTGGGTACATTAAAGCAGTGGGTGCTTGGCTGCATTAAATAATTGGCTGCATTAAATAATTGGATGCATTAAATAATTCAATACATTAAGTGCATGTGCAGTTTTTGTAGGTAAATGTAGATCTGTCTCTTTTATGAATTCCCCATCATACATGATGCTCCCTGTCCCAACTGCGAAGGACCTGCTACACTTTCACAGACTCACAGAGCTGTAGGGGTTGGAAGGGAGCTCCAGAGCCCATGGGGTCCAACCCCCTGCCAAAGCAGGATCCCTAGGACAGGGCACACAGGGCACTGTCCAGACGGGGCTGGAATCTCTCCAGAGAAGGAGACTCCACACCCCCTGGGCAGCCTGGCCCAGGGCTCCCTCACCCTCACCAGGAAGAAGTTCTTCCCCAGATTGGTGGTGAACTCCCTGTGCTCCAACTTGCAGCCATCGCCCCTTGTCCTGTCCCCACAGACCCTGAGAAGAGGCTGGCCATGTCCCCCTGTGTCCCACCCTTCAGACATTGATAAACATTGACCTCACCCCCTGACAGATCGGTGCTCTCATTCAATTAGGGAAAAGGAAAAGGAGCAGCAAGGAGGGAAGGGTAAGGCAGAGGGGGAGGAACCGTATAGCTTTGTGGCTTTTCTGTATCTTTAGGTGCAGCAGCGTTTTATTGTGATTTGAAAAATAAGACCTCCCAAAAACCTGCAGGAAAGCAAAGGGTTCACTCTGGGCAGGTTGTGTGAGAGGCCCGAGCGCCGTTCTTTCCGATGTCATCGCTTCCCATTGTCCTGCTGCTGAGGGAGGCAGCTGGTGCCGTTAAGTCCCTGGTTGGAAATTTGAGGCCGATTCATTACAGTGATTTGTAGCTGTACACAGCAACACTTCATCGTTCCTACGCTCCGAGCTCTGCTGAATCTCCTGAAGGCTCTCTGGTTCTTGGGATAATTTGTGCTGCCAGTCTGCTGGCTTGGCTGGGTTTCAAGCTTGGTCGTATTATCCGTGTGTGTTTGCGCAGGAAGTGATGCTGCACGTAGGCTGAACTCAGAGGAATTCTCTTGGTGTAAGCTAATGAGCAACACTCCTTCATCCACAGCGCTAACATCATACAGCTTTGATTACTCCAATTACTGTGTAACTCTGACATTGTGACCAGACTCACGCTCTACCAAGTATCTCAAAGGACATTTGCTTACCCATCACTGAAATGGGCTTACTGTGCTTAAAAGAGAGGTGAAAACATGCATGTTTTGGAGGTTATGTGCTGTGCAATTTAGTTTCTTAAAAAAAGGTGAAAGTTCTTTCTTACCAGCTGTTTCATTGCATTGGGAAGGGAAAAAGAGGTGACAAAGATCACTCAACATACATGTTGGATAAGTCAAGGGCCCGTTCTTTCCTAGGTGTGTGTGCGTTTCTTCTGCTCATTTTGGTGGGAGTTAGGGATGTGCAGCTAGAGGGAAATGGAATGTGCTAGCAGAACTCATTCTCTCTCTGTAAGTAACTTCTAGACCTAATGGGAGGTGAGTGTGTGGATTGCAAGAATGTGCATTGCAGTATTGCTCTTGTCCATATCAGCTTTACTGTTTACTAAGGTTGTAGCTTAGCCATACGGTGTTTATAATGTCCAAACTCAGAAATTTGCTGTCTTTCGGGAAAAAAAGTAAATCAATAAATACACCCCTTCACCCTGCCAACCTGTTTCTGTAGAAATCTGTAGTAGAGTTTTTTGTAGGTGTTAACGGTTTGGGATTTTTTCTTGGTGTGTAACATATGTTTTGTAGGAGATCAAAGCAAACCTAAAGTACAGGAGACCTAACGAGAACTTCCCTGTGGTGTTTATTAGCAGAACCAACTGTTCTCCACTTTTCACATTCAAGAATCATAGAATGGTATAGGTTGGAAGGGACCCCAAGGATCCTAGAGCTCCAACCCCATGGAAATCCAGGATATACCTATTTTTAAGAAAAATATGGAGTCCTACTCTAGGCTGATGTAGAAGGACTTCAGTTCATCTAGTAAGTCCTAGGCCTACTCATGTTTTACCACCTCCAGTAACCTTGTTCAGAGTCTCAGTAGCCTGTGGGAGCGAGAGGGTGCGCTGGTTCATCAGCAGGCACGATGAGTTCTTCCAGTGATCACGAGTGTCCTACTTTCCACTTCTGCAATGAGATGATAAATAGGGACTGGGATTTATTTTTCTCTTTTCAGGGAGAATGGATCCCAGCTTTATGTATTTCCTTCTGACTTGCTGACAGTGGTTAAAGGCACACTTGGTTGTACCAAGTCAAATGTGGTAAGTTAGGGCACTGACTAGAACACAGTTAGGAAGGACTTAGGAAATGTGTTGTGTGATGTGAGAAGGCGTTGCTGTTAGGGTGTACAGCTTTGGGCTAATCCTGGTCGATGTAAATGTGCTCTCCTGTTAATAAAAAATGGTTTGGGAGCTTTTTGTTGTTGTTTTTAAACGGTGGTTTCCCTCCCAGTGTTCTGAGATTGCCTTTTTGCTGGCACCTTTAGGGACCATGATGAAGGAGACAGGGCGTACGGTTTTGTGGATGGCAGCAAGCACAAAGTGCCATTATGAGGAACTTGGGGTGAGGGGGGAAAGGTGTGGAGATGCTCTGGTTCTAAAAGCAAACCAACCACTGAGATTTGCAAAGAACAGTGAAGAAAATAGTCTGTAAATGTTAAGAAATGACTTTGTGAGGTCTCCCACTGTATTTGTGTTAATAGCTCTCTGACCTCTGGCCACCTTAATAAATGACATGTAGCAGTAACAGAAGTGCTGCAGAGCTGTTAAAAGTTATGATCAAAGATCTAGAGATATTTCTGGGCGGAAAGGCATTAGATTAGAGCTAATTTAGTATGAAAGGCTATGACAGGCTTTTATTTCTGGAGTCGTGGCTCAGTTTCATTTCCCGGCTCATAATGAATAGGGAGAATACAGGAGGCACCAGATTGAAAATGAATTTTAGGAACTTGTTTAATTTTCAGAATCACAGACTGGTTTGAGCTGGAAGAAACCCTAGAGATCATCAAGTCCCAACCCCCTGCCATGGGCAGGGACACTTCTACCCAGCCCAGGCTGCTCAAGGCTCCATCCAACCCGGCCTTGAACCCTGCCAGGGAGGGGCAGCCACCACCTCCCTGGGCACCCTGTGCCAGGGCCTCACCCCCTCAGAGTGAAGGATTTCTTCCTAATATCCAATCTAAATCCAATTTAAACCCATTCCCCCTCGTCCTATCACTCCAGGCCCCACTGATGTCACCCCACTGCCACAGAGCTCTTGGTCAGCGTTGTGGTTAAAAGGAAGGCCTAGAAGTGCATGGGGGGAGCCAGAGTGGGTCTCTCAATTAGCATCAGGCAAAGAATTAATTTGTGTGACATGGGGCAAACCTTCTGTTGGGAACAGAGGTGCAAGTTTTGCCTGTGGGTACTTTCCTGTCACTTTTCCTACAGCTGCTGTCTGAAAGGGCTGCTGTGTTTGATCAGTAGATTGGACACTAGTCCAATGAGGTGAAACGATTCGCTGTTTTACCAGAGATTTTCAGACACCAGGAGGTTCAGTTGCTTCTGTAGGTGCTGGAACCCATAAAGATTGTGATAAAGGTAAAATTGAGGTAAACTCTGAACTGCAGAGGGAGAAACGTCACTGGACAAGTAGCACTGTCTACTTTCAGGATTAAAAAAAAAACTTAAAATATGCTGTTACTTTGCTCTTTCACAGTACTTCATGTTTTCACTCAGCATGGCTTAGCACTCATTCGCTCATGCCCACAAACCTGGAATAACCCTGGTAAGGGATGCTATACAGTGGCTTGAAAGGGTAAGAATCTGTATTACCCTGTAGGTACTAATTAATGGGACCCACGTTAGAGTAATTAAGAAAGGAAGGAAGGGGCCAGACAGAGAATGCTTATGTAGATGAATAGAAGAAATATCAAATTGCATTAGGAACCTTACTGACATTCATAGTGACAGAAGAACGAGTTCTACCTAACTTCTCTGATAGCAAGTTACTGTTTTAAATCAAGTTGAGGGTTTTTTAAAGACATAACAGGAAGTATAGTGCTGACTTACATGAAAGAAACCTATTGTGTTAGGCTAAATAACCAGAGACAACGTTATGGTAGTTAGTAAAGTTTCTTTTCTCTGTCTTATCCACGGTTTGTTTCTCTTTCATAACCCAGCATGGATATCTTCTGTTTGATACTAAATTTTCATCTTTAAAATGATCAATTTTATTTCAATGTGTGAATTAGCAGCCAAGAAAACCTCACACATTTAATCTATATGATTTTCTCGCCTCAAGCAACAGCACAAATAATTCCTTGTGTTTTAAAAATGGCTTCATTTACAGATGCCAATGAAAGTCCCAAGGTTTTGGTTTAAACTGCATGGGTTTTTTTCCACCTCATCAATATCCCTGTCTATCTCTGAGAGCTTAAAACAAAAGCAGGTTAATCAGTAAAAACAATTATGAATTAATTTAAATTGGAACTTTCTCAAGCTGTAAAATTCCACACTGACAGTATAGAAAATCGCTAAATTCTCCCCTAACTATGAAGGGAACATTCCACCCTCTTCCCCAGCATGAGCCGCAGTGTTGATACGCCTTGGATTTGATCAGAGAGGAAAAAGGGTATTAGAAGTTCAAACTAGCTTTTGGACGTCAGAATTGTTGCAAAATAGGATGAAATTTCCAAGAATAAGGGTAAACAAAAGCAACATGGGGCCAAAATGGAGCATGGCTGTTCCTTTCAGTAGGCTTAGCTGTTGCACTGCTGTGTTGAATTAGGTTTTATGTTTATCAGTTTCCCTCTCTGTGAAGTTGGCAGGCACAGATATTGATATATATCAATATATATTCAGGGAATTCCTGCATATTTGGCAAAAAGGCTGACCACAGTTTCCAACCTGTTGCAGAGTGAAAGTGTAATAGAAATGGTGCTCTCCGATGCTGTGGGCTTGCTGTGTGTATGCATGGGTTTCATGCTCTGAGGTGTGTTAGTTATCTGTGACTTACAGAGAAACACTCCCAACCGATGAGAAACTTGCCCTAGTTTTGGTAGTAAATAAAAGGGAAAAAACCCTGGCAAACAAAGAAGGAAAATCTTGAGTATTTAGATCAAATAACAACACCAATAGAATGATTAAGTACAGTCCAGCAGATGATCATTGATAACTGGATCACCTGTCTGTGCTCAACGGTCATCTTGTGGCTAGATCCATTTTTACTGAGCAGACCTCTACGTCAGCTCATCAGCTTTACCTTCCTGTTTCCTGCTGGTACCAGGCACCATTCATACTGTATAGATGGTACCGTATGGATGGAAAAGATAATACCAAGTTGTAAAGCCTCCCTGTCTCTATTCTGTCCCATGTTCTAGTGGGGTGAGAACGGTGCTGATGTGTGCTCCTTCATCGAGCAGAAGAGCACTGGGAAGATTATGGTACAGTGCCTTGTCATGAGGGTGTAAAGGAATTCTGCTTTTCCTAGAAATGCCATCGCTGGTAACCAGTGCCAGAGGCTGAGTGCTGTGAGGGGCTAATAACTCAGTCTTGTTTGCAGCTTGCAAGTGCTCTTCTAGCCCCTGATAAACACCACAACCTAAAAACACCACAGCCTTTGTCACGAGCGAGTAAACCAGCAATCAGCTGGTCGCCAGAGCAAAACCAGGTCAAGTGTAACACAGCTTCATGTTTGATTTAAGGACTGGGTAGACGTTACTTGTAATCCTGAGCATTGTCATCTGAGCATGTTCTGTCCTGGAGTGTGGTATGCCTTAGAATCTATAACAGCATGTGTGTTACTGTGATGCTTTTGAAATGATTTTAGGGTGAAAACATGTTTCGGCTGTAGAATGAAGGGCTAGTGATGCTAGTGCCAGGATTATCGGGACAGCTGGCCCATTTCAAGCCTTAGTGCTCCTCAGCACCGGGCAGTAGATGGTACATAAAGAGGCTTGGCTCTGTTATGGAGTTTGCCTGTTTAGCAGAATTATTCCTGATTTAGACTAGTAGGAGAGTAGAGTCTGGTTAGAAGTTATTTGTTTCAAACAGGTGCCCAGGGTGGGTAGAGTTGTTTTGCACGCTGTCTGTAATACAGCAGATTAATCAAAGAACAAACAACAAACTCCAAAAAGCAAAGCCGGAGGAATACTCTGATCCTTAAATGGGAATACTTTGGATGTGTTTTTTCTGTAAAAGTGGCTCATTACTCTTTACAGGCCTAATGAGCAGCTTGGGATCACTAAATATGATCTGGAGATGCAGGTGCTGCCTTGGGCCTTTCCTGGAATTTTGGCTCAAAATAGTTCTAGGTTACATACATGTCATAGAATAGAAGGTGCTGAGCTTGAAACACGCTGCCTGGGGCAGGGGGTGGGTGTAGAAAACAGTTCCAGGTAAATGTTGCCCTCTAAAGAATGGATTATTCTCTGTTATTCTCCCCTTGGCTCAGCTGGTGTGAGAAAAGACATGATGGGGGTGAAACTGTCACCACTATAAACGAGATGGAAAAGGAGAGACAAATAGCTGCTGTAGTGAATGCAATAGAAATTTGCTTTTAATTCAGAGCTAAGCAGCTCAAGTAAAACATGGTGAGTTTAGAAGTTACATTGTGCTGTATCATTTTTCTTTTGAAGTGCTAAACCTAAAGCTGATATAATTAAAAACAATAAAACATATGACAATAATCAATGCGGTAAAACATTGGAAGATAAGTAGTGCAGCAAATTAATTTGCCAGTTGAACAATTATTAAAGTACATTCTTCATTTTCTCTTTAGTTGGAGGAGGGAAGCAGCTGAGCAATTTTTTTGTTGGTTTCTGGCAAGGGAACAGAAAGAGAAAGCTTGTACAAGCTGCATCCATTAACAACAAGCCTACTGTATTTGTTTGCATTTGTTTTCCCCTACAGTCTCATCAGTTTGCTGGTTAAACCTGGGAACATGATGGAGACGAGTCAGCTGCTGCTTTGCTCATTATAAATAAGTGACTGGTGATTTAAGTGAGGTATATGAACAGAGATTGAGTGTGTTCTGCTGATTATTGCAAAAGTTGTGAGGGACCATGTGACAGGACGAGAGGGAATGGCTGGGAGTTGTGCCAGGGGAGGGTCAGGTTAGGAAGGAGGAGACATTTCTTCTCCCAAAGAGCGGCTGGGCATTGGAAGGGGTTGCCCAGGGAGGTGCTGGAGTCACTGTCCCTCGGGGTGTTCAAGGAGAGGTTGGATGAGGTACTCAGGGACATGGTTTAGTAATTACTACAGGTGGTAGGGGGACGGTTGGACTAGATGATCTTTGGGGGTCTTTTCCAACCTGAACGATCCTGGGGTGCATCTGGAGGAGTGTGGCCAGCAGGTCAAAGGAGGGGATCCTCCCCTTCTACTCTGCCCTGCTCAGGCCCCACCTGGAGTGTTGTGTCCAGTTCTGGGCTCCCTGGGATAAAAAGGACAGGGA
This sequence comes from Hypotaenidia okinawae, assembly GCA_027925045.1. NCBI lineage: Eukaryota > Metazoa > Chordata > Aves > Gruiformes > Rallidae > Hypotaenidia > Hypotaenidia okinawae. The sequence goes on from BSDF01000004.1 coordinate 34,849,388, forward strand.
TCTCCTGGAGAGAGTCCAGAGGAGGCTATGGAGATGATGAAGGGCCTGGAGCATCTCCCCTATGAGGAAAGGCTGAGAAGATTGGGACTGTTCAGCCTTGAGATGAGAAGACTAAGGGGGGACCTAATTAATGTTTATAATTATCTTAAGCAGGGGATGCAGGGGGAATCAGCCAGCCCCTTTTCAGTGTCTGTGGAGACAGGACAAGGGGCAATGGCTGCAAGTTGGAGCACAGGGAGTTCCGCACCAACATGCGGAAAAACTTTTCCCCAGTGAGGGTGAGGGAGCCCTGGGCCAGGCTGCCCAGGGGGTGTGGAGTCTCCTTCTCTGGAGAGATTCCAGCCCCGTCTGGACGCCTATCTGAGTGAAATGTCCTAGGGAGCTGCTTTGGCAGGGGGTTGGACCCGATGATCTCTCGAGGTCCCTTCCAACCCCTACAATTCTATGATTCTGTGATTCTACAATTCTAAGGAGTCAAGACCACATAACCTGAGTGGATTTGAAATATATGTGCATCCATCTGTGTGTAGCTCAATGGATATACATTGGGTATAAATGTATTAAATTGTGAAGATAAGAAAGATACATGCCATATATCAGGATGACAAACCATCATAGGACCTGCAAAATAACCTTGTGCTAAAAGTACTGTAGCCAGCATTGACTTGGCTATGACCTTGAAGATTGCTTGGGAGTGGGGCCATGCAGTTGTCAGCCTCCACCCCTGAAAGGCAAAGCCTGGCTTAGGAGGCACGTGCAGAAGTTGTGCCTTCTATTCCTCCACGCCTTGCAGTCAGTGCACAGCAGGGAAGTAAAATTGATGGTATGGGGCAGGAAGTAGGCTGGGTCTTGAAGGTCTTTGGAACCTGATGTCTCAAGGTCCTTGGAGAAATCTTGCAGCCTTTGTGGAGTATAGACATAGAAATGACTGAAGTAATCTTAAATCGTTATAGAGCAGTTGTAGTGGAATTGGACCTATGGTATTGTGGGATTCGAATGCCCATAATTCAGGAAGAATACATCAAGCATTCAGCAAAGAGCCACAAAGAAACTGCAGGTCACAAAATGTGCCTTATCCTGGAAAATGACAGGAACATTGTGTGTATTTGTGTGCAATGGAAAGGAGTTAAGGTGGCTGTGCAGCTACTCGAATCCCAACCAGGAGGCAGGGATGGTTTAGCAGGCTCCCCAAAGTAGCAAATATGTGTTGAGAATTCGCAGAGGAATCCGAATTAGAGTCTAAGGGTCCTTTTTTCCAACTTCATAGTACACAAGTTTCCTAATGCATTCCGTGAAGCCTTTTCTTGTAATAAAGTAAGTGATGGTAGTAGGAGTGGTAGTGATTTAGCCAGACATGGAGAAGTCTTCTGTAAAGAGTGGTGTGCTTTTTTCCCTGTACTTACCTTGAACAAGGCATGTTGCCAGACTTGTCGTTACACTTTTCTATGTGTCATGAGACGTGTGTTTATTAATCCTGAATTCTAAACTGAGTATAGCCCTATGATGCTTTGTCCAGCTGGCGTTTCAGTGTCTAGTCAGTTTAAGCCTTCTTTCTGACAGATGTACATGCGTGAAGCTCAAATACTGTATGGGCAGCACATCTTGCTAACAACAAAACCAGAAGAACCATGTAGGTAGGTTTTGCTGAGCAAGACATAGAGAGTTTTGATTTTGTTTGTTTAGTAGACCTGAACACAACTGTAAATGACTCCAACCCCTCCTGAAAAGCCTTGCAAATAGAAAAACCCTGAAAACCCGATGTCTCTGACCATAATGAAGTTTTTCTGGGAAGAACCATGTAAAATGGAAGTCAAGATCATAAAAATAGTTTTAATGGCCTCATTCTTCATCAGCAGATGTGCAGATTTATTGTTCAGCTGTTTATACCAGATTTACATTGATGATGGTAATACCTCAAGCCCAGATACGTTTGAGGTGTGTCCAAGCGTGCTTTGAAGTTTATAATAAATTCACAACCACCACATCTACTGTACAGGAGGATGGTGAACCAAACTCCTTCAGTGGGGTCAGCAAGCTCCTTGTGATGATACAGTGCTGTGATTTATTTAATTACAATTAACCATAGTGCTTTTCATTGAGAACTAGGCTTTTGTCCTTCAGTGTGGTATTATTTTTTGTGTCTTTGATAATGTTGATGTTCTTTTCACAGCAGAGTCTAGTAAAATAAGTTCAATAGCATATGCATGAATTTATCAGCACTGCTGGCTAGACCATAGGCCTCTGGGGTTGTTTTCAGTTTTAAGAAAGGATTCAAAAAAATGGAAGAAACCAACTTAAGTTCTTTAGCAAGTCCAGACATAACAAAGTTCAAAGATAAGAAATGATTATTGAATCTTGTTTGCAAAAAGTGCCTGTGTGAGTAGGAAGGTGGGAAGAAATGTTTGTTTTGTTGCTGTTGGAGGTCAACTCTTAGAAAAGCTGTGGAGGCTTTTTTAAATACACAATTTGGAAATTATTGTGGTGGCAAATTAGTTACTGAATATAAATTGTAAGATGTGAAGACAGTTTCATGTAAGCTCTGTGTAAATGGAAAGCAGATGTTGGTGTTCCCTACCAGCAGCCTTATTCCTACAAGTGCTTCTGCGTGGGCAGAGGCACCACAGGACTGAGATGATGTTAGCACACACATTTCCCATTCCCAATGAGCAGTGAGGATACAGAGATTATCAACATTATTCAAAATAACAAAAGGGGATTGTACTAAAAGTTATGACATTACTATCTCATTTGTCTGCCTTGGTGTCACAACATTGTAAAGTATGAGCCACTCTTCTGACAGCACTATTTCTGAACTATATTGGCTCATTATAAGTTTAAAAAAAATAAAATAATTGCATGTTGTTCTTTTCCCTATCCCAGTCCACTTCAAGCTGAAAAACATCAGTTTGATTTTGCGGAGACTTTGAATTTTTTTACCTATCTTCACTGCTAAGTGTCCTGGGTCATATCAGAATGCATTTGCCTTCTTCCAGTGCTGTCAAAGGAAGCTGGATTTAATGCAACTGGAGGTTTTTAAGCAGATTGGTCTGACATTATGAAGCCAAGAATGGCAAATACATTTGTCTGAGAGAATGAACAAAGGTGGAATAGAAATCCTAAGAGAAGGCTACAACATTATTTCCTCAGAGGTTTACTTACTATTGGTCTGTGTTCACCATTTTATTCTCTCACCGACTGCTCCATCAGAAGAATGTGTAACACTCAACACTTGGGATTCTGTTTTTTCTTTTAAAAAGCTGAATTTTACTACAGGGTTTAAATAACATGATCTTAGACTCCTCCTTTTATTCCATGACCTGGAAACGAAGCTAAAGATCATGCTGCTGTCAGTAGGCAGTCCCAAATGTTAACCCCTCTGACCAAACAATCTCATTTTTAAGCTTAAAGTTAGAGATATGATGAGTGGTTCAACATGTAATATATGACAAAAGCAGATGGGTATTTGTAACAACTTTGAAGCTAGTGTTGAGCTGATTGATCATCAGTGTATGGGAGGGGAGGGAGACACAAAGAGCCTAATTTGTGTTCGTAACACTTCCATAGAGGTTGGTAGGGAAAGACCCATAAGAATATCTTAACACTGATTTTTTTAATAGAAGGTTCATGTGTAGTGTTCATAAAACCCTAGAAAAAAGGAATCTTCAACCATATAGAACTTGTACAATTTTTATCATTGTTTGTTGCTATTTATTTAAGTGTAAAGCTCAGTCTTGGAGCTGTAGTAGGTGTTCTGAGTCATCATAGAAGAGAGAGAGAGAAGCTTCTGAAACATCTGCCTTAGGATAATGCCATCAATGGATTCAAATCCAAAGGCGTTTTCTTGGAGGGGAACAACAAAGACAGTAACCGTTCTGGGAGATAGGAAAAAAAACCCAAAACCTGTTATTTGACCCATAACAAAAACCAGGAAGGTGTTAGAGCTGTCAAGCAGTGCTGAATTCTTTGGAGGAAGATGAATCAAGGATGCTACTGGGTTTATAGAGAATAAGAAGTTTTGCTCAGATACTTTATATGAATATGTAAGAAAGCCTTAAAGGTTTTCTTGGTTGGTGTATTTGTGTGTGTGTGTGTGTGTGTGGTTTTTTACCTCCTCAGGGAAGTTAGGGTATCTCAGCCTGTATATTATGTGGTTATGTTGTTGCTGGGAGGGTGATGTGTTTTCCAGGATACTGTTCATGAGAATGTACTGTCATCCTAAAGTAATTCTAGCATTGGTATGTGAACATGAAAATGCCTTCCAGTGGGTAAGAGATTAGTTTTACTCCATGAAAGTGATCTTTTCAAAAAGTAAACACACAGATGAGATTTTTTTGGGGAAAAATGAGCACATACAGAAAGGATGAAAAGCTTCACTAGTCAAGCTGAACATTATTTTAACTCCTACACATCAGTCGTTTTGCAGAAACATTTCTTTAGTTGTCATCTATACTCACTATTCAGAAGGAGAAAAGACAGGTTCTTTCAAAAATGGCCATTACATGATGATTTCTACCCATAAGCCTACCTAGAGGTGAATATAAAGCTTTGAAGGATGAAAGTTGTGGGCAGCACACTAGCTCTCTGTGGTGGTTTAGGCCTGTCTGGAGGCCAGACACCCACCAAAGTTGGCCTATCACTCCCCTTTTCTGGTGACAACATGCGTCTGCCTGCATTTTTTTCCTCCTAAATGTGATTCCCAGAGGCGCTGTGACCATCACTGATGGGCTTGGCCTTGGTCAGCAGCAACTCTGGCCTTGAATTGGCTGATGTTTACTGTCTGGGGCCTGCAGAGAGCTTCTAGCTGCTTCTCACAGCTACCATTTTCTGTAGACCGCCATTCTCTCCCAGCACCCAGATATGAAAACTGTGACACTCCACCTCTTGCCTCTGCGAATCACATACATGAGAATCGTGCTTAAAATCCCCATCCCAACAGAAATTCTCTACAATTATTCCATCACCCAACTATGTTCAGTCTGTTCTGCCCATTCCCTCATCCAATTAGTGTCCTTATCTCAATACCTCGAGCCCCACATTGGGCACCAAAAAGGACTGTGGTGGTTTAGGCCTGGCTGGAGGCCAAATGCCCACCAAAGCCTCTCTATCACTCCCATTTCTGGTGGCAAAATGCAGCTGCCTGTGGGTTTTTTTCTCCTAAATGTGATTCCCAGAGGCGCTGTGACCATCACTGATGGGCTCGGCCTTGGTCAGCAGCAACTCTGGCCTTGAATCAGCTGATGTTTACTCTCTGGGGCCTGCAGAGAGCTTCTAGCTGCTTCTCACAGCCGCCATTTTCTGTAGCCCTCCTTCTCTACCAGCACCTAGCCACACAAAACTGCAACACTTTAAAATTCGAGTGACTGACACAGCAGACATATGATGGCAGTATTCAAGGGAGAAAATGGAAACCCTTCTTTCAGGTACTGATTATTGTGATGCTTATCAATGGACTTGTATTCCTCCTTTTTCAAGCAGACACTGTGACTGATCCCATGTGAGGGAAGAAAGATCTGGGAGCCCAGGCAGCAAGAGTACTACTTTGCACTTGCAAGGCAATGACACAGACTCACTCTTGTCCACAGGGTTCTGAATGTGATGAGCAGAATAGCACAGAATCACACAATTACAAGGTTGGAAAAGACCTTTAAGATAATCAAGTCCAACCATTCCTGTCCTATGCTGACCCAGATCCCTGAGCACCTCGTCTCCCCTCTGTTAAACACACCCAGGGTTGGTGACTCAGTCCCCTCCCTGGGCAGCCTGTTTGAGGCCCTCACAACTCTTTCAGTAAATTTTTTTTCCTAACATCTAATATCAATGTACTTTTTAAATGGCAGAACATTTCTGTGGAAAGCTGGTGTTTTGAGCCCATAGGAAAATAAACTAAGTCCTAGTGAAAACCATTCTGCAATTATAATCCAATAGTAAATCTCGTAGGAGTGGCTATTCTAATAGAAGTATTAATCAAAATATTGTCACTATTTGTCTTCTTTGGGCCGTAGAATTGATTATTACCTATTTGGCTGTGTTTCATTTATTTTCATTTGTTGTTTAATTTATTTTTAATCTTTTGGTTATTTTTCTTCAGTTGGTTGGTTTTTTTTTTTAAATGAGAGATTAAAATGCTCTCTGAGAACCGTATCTGTGATTGCAGGTAAAAAATTGTATCACAGGGTCAGATTTAATATCTGACTCTGACATTAATAGATACATAATCATAAAAAAATTAAACCTGAATTTTACAAATATGAAACATAGGGCCTGCATTTAAATGACACCAATCAAATCTGATTATTGCATTTTGCTTATTATTAGGGATGCTTTAGATTTCTGTTCAACAAACTCTGAGAATGTTAAGACAATACCATCTTTGGATTGTTAATTCTGTTTTTTAAAATGATTGTCATTGACCAAAGACAACTTCTTTCTGTCTTAATAGAGGATAATACTTTTTTTAAAGCAATGCTTAAAAAAGAAAATAGTTTTACTGCTGTGTTATCTAAAGCAAGGCAATATGTGAGATAATCCCTTTGCTCTCTTTAGAACACAAATTGATGTCTTAAGTTTTTTCCACTAACAGGTAGTATATATTGGAAGAGGCAAACTCAGCAAGGCTGGCACAAAATCAGGGTGATGTTCTGTCTTTACAAAATAGAGAATTATAGGCCTGAGAGGTGTTTAAAAATTCTTTCAGCTCTATGAAAGGCAGGCAGCTTTGAGAAAAGGTGATAACTCTTAGGAGAAATTGTGAAAATAATGCATTATGACAAGGTCAAACACTTAGATTAGCATAGAAAGCACTTAGGAACGACGCTGGCAAGTGATCAGAAGGTGAGGCCTAAGTTCATAAGTTAGCACACAGTATTAAAAATCTTCCTTAGAATACATTATGGCTTTACCCAAGTGGGATGTCAGTTTTACTTCTTAGCATCGTCTATACATGACATCAGCAACAATATGTATCAGATTATTATCATCAACTCTTTCAGTCTTGATTTCTGCTTGGGAAATACTTAACCACCCATTAGTAGTGATGTATGTTGTGGAATGTTTAAGGTTGCACAGATGAAAAGAATAACAAAGTCATTTTGCTAAAATAGCACTTCAATAAGCGTGGAAGTTAGGAAGTCCTGAGTTTCTCTCTTTCTGTTCAGCTGAGTAAAAATGCCTGTATTGACTGAAACAAAAGAAGTCGTGTTTAGGTCAGTATTTTGTTGGAGTGGATGAAGTCCTCTAAGCAATGTGAATTAGGAAAAATGGTAAGTGACTTTATAAGCTTAAAAAGTATGCAGTCAATATTTGTCAAGGTTATTTTGGCACCAGGTACAATATTTTAAAATAATACCTAGCAAGAGACATCTTTATCAGGTAAATGACAATAGCTATAACTTCAAAGTAATTGCAGTACTTTTTCCTGTAACCTCACTGTTCTTTCCCCATCTGATTTTATCTTCCTTACCTTTGTATCCTTACAAAATATATATCTTTCAAAATGTTGCATTAGAGAGGGGAAAAAAATATGAGCCCTTGGTTGATGTTTTGCTCTGCATACTGAATATAGACAGAGCTACTTCCAGGTATAAGGGTCTTATGATGTTTTTTACAGTTTCCAAAGGCAGTAATCCTTAAAAACTTCTAGGAGTTGTTTCTTTTGTCACTAGTAACTCTTTGGCCTCAGATTTGCTGTATCATTTTACTAATTATTATTTGCTGTGGGAATTTGTCTCTCTGAAACTCAGCAGATTTTTATTGCAGGTTGGTAAACTAGGTTTCAACCCAGATAGTTTTATGGACTTGAGTTTTGTCCTGCACTGAACTAATGATTTAGGATAAGCAAATGACTGCTGGGAAAGATTGTCCTCTGTGTTGATGTATAAAGATACCAGAAGGAGGGTTTGCCTCACGCTTTGTGGCTTTGGCAGAGTCTGGATTGAAAGCCTGTGATTTGCCAATTTATTTTACTTGCCAGTTGCACAGTTGTTTGGGTTGTGGGTTTTGTGGAGGGTTTTTTATTAAGTTATACTGCTGTAGTGCAATTTACAAAGACCCAAGCTTGATAAATCATGTACTGTCTTGGGAAAAAAAAAAAAGGTAAGAGTAGGAGTAATTTTCCTGGTGATCTGCGTTTCAGTGAGAATTTCTTTCTTTTATTAATCCTATGGTCTGGGTGATTTGGGGTGCAGTGGAGCTTGGAAAAGAAAGTGATGTAATGTTCTTTTGGAAATAACTTTTATTCCTTCTTCAAAAAACATACACTTAAAAAGGAGGAGGAAAAGGAAAAATCAAGCTTAAAACCAGGGTGGTAAAAAGCCCATATAGAGACATTAGTATTTTGGTTCAATTGAGTGTGCTGCTGCATGGAAATCTGATCATCTCACTTGCCTTGCTTTGGTGTCGATAGTGAGGTGGCTCCCAGGGTGTGTGGAATGGATTAATTTCCAATGGAAAAAACTTGAGACATGTGCTCCAGTGTCCTACCTAATGTTCACCAGCATGCCAGACTAGACTGAGCTCAAAGTTAAAAAAACATCTAAGCAGAAACTGCTGTTACGTGATCTGAGATCTGTGTCCAGTACTGCTGAATTAGCCCTGAAGACCTGTATCATCTTCAGGAATCAGTCTCTTGTTGCTAGAGAAACATAGCATCCTGAACTGGAGTTGTGGTCCATGAAGCCTAATGCAACAGGCTAAAACTATTCCCCACTGGAATCCAATGGGAGTTTTCTTAGGGAATTCAACAGGACCACAGTTTTATCAGCAGTCTTTACCTCCTAACCCACAGAACTGATCAAAAATCTTCTCCTGTGTTCTCTACTTCTGAACCTATAGTTTTAATCTTCCCTCTCTGGACCACAGCGCACAAAGGCTCAGTAAGCAGAATACCTGCTGCCCGGAAAGAAGAGGTTCTTTGCCATCACATAGGCACAGTATGTAGCTAGGACTAATTAGCTTTCAGGCTAAGATGCTCTCCACCTCTTGCTGGCCAGTTGATCAAGGGTAACACATCACCTTTCTTTGCTCCTTGAAATGGTCTGATCCTGTCTGGTTTGAACTGAGGTTCAGTTTAAATTTCTGGGACTGATTGTATGAGCTTTTGTACTTGTGGCTTGTTTTGCTCCCACCCCTGACTGACCTTGTCACAGCAATCTTGGTTCTGTCCACAGTTTTACCTCTCTGTAGGGGATGGTTCTGCTCTATATAAACCCCCGTTGCTCTTTCTCACAGTTTGGCAGTTTCCTTAGGAGGGATGCTAGGCAGTTAGCAGTGGAAGCAGTAAACCCTATGAAACGTGTGCCATTCATCCTTACTCAGAACTGCAGGTGCTGATGGAGTGGAGTGTCCTTTGGTGCTCCATTGACCTGTGTGTCCAGACTTCCTTCTTAGGGAGAGTGAGAAGGTGTCCTGGTTTCAGCTAGGATGGAGTTAATTTCTTTCTAGCAGTGGGTGGAATGCTGTGTTTGGGAGTTAGGATGAGAGCAGTGCTGATAGCACCCCAATGTTTCTAGTTGTTGCCAAGCAATCAAGGACTTTTTCAGTTCTTCATGTTTCCCTACTAACGAGAAAGGAGGGGACGCAGCCAGGACAGGTGACCCAAGCTGGCCAGAGGGAGTATTCCATGCCAGTTATGTCATGCTCAGCATAAAGGGGGATTGGAGGGGAGGAGGAGCAGGCGGCTCCAGGACGCGTGGTTTATTGGGGATGGTTTGGGTTTTTTAGGATGGCTCTGGGCTGCTCAGGCTGAGCTGTGTGCTTTGGTGAGAACCTGCATTGTGTATCGCCAGTTTCATATATTTTGCTCTAAAGTCCTGTTATCATTGTTATATCTCTCTTTCTGCTATCCTAGTAAACTATCCTTATCCCAACCCACGGGGTTTTGGTTTCTTGGTTTTGGTTTTTTTTCCTTTCCCTTCCCCCCCCTTTTAAAAAGTAAGCACTGCATGGTGCTTGCCTTTCAGCTGGGGCGAAACCACGACAGAAGGCAATGGGTGCATCTAAAGTTTTGACACCTTCTGTGGCCCAGGGCTTCTAAGTGACATTTGTGGAGTAGGCAGTTATCCAAAAGTCCCCAAACATACAGTAAATTACTTAAATCTGTGACTTCTTCATTAAAGCAACTTCCCTCCCCCACCCCCGGACTCTACTGTCCTCTGCCCTGGTTATCCACAAAGTAGTTTGGTATATATTCTGAAGTGATAAGAATAAGGGTGAAGGATGTCTCCAATATCAGCAGGTGGGAGTATGGTTTTGATCTTGTGCAGATTTCTAGGAATTCAACGTTTCTGGTGTTGAAATAGGATAACATCTCTAACACCAGTTTTGTGTGGGGAGATATGGTCTTGTGCCTTGTCTTCAGCAGTACTTCACACTAGACTCTGCCAACCAAACAGAAGGGTTGCCATGCTCAGAAGGGTTGCCATGCTCAGAAGGTGAGGTGTTCAGGACCATTAATGCTGATTTCTTTAACGGTCTCATCATTTGGGTACTGTCTGTGCTCATGTGCCTCCCTTGCTTTTATTGATGTAACAGTACACATCTGCTAGATTCAACGGAGAATGTCATGGAGTTGTTACAGACATTCCTGAAGTTCAGCTTGTGCCTCTGTCTTCAGGAGAGTTTGAGTGTGGTGGTTTCTGTGGCAGAAAGTGAAGCCTGTGATGCGCACCAATGCTTTCTGCATCTCCAGGATGTAAAAACGCCTGTGTTTATTTAAGTGCACAGGAACCACAGGGACTGTGGTGTATTGTTTCATGAGAATGTGAAGGTATATCCATGGGTATCACTGGGCTGCACTGGAACTGTGTTCTCCTTCTGACTTGGCAGCGTTGGTAAGCGCCTGCACCAGATAGTGTGTTAGATAATCATGGGTGGATTGTACTGGCTAGAACTGGGACTCCAGTTCAGTTGAATAGTGTCAACTGGGAAGGAAGGGAATTTACATTTATGGAGGGAAAGGGATTCTGATGCAGTTACCTGCTCTCTTCTGCTGTAACCATCTTCTTAGTGCTGAGAAGGGTCTCTGAGATATTGAGCTCAAAAGAGCTGCCGTCTCTTACAATTTGGAAATAATACTTGGAACCTTTTCCACAGAGAACGACTGTTCCTTCAGATTTCAGGAGACCTCTCTTACTGGGGACTAGCTTTTCGAACACCACGGACATGGGACTGGCTGGAAGTTAGGGGCCTTGATAAAAGCATTTCTCATTACTTTTCTTGTAAAGTCTCAGTCTCTAAGGGGGTGGAGGTGCCTTTATTTGCCCATTACCTGCTAATTACCTCCCCTAAGTATCTCCCGTTTCTTTCCCCCCATAATTTAGGCGATTTGTATTTTCTTTATAATTATTTGTAGCTGTAGCCTAGAGATGTGAGCGTCCACATAGCAGTTCTGATCAGAAAACTCTGATAGTGTGTAGTGATTTGAACTCTTTTTTTTTTATGGCTTTTCTTCTGTGTAGGTTATATTTAAAGGGTGTTGGAAATACATGTGCTAATCAGTGCCTAACTATGTCATTTACTAGTGCAGCAATTCAGAGATCCTAGAAAAAACACCAGTCTACTTTGTGCTGGTAACCTTTTAAAAAAAAATCCAAACCATACAATATTGATATCTCTAATAGGCACTTTCTGTACTTTAACATGTCAGATCTTCAGCACGACCCCTCCTCTGGTGATTTACATAGCAATTTCTAACAAATTACTGCTTGAAATGCGTGGCTCATTGACCACCCTAATGGAAGAGAAGGTTGTGAGCTCTGCATTCAGCCATGCAGATACTGGGTCCTTTACATCTCTCAAGCAACTCCGGGTTATCGGAAGTCAGAAAAGAGAGAACTCGCTTCTCTGTTGCTGTGCTGCCTTTGGTTTTCTGTTTTACTAAATGCTGTGATAGCTACCATCACTCGACCAAAATGAAGCGAATGCTGTTGTAGGAAACTTCAGCATAAGGCTGTTTTGGTTAGAGTCACTGAATCACAGAGTTGTATGGGTTGGAAAGGACCTCCAGAGACCATCAAGTCTAAGCCTCTGCCAAAGCAGGGTCCCTAGGACAGGGCGCACAGGGCGGTGTCCAGACAGGGCTGGAATCTCTCCAGAGAAGGAGACTCCACACCCCCTGGGCAGCCTGGCCCAGGGCTCCCTCACCCTCACTGGGAAGAAGTTCTTCCCCAGATTGGTGGGGAACTCCCTGTGCTCCAACTTGAGTCCATTGCCCCTTGTCCTGTCCCCACAGACCCTGAGAAGAGGCTGGCCATGTCCCCCTGTGTCCCACCCTTCAGCTATTGATCCCCATTGATCAGATCCCCTCTCAGGCTTCTCTTCTCCAGGCTGAACATCCCCAGCTCCCTCAGCCTTTCCTCACAGGGGAGCTGCTCCAGGCCCTTCATCATCTCCGTACACCTCCATCAGATTTTATATAGAAGTTTAGAATAAAATACTGGTTTCTTTGCTTGGCAAAAGTAGGCAGTGTGGCCCTGAAAGTAATGGAGCTGAATGACAGGAAGGCAAAAAGTATAAATGTGTCTTGTTAATAATACCTATCAGTGAAAGGAGGCAGTAAGAATTTGTGTCTGTAAGATATCTGCTTGTTTTCCTCCTCTGAAGCAAATGAGTAAATGACATTTTCTCTTTACGTGCACAGAAAGAGTCTTAAATTCTGAAGCATTACTGAGCATATATGCTTCGTGATCCTGACAGAAACGATTGATCTTGGCTAACTTTCAATCTCATGTCATTGGTGCAAATGCTGGGGGAAAACAATATCTCTGAGTTTATGTAATCTCACATGCACCTGCTAAACATTATGACAGCCCATCAATAAATACAAGCAGCATGCCTACACTATTGTGTTCAAAGCTGTTCAGATGTGTTGCATTTTGAGTCCCATATTAATTTCATTAACCTTTTGTTTATTTTTTTTTCAGATCTATTAAAAGGTTATTAGTTTAAGACAAGATTTTTCTTGTTTGTTAGAAATAATGAAACGATAATAATAGATGTACTCCAGGACTGGCTTTTGGACAAGGATTTCAGTAACTCCAATTTGTTTCCGTCAGTCTGCATTTGCAGGCCTGTGTTTGAAGATTCTCAGATGTAGCTATAAATTTTTAAACTTTTTTTAAAGCAAATTGGGCTTTCCTGCCTTTTTCTAGATCCTATTTACTAAGCTGTGCTCCTGAAGAGCTGCTTGCTGCTAAGTTTTCAGTGGGTTCCATTAAGCATTCTCAGAGTATTTGCAGGCACGATCGCTGTGTGTACAGGAAGGTAAGTTTATGTATGCAAACAGGTACATAGGCTAGAGTAATTGGGCAGATTGGCTAATTATGTTTCTAGACATGAGGTGGTGTATGCAGCCTAAAAACATATGCACAATTTGGTGTATGCAAATGAATGCAATCACAAGCCTGGCTGGTAAATGAAACCCATACATTTAATTTTACCCTTTGGGTGCCGGCAGCATTAGGTAAGCTGGAGCTTGTGTATTCCAAGTACTGGTTATTTTACTCATAGACAGATTCCCAAAGCCCTTTGCAGGAAGTTCAGAAGTATCAAATTTGCCAGGGAAGGAGGTTGACTTGTACGTGGCATCCTGTCTGAATGTGTTCACATCTCGCCACAAGATGTACTGCAGTGGGATCGCAGAATCAAACAGCAGACCTTTAGCAACTGCAAGTTGCAGTGATGCAGGTTTTCTTCTTGCATACCAACTTCAAGAGAGGAATGCAAGGAAGAGAAAACAGGGATTCCTTACAGTGAGGTCACTGGATTCTTTCTTTGCAATTTGTTTTCCTCTCTGACATTTTAAAATGCAAAAATGTATTGCTTTGCTTGCATATGTGAAGTAAGTGATAACAAATTATTTAAGCTGTAGTTAAGCAGTATTTCTGTGGCTTATTTCAGGGTGTTGCAGACATGTACTGATGATCTAATTAGAGATAATCAGTATCATCACAGTAGCTTCTCAGGTACAGCTACATCAGTAGTTTGTGTATGTGCTCACTGCCTAGCTGGGAAACATAAGCACAACACCTAGTAACAACAGAATAGTCAAGCAGGAACAAACCTGATGTAATAAATAATGGTGAAAGGAGCCATTTGAGTCTGTAAGTGAAAGGCATTGTCAGTGTGTTTTAGGAAATGCATATATCTACCCTAATTAGTATTAAAAATGTTTTAAATTGACTTTTCATACTCACCTGTCACCTCAGTTACTGACAATCAAAAGATAGCTGTTTGACAGCCCTGAAAATACAGGATTTACTTTCTGCAGCATTGTACTAAAGCTTCTAAACAGATGCCCATCCAAAGCATTTCCACAGCCACATGTCTCTGGATTGATACCTTCACAGTATCATTATTTATAATTTATCTATCATTAGGTGTTCAACTCAGAGCTTGAAAAATACAGGTGTTTCTATTTAGTAGAAAATTATTATTATTAGCAGCTATATAAAAGCCAAGATTTTGAGAGGAGCTACTGCCTGGGTGTTTTGGGTGGGTTCTGTGTGTAAGAGGAAACGTGATGCTCTTCACTCTGATGGGTTCCCTGGACCGTCTGCATGGATCAGCTAACAGAGCAGAGGCTACTTGGGAGGAAGTAATCTGAGTGCATAAATTATTTTCCATTTTTCTTCATTCCTCTCCACTGGTTGTCACAGACCTCTGATTTCATGTTCTGAACTTGTTCTGGTGTCCATCCTCCTTGCGATCCTTCCTGAGACACGCCATTCGCTTTTCCCTCATTTAGCTGATTTCACTTACCCATCTAAAAGGACTATTTTTCTCCCCTTTTTTCCCCCCTCCCTCTTCTTGTCTTTAAACTTCCCTGAGAGCAGGTATGAAGGTGCAGATGTGCTTAAGACCCTGTAGCCACCCCTAGATCTTTCTCTGATACCTACGTTCCACAGCTCCTGCGTGCCTCTCAAATCCTGCTTCCAACTTCTGGGTTTTGCTGCTATCAGTGGGTTTCTCCCTGTTGATGCCTGGAACTTTCTCAGTTGATTCATGTGGCATTTTTAAAGTTGCTATCTCCCAGCAAAACAGAAGTCGCATCAGGTTGATAGCAGAGCTGCTGGTCCTGTCAGTAACCTCAGGCTACCAGGGCGCTTTGGGACAACTGAGCTATAAAAGCAACGCAGAGGAAGAGAAAGGCACAGCCACCTAAATATTCTTACCATGCTGGGGCTCATGTGGGGGATTGGAAAGCTCTTCAGTTGAGTGAGAGAAGCAGCAATAAGCACAAGCAAAGATACGGTTCAACTTTGCTTGTCTTGAGTAGAAAAGAAATGGTTTGCACTCAGTCTTCAAATGATGCAACTCAGTAGAAAGGATTGTTATTTGTTATTAATTAGGGTGGCATGTTTGAATTGGTTCCTTTTATTATACTCTCTGATGGATGTAAAAACTTCCTGAATGGTTGTTTTACCACTCATTATGCTACATGTAAATGAAGCTATTACTGGCTCTCCTAGAGGTAACTGAGAATTTCTGTGTGCAACGTATTGGGTCCCTGCTTACACTGTAAAAAAAAATCTGTGCAGCTCAAAATTGAGCCAGAAAACATGATCTGAATGCCAATTTCTATAACTTACAAGGTAATACTCTTTTTTTTTTTTCCTTCTTAGAGACCACATTTACAGCCAAAATTACCAACAGCATAAAAACATCAGTGTAGCTGAGGAATGGGGTTTCAGTTTACTGTTAGGCGTGTGCTTTTAACCTTTCCCCCTACACATCATCAAGCCATCGAATGGTTATTCTCTCCAGTCTCATTTCTATTTATTACTCCAGACCAAGTTCTTCACAAACGGTGATTCATGCCTAACAAGCACAATAATTCTTGATTATCTGTAGGTGAACCAAGCTGGAAATGTTCTGCTCCATTAAGGAATATTTGATTTGAGATTTTTATAAGCTTGAACATTTGCTACTTGAGTGTGTCCTAATGTGCCGTCGCTGTATTGTGAGCAGAATGGGGTTTAGATTCCTCATTAAGATGCCAAGCAGAAAACACAATATAAAACCCACATGTTGCTGTTCTGTTGTCTTATAGTGATGCTGTTAATATGTCAGGTCAGTGTGTGGCTCAGGCAACTCTGATAAAACAGCTGTTTTGAGATACAGGGGCTGCTGAATTCTTTCTTAGATACAAAAAAGCAATAGGGAAAATTCCTGAAATAAAAATAAATTCAAAGCTGTGAAGTGAAAAGATGTTTGAGGATGATCATGTGCTCCAAACAACCAAAGCTTAGGAGAGTATTCTGAGGAAGTGATACTAACTCTGGGGGCTGAAGGGCAAATCCTCTGAGGAGCAGCTGAGGGAGCTGGGGGGTTCAGCCTGGAGAAGAGGAGGCTGAGGGGAGACCTTCTCCCCACCTGCCCTGCCCTGCCAGGAGGGTGCAGAGAGGTGGGCGCTGGTCTCTTCAGCCAGGGGACAGGAGATGGGACAAGGGGCAATGGGCTCAAGCTGGGCCAGGGCAGGGTCAGCTCAGCTGGGAGGGCAAAGTTCTTCCCTGGCAGAGTTGTGGGGCTGTGGCACAGGCTGCCCAGGGAGGGGCTGAGTCCCCACCCCTGGGGATGTTTAACAGAGTGGAGATGAGGTGCTCAGGGATCTGGTTTAGCACAGGACAGGAAGAGTTGGACTCAATGATCTTAAAGGTCTTTTCCTACCCTCTGATTCTGTAACTTATTTTAGCCTTTCTGTCTGACCCAGAGTAGCTTTCTTCTGGGTCAAGAGCTAACCGAGCTCTTGTTTACCTGTTTGTGTAAGTATGTGCCTGTACTTAGGCAGATCAGTTCTGTGGCCCAGTGAATTAGCTTGTTTCCTTTGAACTTGACGTTGAGTGCTGGAGTCCCAATTTTACAAAACCTAGGCTGTGAAGGGCAGTGCTCAAAGGGCAGCAAACGGTGCTCTGAAGGACCACCCACCTGCTTCTGTAGAAGTA
The DNA here is from genome assembly GCA_027925045.1 of Hypotaenidia okinawae. Classification (NCBI taxonomy): domain Eukaryota; kingdom Metazoa; phylum Chordata; class Aves; order Gruiformes; family Rallidae; genus Hypotaenidia; species Hypotaenidia okinawae. Next base: position 34,866,325 of record BSDF01000004.1, read on the forward strand.
TTTATGATCTAATGTTCTACTTATATACTACATTCCTAAACACCAGTGTTACTACAACTCCATCCCTACTACTTAATAAGAACAAAAAGAAGTAAATATCACACAAGTCAGACATCTTTCACTGACCAATGTATGTCACCAAAGCATCATCTTAATGAGCTTTTTCCACTACAGTGTTTTAGAGAGTGAAATCAGTATCACTGCAGCGAGTGATGGATGATGGTGAGCGAGTGTACACCATGGACCGTGTCAGCTCTGCTCTTAGGAGAACATTTTATGGCTGAAATTAATGAATGGCTTACTGTTTGTAAAGGCTCATTAAAAAAAAAAAAAACCCTGAATATGTTCTGTTTCTACTACTGCTTATCAGAATTACATACTTTTTGTTTACTTACAGTATGAAAGAGGCTGGTTTAGGCCATAAACAGTGGAGGGGTGGTCCCATTTCATCAAACTGCAAGCAGTGTCCAGTAGTTTATACCAGTCCTGTTTGTGGATCAGATGGGCACACATATTCTTCTCAGGTAAGAATTAAATCAAGAACTAAATTTATTCTTTCATTGTTCCCGTCTGTTCCAGCTCTTGGAAAATAGAATGCTGTATTGTAACACAAATCAGCTTTTATTTGTTTTGAGTGAGACATGTTGCAGGCTGTGACTGACAGCAAGGCAAAGTTCTAGCAGCACAGAAGCGTGGTACCCAGAGAGGTGCACTGTGAGTGTTCCACAGTGTGAGGGTTAAGTCTGTCTGCGACTGACACCACAGCAGGGTTTGGAAATAAGGAAAAGAAGTGTTGTTGTGGTGTCCCCAGTTTGGGGTAGGATAAACATGTTAGGTCAGGTTTTCCAGCTGACCATTGAGGGGTTGCTTCACATTCCGAGTACCGAGGCATAGATGTGACGTACCCAGATACAAGGCCAGAATCAAATCTGCCTTCTCTATTCCTGAAACCTCCTGCCATACTTCTTTGGGGACGGAGTATGATAAAAAATCCCAGTTTACCCAGTATGTCAGTTTATCCAGTCTTTTTTTGGAGCAAGGATTTTGTGTTGGTCGTGTTGAAGTCCATAAACTGTGGGATGGCATCAGTACAGTGCTCAGGTGACACCTGGGAGCTGGAGGGACTTTGGAATGCCAAAATCCCGTTTGTTTAGCATCGTCCCATGAAACATTGGGTAGAAGAATGTTCAGCCAGTGGTAACAGCTGAATCCCCCTGGGAGAGAAACAAATGTGTGATGAACACATCATATCGGAGACAGTACGTGAGTTGGTAGTGCCAGAGGAGCTTCTGCATTGTCATCCATGCCCTTCCACACAGTGTCCAACAGTAAATAGCATCCAGTGCTGCAGGAGGAATACAATGGTAACGCCAATTGTTCTAGATTAAACTGATGGGAGATGCAGAACCTCTCTGTGGGTACTTACAGAGAATCATAGAATTGTAGGGGTTGGAAGGGACCTCGAGATCATCGGGTCCAACCCCCCAAGAGAAATAATTTCCATACAGCATTTTAAGCAAAATATTTTTAGTGTATTTCCCACTATTTAAATATTTTAGAGTCAATATTTGTTGTATTTAATTTGCTTTTGTTTGGGGTTTGGGTTTTGGTTTTTTTTTTTTTTACTGCAATCACAAATTACATCTGAAATTAGCAAAACTGGATTGGAGCTTCCAGGAGTGACCAGCTATTGCACTGAACACTAAGTGTCCTCTCCAAGGCTATTTTCTTCTTGTTAAAATTTAAAAAAGCAGAATATAACCAGTGGTTCCCCTGCCTTGGCAGTTCTTGTGCTTCTATCCTAAATCTTTCATTAGAAAATGGTTTTGATGTAAACTGTGTTCTCCAGTTACAGGGAACTGGTTGAGAATCTTACTTTTCCTTAAAAGTAGAATATACTTTGAAATTTTTCTAACTCTTACACCAGGCTGCCTGAGGCCCTGCACTTGAATTTTGGACTCAGCAGCAAAATATTTCCTTTCCAGTGATGATACAACTTCAAGTATTAATTCAGGCATGTGAAAATATTTTCATTCATGGCAATCTCCAGAGCTTGAAAGGCACTTGCATCTTCCTAGACATTAGACAATGCTCTCATCTAGCATTTCTTTTGTGGTACTGTGTACTTTTTTTCTTAGATACAGTATACTTTATCCATCGTGACCTCTTCCTGCATTCTTCCTGAGGTAACAGAAGCATACCAGCCAGTTTTAAACAAGCTTTGTTGCTTAATTCCGGTTTTATCACAGTGGGATGCAGTATTGTAAGGAGTTCTGTATGCAGAAGTGACCCTTACGGCCTCTGTCATGGGCTGGCCTGAAGTACCTGTACAGGAACCTATAAATAACGATGAGGTACAGATAATTTGACATCAGTTTATATGCTAAAGGTGAGGGTATGATGAGAAATGAGTTGATTAAATAGATAACACTGCTTCGTTCCAGTGCATTATCAGAGCTGGTGTGCATTATCTGACACCGGTGTCCCTTACATGAATATAAGGCAGAAGGGATGTAGCATCAAAGAACTTCTGCAAGGGATTTTCTTTTATCTTCCACTACTTCATAACAGTAAATTTGAAATCTATGTTTATGGCAACAAAATGCTAAGAAGTTAAGGACCACAGATGGTCTGCTGTAGCTTATAAATATTTTTTTATGTCTTTTCAATGATGACACGATTTCATATTCCATGGTGCAGTTGCATCAAAACAGAGGTCCTTGCAAGGTTATTTCAGGAGTTGGTTGTGTTACAAATTGACATCAAGACAAATATTTGTGTTCCTTTACTCTAGGCAAAGTTTAGTTTCCTTGTGACTTCAAGCTCTAGTAGGAGTTTCTGTAGCAATTTTCTTGCCTTTAGAGTGCATTTGTCAATGACTATGGCAAAATGTGTAATATATTTTCTGAAAAAAAGTCAGTAAATAGTAGGAGCATTGTACAGCACAGCCCAGCAGCTGGTGGGTGGTGGATGGACAGTACTGGAGGAGTATGCCCTCTCTTTTTGGGCCAGGCCCACGCAGATGTCTGTATTAAGTTAGATAACTACAGATATTTCATAGATGTTTTTTACTTTGGGGGGAGAATGTCCCAAAAAGATGATATAATGGGTAGACAACATAGAAAGAAAGGCTAACTTCTAAATCGGGTTTGCCCACAGACAGGTAAAGAGGTCTTGTTTCCTGTCCACTTCAGCAGGCCGCGTTCGGCCTACCGTGCTCGCAGCCCACACGCAGTCAGTGTAAAGGAAAAGTAGCAGGTCTGAGATACTCGTTATTAGTATGACTGGAGTGTTGAAACAGAAATCTTCTGTGCTGAAATGTGGAGTAATCAAAGTGAATGTAAATTATTATGTAAGAAGAAATTTGGTATAAAGAGATCCTGCCGTTTCCTCACCAGGGTGGTGCTACAAACAATTTTTAGTTAATAGTCTTTAAATCATGCTGCACGTGTTCTGTACTTCCTTAGCTTAACTCTCTGCTCTGCCCTGGTGAGACTGCACATGGAATATTGTCCCCCATTCTGGGCCCCTCAGCTCAAGAAGGTCATAGAACTCCTTGAAAGAGCTCAGCACAGGGCCACCAAGGTGATGATGGGAGTGGAACACCTTCCTTATGAGGAGAGGCTGAGGGAGCTGGGGCTCTTTAGAGGAGGAGACTGAAGGTCACCTTATTAATGTTTATAAATATGTAAAGGGCAAGAGTCAGGAGGACAGAGCCAGGCTCTTCTCAGTGATGGCAATGACACGACAAGGGGCAGTCGGTGCAAGCTGGAACAGAGGAGGTTCCATGTGCATGTAAGGAGGAACTTTGTCACTGTGAGGGTGACGTAGCCCTGGGACAGGCTGCCCAGAAAGGCTGTGGAGTCTCCTTCTCTGGAAACATTCAAACCTACCCGGACATGTTCCTGTGCAACCTAATCTAGGTGATCCTGCTCTGACACAGGGGTTGCACTACATGATCTTTCAAGGTCCCTTCCAACCCAATTACTGTGATTTCTGTAAACTTTGGCACTTGAAAGTGCAATATTCATTTTTCACTTGAGGAATTTTCAAGGAGCGCTGTACCCTAGGGTAGGGCCCTGGTATCCCATCCTTTCTCCAGGAAAAATGCTGTCACTGCTGCCAAGACAGATTTTGCAGCCTGGTTCTAGCTTTATCTTTACCTGGATTAATAGGGAAAGAAAAAGGACCTGGAGTCCAGCTTGGATGGGGTGTTTTGTAGAGCTCTAGTGTTTGGTATAACAGGCTGAAATTTTCTCTCTTAGTGGGACTACTTGGAGACCACGTTCACTCTATAACAGCATCTAACCTTAAATAGGATCAGTGAGCAATGCTTTGAGTATTTTGAAAGGAAAACACCACAGAAATAAGTTAAGCATTAGAAATATGCCCGTTGCCCCATGATTTTATTCCAGAATCATCTCAGCAGTAAGGCCTGGGTCAGTTTTATTGTTAGCAGCACTTCTCTCAAATTAGTTTTGCATTGAGAGTCAATTTTAAAGCAATAATTCATTCTACCTATGAAAACGTCAAGTGATTGATGACATCTCTACAGCTATAAATAGCAATAAATATAAACTTTACAAAAATAATGAGCCTAAACTAGCTTCTCAGGCTAAGCTGGAAAAGGTATAGAAAAGCAAAACCGTCAGGAAAAAAGAAGATATGAATTCTAGATATAGTTTACAGATAGGTAAGTATGTGACTTCAGATTGTTTTTTTAATATTCAGATACTTTCCTCAGTTTTACAAATTATGATTGCCCTTATGAGGCCCCAGCTGGAGTCCTGTGTCCAGAGCTGGGCCCCAACACAAGGAAGATGTGGGACTGTTGGAGAGGGGTCAGAGGAGCCACGGAGATGATCAGAGGGCTGGAGCAGCTCCCCTCTGGAGAGAGGCTGAGGGAGCTGGGCTGGGTCAGCCTGGAGAAGAGAAGGCTGTGGGGGGACCTCATTGCAGCCTGCCAGTCCCTGAAGGGAGCAGAGACACAGGAGGGGAATCAGCTTGTTCAAAGGGCAGAGACTGGCAGGACAAGGGGGATGGAGTGAAGCTGGAGGAGGGAAGGGTTAAATTAGATCTTAGGGGGAAGTTCTTTGCAGAGAGAGTGGTGAGGGGCTGGAAGGGGCTGCCCAGAGAGGGGGTGGGTGCCCCGTCCCTGGAGGTGTTGAAGACCAGGTTGGCTGGGGCCCTGGGCAACCTTGTGTAGCTCCAGGCCTGGAGGTTGGTGTCCCTGCCTGTGTCAGGGGGTTGGAGCTCTGTGATCCTTGGGGTCCCTTCCAACCCAGACCAGTCTATGATTCCTTTCTCATTAGAGCATGCCAGTGGATATAATCACTCCATGTGTGTAGGGGGAGTTTAATACTGGTTGCTTATTCTATCCGAATTTTGTTCATAATTTTAGGTGACCCTAAAATCCTAGATTTTTATTCTTGGGCTATGTCATACTTTCATTAGTTTTGTGCTTAAAATCACGCCTGCTTTTATTCATTTCATGTGTTTCAGACTTGCTTAATAATCTGTATCTGCGAGGTGTGCTTTAAGAAAGCTTGTTTGGAGGGACTAGAAAAATTAATAATCAACATTTTAAAGCTTTGTTACTTTAAACCCTGTTCTATTATAAAAGTAAAATTGGTTTCTTTCTTAGCTTATTGCATGTTTCCAGGTCACAAGCCTGAGGTGTTGCCAGTTCCTTTCTACTTCAGAAAAGATTGCTAGAAATAGGTTGAATATTACAAAGTGGGTATCTTGATGTTTAAGTGTAAAAGGGAGTGATTTCCACAAGCCTGATGCAATGTGTGTCAGTCTTACTTCTGAAACCACCCTAATCCACTCTACCTTTCGGGTTTTATTCTCATTGTTGCTAAGCAATCTGCTGTAGACTTAACTGATGTTGAAACCTAGCCAAAAATAACGTTAAATCATTGCCTGCCATCATTAGTAATAAACTCATATAATCTCTCTGAAATAGGTTATTTGGCAACACACTGGTCTGTATTTTTGCAGCTGGAAGAAGCAGCTTCTTCCACGTGCTCTGCCAGCACCAGAAAGCAGCATACTTTCCATTTCTTTCTCTAATAAAAGCAAAAAAGGGGGCCTTTCAAAATCAAGTTTCTTGTGTCTGTCCAGTTCCCAGGCAAGACTCAGCCGAAATCCTCCTGCTGAAGTGGGTAACATTAAAGCCCGAGTTGGACTGCTGCAGCAAAGGGCTTGTGGCTGAGCTGCATGGGTGATGGAAACAAAGCTGTTGGTATATTTAAATAAATAAACAACACCCCAAGGAACAAACCAATACCAGCCCTTCCAAAAACCTCTCAAAACCCCAGGCGTAAAGCCTGTAACAATGAGACTGATCAATAGTCAGTGAGAGAAACTCTATCTTGTGTGCTTGATCCATGGAGTATACTTTATCAGGATATGCTGATCTTCCCAGAAATACTGGAAACTCCTTGCTTATGATTTAGATGCTTTAAAATATGCTAATTATAAAAAAGAAGGAGTCCATGAGGTGTGGTTTAATTTTCTAGCTTCTGCCATCAGTAGGTTTTGCCAGTAACACCTGAATTTTTATCTGAAACCTTTAAATTGATGGGATGTGGTATTTAAAAAACAGGCAGGGAAATGTCAGAAGGGTGACTCAACTTTACTTAATCCTAAAGTTGTCCTGTGGGATAAAATACATAGCTACATAGTGGTACCTTACAGAAAAAAAGCCACAAAGCTCACTTAAATGCTTGCTATCTTTTTTCCTCCTCTGCTTTCTCTTAATTCCAGTGCACCATTAAACATGATATCAAAGTTCCAATTATTTTTTTTTATTTCTAACTTAGGAATGTTCAAAATGTTTTAGCTCTCAAAGAAAATCCCTAACGTCCCCCTGGTAGTACTGACTCCATCAGGAAACCTGCTTGCTTTCTGCCTTCGTCAGTTTTCTTCAGGGGCATGCTTGTGATCTACCCTCAGCTTCAGTCATTTTTAGCAACTGGAAGAGGGCACATTTAGTCTGGATATAAGGAAGAGATTTTTCACTCTGAGGGTGGTGAGGCACTGGAACAAGTTGCCCAGGGAAGCTGTGGATACTCCATCACTGGCAGGGTTCAAGGCCAGGCTGGATGAGGCTTTGGGCAACCTGGCCTAGTGGGAGGTGTCCTTGTCCATAGCAGCGGGTTGGAACTACATAATCTCTGAGGTCCCTTCCAACCCAAACCATTCTGTGAAAGAGAAGAATTCTCCAGCTTGTTTATTTATATGTCCAATGGCCTTTCTTTTACCAATTGCATCAGTGTTGCTTGCTCTGCTCGTTTTCCCTACATTATCCTTGAGATCAAAGTGAAACCAGCTATTTCTTAACAAATAGCTGTTCTCCAGATGAGTAAAGGAGAAGAAAGCATGAAAGTAAAATAACTTAAGTCCTGAAAGAACAGATCTGGGACACTGATGAGGACAAAAACATCTGAAAAAATTGATTATCAGAGGTAGATCCTTTGCCTCATAGCAAAGTTTCAGAAAGAAAAAGGAACATCAGAGGCCACCAGACTTAGTGGAAGAGAAAAGTAAGTGTTTGTATAGCAGAATTTGCCACTTTAGCTCTTCATTGCTGGACACGGCTTTGTCTTGTCTGGATTTTATTCCATATGTGTTGGAAATCTTTTGCATATTTCCAAAATCAAGTAGTAACAGCAAGAAATAGAAGGATGCTCAGATCTCTTTCAGTTCCTGGGGAGATGGGTGTCCTCACGGGAAATGCAGCCGTGCTTCACAGTACTCACTCCCGCTTGCACAGCAGCGCATTTCTTCAGCCCGACGGGGTGAAACCCAGTATGAACATGGGATTTCATAAACATCTCCTTCACTGATAGCGTCTGACTTGGGATTCAAATGAAATTTAGCACAACTTCCTGCCTGGGCAAAAAGCCCCCAAGTTACAGAGGCAGTGGGGTGGTAAGAAGACTTGAGAGTGCCTGGGTGTGTCTGACTCCTGATCCAAACAGTGATGCTGCCGTGTGCTGATGAAGGTTTTACCAAAGTGTAAGCATCTGCACAAGAATTTCTTCTCTTGCTTTCTCTTTTTTCCCCCAGTTGACACTGTATAGTTTGGATGTCTTAGAAACTTGGTTGAGATAACTCAGCATGGACTAGCTAGGTCCATGCCACGTAACTCCTATTACTCTCGTTATTTTCCCTGTAATTGAAGACTAATCAGCACGCCCTTTAGATGCTATTTTAGCTCACATACAGCTTTATAAATATTTCAACTTAGATATAATTAGATAAATTGAGCTTGTTTAATTAGTAATGCAATCAGCTGGCATGTCTTAGGAAGCCATCTCCCATTAAAAATGCAGTGATAATGCATGTTAATAAGCAATAAGCAGATTCTATTAACAAAAAATTCCCTGCTTTTACAAGCCGTTTGTGTCTTGTAACAAGCTTTATAGCTTTGCCATTACTTTTGTTTTACCATTGGCATTACTGAGGAATTTGTGTGTCAGCTGAAAATCAGGAAAGATCTTTTTTGGCTGTGTCTAAACTAAAATAGTCAGCAGTTCAGCTGATTGTTTAGGAGAATTCGGTGGGTTTGATCACATTTTAACTACTTCTTTGAATGTTAATTTTCAAGTTTGAAGTGAGAACTTCAAGTTAGTTTTGTTGGAGCAACATTCCTTTTTCTGTCCCTCAAGAAATGTTCTCCAAAGCACAAATCTCTGACTGCTGACAGTGAGGTGCACCAAGAATCTCAGGTACCTCCAGCGCTGAGTGACATTCTGCGCATCTGTAGCTTGGGTCTGCTGAAAATTAGATGAGTGGATGTGATGCCCATGCACAAGGAAAGCTGGAAGGAGGGCCTGGGGAACCTACAGGCCTTGTCAGCCTGAAAACAGACCTCCATGCCTGAAAATATTATAGAGCAAGTCATCCTCAGTGTCACTGAGGCACGTGCAGGAAAAGCAGTGATCAGGCCCAGTCAGCATGGTTTCACAAAAGTCAGGTCCTGCTTGACCAATATGATCTCCTTCTAAGATAAGATAACCAGCTTAGTGAATGAGGGCAAGGCTGTGGATGTTGTCTATCTGGATTTTAGCAAAGCTTTTGACACCATTTCCCACAGCGTTCTCCTAGAGAAACTGGCTGCTCTTGGCTTGGATGGGTGTACTCTTTGCTGGGTATAAATGTGGCTGGATGGCCAGGCCCAGAGAGTGGTTAGGAGTTAGGATGAGAGCAGTGCTGATAACACCCTGATGTTTCTAGTTGTTGCCAAGCAATCAAGGACTTTTCAGTTGTTCATCCTACCCCACTAACGAGAAGGGAGGGGACCCAGCCAGGACAGGTGACCCAAACTGGCCAAAGGGATATTCCATGCTAATTATGTCATGCTCAGCATAAAAGGGGGGGCTGGTGGGGGAAGGAGGAGGCAGCTCCAGGATGTGCCATTTTGGGGACAGTCTGGGTTTTTAGGGACAGCTCTGAGCTGTATGGCCTGAGCTGTGCAGTTCGGTGAGACACCGCGTTGTGTATCACCAGTTTCATATATTCTGCTATAAAGTCCTGTTATCATTGTTATATCTCTCTTTCTGCTATTCCAGTAAACTATCCTTATCCCAACCTGTGAGGTTTTGGTTCCTTGGTTTTGGTTTATTTCCTTGCCTTCTCCTTCCCTCTCCCCCTCCCTCAACTTCACCCCCCTCCCCACTTTAAAGAACAAGCAGCTGCGTGGTGCTCAGCTCTCAGCTGGGGCAGAACCATGACAGTACCTAACACACATGATTGACATGTTACTGAGGGGGGGAAGGCACCTGTAGGTCTGTATGACACTTTATAGATAAATGTCACATTGTTTTATTTCTACAGCTTCAACTGGTTGGCAGTTTGGTGTCCCTGGAGGGGTTTAAAAGAAGAGGAGATGTTGTACTTGGTGACATGGTCTAGTGTTGGAACTAGTAGGGCTGGACAGATGGTTGGACTTGATGATCTTGAAGGTCTTTTCCAGTTGAAACCGTTCTATGATCTTGGCATTATGGGTTTAGTTTGAAATTCTGTATTGCAACTCCTTGTGCCTCCTTGGCTGCTTTTCATCAAGAATTACAAAATAGCATAGTCATTTCCAAATTGGCTTTGCCACATTCACATCACTAACTCTGGCCACATTTTCATGTCCACTTTAAGCCCCCCTACAGTGACACCCCTGTACAAAGCAGCAGGTACAGCCGTTGCCTGGAATCCACCCCACACATGAAGCAGTCCTGCCATCGTTGTCTCAACTCATGTTGAACTGGAGCTGGAACATAACCTGATCACTACTCGCTCCTCCCATCCCACCACTGAGATTGGAGATAGGAATCACCAGCCCAGCTGAAGCATCTTGTAGTTTCTTACCTATTTTGCCTCAGGAGATGCTGATCTGAGGCCGTAGTTTCACATGGCAATTGTACAAAATCCAGGAGAAGCAAAATTTTGAGCAGGTCAGTGTATGTAAGCTTTGTGAAATGGGGATAAATGGAGAAAACGGGGAGCAAAATAAGCAAAAGAGCATGAAGTTCAGCTGAAAGCACACAGTACTGAGCTCTGATAGTTGGCAATTACCTGTTCAACTCTCAGGTTGTAAAAATGGGGAGAAAACAGAGATCTGATTGCATGTGTGTGGAGTTCTATGGGAGAGATTTCTACCAGTAAGACGTGATAATACTGGAATAAATGTTTCATACTTAGTTCTCTTCTTCAGTTTCTATTTTTGGGATACTCTAGCAAAGAGCTCTTTTCTCAGAGATACTGTTATTTGCATCCTTCCAAAAATGTCCTCACCACCCTTTGTTGATCATCTAGAATCTCCACAGGGAAGGGGAGAACTGTGAGCATTTTGGGGAGGAACACGTAAATTTGAGAGGAAATGCCATATTCTCTTCTCTCAGTCATTCAGTCTTTGTACCAGCATTCCCAGCTTGCTCTGTAAACCTTCAGTTGGTGGGTAGCGGTGCAGAAGGCTGTGCTGTGGACTTGTAGATGGTGGTGGTAAGATTTCAGAATTCTTCAGTGCTTGCTGATATCCCCAGCTTCACCTGCTCAAGGTCACTTCTGTACACTGGAAGGCTTGGTTAGACCTGAGTGTCCCCGGATGCGGGAGGATTGAGGGATCAGAAGTAAGGCCTCTTAATCAATCCTGTCCTACTGGTTGGTGTTCAGAGTCATTTTGCATGTCCACAGTTGGTGGGAATAAAAAAAAAAAGGCATTAACTTTTTCCCTATATGGATATATATATTAAAATTAAACATTTGTAGCCTATGAACTAATAATTAACAGGAAAATCTGGGTTTAATTATTTATCAGTGTGACTTTTCTTGGCGTTAGACCACATGCCCTGTCCATTAATTTTAAATAGACAAAACCATTCATGCGCCTCTGCAGAGCTGTCATCATTCTGATAAGGTGCAGCTAAAGGTGGTTCCATTTTCAAAGATGAAAGCACTTCCTCTACGGAGAGAGGCTGAGGGAGCTGGGCTGGGTCAGCCTGGAGAAGAGAAGGCTGTGGGGGGACCTCATTGCAGCCTGCCAGTCCCTGAAGGGAGCAGAGACACAGGAGGGGAAGCAGCTTGTTCAAAGGGCAGAGCCTGGCAGGACAAGGGGGATGGAGTGAAGCTGGAGGAGGGAAGGGTTAAATTAGATCTTAGGGGGAAGTTCTTTGCAGAGAGAGTGGTGAGGGGCTGGAAGGGGCTGCCCAGAGAGGGGGTGGGTGCCCCGTCCCTGGGGGTGTTGAAGGCCAGGTTGGCTGGGGCCCTGGGCAGCCTTGTGTAGCTCCAGGCCTGGAGGTTGGTGTCCCTGCCTGTGGCAGGGGGTTGGAGCTCTGGGATCCTTGGGGTCCCTTCCAACCCATGCCATTCTGTGATTCTTACAGTTGTGTTGCAGTATTAATTAGTGATTGTTTTAAAATGTCTTAACACACAGCATGGACGTCCCACTCTGGTTTCTAACCAGTAGCTGATTTCTGTGCACTGTTCAATCTTTCTCAAATGCAATCTCGGGCCAGTCTTTCACTATGCAGTAGCCACACAATTAAATTCCTCATCTCCTTCAATTTCTTCTTTCCTTGTATATTTCAAGAAGTCTGCAAACAGTAACTATTGTCCTGGGTTTGGCCAGGATGTCCTGGGTTTGGCCAGTGGGATGCCCTGGTTGGGATTTGGGATGAGCAGTGCTGATAGCACAGGGATGGCTTAGGTGCTGCCAAGCAGCTCAGGGCTTTTCAGTTGTTCCTATTGCCCTGCTAATGAGAAGGCAGGGGGCACCCAGGGACCTGGGGAGGCAACACAGCCACCAGGACACAGCCTCTGATCATTCCTATTTACTGGACTTTTTCCAGTTCCTTCCCCTCCTCTTTGGAACCCTGTCACAAAGCTGTATTAAGCACTGTCAGAGCTGTGCGGAATTATCTTAAGTGCTGTGGCAGTCCTGTTTATACACCCCAGTATGGCAGTGTTTTTTAAAAAAACCCTCTGAACACTAGATTTTTATTTTTTTATTTTTCCATTGGAGTAGATGTCTACCCAGTTGTTCTCTAGCTTGTATTTTAAACATGATTGCTATGTCTCCCCAAGAGCAGAACTTGGCACTTGTCTATATTGAATTTCATTACATTTTAGCCTCTTTCAATGAGTATTTTCATTGTATTGCGGTCTTCTAAAGCTACTCCAGCCTCTTCCATGTTTAATAGGGTATCTTTGATTTCATCTCCCAAGCCATTCCTGAAATAGTTTGAGGCTTGGGTCTTACCTTTGCAAAAGCCCATGAAGTGCAGCCTTCCATTTTAATGAGTGAGCTCTGAAGATCGCTTTCAACTAACTGTGTACCCATCTTACAGTATGAGCACACAAATAGCATATGTCCCAGTAGGACTTAAAAGACTGTGTAAAAGGGTAGTACAAACCTCAGTGAAATCAATGTACTTAGAGTCTAAATACATCTCCATTCTCAAAAACTTCTTCCACAGAATGAAACCAGATCTATTACAATGTGTGTGATAGAACCCTAGAGCATAGTCCATCTCCTTTTCGTTTTTCTTCAAGGTGCCCAGAAATCAAACTTAAAAGCTGTGACTTTGTTTCTAAAATGTCTTGGATCATCTTTTCCTTATTTATTTGCTTCATCCTTCATTCTCTACCAGTCTACTAGTCCCACAGTTTCTTCACAGCTGTAAGTTTGCTCAGCCAGTCCTTCAAGTGTTCAAGAAGGTAAATATCAAAATAAACTAGTCTGAAAACCTCTAGGCTGTAAGAAATATTCAATATTCTTTTTACTCAGCGTAGGGATTTTGTATGCATAACAGACATGCTGACATATTACTCCTTTCTGTAGAGTTTTTCAGTGTATTTGAAGTCATCAAACCGTTTTCCCAAGTCACTGGCTTTTTAGTCATGACATGAATACTGCCCTTCACACTTGAAAAAATTAGGTCAGTTGGTCACAGGAGTATGATTTGGGGCTTTCCTGAAGATGTATGTATGGAAACATATGATGTTTACTTAGGACTTGGTTTATAAATACAAGGGAAGTGGGGATTGTTTGGGACTTAACGTAATACATAAAGTGTATCCTGTCCTTGTGTTCACACCAGTCAAATGTGCACAAAATTAATACTTTTTTCTTTGTATTTCTTCCTTTTTTTTCTCCTCATTATTTTGCCATGGAAAAGTGGTGAGGATTTTTTTCCATTTTGGAGCAAACCATGCTCTTTCTGTGCACGATGCAGAGGATCAGTTTGGCAGCGTTTGACAAGTAGCTACTTCAGAATGAAAGCTGGTAGAACTGTGTGGTGGTTGAGCCTTGGCTAAAGGCCAGACGCCCACCAAAATCAGTCTATTCCTCCCCTTCTTAGTTGGACAGGGGAAAAAAAAAATAAATATATAATCAGGCGGCTCAAGAGGCAAACTCATTAACGATGCGGGCAGAACAGACTCAACACAGAGTGCAGGAGAGAAAGCTATCTAATTTATTACACCACGCTAAAGAGAAACAGTGACAAACCAGAGTCAGGAGTGCAACCAGCAATCTTGAAACAAATGCAAACCAGGCAAACACTTTCCCCCCACTCCCTCCTCAGCAGGCTTTAGTTAGAAGTTTGCTCCCTTCTTCCCTCCTGGTCGCAGCCCAAGAGGGGCAGGGACTGGGGAAATGGGGGTCTGGGTAACACCTTCCCCCCACCCCTCCATTCTAAAGCAGACTGCCCTTTAGCCATGATTTTGCTCCCTTCTTCCCCTCTCCTGCTCGCAGCACAGGACAGGGGGGCAGGGACTGGGAGATGGGGGCTTCGGTCAGTCCCTTGCAAGATGGTTTCCTTCTCGGCCGGGATGGGGGCATCCATTCCACACCCCCTCCCCCTGCTGCACCCTAGGATCTCACCCAGGAGAGCCAGTCCTCCAGGAACTTTCTCCAAGGCAAATCTCTTCCCACCGGGCTTCATCTCTGCTCTGGCAGGCAGCAACAAATCCCAGTGTCTCTCAGTCCCAGTCCTCCACGGGGCTGTGATGCCTCCTCCAGCAAACCTGTCTGGCTCATCTCTGTAGGTCGCTTGTGCTGGCAGGGGCTCATCCCAGCGTCAGTCACGGCATCTTCTCTATGTCTCCACCGGCTCCATCCAGCGTGGAGCCTCTCCACCGGGCAGGTCAGGTCTTGGCCTCCTGCATGGCTCCTCTCCTCCGGCTACTCCACAGGCTTCAGCTCGGGCTCCATCTCTGGCCCGGGTACCTGGGGCCTCCTCCCCCAGCCTTCCCGGCCTTTTGTGCCTGTCAACTGCTCACATTGATATGCAAATAGACATCCCAATGCCCTGAACGGGCCAAAATTGCGATCTTCCTGGCACTCGGTTCCCTGATGGAGCCTTTGTCTCCTCTATGTGATTCTCAGAGGTGCTATCAGCAGGCCGGCAGAAGATTCCAGCAGCCATTTTCTGCAGCCCCTGGCCCCTCTCAGTACCCAGCTATGCAAAACTGCGACATTCTGAATGAAATATATTACTGTCATTTAATCTTTCCAGTGCTGGAACAGTGGTTCCAGGAGCAGAGGTCATGTATATGAAAATAACATACACTGGAGTGCTTGTTCCAGAAATACAACTGCTCTAATATCAGCAAAGCTGCCTGAGTCACATCCAAAGATGACATCCATGCTTTGATATTCTCCCCACAGATTTTAATTGCTTGTCTCTTGTACAATAAACAACTACTTTGGGCAAATGTTGGAGAATATCAAGACCATTTAAGACTGAGGCAGGTTCTCAAGCAGGCAGAATATGAGTAAACAAATTGCATTTTTCTATGAGAAACTTGACAGCAGAGAAATGAGGAGTTTTTCAACCTGAAACATACTGTCAGGAGACCCTGCCACGGTACACATTCTTTGTATTTAAATGACATTTTTAGAAGCACTGTGCAGTGTCTTGCTCTGAAGTCAGAACTACCTGTTCTTCTGTCTTGGAACAATCTCTGTGAAAACTCAGAGTGGTTGAAGCATCTTTAGAATCAAACATAGAGATGAGACACGCTGAAACTCCACTGTAGCAAACAGATCTGCTGGGGAAAAGGGAGGCAAGATCAGGAGGTAGATGTATTCAGAAGCAAAATGACATCTTTCATGCGTATAAGGGATTGTGATGAGAGCAGCAGGAGCATTTATAAATTTATAAATGTAA
Source organism: Hypotaenidia okinawae (assembly GCA_027925045.1). NCBI lineage: Eukaryota > Metazoa > Chordata > Aves > Gruiformes > Rallidae > Hypotaenidia > Hypotaenidia okinawae. The sequence continues at coordinate 34,881,999 of BSDF01000004.1, forward strand.
TATAAATAAGGAATATTGTGAAATTGAACAGATGGGTTTCCTGAAAATTTCATGACCTATTTCCACCATGTAGAACAGTCATTAATAAAGGAAAATAAATCAGAATTCTTTTATTGCTATGCATAACACAATAGTTTGTATATATTCTGCTATTTAAACTGTTCAGATATTTTTCCCACATGCCACATGATTCCATCACTGTTCCCAAGCCCTTGTAGCACTACTTCTCATTGTGTCCTCATAATCCATATGCCACAGATTGCTCTTTCTGTGGAGTCAGGTTCCCAAGCAGATGAGTCAGGGAATATAAGGTACAAGTTCTGGTGAGATGGTTCTTCTGAAGTGGTGTGATATGTGGAAAACACTTGTTATTTTTGTTACTTGAACTGTTTTGGGTTGTTTTTTTTTTATTTCTGTGCTTCTGATTTCTATGTCCCATAGCTGAGTAAGGAGGAACCTTCTATGCTTTGCTGAAGGATGAAGAGTTCTCCATAACCTTCTTCCTCCTTTCCTTTTCTGAAAAAGCTCTTTGTGAATACTTAACTCGCACACACACACCCACACACACCCCCTTTGATTTCTTTTCTGTTATTCCTGATACTGTATTGGAAAAATGTCCTGCAGAATGGTCTCTATGTCAAGAATTTTTCTTCTGGCATACCAGTTCAGCTTTTCAGTAGCAATGGCAGCGTGGACAGTGATGTTATTTTCTCTGTGTGTGGTTTTAATACACGTTTGAAACAACAGTTCTGTTTCCTGGTTAGAATTAGTTCATTTTTGGATGGTTTCTTAAGTGGAGCAGTACGTATCCAGAGCAGAATCACACAGATTAACCTGTTTCTACATCTGAAAAGGCCATCACTGTGCAGAGTTGCATCAGGAACAGCTTTCTGTTTTATTTCTTAGTGCTTTTTTCTAGGACGCTGTTACCATAAAGGTTACTTGATAAAGTCTATAATAAATCACCTCCTGTAAATAATGAATATTGCTGACTTGCTTGTTTTCTAATATAATACAAATGATTCTGTTTGGGGTATGTATTGAAATCAGTCCAACACCCCAAGTGCTTGCATTGAGCCTGAAACTCTAACCAGCTTAGGAAACAAAAGCTTTTGTACCTTTATCTAGTCTAATTCCTACTATAAAGAGAGCATCTACTGCAGGATCTGTAGCATCTATGTCTGCGAGGATTGAAGCCCATCAGGAAAGACTCCTTGGAAACACTTAGAGCTATAATTTTTATGATAAAAGATGTTTATATTAATGATAGCCATTCTCTTTCCTTGCAGTGCAAATTAGACTATCAAGCCTGTGTCTCAGGAAAACAAATCTCAGTGAAATGCGAAGGACGCTGCCCTTGCCCTTCCGACAAATCCACAAGCACAGGCAGGAGTGATAGGAGAGGTGAGTGATGGTGATGTGTGTGGTGTTTTGAACAGCTCCTTTCTAGAAGGAAATAAGCTTGTGCTCACAGAAAAATGCAGTGATCACAAGCACCGATTATTCTTGAATAAAACTGGCTTTATTTTATTCAAGGTTGTTCTCTTTGCTGTCAGTTTTGGAATTGTGCCTGTGGTAAAATGCCACTCTGTTTCCCCAGTGCAGTTACTGCAGTGTGAGTTACTGCTGTTCGTTCTTTATTCTTTAATGTTCCTTGCTTTAGTCATTCCTTGCTGCTCAGTGGTTTCAGTTCAACATGCAAGAAAATTAGGTGTGAAAGTGAAAAAGGAAACTTTAAAAATCCTTGTTAGCCCTCATGGGAGCAAGGGGTTGCACTTAAACTGTGGAGCTATTAGTAGAAGGCTGTCGTAGAAAAGTGAGTTCTTTGTTTGAAAAGTTAGGGGAATAAATCAGCTTCCTTTGTTTTATGGGAATAAATCAGCTTCCTTTGTTTGATGGGAATAAATCACCTTCCTTTTGGACTGTGTGTGAGGCCAGGCTGCTGGAAAATGCAGTTGCTTTGCACTGGTCCTTGGCCAACTAGAAGAAATATAATTATGGGTCAGTGTATTTGTATTTCAGTGACTCCCAGGTGACTTTGGAAGGCAGATGTTAAACAAAATGGGAAAATGGGATATTGTCTGTGGTGCTCCTGAATAGAGAGATGTTGTAGCACAAGGTTTTAGGCCACTGTGGAGCTGAACGTGCTCAGAACGGCATGACTGGAGAGGTGGATTGTTCATTTCTTTAGGCTGATCTCTGTTAGATGGTAGGGTTTTAATTCTTTCTGGGTAGGCACACTTTTGACTAATCTAAAACTTTATGCACAAGTATCTTGGAAATACAGCAGAGCTTGGTTTTGCAGGTTGGTTCCCTCTCCCCCACCCCCAGCAACCTTAAAAAGAAAATAAAAATTGGAGTTTCTCAATCTGATTGAAAGGAGGGGCTTGTGGGAGAGTCAGGCTCAGGTCTTGGCTTTGGTACAGGGATTTTACTATCCTGTTAGAAAAACATAAATCTTTAATTTTTTAATCTTAGAAATTAATAATTAGTTGCCCTGGTGACCAGAAGGGCCAATGGGATCCTGGGGGGCATTAACAGGAACATGGCCAGCAGGTCACAGGAGGGGATCCTCCCCCTCTGCTCTGCCCTGCTCAGGCCCCACCTGCAGTGTTGTGTCCAGTGCTGGGCTCCCTGGGATCAAACAGACAGGGATCTCCTGAAGAGAGTCCAGAGGAGGCTATGGAGATGATGAAGGGCCTGGAGCATCTCCCCTGTGAGGAAAGTCTGAGGGAGCTGGGGCTGTTCAGCCTGGAGAGAAGCAGCCTGAGAGGGGACCTGATCACTGGGGATCAATAGCTGAAGGGTGGGACACAGGGGGACATGGGCAGCCTCTTCTCAGTGTCTGTGGGGACAGGACAAGGGGCGATGGCCTCAAGTTGGAGCAGAGGGAGTTCCCCCCCAATCTGGGGAAGAACTTCTTCCTGGTGAGGGTGAGGGAGCCCTGGGCCAGGCTGCCCAGGGGGTGTGGAGTCTCCTTCTCTGGAGAGATTCCAGCCCCGTCTGGACACCGCCCTGTGTGCCCTGTCCTAGGGACCCTGCTTTGGCAGGGGGTTGGACCCCATGGGCTCTGGAGGGCCCTTCCAACCCCTACAGCTCTGTGACTCTGTGATCCTTTCACCATTTAAAAACCAAACTAAATCTGGCCTCTAAACACTGAAGACTTCAGCAGTTTTGGAGGCTGTACTGTTGGTGAAGGGAATGAGTGGAGGCACTTTCCATTCTTAGGTCTAGTTACAAGTGATTTAGAATAGCTGATATGAATAGAAGTTACATGTTCAGACCTGGCAAGTGTTGAAAAATCCCTCTGCTTTAGTTTGTAAGTACACGTGCTGCTTCGTGTGTGTCATGCAGGGTCTAGAAGGCCAGATTGAAGAGGTTTTGTTAAGTTGGAAACAGGATTGAAGGCCAATAGCAAAATCCTTACAGTTTTTAACTACAAAATATTACAGTTTTACTAGAAAAAAAAATAAAAAGATGATCAAGTGAAGGTCATTTGCCACTGGTCCTTAATTCTCATGGTACAGGTCAAGAGTTGTGTGTTCTGGATTTTTCTGCATAAAGAAACAAGGCAGTCTGTGGGGTACACATCTTAGAAACAAGAGATACAATTTTAACTGTTTCTTATCTATAATTTAATGTAATATATATGAGGCTTTTTTTTTCTTCTCCCACCCCCATATAATATATTTTCTAACTGAGTGAAAGAGCAGTTCTGGCTTATATTGGATGCTGTTTGAGAAGTCAGGGTAGGGCTGTCATGAGCCAGGCCTTGCATTCACCTATAATCTCTTTCTTTATGAAATTTATCTTGTTTTCCAGTCTCAATATTTCCCTGAATTTCTTTTTTTACTTTCATGGTACTTAAATTACTAGTTGAGCTACAGAAAATTAATGATATTAGATTGGTCAGTGGTACTTATGAAAGTAAATAGGTAGACTGAGGAGTTTTGTATCCCAGGTCCCAGTTAACAGCCTTCTCTGTGATTGAAGGTCTCTCAAAAGCTGCAGGATGATTCAGAGGAAAGACTCTTGTCAGTCTCTGGAATACCATTGTTTGACATCCAGCGAGGAGTTGAGAGAGAGATTATTCATTCACCTTTAGTGATGCCACACTCATTGCATCATTGCAGACATCCCCTTCCGTTTCTCTTTTGCTACATAGATTATCTAGAGGTTTATTGACTAAATAAATAAGTAAAAAACCTAATATACTAGTAACAATTAAAGCCTTCGTGGTGTGAGATGGTGTTGCTGGACTGGTGTTGCTGGTTGTTTTCTTGCCTGGGCCAAACACCTGGGGTATGTCTCTCTCTTGTCTGTCACAACACTGTAATATGAGGCACGTGGCAATGCAGGTGACAAAATCCCACTGAGTATGTGGGTCAAAAGGATTATGCTCCATGGAGACAGACATGGTATTTCTGCGTTAATGGGAAGAGATGCTCATGAAACATGTTTTGAATGCCAGGGCAGCAGATGAGTGTGTGGCTGACAGCTCTTAACTGTGGTCAGAGACCTTCCAAAGGCAGCTAAGAAAAGCATCTATCATCAGGTGGCTTGAATTTGCTTTGCATACGTTGGGAAAGTTGAATTATCCTTACATCCAAACCAGAGTGCCTATGTTTTTGTGTCCCTGTCACTGTGATAAATGTGTGCTGTGACAAGCCCAGGAGTCCCATCTCCCAAACAGACTATTTCAAAGATTCAGCTCACATGATACAGCATCCTCCTGGATTATGTCTTTGGGCATCTTCTTCATGGAAACAAATCCCAGAGGAGGGCTACAAAGATCACAGAATCACAGAATCGTAGGGGTTGGAAGGGAGCTCCAGAGCCCATGGGGTGCAACCCCCTGCCAAAGCAGCTCCCCAGCTCATATTGCACAGGGCGGTGTCCAGACAGGGCTGGAATCTCTCCAGAGAAGGAGACTCCACACCCCCTGGGCAGCCTGGCCCAGGGCTCCCTCACCCTCACTGGGGAAAAGTTCTTCCCCAGATTGGGGTGGAACTCCCTGTGCTCCAACTTGAGCCCATTGCCCCTTGTCCTGTCCCCACAGACACTGAAAAGGGGCTGGCCAATTCACCCTGCATCCCACGCTTAAGATAATTACAGACATTAATTAGGTCCCCCCTTAGTCTTCTCAAGGCTGAACAGTTCCTGAAGGGCCTGGAGCATCTCCCCTGTGAGGAAAGGCTGAGTGAGCTGGGGCTGTTCAGCCTGGAGAGAAGCAGCCTGAGAGGGGATCTGATCACTGGGGATCAATAGCTGAAGGGTGGGACACAGGGGGACATGGGCAGCCTCTTCTCAGGGTCTGTGGGGACAGGACAAGGGGCAATGGCTGCAAGTTGGAGCACAGGAAGTTCCCCACCAAGACTTGGAAGAACTTTTCCCCAGTGAGGGTGAGGGAGCCCTGGGCCAGGCTGCCCAGGGGGTGTGGAGTCTCCTTCTCTGGAGAGATTCCAGCCCCGTCTGGACACCGCCCTGTGCAATATGAGCTGGGGAGCTGCTTTGGCAGGGGGTTGGACCCCATGGGCTCTGGAGGGCCCTTCCAACCCCTATGGTTCTGTTATTCAAGCCCTGACATAGAGTCACGATGCAGCTGGGATGTGTAGTCAGAACCAAAGGACCACAATCTGTTGAAGGTCCTGTGGTTTAGCTGGCAAAAGCTGCAACGTTGTAGGTGAAATACTGAATTTCTATTTTTGTTAGCTGCTGAAATAGAACAAGAAAATAGGAGTATTTTTAAGGTACTTTATAATAACTCTTGTAGTTGAGAGCTCACTTGGTATTTTAGCTAAAATAAGAGATAGGTTCATGAAAAGAAGAGCTTCTCTCTGATTATCTGAGGAGGACCATATAGGTGGCACAGAAAGCTGCTATGTGTGTCAGGCTCTGAGCTTTTACCAGAAGGAACTGCAAAGGCAACATTGCACGTTGAGAGTCTTTTCAGTTGGCATATCTGAAAGACTTTAATCACAGAATAGAGCTGCTCTCTCAGCTGCATCCTATTTTATACTGACTACCGCCGAACCGCTAATTGCTATGAAGAGCTGAGGATAAGTAACACCAGGATTAAAGGCCCTGTGGATTCTGTTTCATTCTGTGTGTATCAGAGCTTGAAAAACAAATACAGGGACTCGTTTCTAAACAAACAGCAAAACAGGGTTCTCCTAAATCCTCTTATTTTATTTACAGAGCAGCAGCATCTCTGTACACAACCTCAGCCACTCTCCATACAGTACAGGTAGAGAGGCCAAAAGAAAGAGCTTGTGTTTTGTTTGCATTCAAACACTGAACTCTTTCCAGACTTCACAAATAAAGAGATTAAGGGCTCAAAACTAACATTTAACTCCTTAATCTCTACTTTGTATCGTTCCCTCTCAAGGACAGGTAATGCTATTTCCTAATTCCCTTTTTCCTCTTCTGCAAGATTAACTCCAGGACACCGGTAGAATAAATTCTGCATCCAAAGCATGATACACTAGACCAATTGGGCCTGATATTCTCAGCAGTTGGTTCTGGGGTGGCCAGAAAAAGCCATTTATAGAAGGCAATGAGCAAAATTCCCATCTCTGGGATGAAGAAACTCATGCTGTGTGGTCAAGGAGAAAATTAAACTTTCAAAACCTCAAATTTCAGGCAAAAATAACATAAGAAAGAAAATGACTGTTACGTTGTAGAGCCATTTGGTGTTTATTTATTAATATATTAGTATGTTTTAAAATATTTCCCCCAAAAGATCTAATTATGGGATCTAATTTACACTGCCATGCTTATTACAGAAAATAAGTGCCTTGCCTATAAAAATAAGTACAGAGAGAAGCGTGCTGGAGAAATTGCTCTCACTTGTTAACCTTCCCAGAAGAACAAGCACAGTAAATAGGAGGAGGCACTCTCAGTTTGGGACTACAGACAGTAGCAGCATCTTACACATGTGAGTTGAAGTTGCATTAGGTAATTGTCAGCTTTCTAGTCTACCATAAACTTATGATTCAGTAAAATGTTTTGTTATGTAATTGCTACTGCAATTCTGTGGAACAGGAGGTTAAATGAAAACCTCTGGGCTTTCTTAGTGGCTTAGTTTGTATTAGCAAGGGTTGGATTTTTCTGATTTTGCCCAAAATACTCTTTATTGAGTATGGACCCTGAAATAGAAGCACACAGCTATCAGGAATTTGTCTCGTGCTGTGTGAGATTGATGTCATCATGGGCTGACCACAAAAATTGGATCTGGCTGATATTTGTGCTCTTGCCTCTACTCCTGGCACCAGTGTGAGTCTTGCCATCGATTTAAATGTAAATAGACTTGTAACACCTTGAGTTGGTTCCTTTATCAGAGGAGAAGTCATGCTTGCTCACTGTATGAATGATTCTGAAACCTTTCCTGACTTAAAAGACCAAAAGGTATTATTGTATATCTCCTTTAATTCTTTAGAGGGCATTGACTTAGCAGGAAATGTCCCTTTTGCTTTTTATAATGCATAGTGTTCACTTTTCAGTCTCAAAGCTGTTCATCTCAGAGCTGTGTTTGCCCAGGCACACAAGCTAAAATACAAGTGGTGGCTCTGGTGAATTCTTTATATACGTTTACAGTGCCTTAGAGCTGGATGTGAACAGAAGCTTTTTGAAGGTAAAGTGGAGTTTGATGCATTGTAGGTTTTCCTGCTTTGAAATTCAGTCAGGCTAATTCATTAAGAATCTCAGGGTTTATTTCCCTCTCTGTTGAGTAGAAGGTGAGTTTTTTAATTGATCTTTAATGGGAGGTACTACACTCCATCCCCCTTGTCCTGCCAGTCTCTGCCCTTTGAACAAGCTGATTCCACTCCTGTGTCTCTGCTCCCTTCAGGGACTGGCAGGCTGCAATGAGGTCCCCCCACAGCCTTCTCTTCTCCAGGCTGACCCAGCCCAGCTCCCTCAGCCTCTCTCCAGAGGGGAGCTGCTCCAGCCCTCTGAGCATCTCTGTGGCTCCTCTGACCCCTCTCCAACAGTCCCACATCTTCCTTGTGTTGGGGCCCCAGCTCTGGACACAGGACTCCAGCTGGGGCCTCCCAGGGCAGAGCAGAGAGGGACAATCCCCTCCCTGTCCCTGCTGCCACCCCTCTGCTGATGGAGCCCAGGATCCCATCGCCCTTCCCAGCTGCCAGAGCCACTGCTGGCTCAGGGGGAGTCTCTCACCCACCAGAGCCCCGTGGTCCTTCTCAGCAGGGCTGCTCCCCAGGAGCTCTTCTCCCAGGCTGTATCTGTGGCTGGGATTCTTCTGTCCCAAGTGCAAACAACACAATACTTGTGTCTTCTACAAATGCAGCAGTATTTATTATACATCTTCACTATTCATTATTGTGTAACAGCAGAAACTTGATGAAGCCAATTTTATTGTTTCTTCCTTCAATGTTAAGATGAATTTTCTGCATGAATCTTTCCTGAAATTGTTAAACACCATATTTTTTCCTCTGGATGATGCTGAGCCAAGTAAAATTGTCAGCTGTATTTCCTTTAATTTGTCTCCTTTATTCAGGCTTCATGTGAAGACTTTGTAAAAAGAGAGTTCTACATCATAATTAGTAGTGATGTAATGTAGTGTGATTAGCAGCCATCTAATGCTGAGTAGAATGACAGGGACTGTGTTTGGAATGAGAAGGTTTATCTGATCTGCATCGCCCGGTCCCCTTGGCATCTAGCTTGGGGGCTCAGCCAGATCATGCCAGGTACCCAGGCACTGTGGGAAGGGTTTGATGGTGGGGGGAGGGGGTGTATAGGCTGCTTGCCAGGTCTTGTCCATGTGTGGTGTGGAAAAGCACACCTGAACTCAGCAGAAGGGAAGCTCTGAAGACCTCCCACAGTTGAGTCAGATGAACAGTACAACGTGTGAGAAATACAAAGAGCCTTTGGCTGTCCTGGAAAGACTGGGGAAATAGACTTGTAGCTGTGTAACCTGTCAGTAGGCTGGTGAGGTCACTCCATCCATCATTTTTGCCTCAAATGCATGAGTTTCTCCTTAATTTCAAACTCCTCTTGCATGGAACAGAGTCGGTTCGTGTTGGTTTGAATCTCTTTATAGTTCAAAGAAGAAAACTAGAATTGCTGGGTCATTAACAGGCAATCTTAGAGCTAAAAAGTCACATTTTGCTTTTGCTTTCTGTTCTTAAGGGCTTAGAATATTTGGGAACCAGGGCTAGAAATGTGTGTCCTGCAGAAAAGAAGTGATACCACAAATGCAAGTGGAGCAGTGAGGCAGGGCCAGGCAGGGACATTGTAGTAAGAAGGGTACTGTCAGCTGGAGTCGGGGAGCCGATGGGGTGGGGGAGATAGGGTTATTTTTAGCTCTCTGAAATGAAGTCATATCTGCTGAGCAAATAAAAATTCCACTGAAACTTGACTATTAGAAGGAGGAGGTGAAGGATTAAGGACAGACAGTCCTTCCCATGGTTTATGTAAAAAAGGCTAGAACACAGGGAACCGTTCATCCCATGGTTATGAGAAACAGCCCCTGTAGCACTGCACAACACACTCAAGAACACCGTGAAGAGCGGGTTATTGTTGCCAGGATTAGTGGAATCTCTGAGAGGACTGTTAGCAATGCACTTGTTTGTCAGTATGACAAAAGGGGTAACTCTAAAGGGGGGCTGGGGTAGTACCTACTTGTTGCTCTTTGCTCACAGTTGCAAGCATCTTTGCAACAGCAGCCTCCTCTCCAGAACCTCTTCCTCTTTGAGCTGCTTTTTCCCTTAGGGGGGCTGCTTTGTTCTTTCCAAGTCCTTTCATTTCTTGTAGCTGCTTCTGGCAGCCTTTGATACTCAAATCTATACAGCTTTAGAAAATATCACATCCCCAAGTTTACATTTACATGGAAAATATCTATGGAGGAACTTTTCCCCAGTGAGGGTGAGGGAGCCCTGGAACAGGCTGCCCAGGGGGTGTGGAGTCTCCTTCTCTGGAGGCATTCAAACCCCACCTTGATGCGTTCCTATGTGTTTTTCAGTCTGGGTGACCCTGCTCTGGCAGGGGGTTGGACTAGATGAGCTTTCGAGGTCCCTTCCAACTCCTGATGTTCTGGGATTCTGTGACTCCCGGGTGTCAGGCTGTGGAGAGCACTTCCAGCCCATTGCAGTGGGCTGCACTTTGAGAAGTGCTTCTCAAAACCTCTTCTCCTGTTTCTTCTGTCTCCAGCAAACGACATGTGACTGGCAGACCTGGCTCTGTGTTTGAAGTAATTCTGTAACTCTCAATACATACAAGATGAGTAACTAGTCACTTGGGGTTGTTTTCTTACTACTGCAAAGTATCGGTGTACTTTGCACAAAGTAAAACACAACTTTAGAGGAGACTGCTTTCTATTGAGTCATGATGAAAGTTTTTATTAGCTTGGCTCATTTCTTTATTTCCTTTCCCCCAGTTCTGATTTTAGTAGGGGAGGAGAAACCCCACCAAAACCTCATGGCAAATAGGTCTTTCAAGGAGGCAAAAATGCTCCCTTCAGCCTATCACCTCGTGGTTTCGTGTGCCTGCTGCGGTTTTAAGAGTTAGACCGAGCCGTTATGAGGGAAGGTAATTAACACTGTTTGATTTTCTATTTGATAACCATTAATTTTAACCAAGCTCATGAAACAATTTGCAATTTCAGTCCTAGAGACCCCAAACCAGCCAAATGATGAGGAAAGCTCAGTCCATGTAGCACAACACTCGATTAAACTCTTTTCCGTAGTCACGAGAGGATGCTTTTTTAGGGTATGTTCCTTGTCTTCCTTTGCTCCCTGCCAGCTCGCTTTTACAGATTATAAAGCTGAAAGTTTAAATATAGTCCAGCCCATTAAAATGGTGTTGCATTCGATTATAATGGCTATAATTGCCTTAATTATGTAAATGAAGAGGCCTTGCCGGTCTTATGATCCATTAAAGGCTCTAAAAGTGTGTCACGGTATTTCTGTTGAGAAATAAATACCCAGAGAGATGCAGATCGTATGCTGAGTGTCTGGAGCAGCATTCCCTTCCTGCTCGGGCAGTGCCTGGGTGAGCTACCAGGATGCTGCTCCGTTGGTGTCTCAATTACTGGTGTGATGGCAACACATTTTGCTGATGCTATTTTTATGCCGTTGCATTTAAATGGGTATCGCTGCTCTTCAGCAGGAGGGAGCTGCTGGAAATAGACTTTCTTTATCAGGTGGTTATTTTGAACTAGCTTGTTTGCCCCTCCAGCTTTATTTTTGGAAGGTAGAACGTGTGGTGCCAGTTGTATAACCTACCGCCTGGTTGTTTTGCCCTGTAAGTGTGTCAGAGCTTATTGGGTAGGGAAGCTACCTGAGATCCTTGGGAAGCTCAGGGCTGGACTGCTGATGGTTCAGGGATGTTTGGAGGGACTGCTGGAGCGGTGTGTTTCCCTGACCTGGCTTCAAGTAGGATGTAAACCCAGTGGTATTTAAAAAAACAAGCGATAGCCTATTTGTGGTCATTTCTCAGCAACAGGAACTGAACCTGCAGTAGTTTAATTCCCTGTCTACTTCACAACCTCACCTGTGCTACCCATGCTCCCTGATAAATAGCTGCAGTATCGCTTTGCTGGAGGGGCAGTTCTGCTTCAGCTAATTTTAAGCAACCATACTGATAACCTGTTAGGCAAGAAAAGACTTTCACTGCATATCAGCATGTCCTTACTTGGCTGCACAATTTCCCCTTTCTTCCAGTAATTAAAATATAATCAGTTCTTACACTCCCCCTACTCTGCCCTGCTCAGGCCCCACCTGGAGTGTTGTGTCCAGTGCTGGGCTCCCTGGGATAAAACAGACAGGGGTCTCCTGGAGAGAGTCCAGAGGAGGCTACAGAGATGATGAAGGGCCTGGAGCATCTCCCCTGCGAGGAAAGGCTGAGGGAGCTGGGGCTGTTCAGCCTGGAGAAGAGAAGCCTGAGAGGGGATCTGATCAATGGGGATCAATAGCTGAAGGGTGGGACACAGGAGGACATGGCCAGCCCCTTTTCAGTGTCTGTGGGGACAGGACAAGGGGTGATGGCCTCAAGTTGGAGCAGAGGAAGTTCCCCACCAAGCTGGGGAAGAACTTTTCCCCAGTGAGGGTGAGGGAGCCCTGGGCCAGGCTGCCCAGGGGGTGTGGAGTCTCCTTCTCTGGAGAGATTCCAGCCCCGTCTGGACACCGCCCTGTGTGCCCTGTCCTAGGGACCCTGCTTTGGCAGGGGGTTGGACCCCTTGGGCTCTGGAGGGCCCTTCCAACCCCTACAATTCTGTGTCTGTGACACACATGAGTGTACATTTTCAGCTGAAAGACTTGCTTACCTCTCCTGAGCATGGAGACAGGAGGGCAATATTGATTTACTTTCTTTGGGTAAGTACTGGAACTCTTATCACCAAGGACCATTGTCCCCATGGTTGGTGCAGTGTTTTGAGGCACCAGGAGAAGAGTTTCTGGGAATGGATTGGGGAAGAGAGCACTGTGTCTTGGAGCCTGAATTTCCTCAGAGTTGTGCCAGTCTTACAAGCAAAGCAGTGAATTTCCTGAGGAACTGTGCCGGCCTGATAAGGATATTGAAGTGGATGTGGCTGTCCATGAATCATAGAATCAGATTTTGTTTCCACAGCTGGTGTGTGTTCACTGATGCACTGAAAACACCTGCCTGTGCAAGGGAAGGCATAGTGATCCTTAAGCCATGTTCACAGCATCCTGTTGTCCCACTGATCTCAAACTGGTGGCCTCTTGAAGTCTGGAAAGACGACGCAGTGCTACAAAGAGATGTAGCAGCATACGTCCTCTCCACGGTCATCATTCCATGCTTCTGAGTGTTTGTTTGTCTGTGAACAGACATCTTCCTCTTGCTTCAGAGAACCCTCAGCCTCCTCCTTCATGTCTATTTGTCATTTTGCAGTTATCACCAAACCATCCTGCCAGCTTTGACTCTTCCTGGCAGTTACTACAGCGAAGTCTTGTTCAGGAAAGTTAGACAAACACGTACCAGTATCAGCATGATCTAAATCTGTTTCAGGTGATGCACTTCATCTCCATCACTTTCACTACCTAGAAGGCAGATTTCCTATTTGTAAATTTTAAAAAAATACATAAATTTTTCTCTGTACTCCTGATGAATCAGCGTTAAGAAAACACTAGTAAAATTACTGGATAGATATTCAGGTTCCAATTACTGGAATTACCCAACTGTGTTGCTTTTTATCTGCTTCATGAAATACAATAGTAATGTTATTTTTTTTTCCTTGATATCTTCATTTTACATCCCAGATACAGGCTACTTGACGTGTCAGGAATCCTCTACATAAGACATTAGAGTCTTAATGGGAAATAAAAAATAAACCCTAACTTCTTCCCCTGGAGGCGCTGAGATCCATGAAATGAACTGTGGCATCTGTTTTAAGAGTTGTTCCTGCTGATGCTGCGAGATGGAGTTCTGCAGACACCTTGCACCCAGGCATCAGTGGTTGTTCTGTCGTAGCAAATCATTAAGCTTTGTCTCATTAGCATGGTGGCACCTTTATAATAGCTTGAGTGCCAAGTGAAAAGCATTCGGTTTTAAAACTTAACTACCCCCTAAAATTAAGTGTCTTTGGAAAAAAAACAGGTCTGTATTGAGATTTCCTGGGAATGAAACTTTTTTCCTAAGGAAAAAAGACCCTGATCTTACATTTCCCATGGATAATAGTGCAAGGTGGGTCAGAAGGAGTCCTGGGTTGATGCATATTGAATACCAATTCTTGTCAAAACGGCTTGCATTATTTATCCTGTTGATAATAGAGGTCTGATATAAATTCCTGGGATTCTTCATAGCAGGAGAGCATGAAACATTGCAAAAGACAGCTGCAAACCCACCTTTAGGGGAAACTGAAGTAATTAAGATGGTTTTATTCTGGTTTGTCTCTTCAGCAGGCTTGTCTCCCTCTCTGAATTTAGGTGTGGATGAAAATTCCAAGCAGGTTTCTAACACAGTTTACCATCTCTCCTAGGAATCTGATCATTTCCTTATTTTCAATCCAGCTTTCTTTCAGGTCAGTATTTGAAGTCCATCACCCTCTATGGTATTTCAGTGTGCACAGGTTAAGAGGACCCTGCACTTGGCTTTGTTGAACCTCATGAGGTTCACCTGGGCCCACTTGTAAATCAGTTTTAGCCACAGTGATGTGTAACATTCAGCTTAATCTGACATAAGCATTTTAATAGGGTAATGATTTATTCTTGGTGTTCAGACAAAGGACATGAGGAGCCTCAGAAGTAAATTTTAGATTCCTAAATTTATGTGTAGAAGTATCTTGACTATGCACAGTGTAACGATGATGAGATTATACTGGACTTCATTACTGCAGAGGTCATCAGGTGGTTGCCAACTCTGCTATTCCTTGTTACTTGTGCTGCACCTCCAAGCAAGATTCCTTCAGGCTGGAGGAATGCCCCTTTGGGCCTTTAGGAGTCTAATGGATATATCCATTCAGAAGGCATTTGGAAAGGGATTGATGTCCTCAGCATGCGTATTTAAGCACTAAGCAGGAAGCCAATGGGTATATTTCTGTTCAGTCAAGAGAAGATCTTAGGGGGAAGTTCTTTGCAGAGAGAGTGGTGAGGGGCTGGAAGGGGCTGCCCAGAGAGGGGGTGGGTGCCCCGTCCCTGGGGGTGTTGAAGGCCAGGTTGGCTGGGGCCCTGGGCAACCTTGTGTAGCTCCAGGCCTGGAGGTTGGTGTCCCTGCCTGTGGCAGGGGGTTGGAGCTCTGGGATCCTTGGGGTCCCTTCCAACCCACACCAGTCTGGGATTCTGTGATTCTGTGAAGACTATGGGGGGACCTTATTAATGTTTATAAATATCTTAATCATGGGATGCAGGGGGAAATGGCCAGCCCCTTTTCAGTGTCTGTGGGGACAGGACAAGGGGCAATGGCTGCAAGTTGGAGCAGAGGAAGTTCCCCACCAATCTGGGGAAGAACCTTTCCCCAGTGAGGGTGAGGGAGCCCTGGGCCAGGCTGCCCAGGGGGTGTGGAGTCTCCTTCTCTGGAAAGATTCCAGCCCCGTCTGGACACCGCCCTGTGTGCCCTGTCCTAGGGACCCTGCTTTGGCAGGGGGTTGGACCTCATGGGCTCTGGAGGGCCCTTCCAACCCCTGTGATTCTGTGATTGTATGTTCAGAGCAGTCACATTGCATATGCAGTTTGATGACTGAAGACGCAAAATGTCTTCTCGTCTGGGACAGCTGGACAGGAGGTGGCCTGGTCAGAGCTACTGCACTTACCCTCCTATAGTCTGAAATTCCTTTTGTATTCCCAGAGTTTTGGGATAGGTCACCTAATTGTTTCCTTGTGTAGTGAAGCTGTTTGTTCCAGCGTATCATGGGGAGGCAGACTGCCCTGGTGTCCAGGCCAGGCCGGAGCTCTCCACCCCAAGCAGCCGGCACAGGTGAGGGGAGTGAGCCTGGGCTGGTTCCTCACCGCCTGACATCACTCCCCATAAAAGGGGCTGGCTGGGGAGAGGTGTTCCTGGGTGCTTCCAGGGCAGAAGGAGCGTGGCTAGGGTGTTGGGTCAGTGCTGGCATTGTGCAGTACTCTGTGTCATCATCAGGTCAGTGAGGTACTCTGTGTTATCATGGGGTGTGAGTGTGTCTTGCTGTGGGCTGTTACTGTTGTTCACAGTGATTTTTGCCACTAACTGTCCTTATCCCAACCCACAGAGGCTCTGTCTGTTTCTCCTCTGGGAGCAAGCAGTGTGTGGTGCTCAGCCCCTTCTCAGGGCTGAACCACACACAGACAGAGGGCATTCTGTTAACTCATCAGTGCATTAAACCCCTGTATCAGACACAAGTGCTTGTCAGCCGCCTTCTGAATCATGAAAAGTCTCTTCCACAGTGGATGTCAGACAGTAAGTCTGAACACAAAGTGTGCCAGCCTGTTGTGGCCTTTGTAGTTTAACAAACAGGAGATTTTAAGTGTCAGCTTCTCAAGGAACTAATGTGTAATTAAGACAAAAGAGAATCCCAAGTAAAGAGTTTGAAGTCTTTATTTTTGCCAATGGTGATTACCTTTTTTTATTATTACTACTCTCTCAGCATGTTTATTTTAAACTTTGAATACGCCTGGTCCATGGAACACCAGGCCATACAGAAACAGATGTTTTCTGAAGGACTGTGTTTCCTTCTTTGAGTACAATAAGGGAAAAGAGACAGGGAAGACAGGGACTCAGAATTATTCACACCTACATCGGATTTCTTTTTAGTGAATGCATAAATGTCACCTAATCCAGGATGAAATGACACTTCAAGACATGAGGGACTAAAGAAAGCAACAGCTTAAAAGAGAAGGGGGGTAAAAACTAAAAAGAAGATGGGAATAACAAGGAGATTATGAATCCTTAATTATACCTTTGGCTTGGGAGTGTAGTTTTGTGCCCACAAAGCCCAGGTGCTTGGCTGACTGGTGTAGAATGAAGAGAGGAGAGGAGCTCCCTGGCTTGGTGAGTTTTCTTTTTGAGGGGGTTGGGCTTTTTTTGGGGTTGTGGGTTTTTTTGTGAGCATTGTAAATGAGAAATAAAATCCAGATACCTAATATACCTTTCAGAGAGGTTTTGGAGGGGGTGTGTGGATTGCTCCCCCGCAGGCTGTTATCACTGCCTGTATCCTCAGGAAGTTTCTCCTGATTAGCATCTCTCTTGAGTGGCTGGATAATCAGAGGAGCTGTTCCCTACATCGCCTTCACAGGTGATCGATGTCAGTATCTTCTGATAACGTCATGGTTTCTGCTTCCTTGTTTGATAACTCCTGCTGAGGTACATAGTGAATTCTCTGACATTTGGGCTTAAAGCAGCGACTCGACATTCAGGACTTGTCTTATTTTGGCATGCGAGTGCCTCACACTGGATGTGCTATACCTCAGTGTTGTGGTGGGAGTGTTTTTGAGTTGAATGGATGTGGTGGTTGAGCCCTGGCCAAAGGCCAGATGCCCACCAAAATCAGTCTATTCCTCCCCTTCTTAGTTGGACAGGGGAGAAATAATATAATTGGGCGGCTCAAGAGCCAAACTCGTTACTGACACGGGCAAAACAGACTCAACACAGAGTGCAGGAGAGAAAGCTATCTAATTTATTACACCACACTAAAGAGAAACAGTGAAAACTCAGACTCAGGAGTGCAACCAACAATCTTGAAACAAATGCAACCAGGCAAACACTTCCCCCCCCTCCCTCCTCAGCAGGCTTTAGTTAGAAGTTTGCTCCCTTCTTCCCTCCCGGTCGCAGCCCAGGAGGGGCAGGGACTGGGGAAAATGGGGGTCTGGGTAACACCTTCCCCCCACCCCTCCATTCTAAAGCAGACTGCCCTTTAGCCATGATTTTGCTCCCTTCTTCCCCTCTCCTGCTCGCAGCACAGGGCAGGGGGGCAGGGACTAGGAGATGGGGGCTTGGGTCAGTCCCTTGCAAGATGGTTTCCTTCTCGGCCGGGATGGGGGCATCCATTCCACACCCCCTCCCCCTGCTGCACCCTAGGATCTCACCCAGGAGAGCCAGTCCTCCAGGAACTTTCAACAAGGCAAATCTCTTCCCCCCGGGCTTCATCTCTGCTCTGGCAGGCAGCAATCAATCCCAGTGTCTCTCAGTCCCAGTCCTCCACGGGGCTGTGATGCCTCCTCCAGCAAACCTGTCTGGCTCATCTCTGTAGGTCGCTTGTGCTGGCAGGGGCTCATCCCAACGTCAGTCACGGCATCTTCTCTATGTCTCCACCGGCTCCATCCAGCGTGGAGCCTGTCCACCGGGCAGGTCAGGTCTTGGCCTCCTGCATGGCTCCTGTCCTCTTGCTACTCCACTTCAGTTCGGGCTCCATCTCTGGCCCGGGTACCTGGGGCCTCCTCCCCCAGCCTTCCCAGCCTTTTGTGCCTGTCAACTGCTCACATTGATATGCAAATAGACATCCCAATGCCCTGAACGGGCCAAAATTGCGATCTTCCTGGCACTCGGTTCCCTGATGGAGCCTTTGTCTCCTCTATGTGATTCTCAGAGGTGCTATCAGCAGGCCGGCAGAAGATTCCAGCAGCCATTTTCTGCAGCCCCTGGCCCCTCTCAGTACCCAGCTATGCACAACCATGACAATGGACCAGACGTTTGGACACAGGTCCCTCATGCTGTCTTGTATTGAAAGAAACAATTACAAAACAATGTTGGGCACAAATACAGATGGGGAGAGGGGTGGCTGGGGAGCAGCCCTGCAGAAGGGGCTCTGGGGTTGTTGGTTGACAGCAGGCTTGACATTAGGCAGCTACGAGGGCAATCCGCATCCTGAGGTGCATCCAACACGTGGTGTCCAGGCAGCCAAGAGAGGCGATCGTCCCACTGTCCCACAGTGTTGGTGCAGCCTCACCTGGTGTGCTGTGTGGCACCACCATTTTAAGAAGCATGTGAAGGTCCTTGAATGTGTCCCCAGGAGGACAGCGAAGCCCTCCATTCGAAGGAATGCCCTTGAGAAATGGCTGAGGGCTTTGGGCTTGTCTAGCTTGGAGAGGAGGCTGAGAGGCAACCTCATGGCTCTGTACAGCTTCCTGGGGAGAGGACAGGGAGGTGATGAGCTTTTCTCCCCAGCATCCAGAGGCAGGACGTGTTGGAATGATTAAAAGCTGTGCCAGTGGAGGTTTAGCCTGGACATTGGGAGGCATTGCTTTGCCAGGAGGGTGGTCAGACACTGAACAGGTTTCCTAGAGGGGCCACTGATGCCTCATACCTGTCAATATTTAAGAGGCTTTTGGACAATACTCCTAACAACAAGCTGTAACTTGTGGTCAGGCAGTTGGATTAGATGATGGTTGTAGGTCCCTTCCAACTGCAATAGCCTGTTCTATTCCAAGATGATAGGAATTGTTTTAATCTGATTGCTAAATTATGACTCTATTTATTAACCCATCCACTTCCTTGTTTAATAGATTTGCCCCAAATACAGTAGAACACGTGTTGAGGCATTAACAGCAGAATTCCCAGATGTCCTTTCTAGTGTCTGGAAGATAATAAAAATTAGGTTTTTTCAGCCTCTACAGGAAAACCAGTTTCTTGTGAAGTTTAAAGTTTTAATGACTTCTTTTTCCTGTTTTATTTTTGTGTTCTAAGGCTTAGACAATGATGTTATGATGCCATTTTAAATTGCAAATTAAACTACAAACCTTTGGGTTTGGTGGGCTGTCTGTTCTGATTGTAACTTCTCTTGTCAACTTGGGAATGGTTGGGTCCAATGTATTTCTTCTTTTAAAAGAAATCTTTCCAGACCTCAAGTTACTGCTGAATTCCAGAAATTACTGCTTGAAGTTGTACTGATTTTTTTAAAATGGGAAATTAAACTGGATTGCTATCATGGCCCCTATAGGCCATGCTATGTCATGGCCTGCAAAGAACTCATTTAGTCATCTTAGAGTCTCATTTGTCACTTAAGTATGACTGTCACTAGACAACACTTTCAGGTGTCTTTGACTTTTTAACAGGTCTTCAGGCAACTGCAGCAAAAGCTTGTGAGGGGCTGTAACCTCTTTGCATGGTTCTGCACAAAGTCAGGTACCTTTACTTTAATGAGGCTTAAACAAAGTATCAATAAATGTAAACTAATTAGGTTTTCCATTGAAGGAAGACCATTGTTCTGCCAGTGTGTGCTGAGGCACTGGTCTGTGGCAAAGGAGCATGTATAGGGCTTGCTGTTCTCTATCCCTGTCTGGGATTAAAATCAAATCCTTAATCCCTTACAGATTTGTATTTTAGAGGCTTCAGTAGGAATTGTTTAAAAAAAAAACCCAAAACCCAAAAAAAATCCCACAGCACCTAAAAAACTAATACAACACTATAGGAAACAGCCAAGCTTGTTAGTCAAGTTTGCTCAAATGTTAATCAAGTTAAAGCTAAAAAGCTCTACAGTGGTCACATTTTAGTTGTCCAATATCACTGAAAGTAATTTTCTGCTGCTCTAATGCTGTAATTTAGTAATTACTGTATAGTGTTCTTGTAAATAAAATTATTCTCTATGCTTAGCAACCTTTTCAAAGTACTTCCAGTCTTCCTTAAAACAATAAAATCATAAATTAGTCTTCCAGGATTGACTTTAAATTATATATGTTATAGGATTATGTTGGGTATTTACCAACTCTGATTAATCCATGAGCATCTCTAGAAGTCTTCATGTTGCTGAAAAAGGAATGAGACTAAAGCACCAGTGATGGTTGCTGAAGAAAGAGTTGAGAGGATCATTTTTACTTCTTTTGTGTTAATGCCAGAATTTAAATATCACTCTGATCTACTTCTTCACATTCCTCTGTAGTTAATGATGTGTTTTCAGAAACACAAAATACCTTGAGAAGCATGGCCCACAAAGGGCAGAAGAGAAGCCTGCATGAAATTGAAGTTCAGTACGAGAAAATACAGTGCTGTCTTAATAACAGCTAGAAAATGATGTTAAAAGTCTTTTGACAGGGAAGAGTCTGTGTGAAAAATTGACAATTTCACACTGTGAATATTTCTTACTGCTCTCACTAGGGTGTCTCCACAACCATTTTCTGTAGGGATTTGTTTATTTCTTAAAATAATTAAGCACTGGGGTTGTGTTTCGCTTGTAAAGCCTCAGCTACGGATACGTAATTTCCAGGCTCCTTCTGACCAAGTTCTGCTGCCACTGAGAGTTCAACCAGATCCATGGAATTCCTGGATGGTGCAGCACAGGGATGCTGTTCTTGGGGCTAACCCTCATTTCTGAGTCGCGGATGTGGTGGTGAAGAGGGTCACAGTTGATGGCATGTGACAGTTCTTTTCAGCTGTAGGCAGTGGCACTGACAATCAGCACACCCAGTTAGCTCAAATGCCTTTCATGCTTTATGATTAACGTCAGAATTATCACTGAATAGATGACTGGCTGGCATCTCTAATTGTCCACATTCCTTTTGTCCTGAAAGGTCCTTAATCACCCTATGGAAAAGCAGCATACAGCCTTATTGTATAGATTCTGTCTACAGTACAATAGGGTTTATTTTATAGATGGATTTTAAAGAGAGTCATATTCCTTGAAGAAAAAAAGTTTGGGGTCTTTGGGGGGGGAGGCTCTATTTATTTTCTTTCAAGGGACTGTAACTTACAGAATGTCACTTTTCATTGTGAAAGATGTCAGCAGAATTATCTAAACAACCACTAAGAGAGCTGTTCATCATTCTTTCCTCTCCAGAGGACCAAATAGTTGTGAGTTGGTCTAGACCACAAGCAGGCATCCTTCTGCACGGCTCTGCAGCCACACCATTGTCACTCTTCATGATGGAGCCCTCTGGTTTGCTGCCTTTGCTGTAGTCAGTTTTCCTCTATCATCTCCTGGCTGACAAACTCCTTCTCCCTGCACAGGAGGTTGGTGCAGAACATTCACTTGCAGTTTTGCAGTCCTCTCCTTGCTTTTTCTTCCTTTTGCACGTTTTGGGATTGAAGCCTGGTTTTCCTCCTCTGTAATACATACCCTAATTGTTCAGTGTGTGCAGTTACCTTGATGAAGGGCCTCAGAACAGCCGTGAGCAGAGCATGATGCCTTCTGTTGGCACGAGGGCATGGAGCGATAGGACGGGGGGCAGTGGTTCTAAACTAGAAAAGGGGAGATTTAGATGAGACTTTAGGAGGAAGGTCTTCACTCTGAGGGTGGTGGGTCACTGGCACAGGCTGCCCAGAGAGGTGGTGGAGGCCCCATCCCTGGAGACATTCAAGGTCAGGCTTGCTGGGGCTGTGAGCGACCTGCTCTAGTGAAGATGTCCCTGCTCACTGCAGGGGTGGGACTAGATGGCCTTAAAGGTCCCTTCCAACCCAACACATCCTATGATTCTTCAGCTACTACAGTATTGCCAGGAACACCGTGCATTTCCTAAATGCCACGGGGTGTCTGTAGTTACCAGAAGAATGCAGTGAACAGTTTGGAGACTGAACATTCATCTTTAAGGAAATGCCATCAGTTCTTCTGGAGGAAATGTATAGATTTCTGAAGTCTTAGGTGGCAGTGTTAGAGCTGTGGATTTCTTCAGCATTGTATTTGGTGTTACTGCAAGTGACAAAAGCTATGAAGCCTCTGATGGCCTCACCTGTGAACTTCACTGAGAGCTTTGATTTTCTTAAACTTGTATGGGGTCTTCAGTGTGCTCTTGCAGCTGGGAAGGGCGATGGGATCCTGGGCTCCATCAGCAGATGGGTGGCAGCAGGGACAGGGAGGGGATTGTCCTTCTCTGCTCTGCCCTGGGGAGGCCCCAGCTGAAGTCCTGTGTCCAGAGCTGGGGCCCCAACACAAGGAAGATGTGGGGCTGTTGGAGAGGGGTCAGAGGAGCCACGGAGATGCTCAGAGGGCTGGAGCAGCTCCCCTCTGGAGAGAGGCTGAGGGAGCTGGGCTGGGTCAGCCTGGAGGAGAGAAGGCTGTGGGGGGACCTCATTGCAGCCTGCCAGTCCCTGAAGGGAGCAGAGACACAGGAGGGGAATCAGCTTGTTCAAAGGGCAGAGCCTGGCAGGACAAGGGGGATGGAGTGAAGCTGGAGGAGGGAAGGGTTAAATTAGATCTTAGGGGGAAGTTCTTTGCAGAGAGAGTGGTGAGGGGCTGGAAGGGGCTGCCCAGAGAGGGGGTGGGTGCCCTGTCCCTGGGGGTGTTGAAGGCCAGGTTGGCTGTGGCCCTGGGCAACCTTGTGTAGCTGCAGGCCTGGAGGTTGGTGTCCCTGCCTGTGGCAGGGGGTTGGAGCTCTGTGACCCTTGGGGTCCCTTCCAACCCAGACCAGTCTGGGATTCTGTGATTCTGATGCCAATTCAGATAACTTAGTTTCTAATTTTGGTGTCTGAGGTGACAATTTTTTGCCACTGTGTTAAAGGAGAGATTTTTTTTCAAGAGTTTAGGAGAGTTACTCAATGCAGCCCATCAAATGACAAATGTCTTCTATTTCTTCCTTTGTAGTCTTTGTTCAATTTAAACATAAAGGTTATATAGATAAAGAGCTCTGGGTTTTGTTGCTCACAGACAGCATATGTCAGAGCAGAAAAGTAGAGTTTAAGCTTTCCAAAAACCACATCCTGTTGCTGGGTTCAACCCAATACCTGCATTGTGTCAACATGCATGGGCCACGTGTGGTCCCAGAATGGCAATGGTCAGAACCCAGTCTGCTCAGAGAAAATGTGAATTATCTTGTTATATTGATAATAGAACAGGCTGAAAAAATGGAGTATTTTTATGAAAAAAGGGAAATCTTTCTTGGTGGAATTTTTTTTCCTCTTTCATTGATTTCTTGGCAGTCTTATTTTGAAAGAGGCATGCCAACCTCTGGAAATCTTGTGTTTTATTCTGTAGAACATGGAAAGTTTTGCAAAAGATAAACTTATGCATATTTGTTTAACACCTGTTTTCTGCTGAAGCAGTTTATTAGGGCGCTCAGTTCAGCTTCAGTCTTGCAGTTCAAGAAGAAGAAAGCTGTTAAACCTGTCCCTTAAACTAAGAAACCACCCAAAACTTGCTTCTTTTCCAAATGCTGTCATGCCTTGCAAAATAATTCACTGGCCATTATTGTTACTTATTCTTGCACTCAGTGCAACGTGGTCTCCATTTCTGGACCACAAACTTGGGGTGAAGGAATTCAGGGGAGCACTTAAGGCTATATTTGCTCTGTCAAATGATGTAGCTCATGAGTTTGCTCCTTGGCTCCTGGTTATCCCCACTCTTAGTTCACCAGCTGTTAGTTACCTCTGCTGTGGTAAAGCAGATGTTCCCCTTTGGAATGTACCTCTGGGAAGGGTCACCTCCATGGATTTCTCCCTGCAGACCGTATGAATGTAGAAGCAGCAGGTTCATAGTTCTTTATCTTGCAAAGTCTCCCAGCGGTATCTTGTCAGGCTCCCAACATGTCCACACACACACACATCCCACACCAGTGTGGGAGTCTCATGTCCTCCTTGCTTATTTATAAAACAGCACTGTGAACAAGTTTCCCCTTTCTCTCCAAAAATACCAACTGCAGTTCAGTGCAGTCGCTGTCAGTAATGCAGAGGGGTTTCTATTTAAAAGAAGTAGAGGAGCCACCACATTTAGAAATTACCTAAGCTAAATAAATTCTTCTCTCTATGAATATTCATGTGCATCTCATAAAAATGCTCTGCTCTCCATCAGACATTCATGAACAATCCATTTGGTGTTAAGTACACTGACTAGCAAAACATAATTGCACTTTGCTAACACTTCGTGTCTGCAGGTGTAAACATCTCAGGTATTTGTACCCTCATCATACCCTTTTAGAATCACCAGTTTCTTCATTTCTCCTTCACCTTTTGATTAGTGAATCTGTGGGGAGACGCAGCTGCAGATGACATTTGCTTTGAGTTCTGATTTCAGTGAGGTGGGAGCACAGCACACGGTGGAGTTGTGGTCCCTGTGGCAGGAGGAGTGGGTACTGCTGTTAGGTTAATAATTTGATGGTTTCCTTCAGTAGTAGAGAGGAGCTTGTTGACCTGTGATGGCCTCACTTTAGGCAAGGCAAAAATAATGAGCTAACTTGGAGTGATTCCACCTTCTTGTGAAGGGTCTGGAACAAAAGTGTGATGAGGAACGACTGAGGGAACTGAGACAGTTCAGCCTGGAGAAGAGGATGCTCAGGGGAGACCTTCTTGCTATCTACAACTACCTGCAAGGAGGTTGTGGGGACCTGGGGGTCAGCCTCTTCTTGAAGATAAGCAGTGATAGGACAAGAGGGTATGGCTGCAAGTTGTGCCAGGGGAGGTTCAGGTTGGAAATTAGGAGAAATTTCTTCTCCCAAAGAGCGGCTGGGCATTGGAAGGGGGCGGTGCCCAGGGAGGTGGTGGTGTCACTGTCCCTTGGGGTGTTCAAGGAAAGATTTGACTTCCAGCACTTCTAGGTTTCCCAGGGAAGGGGTCACAGCCCCGAGCTGGGCTGAGGGCAAGAAGCATCTGGATGATGCCCTCAGTGCCATCTCTGACTGGGCTGGGCTGTGTGGAGCCAGGGGTTGGACCTGGTGATCCTTACAGGTGCCTTCCAACTCACAGAATTCTACGATTCTGTGATCTTGGAGATCTCTTCCAGCCTTAATGATTCTGTGAGTCTCAGTCCTCAGTAAGAGGTCTACAGACAACTCTGCTCTTCAGTGCACAATTTTAGTTGGTGAAGCATTCAAGAAGGACACTGAAACAAACGTTTGGCACACCTATGAAGTGGCTTAAAGCATCAAGCCATGATCTAAATGTGAGAAGAATGCCAGCCTTAAATCTGTAAGACTCTAGTGGTATCCAGTATGATGTAAAATTCTTTCTGTTTTACACCAGACACTTACAGCACAGAGTTTAATTAATTTCCAGTGGTTGGTGATTGTTCAGCCCAAGGTCCAGTTCCACTCTTTGCCTGCAAGAGGAAAGGTGCAAACCAGTGAGCAGCAGAGATTTTCTCTTACAGTACAAAGGTCTGTTGGTCCCTTCCCTGGTCTGGTGGACCTCTGAAGCCTCTTACCAGCACAGAACACTTCTGATTTCAGAAAACATCTAATTTGAAATATTGAAATATTACATATATGTGAGTGTGTGTATATATATATATATTTTAAGTTTTCTTTACAAAGGAGTTGTTCAGTCCTCTCTTTTTCATTGCTGACTGGGTTTCAAGGGGGTTTATGTCAAATGCAAAAATGTCTTTGCAGGACCTTGTCAGTCTTGTCCTGGAACAGGAAGAAAATGCCCTGACTTTGTACTATATTCAAGACTTTCCTCATTCTAAATTATGTGAAATACTGAATTCAATTGAATATAAGAAAATATTTAGTAATGAAAAGACCTGGGAAGATGGCACCTGACAGCAGAGTGTGTAACTTTGTTTTGCTGTGTAACTTTGTTTTGCTGACTACGTGGCAACTTGCTGATTAATTTTCATTTGCAGAAATTAACAGCTCAGAATAGCAAAGCATGAGGAGAAAGCCTAGCCACCACTAAAGGTTAGCAGCTAGTGAAAGAAGCCATATAAATTATAGAATCCCAGACTGGTCTGGGTTGGAAGGGACCCCAAGGATCACAGAGCTCCAACCCCCTGCCACAGGCAGGGACACCAACCTCCAGGCCTGGAGCTACACAAGGTTGCCCAGGGCCCCAGCCAACCTGGCCTTCAACACCCCCAGGGACGGGGCACCCACCCCCTCTCTGGGCAGCCCCTTCCAGCCCCTCACCACTCTCTCTGCAAAGAACTTCCCCCTAAGATCTAATTTAACCCTTCCTTCCTTCAGCTTCACTCCATCCCCCTTGTCCTGCCAGTCTCTGCCCTTTGAACAAGCTGATTCCCCTCCTGTGTCTCTGCTCCCTTCAGGGACTGGCAGGCTGCAATGAGGTCCCCCCACAGCCTTCTCTTCTCCAGGCTGACCCAGCCCAGCTCCCTCAGCCTCTCTCCGTTGGGGAGCTGCTCCAGCCCTCTGAGCATCTCCGTGGCTCCTCTGACCCCTCTCCAACAGCCCCACATCTTCCTTGTGTTGGGGCCCAGCTCTGGACACAGGACTCCAGCTGGGGCCTCACAGGGCAGAGCAGAGAGGGAATTGTCTGTCCTCCATAAGATAAGTTATCAAATTCCAGAATGGGTCTGCAATACTTCTGACAGATGAAGGAACTACTACTGCTTTATACAACTGCAATGTTCTAGTAAGTTTACACATTTTAAGTAGCACATAAATTCTCTCTGTTGTAGTTCCCACTATTTTTCCTGCACTCAGAAGTGGTCATTATATATAAATGTGAAGCCTTTAAAACCATCAGGGAACAAAAAGATCAGATTTATTTTATGAAAATGTAATTTAATTGAAATGATTTTAAATTTTATGAAACATTAATCATGAGCAGGATGTCTGTATGGGACATTAATTTGAGGCAGTAGGAATAAGCAGCTGTGGTTCTCTGATAGGGTATCTGCAGCATTTATATTAATTGTCTCATAACACAGACTAACCGAAGTAGAAAATTCATTATGCTTAGTTAAATAGTAAGGAAATCAGAATGCTTTTATTTGTTCATTTCAAGGTATCTTGCTGAAATCCTAGGCCCTAGAGGTAACAGATGGGCAATAAACTTCACGAGCTTATGAAAATACAAATACACATATGAAGTTTTTCAATTTACAACCTTTTAAAAAAACAACCCCCAAAACCAGTTCTGATGATACATCAGGGACTGTGTGAATGTGACTGAAAGGATTGGCCCATCCTTTCATTACAAGTTTGAAGGGCTTTTTGTCCTTCTGCCAAATGTATTGGGTTTGGCAGCCACGTTTCTTTTGCCATATGTTATTATTCCCATTTGTGACAAGAGATGAGACAGAGGTAGAAACGCTGCCAGGTATTGCAGGCATTGCAAAGCTGTTTGCATGCAGTCAGAGTCACAGAATCATTGAATGTGTTGGGTGGGAAGGGACCTTCAGAGGCCATCTAGTCCCACCCCTGCAGTGAGCAGGGACATCTTCACTAGAGCAGGTCTCTCACAGCCCCATCAGGCCTGACCTTGAATGTTTCCAGGGATGGGGCCTCCACCACCTCCCTGGGCAGCCTGTGCCAGTGACCCACCACCCTCAGAGGGAAGAACTTCCTAATATCCAGCCTGAATCTCTTCATCAGAATCGTCAGCTCTCCTACTCTTAGAATTGAATACTGAACTGAGATCTACTGCTGAAAAGGTATGTGGAGGTATCTCTGCCTGACGTAGAGACATAGGTTCTGTCTGCAGCCTCAGGGTCCCATCCATTGCTGTGAATGTTGCCACAGCATGGGCTTTCTCACATCTATTTTTTCTTTTTCCTAAGTCACTCTTCATCCTTCACTTCCCAGAAGCTACTCATTAATACAGCAGTCTCAGTGTGCTTGTTATGTCAGCGTGGTAATGATTTAAACTTCCTAAACTACAGATAATTTTTATATATCTGTATGTATATGGCTCTGGCTGTGTTTATATAAGAAGTTTAGACTGTTAAAATAACTTCTCTTCTGTTACATCAGAAAGCTCAGGCTGGTTTACATGTGTTGGGGAATTCAGTCTGTTAATGCTAGTCCATAACCACGTTCTGGGTGTCTTTATAGCTTTCAGTGGCACTATTTTTACTCCTTCATCCATTAGCAGGAGTTGAAAAGCACTGAAAGAACACATGCTGATTAGCATTTTCAAATATTCCACTCCCAATCAGGAAATTACATTCAAATGCCAACACAAATTGTAACATTTACTGTATGTGAAAACAAATTGAGCAGTTGGTTCCCCCTAACTTTTAAGTAATATTTACTATGAGGATGTTTCTGGGTTGGGTGCCTTTACCTTTTCAGATCATTCATTTTTTGCATATGTTAGTTTTAAAAGGCAGGTTTTGTTACTTCAGCTGACAGGAGGCTCCAGTAACCCTTCAGCTAGTGACTTCACCTTACCGCATGCTAATTCTCTTAATGGCTCCTAGAATTGATTGTAATAGCAGGAATGCCTGGCATGGGCACTGGGCAAAGCCAGAAGTACTTCTTGGCAGGTTCCTGAGTGGATGTGTGTGAGTTAATATGCATTTTTTGATTACTGTCTGGCCTCCTACAACCTTTATTGTCTGTCTTTTCCCATTAAAGCTTCATCTCCTAGTCTATCAAGTGAAATAATACTCTGAATAGACCTGAATTACCTCATCTTGAACTGTTTTAAATCAGAACAGACCAACGCAGGCAATAATTATGGCAGCATGTACCTTTAGAAGCCAATCACTGGGACAAAAGCTCCCTAAACTCCTTGTACAATGGCCAATCCATTAACAAATAGTTTTTCCTCATGTAGGATAACTGTGAGCAGCCACGTTTCACAGGCAAAGAGTGTTGTAGTGAGCCCACTGTTGGGCTGAGCCTCCCTGTTGCAGAAATACAAGGTTTGTTCACATCAGTCATGAGGCCGTGCTGCCACCCACTGGGATCTGGATGGGCTGGAGAGTTGGGTGGGGAGGAATTTAATGGAACATAACAAGGGCAAGGGTAGAGTCCTGCATCTGGGGAAGAACAACCCTGGGTACCAGTATAGGCTGGGGACTGGCCTGTTAGAGAGCAGCGTAGGTGAGAGGGACCTGGGGGACAGCAGGATGGCCATGACTAGGAATGTGCCCTTGTGGCCAAGAAGGCTGATGGCATCCTGGGGTGTATTAGAAGGGGGTGGTTAGTAGGTCAGGAGAGGTCCTTCTACCCCTCTGCTCTGCCCTGGTGAGACTGTACCTGGAATATTGTGTCCAGTTCTGGGCCCCTCAGTTCAGGAAGGACAGAGAACTCCTTGAAAGAGTCCAGTGCAGGGACACTAGGTGATGATGGAGTGGAACCCCTTCCTTATGTAGCTCTGTGATCCTTGGGGTCCCTTCCAACCCAGACCAGTCTGGGATTCTATGACACAGTTCATGGGAGCATGGGAAATGTAATTCTACATCATGCTGTGCATGGCAGTGGCCAGTACTGGATGCTGAAAGGCCAAGCTCTATTTTATTCTCCTTATACCTAGCAGCCAGAGGAAGTAGCTCCTTTCCTTAGTGTTTAACGCTGTGATGAGCTTAGGAAAGGGGTAGCTGCAGCCTGCAGAGACTGGCCAGGCATAAATGTTGGCAGTGTTGCTGTGAGGCTCTCTGGTGGATGTCTGTCACAGTCCAAGCATATATTTTAGGCAAAGGTCACTTGTGATGTAATGACTGTGAAAAAAGGAAGTGCTTGCAGTTTGTCAGTCGCACCCTGGGGTGCATCCACCGGTCCAGGGAGGGATCGTCCCGCTCTGCCCTGCACTGGGGAGGCCTCACCTCCAGTCCTGGGGACAGGTTTGGGTGTCACAGGACAAGAGGGACACAAAACTATCAGAGAGTGTCCAGAGGAGGCACTGAGGATGGGGAAGGTCTGGAGGGGAAGGCTGGTGAGGAGAGGCTGGAGGCCCTGGGTTTGTCCAGCCTGGAGAAGAGGAGGCTGAGGGGAGACCTCATGGGGTCTGTGGCTGCCTGCCGAGGGGAGCCAAGGGGCAGCACTGATCTCTCTCCTCTCTTTGGGACCAGGGACAGAACCCCAGGAACAGTGTGAAGCTGCCAGGGGAGGGTTAGGCTGGGTGTCAGGAAGAGGTTCTGCCCTGAGAGGGGGTCGGGCACTGGCACAGGCTCCCCAGGGAAGGGGTCACAGCCCCAAGCTGGACTGAGGGCAAGAAGCGCCTGGCCGATGCCCTCAGTGCCATCTCTGACTGGGCTGGGCTGTGTGGAGCCAGGGGTTGGGCTCCATGGGCCTGGTGGGTCCCTGACAGCTCAGGAGATGCTATGATTCTATGATCCATATGTATATGCATGGCTGTGACTGTAAATGAGCTTATGTGCCTGCTCTGAGTGGGCAACCTGAGGTTAATCAGAGCAGCACTGCATACAGGTAAGTTCTAAGTGGATGAAAATAGCCAGGTCAGTGCATCAAATTAATGTAGCTGTGTTGTTTCCTGGAGCTGTGGTAGTGAACCAGAGGAGTTAGATGGCAGGTCAGGCCCTTCAAAGGGATGTGCTGTGTTCTGTACCATGTGATTCAATTCTAAAAGCCTTTCTCTTGAACCAAGGGAGAGTACTTAGAGAAGGGGATGATATTCTGCTGTTTTACCTGCAGTGGTAGGATAAATTACAGGGGGCAGGATGTCCCAAGTTACTACCTGACCTGCCAGCCAGTGCAAGGATTGGTAAAGGAAGGTAGAAATCCCACAAGTTGGAATTGTGATGTGGTCTTGGCTCAGCAGACCATTTTCTTCATGTTGTTGAGACATTTTTCAGCATCCATCCCTGTATACAATTGATATTCCCCCCCCCTTCAGTTTCATATAAATTATCAGGAGAAAAGCACAAGTTTTATTCAAATGTCAGTTTGTAAGATATGCAAATGTATGTATAGATGTATGTATAGATCTTTCATGGGGAGAATGAAAGTCTCAAGAGAGACTTCAGCAAGGAGTGATTAAACAAACGCTTAGGTGCCTGCTGTTGTACCGGCACTGATGGCTGTTGACATGACATGCTTGAGCCTGACTCTGCAACACAATTGGGCGTTTCATGGGGTTCAGTTTAATAAAGGGGGCTGAGGGCTGTGTCACCAAGTGCTGTGGCTTGCTGCCTACTGAGCTGAAGGTGTGTTTTCAAGAGCTCTGGAAGCTCTGCTCTCTTAGGTGTGCGCTCTTCTGTCTGCAGCTACGAGGCATTGGTAGACCTGGAAAACAATCCTCATTTGGAGGTGATCACTCTGACAAAGGGGCAGTGGATGGCACATCCAGTGCCTCTCCTGGTCGCCTTCCTTCTATGTTCATCATCTTCCAGATCCTCATACCTCTCTTATCTTCTCCAGCTGCTTAATAGTAAAGGCGAATCAGTCTCTGTAGGTGCATCTGCCACGTTCCTCTGCGGCTGGTCTCAGCACTGCCGGTGCTGCCCGCCTCTTCAGCCCACCTGGTACCACCCTGCTGCTCTTGGTGCCACCAGTGGTCTCTCTGGTGTCCCATGCGTTCCCTCCCTTTGCTGCTCCTGGCCCAGGAAGCCATCCTTCCCATCACCCAGCAGCTGTACAGTTGGCTGTCTGCAGTTAGGCACAATGAATATTGGTGTGTCTAATTACCTTTCAGAACGCTCTTGAAAGTGCTTTGCCTGTCAACCCTATTTGCTCTCTTCAGATTGGGAAAACAAGTTGTGTGTTCCTGCACCGTCTGCCAAAACCACATCTCCAACCTGGCTTGGTAGGGCTTGTGTTACTAATTACTTAATGAGCATTGCAGTGAAGCTCCAAAAGACTGGTACGGGTGTCCCTGCCATACAGCCTCATCGACAGTAAGAAGTGAAGGTATCTGTGCTACACCTGTTGGTAGCAGTTTGCAGTATTTTGTGAAGGATGCTTCTAATTTCTGGATATATCTATATATGATTTATATAATATATATAAAATTTCATAATTACATTATGCATTTCTTTATTTCTGAGGACCTTGATTGGGTTTTGAAGGCACGCCGACGTAATGGAACCAAACTTCATGAATTAAAGCAAGCTGTGGGACATGTGTGTTTTGTATTATTTTAGGTGGCTTACCTTTTTTTTTTTGGAAAGTTCTATTTAGCACCCAGGAGAAAAACCTTAACCAGCTCTGCCTTTTGTGTTTCAGTGTGCAGTGACCTGGAATTCAGGGAGGTTGCAAACAGATTGCGAGACTGGTTTAAGGCGCTTCACGAAAGCGGGCTGCAGAACAAGAAGACCAGGATTGTTCAGAGGCCTGAAAGAACCAGTAAGAGATTTCTATTTGTCACATTTGATGTTCTCTTTGATGTTTCTCTGTACTCTTGTTTTCCTTGCTGAGACTTGCCTTACTCTCATGTGTGTTAAACAGGCTGGGTACCAAACCATAAGTCTGTGCTTTTTGGAAGATACCTTCTTACTATGGCTTAGTAACCACACAAAACGTTCATGTGAGGTTTTCAACCTTACTTGGCAGGGCTCTTGCTTCTATGGCACCTACTATTTGCTTTGCTTTCACTTGTGGATGCTGTCAAATCATCTTGCATAGAGCTTGATAGTTGCCCCCTCAAATATTTAAATAGCAGTGGGGTTTTTTGTTGTTGTTGTTGTGGAAAGTTGTGAAGTTTTAAAACTTAATTATAAAGTGGCTTGTTTAAAATAGTCATTGGAGTGTGCATCCTGCTGTGAATGAGAGTCAGGTGGGATTTCATAAGCCATAAAGCTCTACCTTTCATTAATATGATAAGCAAACTATGAATTCCTCCAGAGTATGTTTCACACAAATTGGCTACCACTGGCTGCTCACCTTCACTACTAACTTTTTGACTATTTGCCAGATTATTATATATATATTTTTAATATTTCAATTGCCATTTATAGCATCACGTTTTCCTTTTAAGAAATCCATTTATTTCATTTAATTGGAACTGTCATTTCTCCCTCCAATTTTTTTCATGCTGAGGAAATATGAATGATTTTGTAACACACCATTAATTAAAGATGATTCTGTGTTCTCTGGGAATACTTCTGTTCACACAGAGGAAAAAGGTTTCTGAGGTAAGGTGATAATACAGTAATTATTACTGATAGTGAAAAAAACACATGTAAAAACACATATTTCCAATTTATACATTCTTGTTGGTGCCTGTAACTGGCATGTGATCTGCTGCTTGTCCAGTTAGAAAATAACATGCAGCTTGTAGATTTTAAATATGCACTTACTGTGCAGCAATAAATAAAGTGTATCTAATGATACAGCCAGTGTTAGCACATCACTCTGTTCAAGGTCAGCTGAAACACTGCATAGAGTCCTTTTTCTTGCTGAATGCTTGCTTTCAGGAGAACATGCTAAATAGGTAAGATGGCAAGTGCAGCACAGCTGTTTAGAAGTCTGGTAACACAGGGAAAGTTCACCAGAAAATGGGGCAATGCTCAAATAAGCAAGTGTACAGCTGTGGAGCACAGCAGTGTAAGTGAATGAAAAGCCTGTGTTTCGGGTCATTGGGTTCTGTGTGCTGCAGGAATGTGAAGCTCAGAATTAATACTCTGAATCCATTAAAACATAGTGCAAGCACAAAGTTCTTAGGAGTGTGAGGGGTTTTTTCCCTTAGACATTTTCCTTGGCTTGTATTCCTTAAACACACAGGTGTGTTGGTAAGACCTAGTACCTCCAGGTGAGACAGGAGATGTATTGTGATGTGTACATGGGTGTGTTATACTCACATCTTCCATCATGTGTGTGATTGGGTTGGTTTGAGTATAGAATCAGACCGGTTTGGGTTGGAATGGACCTCAAAGCCCATCTAGTTCCAACCCCCTGCCATGAGCAGGGACACCCTCACCAGCCCAGGGTGCCCAAAGCCCCATCCAACCCAGCCTGGAACCCTGCCAGGGATCCAGGGGCTCCCACAGCCTCTCTGGGCACCCTGTGCCAGGGCCTCCCCACCCTCACAGTAAATAACTTTTTTTCCTAATGTGAAATCTAAATCTAGTGTCCTTCAGCTTAAAGGTTGCCATTTTTTTAAATCTATAATAGCAATCAAAGTCTGTAAAAATCACAAACTCTTGTGGATTTTTGGACCTTGCCAATTTTTGGACCTAGAAACACACTACATGATCCAAACTGGTTGGTTTGGTTTCAAACTTTGATGGGCAACACTCATAAGATTGATTGGTGTCTACCTAATGTTTATTTTATATCAGTTACAACCAAAATGTTCCTGTTTTGGAACTTCACAAACAATACAGAAGGTAGTAACCATCTGCTTAGAGGATGTAGACCACATCAGGGGTGAGACGTGGTTATTTTAGGAACAGATTGTTCAGTGACATTAAACACTTCGGTCTGCCAGATCTGTAAGCAGGAGATCTGAGATGTTTTGGAGTTCTGCAGACGTTATGGCCCCATTGATGAGTTTCCTTAAAGTTTTGAGGCCTGTTGGATCTTGCCCACCTAACCTGAGCTATTAAAGGGGTTTTTCTAAGGTAGGTAGATGTATTTTCCTGTAGGAGCCTTCAGGTGAGAGGATCTTCTCTACAAATGCAATTGCTCCAGTGGGGGGCAGGTGGAAAAGAGGTTTCTGGCCCAGTTTTCAGAATTGCCTTTTGGAAGCCTTCAAAGTCTTGAAGTTGCCTCCTGTGACAACAGAAAGAATTCAGATGTACTTTGGGGCATATCTGAAATTGTAGGCACAAGTTAGACTGGGTCCTACCCAACCAGTTGTTTGAGGGGCAGAATCAAGACACAGTTTGGATGGTGGCAGTGTGCTGATAGCTCTGGTGTGATGATTCTCCTTTTACTGAAACAGCAAAGCGAACTGCAGGAAACGGTCACGTGTGAGACATCCAGTTTGTCCTCCCTTCCCTTCTTTCTTTTTAAAAGAGCTTGTCACCAAAACCCACAGTCACAGATTCACAAGGTGGGAAGATACCTTTAAGAGTCCAACCGCCCCTGTCCTGTGCTGACCCAGATCCCTGAGCACCTCATCTCCCCTTTTTAAACACCCCCAGGGAAGGGGACTCAGCCCCTCCCTGGGCAGCCTGTGCCACAGCCCCACAACTCTGCCAGGGAAGAACTTTGCCCTCCCAGCTGAGCTGACCCTGCCCTGGCCCAGCTTGAGCCCATTGCCCCTTGTCCCAGCTCCTGTCCCCTGGCTGAAGAGACCAGCGCCCACCTCTCTGCACCCTCCTGGCAGGGCAGGGGAGGTGGGGAGAAGGTCTCCCCTCAGCCTCCTCTTCTCCAGGCTCAACACCCCCAGCTCCCTCAGCTGCTCCTCAGAGGATTTGCCCTCCAGCCCCTTCCCCAGCCTGGTTGCCCTTCTCTGCACTCGCTCCAGGACCTCCATGTCCTTCTGATGATGAGGAGCCCAGAACAAATAAAAGCCATGGTCTAGGTGGCATTCCTGACTCTAGGAAAGTGCATGTGTGTTCATCCTCATGTAGGATTTGTCAGTGTCTTTTGCTGTACTGGGCAGTGCACTGGTACTGGAAAGAATCATGCCCTTTGCTTCTCTTGGCATATTAAATAACTAACCTGTATATAATGCAGTCTGTGAGCCGTATGTGTGCTGTTTTGCTTCCCACATGATGTCAAAAGTGATCTTGCTCATTGTACAGGAGGATTTATTATATACCACCTTAACAAGCATGCAAACAATAGTTTGAAAAAGCTTGAAAAGCAGGTTCTATTTACTAAGAGTTGAAATTTTCCCCTGAGAAACAGTCAGAAACACTGGAGCATTTCTGTTGGCTCATTCTGAGGAGATGTTTTGAACACTAGTGTGTAAGCCATGGAAGAGGGGTGTATTTCTCAGTAATATTTCCCTTGGGATTGTCTGGGCTGAGGAAAAGAGCTCAAGCTGGTACTTCATGTTTTCCTAGACAGTGTTCAGAAATAGCTGCCTTAGAGCTCGTTTCATTGTGGCCTGGGGAGATGGAGCTCAAGGAAGTGGTTAAAAGGAGAGAAAAACAAAATCTCCTTTCATAATTTAGACATCTGATGAGCAATTTTTGCTCTCCTCAGTATAATGTCTTGGTACTTAATCATCAAGAATGAATTGCTAACCTTCATCTGCACTAATTTTTCCCCTTTAGTTTTTGCTTTGGGCCACAACTGTGAAAAGAAAGTGTAAGACCAGCAGTCTGGTTGATGCTCACAGTGATAACATATGTAGCCTGTGATTGGGGCAATTAATTCCCTAGTCTTCGGCAACCTGCTGATTCCCTGATGCTTAGTTCTGTATCATCCGACTCCCTCGTGTGCCAAACTCTGTCATACTCTAGGTATGTGTTTAAAGTTCTTTCCTGACTCTGGGAGGGGATTGTCCCTCCCTGCTCTGCCCTGTGAGGCCCCAGCTGGAGTCCTGTGTCCAGAGCTGGGGCCCCAACACAAGGAAGATGTGGGACTGTTGGAGAGGGGTCAGAGGAACCATGGAGATGCTCAGAGGGCTGGAGCAGCTCCCCTACGGAGAGAGGCTGAGGGAGCTGGGCTGGGTCAGCCTGGAGAAGAGAAGGCTGTGGGGGGACCTCATTGCAGCCTGCCAGTCCCTGAAGGGAGCAGAGCCACAGGAGGGGAATCAGCTTGTTCAAAGGGCAGAGCCTGGCAGGACAAGGGGGATGGAGTGAAGCTGAAGGAAGGAAGGGTTAAATTAGATCTTAGGGGGAAGTTGTTTGCAGAGAGAGTGGTGAGGGGCTGGAAGGGGCTGCCCAGAGAGGGGGTGGGTGCCCCGTCCCTGGGGGTGTTGAAGGCCAGGTTGGCTGGGGCCCTGGGCAACCTTGTGTAGCTGCAGGCCTGGAGGTTGGTGTCCCTGCCTGTGGCAGGGGGTTGGAGCTCTGTGATCCTTGGGGTCCCTTCCAACCCAGACCAGGCTGGGATTCTAGGATTCCGGAGTATGTCACCTCCAAGAGTGATGCCTGCACGATTTTATCCGTCCTGTAGAGGAGGAAAAAGCAGTTGCAGAGAGGAAGCACTCCTGGTGATGCAGTATGAACAGTTCACTATAGGTTATTTAAAATTGAAGCAGATTTTCACTGTTCCACAGATAATGATATTTATTTTTAAATTACAATTTGAAGCTGACTCAGAGAAATAAAATAAGGTGTTTGGGGGTTTTTTTTTCTGCTTTTCCTTAGTAGAATTTATTAAATAAGTAACACCAGCTTCTAGTGTCCTAAAATACAGAGTACTTAATGATGCAAACTTTTCCAGCATGGGCCACAAGTGCTAATTTAATAACAGCTTTGTCCCAGGCTTGAATATGATGCCCCATTTAATACACCTATGCTTAAAATCCCATCTGCAGGTGAGTTATCTACTTTGGCCCTGCAGATCCATCCCTGCACACAGCGTTAAGCTGGCAGTTATCTTCTGTTCCCTTCTAGCTGGCATCTTTGCTCTTTTTCTACAACTTCTCTTACGGTTCAGTGAGCTGACCAGAGTGCCAAATTTAGGAGAAACTGTGTGACCACAGAATAATTCCTCCCTTCATGCAAGTACACAAAAGGCAGGAGAGGAAACACAGTGTGTTTCACATCATCCTTTTCTGAACCCAGGGTCTTGGGGAGGATCTCTAGCTGAAAGCAGGGCTAGCAGAGAGAGGAGACATAGAAGCATTAAAGGGCCTCCAGGAATGGAGCCTTAGAGGTAAAGGATGTTAGACTGAACACTCATCCTTAAACAAAATGTTTTAAGGTGGAGGGAACTTCTGGAAATTTTCAAATGGGAATCACCCCCTAAATAATTTTGATCTCTTTAACAGATTAAGTGGAATAACCCATCTACTGTATATCCTCATTCATTCAGTTTGGTCCTCTCTGTCTGCACATCCTAACCCACAGAAGAATAAGTTGATGTGTCTTGATGTTTTATTAGGGAGCTGGAGAGGATGGGAGAGAGAGAGAGACCAGTGGTTGAATGCCTGGTTATGGTTTTTAATTATGTTAAACACATCAAATATATCATTATTGTCAAACATCTTGCTTTTTTCTGTTCTTTCTGTCAAGCAGAAATGATCATGAATGCAAGGGGACGACAGGGAGCAAGGAAAAGTGAGACTGCCCTAATAAAAAATCAGAGTTTATTTAGGTTTTCTGGGAAAGGGGAGTTCATGTGGTTGTCTGACTTCTGCAGGGAGTTTTTGGTGCTCTCAGTTTGCTTTTTTCCCTTTCTGCAATGATAGTTTTACTGCAACATGGACATTTCTACGTATGTAAATATATAGATCTACTGAGTTATCCAAGCTGACCTGTTCTAGCAGTCCAGAACACCCTGCTCAGATATTTTTCTCTTTTCAGAACAACAACCAGCAACAGTGGGTTTGATGGTAACAGCAGTGGAAACTGGGGAATTCCCCTGTGCCAACCTCCTTTGCAGCCATATTCAACCCTCTCAGTTACTCAGTGCTCAGTTTTGGAGCTGGAAAAGGTGGTACAACCAGGAAAAAAACTTGCAGCAAATGCAGCTCACATCTTCTACATGGGCAGACATCCTTAATTTCTCATCCATGTCCATGTGCAAGGCTGCATGTGCTTTACAGTTGGTGCTGGAAAAACAAATGTGAGGTTTATGCTCTGGCCACAGGAATAATTAACTCAGCCTGTTCCTCATCACCCTTTTTTCCAAGCAACAATTTAGGACGATGCAAGCTGTACATGTAGGTCTGATATACTGGCAGCTGGCTGCTCTTAGCAATCATCTTTTCCATGGCCTCCCCTGAGATGTGAAGTACATAGGTAAGAATCAAGTACGACAGCTTCAAGGCGCTGCAGAGGCTGAGTATAATGATACACGTTGTAGGAAGGAAAAAACAAAGGACTCCAGCAAGTCACCTGGAATTTATTCTCTTCTTAGTTCTGTAAACAATGCAAGCTACTTCAGTTTCTCTCTCTTGATTGATATTACTGCTAAAATTCCTCAAAAGAATTATGTTCCAGGAACTCACTGTAGATAATTTGTTACTGTACATAATGTGTATGTGGTATGACAGGAGAACTCCTGTTTCTAAATGCTGAAAGAATGATGGTGGGATTAATATTCTAGCAGGTTCATTTAATGATTTTTTTTACCTGAAGCTGGCATAAAATTTGTCCATTGGATTTCAATCCAGTTTGAAAGGATTGAGGGATTTGGGGGTCTTGTTTGACAGCGAGTTACCCGTGAGTCAGCAGTGTGGCCTGGCAGCCAGGAGGCCAACTGCACCCTGGGGTGCACCCAGCCCTGCACAGCTGG
Organism: Hypotaenidia okinawae; assembly: GCA_027925045.1. Taxonomy (NCBI): domain Eukaryota; kingdom Metazoa; phylum Chordata; class Aves; order Gruiformes; family Rallidae; genus Hypotaenidia; species Hypotaenidia okinawae. Next base: position 34,921,193 of record BSDF01000004.1, read on the forward strand.
TCCAGGGAGGGATCGTCCCGCTCTGCCCTGCGCTGGGGCGGCCTCACCTCCAGTGCTGGGGGCAGGTTTGGGTGTCACAGGACAAGAGGGACACAAAACTATCAGAGAGTGTCCAGAGGAGGCACCGAGGATGGGGAAGGTCTGAGGGGAAGGCTTGTGAGGAGAGGCTGAAGACACTGGGTTGGTCCAGCCTGGAGAAGAGGAGGCTGAGGGGAGACCTCATGGGGTCTGTGGCTGCCTGCCGAGGGGAGCCAAGGGGCAGCACTGATCTCTCTCCTCTCTTTGGGACCAGGGACAGAACCCCAGGGAACAGTGTGAAGCTGCCAGGGGAGGGTTAGGCTGGGTGTCAGGAAGAGGTTCTGCCCTGAGAGAGGGGTCAGACGCTGGCACAGACTCCCCAGGGAAGGGGTCACAGCCCAGAGCTGGGCTGAGGGCAAGAAGCGCCTGGCCGATGCCCTCAGTGCCATCTCTGACTGGGCTGGGCTGTGTGGAGCCAGGGGTTGGGCTCCATGGGCCTGGTGGGTCCCTGCCAGCTCAGGAGGGTCTGGGATTCTATGATGTAGTGTTTATGTACTTATCTGTGTAGCACCAGAGCAGTGTCTGGATGCAGCCTCAGTGGTGGCTGAGCTCAGCAGCTCTTGTATTTTTCCTGCTACATGATTTTTTTTTTAAAACTTCTTTTTCCTTCCCCCCACAGGATTTGATACCAGCATTTTGCCTATTTGCAAAGACTCCCTTGGCTGGATGTTTAACAGGCTCGATACGAACTATGACCTGTTGTTGGACCAGTCAGAGCTGGGAAGCATTTACCTGGACAAGAACGAGCCGTGCACCAGGGCGTTCTTCAATTCCTGTGACACATACAAGGACAGTTTGATATCTAACAACGAGTGGTGCTACTGCTTCCAAAGACAGCAAGGTAAAAGATGAGAACAACCCCCACGTGCCCATGACTGACCTTTCTGAATGTACTGCTTTATCTTTTCTTTAACACACTGAGAAGATTACAGCCAACTACAAGCTCTTAAATGCTCTACCATGAATTTATATTGAGGCTTTTGACCTATTGTGAATACCTAAAATGAGAGGGTGGGCAGGGGGACCCATCCAAACAACCAGAGATAAGTGGAAAGGCTTGCTAGAACTTCAAGGATTCAAAATAAAGTGGGAAACAGCAGCTAATACTCCTGCCAACTTCTAGTATTTGGAGGAAAGAGACCAAAATAAAGACCAAAATGGCTTCAATTATTTCTCTTCCCAATCTAATTTGCATATATTATAAAATAAACATTTTTATTGCTGAAGTAGGGCATCTTGATGTTCTATTTTGTGAGCCTATAAAAAGAACTGAATGAATGTTATGGATAAAGTTATTTCCAATCATTTGGACCTAAACCCAACTGAGTTTTACTGCCTGGATGAATCTCTTGTTAAAATGTCCTGATGTGATTCAATGAAATAAATAAACAACCTATAAGCATTATTTCCCTGAGAATCACATAACGATTTTAGACATAGGTGAGGCATCACAGAACTTACAACCTCAAACCTAGTTGTAATTAATCAAAGAATCCACTCATTAACTCCTGGCTGAAGTTTGACAGAATTGCCCCTTCATTACTCTTATTAAGGTGAGGGAGATTTTCAAAGGTGTAAGTACCAACCTGCAGAAAGGTTCCATTAGCACCTGACTGACTCCCATTGACCCAGTTTGATTTCCATGGAAATAGAGGTTTTTATCACAGCACATCTGCCAGTTGTAAACCTGAACAAAAATCAAGCTGTACTTCCCTAGACACGTGGTAAATAGCAGGCTGCTTTTGTTTGGGAATTTTGTAGTTAAAAAGGTAACCTTTGATCTTTCAAATTACTTTGTTTAATAGTAGAACAATATTTTGGCTTTTATTTTTATAAGCCTGTACAAACTGGTTACAAAAATTAGAAGTTGGTTGCCTTTGAAATCAAAAACACCACCACAATAATTTCAGCTTCATATATAAACACCCTTACTATTTGGAGGGCAACATAATTCGCTTGGGGGTTGGACTCTATGATCTCTGGAGGTCCCTTCCAACCCCTACACTTCTGTGATTCTGTGATTTTCAGTTGGCTTAGTGTGGTCCAAGCTTCTGCCAATTGACTTCTCTACCAATTCCATATAATGCATGTACAGCATAACCAGGGTGTGAAGAAAGCACTTGCACAGATTAGTTTCAAGTAGTTTTGCATTCTGTAGGCTATAAATACTGTTTGTCTAAAATATTCCCTCAGTGTACCAGTAGAGCCCAAGGATGGGATCATAAGGACTGATCTAAACACTGTGGAATTATATTAATGGTACCCTGAATACCAAAAATCTGTGATCCAGCTTTCAGTGACACTGATTCCCCAACATTATCCATCTTTTCCTTACTTTTTGACCAGTGTCTTTACTGTCTTTGCCATGGTGTTTTGGTAAGGTGCTTATTTAAAACAGATCAGATAAAATCTCATTTTTGACAAAACATGCACAATAAACATGTACTCCATCCCTCCAAATTAACACTGTCAACAAAATCTGTCTCATCCTTCTTTTTCTGAAAGTATAAGGAGAAAGAAAACACTATAGTCAGCTTTTCCATGTCTTAATGTTAGCTCTTGCACCACCATCTGAGTCTTAACTCCCTAGTGTTAGTGACAGGCTGAGTTCTCTAGTCATAATTTACAGGGTTATCTTAAACCTGGTAATATTTTCAGGTTTGGTTCTGTTTTACTTGATTGAACAGTCTAGATGAGACCTTTAGCTAGACCATTGCTATTAATAGCAAAGAGATGGCTAGATAGAGGATGTTAGTGACTTTGTTCTAATGTTTATTCAAATAAGTTGATTGACAGAATGCTTCAGGCCGTGTAGACAGCTGGCTCTATTCATGGAGCTTAGGGAGGTGCTTTCTGGGAAGAGCCACAGGTTCACAGCACAACTATTGAGTAACTGTGTTTACAAACTTTACCCACCAACATATATCATGTTGGGATAGACATTCCATTGTGCTTTTTAAAATTACATAGCACAGCCCCCTTATCTTCACAGTTCAAGACAGGGACTTGCAACTCACCTTCAGTCTTCCTTTCTGCTGCAGGTCTGTCAGGCTGTGTTACAGTGCAAGAAACCCATTACTACACATTAGTCACAGCTTCTAGTCAGTATAATTCCTTGTGAAGACTTTAGATCTTCCTTGCTCAGAAAAAGACCTTTCTTGTAGTAGCTGTCCCAACCAGAGGAATGCTTAAACACTCAGGTGACAGTCAGTAATGCTTACTGCGTTTTTCTTGGCTGCTTTAAGTGTAGTTTGTATGTCCAAGATACACATCCAAGACACTACAATGCATTTCCTCAGTACTCTGCACTTCTCCAGGGCTCTTTGCCAGTCTTCTGACAAGCATTGGTCACTGTTGCCCTCTAGTTTCAACCACGACTCTTGCAAGTGCTTCAGTGCCCATCTTCAGAACTTATTTTCTTAGTTGTTTGACACTAGCTTGGAACCAGTGCCTCTCTGAATGCTGAGAATCATAGAATCACAGAATCCCAGGGGCTGGAAGGGACCTCGAGAGCTCATGGGGTCCAACCCCCTGCCAAAGCAACTCCCCAGCTCATATTGCACTTGCAGTGCTGCCCTTTTTGTAGGTTGAATTTCTTTGTGCCAGTACTTCATCATTATTACAGCCTTGTTTTTGTTGCATCACTGCTTCAGAGTAGGAGAGAACCTAATCTTGCTGGGAATATTAATGCTTAGCATCTTAAGTATTCCTTTGCTGCAGGCATCCTCATGGATCTGTTACTTCAGCACTTCTCTAGATGCCTTTTTTTAACAGGCTTCTCTGTCTGTTGAGGCTGGAAGACACCTTTATGACTTGCAAAGTAATCCATCTTACAGAGTGATGGTAATCATCATGATCTCTATTTGTTGCATCAAGTGTTTTAAGATTGCAGGACTTCAGGTATGTTTAAAGATGGTTCTAAAGGAAGGTGTAATGTGCCCTAACACATAGTTGAGGTCCACAGAAGATTTATTGAAGTTACAATATTGATGCTTCAAATTCCTAAAGCTCAACCTTCAGTTGCCCAAGAACAATTACTATACTTGACCCCAAGCACAGCCAAGGCACAGCAGGGCAGCCTGAGCTACAGTGGACCACATGCCAGAAGCTATGGGCTCTGCCAAGTATTATCTACTTGATAGCTGGAAAATCACTGCTTTGTAGCTGAATGCAGTGGAGGATCTGTAAAAGCTGGAGGCTCACTGTGTGGGAGGCAGCTCCCAGAACCTGTTAAAAATCCTAGACATTCTGTGTCAGATGTGCCAGTTTCACTCCCATTGCTCCATTAATGTGCCTCTCTTTGGTTAAATCAAAGCTTAATCGCACCCGCTTTGCAGCACCTCTTGACACAGCAGAATATTGCTGTCTCAAGGGCCAGTGTTCATTATGTGGGATACTCTGATGTGCATCAGGAGCTTGAGCTGCTTTTAAGTGGTCCATGAATCACTCACCACGATGCAGTCATCTTGTCAGAAGAATGATTCCTGGCGCATCTGTGAAAGCAGATTAAGGATGAAGATGAGGGGGTGGATGCCCCGTCCCTGGGGGTGTTCAAGGCCAGGTTGGCCGGGGCACTGGGCAACCTTGTGTAGCTGCAGGCCTGGAGGTTGGTGTCCCTGGCTGTGGCAGGGGGGTTGGAGCTCTGTGACCCTTGGGGTCCCTTCCAATCCAGACCAGTCTGTGAGTCTAAGATTAGATCTCTTATTTATATTCAGATTATCAGAAAGAGGGATGTCAGATTCATTTCTGTTTCAAAGGAATCCACCACACTGGCTTCTGTAAAGGAATTTTTTCTCCTTGACTCAAGACTCTCAAAAGTGGTCCAGTGACACTGCTTTCTTTTTTTTTAAATTGAAATAAGTTCAAAAATCCAAAGGAAAGCATTTCCAAACTCAGGAGCTAATGGGAAAATAAAGAGGGAAGCACTGCGATTTGGGGAGAGAGGAAAAAGGATATGCTGTGGACCAAAGGAATTGGTTGAACTTCTAGCCTGCCATTCTCTTTGACAGTTTTAAACACCAGAGTGATTTAGTATTGTTAAGAGGTTTTGCTGCTTTTATCCTGAGAAGCAAAGATTAAGTGTGAATCTTGAAGACCTAGCTTCTGAGAAGAAGAATTTCGGGTAAGTAACTTTCTCATATTGCCTTGTTACCTTTTGGTTAGTGGTGTTCCTTCTTGTAATTGTACCACCAAAGATTTATAACTGAATGTAAGTGAAGATTTATTCTTTTCTTTAGGTAGAGTCCATCATATTTTGCATTTCCACATGTTAGCACTCATGTGTGCAATTCCATGATTCTAATTTAGGTTGGTTTTTCCATAGAACAAAATACATGTATTTGACTAGTTCTTCTCCTTAGACATATTTTGATCTTCTTTGAAAGATGGAGTAGAAAAGAATCATTTAGGTCGGAGAAGACCTTTAAGATCATCAAGTCCAGCCTTTAAGATCATCAATTCCAGCCTTAAAGCTAGCACTATCAAGTCCACCACAATCTTGGTACTGGAAGGCTGCTATAAGGTCCCACCCGGATCCTTCTCTTCTCCAGGCTGAACCAGCCCAACTCCTGCACTCCTTTGTGCATCCTGTGCTGCTCTCAGCTGCCTTTGTTTCAGGAGCAATTCAGGAAAGGCTGCTTTGGACTCCAGAGATTTTTGCCTCCCCATTGCCCTGGGCTTTGGCCTAGACCTGTGCTTCATCAATAAGCTGGGCCAGTCTTACTCATCTTTACGCTAGCTCAGGAGGTCATTTTTTCCCCTGTAGTTTCCCCTGTACTTCGGAAGGCAGCCTTGAGGTAATTGCATGGCAAAGATCTATTCTAAATAATCAGGGTCTGCTGACATGGAATATACCTTTAATACTCAGGCAAGGTGAGACTGTGGTGAGATCTCGTGGGGATATTGCCTGGGAACAGTGTCGGCTGTGACACGTGTGGGTGAGCTCAGGCCTGCTGCTGAGTAGGACTGCTGAGGAGCAGTACTGGAGGTCAGAGTGAGAAACTCCTTTGAGCTCACTCAGAGATGGATGCTCTGCTGTCCCTTAGCCTTCCACCTGCTCAGCAGCGATGCATGCTCATTCCCATCCCGTTTCCTGCTGATCCTTGGGGCATGCTGTGTGCCGGGCTGTTAGAGACAGCAGAAAAGGAAGTGATTCAGAACTGGAGTAAGCTATAACTCTGAAGAATGGAAAACTGAATTTTGATACCAATTCTGCCTCTTAGAGATACCTGAAGTTTGGCCAGTGTTTTTGCCTTAGTCTGCTGAACCATGGGGCTTTGTACCCCTGGGATTCAGCTGAGAATTGCTACAGTAGAGTCACAAACCTGCAAGTTTCAGTGGAGAAAAATCTTGTTTCCTTAGTGCAGCATGTGAAATACCAGACTGGAACATGGCTTCAAACAAGGACCAGAAGGATACAATTAAACGGTCCATCCTGTGTCTGACTAGCACATGGGGCAAGCTTCACAGTCACACCCTGGTTTCTGTAGCCTGACCAAAGAGGCTGTGATAATAGAGGTGCTGTTTCGGTCTGGCATTCCTCAATCCTCCAGACTGATGACTAGAAGCTCACTTAGAGCTGGGTTAACTGTCTCAGTATTGCTGGAAAGTAAATTTGTGCCTTCTGTGTAAATCCATGGTGGCCCTCTAATTCATCATTCTTTTAATTTCAGAGCTTATGGCCTGTTAATGCAGGATGCATGTTTTTCTTCAGATCAGCATCTAGAACACAGCAAGCCAAAACCAGTGTCATATGCTTCCCTTCCTAGGTACAGTGTAATCTGTTTAACACTTTTATGTCATTCTAGACCCACCTTGCCAGACAGAACTCAGCAACATTCAGAAGCAGCAAGGAGGAAAGAAGCTCCTGGGTGAGCCATAGATCATTCGTTCGAAGGTTTTATTGCTTACATAAATAACCTGAGTGAAACAGCAACATAAAATCAATATTAATCCAACAAAGATAGACCACAGTAAATTCCAGCAACAAAATTTATGAAGTTTTTGAAAGCTATTAAACTTAGTTTTATTACCTTACCCACCAAAAGATATTACATCTGTTTTATTACCCTAATAGAATGTACATTTTTACAGTTAGAGAGGGGACAGTCTAAGGCACTCCTAAATTAGTATCTCTGCTGATCCTTTACCTGTAATGTTCTTGAAGTAATTGAAATCTTTGTTGTGAATCAGTTTATACTTTATCAATATTACTGAAATGTAAAATCTTCATTTTACTGTTGGCCACTGTATAAAAGCTGCAATAAAAAGTTTGGCCCAGAGTAGTCAAGACTGTTTCTGCAGGGGATGGGTTCTGACAGCAGCTCTGTGCTTCCAAATGCTTTCCCATAAATGTTTTGTTCACTGTGGTTTGTCTGCATTTCATTTTTTCTTGTTCCCAGTGAAAACCAGTGGGGTTTTCAGCCTCAGTCAAGTTGCTGACTCACAAACTAAATGTGTCTCTTGTACTCTAAGTGGGGAACCTGCTTGGCTTAGACGCTAATTTGCGTAGGTGTTGCTGATAAAATTGGTGTGTTAAACTGCATTTGTCTTCTGGTGTGAAGTAATGAAATATTAGAGGATAGCTAAATGGATTGTAAAATATATATTGAATAAAAATATCACCTAAGCCTTGTAGCAGATGCCTTGTTAGTCCAGCAAGCCTGGCCTTTACTATTCAGGCTTGTTTGTGCTCCACAGATTATAACAACCCATTCAGGGTTGGGTGCTCCATTTGAGCCTTTCTCCCAGAATGCAGTGAATATCTGGACTGAGATGTTCAGGGAGTAAGGAACATGTGTCATGGGATCAATGGCAAATTTCAAGACTGGCCACTTTATTTCTTGAAGTCAGTCCAAGACTAATACATGTTACTTGCCCTCTGATGTTTGATAAATTCAGTCACTTTCTGGTGAACTGAAATCAGCAGTAGTAAGCCAGTCAGCATAGTCTGGGGTGAGGAGGCAGCTAAAGGTAATTAGGGATGCAAACATGGGATGAGGAGGCAGCTAAAGGTAGTTAGGGGTGCTAACATGGGGTGAGGAGGCAGCTAAAGGTAGTTAGGGGTGCAAACATGGGATGAAGAGGCAGCTAAAGGTAGTTACCTCCTGCTTTAATTGTTACATTGGCCAAGAGGCAGGGTTTCTCACTCTTGGTATTTGTATATCCCAGGTCAGTACATGCCGGTGTGTGATGAAGATGGGTATTACAAACCCAGTCAGTGCCACGGGAGCGTAGGGCAGTGCTGGTGTGTGGACAGATATGGCAATGAGGTAACAGGATCCAGAACAAGTGGTGCAGCAGAATGTGGTAAGTTCAGGGCCTTTTCTCTCACTTAAGTTAGAAGTGTTACTGTGATTGATTAAATGTCTTTGGTAAGAACCAGGTTGTGGGACCAAACTATGGGGCTATCCAAACCAAAAATAACAAATTAGAATTTGTTATTACTTGGTTATTTTTTGGCAACTCCTATTGCTGTGTCAGCTATTAATAGACCCTCATATATGCACTTGGCATATTGTATCTAAAGCTAGGGAAAATTAATTACCTAGAGCAGTATTAGACAAGCCCCAAAATGCTTAATGAAATCCCTCTGGGTAATCAGCATGCAAGTGAATTCCATTTGATTTTTCCCCCCAGTTTATGTTTGAGGGGATTGCCAAAAAGTTCCTAACATGCTAAATCTTTCCATAGTTTTCCCCTCCCTATATCTGTGTGCAACTTCTTCCAAGAATTCCCACATCACCTTTATTTGATGTTCCTGATATAAAAAGTAGCAATAAAATACTTCCCTTATTTATAAAAAAAAAAAAGTGTTCCATTGCTCCTGCCCACTTCTTTTGCAAGAAACATGGAACAAAAGGTCAATTTAATGCCATGTTTGGCATGTAAATTCAGGCCTATTGTCTATCCAATCCAGAAGCCTCTCTAGAGAGGAGGTATTTTAAGATAATACATAAGAACTGAACAGTAAACAACGCATATAATTGGTAGTCCTTATTGTATATTGAACCTAAACCACTCATTACAGCTCTGCAAACCCATGAAATTTGTATCCTTTTGGTAATACTGAGACATTCATCCCTGTTGATGTGGTTTTCTTAAAGACACAAGAGTTCCTGTATTGTTTGTGGTTTATTTCTATGTCACGTTGTGTAGCTTAGGTAATTGTCCTGAAACTAACTATTCTGGTGTGCCTTTTGTATGCTTCTATATATATGTACATATGTATATATGCACTATAAATATGTAGTGTATCTAGTGTGCCTTTTCTATAACTGTCATACCTTTTTAGCCATGGATTTAGAGACTTCAGGTGATTTTGCCTCTGGTGATTTCCATGAATGGACAGATGATGAAGACGAAGATGATGAGATAATGAATGATGAAGATGAAATTGAAGATGATGATGAAGATGAAGGAGATGATGATGTCGATGATGATGATGATCACGATGGATATATTTGATTATATTTGGGGGTCCATGAATTGTACCATTCTAAAATTCACCAGATGACATTTCCTAAAATCCCTTTGCTCTCCAAGGTCAAAAGGATCCTAACAAACATGTATATTTTGTATGATTATTTCAAACATTGCAGCTGGAGTCATAGACTTATTTTTTGTTTAAGTAAGAATAATTATATTATGTGCTTTTGAGTTTTTTTATGCCTTTGTGCTGAAGAAAACACATTGGGAGTCTAGCCTGCAGAAAGGTTATGTGCTACTGAAAATACAAATGTGCAAAACACACTATAAAGGCAACTGGTCTCCTTAGAACTCCAGTGGAAGGATATTTGCCTTTACCTGGAACTGTGCACATCCTCTTCAGAACACATACTGTAACTTAACTTTAGTTCTGTTGGTGTTTTAGGCCCTGCAGGCTTTGCAAATTGTCCATTGAATAAATCAAAAGTGTTATCACAGCAGAAAAACATCAAGGCATGAGTAGCATCTCACCAGCCTTTAATTAACCAAAGGTATGGTGAAAGTCTATCAGGAGGGGAAAAATAAAGCGCAGTCCTCCTTTGTGTTTGCATCTGTAGCTGGGGTTGTTCTTGGGGAGATGGCTGGGTTATTGAAAGGATTTTTCAAAAGCAGTAGCTTGGACAAGCACCAGTTCTGTAGTTCTACAGTTTTCTCCTCCTCCCTTTATTTCTCTTTCTTTCATGTCAGGGTTGTACAGGATTTATCGTTACTTCCTCAAACGTTGCTTCACCCTTCCCTGTTCCTCTGTACTTCTCTCTAAGCAGATTATTGTAAAATATTTTACATGGTTGGGAAAAAAAATGCTTAAAATTATATTACCTTGATACATTACTGTATTTCAGAGTATTGGCACTTGCCCCAAGGTAGGTTTTAATAAATGTATATGGATACATTTTATTTTCTTAATTCAGGAACTAGTTTTGCATCTTTATCTGAATTCATTTTGTTTTCTGTTCCTGTAGTGCAGAAACTTAGAGAGCGTATTGTAAAGGTGCCTTGCAAAATAGAAATAGAGAGGTTTTAGCATGCATACCAGTATAGGATGTTAGGCAATAGCTAAGCACACCCACTTACCAAATTAATACCAGTATAGGTACTGCTGCTGGAATGAAGAAAATGGGTTCTTTTAATTTCTTTTCCTATTGTTATGTAATTACCATGTGGACTAGATTATAATTATTGTGTAGAGTAGCACTTAAGATCTGACTGTAGAGGAAATTACTTTAATCACTGTATTTATGTTAGCATGTTAATTAATTGTGTAGACATTTTGGGACTCCACCATCTTCCTTCACATCACATCTCTTGCTTTCTGCCCGCAGTAGAACTGACGTGACCTGTGTAACATCATACACAGGTTGTGTCATTTCACAACTGGGTAACTGGTTTCCCATCTCTAACTAAAAGGACAACCAGTTTCTTCTTTGAATTAATTTCTACGCATTAAATACTAAATTTAACGGTTATCCTGTGTGATATTGAAGAGTATAATGCATTTTCTTTTTTTACTGTTTCTGTATAGTTTGCAAAATAAAGACTCTTGTAACCAACCTTTGGCCAGTACAGCCCATCATTTTGACTTTTTGCATAGTTTGAAATTTTAAAACTGGAATAATTCATGTTTTCAGGTACATTTCACCTCTTAAAATATGTATTTATTTGTATAAAGCCATTTATTGATGTTTTATTTCCAGTAAAGAATTTTTGACTAAGGCAAAACCCATTGGGAACTTTTAATTTTCTGTATTTTTTCATGAATTTTCTATGACTTTGTTATGTAATTTTATGACATTTCATCATTACCTAGTAAAGGAAAGAGTTACTTCTTTCCAAACTGTCATAATTTGTGGGGCATAGTTGTATTATTTTCCTAAATTAAAGTAGTTGAGAGTTTACCATTCCAATATAGTGGGATTTTATCAGAGAACAGTTTCTTATGGCTGAAATTAACTGATATATAAATTGATTTTAAATAAAGAAGCTAAAGAAAAAATGTTGTCATTCTTGGCTGCTGGAGCAAGTACTGTTGTGTTATGTTTGGGTTTTCTTTTCAGATGTGACAAATGGTCATTAGATGCCAAAGTAAAAATGGATATCATTAAAACTTAGAATATTAGGAAAATTGAAGTATGGAAAAAGTATTCATGATGTCTTTATTATTATTATTATTTATTAGGGTAACTAATTGGATTACAGTCTGAAGACTATTCTAAAATGAAGTGTCATGCAGAAGAGCCTGAAAGAAGTTTATATTCTTTCTTTCCCTGAAAATTCCCCACTGAACTGGAAGGAGGAGGAAAACACATGGATTTTAGTCCCTGAGTATCAAAGCTGCCTCTCATGAAGTCAGAAGTAAGTCGAGATAGCTACATTTACTAAAGAGCAGTGGCAATACACATTCTGGGTGACTTGGAGATACTTTTTTTGTTGTCCAGAACTAAAACAGATTCAAACAGAGGCTGTTAATATAAAATCACGAAAGAACTAAACAGTTCAGAAACTTTTTCCTTCTTTCACATCCAGACATTTGCAGAGAGAGATGTCCTTGTAGGTGCGGTCAGGAAGAAAGCAGTAGGGAGCCCTTGATTTGGAAACTTGGCTATTTTTACAGTGTTACCATCATTGGTTGGTTTTCCTTGACCTTGTAATTGTGCACATGTATATATGTGTACATAGAAATATGCTGATCTAAACCTGGAGATTCTCAGACACAGGCAATAACCTTTCTGCCCCTCTGAGAATGGGTGGAATTATAATCCTCAGATTCATTGAGAAGTAAGGAGTACCAAGGTCAGTGAAATCAGTTATTAGAGAGTCTTGAAGGGAGTATTTCAGATCAAAGCACAAAGGCACTCATGGTTTAAAAGCAGATGAGTGTCTTTAGTTTGCTTGTACAGAAATAGGGTGGTTGTACAAGGCTGAAGAATAAGGACCACCAATAAGTGATGGTAGGAAAATTTTTACCACTTTTGTTCACACGGACAAGAACTGGATTCCTTTTATTATTAATAAGGAATACTTTGCCCAGGTGGAATAATAAAAGTTTGTCAGATAGTGCAATAATGCTTCATAGGAAATTATTAAATAGCTGTACTTACAGCCTAGCTTCATTAGAACAATATATATATAATTACTAAACGCTTTTAAGAATTGGATTTAAATAGAGCTGTGGCAGCCCAATTTTATTTGAAAGGCAGCAATCCTTTTTACTCGTTTTCCACTAATGTAAATAAATTAGTAGCAAATCATCCACAATTTCATTGCAGCAAGTTCTGCAGACCCCAAGTAGTTTGTCACCCAGTTTCTGTTTGACAGATCAGGATAAACATGAAGAACAATGTAATAGATTGGAAGAATCTCCACTTTATGTGATTGTCACTGGGTAAGTAATGAAAATATCAAGTGTTTTTTTAAAAAAGAGAAAAGCATCCTGCTCCTGAAGACAAGTACTGTATAGGAGTTGCTGAAGTAAGAGTGAAACCCTTTGTCCTGGGTAGATGTGATGATTTAACCCCAGCTGGAGGACAGATGCCCACCAAAGCCGCTCTGTCACTGCCCTTTTCAGCTGGACAGGGGAGACAATAGATACTGAGAGGCTCAGGAGTGGAGATAAGGGCACGGAGAGATCATTCCACAATCAGCATCACGGGCAGGACAGGAATAAAGGACAAAAAACTCTCTAATTGGTGACACTGCACCCCCAGTGACACCAGAAACGGGGAATGAGAAATCTGACCAGCCCTTAAAGCACAAGTGCGCACACACCCCTCATTCCTGTCCCAACGGTATCCAGGATTTCTCTCCCTTCTCCCCTCAGTGTGGCATGGGGAGGGGCAGGGACTGGGCGAATGGGGGTTTGGGTCAACTCCTCACCAGTTGGTTTCCTTCTTAGCTGGGGGTAAAGATGAAAGATATGTCAGTTCTGGCATAAAGTATGTCTTAAGGCCAGGCATAACGAGTACATCCCTTAATTTACAGTTCACTCCTATGATTCATAGCTGTGACTTACACCATAAGCACTAGCTGCCTGGTTAACTGTTCTCTGGCCATATTTAGATTTCAGTTCCTATGAGAAAGGAGTGAAAGGAGCACTTCCCCCCCCTTACTAATCTGTGGTACACATCTTTTACTGTTAATTATGGGTCAGTTTCTCTTGGATTCTCTCCCACTCCACTGCTCTTTCAATACCACTACATAACAGGGGGGAAAAAAGGCCTCTTAATCTTCAGCAGCAGGAATAAAATTGCATAAAATCCCTCTTACTTGCAGCTGTACAGAGATAGGTGTTATTCTACCTACATGCAGACAGGACCCTTGCCACACAGCCCTCCCACCTCCTTTGACACGACAGGGTGAGTGTTGCTATTGGTATCAGAGACACTTACTGCAGGCCACATCTCAATTCCGTGCTGTCCCACTCCGCGCTCCCGTGCAGTGGATGTTGAGGCCTGGCCACAGAGGGAGCAGCTCTGCTGTGGAGTAAAGATCTGCTGAAGGGCAAATCGCACAGGCCTGGGGGCTTCACAGTGGAGACTGGCGATGGGCAACGCGCAATTCGATATGAATTGTGGGTGAAGCCGATTACTGGGCGAAATCACAGAGATTAGAGACATTTGTTACTGCAAACGTGGCAAGCTAAAAAACTGCTAATTGGTTACACACACTGTTCACACCAAACTGATTGGTTAGTAATTATAATGGGTTCTGATAAGCATATCTTATAGCTAAGCATTGTTAGTTTACCTTTGATGTCTGAAACTATCCACACACCTGCTGTGTCAACCATTTATTATAGCTGGTTCTTGACATGTTTGCTTACTCCCAAATTCCCACAACTCCTTGGTTTAGGACAGTCTGTACCCCTGTCACCAAGGCCGCTGTGTTTTGAGAATGATTATTAAAATCCTCTCAGCATGAGTAACTTACCCGTTTCAGGGGAACGTGAGGATATTGTCAGGGCCTGTGTCTTCTGTGAGGAGAGCTAGGCCGCCAGCAGGCCTTCTGTCTTCCCCAACACTTCACGGCAGTGCTGTGGCCTCTTGCCTGAGTGCCATGGGAAAAGGGGAAAGATTTCTTACTATTTTTTGCCTTCTAACCCAGTGAGGTTATGCCAACTGGATGGTTTCACAACAGTGACCTCTCTGGGACTCTGTGCTTCATAAAAGACATTTGCTCTGTCAGATGCATCAGCGTTCCATTTCTCCTGGCCTGGCCATAAGCATGAAATAGCTGCTTTTCCCTACCATTTTATCTAGAAAAAGGAAGAAATGTTGTGCTTGGGAGGTTTGCTTCTAATTTTTCTTGATAACTGCACTTTTAAAGTGCTCTTGGTCCAGCTGTTGTTAGAAAAATAAATTACAGCGAAGGGCAGTGTGAGTGTCCTGGTTTCAGCAAGGACGGAGTTCATTTTCTTCCTAGGAGCAGGCACGGTGCTGTGCTTTGGACTTACGGTGAGAGTGATGAACTCTTCAGCTTCTCACACTGCCCCACCAGCAAGGAAGCTGTCTGGGGGTGCACAAGAAGCCAGGGGGGCACACTCAGCCAAGATAGATGACTCATTGACCAAAGGGAAATTCTACACCACATTAAATTTCCAGGGCTCACTGATTTATTTTTTTATTATTATTTTTCATTGCTACATTGCTAAAAAATATGACCGGAATTATGCAGTTTCAAAGCAACTTTCAATTTTGAAATTACCCCAGCTGAAAGTTCAGAAACAGTAAGAACATTGACTACAGGTAGGCAGAAAGAAGGGATCTAATGGTATTAAATTATTTGTCAGCATCAAAGTCCTGTCCAGGCTTTCACAGTCTGCCTCACAGCCTGCTTGTAGCTTTAACAGTTTTTCACTCAATGATATATTAAGTACATATTTTGGGGGTTTTTTTTCCATGCTGTTTCTGCACTAACAGCATACATGGCCAGGTTTAAATTTAATACCACCAGTTCAGATATGGATAATGAATAGATTCATGCACAAAGTTCTTGGAAAATGTCACTTGAACACTCAATGACAGTCAAAGAAAGCCAATTATATCAGGGATTATTTTGGGGAGAATGGAAAGAAGTAGAGAACCAGCTACAAAGAACATAACTTATTTTACCTGTAGAAGCACACGTTGCTCTGTCTCTGTGCTAGGCTCTGTGCCTTCCCTGTTTACAGAGAGCATAAAAATTAGAGGAAAGGATGACAAGGATAATCAAGGTAAGATTGCTTCCTACAAAGAAGATAAAGAAGGTTGGGATGCTTGGTCCTGGAGTAAAGGTGATAAGTGGGGATGTGATGGAGTGTGATAAAATCCTAAGTGCCTTAGAGAAAATAAGTATGAGTTTTTCAAATTCCCTTGAGATCTGGAGGAGTAATTTCATGTGCTGCTAAAGATACTCATAGCAATACCGACACATCTAAAATGGGGCATGTTGAATCAAAGGCACTGATGTCCATTTGGCTTTACTTTTACCCTATGGAGGATCATAACAATGGCCACTAACAGGCCTAAGCAGTGCTACCTGGGAAAATAATAAAGAAGGAAACAAATGGAAATGATGTATGCTGGTAAGAATAGTCACTGTTTCTCTTTGTCCAGTGCAACGTGTTTGTCAGTGTATGATCTAATTGCAGTGGTAATGTGAGCCCTTCCCTCTGGATCTCACCAGACCAAATACTGGTTTTAGAGCAGGTACTGTAATTTCTTCCCTAAAGTAATTCAGCAGGTCAGCCCGTGGACTACACTTGCACAAAACCCCAGTGGCAATGCCTCTTTTCACAGAAAATGAAATCCTGTAGCTGTGCTTCTAGCCATTACCGAGGTGTCCTGCTCCAGAAAATGGTTCCCAGTCTTCTGTGAGCATATAGCAGGTCCTGACGTTCCTCCTTGAGGCTGTTGGAGAGAACCAAATCAGAGCTTTTACACACCCTTCCCGTCCTGTAAGTCACCTCTCACAAGGCATGTTCTCAGCAGACTCATCAAGTGATCAGCAACGCATCCTCTGAGGAAACGGTGCCAACTACAGAGGCAGCAGGTATGATTGTTAATTACATCTCCTGTAAGTATGCCAAACTAAGATGTTGTTCCCTTTTTCAAATGTGACCTTACTGGGGGGACTTCTTTTTAATTGTGAAGAGCCCATTGACTGTTGTTCTGCTCTCTTAGGTTATTCTCTAGTTAAAATCATCACAGCTCGTAGCTATCTGCCGCACAAGTCAATTCTCCATGCATCTGGGTCTGTTCTCCACCCTCATTGCACCATTAAATAATTCCAGTCTTCTAATAATTACTACAGCAGTCAGGAAGCTCCAAGGTTGCTTTTCATCTCAGCAGTTCATGTGTTCCACAGATCTCTTTGAGCAGCAGCAGACTCTTCAGATATGATTTGAGCAGTGGCAGATGGCCAACTTCATACTCCTTGGGAACTAGCAATTGACTCTGGAAGAAAATGTTTTTACAAGTACTTCACACTGCACTATTTCCTCTCTCAGGCTACCTTTTCTTTGCTTTCACACGTGTTCCTCTGGCTTGTTCCTTGAAAGAAGGACTTTTTTTCTAGTGGAAACACTTTATAAAGTCAAACACTTTATAAAGTTCAAACACTGCGGCCATACAAGTTGCCATTGTTGACCTTCACTGTAAATTCTGAAGGGGAAATGTGTTAGGGAATTGCTCCTGGGGGGTTTATTGCTCTTTTTTTTTTATTGGTTGACTATTAGGCCTGGGAAAGACACATCTAGATCACTGGGGGAGAGGAGGGGATTGCATGACCTATTGGCTGGAACTGTTAGTCTGTATAACATCTTACTTAAGGATCTCATCCAGTAGCAGTTTAAAATGGATGTAAAAATAGCAAGCTTTCTCTTCACCAAGGTGGGTTTTTTTACATTAATAGCATTTGACTGGCATAAAGGAGTAAATGATAATTTATTCTAACATGAAGAAAAAGAACTTCATAGCAGTTCAAGTGTAATATTACCTTTTCATGAGGAATCATTTGATACCCCACTCCTTTTAGAACCTGGATTTATATTTTTTTTTCAATCTTGGTTAAATACTAAAAGTCTCTTTGAAACTCATTTATTTGACTTTTTTACTACTGGGAAAAAGCATGACTCTTAACTAAAGCAATTTGAAGAGATTTTGTTACTTTTTTCTTTTCTTCTAGAGGGCAAAATATGTACCTACAAAAATTTCCCTCTCATACTTACTTTAATTTTATTTAAATTAAAATAAAAGTAACTGGACGTGCCACCATCTACCAGATTCCATAATGGAAGGAGGATAACACTGTAATGACTGTGTTGGCAATGTTACAGCTAACCTGAATTTATTGTTGCTCTTGCTAACACTAGGAAACACTGTAAAGCTCATCTGGGAACCTTCTCTTGCAACTTCCAGACCTAAAAGTTTTCAATAGCTGCCAACATCGTTACTCCTTAGAGTAAAACCTCAAGATTTTCCCATTTGGCACTTGTTTGTTTAAGATTAAGTGCATTTCTTCAACGTCTCGGCCTGTGTCAAGGGTCAAGGCCCAGTTCAGCTGGGGTCAAATCTTGATTATGTCCCCATGGGGACCTTGCAGAGAAAGGAGACAGATCTATCCCTAGAATTTCAGTAATTCTAGGGTTAGTTGTTTGTATTTGGCCCTTTTGGGCTCCTTGTGCGCTTTGGGTAGTCATTTATAAGACCAAATGTGAGCATTGATGCATCCAGGTTGAGAAAGCTCAGCACTGCCTTCAGATTTGCTTTATTTGTAGCCATGTTTAGCAAGCTGTTTCTTCAGATACCACACTCGACCTATGAAATACTTGTAACATTTCTTTTAAAGATCATATAATCAAATATAATCATAATCATATATGGGTTGGAAGGGACCCCAAGGGTCACAGAGCTCCAACCCCCTGCCACAGGCAGGGACACCAACCTCCAGGCCTGGAGCTACACAAGGTTGCCCAGGGCCACAGCCAACCTGGCCTTCAACACCCCCAGGGACGGGGCACCCACCCCCTCTCTGGGCAGCCCCTTCCAGCCCCTCACCACTCTCTCTGCAAAGAACTTCCCCCTAAGATCTAATTTAACCCTTCCCTCCTTCAGCTTCACTCCATCCCCCTTGTCCTGCCAGTCTCTGCCCTTTGAACAAGCTGATTCCCCTCCTGTGTCTCTGCTCCCTTCAGGGACTGGCAGGCTGAAATGAGGTCCCCCCACAGCCTTCTCTTCCCCAGGCTGACCCAGCCCAGCTCCCTCAGCCTCTCTCCAGAGGGGAGCTGCTCCAGCTCTCTGATCATCTCCATGGCTCCTCTGACCCCTCTCCAACAGCCCCACATCTTCCTTGTGTTGGGCCCCAGCTCTGGACACAGGACTCCAGCTGGGGCCTCACAGGGCAGAGCAGAGAGGGACAATCCCCTCCCTGTCCCTGCTGCCACCCCTCTGCTGATGGAGAAGATTGCCCCCAGCTCCCCCCATCATGGTTCTTTTCATATTTGTTTTCTTGCTTGCAATGACCAGAGGTGTTTCACAGTGTGATGGGGATGTTCAACACTATTTTATTCTTAGAACTTTTTTCTTTCTCAGTTGCTAGTCTGTCATCCACCAGAAAATACTGACTTGGCATGCAGTTACAGATTATTTTCTGACATGTCTGTGGGAATTGCACCTAAGAGGTTAAGAACACCCGTGTCAGATGCAAATATTGTGGATGGTGAGCTGCAATGATGGTGTGAGGAGCAGCCAAAGGAGGGATTCTTAATGAAATTTTTCAGTAGACAAGCATAACACTGTGGCTACTAACCTCAGAGTGGGAATTGTTCTATGAAGAGGTGAGTTTCTATGAAGAGGTGAGTCACAGAATCACAGAATTGTAGGGGTTGGAAGGGACCTCGACAGATCATTGGGTCCAACCCCCTGCCAAAGCAGCTCCCCAGCTCATATTGCACAGGGCGGTGTCCAGACGGGGCTGGAATCTCTCCAGAGAAGGAGACTCCACACCCCCTGGGCAGCCTGGCCCAGGGCTCCCTCACCCTCACTGGGGAAAAGTTCTTCCCCAGATTGGTGGGGAACTTCCTCTGCTCCAACTTGCAGCCATTGCCCCTTGTCCTGTCCCCACAGACACTGAAAGGGGGCTGGCCATGTCCCCCTGCATCCCATGATTAAGATATTTATAAACATTGATTAGGTCCCCCCTTAGTCTTCTCTTCTCCAGGCTGAACAGCCCCAGCTCCCTCAGCCTTTCCTCACAGGGGAGATGCTCCAGGCCCTTCATCATCTTCATAGCCCTGAGAGTGCAGGGAGGCTGTGGTACTACACTGTATGACAGAACAGAAACAACGTTCCATGCACGTGTTTGCTGCTTACAAGATGAATTTGAGCTTATTCTCCTTAGAAAAGAGTGATCATAAATTCTCCTTTGCAGTACACAAACAGGAAGGCCTTGTCTCTAGACAAAGAAATAAATAAAAAGTAAAAACTGTGGTAATTAAAGTTGTTACTGTGTAGCATATGTTCCAGATTTTGGTAAAATTAAACAGTTGCTTAATTGCTTAATGTAAAAAAAAAAAATACTGCATAAGTGTTAGTGTATCAAATACCATATGTGTGCTGTGCCAAAGCTTGGGAAAAACCTATCAATGTTCAGTTTGAGTCCTGCTCCTGAGCATACAGACCACTCATCTTGTGAAAGCCTTGACCATCAGTGAATGCCCCAAAACCAATTAAAAACCCACAACAAAAGTGTTAGGGTTTTTTTTGTTGGTTTTTTTTTTTAAATTAAAAAAAAAATAGACATTTACTTTCCATTTTTCACAGCTTTTTAAAGTGAGCTTCAGAATGGGTCTGGAGGTGGGAGCTCTGGAATGAACCCAGGGGTGTGGCAGAATCTCTGTCCTTGGGGGCTTTCAAAAGCTGGGTGTTGTAGGTGATCCTGCTCAAGCAGCGGGTTGGGCAAGATGAGCTCCAGGGGTCCCTTCCAATCTCAGCCATTCCATGATTCTGTGAAATGGAAAACCAAAACCGATTTTTATTCAATGCCTCTCATGGATTCTAGCACATGACAACCCTTCTTCCTCATCTGGTTCCGTCTGAGAGGACTAGAAGCCACATGCATTATTCAGAGCCACGTTGTTCAGGTATCACTTACTGATACCAAGGTCTTCCTGGGGTGCCCATGTGTTGCTGGGACACAAGTCAAAGCAACAAACGCTGTCTATGGAAAGCAGACCTGTTTTGCTGTGTGGTACAAACTTCTGCTCTGCCCTGAACGTCTAGTATTAACTCTTGAGAATAACGCCTAGTAGTAACTATTGAGTAGATTCTTCCCAGTGAGGAAACCCCAACAGACAGACAGACTGAAACTTCTGAAGGCTGAGTTCTGAATTATAATTGAAAGGTTTTATATTTTTGGAAAAGGGGAGCGGTGTCCAGGAAGAATTAAAGTTGGCTGAAAAGACCACTAACTGGATCATTGGGGTGGGATTCAGCTCAGGACTGTGCTGTGGCTTTTACACCACATCATTAATAGGGAAGAGAGAGATTTAAGTGCTGTGAGAATATCCTGACTGTGCTCCTGTGAGGAGACATCAGTAGGGACTTCTTTTGTTGTTGTTGCTTTATTTGGTGGGGGTTTTTTTTGGTGGAGACTGGAGATATAGGAAGGAGATGAGAGCTCTGGAAAGACACTTGAGAGAGTTGCTAGGCCAAAAGTTGGTATGAATAAACTCATAAGACTTACCTGGGCCCAAAATAGAACCGTTCTCTGTAGCACACATCATTTATGATTTTTAACTCAAAAAATACAAGCAAACTGCTATATTTGTCAAGGGTTACTGCAGTCCATGTGTCACCAGTGCCAAACACAACTTTATTCTAAATCTTAATTGCTACTGTACTGATACTTGTTGATCCAGCTTTTTCTTCTTTGAGAGAGCAGCTGGGATTTTACACCATCTCTGTACTTGGGAAACTTGCTGATGACCCCTCCATGCTTTGTGCCTAGGCACCCTGCCTGCTACTGCTTTTAGTCATTGGCTGACTTCCCCTGCTACCTCATCTACTTGGCTACAAATCTGACCTGAAAATAAATCTGGGATTCAAACATTGCCTTTTATTTCACCATTCAGGAAAAGATAGCTGCAGGGTCGTTGGGCTACTTAGGGACAAAAGAGATTTGAGTTTCCCCTCACAATATTAAAGCCCAGTGTTGGGGAACAATCCCAATCCTCTCACGATTTCCTTGGCACCAGGGCTCTCAGTAGCAGCCTTATAGCCAGTACAGAGGAAAGAGCTAAAGAAATCTTCAAATTCCTTTCCTTTTTCCTGCTGTCTGTCTTTATTAGGTACCTTAAATATTTATAGTATGCTAGCTGTCGGGAAAGAAAGGTTATTGTAGCTGAGCAATAAAGAGAATGAGGATTTGAGGAGCTCCACACTTCTGACATGTTTGTTAGTGACAGCAGGGACTGAGATAGACTGGCAGCACGCTGCGGGGTCTCTGATTAAGTCTGCAGTTACAATGTGATGCAACAGCTTAAGGATAAGATAAGGAACTCTTTTTCTTGGTGTTCTTTCTGATGAAAAGAATGATTTATGGGATGCCAGGCGTTCTTGCCTGTTCTCTACAAGGTTCTGTGATTGAGACGCAAAGCACAGGAGCCTTCACACAATCTGCAAGTAATTCTTTGTCTTGGGGTAAGTGGTATTTTTGTCTGAGGAAGAGCTGAAGGATGTGTGCTGAGCAAAAGTCTTGCCTTATTAAATACATATATATAAAAATATTGCAGATTGTACCTAACAAAAGTCCCTTGTGAACTAAGTGCTTCAGGTCGTATCTGCTCTAAGGTCAGCTTCCTTCACTGCAGCATTTTTTAATGCCATCCTTGAACCTCAGCCTCACCCATGATACCTTCCTGAGATGCCATTGGCCTGGTAGGATACCAAATTCTTAATTTTTCTATCCTCCCTGAAAAAAAAAAAAGCTCCTGATGGGTGTAAGGAACTTTTCATTTGCTTTGCAGTTGAAAAAAAAATGACAAATTAATGACAGCACACTCAGGAGCATTTTAGCACTGAAGACTTCACAGCATTGAAAAGCTGATTTACCTGTCAAATGGAAGAAAAAGGAGTCTAGCTAATCTCTCAAACACATAATAATTAGCAAGTTCTCAAATTTTTACACCTGAATGGCTGTAAAAAATACAGAAAGTGGCCTAAAAAGAGCTAAAGAAAAAAAAAACCCACACTTTTTTTTCCCCTGTGTTAACTTGTAAATGTCCTGTAATGAAGTTACTGGCAAACGAGCCTGTGCTGAGAAACACAATGAACATCCACAGCAGGAGGATTTATATTTGTTTCTGCTGCGACAAGGTGGTCGCCTATAAAAATCCATCCAAGTTGGATGATAACATGTGATCCGTGTTCGTTATCACCTGCAGTTTCTGGAGTCCATGGGCAGCACGCATCCCTTCAGCTACAGATCAACACTGCAGATGTTCTCAGCTGCCCACACCTAACAGGACTTGGTGGTCCTTCTCTCTGCACAGTGCTCTGTAGTGGGGTGGTAGTTGCGTTGCATGGGAAGCTGATCCTGCTCCTCTTTGGAGCCCATAGCAGCTGTAAAAACGTATTTTTCTTTTCAGACTTTCAACTGGTGGTGTGGTTTTATGTGGCAAGGTTCTTTCTGGCAGAGGAGGGGCCTGCAGCGGACGTCTGCAAGGGGCAGGCCTCACAGAGCAAACACCAGCCGGCTCAAGGCCGGACCCGCCTCTGGCCAAGGCCAAGCCCATCAGCGCCAGTCACAGGCCACTGGGAATCACCCTGAGGAGAAACAACCACCAGCGGCCACTTTGTGTCCCAGAGAAGGGCGTGGGAAGGTGGGAGAAGCTCTGCAGGCACCAGGGCCAGGGAAGAAGAAGGAGGCAGAGAGAAAGATTGCCTTGCAAAAGCCCATGGTGGAGCAGGTGTCCCCCAGAGCCCAGTGAAGGGCACGGGAAGCAGAGACTCCACCTGCAGCCCATAGGGAGAGGGAGCCAGTACTGGTGAGGCAAGTCAGCCTGGGCTGTTTCCTCACCAGCTGACATGGCTCCCCTATAAAAGGGGCTGGTCAGGGAGGGGTGCTCCTGGGTGCCTCCAGGGCAGCTGAGTGCAGCTGGGCTCTGGGGTTGGTCCTAAGGAAGTGCAGAACTCTGTTATCAGCTCTGTAAGGTACTCTGTGTTATCTCTTGGTGTTTGTTTTGCTGTGGGCGGTTACTGTACCCCTTCACAGCGCTTTTGTCAGTAACTATCCTTATCCCAACCCACGGTGGGGGCTCCACCTGTGTCTCCTGTTAGAGGGAGTGAGCAGCGTGTGGTGCTCAGCCCCTGCTTGGGGCAGAACCGCCACAACCCCAAAGCAGTGACCCATGCTGGGGCAGCTGGGGAGGAGCTGAAGCCCCGTGGGAAAGGATTCATGTTGGAGAAGTTGGTGGAGGACTGTCTGCCGTGGGTGGGACCCCATGGTGCAGCAGGGGAAGGGGGTGAGGAATGCCTCCACCCCCTCCAGCTAAGAAGGAAAACAACTCGTGAGGAGTTGACCCAAACCCCTATTCCCTCAGTCCCTGCCCCTCCCCATGCCACACTGAGGGGAGAAGGGAGAGAAATCCTGGATACCGTTGGGTCTGGGAGGGAGGGGTGGTTTAAGGTCTGGTTGCACTTCTCATTCCCTGACTCTGGTGTCACTGGGGGTGCAGTGCCATCAATTAGAGAGTTTTCTGCCCCTTATTCCATGCTGAGTCTGGCCTGCCCGTGACACTGACTGTAGAATGATCTCTCCCTGCTCTTATCTCTACTCCTGAGCCTCTCAATATCTATTTTCTCCCCTGCCCAGCTGATAGAGCAGTGACAGAGTGGCTTTGGTGGGCATCTGACCTCCAACCAGAGCCAAACCACCGCACTGTGGAGAGCAAGGGGATGGCAGAGCCACGCAGTGATGTGCAAGGACAGAAATGCAGGATAATGGCACTGTTGTTGCTCTAGTGGAAAGCTTCAGGTATATTGGTCTAATTACAGCTAATTACACATGGGAAAGTGTTTGAATTCCCTAAGCCAGATGGGCTCATTCATCTCCCATTTAAAGCACTTTGATTTGAAAAGGTCTAATACCTGATTTTATTGTTTTATGGAAAGGTGGGAGAGCATTGTGTGCGTATATATATTACATATACCAGCATCTTTCAGTTACAGCAACAGGCCAGCCATTCTTGTGCATTGCCAGTTCAGGATGAAAATCACTAAGAAAGCCAAATCTCCTTTCTAAAACTTGCAGATAAAATGTTTCCCTCTGTGCAACATGGAGTGTGTATGGATAGTGCAGTGAGCCTACCCAGTTTGGCTTTCCCTTTCTAAAGCTAAGAGGAAAGCCTCTCTAAGTCAAACTTATGCATAGCTGAACTCTTGAGACTGGTTAACTGACCTTCTCTGATGGCTGTGGGAGATCTGAAATGGATTATTTCTGAACCTCTACAAGACACTCATTCACCAGGGAGCTGGATGTTTGCCCCTTCGTGTGCTGACCGGCCTTTCCTCCAATTTTCCTCCAACTGTTTGGTGGGGAATGAAGTTGGAATCCCTGGGAGGCAGGGTTTAATCTGTGGTCTGGTGCTGGCTTTTCTAAAATGCCTTGTCATGTATGGATTTGTTTATCTGGAAAAAACACTGTCAGAGTAAATGGGCTTTGTATTCTCTATGGTTATGAGGATTTAGGAAGGTTTGCTGAGGCCATCAGCAACGGGGTGGCTTGAAATGAGGTGATTTTTTTCTTGGCATCTGTTTATGCTCAATGTGAAGTCTTCAACTCCTTTCATACAGGTAATAAACCCACAATAAAAAATGATCATTAGTTACTCTGACCACCTCTATTTCCAACCAGAAGGGATGTGTTATCTAAAAGAGATTGTATATCCAGATACATGTGTTCTGAAGAAAGGAAACTCCTGCCTGTTCTATGCCTATTTTGTTCAGTTCTTCAGGCTCAAACCTCAGTACTGAGCATTTGCCTGAACCTGCATCAGGTTCTCTGCTGATTTTTGAAGCAGAGACATAATTCTGATTTAAGTTTTGCACTACTTCAGCAAATTATAAATGTGTAGGGACAACTTTACTGGGGCTTTTCTTTTTTTCCCTCAAAAGAACTACCTGACCTTGGCTTTTTGGGGCTTACCACGTAATAATTTTTTGATGTTCTCAATAAAAAAAGTTTATAAACTTTTTCTCTGGCAGCCAGTCAATACTCTGTACCCAGATTTACTGTGGAGTTCAGGAAGAGTCTCTTGCTTAACTTTCTCCCATGACTGATTTGCTGGGTAGCTGCATTCATAACACTCTGCTGTCTCAGCTTGACAGGCTTAACACCTTTTTCTCTCCCTCTGAACTTCCTTAACTGCCTTTCTGGCATATTTCAGGCTTAGATACTTATAACTCATTTTAAAGGCAAACTTCCAGTGATTTACTGGGGGAAAATAGTTCTCAGCAGAATTGTCAGAGCTGGTGGTGGTTGGCAGGACGTATGGATCCTTTTAGCAATAGGAAGGATGGTGTCAGTCTGAGTGGGGCAGGTGGGGGTAAGGATGAGTTTTGACAAGTGAGTTCTTTCCTGGTGTTCAGAAGCTGCTTCCCTTGGACCTGTATTTTAAGTTATTGATTTGTTACTGATAAGAACCACTTCCTAATGATGGCTCTTCTTGTGGTGGTTTAGCCCTGGCTGGAGACCAGATGCCCACTGAAATCAGTCTATTACTCCCCTTCTTAGTTGGACAGGGGAGAAAATATGTATTAAGAGGCTCAAGAGTCAAAATTAGGACATAGAAATCATCCTGTCATTAACAACACGGGCAAAACCGACTCAACACAGAGTGCAGGAGAGAAAGCTATCTAATTTATTACACCACACTAAAGAGAAACAGTGAAAACTCAGACTCAGGAGTGCAACCAACAATCTTGAAACAAATGCAACCAGGCAAACACTTCCCCCCCCTCCCTCCTCAGCAGGCTTGAGTTAGAAGTTTGCTCCCTTCTTCCCTCCCGGTCGCAGCCCAGGAGGGGCAGGGACTGGGGAAATGGGGGTCTGGGTAACACCTTCCCCCCACCCCTCCATTCTAAAGCAGACTGCCCTTTCAGCCATGATTTTGCTCCCTTCTTCCCCTCTCCTGCTCGCAGCACAGGACAGGGGGGCAGGGACTGGGAGATGGGGGCTTGGGTCAGTCCCTTGCAAGATGGTTCCCTTCTTGGCCGGGATGGGGGCATCCATTCCACACCCCCTCCCCCTGCTGCACCCTAGGATCTCACCCAGGAGAGCCAGTCCTCCAGGAACTTTCAACAAGGCAAATCTCTTCCCACCGGGCTTCATCTCTGCTCTGGCAGGCAGCAACAAATCCCAGTGTCTCTCAGTCCCAGTCCTCCACGGGGCTACAGGCCTCCCCCAGCAAACCTGTTTGGCTCATCTCTGTAGGTCACTTGTGCTGGCAGGGGCTCATCCCAGCGTCAGTCACGGCATCTTCTCTATGTCTCCACCGGCTCCATCCAGCGTGGAGCCTCTCCACCGGGCAGGTCGGGTCTGGGCCTCCTCCATGGGTTGCTCCACCGGCTGCAGGGGCATCTTTCTCTCAGCCTTTGGTGTCTGCAGCTGCTCACATGTTGGCACTCTGTTCTCTGGTGGCAAAATGCAGCAACTTCTGGGTCTTTTTCTCCTCTATGTGATTCTCAGAGGTGCTATCAGAGCAGCTTTGGCCTTGATTTGCCTGGTGTGTATAATTTTGAGGCCGGTGGAGCGATCCAGCAGCCATTTTCTGCAGCCCCTGGTCTCTTTCTCAGCACCAAACTACACACAACTGTGACACTTCTCCTCAAGAGCTTTGCCCTGGCTCAAATTAATAATTTTTCCTGGTGTTTATGCAAGCTGTACTTTCTTGGGAAACACTGAGGAATTCATGGGTACACAACTGAGCCTTAGTGTTATTGTGGTCCCTGGTGTTACAGGTTGGAGCGTTGCTGATGCAAGCTCCTCAAAACCATGCTGTAAAGAAATGAAATAGATCAAAAAGGAATTGCTAGGCTGCCATTAACATTGTGAGCTGTTGCAGATGCCATCTGAGGGGTGAATGATGAAAACACACTGTCTAGCAAACATTTTTTGCCATATTTAGTGCCTTCCACAAGGGGCACAGAAAAGCATTTAGAGTCTCTCATGTGTTTTGTCACTGTCTTATTACCTTGCTGGTTATTTTCTTGCCTAGGCATGTTATGGAAAGTAGAATAAACCTAGATGTGATTAAAATCTCTATTTATAATATAAATGATGCATCAGTGCTTCAAGCCTGGTCACACAAGCTTCTTGTGTGGCCAGAGATTAAGTTACTTGGTGCTCTTCTCAGGCTCCTGCTGAAAAGGTCTCAATGAGGCTCCTTTTAAGCATGCTGAGCCAGTAAGCGCAGGGGCCACCTTGCCCCTTCTACAACACTAATGGAGGGGGGAAAAAAGCTAGAAAATTTGGGCTTTCACTCTTGTGCCAAGTCAGAATGGCTTTTAGCTTGGCAGTTAGAATGTTAGAAGCTTTTGGGTTTATATTGGAAGGAAAAAAAAAGAATCCAAAACCCACCACCAACAGAACTTTATTTCTTAAACTCCAGGCATATCTTCTGAACTTGCTTTTGGGACCAGTGAATATGGTACATCGCTGATTTTTGCACAGGTAAACCTGAATGCAAGCAGGAAACACAGCCTGCACTGGGGGAAATTACCAGTTTATCTGAATTTGGTAGGGAAACATCATCATCTAGAGCTATAGACCACATTAACACTAACATTAAAGTGCATACAGGTCATATGCATACCTAAAGTTCTGCTTGTGTGCCCCAGGATAGTCCTTGCCTGCTGGGTCAGTAACTTGCAGAGGTCAGTAGCTGAGCAAAACCAGCACGTCCTCAAGGACCACTTCAGATCTGAACCCAACTGCTCATGTAGGGCTGCTTCATCTCCTCTTTGTTTCCATTAATACATTGCCTGACAAAGCACCTCAAAGTCCCTTCTGAAGTGTCTCTGTGAAGGAAGTTGGGGGTTTTTTTCTCTCTAAATACAGATGGAATAATAGTTACTGGGTTGTGCTATTCATTCCCTAAATATCTGCCTGAAATGAGATCTCAGCTGAAGGAAAAACACAAAAGAAGGGCTTTGTGTGTAAGAGATTGTCTGAAGAAATATACTTTTCCTCTGGTTTTTTATTTATTTTTTCCTGTTTGGCAACACAAGGCACACAAGCTGTAAAGAATTGACAGGAGTGACTGGAATAGAGTGTTTGCTGAAGTGATTGATACTGAAGATATATTCATCATCTTCTGAAGTTCAATAACACTTCTGAAATAAGATCAGCTTGAAAAATCCTTCAGGGCTGCAGAAAATGATTTATCTGTGTGTGCAGCCTGAAGTGAAACAGGTTAGAGTTTACATACAGCCCAGGATTTAAAAATAAATAAATAAATAAGGGTATGTATTTGGGCTCATGCCAGTAGCTGGGTGCTGGGAAAGTCAGAGATATGCTCAGGAGTGAGTTGTTAGGAACTTTTGGAAAGCACTCTCCCTTTATCAAAGGCTTGTTTTGTGGTCAGCAGCTGTCACCTGTTTCTGTGTACTGGTATGTCAAAAGTAGCTTTTCCTGCTTTCATCTAAGGATTAGAAGATAATGCTCCAGGGCCAAATCTTAGCCTAACTTAAACCACTGAAGTTAATGAGCAAAACTCTCCCCTGTCACGTTTGTACACCTGGTGCCCTGAAGTGGCTTTTCAATGATGGAGCTTATAAAACCACCAAATATGTTACTGGTTTCTGGTTATTTTTCCTCTCAGCAGCATGGATGCAGCTTTAGGAGTATCACTGAAGGTAGTTAACTGAGGGTTATGCAGGGTGTGAAGCTGGCAGAGGAATTTGAAGTTGCCACAAGACATTTATCTTCAGACAACCCACCTCCTCAATTAGATATCTATATTTTTAATGCATTAGGCATTAAAAATTCCACTAATCACACAGAAACCAGTAAAGACACAGGTATGGACAGCTGGGGGAGACCTGCATTTACACAACTGAGTTTAGAGAAAAAAGTACATAGGAACCTGTCACTGGTAGCAGGGATCTGTGGAGAAAACAATAGCATAGAGTGAAAGCCCATAACTGGAAGGTTGAACAAACAATCCCCAAACTACTGTGATAGTACTGGGGAAAGACAGAGTGGCCCAGTGATGAAGGCTTGCTTGGAAGTTAGAAGTTCCTTTCCAGTTCCCTGCTCTGTTGCAGGACCCATCAGAGTCAGTTTTACTGTGACAGGACTCGTGTTTCTCTGGGTATGAGCCACAGAGCAGAATTTTCAGAGTAAATATGAGAGTTATATTTAAAGTCTTAAGAGACTAAAGAAGTTCTTGTTTACTGGATTCAGCCCTAGGCTAAAACATGAGGGAGGTACTGATCGACTCAATCGGTCCTTTGAGGAGCATTGCAAAATGACTTGGTGCACCTGGGAACAACAAAACTGTATAGAAGAGAATTATATGTTAGGGCTTTGGTTGGGTTTTTTCAGGGCAGCAGTTGTTAATGTAGATTCTGCTCCAGTCCCATGATGTCATTTGTAATGGATCTGGTCATTCATCTCATTATAGTTCATTTATTCATTCATGTAAATGATACTGAACGTTTTGTTTTCCTTGAACCCATATAGACAAAGGGTACATCTTCAAAGGGGCAGTGCTCAAAAAGCACTGCAGAAACATCTAGAGGAGCTGATAATAAACTGTTTGCAGAAGTTTAAGAAAGCATACCTGTGAGCTTTAGAAAGCTAACAACATTCTTCCTCAAAGGAAAAAAGCTTTGAACTTATTTTTCAGGAAGATAATGCCATAACCTGGTTATAGGGCTGTCACTTGCTTGTTGCTTTCTGTGGAGAGGAATCATGTTGCTGATAACGGTGTGACTCTGTTAATACAGCATTCATAGCTTCTGCTGAGATTACAAATTAGCTTGTAGGGTTTATACAAGTATATATAGTATAGACTCAAACTGATAGGCATCTATTAGTTTACCTTCCATGAGTCCTTTCTCAACTGTTTATATTTATGTACTTTGTTGGGATTTTTTTGCCAATACCTCTGAAAATCTGCAAATGACACAAGGGGACAGGTGGGGTTGTAAACAGTGAAGAAGGCAGGCCAGAGTCCCCTGGTTAGCTTGACCCAAACTGCCTGTGAGACCTTTAACATGTGCAATAGTCCAGCCTTGTATCTGGGGAAGATACAAGGGAGGCCACTGTGTACAGGATGGGATGCTCTCTCTGAGACCTTCTGAAAAGGTTTCCTGAAGAATAATTAGTTGCTCACAGGATCACAGAGTGATATTTTGGCCAGCCACCCCATGGACATAAATGCAGATGTACAAATGATGGAATATTGAGTAAGATGACTATGGCAAGGTGTCTGGAGTATCCAGCCATGAGCTTCAGGGCATCACAGGCCTTGCTGTTCTGTCAGCTTAAGTGATTGGGACCCCATCCCCAGCACTGGCCTGTAAATAATTAGCAAAACCTATAAGGATTGATGACTGAAAGCTCAAGCAATAATGACTTTGTCTTGCTTAATGTTGTAGAATGTTAACTGTGATGAGCAGTAGCTGCTGAAAGAGTTGGCTGTGGGCCATGAAGAGGAGGCCTTCCACAGAGCTACTGCAGCCAAGGGAGGCTGCTGCTTGCTTGAGGCGCTGAGTTCGACGAGAGGATTTGGACTTGAGGCAGAAACTTGAGGAAGCTCCAACTCCTGTTTTATTCAGGTCAGACTAAAGGATTATACAGATCCCTTTGGACTTAAAAATCTATTAACCTGAGTTCTGCCCTGTTGTGGGGGTTGTTTATTTAGGAAACAAATCACACTAGATGGAACAATGGCTGCAGACAGCAATAGACTGACAAAGTCAGGACATATGGACGTGTGGAGATCATCATGTTTAATATATTTTTTCTACAAAATATGAGCACAGGTCCTTTTATTCAGGCATCACATTCTGGTTTGGTGATAGCCTACACAATGCACGTGCAGTGATGATACATGTTAAGCACATGACTGAATTACACAACATTCCTATGCCTACCACTGGAATATACCTGTAAAATGCCTGGGAGTTCTCTGTGCCCTGACTTAGAGGCAGTAGATACAGAGCACCAGATAGAAGCTATCATGTGTTCAAGGCCAGGTTGGCTGGGGCCCTGGGCAACCTTGTGTAGCTCCAGGCCTGGAGGTTGGTGTCCCTGCCTGTGGCAGGGGGTTGGAGCTCTGTGATCCTTGGGGTCCCTTCCAACCCAGAGCAGGCTGGGATTCTGTGATATTGAGGTCAAGGACCAAAGCTGCACTAATAAGCTCAGTTTTTGTGGTGCCCATGCTGTAAGGGATCCTCAGTTAGATGCAGAGCTCTTTGCAAATTGCTATTGTACCCTGGTGTATCATGATATAAAAACACCTCACCTTGACTGTGATCCAGCTTCAGGCAGGTCTATTCATGGCTGTGCCATGGTCAGTTGCAGGGTTCGCAGAATCACAGGGGTTGGAAGGGCCCTCCAGAGCCCATGGAGTCCAACCCCCTGCCAAAGCAGGGTCCCTAGGACAGGGCACACAGGGCGGTGTCCAGACGGGGCTGGAATCTCTCCAGAGAAGGAGACTCCACACGCCCTGGGCAGCCTGTCCCAGGGCTCCCTCACCCTCACTGGGGAAAAGTTCTTCCCCAGATTGGTGGGGAACTCCCTGTGCTCCAACTTGAGCCCATCGCCCCTTGTCCTGTCCCCACAGAGCCTGAGAAGAGGCTGCCCATGTCCCCCTGTGTCCCACCCTTCAGCTATTGATAACTATTGATCAGATCCCCTCTCAGGCTTCTTCTCTCCAGGCTGAACAGCCCCAGCTCCCTCAGCCTTTCCTCACAGGGGAGATGCTCCTGGCCTTTCATCTTCGCAGCCTCCTCTGGACTCTCTCCAGGGTTGCTGCCTTTGAAGTTACAAGTAGACTGGTGGTTCTTGGGTTGGTTTAATTGTTGTTGTTCCTAATTAAAAGGAAAAAGGAGCCCACAAAGAATATTGTGTATTAGCCTGTCTGCTGCACAGCTCTCATCATGCATGTGGGGAACGCTGCGTACCGCAGCAACGGTTGGATGCATTCACCTGTACCCCTGAGGTGCCAAGCTGTTTGGGTAAGGAGCTCTGCTCTGACAGCCCTGAGAGGAGCTATGATGGGGCTGTGCCTTTGTTACCCACAAATCATTCCCATGCTTCCATGGAGATTGTGTTGCCTCTGCTTAAACTGAAGCTGTTGGCAACACTTCATCTCTTGCCACTTGACTAACAAAAGGAGCGCGGTCTCGAAAGGATTCTAGATGCACAAATTAATCTAGCCTGAGCCCTAATGGAATTGGTTGTTGCTTAATAAAATATTAGCAGGCATCTTTTTACTGCATCTCAATAAAGGAAAGCATGGCTGCTGTACAGAAGTGAGAGGCATATTTGCTTACCTGCTCTGAGGTGTGAAAGAGGGAGGCAAGGAGGGAAGAAAAGAAAATCTGTGGTCTTAGAATCCTCTTCTATTTTTTAAACATCTGTCCAATATGTGGCTTTTCTAAACTAATTCTTCTTCACCTTATGGGTTTCAAAACAATACACCCAATAGCTTGGCTGCAGGAAGGGCTGGCTACTGGCAACAGTGTGCTAGTAAGGCATGAGGAACTGACTCAAGGCAACCTAAATCCAGAGAAACAAAGTAAACTCAAACCTGTGAAGCACAGAATAACAAACAGATGGGGAGAAGGCAATTAACACTGGAAAGCTGAGAAGGATTCAGAAGATAACTATTTTCTTCCAGCAGAGCACTAAAACAGTCTGGTAACCAACAAGTGAGTGAATGTAAACACAAACAGAAAAAGAGCAGGCACTTTTAGCCTTTCCCCCCTCAATAATTTGTGGTCTGCAATGTAGTACATCCTTTGGGTAGGAAATGGGGGGGAGAGAAGGAAGAAAATAACTTGTAAACATCCTAAACTTCTGTTGCATTTTATAATATGCCTCCTGTCCTACTTCAAATGTAGAATCAGTGTGTCCCTGCAGGCTGCTGCACTTCTCCAGCAAAGTCAGCTCACCCCACTTGAGCTAGGTGAGGCATGTAATTGGCAGTGGGCTTTATCACCGTGGAACGTGCTCATTTGGGAACAGACCCCAGGTTTTATTTCTGTTGCTGGCTCAAGGCAGGATAATGCCTGAATGTCAGATCAAGGAGTTCCCTGGGCTGGTTGGCATGTTTTTAACCTTTTGTATGCAGGTGTGAGGAGAAAGGGGACTCAGAGAGAGACAAGAAGGAGCTGGATGGTGAACTACTAGTTAAGGATCTGCTCATTTACAGTAGTAAATGAGCAGATCCTTAACTAGTAGTTCACCATCCAGCTACATGGCAAATTCAGCTCCTTGTGCAGGAGTTTGTTCATACCACTACTGCTGCACCCCCTTGGGCTTTATACCTTTCAAATATTTCCAGCATCATGCTAGGCACTCTGGAGAGCACTGCCAAGTTCTCCTTAGCCATGGCAATGGGAGTGCCAGCATGTCTCCACTTTTGTCCTTCTCCCCCTTTCTTAATAATCATCCAAGTTACTTTTCTCTTCCACCTGATTGATGTTTTTCTTGTATTTGCATGTCCAGAAGTGAAGCATGGTACTCCTGCTGCTGCTAGTTTAGGCACACTTGTTTCTTTTGGCTGCTGTGAAGGAGGCTTCGTGCTGCTTCAATCTAAAATGTTTGAACTGTCAGTTACTATTCAACACTTGCATTTAGTATCTATGTAAGATCCATGGAATAAGTTTTCCTGGCTTATCTGAAGATTAAGTAGCCATTTTTTTTTCCCCTGAAATTTAACTCACTGGTTGATTTTTCCATAGTTTGGTTCCTTTGTTTCTCTTTTTTAATAGTTTTGTATCACCTTCCATTCTGACCTCACTTTTATGTATCATTCCATGCTGTTCATTACCCTATTGTAATGATTAATGAAGATGGAAACCATCACAATGCCTTATATTGATTGCTATAAAATATCCCCCTTTCCTATCTAGATTAACCACCTCAAAGCTTTCTGCTTGGAAATCTGTCAGGTGAAAGACTCCTGTTCAACTGAAAGCCTTTTATTATCAAATCAGGCTGTTAATGTCAGTCTGCTCACTATGGAAATGGATGAAGAAAGAAACACTCTCTGTAATTTCTTCTGGAGTGGGTTGGGTAAGTTTTCTCTTATAGTTCATTTCCATAATATTTTGTTTTAATAAGATGATGGTGTGCCCATAATTGGCTTCTGGGGAAAGAAATTGGCTTCTGATTAGCAGCTAATATTTTGGTGATTCAAGCATGATGAAAAACTTGGAGGGCTACAGAAGTAGAAAGCCACTTTCACCAGTTCTTCTACTAAACTATTGTGGTCTATTGCTAACACTAGTTCTCTAGCTCTAAGTTAATTTATTTCCATGGGAGCACCTAATGGTTTTTTTCAGATAGCTGTTGGCATTTGCCTGCCTTATGGATTTCCACCACATCTCTCCACACTGTCCAATCACTTCATGGTGTCAGAAGGCAACCACAGCGCCGAGGAAGAATCGAGGTAGAGAAAATAGGTTGCACAAAGTCATAGAATGTTCATATTTAAAATGAAAGCAAGCCTCCTGTGTTCACCCTCAGCTGAACAGCTTCCTCCTTTCTTTCCCTAAAAAGATGTATCCTGTCAGAATATCTCTGAAATGTAACAGAAGTGCCACTTTGTGTTTCTGATTCCACATTTCTGGTAAAGCAGTGCAAGCAACTGTGAGTACCCTGACTTACAGTCTCTGCTTGCAGGGCTTTTACTCTTCCCCCTGTCTTTCCTCCAGTTTTACTAGTTAGGCTGATGATAATATCACTTCCATTCCAAAGTGACAGTGATGCCCTCTTCTCACACTATGCTTTCCACCTGGGTGCTTCTTTACACCAAACAACGTGCCCTTGTTTTAAATCAAGGAAGCCAGTTTGGGGGGGGGGGTGTGTATTTTTTTGTCCTTGTTCTAACTTGGTTAAGGAATACAGTTTTAGCAGCACAAATACAGTTCTAGCTAAGAAAAATCCACTAAAATGCCCCGAAGAATGCATAATTTTTCATATTGAAAGATCCCCTTGTGGGAGCCTGAGGGAATCTCTAGATGTTTATTTTACTTTATGCACAAAGTTATAATTTATCCTAAATGAGGTTTTTTTAAAAAGTGTGTATGAGCTCAGGTGTGTTTCTGTATGCACGTGCAAGATGAAACTCTGGCCTTTTTGAAGACAAAAGGAGTTTT
The DNA here is from genome assembly GCA_027925045.1 of Hypotaenidia okinawae. Taxonomy (NCBI): domain Eukaryota; kingdom Metazoa; phylum Chordata; class Aves; order Gruiformes; family Rallidae; genus Hypotaenidia; species Hypotaenidia okinawae. The sequence goes on from BSDF01000004.1 coordinate 34,957,129, forward strand.
GCCTTGACACCTAGAGGAAAGGCTTTGGACCTTAAAAAAACTAGTATGTTCTTAGGGGTCTTGTAACTTACCAGAGCAGTCCATCAGGGGTGACTGCATGTTAGGAGGCTGATCTACGTAAGCACATTAACATAATTGATGTTAATTGAGGATGGATTTTTGACCTGGTTAAGTTTTGACTTCTGAGGTGTCTGGGAAGTTGGAAGTAATCTTTCTGGCTGCTACCTGTTTAACCATTCATAGAACAGTTTGGGTTGGAAAGGACCTCAAAGATCACCCAGTTCCAACCCCCTGCCATGGGCAAGGACACCCTCCACCAGCCCAGGGTGCCCAAAGCCCCATCCAACCCAGCCTTAGGATCTATTTTCAGGTATGATTTAGCTTTTTGGGTATTTGTAGCAATCCTCATGCTAGCTGTGTATGACAACTTGTCTCCCTGCTCTAGTGCTGCTGCTTTTGAGTGTTTAAAGCTGGCCAGCAAGAGAAGTGACTGTTGGGTGCCTGACCTTTCTGACAAAGCACATGGAGGGTTTGGATCAGAATTTAAGTCTGTTTTTTCTTTTAACTTCAGTAACACAGCTCAAAATCATGTGTGATAGGTACTGCTAGGGTAAGGTTATGTTTCAGAACACTGATGATCACATTGCCCTCTGTAAAATTTGTATTTGTGTTGCCATTTGAAACCCTCTCCTTTCCCCATGGTGTTTTACATTGGCTTTATGAACAGCACATGCACGAAGCGATGCCGTGGCCTGGGAGAAGAGGGGGAAAAGATACCTGATATTGAGCCCCAAAGGCATCTGTTCAGTAACCTGTGTCTGACAGTAAAGCAACCATGCTGCCAGCTGTTAGATTTCCTGGCTGCTGGCTCTTGCCCTCGTTGGAGGTGGTTGCAGGTCTCACAGGGCTGCCCTTGCTTTGCCTTGGAGCCCTTTTCCAGCACAGGAAAAATCTCTACCATTCTCTGCTGTCACTGCACAAGCTGCACTGTAAAGATTGCTTCAATTACTGCATCACTTTGGTTATTTTTAAGCAGAATTGATTTTGTTTTCTTGTTGTATGGATGAAAGTGAGCTCTCTAAAAGGCTTTTTAAAAGTACAGTGTTGTACTTTCAAGTGTCTGGATGCCTTGCATGACTTTGCATAATGCTATGACATTATTTACTATTTCTTTCAGATATTTAGTCAGAAAAAAAACCCTCTTCTGAGAAGCCACAAGAAAAGGCAGGCATTCCTTAGTTTTGAATGTTACAAAACAAAACTACATCAACAACGTGTACATCAGGGTTGGGTTTTTCAGCTCTGCCCCAGCCACTAATCTGTCGTGATCTTCTTGGGAGTAGTTCAGGTTTCTGAAGAAAAAAGTGACTCTCTTCAGTCCCCATGTTCCTGGCTCTGTGAAGCAGGAAAGTGTGACACACTGCTGTGATGATTCTCAAGCAGTAGTTTTATTTCTTTGCCAAGGCTGAAAAACAGGAAAGGAAAAGACCCCACCTCTTCACCTGGCACTCTTTGGACTTAAACTGTGGCTTTGCTCTGAAGAAGAACTTTCTCCACCAAGAAAAAGAAAAATACAGCTCTGGGTATGAAACCTAATTTTTTTGAGGAAAAAAGGAGTCTGGATTTTCAGACTACTTTCATGACCCTAGTTCATGGAATGACAAATGATTGGCATTCATCTGCCATCATCCTTGCTTATTTTATCTTTAAGGGAACAAAGTGACATCTTCTTCAACATGGAAGTTTTATTGAAGTGAATAGATCTTTGTGGGGACAAAATATTCCTAGATTGTGATGTTGAGAGAGGTGGGGTTGGGGGTATTTATAGTCTTTTCCTTACATTCCCTTCAGGAAAATCAGATCTGTTAAAATCTGAATGTTTTGGAAGGTGCAATTATAAATTCAGTACTTGGCACTCAGTGATTAACTCAGGACCTGTAACTCTCCTGTTGTGAGAACAACAGACCTTTTACTACAGAGGCAATCTGAGTCACCCCTCTGCTCCCAAATTTATTCCTATAACAATGGCAGCAACTGGAAGCATAGTATTATAAAAGCCCTTGATGGATCATTTATCATCTTCTAATGTGATCGAACAGCTGAGAACAAGGATGACATCCTATCAGGCAGGTAGTGTTTGGAAGGCTAGCTTTAGAAATAAAACTACCAAATACCTTGAGTTGCAGCTCTCTAACAGGTAATATAGACCCAGCTCCTTGCATATCCTGATGATCTCTTGCATGATGAAATGAGTTGTAAATATACTAAGATATTACCTGAGTGTGATGGAATGAAAGCAGTTGTAGCAGAAGGAGGAGCCACGGAGATGCTCAGAGGGCTGGAGCAGCTCCCCTCTGGAGAGAGGCTGAGGGAGCTGGGCTGGGTCAGCCTGGAGAAGAGAAGGCTGTGGGGGGACCTCATTGCAGCCTGCCAGTCCCTGAAGGGAGCAGAGACACAGGAGGGGAATCAGCTTGTTCAAAGGGCAGAGCCTGGCAGGACAAGGGGGATGGAGTGAAGCTGAAGGAAGGAAGGGTTAAATTAGATCTTAGGGGGAAGTTCTTTGCAGAGAGAGTGGTGAGGGGCTGGCAGGGGCTGCCCAGAGAGGGGGTGGGTGCCCCGTCCCTGGGGGTGTTCAAGGCCAGGTTGGCTGGGGCCCTGGGCAACCTTGTGTAGCTCCAGGCCTGGAGGTTGGTGTCCCTGCCTGTGGCAGGGGGTTGGAGCTCTGTGATCCTTGGGGTCCCTTCCGACCCAGACCAGTCTGTGCTTCTCTTTCAGCTGGACAGGGACAGGAGCCCATGTCCCTGGTATATTTGGAAGAGTGTTCTTTAGAAGGCATTGTTGCTTCCCTTTGCTTACAGATGTGGTGTCTTGCCTGCTGGCCTGTGCTAGCAACCTGTGTGCACACTGTGTCCCATTTTAGATGTAAAAAAAAAGAGTTACAAAGCCATGAATCTCAAAAGGTGAAAATTCTACTAGTTGCTCCCAGGCCAGATGTAGGGCACTCTATTACTGCTCTAAAAAGGCAGAGGAAGAAACAAAGCTTTTCTAAAAGGAGTCCTTCCAAAGCTTGCTTTAAGAACCCAGCCCAGAAAGCTGCCTCTGCATTGCAGGTACCTTTTCCTTTCTATTAAGAAAAGACCATTTAAAATGAACTTTCTAAAATAGCTAATGGCAACTCTCATCAGTGATGAGATGTCTTCCAGCTCCATGCTTGAGAATTAATTCATTGTAATTGCCCTTCTGTTTATCCCCAAACCCCTTTTGATACTTTTGGTCTCCTTTAGCCTTTTACTATAAAACTTGTGAACTTTTCTCCTGCCTTTCTCTGCTAACCCCAGGCTTCTGGAGCATCACTTCCCACTGTGTGCCCCTCAGTCCAGTTCCTGTGCTTTCCTCAGTCACCAGACCTGTCCAAGGCAGAGCCTGCTGCTGCTCTGACAAGAGGAGATGCTGTTAGGGCTGAAGAAGGCACTTGCAAGGAGTGGGAGAAGAGACCCTGAAGAGTAATCCCACCTGTACTAAGGGGAAGAGAGAGAGGTGCTTCTGCACGTTAGTCCTCCTCCAAGCTTCTGAAAGAAGCCTTTCACTGACTTGTTGCTTCTGTTCTGTAGTGTTGCTGACCAGGGAGGGCTCAGAAGCCATGCATGTCTTGTGAAAGCAGCTTGCCCCAGCCCATCTCAACTGCTCAGAAGGAATGGAGACAAGGAGATTACAGACACAGAGAGGCATTAGCACAGCCCTGATTCCCTCAGTGCTGCTCTGGAGGACCAGGACTGTGGCACCAGCAGAGCTGTTGCCACATTTAACCAAACCAACCTGTCACTAAGATAAACATGAAGACTTTTTTTCCCTGAGACAACATCCAAAAGTCAACACCACTTGATCACTCAGTCTGAAGAGGCCACCAAACATGCCCCTTGGCACACCATCTGTCACTGTCACATACCAGGGTTCAAAACAAAATAAATAAATGCACGTATACATAGAGGTGTGTGCTTGAGCTGAAAGAGCAAGGAAAAAGAGGGGGTGGGCTTATGGAATTAAATCTCAGCTATCATTATGGGAGACAGGGAGATGCTGCCTCAAGCAGAGGAGCAACCAAGGGTCAGGACAAAGCAAACATTTCCATTGAATCCTAGATAAATATAAAAATGGGGAGCTCCCAGGGGTGGGTGTCACCTTTCCAAAGGTAGGGAATAGGGCTTTGGGATACTGATAAAAGGGTTAGGAAATACCAGAGGTCTCTAGAAGCCATCTATGAAGTGTCACATGGTTTAGACCATCCTTTTTTCCTTCACTGCTCATAAACTCTATAGATGCTCCATGCACAACTTCTCTGCAAGGTATAAGCAGAGGGAATTCTGTGTAAGAAAAGGAAACCTTTAGTGGGGCTCTGGGCCAGGTGGGTCAGTCTGTGTATCTTTACCTATTCTCTCTGCTTTACATCCTGAGGACTTCTACCCTGAGCTTTGAAATAGGCTTTTTGCCCAGCAGGTTTCTTGGGTTTCAGGCACAGACCTTGTTCATTTTTTGCATGTGAACATTTTCCAGCTGTAGATGATTCCCTGCAGCACATCTGTGTCACCACCTGGAAGCTCCAGAGCTCTGGAAGAATGGCCTCCTCAGCTGGAATGACAGGAGCCCCTACTGAAATTTCTCTGCTCTCTCTCTTGCATGATAAAGAACTTTCCAGATAAATGTCAGAAGGACCCTGCTGCTGACAGGAGAGACTTAAAAGGAGATTGTAGCTGGGTGAGGGCAAGAGATTCTTCATGCTCTAATATGAGGACAGAAATCAGCAAGTGTTGGCACGAACACCTTGAATGTGGGACGTTGCTGCCAGGTGCTCTGCACAGCTCCAACCAATTAATTGCCTTTATTTATTGCTGAGGACTCACCTTTCCCATCACTGTGAATGGACACTTCAGCCTTGGCTTTGGTGTTTTCCTTTCCCCAAACCAGGTTTCCATGCAGCTGCTGTTTGAAGAACTGAGCCTGATTTTATATGTGCAAAGCAAGAGGTAGCAAAGGCTGAGAGAAACATTATGGACTTCTTCCTGAACAAACTCTTCAATAAAACAAGACCAACAGCTAAGGTGGTGCCTTCACTTCTTCTGTTGCACTAGGGATGTCTCTAAGTCCTTCCCCAGCTCTCCCCTCCATGTTTCTCCCTTCTGCAGCTTTTAAGTACCTTGAAGGGGTGATGGAGAGCATCCCCTCAAAGGAGAACTGAGCCTCAGACACACAACCTGGGGGATGTGGGGTAAAGATTGTTTGGACTAGAAGGGGGCTTGGTCATCTCTTCCCAGCTTCCCTGGGCAGGATGTAGGGGAAGCATACAGCAAAGACTCTTAATTGAGAGCAGGGGATTAAGACTAATAAAGCAAATATTGTAACTGCTGATACTCAGCTCTGGAATGGCCACAGAGATAATACAGCCACACAAAAAGTGTTTGACATATATATATAAAAAAACCCACAATGTAAAATAAAAAATAGTTCAGGAATTAAAGAAAAGCCCTAAATGCATTCCTGCTGACCATTCAGGGTATGCTATGCTAGCTGACATAAACTCTAGTAACCCCAGGGGCTGGATTTTGGGTAATTTGACCTCTAGTAACCCCAACTGCTGATTGATAACGTCTAGTAACCCCAGGGGCTGGATTTTGGGCCACTTTGACCTCTAGTAACCCCAACTGCTGATTGATGACCTCTAGTAACCCCAGGGGCTGGATTTGGGGCGAGTTTGACCTCTAGTAACCCCAACTGCTGATTGATGACCTCTAGTAACCCCAGGGGCTGGATTTTGGGCCACTTTGACCTCTAGTAACCCCAACTGCTGATTGATGACCTCTAGTAATCCCAGGAGCTGGATTTTGGGTGAGTTTGACCTCTAGTAACCCCAACTGCTGATTGATGACCTCTAGTAACCCCATGGGCTGGATTTTGGGTCACTTTGACCTCTAGTAACCCCAACTGCTGATTGATGATCTCTAGTAACCCCAACTGCTGATTGATGACCTCTAGTAACCCCAGGGGCTGGATTTGGGGTGAGTTTGACCTCTAGTAACCCCAGGAGCTGGATTTGGGGTGAGTTTGACCTCTAGTAACCCCAACTGCTGATTGATGACCTCTAGTAACCCCAGGGGCTGGATTTTGGGAGAGTTTGACCTCTAGTAACCCCAACTGCTGATTGATGACCTCTAGTAACCCCAGGGGCTGGATTTTGGGCCACTTTGCCCTCCAGTAACCCCAACTGCTGATTGATGACCTCTAGTAACCCCAACTGCTGATTGATGACCTCTAGTAACCCCAGGGGCTGGATTTTGGGAGAGTTTGACCTCTAGTAACCCCAACTGCTGATTGATGACCTCTAGTAACCCCAGGGGCTGGATTTTGGGAGAGTTTGACCTCTAGTAACCCCAACTGCTGATTGATGACCTCTAGTAACCCCAGGGGCTGGATTTTGGGAGAGTTTGACCTCTAGTAACCCCAACTGCTGATTGATGACCTCTAGTAACCCCAGGGGCTGGATTTTGGGAGAGTTTGACCTCTAGTAACCCCAGGGGCTGGATTTTGGGCCACTTTGACCTCTAGTAACCCCAACTGCTGACTGATGACCTCTAGTAACCCCATGGGCTGGATTTTGGGTCACTTTGACCTCTAGTAACCCCAACTGCTGATTGATGATCTCTAGTAACCCCAACTGCTGATTGATGACCTCTAGTAACCCCAGGGGCTGGATTTGGGGTGAGTTTGACCTCTAGTAACCCCAACTGCTGATTGATGACCTCTAGTAACCCCAGGGGCTGGATTTTGGGAGAGTTTGACCTCTAGTAACCCCAACTGCTGATTGATGACCTCTAGTAACCCCAGGGGCTGGATTTTGGGAGAGTTTGACCTCTAGTAACCCCAACTGCTGATTGATGACCTCTAGTAACCCCAGGGGCTGGATTTTGGGAGAGTTTGACCTCTAGTGACCCCAACTGCTGATTGATGACCTCTAGTAACCCCAGGGGCTGGATTTGGGGTGAGTTTGACCTCTAGTAACCCCAGGGGCTGGATTTTGGGAGAGTTTGACCTCTAGTAACCCCAACTGCTGATTGATGACCTCTAGTAACCCCAGGGGCTGGATTTTGGGCCACTTTGACCTCTAGTAACCCCAACTGCTGATTGATGACCTCTAGTAACCCCATGGGCTGGATTTTGGGAGAGTTTGACCTCTAGTAACCCCAACTGCTGATTGATGACCTCTAGTAACCCCAGGGGCTAGATTTTGGGTGAGTTTGACCTCTAGTAACCCCAGGGGCTGGATTTTGGGCCACTTTGACCTCTAGTAACCCCAACTGCTGATTGATGACCTCTAGTAACCCCAACTGCTGACTGATGACCTCTAGTAACCCCAACTGCTGATTGATGACCTCTACTAACCCCAGGGGCTGGATTTTGGGAGAGTTTGACCTCTAGTAACCCCAACTGCTGATTGATGACCTCTAGTAACCCCAGGGGCTGGATTTTGGGAGAGTTTGACCTCTAGTAACCCCAACTGCTGATTGATGACCTCTAGTAACCCCAGGGGCTGGATTTTGGGAGAGTTTGACCTCTAGTAACCCCAACTGCTGATTGATGACCTCTAGTAACCCCAGGGGCTGGATTTTGGGAGAGTTTGACCTCTAGTGACCCCAACTGCTGATTGATGACCTCTAGTAACCCCAGGGGCTGGATTTGGGGTGAGTTTGACCTCTAGTAACCCCAGGGGCTGGATTTTGGGAGAGTTTGACCTCTAGTAACCCCAACTGCTGATTGATGACCTCTAGTAACCCCAGGGGCTGGATTTTGGGCCACTTTGACCTCTAGTAACCCCAACTGCTGATTGATGACCTCTAGTAACCCCATGGGCTGGATTTTGGGAGAGTTTGACCTCTAGTAACCCCAACTGCTGATTGATGACCTCTAGTAACCCCAGGGGCTAGATTTTGGGTGAGTTTGACCTCTAGTAACCCCAGGGGCTGGATTTTGGGCCACTTTGACCTCTAGTAACCCCAACTGCTGATTGATGACCTCTAGTAACCCCAACTGCTGACTGATGACCTCTAGTAACCCCAACTGCTGATTGATGACCTCTACTAACCCCAGGGGCTGGATTTTGGGAGAGTTTGACCTCTAGTAACCCCAACTGCTGATTGATGACCTCTAGTAACCCCAGGGGCTGGATTTTGGGAGAGTTTGACCTCTAGTAACCCCAACTGCTGATTGATGACCTCTAGTAACCCTAGGGGCTGGATTTGGAATGACTTTGACCTCTAGTAACCCCAGGGGCTGGATTTTGGGCCACTTTGACCTCTAGTAACCCCAACTGCTGATTGATGACCTCTAGTAACCCCAGGGGCTGGATTTTGGGTGAGTTTGACCTCTAGTAACCCCAGGGGCTGGATTTTGGGCCACTTTGACCTCTAGTAACCCCAACTGCTGACTGATGACCTCTAGTAACCCCAACTGCTGATTCATGACCTCTAGTAACCCCATGGGCTGGATTTTGGGTCACTTTGACCTCTAGTAACCCCAACTGCTGATTGATGATCTCTAGTAACCCCAACTGCTGATTGATGACCTCTAGTAACCCCAGGGGCTGGATTTGGGGTGACTTTGACCTCTAGTAACCCCAGGAGCTGGATTTGGGGTGAGTTTGACCTCTAGTAACCCCAACTGCTGATTGATGACCTCTAGTAACCCCAGGGGCTGGATTTTGGGCCACTTTGCCCTCCAGTAACCCCAACTGCTGATTGATGACCTCTAGTAACCCCAGGGGCTGGATTTTGGGAGAGTTTGACCTCTAGTAACCCCAACTGCTGATTGATGACCTCTAGTAACCCCAGGGGCTGGATTTGGGGTGAGTTTGACCTCTAGTAACCCCAGGGGCTGGATTTTGGGAGAGTTTGACCTCTAGTGACCCCAACTGCTGATTGATGACCTCTAGTAACCCCAGGGGCTGGATTTTGGGAGAGTTTGACCTCTAGTAACCCCAACTGCTGATTGATGACCTCTAGTAACCCCAGGGGCTGGATTTTGGGCCACTTTGACCTCTAGTAACCCCAACTGCTGATTGATGAACTCTAGTAACCCCAGGGGCTAGATTTTGGGTGAGTTTGACCTCTAGTAACCCCAGGGGCTGGATTTTGGGCCACTTTGACCTCTAGTAACCCCAACTGCTGACTGATGACCTCTAGTAACCCCAACTGCTGATTGATGACCTCTACTAACCCCAGGGGCTGGATTTGGGGTGAGTTTGACCTCTAGTAACCCCAACTGCTGATTGATGACCTCTAGTAACCCCAGGGGCTGGATTTGGGGTGAGTTTGACCTCTAGTAACCCCAGGGGCTGGATTTTGGGCCACTTTGACCTCTAGTAACCCCAACTGCTGATTGATGACCTCTAGTAACCCCAGGGGCTGGATTTGGGGTGACTTTGACCTCTAGTAACCCCAACTGCTGATTGATGACCTCTAGTAACCCCAGGGGCTGGATTTTGGGGCACTTTGCCCTCCAGTAACCACAACTGCTGATTGATGACCTCTAGTAACCCCAACTGCTGATTGATGACCTCTAGTAACCCCAGGACCTGGATTTTGGGAGAGTTTGACCTCTAGTAACCCCAACTGCTGATTGATGACCTCTAGTAACCCCAGGGGCTGGATTTGGGGTGAGTTTGACCTCTAGTAACCCCAGGGGCTGGATTTTGGGAGAGTTTGACCTCTAGTGACCCCAACTGCTGATTGATGACCTCTAGTAACCCCAGGGGCTGGATTTTGGGCCACTTTGACCTCTAGTAACCCCAACTGCTGATTGATGACCTCTAGTAACCCCAGGGGCTAGATTTTGGGTGAGTTTGACCTCTAGTAACCCCAGGGGCTGGATTTGGGGTGAGTTTGACCTCTACTAACCGCAGGAGCTGGATTTGGGGTGAGTTTGACCTCTAGTAACCCCAACTGCTGATTGATGACCTCTAGTAACCCCAGGGGCTGGATTTGGGGTGACTTTGACCTCTAGTAACCCCAACTGCTGATTGATGACCTCTAGTAACCCCAGGGGCTGGATTTTGGGCCACTTTGCCCTCCAGTAACCCCAACTGCTGATTGATGAACTCTAGTAACCCCAGGGGCTGGATTTGGGGTGAGTTTGACCTCTAGTAACCCCAACTGCTGATTGATGACCTCTAGTAACCCCAGGACCTGGATTTTGGGAGGGTTTGACCTCTAGTAACCCCAGGGGCTGGATTTTGGGCCACTTTGACCTCTAGTAACCCCAACTGCTGACTGATGACCTCTAGTAACCCCAACTGCTGCTTGATGACCTCTACTAACCCCAGGGGCTGGATTTGGGGCCACTTTGACCTCTAGTAACCCCAACTGCTGATTGATGACCTCTAGTAACCCCAGGGGCTGGATTTTGGGAGAGTTTGACCTCTAGTAACCCCAACTGCTGATTGATGACCTCTAGTAACCCCAACTGCTGATTGATGACCTCTAGTAACCCCAGGACCTGGATTTTGGGAGAGTTTGACCTCTAGTAACCCCAACTGCTGATTGATGACCTCTAGTAACCCCAGGGGCTGGATTTTGGGCCACTTTGACCTCTAGTAACCCCAACTGCTGATTGATGACCTCTAGTAACCCCAGGAGCTGGATTTGGGGAGAGTTTGACCTCTAGTAACCCCAAATGCTGATTGATGACCTCTAGTAACCCCAGGGGCTGGATTTTGGGCCACTTTGACCTCTAGTAACCCCAACTGCTGACTGATGACCTCTAGTAACCCCAACTGCTGATTGATGACCTCTAGTAACCCCATGGGCTGGATTTTGGGTCACTTTGACCTCTAGTAACCCCAACTGCTGATTGATGATCTCTAGTAACCCCAACTGCTGATTGATGACCTCTAGTAACCCCAGGGGCTGGATTTGGGGCCACTTTGACCTCTAGTAACCCCAGGGGCTGGATTTGGGGTGAGTTTGACCTCTAGTAACCCCAACTGCTGATTGATGACCTCTAGTAACCCCAGGGGCTGGATTTTGGGAGAGTTTGACCTCTAGTGACCCCAACTGCTGATTGATGACCTCTAGTAACCCCAGGGGCTGGATTTGGGGTGAGTTTGACCTCTAGTAACCCCAGGGGCTGGATTTTGGGAGAGTTTGACCTCTAGTGACCCCAACTGCTGATTGATGACCTCTAGTAACCCCAGGGGCTGGATTTTGGGAGAGTTTGACCTCTAGTAACCCCAACTGCTGATTGATGACCTCTAGTAACCCCAGGGGCTGGATTTTGGGCCACTTTGACCTCTAGTAACCCCAACTGCTGATTGATGACCTCTAGTAACCCCAGGACCTGGATTTTGGGTGAGTTTGACCTCTAGTAACCCCAGGGGCTGGATTTTGGGCCACTTTGACCTCTAGTAACCCCAACTGCTGACTGATGACCTCTAGTAACCCCAACTGCTGATTGATGACCTCTACTAACCCCAGGGGCTGGATTTGGGGTGAGTTTGACCTCTAGTGACCCCAACTGCTGATTGATGACCTCTAGTAACCCCAGGGGCTGGATTTGGGGTGAGTTTGACCTCTAGTAACCCCAACTGCTGATTGATGACCTCTAGTAACCCCAGGACCTGGATTTTGGGAGGGTTTGACCTCTAGTAACCCCAGGGGCTGGATTTTGGGCCACTTTGACCTCTAGTAACCCCAACTGCTGATTGATGACCTCTAGTAACCCCAGGGGCTGGATTTGGGGTGACTTTGACCTCTAGTAACCCCAACTGCTGATTGATGACCTCTAGTAACCCCAGGGGCTAGATTTTGGGCCACTTTGACCTGTAGTAACCCCAACTGCTGACTGATGACCTCTAGTAACCCCAACTGCTGATTGATGACCTCTAGTAACCCCATGGGCTGGATTTTGGGTCACTTTGACCTCTAGTAACCACAACTGCTGATTGATGACCTCTAGTAACCCCAGGACCTGGATTTTGGGAGAGTTTGACCTCTAGTAACCCCAACTGCTGATTGATGACCTCTAGTAACCCCAGGGGCTGGATTTGGGGTGAGTTTGACCTCTAGTAACCCCAGGGGCTGGATTTTGGGAGAGTTTGACCTCTAGTGACCCCAACTGCTGATTGATGACCTCTAGTAACCCCAGGGGCTGGATTTTGGGCCACTTTGACCTCTAGTAACCCCAACTGCTGATTGATGACCTCTAGTAACCCCAGGGGCTAGATTTTGGGCCACTTTGACCTCTAGTAACCCCAACTGCTGATTGATGACCTCTAGTAACCCCAGGGGCTAGATTTTGGGTGAGTTTGACCTCTAGTAACCCCAGGGGCTGGATTTGGGGTGAGTTTGACCTCTACTAACCGCAGGAGCTGGATTTGGGGTGAGTTTGACCTCTAGTAACCCCAACTGCTGATTGATGACCTCTAGTAACCCCAGGGGCTGGATTTGGGGTGACTTTGACCTCTAGTAACCCCAACTGCTGATTGATGACCTCTAGTAACCCCAGGGGCTGGATTTTGGGCCACTTTGCCCTCCAGTAACCCCAACTGCTGATTGATGAACTCTAGTAACCCCAGGGGCTGGATTTGGGGTGAGTTTGACCTCTAGTAACCCCAACTGCTGATTGATGACCTCTAGTAACCCCAGGACCTGGATTTTGGGAGGGTTTGACCTCTAGTAACCCCAGGGGCTGGATTTTGGGCCACTTTGACCTCTAGTAACCCCAACTGCTGATTGATGACCTCTAGTAACCCCAGGGGCTGGATTTTGGGAGAGTTTGACCTCTAGTAACCCCAACTGCTGATTGATGACCTCTAGTAACCCCAACTGCTGATTGATGACCTCTAGTAACCCCAGGACCTGGATTTTGGGAGAGTTTGACCTCTAGTAACCCCAACTGCTGATTGATGACCTCTAGTAACCCCAGGGGCTGGATTTTGGGCCACTTTGACCTCTAGTAACCCCAACTGCTGATTGATGACCTCTAGTAACCCCAGGAGCTGGATTTGGGGAGAGTTTGACCTCTAGTAACCCCAACTGCTGATTGATGACCTCTAGTAACCCCAGGGGCTGGATTTTGGGCCACTTTGACCTCTAGTAACCCCAACTGCTGACTGATGACCTCTAGTAACCCCAACTGCTGATTGATGACCTCTAGTAACCCCATGGGCTGGATTTTGGGTCACTTTGACCTCTAGTAACCCCAACTGCTGATTGATGATCTCTAGTAACCCCAACTGCTGATTGATGACCTCTAGTAACCCCAGGGGCTGGATTTGGGGCCACTTTGACCTCTAGTAACCCCAGGAGCTGGATTTGGGGTGAGTTTGACCTCTAGTAACCCCAGGGGCTGGATTTTGGGAGAGTTTGACCTCTAGTGACCCCAACTGCTGATTGATGACCTCTAGTAACCCCAGGGGCTGGATTTTGGGAGAGTTTGACCTCTAGTAACCCCAACTGCTGACTGATGACCTCTAGTAACCCCAGGGGCTGGATTTTGGGCCACTTTGACCTCTAGTAACCCCAACTGCTGATTGATGACCTCTAGTAACCCCAGGACCTGGATTTTGGGAGAGTTTGACCTCTAGTAACCCCAGGGGCTGGATTTTGGGCCACTTTGACCTCTAGTAACCCCAACTGCTGACTGATGACCTCTAGTAACCCCAACTGCTGATTGATGACCTCTACTAACCCCAGGGGCTGGATTTGGGGTGAGTTTGACCTCTAGTGACCCCAACTGCTGATTGATGACCTCTAGTAACCCCAGGGGCTGGATTTGGGGTGAGTTTGACCTCTAGTAACCCCAACTGCTGATTGATGACCTCTAGTAACCCCAGGACCTGGATTTTGGGAGGGTTTGACCTCTAGTAACCCCAGGGGCTGGATTTTGGGCCACTTTGACCTCTAGTAACCCCAACTGCTGATTGATGACCTCTAGTAACCCCAGGGGCTGGATTTGGGGTGACTTTGACCTCTAGTAACCCCAACTGCTGATTGATGACCTCTAGTAACCCCAGGGGCTGGATTTTGGGCCACTTTGCCCTCCAGTAACCCCAACTGCTGATTGATGACCTCTAGTAACCCCAGGACCTGGATTTTGGGAGAGTTTGACCTCTAGTAACCCCAACTGCTGATTGATGACCTCTAGTAACCCCAGGGGCTGGATTTGGGGTGAGTTTGACCTCTAGTAACCCCAGGGGCTGGATTTTGGGAGAGTTTGACCTCTAGTGACCCCAACTGCTGATTGATGACCTCTAGTAACCCCAGGGGCTGGATTTTGGGAGAGTTTGACCTCTAGTAACCCCAACTGCTGATTGATGACCTCTAGTAACCCCAGGGGCTGGATTTTGGGAGAGTTTGACCTCTAGTAACCCCAACTGCTGATTGATGACCTCTAGTAACCCCAGGGGCTGGATTTTGGGCCACTTTGACCTCTAGTAACCCCAACTGCTGATTGATGACCTCTAGTAACCCCAGGGGCTGGATTTTGGGAGAGTTTGACCTCTAGTAACCCCAACTGCTGATTGATGACCTCTAGTAACCCCAGGGGCTGGATTTTGGGCCACTTTGACCTCTAGTAACCCCAACTGCTGATTGATGACCTCTAGTAACCCCAACTGCTGATTGATGACCTCTACTAACCCCAGGGGCTGGATTTGGGGTGAGTTTGACCTCTAGTAACCCCAACTGCTGATTGATGACCTCTAGTAACCCCAGGGGCTGGATTTGGAATGACTTTGACCTCTAGTAACCCCAGGGGCTGGATTTTGGGCCACTTTGACCTCTAGTAACCCCAACTGCTGATTGATGACCTCTAGTAACCCCAGGACCTGGATTTTGGGAGAGTTTGACCTCTAGTAACCCCAACTGCTGATTGATGACCTCTAGTAACCCCAGGGGCTGGATTTGGGGTGAGTTTGACCTCTAGTAACCCCAGGGGCTGGATTTTGGGAGAGTTTGACCTCTAGTGACCCCAACTGCTGATTGATGACCTCTAGTAACCCCAGGGGCTGGATTTTGGGAGAGTTTGACCTCTAGTAACCCCAACTGCTGATTGATGACCTCTAGTAACCCCAGGGGCTGGATTTTGGGAGAGTTTGACCTCTAGTAACCCCAACTGCTGATTGATGACCTCTAGTAACCCCAGGGGCTGGATTTGGGGTGACTTTGACCTCTAGTAACCCCAGGGGCTGGATTTTGGGCCACTTTGACCTCTAGTAACCCCAACTGCTGACTGATGACCTCTAGTAACCCCAACTGCTGATTGATGACCTCTACTAACCCCAGGGGCTGGATTTGGGGTGAGTTTGACCTCTAGTGACCCCAACTGCTGATTGATGACCTCTAGTAACCCCAGGGGCTGGATTTGGGGTGAGTTTGACCTCTAGTAACCCCAACTGCTGATTGATGACCTCTAGTAACCCCAGGACCTGGATTTTGGGAGGGTTTGACCTCTAGTAACCCCAGGGGCTGGATTTTGGGCCACTTTGACCTCTAGTAACCCCAACTGCTGATTGATGACCTCTAGTAACCCCAGGGGCTGGATTTGGGGTGACTTTGACCTCTAGTAACCCCAACTGCTGATTGATGACCTCTAGTAACCCCAGGGGCTAGATTTTGGGCCACTTTGACCTGTAGTAACCCCAACTGCTGACTGATGACCTCTAGTAACCCCAACTGCTGATTGATGACCTCTAGTAACCCCATGGGCTGGATTTTGGGTCACTTTGACCTCTAGTAACCACAACTGCTGATTGATGACCTCTAGTAACCCCAACTGCTGATTGATGACCTCTAGTAACCCCAGGACCTGGATTTTGGGAGAGTTTGACCTCTAGTAACCCCAACTGCTGATTGATGACCTCTAGTAACCCCAGGGGCTGGATTTGGGGTGAGTTTGACCTCTAGTAACCCCAGGGGCTGGATTTTGGGAGAGTTTGACCTCTAGTGACCCCAACTGCTGATTGATGACCTCTAGTAACCCCAGGGGCTGGATTTTGGGCCACTTTGACCTCTAGTAACCCCAACTGCTGACTGATGACCTCTAGTAACCCCAGGGGCTAGATTTTGGGCCACTTTGACCTCTAGTAACCCCAACTGCTGATTGATGACCTCTAGTAACCCCAGGGGCTAGATTTTGGGTGAGTTTGACCTCTAGTAACCCCAGGGGCTGGATTTGGGGTGAGTTTGACCTCTACTAACCGCAGGAGCTGGATTTGGGGTGAGTTTGACCTCTAGTAACCCCAACTGCTGATTGATGACCTCTAGTAACCCCAGGGGCTGGATTTGGGGTGACTTTGACCTCTAGTAACCCCAACTGCTGATTGATGACCTCTAGTAACCCCAGGGGCTGGATTTTGGGCCACTTTGCCCTCCAGTAACCCCAACTGCTGATTGATGAACTCTAGTAACCCCAGGGGCTGGATTTGGGGTGAGTTTGACCTCTAGTAACCCCAACTGCTGATTGATGACCTCTAGTAACCCCAGGACCTGGATTTTGGGAGGGTTTGACCTCTAGTAACCCCAGGGGCTGGATTTTGGGCCACTTTGACCTCTAGTAACCCCAACTGCTGACTGATGACCTCTAGTAACCCCAACTGCTGCTTGATGACCTCTACTAACCCCAGGGGCTGGATTTGGGGCCACTTTGACCTCTAGTAACCCCAACTGCTGATTGATGACCTCTAGTAACCCCAGGGGCTGGATTTTGGGAGAGTTTGACCTCTAGTAACCCCAACTGCTGATTGATGACCTCTAGTAACCCCAACTGCTGATTGATGACCTCTAGTAACCCCAGGACCTGGATTTTGGGAGAGTTTGACCTCTAGTAACCCCAACTGCTGATTGATGACCTCTAGTAACCCCAGGGGCTGGATTTTGGGCCACTTTGACCTCTAGTAACCCCAACTGCTGATTGATGACCTCTAGTAACCCCAGGAGCTGGATTTGGGGAGAGTTTGACCTCTAGTAACCCCAACTGCTGATTGATGACCTCTAGTAACCCCAGGGGCTGGATTTTGGGCCACTTTGACCTCTAGTAACCCCAACTGCTGACTGATGACCTCTAGTAACCCCAACTGCTGATTGATGACCTCTAGTAACCCCATGGGCTGGATTTTGGGTCACTTTGACCTCTAGTAACCCCAACTGCTGATTGATGATCTCTAGTAACCCCAACTGCTGATTGATGACCTCTAGTAACCCCAGGGGCTGGATTTGGGGCCACTTTGACCTCTAGTAACCCCAGGAGCTGGATTTGGGGTGAGTTTGACCTCTAGTAACCCCAGGGGCTGGATTTTGGGAGAGTTTGACCTCTAGTAACCCCAGGGGCTGGATTTTGGGCCACTTTGACCTCTAGTAACCCCAACTGCTGATTGATGACCTCTAGTAACCCCAGGACCTGGATTTTGGGAGAGTTTGACCTCTAGTAACCCCAGGGGCTGGATTTTGGGCCACTTTGACCTCTAGTAACCCCAACTGCTGACTGATGACCTCTAGTAACCCCAACTGCTGATTGATGACCTCTACTAACCCCAGGGGCTGGATTTGGGGTGAGTTTGACCTCTAGTGACCCCAACTGCTGATTGATGACCTCTAGTAACCCCAGGGGCTGGATTTGGGGTGAGTTTGACCTCTAGTAACCCCAACTGCTGATTGATGACCTCTAGTAACCCCAGGACCTGGATTTTGGGAGGGTTTGACCTCTAGTAACCCCAGGGGCTGGATTTTGGGCCACTTTGACCTCTAGTAACCCCAACTGCTGATTGATGACCTCTAGTAACCCCAGGGGCTGGATTTGGGGTGACTTTGACCTCTAGTAACCCCAACTGCTGATTGATGACCTCTAGTAACCCCAGGGGCTGGATTTTGGGCCACTTTGACCTCTAGTAACCCCAACTGCTGACTGATGACCTCTAGTAACCCAAACTGCTGATTGATGACCTCTAGTAACCCCATGGGCTGGATTTTGGGTCACTTTGACCTCTAGTAACCCCAACTGCTGATTGATGATCTCTAGTAACCCCAACTGCTGATTGATGACCTCTAGTAACCCCAGGGGCTGGATTTGGGGTGACTTTGACCTCTAGTAACCCCAACTGCTGATTGATGACCTCTAGTAACCCCAGGGGCTGGATTTGGGGTGACTTTGACCTCTAGTAACCCCAACTGCTGATTGATGACCTCTAGTAACCCCAGGGGCTGGATTTTGGGCCACTTTGCCCTCCAGTAACCCCAACTGCTGATTGATGACCTCTAGTAACCCCAGGACCTGGATTTTGGGAGAGTTTGACCTCTAGTAACCCCAACTGCTGATTGATGACCTCTAGTAACCCCAGGGGCTGGATTTGGGGTGAGTTTGACCTCTAGTAACCCCAGGGGCTGGATTTTGGGAGAGTTTGACCTCTAGTGACCCCAACTGCTGATTGATGACCTCTAGTAACCCCAGGGGCTGGATTTTGGGAGAGTTTGACCTCTAGTAACCCCAACTGCTGATTGATGACCTCTAGTAACCCCAGGGGCTGGATTTTGGGAGAGTTTGACCTCTAGTAACCCCAACTGCTGATTGATGACCTCTAGTAACCCCAGGGGCTGGATTTGGGGTGACTTTGACCTCTAGTAACCCCAACTGCTGATTGATGACCTCTAGTAACCCCAGGGGCTGGATTTTGGGAGAGTTTGACCTCTAGTAACCCCAACTGCTGATTGATGACCTCTAGTAACCCCAGGGGCTGGATTTTGGGCCACTTTGACCTCTAGTAACCCCAACTGCTGATTGATGACCTCTAGTAACCCCAACTGCTGATTGATGACCTCTAGTAACCCCAGGGGCTGGATTTGGGGTGAGTTTGACCTCTAGTAACCCCAACTGCTGATTGATGACCTCTAGTAACCCCAGGGGCTGGATTTGGAATGACTTTGACCTCTAGTAACCCCAGGGGCTGGATTTTGGGCCACTTTGACCTCTAGTAACCCCAACTGCTGATTGATGACCTCTAGTAACCCCAGGGGCTGGATTTGGGGTGAGTTTGACCTCTAGTAACCCCAGGGGCTGGATTTTGGGAGAGTTTGACCTCTAGTAACCCCAGGGGCTGGATTTTGGGCCACTTTGACCTCTAGTAACCCCAGGGGCTAGATTTTGGGTGAGTTTGACCTCTAGTAACCCCAGGGGCTGGATTTTGGGCCACTTTGACCTCTAGTAACCCCAACTGCTGACTGATGACCTCTAGTAACCCCAACTGCTGATTGATGACCTCTAGTAACCCCAGGGGCTGGATTTGGGGTGAGTTTGACCTCTAGTAACCCCAGGGGCTGGATTTTGGGAGAGTTTGACCTCTAGTAACCCCAACTGCTGATTGATGACCTCTAGTAACCCCAGGGGCTGGATTTGGGGTGACTTTGACCTCTAGTAACCCCAACTGCTGATTGATGACCTCTAGTAACCCCAGGGGCTGGATTTTGGGCCACTTTGCCCTCCAGTAACCCCAACTGCTGATTGATGACCTCTAGTAACCCCAGGGGCTGGATTTTGGGAGAGTTTGACCTCTAGTAACCCCAACTGCTGATTGATGACCTCTAGTAACCCCAGGGGCTGGATTTGGGGTGAGTTTGACCTCTAGTAACCCCAACTGCTGATTGATGACCTCTAGTAACCCCAGGGGCTGGATTTTGGGAGAGTTTGACCTCTAGTAACCCCAGGGGCTGGATTTTGGGCCACTTTGACCTCTAGTAACCCCAACTGCTGACTGATGACCTCTAGTAACCCCAACTGCTGATTGATGACCTCTAGTAACCCCAGGGGCTGGATTTGGGGTGAGTTTGACCTCTAGTAACCCCAACTGCTGATTGATGACCTCTAGTAACCCCAGGGGCTGGATTTGGAATGACTTTGACCTCTAGTAACCCCAGGGGCTGGATTTTGGGCCACTTTGACCTCTAGTAACCCCAACTGCTGATTGATGACCTCTAGTAACCCCAGGGGCTGGATTTGGGGTGAGTTTGACCTCTAGTAACCCCAGGGGCTGGATTTTGGGAGAGTTTGACCTCTAGTGACCCCAACTGCTGATTGATGACCTCTAGTAACCCCAGGACCTGGATTTTGGGAGAGTTTGACCTCTAGTAACCCCAACTGCTGATTGATGACCTCTAGTAACCCCAGGGGCTGGATTTTGGGAGAGTTTGACCTCTAGTAACCCCAACTGCTGATTGATGACCTCTAGTAATCCCAGGAGCTGTATTTTGGGTGAGTTTGACCTCTAGTAACCCCAGGGGCTGGATTTGGGGTGAGTTTGACCTCTAGTAACCCCAGGGGCTGGATTTTGGGAGAGTTTGACCTCTAGTGACCCCAACTGCTGATTGATGACCTCTAGTAACCCCAGGGGCTGGATTTTGGGGCACTTTGACCTCTAGTAACCCCAACTGCTGACTGATGACCTCTAGTAACCCCAACTGCTGATTGATGACCTCTAGTAACCCCATGGGCTGGATTTTGGGTGAGTTTGACCTCTAGTAACCCCAACTGCTGATTGATGACCTCTAGTAATCCCAGGAGCAGAATGGATTTGGGGTGAGTTTGACCTCTAGTAACCCCAACTGCTGATTGATGACCTCTAGTAACCCCAGGAGCTGGATTTTGGGCCACTGGAGCTCAAACTCACACCAAATCCAGCTTCTGGGGTTACTAGAGGTCAAAGTGGCCCAAAATCCAGCCCCTGGGGTTACTAGAGGTCATCAATCAGCAGTTGGGGTTACTAGAGGTCAAACTCTCCCAAAATCCAGCCCCTGGGGTTACTAGAGGTCATCAATCAGCAGTTGGGGTTACTAGAGGTCATCAATCAGCAGTTGGGGTTACTGGAGGTCAAAGTGGCCCAAAATCCAGCCCCTGGGGTTACTAGAGGTCATCAATCAGCTCCTGGGGTTACTAGAGGTCAAACTCACCCAAAATCCAGCTCCTGGGGTTACTAGAGGTCATCAATCAGCAGTTGGGGTTACTAGAGGTGAAACTCACCCCAAATCCAGCTCCTGGGGTTACTAAAGGTCGTCAATGAGCTCCTGGGGTTACTAGAGGTCAAAGTGGCCCAAAATCCAGCCCCTGGGGTTACTAGAGGTCATCAATCAGCAGTTGGGGTTACTAGAGGTCAAAGTGGCCCAAAATCCAGCCCCTGGGGTTACTAGAGGTCATCAATCAGCAGTTGGGGTTACTAGAGGTCAAACTCTCCCAAAATCCAGCCCCTGGGGTTACTAGAGGTCATCAATCAGCAGTTGGGGTTACTAGAGGTCAAACTCACCCAAAATCCAGCTCCTGGGGTTACTAGAGGTCATCAATCAGCAGTTGGGGTTACTAGAGGTCAAACTCTCCCAAAATCCAGGTCCTGGGGTTACTAGAGGTCATCAATGAGCTCCTGGGGTTACTAGAGGTCAAAGTGGCCCAAAATCCAGCCCCTGGGGTTACTAGAGGTCATCAATCAGTAGTTGGGGTTACTAGAGGTCAAACTCTCCCAAAATCCAGCCTCTGGGGTTACTAAAGGTTGTCAATGAGCTCCTGGGGTTACTAGAGGTCAAAGTGGCCCAAAATCCAGCCCCTGTGGTAACTAGAGTTCATCAATCAGCAGTTGGGGTTACTAGAGGTCAAACTCTCCCAAAATCCAGCCTCTGGGGTTACTAGAGGTCATCAATCAGCAGTTGGGGTTACTAGAGGTCAAACTCTCCCAAAATCCAGCCCCTGGGGTTACTAGAGGTCATCAATCAGCAGTTGGGGTTACTAGAGGTGAAAGTCACCCCAAATCCAGCCCCTGGGGTTACTAGAGGTCATCAATCAGCAGTTGGGGTTACTAGAGGTCAAACTCTCCCAAAATCCAGCCCCTGGGGTTACTAGAGGTCATCAATCAGCAGTTGGGGTTACTAGAGGTCAAAGTGGCCCCAAATCCAGCCCCTGGGGTTACTAGAGGTCATCAATCAGCAGTTGGGGTTAGTAGAGGTCAAACTCACCCCAAATCCAGCCCCTGGGGTTACTAGAGGTCATCAATCAGCTCCTGGGGTTACTAGAGGTCAAAGTGGCCCAAAATCCAGCCCCTGGGGTTACTAGAGGTCATCAATCAGCAGTTGGGGTTACTAGAGGTCAAACTCTCCCAAAATCCAGCCTCTGGGGTTACTAGAGGTCATCAATCAGCAGTTGGGGTTACTAGAGGTCAAACTCACCCAAAATCCAGCTCCTGGGGTTACTAGAGGTCATCAATCAGCTCCTGGGGTTACTAGAGGTCAAAGTGGCCCAAAATCCAGCCCCTGGGGTTACTAGAGGTCATCAATCAGCAGTTGGGGTTACTAGAGATCATCAATCAGCAGTTGGGGTTACTAGAGGTCAAAGTGACCCAAAATCCAGCCCATGGGGTTACTAGAGGTCATCAATCAGCAGTTGGGGTTACTAGAGGTCATCAATCAGTAGTTGGGGTTACTAGAGGTCAAACTCTCCCAAAATCCAGCCTCTGGGGTTACTAGAGGTCATCAATCAGCAGTTGGGGTTACTAGAGGTCATCAATCAGCAGCTGGGGTTACTAGAGGTCAAACTCACCCAAAATCCAGCCCCTGGGGTTACTAGAGGTCATCAATCAACAGTTGGGGTTACTAGAGGTCAAACTCTCCCCAAATCCAGCTCCTGGGGTTACTAGAGGTCATCAATCAGCAGTTGGGGTTACTAGAGGTCAAAGTGGCCCAAAATCCAGCCCCTGGGGTTACTAGAGGTCATCAATCAGCAGTTGGGGTTACTAGAGGTCAAACTCACCCAAAATCCAGGTCCTGGGGTTACTAGAGGTCATCAATCAGCTCCTGGGGTTACTAGAGGTCAAACTCACCCAAAATCCAGCCCCTGGGGTTACTAGAGGTCATCAATCAGCATTTGGAGTTACTAGAGGTGAAACTCACCCCAAATCCAGCTCCTGGGGTTACTAGAGGTCATCAATGAGCTCCTGGGGTTACTAGAGGTCAAAGTGGCCCAAAATCCAGGTCCTGGGGTTACTAGAGGTCATCAATCAGCAGTTGGGGTTACTAGAGGTCAAACTCTCCCAAAATCCAGCCTCTGGGGTTACTAGAGGTCATCAATCAGCAGTTGGGGTTACTAGAGGTCATCAATCAGCAGTTGGGGTTACTAGAGGTCAAACTCGCCCAAAATCCAGCCCCTGGGGTTACTAGAGGTCATCAATCAGCAGTTGGGGTTACTAGAGGTCAAAGTTGCCCAAAATCCAGCTCCTGGGGTTACTAGAGGTCATCAATCAGCAGTTGGGGTTACTAGAGGTCAAACTCTCCCAAAATCCAGCCCCTGGGGTTACTAGAGGTCATCAATCAGCAGTTGGGGTTACTAGAGGTGAAAGTCACCCCAAATCCAGCCCCTGGGGTTACTAGAGGTCATCAATCAGCAGTTGGGGTTACTAGAGGTCAAACTCTCCCAAAATCCAGCCCCTGGGGTTACTAGAGGTCATCAATCAGCAGTTGGGGTTACTAGAGGTCAAAGTGGCCCCAAATCCAGCTCCTGGGGTTACTAGAGGTCATCAATCAGCAGTTGGGGTTAGTAGAGGTCAAACTCACCCCAAATCCAGCCCCTGGGGTTACTAGAGGTCATCAATCAGCTCCTGGGGTTACTAGAGGTCAAAGTGGCCCCAAATCCAGCCCCTGGGGTTACTAGAGGTCATCAATCAGCAGTTGGGGTTACTAGAGGTCAAACTCTCCCAAAATCCAGCCCCTGGGGTTACTAGAGGTCATCAATCAGCAGTTGGGGTTACTAGAGGTCAAACTCACCCAAAATCCAGCTCCTGGGGTTACTAGAGGTCATCAATCAGCTCCTGGGGTTACTAGAGGTCAAAGTGGCCCAAAATCCAGCCCCTGGGGTTACTAGAGGTCATCAATCAGCAGTTGGGGTTACTAGAGATCATCAATCAGCAGTTGGGGTTACTAGAGGTCAAAGTGACCCAAAATCCAGCCCATGGGGTTACTAGAGGTCATCAATCAGCAGTTGGGGTTACTAGAGGTCATCAATCAGTAGTTGGGGTTACTAGAGGTCAAACTCGCCCAAAATCCAGCCTCTGGGGTTACTAGAGGTCATCAATCAGCAGTTGGGGTTACTAGAGGTCATCAATCAGCAGCTGGGGTTACTAGAGGTCAAACTCTCCCAAAATCCAGCCCCTGGGGTTACTAGAGGTCATCAATCAGCAGTTGGGGTTACTAGAGGTCAAACTCACCCAAAATCCAGCTCCTGGGGTTACTAGAGGTCATCAATCAGCAGTTGGGGTTACTAGAGGTCAAACTCTCCCAAAATCCAGCCCCTGGGGTTACTAGAGGTCATCAATCAGCAGTTGGGGTTACTAGAGATCATCAATCAGCAGTTGGGGTTACTAGAGGTCAAAGTGACCCAAAATCCAGCCCATGGGGTTACTAGAGGTCATCAATCAGCAGTTGGGGTTACTAGAGGTCATCAATCAGTAGTTGGGGTTACTAGAGGTCAAACTCTCCCAAAATCCAGCCTCTGGGGTTACTAGAGGTCATCAATCAGCAGTTGGGGTTACTAGAGGTCATCAATCAGCAGCTGGGGTTACTAGAGGTCAAACTCACCCAAAATCCAGCCCCTGGGGTTACTAGAGGTCATCAATCAACAGTTGGGGTTACTAGAGGTCAAACTCTCCCCAAATCCAGCTCCTGGGGTTACTAGAGGTCATCAATCAGCAGTTGGGGTTACTAGAGGTCAAAGTGGCCCAAAATCCAGCCCCTGGGGTTACTAGAGGTCATCAATCAGCTCCTGGGGTTACTAGAGGTCAAACTCACCCAAAATCCAGCTCCTGGGGTTACTAGAGGTCATCAATCAGCATTTGGAGTTACTAGAGGTGAAACTCACCCCAAATCCAGCTCCTGGGGTTACTAGAGGTCATCAATGAGCTCCTGGGGTTACTAGAGGTCAAAGTGGCCCAAAATCCAGGTCCTGGGGTTACTAGAGGTCATCAATCAGCAGTTGGGGTTACTAGAGGTCAAACTCTCCCAAAATCCAGCCTCTGGGGTTACTAGAGGTCATCAATCAGCAGTTGGGGTTACTAGAGATCATCAATCAGCAGTTGGGGTTACTAGAGGTCAAACTCGCCCAAAATCCAGCCCCTGGGGTTACTAGAGGTCATCAATCAGCAGTTGGGGTTACTAGAGGTCAAAGTTGCCCAAAATCCAGCTCCTGGGGTTACTAGAGGTCATCAATCAGCAGTTGGGGTTACTAGAGTTCAAAGTGGCACAAAATCCAGCTCCTGGGGTTACTAGAGGTCATCAATCAGCAGTTGGGGTTACTAGAGGTCAAACTCACCCAAAATCCAGCCCCTGGGGTTACTAGAGGTCATCAATCAGTAGTTGGGGTTACTAGAGGTCAAAGTGACCCCAAATCCAGCTCCTGGGGTTACTAGAGGTCAAACTCAACCCAGGATTGGATTTTGGGCCAATTTGACCTCTAGTAACGCCAACTGCTGATTGATGACCTCTAGTAACCCCAGGGGCTGGATTTTGGGTGACCTTCCTGTGTGCTGCTGGCATTGCTGTGTGGGCTGTGGAGCAGTATCCCCTCTCCTGGGGCACAGCCAGGGCTGGACCCACAGCCTGCAGTTTCTTTCAATCCCAGGCTCAGGACATCCTGAGCTCCCAGCATGGAGCAATCTCTTTCCCTCCTGCAATACTCTTCTATCAATTTATACTGTTTATGATAACATACAGTAATGTTATTCTTCTAATACTGTGTTTTAAGGAAATAATTGAGGCAGTACCATGTTGTAGCTTCAGGGTTCTTTTTGTTATGAATGGGGAACATTTGCCTTATTTTCTATTACATTTATTTATTCCATTTTGGGCTATTATGAGTGCTTTTTTACATTAGTCCTTCTGTTGCTTTCATTTTTCACAGCCTTAGTGCCTATCTTATCTCAGGAGAAGTATTTCCACAACTGAACTCAGCATCCAGGTGGAGCATCCCCTGTTCTGGGTGTTGAACTCTCCACAAAGCACCTCCAGGCCTGTTAGGTATGCCAGGGCCTTCTCTTCTTCTCTTTACAATGACTTCTGCTCTCTGTGGGCAGCAGCAGTCTCCTCAGGCTGTTCTCCCAGCCCCTGGAATATCATATGCAATAGGTCCTGTTCTACCTGGAGTTTGATAAAGGAAAAGGGGGGAAATGGGAGCAATCCTATCCAATCCTGCAGGCAGGTACAAGAGGACTGCTGTGGAAAGAGGCTACAGCCAGCATCAGCTGGATCTCCAGAGCCTAAGCCCACAGGATCTAGATGGGTAACCAATTTTTTCTCTGCATTAATCAGCTTTATATCTTGCTATTTTTGTCTTTCGGCTTCTTTTCTCCATCCCATGGGCTCACCTGCCTTTCTCATCTTCTTTCTGAGTCCATATTCTACTTCTGTCCTTCCCCTCCACTTACTGCAGCACAGTCAGATCATTTCTCTGCTATCTCTCTTTATCACCAGCAGACTTTTTTCCTGGGCTCTGAGGACCACACAGCCTTCCTGCCATGGTAAGACCTGCCCATGCTGTTCCAGAACTATTTGCCAGTCCTGAATTGCTTGAGCAGTGGTTTTGCTCCTCTCCCCTCCCCGCACTCAGTACCTGTAACCTTCACACCCTCTTGCCCATGAGATCTCTGGAGGGATAGATGTCACCCAGGCATAGTGTGCTACACCAGGTTGCACATGGCAGCAAGAGAGACAATGGGATCCTGGGAGGCATCAGGAGGAGTGTGGGCAGCAGGTCACAGGAGGGGATCCTCCCCCTCTGCCCTGCTCAGGCCCCACCTGCAGTGTTGTGTCCAGTGCTGGGCTCCCTGGGATCAAACAGACAGGGATCTCCTGGAGAGAGTCCAGAGGAGGCTGAGGAGATGATGAAGGGCCTGGAGCATCTCCCCTGTGAGGAAAGGCTGAGGGAGCTGGGGCTGTTCAGCCTGGAGAAGAGAAGACTAAGGGGGGACCTTATGAATGTTGATCAATATCTGAAGGATGGGATGCAGGGGGACATGGGCAGCCCCTTTTCAGTGTCTGTGGGGACAGGACAAGGGGCAATGGCTGCAAGTTGGAGCAGAGGAAGTTCCCCCCAAGATGGGGAAGAACTTTTCCCCAGTGAGGGTGAGGGAGCCCTGGGCCAGGCTGCCCAGGGGGTGTGGAGTCTCCTTCTCTGGAGAGATTCCAGCCCCGTCTGGACACCGCCCTGTGCAATATGAGCTGGGGAGCTGCTTTGGCAGGGGGTTGGACCCCATGGGCTCTGGAGGGCCCTGCCAACCCCTACAGTTCTGTGGTTTTCAGCTCCTTTTCATTTCTGTTGTTGCCTCATCAGTTAACACTGCCTTCCCCTGTGTGCACCCTGCCCAGAAGAGGAAAAGGGAAGCCTGGGGACTCTATTCCCTCCTGCTGGGTGACATGGCTGGGAAACTTTCTGCTTAGATCAGGCTTTTTTCCTTTTCTGAGCAAAGGGAACCATTACCTGTCCATCAGCTACAATCAGAGGCTTCCTTCAGCAACAAACAAGTCCTCTGACCCATTGCAAGATCATAGGATCATAAACTTGTAGGGGTTGGAAGGGATCTCCAGAGCCCATGGGGTCCAACCCCCTGCCAAAGCAGGGTCCCTAGGACAGGGCACACAGGGCGGTGTCCAGACGGGGCTGGAATCTCTCCAGAGAAGGAGACTCCACACCCCCTGGGCAGCCTGGCCCAGGGCTCCCTCACCCTCACTGGGGAAAAGTTCTTCCCCAGCTTGGTGGGGAACTTCCTCTGCTCCAACTTGCAGCCATTGCCCCTTGTCCTGTCCCCACAGACACTGAAAAGGGGCTGGCTGATTCCCCCTGCATCCCCTGCTTAAGATAATTATAGACATTAATTAGGTGCCCCCTTAGTCTTCTCTTCTCCAGGCTGAACAGCCCAGCCTCTCCAAGCCTCAGCCAAGCACTGCCACCCCACCAGCAGCTGATTCACTTCAGTGTAAAAGGCAAAGTGAAGCTCCACCCCCACCCAGGACAAGACCCCAAAATGTTACTTTTTGAAGTGGGTTTTTGGTTCTGTTTGGTTGGGTTTTGGTGGTTTGTTTTCCACCCCCAAGGCAGGTCTTTCCCTTCATTTAGGCTGCTGCCTGCCAGGTCCCACCAGTTCTGTATGTTCAAAGCCACATGAACTACACAGAGCTTGGCAGAGACTTTGTCCCAGATCTGCCAAGCTTTACAATGGGAAGTATTACAAACAGCAACCAGGACAACCTAGCAAAGTGCCAGGCAAACAGCACCAGTCCCTCCATACAAAGCTTTGCCTGAATGGCCCAAACCACCTCCCTCTTGCTGCTTGATTTCCTTGTGCCTGGTGTTGGCTGGTGGCACTGGGAGATGCCCTTTGCAGTTTACTTCCAGGGACATGAATCCATGGACACTCTTCAGCTTCTGCTTCATGATCCACTCTCTGGCAGGCCAGCTGGCCTCCTGAGGGGTGTGCTGCTAGCCTGAATGCATGGCTGAGTGGGGTTCTTCCATCCTTACAGACAGAAAGCTGATGGATGCAAGTGGTGGGTTTTGGCCTCAGAGTCCAGGGAATAAGTGCTCTGTGGTTGAGGTTCCTTTGTGTCTTTCTGGAAAGAACAGAAACAACATGAAATCACAAAGGCACTCTCTTTCAAAGTGTAAAACCAAAGTTTCATCTTTCTTGGTGTGTTGGATGCTTTAAAGAGAGACATTAACTGCTTCCTAAAATGGCTCAGAAACTTCCTCCTTGACAGTTAATGCAGTTCCAAACATTAGGAGAAAAACCAGGAGCAGGAAGGTGATGGTGATGCTTGAATTGCTCTTAAAGCACTGTACAGCTACTACTACAAATCTACATGGGCTCACAAATCCCTGGCTTCATGAGAAGCAATAGCAAAATGCTAACTTTGTAGATGTTGGATTTCCCAAGTGAGAATATTTACTGAGGTTTGCAGTGCAAAGCCAGTCTGCCCAGATAATACCTGTCTCTTGAAACCACACAGAGGAGAGGTATGAAGTACAAACCCCAAAATGTGGAACCCACCTTGAGCTTTCCCCACAGACTTCTACATGATTTAACTCTCACTTGTAAGAGCATCAAGAGAGTGATCAGTGCTAGCAGCACATGAGAATTGTAGAACTAATAGCTAATACTAATCTTTATGGCTTTATTGCAGGACTATGAGGAAGGATAAACGTTGTTTCTAAGTGATGAAATGCCAGTGTGCAGCATTTAAGAATCTCAAGAGGCCATTAGAACTACACCCTGGTGCCATGAGCACTCTTCCTGACATTAAGGCTGAAAAAAGGCACCCCAAGGAGGTATAAAAGAAGAATATTTCTTCAGTTATGAGAGTGGAGTTGTGTAATCTTAGTGATGATCTTGAAATATTTAGCATGCTTTGTAAAGCAGCATACACCAAACTACCCCTCAAAAGCCACTTCTACAAAGAGCACTTGGGTTTCAATTCAAGTTTGCTCTGCTCTAAGCAATTTTTGAAAGGTCCAAGGTGTATGTAAAAGGTCCTATCACCTATTCATGGTGCTGATGTTGACCAAACAACTCTCATGTGCTTTATATCTTTTTCAGAGGTGCCCTCCCTTCTTTCCATCCAGCTGTTCAAAACTTTCCCTGAGGCTTTGTGCCCTTTTGGTAGTTCAGTTGTATTTTTAGAAGCAAAACTAACTTATGTCAAATTTATTAAAAGTCCTGAAGCTTTTAATGTACTGATGTAATAGACTGGTCATTTACAGAGGAAAAAGAAGCAGCCAGATCTGTGCTGGCAGCCTCCAAACCTACTTGTCTTGGGATCAGAGGTTTGATTCACAGCTGGCTGATTTAGGTAAGAAATAAGAGGGGTAGGAATTGCTTACCCACCAGCTTAAAACTCCACCAACAGACAAGCACTGCAGGGGGTGAAGAGGTTCTGCAAGGGTAGTTTTGCTCATGTGAAGGAGGGTGGAATGTCTCTTTTTGCTGTTCTTCAGCCTCAGTGAACAACAGACCATGCTGCTGTGACTGCCAGTCACTTCAAGCTGTGGCTGGCAGAAGGCACCACCAGAAGATACCAACAGTGTGAAGACAGAACACAGCTGCCTAACCCTTTAAAGAAATACATACATTTTCTTCAATATTCACCCAGCTGGCTAGCTTGAAAAAGCCAGTATTCTAAATATGAATGGAACACAAGATTTCTGGCATAGAAAACATGGTATTTAACCTAAAGCCCAGAGAAAACAGCATGATTTTGTTGCAATCACTGTACCTCTTTAACTAGAAACAATGCTGGTTCTCTCTATTATAATCTTGCAGTCAAATGTAATTCTGTTAATGCTGAGAGTTGGATGGTCACACCCCTCCTGAAAATATAAAGGTGTCCTCACCTTAACAAGCTCTTGCCCTTTGGGCTGCTCTGGTATAACCCAGGTGTTGTGGTTGTCCACTGTCAGAAAGGGCTGACAGTCATCAAAGCGACCTGGGATGCAGCAGGAATACAGCTTCTGGGTCCAGTGGCACTGGCAGGCTCTCCATCCTTCCCACAGACTGTCACCAGCATGACCCAAGATGGGGGTCACCATGGGATGGCGTGTGATGCTCTGAGTTGGAGTCAGAGCTGTGTGTGATTCAAGCTAAGCCTTCCCCTTTTACCTCATTGCCTGTAAAGAGAGGGGAAATGAATTCATCATCTTTCAGTTCAAATTAAAACTAGAATTATTTGATTAAAGTTACAATTATTTCCTGAGCATGGCAGTAAGAATGGAAATCAACATAATGGAAAGCAGCATAACACATGGAAATAACAACAATAAAAAGTGCAGGCATGAAGAGACAGCTCATAAAAAATCATTATAACTAAAGTCACATGGAAACATCATTGAGTTTCAGGAAGTCTGAACGTGACTTATCACAGGGACTTGGTTTGACATTGGAACATGTGTTGCCATCTGAGCATTAGCATCCATAATGCACACAGGAGTTTAAGAAAAGGAGCGTGTTCCTAAATTAAAAGTAGCTGAACTGTGTGAAGAGCCTTCATTTCACCTGCAGAACTGTCTGGGGAAAATACATCTGGCAAAGTCTTCATGGTTTTAGCTCCAGGGGATGCCTTTGTGAAGTGTCAGCCATTGGGAATGTGATAAACCCAAGATCTGGATTTACTTTAAGGAAAGGGGGATGTAATATTTAGAGTCTGTGAATGGAGAAGCTAACAATGGATATAGATAAAAACAAGTCCTATGTATCTGTGCTGAAGGATCTTTTAATAGACTTTGCTTTCCCTTCATTCTTTTCTGACAGAAACAACTCCATACTTAACTGAGGGGCAGCAGAGTTATTTTTTTTAATGTGAAAACTCAAAGAATCAAAATATTTTGCTATTTAAAAGATACATTGCCTTCTCCCTTCTCCACAAAGCTTTCCTGCATTAGCAGGGCACAAGCCTTCAGACTGCCTCTGAGCCTCCTTTTTCTGCAGAAGATACATGCTGCTGTCCTTCCTCTCCATATGAAAAAAAAAAATCACTGCCATTTCAAAACTTACTGACATCACATCTGGCATAACAACCCAAACTACCTTCCCACAGAACATCTGGCCAGAGAGAGGCATAGCAGCAGAGCAGAAGGGAAAATGGAAGTGCACAAACACTCCCCTGCCAGCAAAGATGAAGAAATTGCATTTCTGCTATGCCTAGTTCAGCATGTGCCAATGGACATTTAAAGGACATAATTCTGTATGCTGAATGTCATAGAATCCCTTGGGTTGGGAGAGACCTTCAAGATCAAGTTCCATCACAGCTTAACCCACCTCTAGACCATGTCCATCACCAACCCTGGGTGGATTTAAAAGATGGGTAGATGAGGTGCTCGGGTTAGTAGAGGATGGGTATGGTTGGACTTGATGATCTCAAAGGTCTTTTCCAACCTTGTGAGATTCTGTGATATCTTCATGTTTTCCCCCTCTGCCCTGCCCTGCTCAGGCCCCACCTGCAGTGTTGTGTCCAGTGCTGGGCTCCCTGGGATCAAACAGACAGGGATCTCCTGGAGAGAGTCCAGAGGAGGCTATGGAGATGATGAAGGGCCTGGAGCATCTCCCCTGTGAGGAAAGGCTGAGGGAGCTGGGGCTGTTCAGCCTGGAGAAGAGAAGACTAAGGGGTGACCTAATTAATGTTTATAATTATCTTAAGCAGGGGATGCAGGGGGAAATGGCCAGCCCCTTTTCAGTGTCTGTGGGGACAGGACAAGGGGCAATGGCTGCAAGTTGGAGCACAGGGAGTTCCCCACCAAGCTGGGGAAGAACTTCTTCCCAGTGAGGGTGAGGGAGCCCTGGGCCAGGCTGCCCAGGGGGTGTGGAGTCTCCTTCTCTGGAGAGATTCCAGCCCCGTCTGGACACCTGAGTGAAATGTCCTAGGGACCCTGCTTTGGCAGGGGGTTGGACCTGATGATCTCTCAAGGTCCCTTCCAACCCCTACAATTCTATGATTCTATGATATCTGAAGGTAAAATTCACTCTGCCTAAGCTCCACGTAAGGCTTCACACACAGAGAACTATTTATTTACTAAAAGTTATTCTAACCAGTCCAAGTAGCTCCTACTAATTGAGAGTGAAAAGTAGATCAGGCCTGATAAACTTGGTGGTTTTGATTTGGAAGCCTTCTTGTACAGACACACACAGCAACACCAGCACCAGCCTTTCATCCTGCCTTGCCAAGAACTACAAAACGATCGTGGGAGCCGCCACAGTCCAGCAAAGCTGATGGAAAGCAAGATTTCTGGAAGCTTTAAATACCCCCCAAAATCCCCAAAATGAGAAAATATCACCCAGATTAGATCCTTTTTTTTCTTTTTAAGCCCCAGGAAAAGATACAATAGAAGTTATTTTTGCAAACTCCATTCCAATGAATACAAAGCTGAGCAGGAATTTGCCTGTGTGCTTCACACCAGAAATACTCAGAAAGCTCATAAAACCTCAGTAGTAGAAACAAAACTATCTAAATACATTGAAGGCAACCTGCTGTTAGGATAGGATTCAGCATATTTAATTAACTGTAGGGTATTGTTCAATTAACACATCCAGTTTTTTTATTGAAGGCCTTGGTTTTTAATGAAGTTATTTTAATAAAATAGTCATCATTCAGGAATTTTTTAATACTGGAACTTAGTTGGAAATGAAAATGTTAGCTAAACAAAACAATACCCTGATAAAAATTACTCTTTAAACCTATATTCTTTCAGGTATTTATGTATTTTATATTTATATGAATACATTAATATGTCTATTTTCTACCAACCTTGAAATTTTCTACCAACCTTGAAATTTTCTACTAATCTTTAAATTTTTTATCAACCTTTAAATTTTCTACCAACCTTTAAATTTTCTATCAACCTGTAAATTTTCTACCAACCTGTAAATTTTTTACCAACCTTTAAATTTTTTATCAATCTTTAAATTTTCTACCAACCTTTAACTTTTCTACCAACCTTTAAATTTTCTACCGACCTTTAACTTTTCTATCAACCTTTAAATTTTCTACCAACCTTTAACTTTTCTATCAACCTTTAAATTTTCTACCAACCTTTAAATTTTCTACCAACCTTTAAATTTTCTACCAACCTTTAAATTTTCTACTAATCTTTAAATTTTAAACTAATCCTTAAATTTTATATTCATATTTACATTTTAGACAGTAATATTTATTTATAGGTATTAATGTTTATTTTAAAGCATCATTCCAGCTCTACCACTGAAAGCATGCAAAAGCAGTGTGTGATAACTAAGTCAACAGGCTAATTTTTTTCACCAGCATCCAGTTACATCACTCAAACCCTCACACATCTGGGAAGAGTATTATGAGAAAGTAACAGATTTCAGTCAGTTCCCATAAATATTCATTGAGTTTTGTTGTATTTGATAGGTCTGTGATTCCTCCCTTAGAGTGAAGTGAAAAAATTGCCTAAACTTTTTGAATCATCATGTTCTTGGCAGAATTACACACCAGGCACTACCAAGCCTTTGAAATAATTCCTGTTTCAGGTTTAGCTCCCAGATATATAGGGAATGGATCCTTTATCACTGCCCTTCATTGGCTTCAAGACAGTCCCTCTTTCAGGCTGCCTCAGAAAACATCACCTTCAGAAGTGTGAAAGATGCACAGGCTCTTCAGTCAAGACTCAGCCCTAGTATAAATAATTGAGGAGCTGTTTACCAGCACTTCATGACTCCAAGCATAGGAAAGACATGTGTTTATTCCCTGTTTGGGAGAAATTTCTGCTCCAAACAAGCCCTGGGAAAGCTCTGTTACATAGGAAATCCTGCCTCATCGGTCCTCCACAGGATAATTGATGGCAATTATCCACAAACTGGATCTCTGGATGTGTTTTACAAGACTTTTAGTTTTGTTCTACAACTTCTTAATTACATCCTCAGAGACAGGGAGTGTGCATTGCACAACAGCCAGACTGCCTTCTGTTCCCCTGTCCTGCTCAGAACCCAACTGTTCTTGTGGTGCCTTGCTGGTGGGCTCTCAGATGATGACTTTTACATGTGGATTTTATAACTCTCTATTTTTTCTGTTTCCACATTGATTGCTTTGTGTATATCTGTTGTGAAAACAATGGCTTCCCACTCTTCTGGTCATTTAAGTGAGTACTTACTGCCTATAAAATAGGTCCTAATTATTACATGAATATGTGGGGTGAGAGTCAAGAAGGGAGCCCAAGGACAACGTTGCACTTCTGAAACAGAACCCAGATCCATCTGTGAGCCAATTTCTCAGATAACATGAATCTTCAAATTAACATTTCCTTGGCTGTTTGATAGAGCTGGATGATGCTGGATGATGTAAGGTATGATTGTTGGATGTGGCCCTGGGCAACCTTGTGTAGCTCCAGGCCTGGAGGTTGGTGTCCCTGCCTGTGGCAGGGGGTTGGAGCTCTGTGATCCTTGGGGTCCCTTCCAACCCATGCCATTCTGGGATTCTATGCTGTTGATGATGCAGTGCTTTTAAATGATTGCCTTCAAATGGCTTCATTGTCTAAAACAACAGCCAACTCTAGCTGACCTTTTTAGATGCTTGACTTGTTATGCTTATTGCACCTGTAAAATTCTCACTAAGATATAACCAATTGCAAGAAAAAGTACTAATGGCTACAAATTCAAAGAATATTACATTCTAGTCATTTAAAAAACAAATATTTAAAAATATTTCCTCTTTTGACATTTAACAATTCTCCTTCATTCTGCATTTATGGTTATTTTATGTTCCAAATCTGTTTCAGTTCAAATCTGACTATAAAATAAATGTTTTGAACAAATATGTCACTGAAACAGAAAATGGAGCTGTGTTTAGCAGTTTTGGCTGTGAGCTTATCAATCAAATAATGTTTTCTTAAAAGAGGTGATTCATTTCTCATTATTTGTTCATGTTTTCCTCAATGCTGTACATAGAAAAAGTGTACTGACATAGGAACAAAGAGTGACAGTCCCAACTGTGCCTTTCAGACTCCAAAATCCTGAGTTTAAACATCTGGGTTAAGCTTTTATATAACAAAATGAAGAAAATAAGGAAAGCATACACTGTCCATATGTATGCCTTTTTAATTTTTAATGTGCTAGCCAGACATCTGTCAAGCTGTTCAGTACGGTGTTCACAAAAGCCCTTAAGGTCTAACCTGAGTGAGCTAGGAGTCCAAAGTTATAAGCAAGTTAGAATTCAAAATGTAAATCTTACCTGGATTTGACAAGGTCATCTACAGGATAGAACCTTGTAAAACTGCACTCAGAACTTTTTGACCAACGTCTTTCCATGGATATGGGGTTTTTTTATATATATATATATATATATATACAAACATATCTATTTCTAGATTTTATATTTTCATTTTAAATATAAATGAAAATATAAATGAAAATATAAAATATATATAAATATAAATATATATTTATTCATATAAAATATAAATATATATTTATTTATATAATATATATTTATTTGTATATACAAACATATCTATTTCTAGATTTTATATTTTCATTTTAAATTTATATATTTATAAAAATATTTTTATATAAAATATATTTTTATATCTAGAAATGATGTCAAGGAAAAGTCTTCCACTGTAGCTTTAACCCCTGATATAAACCACTGATTTCTAGAAGTCAAAATATTTGTACATATTTACACTAGAAAGGGAAACATGCAACATACAACTGAACTCATGTCCTCCACTTTATAAAGCATATGTAACTAAAATGACATTCCCTGGCTCCTGACATTATTTACACTAGTGCTGAGCAGATGTAAAACTCTACAAAACCAGAACTTCTTTACAACTCCCACTTACAGATCAGCCTGAAAACCAACCAAGCATCAGCTGTTGGGTGCTTATGCCATGGGTATTTGTGGGCTTCTGTCATTAAAAATGAAAAAGAAAGAGAGAGACACTCCATGATACCCTTAGCAATTCCCATGAGACAGAACAGGTTATCCAGGGAAAGCCTGAAGAATCTCCTCCTGCCACAGGACAGGGTAGTGATTTAGGGAAAATTTGGGATTTAGGGAAGTAGAATGTACATATTCTTGGAGCCAAATACCTGCTAAAACTGAACAGCTACCCTCTTCAATTTTTTTCATTTCCATTTCAGTGAATTTAATTTCTTTTTCTTTCTTCTCAATGGCTAGGGCTATGGTTATCC
Organism: Hypotaenidia okinawae; assembly: GCA_027925045.1. Taxonomy (NCBI): domain Eukaryota; kingdom Metazoa; phylum Chordata; class Aves; order Gruiformes; family Rallidae; genus Hypotaenidia; species Hypotaenidia okinawae. The sequence goes on from BSDF01000004.1 coordinate 34,993,871, forward strand.
CTCAGAGACAGGCTTTCACCCAAACACAGCAAAGCACTTGGGCTGCAGCCCTGTGTGTGTGAACCACTGTTTGAGGACATTCACTGATGCTGCAGCAGTAGATAAGGACACAAGTGTGTGGTCAGGGAGGTCAGAGGAGTTTATAAACGCTCACTGGGGATGAAGAGGCAATCTTGTTTGTTAATATAAATCAGGAGCTGTTAAGGAAGCAAAAAAAAGTAAAATCTCCTTCCTGGGAATGAAGAAATCACTGGACATCAATGGAATTCTATTTGATCTGCTTCTGCATTACTCAGCAGGCAATAGGGAATGGAGTAATTGATTCTGGAGAGGATAAGTTTTGTCCAGATGAATCTTTTAAAGACAGCTGAAGTCTTTTTCACCCTATTAGTATCCCCAGCAGCAAAGCCACAGGCATGGGAAGGCACTGAAATGAAGATAAAGTTAAAACCCCCTGTCTCAGGGTGGCTCAGGACATTCATAGTGGTGCTGTTGGAGTATTTTTTTAATGCTTTTCTACCCAAGAAAATTATCAAACTTCCTTACTGTTTAATCACAATTCCAGAAAAATCCAATTTGAGACTAGCCTTCCCTGGATGTTTAGAAGACAGCACTGCCCACAGATAGCATCTCTCCATAGCTGATTTGCCTTTCTTTAGAAAAGCAGGGATTTCCTAAAGAAATCTCCGTGTGTCTTTGCTTCTCTGTAATAAAAAGATATTCTCTCCTAAAGGGAGTCTCTCTCCTGTAGTGCTCAGAGTTACCCACTATCAGATTACCCCTTGCCTTTCCAGCTCAGTGTATTTGGTCCAGTATTTTTCTGTCTTAATGAAAGCTGATACAAGATTGAAATCCACTAAAATACAGGTAATTAACAATTAACTGCAAGAAATAACATCTAAATAAATAAAGGAGAGGAAATAAAGTATAGGAATAAATAAATCAAGTGTAGGAAACAAGAAATCAACAAAGAAATTGACCCTAAATTTTGGTTTGATGAGCTGGGGCAAACTGCTTCCTTAATCCACTACTAGGTGCTGGAGAAGCCCTTTCTTTCTCCTGTGACTTCTATTATTGCCATGTATTTACTTCTCATTCCAGATCTATTCAGTGGATGAGAAACTACCTCAAGACATGGAGATACTGTGTGTAAAGGAATCACCTGCTTCTCTGCACAGGGAAATACAGAGGCTGAGAAAGTAAGGAGCAGCCTGAATGGGATGTGAGTGTTTCCTGTGCCTCCCCTTGTAAGAGGTGTCAGAGAAAACATCTGGTTAGCTCTTCTGCTGATTCATCACCACAACCACAGGCCATAACCTACGGCTTTCCAAAGCTGTGCACCTCAACTAAAACTACTTGTGCTTGTCCCCTCGATAGCAGAACGCTTGTGGAATTCACCAGAGATGCTGAGTAGGTTTCCACAGAAAGGCTGGATTTCTAGGAAACAATGATAACTTTTTAGCTGTAGTTCTTGTCTCTTCATGGTATTGAAGTTGTAGGTGCCCCTGTTGAATCTTTCCTCTCTCCCCTTGAGGATCTGGTCACACCTCATACATTCAGTGCTGTCTTTGAACCACCATTTTTGGGGTAGAAACCCTAGAAACTTGTGGGCAGCTGTACCAGCAAATTGTTTCTTGAAAAGCAAGTTCTGGGCCAGGCTGCCCAGGGGGTGTGGAGTCTCCTTCTCTGGAGAGATTCCAGCCCTGTCTGGACACTGACCTGTGTGCCCTGTCCTAGGGACCCTGCTTTGGCAGGGGGTTGGACCTGATGATCACTTGAGATCAAGTCCAAACCCTGCAATCCCATGATCCTGTGATTCTATTTCTGAGCCTTGGTGATTCTATTTCTGAGCCTCTGGTGGGATTATCCTCCAGCATCTCCATGCTACGTGGAGCCCATCAAAAATTACAGGACAACCACAAATAGCCAAATCCTCTCTTTCAGGGAGGAAAAGCCAAACCATCCCCCACCACTCAGTGAATATGCACCTGTTTAATGTCAGCATACAAAATTAAGACTCATGCATCAAGTATACGTGGATTGAGGGGCAAAGGCACTCACACAGGATGAGGGTAGCATGGGATCAGCTCTGCTGTCAGAGAGGAGTAGGGGGTGTGTTGCTCTCCCACGGGCCAGATGAATTCTCTGACAACATCATCTTCATTCCTCTGGTCTGACTGAGGGGTTTTTTTCTAGCTTGAAGTAACTGTGAGATAGAGAGCAAAAAAAAGTGATTTAAACCTGAGGATTATTCATGAAAGTACATTCCTTGCCACTGCCAAGCCTGATGTGGTTTTATTTCCACTGCTTCTTTCCTGTCCTGAAGGCTCCTTCCAGATTTTTCTCCAGTGTTCTTGCTGCTTAGAACACAACTCTCAGAAACACAGATTTGAGATGTTTCTCTCTCTCTCTTTTGTGCCAGAAAGGCCCACACAACTGTGGCATTTTTTACTTCATCTTCTAGAACTTTATGAGATGGAAGATTGGCTTTTGTGAGGTTTCTCTGAGTTTAACCCTTTAATCTTCAAGATCCAGTCTCTTGCCCTGGATGAGACTCCATAATAGACAGACAAGTATAGAGAAACAAGACAGAGTAGTAGGAGGGATGTGACTTCACTGCTAACAAGAAAGTTTGCTTTAGAATGGAAACTGGTAAATAACTCTTCCCACATTAAAGGAGAATTAAATATCCCTGACTTATAATTCCAGAAACACCTGGGAAAATTTAGTCAGTTAAAGAATGAGGAAATATTGCAACCTGCCATGGAGATAATGGTCAGAATAAGCCCACTTGTGAGCCAACTTCTTCCCAGCCAGTAAAATACACTGAAATACAGTGATAGCAGGAGAGACTTGCTTATTATAAAGGAACTAGTGCTGTCCAAGTGTAATGCAAGAAGATGAAGCCCCAACTGGTCCTGCACAATCACTGTAGCTCTAACTTACAGTATACACATATTTCTCATTATGCTAATATGCTTAAACTGTCCAGACATTAAATTCTGGTGCTTAAATTCTTTAGCATCTTTAAAAAAAAACCCAACAAAAGACAGACAACAAATGGAGGATGAATAGAAAGAAGCATAGAAAAGAATGTTTACTTTTACAAGCATTGGTCTGTAGTATTTTTTTCTCTTGATCTGTAACTACAGCTTACTCATTATCTGTGTAATTAAAAATTCCCAATTTTCTGGAATATTTGGGGAAGAAGTCAAAGTAATTTTCCTGTGAATTTTCATCACCTGGGATGGGAATATGCTGAATCAGAGTTTTTTGGAAACCCCTTCCTTCTTATTCTCTCACTTATCACTTCTTTGCTGAATCAGAGCTTTTTGGAAACCCCTTGTCCTGGTTTCAGTCAGGATAGAGTTCACTTCATTTGTAGCAGCTGATGGGATGCTGTGTTTGGGAGTTACAATGAAAGCAGTGCTGAGAACACCCTGATGTTCTTAGTTGCAGTCAGACAGTCAAGGACTTTCTCAGCTTCTTCTATTTCTCCATTCATGAGAAAGGAGGGGCGAAGCCAGGACAGGTGACCCAGATGGGCCAAAGAGAGTATTCCATGGCAATGACGTCCTGCCCAGGAGAACGGGGGGCTGAGGGGAGGAAGAAGAGGGGCGGTGGCGGGACGCGTGCTGCTTGGGGGGACGGTCGGGTTCCGGGACAGCTCTGGGTGGTACCTGAGTTGTGTGGGTCGGGGAGAAACTGCATTGGGGATCAAGAGTTTCATCTTCTTTTGCTCTAAAGTCCTGTTAGCATTGGGATATTTGATCTTTCTGTTCTCTTAGTAAACTCTCCTTCTCCCAACCCACGGGCCTCTTAGTTTCTTGGGTTTGGAGTTATTTCCCCTTCCTTTTCCCTTCCCTTGTTTCCCCCTTTTCCCTCTTCCCCTGCTCTTTTACTTTAAGGAGCAGGCAGCTGCGTGGATCTCGGCCCACAGCCGGGGGAAACCACGACACCCCTTCCTTCTTATTCTCTTACTTATCACTTCTTTGCCTCTTGTAACGCTCCCAATTTACTTTTACCTCAGATGCTAAAGGTTTGAACAGGGGAAAAAGCAAACAGAGAAACCACACTGAACATCAGTATGTAGAGCAAGTCACCCAGTACCAACCCACTTCCTTGGAAACACTACTTGTGTTTGTCTTGGTTTCATCAGCTCTCCTTACTCTTCACAAGCCCACTACCTCTGATAATGGAATTGTTTGAAATTCAGCACAGAAAGGTCAGGCTTCACGTTAGGTTTTGCAGTGAAGAGTGCTGTGGAGCTAAGAGAAAATGTTACCTTTTACTTCCTAGTGTTTAGAGAACAGAACTGGGGAGAAAAATCAAAGTCTGTGGCAAGAGATGGGGCAATGCAGAGAGGAAAAAGAGATAATAATAATAATGTCTCCTGACAACCCTGGGTTGGCCACTGTTAATCATCACCTCTAAATGTGATCCAGACTGAAGGAACATTAGGGGTTTTTTTTCCCCTCTTTCCAAGTAAATAACAAAATACCCTCAATAATTGGCATTCATTATTAATGAGGTTACATTGGCACAAAACATTTGTGTTTCTGAGCAGTCTGTTTTCAGAGAAATAAATCTAGGTGCTGTGTCAGTGAGCAATCACCTAGATGAGTAATGCAGCTCTGAAGCATCTTCTCATTCTCACTGAAAAATTGCTCAAGGCTCAGCCTCTTGCTTATAGCACCACTGAATAGTGGAGGTATTTCCAACCTGCTCCCTTTTTAAGATAGATCTTTATTGTTTAAATTCTTTTATTGGGGTTCTTAGCACATGTAGTGAACTGTTCTCTGAGGACTCACTCCCTGCCTGTACTGAAGTCAGCCCTTGACTTATCACTGACATAAAAGATAAAAAAAGTGAATAAAACTGATTCAAGAAAAGGAATGAAATGTAAAATATGATCAAAGCAATAGCAGGTGGGTAAGGACAAGTTTAAAGTTACTACTAGTAAATGCTGACTATTAAACTGCTTTTCTATGCTTTTTCTCTCAGCTTCAGGACACCCTGTCTTGGGAGGTGGTGCAAATGAAATGGCTTTGCCTGAGATCTCTGTGATGTTTGCTACCTGAAACCAACACCTTCTCTGGCTTTTGTCTTCTCTTGCCCTGGTCTGACACAGCCCTGGGGTCTCAGCTGGGTCTTCCCAAAATGTGCCAGTATGGACCTTCTCCTCTTCCTGGCTCTTTTAGTGGTGGATCTCCAGCACTGACTGCTCTTCTCCAACAGTCAGACCTCAAGCAGAGACTGACCTCTCTCCAGTGAGCACACAAGCAGCCCCTGTGCTGTAGCACCTTTCTCTTTGACTCCCAGCACACTTCCTACCAGCCCATCAGTCTGCCTCTGCCTTCACTGATTTACAGGCAGGACCATGCCACATGCTGGCCAGAGCACTTGTTCCCTGTGCTCAGAAGCTTCCTAATTATTAGTTCAGGTTTCCCATTTTTTGCACCCTGATGGACTCACCAGGCCTACTAGAAGTCAAAGAGCTTCCTGCAGTCATCCTCCCTGATAGCTTTTAATAGCAACCCCTCAAAACTCTTATATGATATAAGAGACTGTGGGTGTATAAATATTTATGCTGTAGTCTGACACACCTTGAGACTAACTTGCAGTTATTCTGTGCTCCTATACATTATCTTAGGTCTTACCTGATTTAGGGACAGGAATGTAAACTATCCTTTACTTTTGGCTAATAAAATGTCTTTTTCTTTTCTCTTTTCATGTTAGCTGCTGTGATTATACAAGTTTGCTGTTTTACTTGAGGGAGAAAGGGAGGATTATTAGCAATAAATCAGATTCTTCTATGTGCTCATATATATGTGGTTAGTCTCCACAGCAGGAAGCATATAATAATTTTCAGGGGAAAAAAATGACACCAACCAACCCACAGAAATGACACCCACAGCAGGGCTTATCCTTGAAGATGCACGTCCTGCATCCTTGACCTATGCTAATCATCCTCTTCTCTTAGCAGCACTTATGGGGGCAGTGGGACTGTTCCAAACTTGAAGCCATCAGATCCCCAGCTGATGCAAATAAGATGGATCTGTTACCTCAAGTTGCAGCTAGCAATGACCTGGTCCACAGAGGGACATTTAAAACTGCTTTAAAGCAGTAAATAATTGTGGCAGTTCAGTGAGCTCAGTCAGAAAATAAGGACATTGGCAACCAGAGCAGGCAAGGGAAGAGCCAGCCACAACATCAGTCCTTTGGGTACTTTGAATGAATCACTCCCTGTTACCCTGGCAGATTTGAAGGTCTGATTCTGTCATATCCCAAATGGCAAACTGATCAAATTGTTTAACCAATACTGATTGATTTTCAGTGCTCTGGGAAGGGTTAAAAGAAAGAAAACCTCAGCAAGAGTCAAAGCCAACAGAATAGATTGCAGGTCACTGGGATGTGAGAACACCAATCAAGGTTACTTGCATGTTCCCTGGTTTAAAAAAGCTGGTGTGAAGCAGCACAGGAGCACAGAACCTGGCAACTTGTGTGTGTGTTCAGCACGCTGCCCTGGATGTACAAGGCAGCTCTGGCTCCCAGTGTGTCCCTGTGAACAAGACAGGTGTGGTGCTGCACAGGTTCAGGTGGAGACACCTGAAGGATGCTGTGACCTCAAGGAAAGCCCTAACAACAAAACTTCCTGCACTTATTCCAGTGCTATTCCCCTGCTATCTTCTTTTGTACTCTATCATATACAGCCTACAGGTTTTCATACATAATGGCTTGGCCAGCTCAGGTATCTGTCTCAAGGAAACCCTTTTCATCATCCAAGAAAGTGGAAGTTTAACAAACCAAGTTGAAAAAAATTCACAAAGACCAAAGAGAGAAAAGTAGAAATCAGTCTATCCACCAAATGCTTCCACCAACCCCAAATCAGGTGTTCCACATCAGTTCTGAGTGCTCTGCTTTCATTCATTAAATTGTTTAAAACTGAAAAATGTGGTAAATTTAAGTAAATTCTCAAACTAAAAAAATTAAAGGTAAGTGTTGAGTTTTTACTAGATTTTTTTTTTTTTAGTTAGTAGTAGTAGTTCAACTAGGTATTGGCAAAATGTTTCAGCAAGCCTGAACCTTCTAAATTATATTGTGGCATGTTTTGCCAGCAGAATGCAAGTGAAAGCTTATGCCCTGGTCTAAAATGAAGCCTTTATTCCTTACTTAGCTTTCTGGACACTGAGGTTTCCTTCCTTACAGCCTAGATTAAAAGATACTCCATGTGAAAAATGAACAAGGAAAAGCTCTCTGGTTTTTATGGAGTTGTTACTGCATTGTTTAGGATGAGTTATTTTACTCTTCAAGCAAGTTTTGTTATGCTCATCCCAGCAGTGTAATGTAAGTAAAGCAGAGATGGATCAGCAAAAGGGGGAGATCAGAACTGGGTGAGTATAGGCAGTCACACACACAAGGCTCCAGAAATTAAGTGCTCATGTGATGTGCAAGACAGTGATGTGCACATGTATTTTGCTAAGACTGTGTGTACGTGTACATAATCCTCTCCCAGTATGAAGCAGAGAAGGACCTGGGGTGTTGGGTGACTGCAGGCTGGATATGAGCCAGCAGTGTGCCCAGGTGCCAGGAAAGGCAATGGCATCCTGGCTTGTGTCAGAAATAGTGTGGGCACTGGGTCTGGGGAGGGGAGTGTGCCCCTGGGCTGGGCACTGGGGAGGCTGCACCTCCAGTGCTGGGTCCAGTTCTGGGCTCCTCACCATCAGAAGGACATGGAGGGCCTGGAGCCAGTCCAGAGAAGGGCAACCAGGCTGGGGAAGGGGCTGGAGGGCAAATCCTCTGAGGAGCAGCTGAGGGAGCTGGGGGTGCTCAGCCTGGAGAAGAGGAGGCTGAGGGGAGACCTTCTCCCCACCTCCCCTGCCCTGCCAGGAGGGTGCAAAGAGGTGGGCGCTGGTCTCTTCAGCCAGGGGACAGGAGCTGGGACAAGGGGCAATGGGCTCAAGCTGGGCCAGGGCAGGGTCAGCTCAGCTGGGAGGGCAAAGTTCTTCCCTGGCAGAGTTGTGGGGCTGTGGCACAGGCTGCCCAGGGAGGGGCTGAGTCCCCTTCCCTGGGGGTGTTTAAAAAGGGTAGATGAGGTGCTCAGGGATCTGGTTTAGCTTGGGATGGGAATGGTTGGACTCCATGATCTTAAAGGTCTTTTCCAACCTTGGGATTCTGTGATCCATGTTGAAGTTGTCTTTACTGATCCTTGAGAGGGATTCTTCCCCTTCTATGTGGGAAATAAGGCTGTGCCAATGAACTCCTCCACACGCTGCGTGGTGGGAGCAGCACATCTCCCCATCACAGCGTGCACACACAGGCACTAGAGCATCTCAAACTTCACACTGAAGTTTCCATTTACTGCTGCTGGGGAGATAAAATGACTCCACAGTTTTGGCATGGCAAAGCAAGCCATTTTTTGAAAGTTATTTAAATGAGACACAGCCCATGGAAATGTTTGACACTTTTCATCTATTCAAGATGCTCCTTTAAGATCAGTGATGTTTGGGAGAGCACTGCCCCGTGTTTCAGGCACTGCTGCTGAATACAGAGGTGACCATGTCAATGATCTTCATAACTGGTACATAGCAATTCTAAAAGAGAGAAACATTTTACCATCTGATGTTCTGAAGGAGGTTTTTTGGGGTGGGTTTCTTTTTTGTCCTTCTGGGGACTGCTTTTACCTTCCTACTGTAAACAAGTTGTGGGTAATCCCCTTGGATAAATGCTTATCTTCCTTCCTTACAAACACTGACTGACCTGTCTATACATGTCAGATGACAATAATGAGGCTTTTGCAGTAAGCCTGTGAGAATAAAATCAACTTAAAGTCATCCACCTCAAGGCTAAAATAAGCTTGCAAGGGGGTGACATGAGAGTTGAGCTTCAGAGTGTGCATCAGTAATTTCAGAGTCATTACTGACCTGGTAAGTGGTTAGAAAAATCAGAGCAGTGTCATAAACTTCAGTCTGCAAACATCTTCTGTAGAAGTATTCCAGCTTATTTCCATCATTCCAGTCCCAGGTCATGTCCTCTGAATTCTCATGCAGCACAGGCTCCAGGACCTGCAACAACAAATACCATTCTATCAATCATGTTGGGTTTGGGATGATAAACCTCACTTGATAGTTTGTCTGTAAGCAGCCTGAGCTCTAGATGCACCACTCAATTTTTCAGTGAAGTCAGACTACGTGAGGAAAGCAGTTGTGTCAAAGGACAGACTGCCAGGGAGTGAACAACAGCAAAGAAAGCCTGTTTAGTCCCTTCCTGTTTTCTCACAATGTCTCCTCACACCCCAGCTGAAGGTCTGCAGAGGACCACAGCCATGCATCCCTTGCTGTTTTTCACCTCTCTCTGTCCCCAGTCCTGTAGTTCCTACTGCAGCTCATTCAGGATTTAGCAATCCCAATATGGATATTCTTTTTCTACTACATCATTTTCTTAGGAATCATAGAATCACAGAATCACAGCATGGCTTGGGTTGGAAGAGACCTCAAAGATCATCAAGTCCCAACCCTCTTCTGTGGGAAGAGACACCTCTCACGAGCCCAGGCTGCTCAAGGCTCCATCCAACCCGGCCTTGAACCCTGCCAGGGAGGGGGCAGCCACCACCTCCCTGGGCACCCTGTGCCAGGGCTTCACCCCCCTTGGAGTGAAGAATTTCTTCCTAATATCCAATCTAAATCTCTCCCCTTCCAATTTAAACCCATTTCCCCTCATCCTAAATAAAAAGCTTTTTATTCTTCTGGCCTGAGCCCCATGGCCCACACTTACCATGGATCTCAGATCACAGAGAGCTCAAGTCCCAATTTTTGGTGTCAAATCAAAGGTATTTCTGTTCTTTCATGTCCTTTAGAGTTCTGTCTTTCCCTGACTCTTACTCCCCATGCAGCTCAGCTCTTGGCATAAATGAAAAACGGTGCTTGGGAGTTTTTACTTTAAAGAGCACAGAATTGGCAGACTGGCATCTAGATAAAGTAACAGATCTCAAGGACACTTTCAAGTTGTAAGAGGTGAATGAACAACCAGTGAAAATGGATTATGAGGGAAAATAATCATATTCAGATCTTCCTATGCTTAGCTTGACCTTTTTTTTTTTAAAGTAAAAAACCCTAACAACAAAAAAAGCCCCAAAACCTCACTAGCACTCATTTTCCTCCCCTTACTCAGAAATTAGAAACAGGATTTTAAAGCCAAGAAAGCAACTGGAAACTCCTCAGACTCTTAATAGCTTCTGTCTTGCCAGTGGAATGAGTGCCACAAAGACGACTGCATTGTCAGATGACAACATAGGAACTTTTATATAGATATTTATAATGAACTCTCTAAAAGTAGAGAACAAAGTAAAATAGCTGTAGAGTATGAGGTGGGGAGAGTTAGACAATAACTGCTCTTTTCTGAAATACTTTTTTCTCTGATCATGTACAATAGCAAAACAATACCCCACTTCCAGAAATTTTTGTCTCAGGGATACTGAGCTGAAGCACATTGACTTCCAGGCTATTTTTGAAATAATCATGTTATTCCTTCCTTTTTGGCAATAAAAAAAATAATAAAATGAACCCAAACCAGTCTTTATTTCTGGTGAGGCTGCTGTGAGGTGACTGCTCAGGCTCCTTGCTTCCCTGCTAGCCAGCCAGGCTTGGAAGTCTCTGCTGAAACAGTTTTATTCATCAACTATACCAACATCAGACATCTTCACCCCACATGCATTCTTCAGCAGAGCTGAGGCTTTCTTCTGCAAGCCTAGAGGCAACTGACCCACAAAAGTCTGTTCATACCAGCCCTGTGTCTGCCCTTCACCTCTGAGCTCAACCAGGTTGCTGTGGCAAGCATTGCTCAGTTGAGATCAGGAGATCTCACAAAGGAGAAGCTAGAATATGACTGAGATTTGAGTGCTGCATCAGAAAATGAAGCTCTCTTAAACTGGTATTATTCTACAGGGGGAATAAAAAGAGATTTGCTGGGAGATCGCTTTACAACAAGTAAATTGTTCTAGAGGTGTGATTTGGACTGTTTCCTGGATGTGAAAAGCATCATAAAACCTGGCTCTCACTTCCTATAATGAACTTGATGAACACCATATAATGGCTGTGCACCCCACAGCCCTGCTGACTTCCCAGCCAGCTGACACAAACTGCAGTTCTTCTGAATGTCTTTTCCATGGAGCACATGACTTCATAAACTTTAGGAAACCCTTCTTACTGCTTAGGTGTCCACTTTAACAGAGAAATAGGTTCTGCCAGCAAGGAGGATAGCTTGAAGGGATAGATTTCTTAAGATTCCTACTAAGGAACCATGATATGAGAGGGTGCAACTGGAGCTAATCTTTCTTATTCCAAACAAGTCAAAGTATGGAAAAAGATAAAAAAGGAAAAAGTAACAGCCAACTCACCTTTTGGCTGGCAAGCTGAATTGCAGCAGGTCAGTTCCCCAGCTGCAGAGAGTCCAGAGGAGGCTGAGGAGATGCTGAAGGGCCTGGAGCATCTCCCCTGTGAGGAAAGGCTGAGGGAGCTGGGGCTGTTCAGCCTGGAGAGAAGAAGACTAAGGGGGGACCTTATGAATGTTGATCAATATCTGAAGGATGGGATGCAGGGGGACATGGGCAGCCCCTTTTCAGTGTCTGTGGGGACAGGACAAGGGGCAATGGCTGCAAGTTGGAGCAGAGGAAGTTCCCCACCAAGCTGGGGAAGAACTTTTCCCCAGTGAGGGTGAGGGAGCCCTGGGCCAGGCTGCCCAGGGGGTGTGGAGTCTCCTTCTCTGGAGAGATTCCAGCCCCGTCTGGACACCGCCCTGTGTGCCCTGTCCTAGGGACCCTGCTCTGGCAGGGGGTTGGACTCAATGAACTCTGGAGGTCCCTTCCAACCCCTGCAGCTCTGTGATAAACCAGAGGGTAGCACATGAAGGAGATTAAAAGGATCTAGTGGACAACTGAAATGAGAATCACCTTGTTAGCTGGGGACTTAGTTAATATTTGTAGGATTGAGACTGAAAGGCAAGGAGAAGAGAGGGAGTTTGGGGCAGGACAAGGAATTCAAAGGGAGGGAATGACAGGATCAGAGGAAGGAGCAATAAATTCTTTTGACAACTTCAAAGCATGCAGTGTTGAGGGGAGGAGATGTAGGAACAAACCTTCATTTTACTGCACTGTATTCATTTTCACAGTCTTTTTCAGTTATGCCCTACTTATTTTCTATCTGTAAAAGCATTACCAGCCTGGAGATCCCAATTACTGCAGGAATTGCAGAGATCCCAATTACTAAGGGAACTTGTTAAAATGACTTTTCCACACACATTATCTGTGATGCTGAGGCACTTTTGCCCCTAAGCAGAGTGGAAGCCTGAGGTTATAAATAGTGCAGATCACAGTATCTGCAGGATTCAGAACATTCCCATGCACATCCAGTATCATGTTTATATTGAACATCAATTCAGCAGGTTGGAAAAAGTACCAGACAGCCATAAATTCTTGTAGGGTGTGGTGTTTGAGATAGAAAGTCAGTCAGTAAGAGAGATGATCGGTGCTTTATCTTCTCTCCCTTGAAGGTGGAAGGAGGGGCTGGAAAAGACAGTGCCCGTGCTTGCACCTCCCCTGTCTGTTTCCAGAAAATTTGGAGAAAACCCATGAAAAAGATGTATGTGGTTTCTTTGCAGCTTCTTACTTATGGCTTAAAAAATAAATTTTATATGGAGGCTCTCCTGACAAGTACAGGAAGAGAGAATGTAGCCTACATTATTTAAATCCTGTTGAATAAAGAATTCATGACTTATGCTGAAATAGATAAAATGATACAGGTCAGACTCCCTTGTGTGACTCTCCCTGACTGCATAGGAACTCTTGCTTCCCTGCCTGGTGCTTCAGACAGATCTATGCTGCTGTCCATCTGTCTGGCAGCACCAGCCCAGGGGACAGAACTGAGGGAAGGGATCTGTAACTCTTTTTTCACATCAAATGGCTGTAGATTTGCCTCTAAGAGCTGTAATGAAACAGAGCAGGTTGCTGACTGGCAGAAGGGATAAAGATGGAGATCCACAAGGAGAGAAAATCAGAACAGAGTCATAAATTTGTTTCTAAAATTAGTAACATTGCAGTTGTTATATTATATATCCATGTGCAGATGCATGTACACACACGCACACATTGAACACATGCAATTAGCTGGGCAGTTGCTTAGAATGAGGTGCTAGGAATGGTAGGATTTTAGGGAAGAATTCCACTGTGGAAGAAGTCTGGATAACAGAAACACACCCAGTGGAACAATTTGCATCAGAGAAAGTACTTTGCATCACTGGCTGAGTAACTGCTGTGTAACGGTTGGTACTGAATACTGTAAAGGTGAGGAAGAACATTTGAAATATATACAATATAAAATTTCCCCAGGACCCTAGTGAGAAGTCTTATGACCCTTTAGAGTCTTCTAATCTCCTTGCAGAGCTCTTACCTTCTTCTCTATTTCACCTAACACCTGGGAGTGCAACTTCACTGAAGTGGGTCGGATGCCTGCTGCAGTGATGAGATTTTCATGATTAAAACACAATTGCTTCTGGTGCCAGGAGGTATCATGTTTGGCAGCATCACCTCAAAGCCTGAGCTGAGTCAGCATTGGGACTGAATTATGCACCAGGACTGGGGGAGAAATTCCATTGCTGGTATATTGGCTACAATATACAGAGAAAAATAAATAGATATTTAGTATAAATAGAGAAATTCTGTTTTCAGTGTTATAATGATAGTTTATTGCCACAATGCACTGAACTCTGAGACACACAGCCATATGGGGCATTGTACTAAATACAAGAACTAAGTAAAGAAGGAACTTAGTGACAGTATCAGAAACTTGGCTGCCAGGACAGTTATTCAGTTCTTTTGCACCAAAATGTTTTAATGGCTGGACTCAAGCAAAATTTAAAGAGAAAGGAAGTAAAGGGAAAAAAAAAAAACATTTTTGGAAAACAAGAGCTTAAAATCTTGAATTCTTACTTCTAATTGAAATAATTTTTATTCATATCTGAGTAGAAATAAATATCTGATTTGCTTGATTTGAATTTTTTTTTAGTCACTATGTCCATAAATATAAATTCAACTTATCTTAATTTTCATGTAAATAACATTTTTAGTCCCTATGTCCATAAATATAAATTCAACTTACCTTAATTTTCATGTAAATAACATTTTTAGACTTGTTTTTCCACTGGTGGTGGAAAAGGACTGTGCAGTTAAGGATACAACTGACTCACAGGCCTATTTTAGGAAGCTAACATGCCTGACTTTAACAATAATTTAATAAACTCAGTGTTACTGCTTTTTTATCTCAGCATGCAAGTCTAACAAATGTTTCTGCCTCTCAAGCTTCTGTTGTCCTGGTGGAACATAAATTAAATACACCATGAACTTCCAATAACAAGATGCTGACTTCTTTATCACTAAGAGAGTAAACAATGCTGTGGAAACAGGAACATAATATAAGGGAAAGTATTCTGAGTGGCAAGGAGACATGAACAATATATTTAGTAGAGAAATATAGAGATTTATAGAAAATTCTTTAAAAACATGATGTCATGGATAAAATGACAGCAGAATGTGATGACAGATGAGCGTGTTAAATATGACAGGGATACCATATGTCTTTAATTCACTCTGATTACAGCTTTTTGTGATGTTACTCAGTAAATGGCAACTTAACAGGAACAACAAACCAACCAAACAAGCTTAAAATACAGTGTGTAATTGCCAAAATACTTCTACTGCTTTTAGTGGGGTTTTCAGTCAGGGCTTCAGATTGCAGTCTGAAAATCACTTTATGAAGCAGCAACGTTAATTTTGAACAGAAGAGTACACTACACAGCTAAACGAGACTCTTAAATAGAGACAGAGAAATAAGCTCTGGCAGTAACTGTGCAGGGGAATGTGCACATGATGCCTTTTTTCCTATTTTTTCTTTTAATATCTGTGGCAGCAGGGCTGTTTCAGGCACACTAAGTGCATGCATTTATCTCTCCCAGATGCTTAAGAGAACATAAGCCCATTTTCTTTTATGTTTAGAGTGGAAAATATCCTGAAATCAGTTTGAAGATCATGTTTAACTCACTGTTCTAATAATCCCATAAGCTCATTGCAGACAGTGTAAAGTACCTGTGATTTGTCAGCCCTGATGAGTGATAGCTTACTGCATGTGGAACAGCGTGAGGATCTAGAGAGTCATAGAATTGCCTTGGTTGGAAGGACCCTTTAGATCATCAAGTCCAACCATCACCCTGACCTGCCAACCACCACTAACCCAGGTCTCTCAGCACCACATCTAACTGGCCTTTAAATCCCTCCAGGGATGGAGACTCCACCACCTCCCTGGGCAGCCTGTCCCAAGGCCTGACAAACCTCTCTAGGAAGAAGTTTCCTGATAGCCAATCTAAACCTCCCCTGGCACAACTTGGGGCCATTTCCTCTTGTCCTATCACTTGTCACCAGGGAGAACAGGTCATCTCCTGCCACTCCACACCCTCCTGTCAGGTAGTTGTAGAGAACAATCAGGTCTCCCCTCAACCTTCTCTTAAGGCTAAACAACCCCAGTTGCCTCAGCCTCTCATCATAACAGATCTTCCACATTCAGATCTACCAAACTTCCCTTCAGTCTCAAACTTCATCTGAGAGGTGATCTGGGGCCTTCTGAAGATAGTTAAAGGATGACCTAGGAAAAGGTCAGACACCCTGCTAAGGATTCCTTCCCAGCTCTCACAGTTGATACACTGCAGAAGCCACAAGAAATTACGGTGCAAAATTAGCAAGAGATGTATACACAATATTCCACCGTCATGGGCAAACACCACCAGTAGCTGGGCCAGATAATCAAATCAGTCCTTCCAAAAAAACTCTAAGGCAGAGTTTCCTAGATGCCCTTGTCCTGCAAAGTGCCTTTTCTCTGGTCATGTCCCTGTAAAAGATAATAAATATAGCACCACTGGGCAGCTGCACAGTGGCGATAGCTGGACCAAGGGCCTAGAGATTTATGAGTCCATGCCTCATGTCAAGGTGAGCCTTTATGTGAAATTAGGAATATTACTAACCATATGAACGTTTTTTAAGTTGAGCCTTTTATGTTTGCAACAAAACATTGTGGTACCTGTCTGGAAAAGAAAGCAGAAGTGGACCACAGCATCCCCTTTAGGATCAGAGGGGTGTCCGCATGCACCTCCATGGGGAGTCACTGGCAGGCTGCATGACTTGCAGCAAATCTTTGCAGTGGCCTTTGTCGAGGTTTGGTCATCAATTTCCCTCCCAGTCAGAGGATACCTGCCAGGAGAAGAGGCACACAATGTCACTGCTGTAAAATGGAGCTTCAGAACAAATTTGGCTGGATTCTGTCATCATTTTTGCTACCTAGGCAGAGAACCGAGCACATCTGAATAATTTCTAGGGCATTTAATTTGATGATGGTATCTGTTGCTGTATTTTCTTTCTAAGGCTATAACTTCAAACAGTTTTTAAAAAGCTTTGGATATGCTTCCAATTTTAGGAAAGATGTGTCCCAGGAAAGAGGAGAGACATTGACAAGCTGCAGGCCAGCAGTAGAGCACTTGCTGGTAGAAATTACAGCCACTGCATGGGGAAAAAAGGGGAAAGAAAAAAAGAAGAGAGAATTGAAGAACGGTATTCTACATGATGCTTATTCCTAATCTTAATGTTAACATATTTAACTCACTTGAATGCTTCCAGATTAATTCTCATTTCAAAAATATCACATTAAAATGGACACATTGCTTATACTGTGGTTGGCTTATACCCCAAGCCATACAGAAGCAGGGAATAGATTATCCTCCTGCTCTGAGTTGTGCTTTGAGGAGAAACGCTTGCTTTCTCTCTCCTTCTGTCCCTGCTTCTCTCCCTCCCCATGTAGGAGCCCTAAGAGGCTCAGGACACAACTCAGTCTGCAGAAATCTCTCTCCTTTGGCTCCCTCCATTTAAGCTTCTCAGTATGTCCCATGTAGGATGCAAAGCACGCTGGAAGCTGAGGGCCAGTTACGCCTCCTTTCTATCCTTTAATTTCTAAACCAGTTTGTTTGCCTATACGTGCTCTATTTCCCCTAAAACTACCCTTTGCTCTCCAGGAAGAGAGGGCATAAATTTAATACACGATGCTGCTCACCTTTTAACAGTCCTATCTGATAATTATGCCTGATGGATGAGAAAGAACTTGCAGTACTGGACACTTCTTTCCATGCAGGCTATTCCAAACAGTCTCTTCTGAGCAAGCACAAGAAGAACACCCCACTGCCAGCCTCCTGGCACTGTGAGAGAAAACTCTCTCTCAGCATAACATCTGCTGCTCTTATTCTTGATCCATTTATAATTTATCAGCACGAGCCCCTCAAGCCGCGTTCGTTCCTCACGGAGTCTCCAGCAACAGGAGAATCAGAGATGCAGGCTTGATCCTGATGAGTTGTGCTGCCATGTGGTTTTCTTTCTACAAACAGTTTGGGAAAACACTGTGGATTGCACTGCCTGCCTTTCTCATCCTTTTTAGTCTTAGTAGAAATAACTGAGCTGCAGGTAGCACCCTCGCTGGGCATACTGTGTGGAGTACTAAGCATAGATCTGTAAAAAAACCCACAAGCCTAGTTTGCTAGGACTTCAAAACTGTTTCATATTTAAGCAAATCTAGAGAATCCCTTGGGTCTAGGAAGTACAGTGTGTAAACAAGCTGCAGAGAGTTATAAGGAAAGTGTGGACCGAAACAGATTTGAAAATATATACTCTTGAAAACACCCAAATTTCCTCATATAATATATACATTTCCACTAGATACAGATTAGGTATAAGATACTCAACAGCAACAATTAAAAGCATAACATATAAACCACATGTTGAGACACAAAGAAAACCCCAAAGGCATCACCTTCTATAGCAACAGCATCACAACTCCCTTAACTATCTTCTAAGGACAGAAAACAGAAGTCAGGAAATAGAAGCCATCATGAAGCATTTCTCTCTGGAACAATTGAAGAAACTAGAAAGTCAGAGTGAACCTAAGATACCACGATTATTAATTTTTATAAAATTTAATTTTTTTAAGGCTTTATGGTTAAAATAACCCAATTTCATAGAATCATAGACTGGTCTGGGTTGGAAGGGACCCCAAGGATCCCAGAGCTCCAACCCCCTGCCACAGGCAGGGACACCAACCTCCAGGCCTGGAGCTACGCAAGGTTGCCCAGGGCCCCAGCCAACCTGGCCTTGAACACCCCCAGGGACGGGGCACCCACCCCCTCTCTGGGCAGCCTGTTCCAATTTCTATAAGAAGTCAGAGCTGCCACTCTGCAGAAGAGATGTGGAGGATGGCAGACTTGAGAACAACCTTCATCAATTAAAGGGAAAAGCCACTTAAGTGCTCTGTTTTGGGGTGGGTTTAGTCAATTATAAAAAACTGTGTGTCCTGTTGTGGCTGTGGATTATTGCCTCCATCTTACACACTTAACAAAACTCACCCCTGGAGCAACCTCTTTAGTCATTAGTAAGGGCAAGCACTGTCATTATGAACAAGAGCTATGTTTCCCCATTGGTTTCTGCATCGCTTTCCCCAGTGCTGAAAGAGCCATGCTTCATAGCCACCCATATCCAGATGCAGATGAAATTTAGCATATTTCATATTTGTATGTCACTGTATTTAACCACTGCTACACAACAACTAGATTGTCTATTCAAAAGACAGAGGGAAATCTCTTCCCTCCCTTTAAATCCAATTAATCTGTTTTAAAGCAATCATATCGAGCACGTTTATTTGTTCTGATAAACATGCCACAGCCTATTTAAAGGGCTGCACAGAAAGTTACACCCATCTCCCATGAAACAAGTTCATATTCCTGCTGTGCCTGCTGGATTACCCAATTTACAGAGCACTGCTACTGGTCTGGGCTCACTTCCTAAGACCCTCTTCACCTAAAGTCAGAAGAGACTCCATGAAACTCAAACACTTGTCTTGACTTGAATAAAAAACCCTATAAATCCAGAACTACTCTCAAGTAGAAGTTTAACATAGGAAGTTCTGCACTAATACAGGGAAGAACTTTTCCCCAGTGAGGGTGAGGGAGCCCTGGGCCAGGCTGCCCAGGGGGGTGTGGAGTCTCCTTCTCTGAAGAGATTCCAGCGCCGTCTGGACACCGCCCTGTGCAATATGAGCTGGGGAGCTGCTTTGGCAGGGGGTTGGACCCCATGGGCTCTGGAGGGCCCTGCCAACCCCTGTGATTCTGTGATTCTTTAGGAAGATTTCTACATGAACCACAGATGAGGCTGAAGAGAGTTGTCCTTTAGTCTGACATAAAATGCTTTTCTGATTTGAATAATTCAGCCTTTTTGTGTTCCAGTGAAAAGAATTCAGACAACAATATACAAACATCACCCAGGTCCTCTCTGTGCTTGAAGGACTTGAGCATGATGCTGTGCCTGCTACATGCAATCCTCTCTGCACTGGTTTTACCTCAGAGGCCAGCCCCATGTGAGAGACAACATGGTTGTTATCTAATGATCCCGCTCATAGACAGGATGAAGCATCTACTTTGAGGTCGGTCACCTGGATTCTTGGTTCAGACAGTATATTTTTATCCATAATATGTACTTTCCCTCTATGAAACTCTCAACAGATTGTAAAATTATTTTGAAGCAGCAAGAGGGTGCACAGAAGGAAATTCTACTCTTACAAGCTTTCTAACATCCCCATGAGATGTTTCTTATTTACTACCAGGGAACTGGAGGTGTGCTGCTCATCTTAACGTTAACTGGAGCTATAGATGCTCTTCACCTTGAAAATAAGATAATTTCTTTTGATGCCTGGAGTGGATATGAGGATTTTGGCCTTCATGTCTATCTCTGAGTCGTACTCTGAGTCACTACAGAAATGAAAACCAACCCAAAGCACCCCTGCATACCCTTCCCTCTTAGTTTTGACTTGAAAACTTACCCTCTCTTCATACCTCAGTTCTGCCTTGCAGGGTTGTTTTAATACATTCATTGAAAACATATGCTGACCCGTACAAGTAAGCAGGTCCCATTTCAAGAGCTCTGGGAGGTATATTAGGAACCAAATTGTCTTACCACACCTTAAGAGCTTCACATCATAGCTCTGTATTTTCCTGTCTTTGCTGCAGACTGACAGGCCACTCCTGGGAGGAAGGCAGAGGCCAAGGTGACGTCTGCCAGCTGGTTCACAGAGGCTGTAGTGTCAGCACATCAGGGAACCAAAGGGCCAGATGGTGAGAGGCACCAGAACTTTGAGTAGATTCCCATTCTCATCGCTGCTACCACCTACAGCTGTAGCTGGGCCAAGCCAGCTCGTTTCTGTCCATCCTTCCAAGTGCAGTTGCTCAAGCCATTACTACTACTTGGAAGTCAAAATGAATGATGAGCTATTAAAATTCATGAAGTGAAATCTCAGTGTTTCTCCTTTGCATTGCCAGATCCAGCAGCCTCATGTATTGACCCCACTCAAACAAAAATATTTCAGCTTGTTGTTTTTGACTCTATTCTGTTTTCTTTTCTCTATTTCCTTTCCAAAGCAGCTGCATGCAGTCCCACTTTTAATGACCTTGGTAGCCACCTGCCTCTCATTGAAGTTGACAATAAAACCTTGCTCTGGATGAGAGGGTAAGGAAAGATGCAATTACAGCTTTTCCTATGAGAAACTCTGGGTTTTTTTTAATCCCTCCCCCTGCACAATGGTCTGCATACTCACTGTAACAGCAGATATGAATCACATCATCTGCCAGCTCCACCAAGAACAGGACTCTGAAAAGCAGCAGTAACAGGCAAAAATGGAGACATCAAAGAGTTTAAATCACAACCTACATGCATAGAAAAGCTTCTCTTCCTCATAATAATATCTTTGCCTGCTGCTGAGAGCAATTCACAAGAAACATCTTGCACTTGTGGTCCTGTTAAGTGCAGTATGTGTTTCATAAGTGTTACTATAACAGCCTTCTTTTTGAGGAGGGGACAGCAGCCTGGAGACCACAGAGACCTATTGCCACAGGACCAGAAGGCGCCTCCCCTGCACTGGGCTCAGACAGCTTCTGTCACAAGGAACCACATCACATACTGTGTTTTGTAAACCTGTTTCACCCCTCCTTAACAACAAATAGCTTTCCTGGCCTTCACTTCTCTCGTTTCATACTGTACTCTTAAAAAAAATGCCTTATATCAGTTCTTCTCCATCAAAGAAACAAAAGACTGCCAGCTAATTCTGATAGAATCTCCCTTTGAAACACGGGCAGTGCACCAGTTCACATTTCCATTTAACTACTTCTGAGAGACTAAGTAATCAGAAACCAATTACTGAATTCTCTTTCTCTATCCATTAAGTCTCATTGCATGGATTTGACTCCAGTAGACATGAGAAACTGGTTTAAAATATTCTCTCAAGCTTTGGCAAAACAGCATAGAAAAATCTTCCTTTATACTTTTTTTTTTTACTGGTCATTCACTCCCTTTTCAATCTGTCAGGGAGATTTTTGTTTTCAGAGATTTCTCAATCTCAAGAAAGGTTAAAAGGCACTCCAGAGCTTTGCTGCTTGTTTCCAGTACTTAGGATGTGACATTTCTCCATCTAATATTACATACTCTAGTTTTTATCCAGCACACACAGGTGTTCCATTATGTTTAGCATAAATTAAATCGGGTTTACTCCAGAGAAATGCAAAAAAGCTAACATTAAAGGGCTGTTTTATATTCAGAGAAGAATGAAGTCATGTGAAAAAACAGTCTGTTCCTAGAACCATATTCAAAACATTTACACTCACCTGTTTCCAGAAGAGGAAGTCCAGTGAAATGGAGTTACTGATGCCTCTTCAACACAGAAACCAATTTCAAAAGAGTGCAGACAGAATTAATGGACCCCTGAAGTTCAGGGAGACACAGCCCTTAAACCAAAGAGATTTGGACATGCTAATGCAAGAGGGCTGTGAAGAGTTTAAGGGCAAAACAGAGGTTGGGAAAATGTTAATGGGAGGGAAAAAAGAAGTTGGGAACACTTTGCAGACTCTGCAGCACACCAAGGCTGTCCCAGAGTCCTTCACCTACTCACTGTCAAGGGAACAGAAACACACCTTTGAAATTCTATACTTCCAAGTAACTATTAATGGTTAAAAAAAAAAGTGCAATTCTTTCCTGGCCTTTCAGAGTAGCATAGCTTTAGTTCACAAAAACCACTGATCTAAACCACATCACTTCTGCATGACAAAAGGGTATTATCTTTGTTCATCTGAACGTTTGAAATACGGCATCCAGAGAGTTCTAATACATCATTCAACAGAAAACTTACAACAGTAGAAAGCCCTAGATTATTTATGTGCCAGTACACTCCTGTCAGCTCAAAATGGTGCATAAAAATAAGGAAACAAGACAAATCCAACCTAAAAATTAATATTATTAAAAAGAGAGGTCGGGCTTTTCTCATCTTTATGCTCTTTCTAAAGAAAACAGATGTCCCTAAATTGTAAAGCCTAGGAATTTACATCTCTTAGCATTAGTGAGAAATTCCAGTCATGAGTGATTACTGATAATTTAAGAAATGATTTCTCCTTTCTCAAATCATTACATGTTAAAATAATGTCATTATTAAAAAAACCCAGACCCTGAAACCCCATTCTTTTCCACAAAACTGGTAAAAATGTGACTTTGAGCTGATAAGTGCATCTGAATCCTTAAAATTTAAAAAAAAAAAAGCATCAGAAATGTTAATCCATAAAACAGAGGAAAATATTAAATATAGCTCTTGATCAGTTCAATTCTGTTAAAGAAAATCTCAGTGGGGAAGAGGAGAGAATTTGCACTGATTTAATGCTAATATCCCCATAAAACCTTTCCTTCTCTTCCATTCCACAGTGGAAAAAAGCTTCCCTGCTCAAGGAAAGATCACCACAGTGACTTTTTTTCTCTTAAGCATCACTTGTAGGAATTCCTGGGAGAGGGAAGCCATACTCCCTGTAACTTCATATTCCAACCACATGAATTAAAAATTCTACTTGAACAGTAGTTATTAGTTAGGAAGAAGTAGGCTGGACAGACAGATAATGCAATATACTGTAAAGTAATGAAGGAGAGGAGGGGTTAAGGCAATAGAAGAATGGAAATAAAATTCATCTGTAGTTACTAGATAGTTGAATAATTAATCTATCAATCAACTTATCTGAATTACCTAGTTAGGAATTTACAGCATGTTGGTAGTGCAGCACGTTAGAAATGAACAGTACAAACCCAAGAATACAATCTCATTCAGGCCCATGCATATTAAACCACACTTCTGGAGACCTAGCCAAAATCAGAGTCATTGTTCCTGTCTCTGTCTTCTTTTGCTACTGTGTATTTTCTCCCGTGTTACCTATTTCACACTATTCTACATGCCTCTTCTCAAAAATTCTAGAGAGATTTATAGAACCCCAGACTGGTCAGGGTTGGAAGGGACCCCAAGGATCACAGAGCTCCAACCCCCTGCCACAGGCAGGGACACCAACCTCCAGGCCTGGAGCTACACAAGGTTGCCCAGGGCCCCAGCCAACCTGGCCTTCAACACCCCCAGGGACGGGGCACCCACCCCCTCTCTGGGCAGCCCCTTCCAGCCCCTCACCACTCTCTCTGCAAAGAACTTCCCCCTAAGATCTAATTTAACCCTTCCTTCCTCCAGCTTCACTCCATCCCCCTTGTCCTGCCAGTCTCTGCCCTTTGAACAAGCTGATTCCCCTCCTGTGTCTCTGCTCCCTCCAGGGACTGGCAGGCTGCAATGAGGTCCCCCCACAGCCTTCTCTTCTCCAGGCTGACCCAGCCCAGCTCCCTCAGCCTCTCTCCAGAGGGGAGCTGCTCCAGCCCTCTGAGCATCTCCATGGCTCCTCTGACCCCTCCCCAACAGTTCTACATCCTTCTTGTATTACGGCCCCCAGATCTGGACACAGCTGTCATCTTTCTCCCCCTCAACGCCCCCAGAAGAACTGCTTCCATTTACCAAGCAACACCAGAACGTATGTTTGGTACAGGGATGTAAACATGTTTTGAAAAAGCTAAGGAGATGGAGATGAAAAAAAGCACAAGAAGCACTGTAAGATTCTCAAGGTAGAAGGACCATGTAAAACTGCACAACAGGAAAAAAAAAAACCCAAACAAAACACCCCAAAAGCAAAAAAAAACCCTACCAAAAAACCCCAAAAGCAAACAAACAGAGCCAACCACAATCATTACTCCCCATGAACTAAGAATAGGAAAAGCACGTATCAGAGAGCAAAGCCCAGGACAACTGTGCAGCTTAAGCAAAAATCAAGGGGTTTTGGAATGAGAAAAGAACTAGTTTGGGTTTTTCCTGGGTCTCAAGGTTTCTTGAAAATCAAACTGCTTTGTGGGAATTAAGCAGGATTGCTTTATTTCAGAAACTTTTCTACCAACTTCTGCTCATATGGAATGAAGGGGAGGGGGAAGGAGAGGCAAGGGGAACACGTGAACCTTCCCAAGCAGTAAGTTATGCATCAAAGAAGTTGTTTTCTACAGTTGCACAAGCAAACTCCTGTTTTGATTTGGGATTCAAATTCACTCATAAATATTGAAATTATGAGCTGGAGGAAACGGTGCTACTTGATGCATAGCCTATTTCTAAGAATTAGTCTAATGGAGAAATCACGACGAGAGCGATAGCGCTTTGGTACGGCAGCGTCGTGCTGTGGCCCCAGGCGAGAGCTGAGCAAGAGGGTGTGTGGGGAATTAAGGAGGGGGGAAGGAGAGGGGAGGGAAATTAAATTTAATAAAAAATAAAAAATCCCAAACCTCCTAGGTTGGGATAAGGAGAGTTTGCTGGGACAGCAGAGAGACGTAACAGGACTTCATAGCAAAATACACAAAACTGGTGGTGATACATCAATGCAGTGTCTCACTGAACCGCACTGCCCAGGCTGTGAAACCCACAACGCCCAGACTACTATTGGTATCCTAACACTTTGCTGACATGTTTAATGAAAGGCCCGTGCAGTGACTGCAGTGCCACTGGGCACAGTTTCCTTCATACTACTCTGTACTCTCAGCAGTGGTACTGTACTCTCTTCCTCACTGCTAACTATTGCAGTGCCAGAGCACATAGCACCAGTCTGTCTCACAGACCACTTACACAGAATCAACAGCACTTGTTCCTAGTATTTTAGGGTTTTTACCATCCTAGACATGAAGCTAGCTGTGTAATTCAATCCTCCTCCTGCAGTCCACTTTTCTTCTTACCTCTACACCTTCTTGGACACCTCTTTTCTGTACATCATGAATAATATTTCTCTTTCTGAGAGTAGTCTGTGCCAAGGGTACTGTGACTGTAGTGTTCGAAGGAAACCAAACTGCTTCAGCAGCTCTGGTTATCATCTGAGGCACTACAGAGACAAGTGAGGCCAACCCTAACAGAGTCCTTCCAGCACTAGACTGCAAGTTGTGGTGCTTTGACTCCTCCCATGTATGACTGCAGCGATAAAAATAGTCAGAATTATTGTTCTGTTTCCTGAAAACTTGCCAAAATTTGACACTTAGTTTTGGTTAGGAACAAATCCCATTAAGTAGCTTTAATAAAATAATATTTTTTTTTCTATTAAAGCAAGCCAGAAGTCAGGGTTGAGTAGCCTTATTTAGGTTACCTGCAATCTTAAGGTCATATCCCTTCTCCATCTCCTTCCCAGGACTGCTTTTCCATCACACATAAAAGAAAGGAATTGAATTTCCACCTGTCGTATGAATACCAAGCCAGCTGCCATATAGTGAAAGCTCTGCATAGCCTTACTACATCCTACCAACACCTGCATGAACAAGGAGCATTACTGTGAAAATTCAGACAGAGACGGTCTAACCTGTTTGATTTGGTGGTTTTCCTCACAGGCAAGCACTCCCCACACCGCTGCTGGGCCCCTTTGCCCACCAGATTTACAGGTTTATGGCATTCATATGTATTTCCCTGCCTTCTGTGCCGAGTCTTGCTTGAAGTGAGCTATTTATGTGCATTCAAGCTATCTCTTAGCTAGTTCTTAGCTGTTGTAAAGCCCTCCAATGCGGAGATCGGCGATGGGCAGCACTTAATTCAATATGAATTTTAGGTGAAGCCATTTCTTGGGTGAAATCACACAGATTACAGACATTTGTTACTGCAAACGTGGCAAGCTAAAAAGCTCTTAACTGGTTACTTATTGGTTAAGTGATTATAATGAGTTCTGATAAGCATATCTTACAGCTAAATATTGTTAGTTTACCTTTGATATCTAAAACTATCCACACACTTGCGGTGTCGACCATTTGTTATGGCTGGTTCTCAACATGTTCCATTACTCCCAAGTACCTTCCCATAACTCCTTCTTGGTTTAGGGCAGTCTGTACCCCTGTCACCAAGGCTGCTGTGTTTTGAGAATGTAATTATTAAAATCCTCTCAGCATGAGGAACTTTCCTGCCTCGGAGGAACACGAGGGTATTGTCAGGGCCTATGTCTTCTGTGAGGAGAGCTAGGCCTCTGGCAGGGCCTGCTGCCTTCCTCGACACTCCAATAGCATTTTTTGGCTGTCTAGCATTTCAGAGCCATGATCTGTGTATGCCATGCACTAAATTGAAGCGTGGGTCAGACTGCAGCACAGGGGCAGTTCTGCTTTTTAGTGATCTGCTTTTTCACAACTCTCTATTTCATTCTTCCATATCTGGTCACTTCCCTTCCTTGACCCCGAGAATGAAGGACACTAGGAAGGTTTTTCTGAAGATTTTTCTAGACCTGCTTCTATTTACAGAGCACTGGAATAGGCTGCCCAGGGAGGTGGTGGAGTCTCCTTCTCTGGAGATATTCCAGCCCTGTCTGGACACCGACCTGTGCAATATGAGCTGGGGAGCTGCTTTGGCAGGGGGTTGGACCTGATGAGCTCTCGAGGTCCCTTCCAGCCCCTGTGATTCTATGATTCTATTAGTTGTTTTAGCATTTGGTTGGTTTATTTGAGCATACTGAAATTTCACCCACAGCATTCAAGTCTAACTGCCAATCTTTCCTTCCAGGGAACAAAGTTTCTCATCTATCAAGGTGTTAAAACTCCAACCATTCTCGAACATCCAGTTCTCAAGCACATCCATTCTTCTCACTGATCTTTGCATACCCTCCGTGAAGTCTGCTTGCAGAGATGTGTCACAAATCACAGCATAGTTGAGAGCAGAGTCTGTTTAAGGACACCACTGTATCCCCAGCTGACCTTTCGTTCTAAGCTGACTGATTATTCTCCCCCTGTTAGAAGTTTTACTGTTTGACTCCCTCTTTTGATTGCCTTTGCTCTTTAGCAAGGGTTTTATTTCAGTGCTGTTGATAGCCAGTATCAGCATCACACTGCAGCAGATGGGGGTGGGGGAGCTTGTTAAAATACATGCTTTACAATACTCCTGAAAAAATAACCTCTGATATATAACAACTTGTACTAAATATGACTGCTACAAGAATTGTAACTCACCAAACTAATCTAGTATGTTCTTTCCTACCCAGAAAATAATAAACATCAACATCCTGTTAATCAACTGGTAAAAAATTACCTTAATGACTTATAAAACAGCCCCTGTGCTGGGAACAGTATCTCATCTGTCATGTGTGATCATAAAAGCCTGTTACGTTTAGGTATATCATCAAATGTAGATTTGTTCCCTTAGGTAACTTTTTGGAAGTTTGTTGGCAGTCTAATAATTACTGGGGAACTTTAGACCACCAAGGGTCTGTTTGTAACACTGAGGCATAGGTAACCTGCCAAACACTCCAGCTTAAGTTCCTCCCCATATTCAAATCACCTCCAGCAGCAGTGTATTTCACAAAATCATAGAGGTTGGAAGGGACCTCAAGAGATCATCGGGTCCAACCCCCTGCCAAAGCAGGGTCCCTAGGACAGGGCACACAGGGCGGTGTCCAGATGGGGCTGGAATCTCTCCAGAGAAGGAGACTCCACACCCCCTGGGCAGCCTGGCCCAGGGCTCCCTCACCCTCACTGGGGAAAAGTTCTTCCCCATGTTGGTATGGAACTTCCTCTGCTCTAACTTGCAGCCATTGCCCTTTGTCCTGTCCCCACAGACACTGAAAAGGTGCATGTCTAAGGGCATCTTCACACTGCAGGGTGATGGTTTTGTATCTTGGAAGTCTGAACATTTTAGAAATTAACATATAATCTGCCAGGCATGCCTAAAAGTCGCAAACTAAGATGAGGAAGGTGGACATAGGAATTAGACACAGGGATACAAACAATGAAGACACAACTCCACAGGCAAGTACAGCCTTCTTACTGAATTCCTCAGCTCAGAACAAGTTCTTCGTTACTGCCCATAGTAAATGCATTCCTGCTGCTAAAAGGTACTTTGATGCCAAACAACTTGTATTTGCTAAGGGTGAGAAACAGAAGAAAATTCTAAATCAAGCTGGGTTCAGAATGCCCTAGCAGTACCATTAACGCTGAGCAAAAGTAAAATGCATCTTGAAATGAGAAGATGCGAACACTCTCACGAAATGAGAGGATTGAGACACAGGCACGATTAATGTATTAATTAATTAGTCATCAACAAAAAAGGAAGCAGGAAGAAAGAGCAAAAAATGTGTTAAGTATAAAAAAAAAGGCTGCATTTGAGAGCATGAGAATGAATAGGTAATTTAAACTTTGGGTAGCTCCTGAGCATGCAGAAGGTTAGCTCTAATAAAAAGAGTTTAGATTTTAGAAGAGCGATTCCCAGCTCACTTAGGGCTCAACTGGGAGGGATTCAATGGGAAGATTCCATGGAGAATAAAGACATAGGAAGCACTGGGAATTTTTCAAGAATGCTCTCCTGGAAGCACAAAACCCAGTTCGGTCCCTTTACAGGTAGGGGAAGTAAGTGGGGCAAGAGACGCCTTTGACTGAACTGTGAGATTCTGAGTCTGGTAAAATCTGAAAGGGAAGCATACCAGACAGGAAAAAGTGGACAAATACCCATTGAGAGCTATAACAGCATTGCCAGGGTATGCAGAGATGCAGTTAGAAAAGCAAAAGCTTAACTCGAATTTAAATTGGCCAGAGATGTCAGACTCTACAAGAAAGGGCTCTTCCTTCCCTACATAAAGAACAAGCAGAAGTGGAAAGATAATATAAGCCCACTGTTAAACAAGGGAGGTGAATTAGCCACCAATAAAGCTAAAAAGGCAGAGGTTCTCAGCATGTCCTTCACCTCTGTTTTACCAGCACACTTGGGCCCCAAGACTTGGGAACAAAAATCCATGTCAATGCAAACATGGACCTGCCATTGGTGAAAGAAGAGTTGGCATTCAAACTGCTCCCGGAGCTTGAATCTTACAAATCAATGGGTCCCGACAATACCCACCTGAGGGTGATAAGAGAACTGGCAAACAGCATTGCAGAGCCCCTCTCTACAATGTGAGAAGTCATGACGATCAGGGGGCATCCCAGAAGACTGGAAGAAGGCTATTGTCACCTTGGGGACTTAAGCAGAATCCAGGAAATTATAAGTCCATAGGTCAGGGACAGAGGCGCCCTTTTTACATGGAGTCACATGGAAAAGATGAGGGGTAATGGGTACAGGTCACTCCTGGGGAGACCGATTTGGCACAAGAGGAAAATTTTTCACAATAGGAACATCAGCCATTGGAACAGTCTCCCCAGGGAAGTGGTGGATTCCTCAATATTGGAAACTTCCAAGATTTGTCTGGCTGAGGTGCTGGGCCATCCTGTCTAGACAACGCTTTTGTCTATATGGAGGTTTTTGCCAATAAAGGTTGGACCAGATGATCCTTGAGGTCCCTTCTGACCTGCTATTCCATGCTTGAAAATAGTTCAGCAATTGTTTTGAAACGTAGGCTGGAGCAATTAGGGCTTTACAAAAGGCTGTTAATTCCAAAATATCTGAATACTTTAATGTGAATCTGAATGTGTTCAAGCCTTCACGTCTGCATCATAAACTTCTGAAAATGGTTCATAACAGCAATAATATCAGAGAGATTTACCATTACTGCAGTTCCTCCCCGCTTTAGAAGAACGCTCTCTACTCTCAGTCTTGCCTCAGGCCATTAAGCAATAAACCAATAATTACCAGGATATGGTTAAAAAAAAAAAGGTGGAATTTTCAGAAATTACTTCACATAAAAAGTAAACAAAAGTTGATGTATTTCCAATGCAAATTCTGTGCTTCCAACTTAAATGGTGTGCTACAAAGTGAAATAACCTAAAACATAATGGGCAATATTAAAATGAAGTTTGCAGCCCAAGAAAAAGAAGTGTCAGTTGGAGCCAGTTTTCTAAAGAAGCCAGGGATTACAGTGTGGAAAAAGCATACAGTGGGCAGCCTGCAACTGCTAACTTTTAGCTAACTCCCACCTTACACATCCCTTTCTTGTTTATTCCTTCATAGAATCACAGACTGGTCTGGGTTGGAAGGGACCCCAAGGATGACAGAGCTCCAACCCCCTGCCACAGGCAGGGACACCAACCTCCAGGCCTGGAGCTACACAAGGTTGCCCAGGGCCCCAGCCAACCTGGCCTTCAACACCCACCCCCTCTCTGGACAGCCTGTTCCAGCCCCTCACCACTCTCTCTGCAAAGAACTTCCCCCTAAGATCTAATTTCAACCTTCCTTCCTCCAGCTTCACTCCATCCCCCTTGTCCTGCCAGTCTCTGCCCTTTGAACAAGCTGATTCCCCTCCTGTGTCTCTGCTCCCTTCAGGGACTGGCAGGCTGAAATGAGGTCCCCCCATAGCCTTCTCTTCTCCAGGCTGAGCCAGCCCAGCTCCCTCAGCCTCTCTCCGTAGGGGAGCTGCTCTTCTACTTGAATCTCAAATTCTATCAATGCACATTTCACAAAGAGATGATGGATGGGATTCAGCTGCCCCTAGACAAGTAATGCTGCAGCATGCTCTGCCAGGCACTGAGCAAATGGCACCAAACATCTGTACTTAGGCCTCTGAACTCTGCCCAGCATCTGATCCTTGGTTCCTCAATGTGGTGAGAGGCCCCAAAAGCAGATCAGACAACCAGGTGGCTGAATAGCAGTCTGACCTGTACTGACACTGCACACAAGAAGATTGAGAGCTAGACCGCCTCTCCTATGGAGACAGGTTGAGAGAGAGAGGCTTGTCCAGCCTGGAGAAGAGAAGGCCCTAATTGCAGCCTACCAACACTAATAAAGGGCTCTTACAGAAATGTGGGAGAGGGGCTGGTCACCAGGGAGTGCAGGCACAGGACAAGGGCAATGGCTTCAAGCTGGCAGAGGGCAGGGTTGGGTTAGATGTGAGGAAGGAATTCTTCCCTCTGAGGGTGGGGAGGCCCTGGCCCAGGGTGCCCAGAGAGGCTGTGGGAGCCCCTGGATCCCTGGCAGGGTTCAAGGCTGGGTTGGATGGGGCTTTGGACACCCTGGGCTGGTGAGGGTGTCTCTGCTCATGGCAGGGGCTTGGAACTAGATGGGCTTTGAGGTCCCTTCCAACCCAAACCAGTCTGTGATTCTATGGTTTGAGATGAGAGTTCCCGATATGAAATGGCTGGCTGACCATTCCAAGCACAGCACAGGGGGGTGTGTGTGTTTCTAAATTTCTTTTAACCACTCCTAATGAAATCATCTTAATCCCACAACACATACAAAGACCTTCTGGATCAAAATACAATCTAAGAGCTGAGTGGATGAGCACTTTGATGTAAAGAGAAGCCTGTTGTAGGTAATAATCTCAAGAGCTACTTTGCAAATTGGGTAAACTCTTGAAGTTTAAGATACAAATTATGCACTGAATCTGAGTAAAGGAAAGTCAGCTACAGGTAGATAAAGTTTGCTGGCTGGCATTCATATGGGAGCATTTTCTTTTAAAGGCTGCAAATGAAAAGAAAAAAGGAAAAGATTTTTCCATAGTGTAACATGATGTCCCTGCTCCCTTTGCTCTTGAACTCTGTTAAGTCTTACTGTGTACCTCATACAGTGTGCTGAGAGCTATCAGGTTTTTGAGGGATCACAGATTTGCTTCAAGCTAAATGTAACATGATTTCTAATTATATTACTGCATTAGGATTTTCAGTAACAAAACAAACAACTCTTACTTCCTTTGTAGCTTAAAGTGGTGCCAGTACCCCAATCTGGACATCACTGAGGATAACCACATTAAATGATTCACAGAATTACAAGGGCTAAACACCTACCGATGTCATACTGTAATGCATGTTCTGCAGTTACCTATAGTAAGGAAGGAAAAATGAATTTACTAGAATTTTTTTAGTATACACACAAAAATACTATTGGTCTCCTCCTCATATCCAAGCTGGTGAAAGTGCTCCCAAAAGTTTTGTAGCTAAGGAATATTGCCTCTGCATAAAAACTGCCCAGAAATAGCTTATTAGAAGAATTACCATATTCATCCGAGCTGTTTGCCCAAGAATACTCACCCATGTAAGAAATTGTTGTAACATGTTCTCTAGTTTATGAATGAGCTCTCTATATAGCATTGCACAATTAAAGCTATTACTGTAAAATGCAGGAAATTGCATTCACGGTTAATTGCATAATTCATGAACTCAGGCAAAGTGTGAGCTTGGTAAATATGGAAAACTTTTCAATCAACTGAAGTAGAATGAAAGAGGAAAACATTATTGCTGGAGGTTTATATAGCAAATAAATGTTGAGTGGAGGAATGCATTCTGCTTTACATTCCCATTTAATATTACAAAGGGAAAGTCATGAGCACTATAAAAATGGACTGGAATTACCTCGATACATCTGTTTTCCTCTTATGGTGGAGACAGAAAGATTCAAAGATTTCAACTAGTTATTCAATCTAGTCTTGATTATCTTGACTTACAAAGTGCCTCACCAAAAAAGCTGATAGCACTGTACACTTATTTACATTTTTATTACTTCTGATAGGAGCGAAGGGTGAAATAGGAAGAGATAACTATCCCTGAGGTACAAATATCTTTGAAAGTTTAAAATTGAGTATTAAATGGAATACACAAGCCCAAGCCACTAAACTGTTTTTTGTAACAATCTCTGTTTCTTTTCAATTTAAAGTCAGCTGAAGTATGAACACAGAAAAAAACCCCAACAACTTTATTTGAAAGATCATTAGCTAAATTTAATCTTTATCTTTTGAATGAAGATTTATTTTAGCAATCTATTAGTGATCTTTCCAATCTTGGCCATTCCAGGACTACATTATAAGCGTATGACTATTACTTAGGCTTATTGGTATGCTTTGACCAGGCTTAACATTTTCATTATATATGGTGTTGTCCTTTGTTAATGTTCTAGAGGGGAACTGAGTAACACTACCACTCTTTAGAGCAGGGTTTTGAATCCAAGGAAAAAGAAAATTTTCAGGCTAAAGCAAATGCTTTATTCATGTTTTATTTATGCTTTTGCCATCCCTTCTCTTTCACATCAGGATTTAATCAGGATTGTGTTTGTAGCCAGTGGAAATAGAGCACGACCGTGATTATTATTAGGGTCTGACCTCACGCTAGTGCCAGAGCTCAGGCAGCATACTGTAAGTATCAGTGTCTGAAAATAGCAGAACTTCTGTGGGACAGCTGGGGCAAAGCTTTGGGGAAAGGATCAGAGCTCATACATCTCTCTGTAACCACCTCCAGTTCCTGTTCAGGGCTTATGGACAGCAGCTGGTTTGGTATATATTTCTCTAGTCATGTAAAATACAAGTAGACATCAAGGCCTTAAGAATTGTATGGCAGCCTCTTCTTCTTCCAGATGAAGCTGGAAACCCTGTAAGAGTAGCCTAAGAAGCTGCCCCTCAAGTTCAGTATCTACATCAGCACCATTTCTGTAAACGTTCCTTTTGATTTAACAGGCTGCCCAGAGAGGGGGTGGGTGCCCCGTCCCTGGGGGTGTTGAAGGCCAGGTTGGCTGGGGCCCTGGGCAACCTTGTGTAGCTCCAGGCCTGGAGGTTGGTGTCCCTGCCTGTGGCAGGGGGGTTGGAGCTCTGTGATCCTTGGGGTCCCTTCCAACCCAGACCAGTCTGGGATTCAAATTTATCAGACCCCAGGCTGAGGTGATTACCCACTGAGCCAGGAGCTCACCTTGAGAAGGGATCCCGTAATCTCTAGAGAAAATCACCACCTAGGGAAGGAAAGGACATGAAAGCTCAGTGCTGTGGAGTTGCTAGTAGACATGCCGAGCATCTGTATTGTTTGGAACATTGTTTTACAAACATTGTCCCTGATGGGCATAGCTGTGTGCTGCAGCAGATTGTCCTCAGATTGACACAGAAGCACCCTAGACGGCGTCTCTGGGAGAGTACAGCTTTTATAGCTGAGAAGAATTTGTGCCTTCTCTTGCTGCAGCAAGGCTAAGGAATGTACACAGAGAAGCACTGCCAGCTGGTTATTAACATGCCAGGGCTAATGGTCACGTGCAGTACTTTTAGAAATGAGATGTTCACAAATTCAGCTTTGAGAGTCAAAGGCACAGGCTTTCCAAACTCCCCCATATGTGCCCTGTGGTTGGAATTTAACAGGCCATTCGAGCTCCTCAGAAGGACATGGGGCATTGCAGTAACCTGCTGCTGGGCCACAGAACAAATGGGAATTACAGGTCACGTTATCTGTGCTGGAGCTGCCGCACAAGGAACATGATAATGTTTATCATCGCTAAGGAATGAGTTCTACAGAGCGTGCAATATTCTGCAGCAGATGAGATGACTTCAGAATGAACAAATTAATCCAAGACTTTCTGACCCAAGTTTCCTAGGCTGACAAAATCAAGTTCTGATCAATCCCGGTATAGCAAAGCAAACAGCAAAATGGTTCGTTTTACAAGCCCCTCTGATCAACTCTCAGGTTTTGAATTGCTTTCTAACCCTTAGAAAACCTCTCTCAGGAGCTGAACACTGAGCACTTGATAAACATCGATCACAATAAAGTATCAATGCAAAATACTGAAAGCAGTGGAACTGCAGCTTTTGATACACAAATTACTATTCAGTAATAATGAAGTCCAGGCCTTTCAACACCCTGACCCTTCCTCTTTCCTAAATTAATCCAGGTTCTGTCATTGCTTGTTAAAATGTAGTGCTAAAGAGCTTGCCAAGAAATACACAGAACAATATCACTGGAAGAATTACTTTCCACACCTGGAAATGGTTGTCCTTACCAAGATTCAAGTATGGTGATGGTTATCCTTACAAAGAATCAAGTAATTTAGCTGCTTGCTCTGCATAAAAGCAGAGCAAATTTACAGCCAGAGCATTGGGACCCAGGGTACCTGAAAGAAATAATCTTAGATGTGGAGGTTTCTTACTTTAAAAGCTATTGCACTGCTGGAAAAGTAGTAAAGTCAATAGGATGGGAGAGAGATGCACGTCTATTGTAAGCAGAGCAAAAGGTCAGAGTTGGTTACTACCTCTCATTAAAGGAGGGAGATGTATGTGCAGTCTGTGAAAGAACAAATTTCACTAAAAATATATTGATGTTACTCTTCTGGCACTCCAGAAAACACTGCTTTCTGTGTCTGGCAAATGTCAAAAATCTGAAATCAGTAATTGCTACTACTGATCTTACAGCAAGGGATCCTGCTTATTTAAGGGTAGGTTTTAGAAGGAGCTTTGGCCATTTGTTTCTCTAGAGAAGAATTCCAAGTTAAAGCCTAAAATTTCCACTTGTAGGAACTATCCTTCTACAAAAAGAGACTTCACTAGATTGCTTCTGCTTTTTTTAAATGGGCATAAAAAGAAAATAAAATGAAAGCTCCAATAAAATATAACAAGGTTTTAATGCCTGCCACAATAGTAATTTTTTTAAAAGCTAAAATGTAATATACAGAGGTTTACAACAATAAAACTAGTTACTGTGAAAATGGAGACAATAATGTTATAGCACCCACTAATAAAATAACACATATCTAAGGAACTGGGAAAACTGGGTAGAAAGGAAAAAAAACCTAAATATTCTATACAAATGCCCATATAAAATGGATTATCTCAAATGCCCACTGACTGCTTCAACATGTTAGAGAAACTGGGTTTTTCCTGTATTCTCTTCAAGCTGAACACAAGGGTCTGTCACACAATATCCTTGTGTGGACAGGTGAAAAAACCCATTTATCCTGGCAGGAAAAGGGGAAAAAAGTGTCACAAGGGAAGCTGGGAAGGATAGTTTTCAGCTTCTTAAAACTTGCTTACCTGGCCCTTCCAGAGCTAACATTCAAGGTGGTTTTTCTGGTTGCTCTTTGACCACTGAAGGGCTTGTAGTGTTCTTTTCCTAACAGCAGCTGCTCTTTGTATGGAGTTGTACTTGGGTTACAGCAGAAGTTGGCTGGTTTCTCACATAACCTCATTATTTACTGAAATGTTCAGTGCCACCCATGATGGAAACGAGAACTGCCCTAATGCAAAGATTTTCCAGCCTGAAACTGTTAACACAGTCCTAATACAGAATTATTCTGTAAATAATGCAACAGCCTGGCAGGGACCTCCAACTGCTCAATGAGCCTTAGGTGTTCCACAGAAAGTGCAATTAATTATAGGCAATCTAATCAGAAGTTAAGAGTTGACACTCTTTTTCTGCATAAACCCATTCTCACACAGAGAAAGGATTAACAGCCTTGTTAAAATACAGAACAGAATAAGGCACAATGGAAACAAGATACTGGAATTACTGTTTAAGGCATTATTGGATGAGATGAGATATCAGGAGGTGAGAGAGGAAAGGAGGAGCTCAGATGAGGACAACAAAAACAGAGACGGAGCCATGAAAGCAAAGAACACCTTTTCTAAGAATTATGCATAGGGAGAAGGGGCTTATAGGGATCTAAATGAAGGAGCACGGGATGAGATCAATCACTGGAGGTGACTTCATAGAATCATAGGATGGCATGGGTTGGAAGGGACCATGGAGGGAAGGGAATCATAGAGTTCTAACCCCCTGCCACAGGCAGGGACACCAACCTCCAGGCCTGGAGCTACACAAGGTTGCCCAGGGCCCCAGCCAACCTGGCCTTCAACACCCCCAGGGACGGGGCACCCACCCCCTCTCTGGGCAGCCCCTTCCAGCCCCTCACCACTCTCTCTGCAAAGAACTTCCCCCTAAGATCTAATTTAACCCTTCCTTCCTCCAGCTTCACTCCATCCCCCTTGTCCTGCCAGTCTCTGCCCTTTGAACAAGCTGATTCCCCTCCTGTGTCTCTGCTCCCTTCAGGGACTGGCAGGCTGCAATGAGGTCCCCCCACAGCCTTCTCTTCTCCAGGCTGACCCAGCCCAGCTCCCTCAGCCTCTCTCCAGAGGGGAGCTGCTCCAGCCCTCTGAGCATCTCCATGGCTCCTCTGACCCCTCTCCAACAGCCCCACATCTTCCTTGTGTTGGGCCCCAGCTCTGGACACAGGACTCCAGCTGGGGCCTCACAGGGCAGAGCAGAGAGGGACAATCCCCTCCTTGTCCCTGCTGCCACCCCTCTGCTGATGGAGCCCAGGATCCCATCGCCCTTCCCAGCTGCCAGAGCACAGTATTTGGTGCATTAAGCAGGGACAGAGCTGGCTGCTTGGGGAGGTTAACTCTGTCTAAAATGCAGTCTATGGGTTTATATTTTTTTTAATGCCCCATTGTTTTTACAAGCTTAATAGTTCTTTAAAAACATTTTCAATTTTACTTTAGCATTCTCTTTGCTTGATACAGCACAGTATAAAACCCACTCAAATCTGTATTCCAAAGGAGCTGCCCTGCATCTATCTTGCCCTGTCTCACATACAACAGGCTGTGTGAGCAATCTGCATTCTACAGGCAGATGAACATCTGAAGCTAATGTACTTGAAAGAGTTTGGGAAGCAGAACTGTGTCACTACCAGGACACCAAATGGGAACCACTTAAATGAAATGCAAATAAATGGTTATTTCAAACGCATTTTCTACAAGTGAAGCAAAGACTAAAGGTCACGGTGTTAATCGCTCAAGTCCTGGAAGCAGTTATGAAGCCAAGTTCATCACATCACTGACAAATCCTCTAATTTTTCTTTAACAAGACATAATGAGCTAACATCTGGACATTGCTCCACGAATAGGAAACTCACCCTGTTTCTATATCTACTTTATGCCTGATGAATCTACAATTAATTCCTATGAAAGTGAACTTTGCAGTGGAATTTTGTACTATACACTACTTTCACAGAATCACAGGGGTTGGAAGGAACCTCCAGAGCCCATGGGGTCCAACCCCCTGCCAAAGCAGGGTCCCTAGGACAGGGCACACAGGGCGGTGTCCAGACGGGGCTGGAATCTCTCCAGAGAGGGAGACTCCACACCCCCTGGGCAGCCTGGCCCAGGGCTCCCTCACCCTCACCAGGAAGAAGTTCTTCCCTAGATTGGGGGGAACTCCCTATGCTCCAACTTGCAGCCATTGCCCCTTGTCCTGTCCCCACAGACACTGAAAAGGGGCTGCCCATGTCCCCCTGCATCCCATCCTTCAGATATTGATCAACATTCATAAGGTCCCCCCTTAGTCGTCTTCTCCCAGGCTGAACAGCCCCAGCTCCCTCAGCCTTTCCTCACAGGGGAGATGATCCAGGCCCTTCAGCATCTCCTCAGCCTCCTCTGGACTCTCTCCAGGAGATCCCTGTCTGTTTGATCCCAGGGAGCCCAGCACTGGACACAACACTGCAGGTGGGGCCTGAGCAGGGCAGAGCAGAGGGGGAGGATCCCCTCCTGTGACCTGCTGCCCACACTCCTCCTGATGCCCCCAGGATCCCATTGTCTCTCTCAGCCCCAGGGCACACTGCTGGCTCATGGCCACCCTGTCACCCACCAGCACCCCCAGGTCCTTCTCCACAGAGCTCCTCTCCAGCAGCTCATCCCCCAGCCTGTCCTGGTTCCAGCAGTTATTCCTTCCCAGGTGCCAGACTCTCCACTTTTTAGTATTAAACCTCAACTTTTATTAAACCTCCCTTACTTTGTCTCCTTATATTGAACAACCAGCACACACTTGTTGTAGTGAAAATGTATTATTCTCTATGGAAATTCTTCTCTGTTTAGTAAGCTGGAAATCAAATCATCCCAGGTATTTTGTACCCAACCTGTTTGACAACTCAGGATTCATCAAACTTAACTGTTCTATTATTAACAGGCACTAGAATCTGACAACATAGGCAATATCTGTGATTAGAAATAAACCTAACCAACATTACAAGTTTTTAAATGAAGGGATTGCATGCAAATGAAGGTGTAAGATCAGACTGTTTTTATCTCAAGACCCTGCTTACATACACATATAGGTAAAATATCTTAAAAATTCTGTGCTACAGCATGTCTGGCAGCGTTATTTTGGTACCCAACAGGGCATTCTGGTCAGTGATTAGATTTCAGTGGCATTTACATCTGTTTATCAGCAGAGAGAATGGAATCATTTACAAAAGAAAGGAAAATTCATATCATGACAAATGAAGCTGTCTGATTGCAAACCCAATAAGGTTTCCCTGTGGAACCCTTTTACTGGTGATTGGGGAAATAAAACTGTTTCTTTTTTTACCAGTTCTAGTCCTCCAGAGCATTAAGAACATACAAAGGCCAGCTCCAACTCAAAGCAACAGGCCAACACAGAGCTGGCTCTTTAAAATACTTGTGGAACCCCAAAGAAAACTCTTGGGGAAAACCCTCACATGAGATTGTCAAGGGCAAAACATCTTGATGCAGGATCACAGAAATAAAATGCCTTCTTCCCACACTGGAGGTTGTTGTTCTATGTTAGAATTATGGCAAATATGAAAATCAGAATTCAGGCTAAATTGCTTATTGCTACAATTTCTGTGGAAATAGTAGAGCATGCCAAGTGTTTCTTTGCAACTGATGTTTAATTTCAGGCAAAACATCTATAATATGGAATGATCATGACTTTTTTTCTTTGCAGGATGTAAATTATGACCCTTGCCATCTCTTCCTTGCATCCTACCATCAAAAAAATCTGTGTTTCCCAAACCACATTGTATATTCTAAATTATTAAAGAACTGGCTTATTACTGCTCTGGTGTACATCAGTAGGCTTAGACCAATGCCATTGCTGTTTCCATAGTAACTAATGCCATTCAGATGGCAAATCACAAAGGAAAACTGGAAAGGGGGAAACTGGAAAACAGAATAAATCAGCTTTCTGCTGTTCTGGTGTATTTCTGCAAAATGTTCATTGTGCCCCTGGTTCAGGATAAAGCTGCTTCCCTCACCTGTTCCACTGCAGCGTGGAAAGTTCCTGCCACACAGTCCTGGCTTTTCTAGAGGAACAGCATGACCAAAGATGGTCAGTTAGTGGCTGCACGACTCCATTGCCCTATCTATATATTGAGATAAGAAGGAATTCACTACTCTTGTATTCTACATCTCAAGGAAGATGTGAGACTGTTGGAGAGGGGTCAGAGGAGCCACGGAGATGCTCAGAGGGCTGGAGCAGCTCCCCTCTGGAGAGAGGCTGAGGGAGCTGGGCTGGGTCAGCCTGGAGAAGAGAAGGCTGTGGGGGGACCTCATTGCAGCCTGCCAGTCCCTGAGAAAAACAACTTCTTTTGAGAAAAAAACCTTTTAGAATCTTGTTTGGAACACATTCATCCATGCCTAATTTTTAATTTGGACAACTCATTACATTTCATACACTTTAAACAAGGGCTGGAAGGAGAGCTAGCACATATAGATGTTCTGGAGGAGCTGTACAAATTCTACTCCCTCATAACTACTTTCCCTAAGTCATGTCAGCTTTCCTCAGCTAAAGTAAACACTGTAAATGTTTTCAGTACAAGTAGCAGAGCAATAACAATTGGCTTTGCTCTACACTCCAAGAACCTCAGACAGCAGAGCACAGTGGATTTACGTGTTCCTTATTGCCTTTTAGTGATACCCACTG
The DNA here is from genome assembly GCA_027925045.1 of Hypotaenidia okinawae. Taxonomy (NCBI): domain Eukaryota; kingdom Metazoa; phylum Chordata; class Aves; order Gruiformes; family Rallidae; genus Hypotaenidia; species Hypotaenidia okinawae. The sequence goes on from BSDF01000004.1 coordinate 35,034,702, forward strand.
CAAAGGGAAAAGGCAACTGTGTTCACTGAGTTGAAAGGGAACATAATTATAGTGCAGATTTAAGGGAAAAGGTAAAACTTAGGGGTGGTTAGAACTGGCACATAACCAGCATGTCTCCTGAATCTTACTGCTAGGTTTTCCAAGGAAGATGCCATATCTTTGACACCAGCAATGCTACCACAGTGGCTTTCTGCTTACCACCAATCTATGGCTTCTTTTATCTAGGAGATGAAGTTAGCTGGAAACTAATTCTATAAATCACACAGAAAGCACAACAGTACAAAGAGCATACAAATAATAAATACTAATGGCTAAGAACATCTATCCTTAGTCTGCCTGTCTTGTGTGCTCACCACACCCATGGATTTCAGGATGCCTCAGCAGTATATTCTGCAGAGATTCTGATCAGACTGTGTTTCACCAAGCCTTTTTATCTAGAAGGACATTTTCATTTAATATGTTCAGTGAAGAATGATTACAGAAGGATGACTAATTTCAGAATTCTCTGATTTCTTCTATGTGAAGAAATACATACTCATGGATATCTATGTGATTTCATATTCTGCTCAGAGACTGCTGATGTCATACACAGTATATACAACAACAATGGTATTTCTTTTTCTTTTCATGGAAACTCAAGACTGGCCAGAAACAGCTTAACAAATTACCTCCCTGCAGTTTTTTAGAGCACATTAACCACATCTTGTAGCAGCTATTTGAAGTCCAGAAAGATGCACATAAGCAGCCTACCTTGCCTACAGGGTTTCACTGAAATAAAAAGGTGATAAAAGCTTGTCAAAAATGAGCAAAGAATGAGCACCAGTGCTGCACATTAAGCATCAGTCAGCTATCAAGCAATAATGAGCACACATCTACTATCAAGCAATAATGAGCACAGATCTACTAAGTGATTTTTATTTTATCTATCTAGAACCAGATGAGGCAATCAGATACCATGCACTGAAGGTAATTTCCTGAAGCAGAAGGAAGGATCCTTTAGAAAATAGGTATCAAGAGGAACATGAGATAGTCAATAGAGAGAGCTCATTTCTGTGTCCAAGTGAGTTTTACAAAAATGTTCTGGAGGATTCTGACATGTGCATAAGATTATCCTGGCTTGTGGCAGTGTCACTGAAACCAGAATTTGGCATCTGTCACAGGTAGTTGAGAGGCCTTATTCAGTGTTGCATCTAGGCATTGGAGTACCACCGTTAAGAGGCATAGTGCCACATCTGGAAAAGCTTCAGTAACATCAAAGTTCAACTGTTTTGTTAGTGGGTTTCTTTCTTCATTTTCTCTATTAAGTGAACCATCCCTCCAGACAACTTGTCTTTATGAAAAACACATAAATACAGAAATTAGCCTGCCAAATGTATAAAGAGAGCACATGACCTACAGTTTCTCAGATTCCTTCTGATTGTATAATTAAACTGGTCCTTGATATGATGAGCCAGTATCTTTGATGTCAGAAACGGAAACCTGCTTCAGAGTAAAATTGAAAAGAAAAGACTGGCTGATTCATGATGAAAATATTGCTGCTGTTTTCTGTGCTTCAACAGCATTATAACTCATGCATATTTAAAAAAAAAACAGATTACATTGAATATCAGCTCACCTGTGCTGCATTGTAAATCTTCACTTTCAGGTTCTTCCATTTGATCCCATCAACTGCAAAAAAAAAAAAAAAGTAGAGATAAATATATTTTGCCAACTTACACTCTGAAAAGATTTTTCAAGAGTCAAAGAGAGATTTCATGCTTCAACAAAATAAACATGGTAACATAAGCATGCAAACCACAAAGTCTGTTCCACATCCAGTGCATGACATACCCAAGTCAATATACAGCTTTGCATTTGGTTCCCACTAACCTGGTCTCCATAGAAATTAGGTTCTAAGCTGTGAAGTACCAGGTTATAGGCAAAGCATCTTGAGAATGTTGACTGCAACTTAAATCCAGCAGCTAAAAGTTGATTCAAATATTGTAATTATTGCCACGTGACTGCAGAGGAAAAAGTCGTTAGAAGTGGATTTCTTCAAGGCAGCTCCCTGTTTTATATCATTTCTGTTAGCTTTGACTTCCAAATAAGCATACACTGTGTAATTTACTCACAGTTCCTAGTGACTTGAGCTTCATCTTAATTATTAACTTGTTTCTTATCTGAATTTACTTTCCCTTTCAGCAGCATAAATACACATTTAGCAAATTGCTGGTTTGTTCTGGGGTTTTTTAATTGTTTGTTTGGGGGTTTCTCCTTCTTTCCCCCCCTCCCTCTCTCCCTCCCTCCCCTGATTCTCTGGATAGTCATCAGCACAGAACAATAAATCAGGTACATGACTGGAGTCCCCCTCCCCATCTTGAGGGGCTTCATCTGAAAACCTAGTGGTATTTACAGGAACACAGCAGGGACACGATCCAGTTTGCAAAGAATAGGTGGGAATCTTTTTACTTTCATTTAGCAGCTATAATTGAAGCTTAAAAAAAGTCTCTCAGTTCCTACAGGATTTCCCAGGTTATAGTAAATTCTGGCTTGAATTAAAGTCATTGTGTAGCTGCTTTCTAACACCACAGCTTTCCCACTCAATAGATTTTGGTCACCAGGGTCTTGGCTTTTGTCTGAGCTTTCTAAAACTCAGAATGAAGTCTCTTGACTGCCTGATTTATTTTTTTTCTAATAAAAAAAATTAAAAGAAAACACTTTGTTGAGAAAAAAAAATGCATTCCCAGTTTCACTACAGATCCAGAAGCTTACAGTAGGATGGAATATCAAGTACAACACCAGCCTTCTTTTCTGCATAACAAAGTATAGATTTTAAATGAAGCTAAAATTAAGATGAACTGGTACTGGATTTAGCTGATTGTGGACACTGCTTCTGAAAGAGTTTTCACCTTCATTTTTACTGGAATAATTTGATTTAGCACTACACAGAACTCAGAACTTGCTGCATTCAGCACAATTGCTGCCTACATAGTGTACACTGCTGAGCTATTCATCTGAAAAACCACACTGAAATATGTTCATTTTTCCCTTACTGTATTTCAACTATAATTATATGATCCACTAGCTTTTATAGCTTGTCTGTTTTACAGTAAGATGCAATGGCCTGGCATAAAGACCGAAATAAAGGCTCATTGCTTATTTTCTGCATTAGGAACTGCACTTCCAGTGTTCATGTAGTTAACTACACAAACATCAGAATTCAGTGCTTCATGATATTTCAAGTCAGAATAATGATGAGTACTTTAAGTGAATGGATGGTGGGTTCTTTAACCTACCCACATGCAAGAGGAGCAATAGACACGTGCAATTGTTCCAGTAATGGGGATGTAGATAGAGACAAACACTGATGGGGATGGCAAATTGCAGCTTTATAAATATGATCACTGAGGGAAGGTTGAAGCATACTGCTAGTTAATTATGATCACCACACTACATGGTAACGACTTCAGATGGCAATTTATGCCAAATATTAGTTAAGCTATACCATAAATTGTCATGATTAATAGATGATTGACATCATGTTAAGGTGCAATGAACCTACACTCATTTATTTTATTGTGCCCTCTTATTTCATGACTGTAATTGACTGGATTGTCATTACCCCTTAATGTACTTGGTCTGATTTTTAGAATGCAGCTTGCTAAATGTCTGAGGTCTGGAAATACATATTCACTAATAGCAGGAAAGGCAGCCTTAGGACCCAAAGTCCATAAGAACAGCAGAGGAAACTGGTCAGCAGGGACAGGGAGGGGATTGTCCCTCTCTGCTCTGCCCTGTGAGGCCCCAGCTGGAGTCCTGTGTCCAGAGCTGGGGCCCAACACAAGGAAGATGTGAGACTGTTGGAGAGGGGTCAGAGGAGCCAGGGAGATGCTCAGAGGGCTGGAGCAGCTCCCCTCTGGAGAGAGGCTGAGGGAGCTGGGCTGGCTCAGCCTGGAGAAGAGAAGGCTGTGGGGGGACCTCATTGCAGCCTGCCAGTCCCTGAAGGGAGCAGAGACACAGGAGGGGAATCAGCTTGTTCAAAGGACAGAGACTGGCAGGACAAGGGAGATGGAGTGAAGCTGAAGGAGGGAAGGGTTAAATTAGATCTTAGGGGGAAGTTCTTTGCAGAGAGAGTGGTGAGGGGCTGGAACAGGCTGCCCAGAGAGGGGGTGGGTGCCCCGTCCCTGGGGGTGTTGAAGGCCATGTTGGCTGGGGCCCTGGGCAACCTTGCGTAGCTCCAGGCCTGGAGGTTGGTGTCCCTGCCTGTGGCAGGGGGTTGGAGCTCTGTGATCCTTGGGGTCCCTTCCAACCCATGCCAGTCTGTGATTCTAACAGGAGATTTTAAAATACTGTCAACATTAAGAGTGTGGAACCATCTGGCCATCTCTAATTTTCTCTTTTCAATGTCAATCCCTCTTGTTTATCCTTGGTCAGCTCCTTTAGCATGATACCTTTTAAGCTCTGTTATGGACTCGTAACCATGGATTACAACTGAATGTACACCCTAACCCTATCTACTCTGCAATAAACAAAGAGTTTTGGGGCAGAGTGTTTATGTTTATTAGTTGGGGTGAAAGTATTCATTGTTCAAACAATTGTGTTCACAAAATGAAACTTGGCATACTAGTTAATTCACAACCAACTCATATTCTATTAGGAAGGACTATTGGAAAACACTATTATCATTGTGAATCCCAATTAATAATCATAAATTATTTTTTTTCTGAAATAAGGAAGACACATTTTCAGAAGGATTAATCTCTCAATTTCAGTGGCAAACTTGGTAAATCACATCACCAGAGAACAGCAGTTCCAACCCCTGAGTATTCTGGAAATAATCTGTAACCAAATTGGCTATTTTAGTCTAGACATGGGGAGATTCTTAGTGAGAAATCTTTACCATAATTAGCCTGGATATTAGATGCCAATTTTCTATTCTTAGGGCAGAAATTATGTCTGTCTTAATATTTCATTTCTGTATCAGTATTCAGATAGAAATGCATACAAGTGTCTTATGAAATTGATGTATCTAACACAAAAATTCTCTGAAAACTGTTTCAAAGATCTGCTAGACAATATATTATTCTGGAATTTTTGTTGAGCATTTAATCAGTCTCATCTCTCCAGAACTAAGGTTGGTTTTCTGTCTGCAACAGTAAACCAAACAGTGAGTAATGAAAAAGAGAAAAGGAAGAAATGTTTTGATGAGGAAAGTGTTATTGAAGGGTTAATTTGTTTTCAAATAAAATGTGCTGTTCCATGAAAAGGAAAGTTTTCTTCACATCTTCCTCATGCTGCTCCAACTGTACTCTGATTTTCCTTATTTTCTCTAGGAGGCAAATCTGACTGAGGTGATGCACAATTATTTATTATTCGCACAAGCTGTTAGGTTCCATGCTCTTAATGTTGACAGTATTTAAAAATCTTCTATTAGAATCACAGAATGGCATGGGTTGGAAGGGACCCCAAGGATCACAGAGCTCCAACCCCCTGCCACAGGCAGGGACACCAACCTCCAGGCCTGGAGCTACACAAGGTTGCCCAGGGCCCCAGCCAACCTGGCCTTCAACACCCCCAGGGACGGGGCACCCACCCCCTCTCTGGGCAGCCCCTTCCAGCCCCTCACCACTCTCTCTGCAAAGAACTTCCCCCTAAGATCTAATTTAACCCTTCCTTCCTTCAGCTTCACTCCATCCCCTTGTCCTGCCAGGCTCTGCCCTTTGAACAAGCTGATTCCCCTCCTGTGTCTCTGCTCCCTTCAGGGACTGGCAGGCTGCAATGAGGTCCCCCCACAGCCTTCTCTTCTCCAGGCTGACCCAGCCCAGCTCCCTCAGCCTCTCTCCAGAGGGGAGCTGCTCCAGCCCCCATGAGTTTCTTCATCATCATTACAAAGGCTATAGTAGAGAAGTAGTCTAAATCAGACCTAAAACTGTGATGCAGTCAGTATGTCCTACCAGAATGCTAACCTGAAAACAATAGGAAAGCCATAGGAAATACCAACTAAAACAACAATATCAATAAATCTAAATATAATCTTGCAAACAAGATACAAAATTTTCATTGTAGCCTCACATGACTTTCCCTCTTTTCAATGAGAAGTCAAACTGTGATGCAGATAGCAACAATTCCAAGAGGAAAAAATCCCTACAATTCCATTAACAAAACTACTATTAAATGTTTTCATTAATCATAGGAATGATGATTTTATAAAAGGAACAGCTGTCTAGAAGTCAAAGAAGGGACTTGTGAGTCTATCTCAACCCTGTTCCTGGATTTTCTAGTACATAGCTGTGCAAACTTATACAGCCCTTCACTGAATTGCAATTAATACATTGATAATACACAGATCACACTACCCTTTCTGTTGCTTAATATTCTAGGTTAATAGAAAAGCATCTATATCCTTGAAAGTAAACCCTATGAATCCAATCTTAAACAACCTACTGGCTCTGGCAGCCCTGTAAGAGTTTAGCCTTGGTGAAATTAAGTTTAATAAGCTGTTATTTTTGCCTTAAGTGGTCAAGTGTTACCAGTTTTGTATAGAGGCACCTCTCAGAGCTTCGTTGTGAAGCTTGAAAGACAACAGGGGGGAAAAAACCCTCCTTTCAGGATGATTAGGCAGCAGTTGGACCATAGCGCGATGCACGGCGATGCTGCAGGAAGCCTGGAAGTAAATGGAGCAGGAGCAGTATTCCCTCCCCCGTTGCTGCAGTAAGGAGGAAGACTCTCTGTAGTGTTCAGCACAAGGTGTTTTCTGCCAAACTTCTTTTAGGGAGGGCACACAGATCTCTAAACTAGCCATCACTGCTTATCAAATACGCACCACTCAGTAACCGAGTAACTACTGGAGAAGATACTTCACGTTAAGCCAGATATCAGATTTCCTGTAAGAAAGGCTGTCAGGAGAGAATTCCTCACCATCTAAAGTGTAATAACAACAGATTAAAAGAGAGAATAGCATCTCTACAAACAAGCTATATATTAGCTGGAGTAAAGCTGTGCATTGGAGAACACAGCTTTGGTTAAAAGCATTAACATAACTCTTGGTATTTTACGTACCAGGTGGAAGCAAGCTATGGAGATTCATTCTCCTACTTAAACATGGGGGATTTTTCCCTCTTGGGGACTATGCTTTCATTTTTGGCAGAGTGTCAGAGTATTTTGGCATCACTGAAAGAGGCTGGTAAGGGGGGAAATGGGTTTTTTTTCCTCCTCAAAATACAGTGAAGCATCACCGTATCACACGAGTGATTGCTACACTTTTCCAAGGGGAACCCCCTTTTTATTATACAACAAGGCAGTGACACAAGGCAAAGAGCTTGAGGAAGAAGCTCACTCAAAATCCATACTTCAGTTATCATCAATATTAAATAGGGCTTAACGTGCAGCTGTTTCTTTCAGCTTTAATTTAATTTCATTTTTTGTTAGAACAGCCACTCCACAGTTGTAACCCCAAAATGCCATCTTTAATTATTCTCCATTCATATTCTCCCCATTGTGGATGCCAAAACTCAACTCAGCACCTTTATATTTCCAGGGCACTTGCAGCACACATACCCCCCACTCCCTCCCCCTCCAAATCCTCCCCCTTTTCTCTGTCAGCTTTCTCCAGCCCCAGAATTCAGGGCAGCTTTGGAATGAGCTGACATGTGAAAGAGTAATTATCTTTCAGGCACAGTCTGCACCAGGAATTAAGACATAAGCTGAAGACTGGCAAGGCAGCACCAGCCTAACCATCAGTTTGTGCCCAAGCACTTGACCCAGCTGTAGCACATGAAGGAGACATGATACCCCTTAGTGTTTGAGCTGTGCTGATTGACAGCCAGGCCTTCTGCACCTGAGCTGGTGTTTGGGTTCTCACAGATAGGGAACAATGGCTTTGACATTCTTATTAATTGGTGGAACATTAGTTAAAAGGTTAGTTTGTAAAAAATAAATGAAAGGAAGGAAGAAAAAAGGCATGAGAGGCAGAAAAATCTCCTGTGTTCCACAAAATCTTTTGTGTGTCATTCAAAGTGACACATGGAGGGTGGTGGCATTTTTCCCCCCTTTACTTTTTTCTAATTATTCTCTCCTGAGTGACTGCATGTTTAAACTACCTTCAAAGCATTAAACCCTTTATTTTACTGCTCTTAAGGCTTTCTGGCTCGTGGCAGCTGTTGACAATTGCCTTGGTTGAGACATTAGCCCTCAGCTATCTTATAACAAGATACTAAGTGATGCCACAGATAGCAGGAGGGGCACTTCCTGCTCTGAGGGGAACCACTCTTAACTGTTCTGAGGGAAGGAAGGTGCTAATAGCTAGGCTGGAAAAGCCTGCTTCATTTCAGCAGCCTCCAACATCACACAAACCCACTGTATCATGCATAATTCCACTGCCTGAGCTGTTATGAGGATGGTGCTTTCAGAGTATTTCTGTGAAGAATTATAATCAGACACACAAATCAGTCTTATTCAGGAGTTTTTCTTCAAGAAGAGAAAACCTAGCAAGACCTTTTCATGCTAAGCGTGGGCTGCTGTAAATTCCCAAGTACTGAACACAATTAAACAAAAGGAATTGTCAAATCACAGACTGCTCTGGGTTGGAAGGGACCCCAAGGGTCACAGAGCTCCAACCCCCTGCCACAGGCAGGGACACCAACCTCCAGGCCTGGAGCTACACAAGGTTGCCCAGGGCCCCAGCCAACCTGGCCTTCAACACCCCCAGGGACCAGGCACCCACCCCCTCTCTGGGCAGCCCCTTCCAGTCCCTCACCACTCTCTCTGTAAAAAGTTTGAAAAGCAAACCTTAGCCCTATCCTCCAAAAGGGTGTATTTAATTGATATCAGTGGACTGGGAGGTTTATCCCACTGAGGTTTATCACTGAGCAGGTGGACAGAATGTCATAGAATAGAATCACTGAGATCTGAAGAGACTTTAAGGATCATCCACACGCACACCATGACAGCACATTCTCCACAGTAACAGGGATTACCTGACAGCCACACAGACTGCTTGAAAACACAAACTATTCAGCCAAGATTGTTTAATTATGCCTCCTTTAACCAGCTGTTCTAATTTGATTAGTATTAATTACAGGTAAATCACATTTCTCATATGGAAAAGCAACAAGAGAAGTTCAAGTAGCATAGGCCTTGTGGTAATACTCAAGAGAAGATGGAATGCCTGACAGTTGAGGAAGACTGAGGAAAGCTCAAAGACAACTATCTTTGAGTTTTCTGATAGATGTATCAGCCAACATATCTTCAGGGTAATTTATTGGAAACTAAGTCTTTATGCATCTTCTTACAGACTAGAGTTAGCTACTTGTGAAAATATTTTTCTCCTGGTTTTCTTTATTTTACTCTTTTTTTAAATATACTTCTGTGGCTCATCACCCCATCACTGACTTCCTCATATATAAAGAAGATTTTCCAGGTTTCTTGCTCTCCCTCCTGTGTAGCATTACCTAAAAATTAACAGGTATTAAGGGAGCTGTGTTTGGATTGTTTCCTTTGTTTTAACTTCTGAAATAAGTCCTGTTGATGTAGCATATATTTGCCTTTTAGTTCCCATTTTATGAACTCCATAAGGGAAAAACAATGCTTCACATTCTCTATTCAGCTGCCACACAGATAGAGGGAAGCATTAACACCTGACTGCAGCCCTCTACATGGAGTAAAACCAGAAAATACAGCAGCACTGGTGTAAAATACTCACTAACAGGTTTTAAATCAAGTTTCAGGTTTATGCTAGAGCAAAGAAAGAGGCCCTAGTAATGAAAAGGAAAAGTGCTTACCCTGCAGCAGTCACAGAAAGAAGCAGTGTCCTGAAGACACCTAATGCATATTCAGGTATTTCCTTAGCAATAATAGGTAGAGGAAACACAATTATATAAAAGGTTCAATAGTTATTTGTCAGAAAGTCAGCATTCAGCAAATCTGATCCCAAGTACATCCTGTATCTGCAGTTCTGTGGTTTCCTCCGAGGGAAATTCTTAATCATATAGATGGCACATCATAAATACCCTAATAATTCAGAGGTTTGGTTCCAGAGAAGCCTGAAAACAACAGGCATTAATAAATTAATGGGTTTGGTACTGTAGTGTGGATCAAGAGTGACTGTCAGCCTAGGTCGGGACTTCTACCAACCTTGTGTTGGGACACCAGGCAGCAGAGACTGTGTTCTTAGCTGGGAAACTGCAGGGTAGAAGAGGCATGATTCACACAGAAAGCTTCCCTCCCTGTTAGTTATGACCTGAATGAGCAGCATTTTATCCCCTACTACACAGCGACTTCTCCAAACGCTTGATCTGCAGAACATTAAGACCTGGGACGATCTGCAGAAAATTAAGACCCGTTTGGATGTGTATAAAACACCAGCCATAATACTGATGAAGAGCATTTAACTGACCAGGTATATCACTTTGCTGTATATCCTGCGTGTCCTAGTCCATAAGCAATCCTCCTATTTTTCAAGACACAGCTTTTGTGGGCCACTGTGTAGTTAATGAACATCTTCCAGCTCAGTGTTTGGCAGCTTCTTTGATGAAATTCAGTTTAAACTAAGATATTTGTAATTAAATGTACCACCCCTGTAATCTAGCAATTGGTTAATACCTGAGGGCTTATAAGGTATCTTGAAAGGCACTGTGAGAAGAAGGAAAAAGCCTAGCCTAACTCCTAGTTCATGGCTGAGTAGGACTGAGGGAGAGCTGCTCTTCTAAGAGAAGCTTTTCTCTTTCTGTACTCCCTCCGTTTCAGAGTGTCTGTTTCCTCTGTCACCCCAAGGTTAGAACTAAAGTGTGATAAACAGCACGTAGCAAGGGCTAAAACCAATGGCAGGGCAGAAATGTCAAGACACTTATTCTATCTGAGAATATTAAAGCTTCCTGCTTGGGGGGGTGGGAGGGCTTATTTCAGTGACAGCATCACAGCCACTAAACATACCAGACAGCACAGTGGTGGCATATGGAGCATTTTAGTTCTGGGTCATTGGGTTCAAACCTGACCTAGCTTCTAGTAGCCAGTAGTAATTACCATCTGTTGACTATTAGTGGCTACATTAATTGCTCCTCTGTCTAAACCCCAGTAAAATTATTCCCTTTCACAGATAAAGGCAGTAGCCCATATTCTGGTAGTTGTCCCTGCAGCATTTTTCTCTCATTTCAGGATGGATTCCTTAGAACTCATCCCCTTTTCCACAGAGCTGGGCCCTGGAGGAAGGATTCAGGCTTGTCAGTGAGGATGTGTGCACTGGTGCTTATCATGTGGTACCTGCTGTGCAGATAAAGGGCGATGCTGGTGCTCCAGGGCTGCCAGTCTGGCCACCTCTTACAGAGTCAGAAATCTTAAAGCTAAAGAGTAGCATGGAAACCATCTCCTTTGAACCCCTGCTTTCCTTATGCCATACAACCCAATTACCAAATTAGCTCTAAACTCTTCAATACTGTTTTGAGGTATACCTAATGATCTGAGACAGTGGTACAACAGCACTTTCCTAGTAAATTGGTAAATAAAACAGTGTTACCATTGATAACCTGACCCTTGTTTTGAGCTTGGATTTCTCCTACTGCAACTTTCAGCTAAGTAATCCACCATCAAGAGCCAAATCAGAAATCTTTTTCAGGAGGGTAGCTCATGCCACGATCAGCTCCACTGGATTTTTAGCTTTTAAAGCTAAAGTCTTTCAAATTTCAAAGCATTCCCAGATGCATTGCAAAGCATTTTCATGAAACACAATTTCCAACTTTCATCCTGAAAGTTTATATTTATTGCTGTAATCAGAGAAAATCTCACCTTCTTAGTTTATCACAGGAACACAAGATTAAAAAAGACCTTTAAGATCGAGTCCAACCGCCCCTGTCCTGTGCTAAACCAGATCCCTGAGCACCTCATCTCCCCTCTGTTCAACACCCCCAGGGAAGGGGACTCAGCCCCTCCCTGGGCAGCCTGTGCCACAGCCCCACAACTCTGCCAGGGAAGAACTTTGCCCTCCCAGCTGAGCTGACCCTGCCCTGGCCCAGCTTGAGCCCATTGCCCCTTGTCCCAGCTCCTGGCCCCTGGCTGAAGAGACCAGCGCCCACCTCTCTGCACCCTCCTGGCAGGGCAGGGGAGGTGGGGAGAAGGTCTCCCCTCAGCCTCCTCTTCTCCAGGCTCAACCCCCCCAGCTCCCTCAGCTGCTCCTCAGAGGATTTGCCCTCCAGCCCCTTCCCCAGCCTGGTTGCCCTTCTCTGGACTGGCTCCAGGACCTCCATGTCCTTCTGATGGTGAGGAGCCCAGAACTGGACCCAGCACTGGAGGTGCAGCCTCCCCAGTGCCCAGTACAATGTCTCCTGTCTTTTTAGGGCCATTATGTAAGTATTTCAATAATGTCAGTGCATTAGAAATTAATTTCACAAACTTTGAAGCCCACAAGATACTGTAAATCCATGTTGCAAGTGCATGTTTCTAGATGTATTAATTTGCATTTGACCACTTTACCATTCATCAGATGAGGTCCCCCATGAAGAACCATTTCTTTGGCACATGAAACTTCAGCAGGATTATGGCTTTCCAAAACATCCTTCCACCCTGATGAGAAAAATCTGCCTAAGAGAATTCTTTGGGACACAAGCTACAGTAATCCTATGCTCCTTATTGTTTATGTTTTACTCTTAAGATTTCAGTACCTTACACCACAATTATTTTCTGAGATGTATTGTTTAATCAGCTTTCCATCCAGTTAATACAAGCTCCTTTAATTCTCTATGGTTCTATCACAACATGGGGATTATAAGAGATCCTGTTATAAAGTATAATACTTCTATATGAAAGATAATTGTGACACAGCCAAAAGGGCTACTCGATTTTTATTGTGATTGAGGATCTCCTATATGGAATTTTTTTCAGGAGTCAAAGGTTATTAGAGCAATAATTGACACCTGTCACTTGATATCAGGAGTCTGATCAGTTCTTGCTTTTACCCATAGTATAGAACTGCATAGGAAGATCACGTTGTGAGGGGGAGGAAGGCTCACCTTCATGTGTCAGCAGGTTTGAGTTGCCTTCAGCAGTGGACACAGCCTGCTTTTTAATCCTCCTGTAGCAAAAGCCTGGAAGTTCCAGAGTACACATTAAATGCTTGCTGCATCTGAGGTCAGTAAACCATCATTTACACTCTCCTTGTGTTGGCCAGCATGGGGAGAAGTCCCAGAAGGTAGACACAGCCCTACAGTACCTGAGACCAGTGCCATGGATGATCCTGAATAGTTCTGTTCTACCAGTCAGAGGTAACTCAAGTGGTAGTGGAAAGTTAGATGACTAGCACTAGTCTCTTCTTTTGCCCACTGCCTGTCCTCTTAAAAAAATACACCTATTTATTTAAAAATACCCATTTCAAAATATCAGGCTGGAGAATTATCACAAAGTTTTAGAAAAATACCTGCCAGTTGTAGAGGTGAAGAAATAAGAGTTAAGAGCAGCAGAAGTTCTTACCAACTCTCTTTGTTTTCAATTCATGCTAGTTATGAGCTACCTACAGGATACCCCACAGACACTCTTTTAAGGGTCCCATTACTCACACTCCAGGAACACCCGATGACAGGCAAAGTTTTCCTATGCAGCCCCAAACCCAGACTTTTCCACCATGACAGCCCTCAACAGAACTACTGCTGGTGAAATGTCTCCTCCAGCATCAGGGCATTAGAGGGCAAGTGCCCAGGAACTGAGAAACCTCTGACCTAGTGCATCACCCAGAAGATCCATTGCACACATGGCTCCTCTCTGCCTCCCCCCAGCTCCTCTCCCATCATGAAAGCACACAGCCAGAGTTTAACACAAGCATTTCCTTCCTCTTCCCTAGACTAAGGGCTATTCTTCCCCACAGGCTTCTGTGACCACAGACAGGTGAGAGCCCCAGGAATATCACAAGCAGTTTCCTCCTCTATCTTCCTTCTGAAGAGCTTGATGGCTTCAGAATCAAGGTGGTTGAGTCACCTTCCCTGGGTGTGTTTAACAGACAGGGAGATGAGGTTCTCAGGGATCTGGTTTAGCTTAGGATGGGAATGGTTGGACTCCATGATCTTAAAGGGCTTTTCCAATCTGGTGATTCTGTGAAGGTAAATTGTGCCAGGGCTTCCAGTCATCAGCAGGACTTTCATCACACTATTTTGATTGTTTCAAGAAACCACTGTGCAGACTTTCTGCCCCTTTGCCCTCTGCTGAATGTCTCATCTGCTGTTCTTAATGTCAAGAACACTGACTTTAAGAAAAAAACCCCAAACAATCTCATGCCCTATGAATGATGCTGCTGAGCATTCCCAAAAATGCTGATGTGCTCTTCTAGCTGAAAACTTTTGGTTATCAAATATCTTCACACATATTAAATCACCTCTGTGCTTCCTTTCATGTCAGTTTGGAGACAACACTGCTTTGAAGTGTTTCAGAATACACACTTTCCTTTGTTCCAGCATTAAGAATGAGAAGCCTTACCTTTAAAGGATGAGGACAGCTTTCTGAAAGCTGTCTGGGGGCTCTGGGGGTATTTGTGTTTATGGCAATTGTTCCTGTCAATGTGTAATGACAGCCAAGTATTTTCAACAGTGACTTTCACAACGAGAATCAATCAAGCAGCAGCATGAATACACAGCAGCACATACTCAGCCATAAATTGATTTACAGGGTCATTACTTTCCTCACCAAGTTAAGGGAGCAGCTCCTGCTAGTGACACCAGGAGATGCTTGACATTCAACTGCTCATAAAATAATAAGACACAGAAATAAAACTGAATCATTCAAACTGATCCTAGCAGCTAGTGGGAAATTATATTTAAAACTAAGCTAATGTAGCAACTCGGGGTTCCAGGGTGACCCTGGTAGAGTATTTGTGCTGTTTTATCTGGAGCCTGTATTATAGAGTTAAACTTTGAGCAGCCTGGAATTACCATGGAATTACTTCACATTTACATATATTTGGAAAAAAATCCCTAAGAAATAAAAAAGAAAAAGCAATTTCTTACAGCAAACGTCCTTACCATGCATAGCATATATAAAAGAGCAAATTCCATTACAATTTGCAGCCAGTTTCATAACAATGAGACATTAATTCCTGCTCACAATGCTCAGTTCTCTTTCTTGTAAACACAAGGCTATGGATGCTCTATCAATTCCACATTCCAGGACTTCTTTTAAGCCAGAGTACTTAAGTGATCTTTCACTGTTCAACAAGGTTCCTGCCTCTTAATCCCTGTCCTCACCACCCTCTGGTTTTCCATGTTCTACCACAAACCCTAAGTTCTATACTTGAACTTGAAAGGCGAACCTGTCTCCTGAACACCAAAGGCTGATGCTTCAGAGCTTTTATGTTACTGCACGCACTCCTCCTGACGCAGCTGAGCAAGGCTTTGCACTGAGAGCTCACCTGAATCAGCTCTAACGCTGCAACTCACTCCACAAGAGCAATTCTCCTCTCTTTTGCTAGCCCAGCATCTCTCATCCCATTTTGCTGTTGCTCTTAGCACTCCCTTCAGGCCTCAGCGCTGCTACCAGAGCAATGCAATGGAAACTGGGGCCCCATCCACATGGGACACACACACACACACTCTTGCTCAGCAGTTTCTCATGGCAGGTAACTGGTATCAAGTAGTCTGAATGCCCAGCTGTCATTCTAGGAAATGTGGGAATATTTCAAATGCATATGTTTTGTAAAACAAACAGCCTCCTCCTTTGGGAATTAGTTGATTCAGGGCTTGAATGGGTTTTTCAAGTGGGTTGGCATTTATGGACCTGGACAGGCTGGAGAGCTGGGCAGGGAGAAACCAGAGGAGGTTCAACAAAAGCAAGTGGAGAGTCTGGCACCTGGGAAGGAATAACTGCTGGGATCAGGACAGGCTGGGGGATGAGCTGCTGGAGAGGAGCTCTGTGGAGAAGGACCTGGGGGTGCTGGTGGGTGACAGGGTGGCCATGAGCCAGCAGTGTGTCCTGGGGCTGAGAGAGACAATGGGATCCTGGGAGGCATCAGGAGGAGTGTGGGCAGCAGGTCACAGGAGGGGATCCTCCCCCTCTGCTCTGCCCTGCTCAGGCCCCACCTGCAGTGTTGTGTCCAGTGCTGGGCTCCCTGGGATCAAACAGACAGGGATCTCCTGGAGAGAGTCCAGAGGAGACTACGGAGATGATGAAGGGCCTGGAGCATCTCCTCTGTGAGGAAAGGCTGAGGGAGCTGGGGCTGTTCAGCCTGGAGAGAAGAAGACTAAGGGGGGACCTTATGAATGTTGATCAATATCTGAAGGATGGGATGCAGGGGGACATGGGCAGCCCCTTTTCAGTGTCTGTGGGGACAGGACAAGGGGCAATGGCTGCAAGTTGGAGCAGAGGGAGTTCCACACCAACCTGGGGAAGAATTTTTCCCCAGTGAGGGTGAGGGAGCCCTGGGCCAGGCTGCCCAGGGGGTGTGGAGTCTCCTTCTCTGGAGAGATTCCAGCCCCATCTGGACACCACCCTGTGCAATATGAGCTGGGGAGCTGCTTTGGCAGGGGGTTGGACCCCATGGGCTCTGGAGGTCCCTTCCAACCCCTACAATTCTATGGTGCAAAACACAAGACCTTATTAAGATGAGGGGTCCTTCCACTGCGACCTCTCTCAGCACTGACACTGCACCTGTGTGGTGGTTCAGACCCGAGCAGCAGCTGAGCACCACATGCCACTCTCTCACTCCTCTAGGAGCCCTCATGGGTCAGGATAAGGACAGTTTAACAACAAGATCACCCTAAAAGGGGAAAAATGACAGCCCACAGCAAATTACACTCATGCCCAGTCATAATAGAGAGTGCCTTACCTACTATTACAGACTGCTGCACACAGGAACACCAACCCAACACCCCAGCCACACTCATTCTGTCCTGGAAGCACCCAGGAGCATCCCTCCTCACACAGCCCCTTTTATGGGGAGTGATGTCAGGTGGTGAGGAAACAGCCTGGGCTGACTCAGCTCACCTGTGTTGGCTGCTCAGGGAGGAGCTCTATGAGATTGTTGATACTCATAAAAGACAAGCCTCTTGTTTGCACTGAATGCTTCTGCTACAAGGAAAACAGAATTTTCTTTGGGATACTATTTTATGCCACAAACCAGAAAGATTCCACTTGAGAAAACCTATCCCCCTGCTATGTCCTATTCCTAGTTCCACAAATGAACAAGAACATTTCTTAACCCAGCTAAATGTTTGTGCTACAAGATTATGTGTTCATAGCAGCATGTACTGCGTGGTACCAATCCACCAGAAAATATGCCCATCCTCAATGAGAGTGGTTTTTAGAGAGCAGAATCTTTTGCAGTTTAAAATATAACAGCCCAGGATTTAACTGGTTCCAACTTTTTAGTTCCCCATGTCTGCTACTTATTAAGGAAAATGCTGCCTCTCTCTTATGAGCCTCCTCCTTCCTCTGCCCCACACACAGGCTTAATGAACAGCATATTTCTCCTGAGAATGGAGTTTAATAGGCAAAATGTACACAGTTCCACTTCTTAGACCCTCACATGGACTGGATTGTGCTTAGACAACATTGCCATTATCAATTAGCGCTTCAACAATCAGCCAAGCACAGGACCTGGGCCTTTCGCAGCCAGTGATGCAGAACTTTCAATTACATCTTTCTATTTCCCCTCATTCAGCACGGAATTAATAGTACACTGAGGGAGCTCTGGTGGAAGGTTGCTAGAAATGAAGATATGGATTAACTGTAGGAACAAAACCAGGAGGGAAAACTTCAGGCAAACACTCAAAGAGCCTTATATATAGCTGCACAGCCTGTGAGATGACTTTAAGGTATGGAATCATAGAATCATAGACTGGTCTGGGTTGGAAGGGACCCCAAGGATCACAGAGCTCCAACCCCCTGCCACAGGCAGGGACACCAACCTCCAGGCCTGGAGCTACACAAGGTTGCCCAGGGCCACAGCCAACCTGGCCTTCAACACCCCCAGGGACGGGGCACCCACCCCCTCTCTGGGCAGCCCCTTCCAGCCCCTCACCACTCTCTCTGCAAAGAACTTCCCCCTAAGATCTAATTTAACCCTTCCCTCCTCCAGCTTCACTCCACCCCCTTGTCCTGCCAGGCTCTGCCCTTGAACAAGCTGATTCCCCTCCTGTGTCTCTGCTCCCTTCAGGGACTGGCAGGCTGCAATGAGGTCCCCCCACAGCCTTCTCTTCTCCAGGCTGACCCAGCCCAGCTCCCTCAGCCTCTCTCCAGAGGGGAGCTGCTCCAGCCCTCTGAGCATCTCCCTGGCTCCTCTGACCCCTCTCCAACAGTCCCACATCTTCCTTGTGTTGGGGCCCCAGCTCTGGACACAGGACTCCAGCTGGGGCCTCACAAGGGCAGGGTAGAGGTATAGCTAGGCCTCGTCAAGCTAGCACACACTGGATTTTATTTACACATTTGCCTCACAAAGTCTCATAGCTACGCTTGAATGAGTGAATTCCCACAGGATTAGGTGTTGGTATGTACTCAGAGTAGGCAGTGATTTTTTTAATCTATCTGTAGCAGTTTCTCTGAGCTCTCTTTGCCACAACCTCATTCTATATTACCGTGGTGAAGCTTCAGTCCTTGAGGCTTCAAGGCCTTACAGGCCTTCAAGATCTTTGCAGCTTTACCTGTATACCACAAATGGCACCAAGGAATTGTAGCTTTATATAGAAATATACATATTTCTATGCAAACACATTAATATATAATATCTGTATATTATATATTACATATAAATTGTAGCTTTATATATAAAATTCATTTTAGATATATCTATATTTATATATAAAGATATTTATCTATATATTTCTATAAGTATATATAGTTATATATAAATATATCTTTATAAATATCTATATATAAGCATAAATATTTATGCATAAAGATATATATCTAAATTTTTATATAAAGCTACAATTTATATGTAAATATATAATATATATTATATATTAATGTACTTCTATGAAATATATATATAATACAATATAGAATATATACATTTAAATAAATATATATCTATAAGATAGTATATAGAATTTATAAAATATATGAAGTTTATAAAATAAATAGTATATTTATATATATGAAGCACCTATCACTGTATTGATAAACATTCTTTGGAACCACTCTGTTGGGAATGCACTCAGCACCTTCTCTTCTTACAGATAGGAGACCGTGTGTGTTGCATGGGAATATCTATAGAGAAACTGCCCATCTTACTGGGACACACCTGAATTCTGCCCTGTGGTTATGGGATCTCACTGGGCACTGTTGACAGCCAACATAATGGAGGAAAAAAAAGGCAAAAAGGGATCACTAAAGAGAAATCTGGGCACTGACACATTTTTGGGTCCCATTTTACTTTTCTTTGAGGGCAATTCCAAATCCCCAGCCAAATCCCACTGAAAGCTGTGCACTTCTTTCCTGCCATTTATTGTTACGGTTTCCTTCTCTATACAGATGGATCATGAGAGAGGCAATAAATATATGCTACCCAGCTAAGAAAAAACAAGCCAACAAAACATAAATCATCAAGTGCCAAAGTAGCTGCTCAAGTCATAAGAAGCAGTAACATCTGTTGCTGTACTCCTGTTCCTAAATGCTTTCTGGTAGAGTGATAGTTCAGGCAAACAGCTCTTGCCTCCAGAACAGATCAGAATTGTACAGGGGAAAAAAAATTTAAGAAAAAAACCAGTTTTTTTTCAGAGTTGGTAAAGTCTCATAAAGGCCCCCCAAAATATTATGGATTCAGGAAAAGACCTCTATCTTTCCATGTACAGCTATTCAGCCCTCAGTGGTGTGACAAGTGGTTCTTGAGTCTTGTCTCAATGGGATTTAATAAGTGCCACTAAAACTGGAAATGCCTGGAACAGGCTGCCCAGGGAGGGGCTGAGTCCCCTTCCCTGGGGGTGTTTAAAAAGGGTAGATGAGGTGCTCAGGGATCTGGTTTAGCTTAGGATGGGAATGGTTGGACTCCATGATCTTAAAGGGCTTTTCCAACCTTGTGATTCTGTGATTCTTGTAGCTAATCCCGCTTAGGATCCATTTAAGATCAACCTGAAGTTAAACTTCAAGGCTGCTAAGGAGTGGCTGAATCAAGTGCCCATCAGGACCTGGGACATCCCTCCTCCTCAACCCACCAGAGCTAAACCCGATGTATTCTCAGACCCAGGAGGTTTCTCCCACCCCAGCCCAAAGGATGCAGCTGTTGCTTTTCCCATCTGCAGGTCTGGCCAGCAGCATGACACAGACACATACTGGGATACTGACATCATCTCTCATACAGACCCAGGCAGACAGAGCAAAGCCCTTTCCAGCATCCACACAGACCCCAACTTTACTGACCCCAACATTAGCATGGGTGCAAGCTGGAGCAGAGCAGTTCCATGTGAGAATAAGGGAAAGCTTTTTCCCTCTGAGGATGACAGAGCCCTGGGACAGGCTGCCCAGAGAGGCTGTGGAGTCTCCATCTCTGGAGATATTCAAACCCTGTCTGGACGTGTTGCTGTGTGACCTAATCGAGGTGACCCTGCTCTGGCAGGGGTTGGGCTGGATGATCTTTCGAGGTCCCTGTCCTGTGCAGCCTGCTTGAGGGGATCCTGCTCTCTCACATACAAAAACCTCCAGCCTAATATCTCAGTAAGAAGAGAACTAAGAAGTTCTCGTACTTCTTACAGATCAAACTTGCTTGAAAGCAATACAATATATGTTATAGCTATACCTGTGTTTGCATGCATTTGGTTTAGCCAGCACCTCTTATAGCAGACATCAATTTTTCCAACATTTTCCTATGAGTCATTTTAAACATTCCCTAAATGGTACTCTATACTACTTGAAAAGTATCCTGTGTGCTGAAAGGAAGATCCTACCATCTCTCTCCTCCAACAGAGGAATTTCAGTGAGGGTTTTGACAACTTCAGATTTTACATTTTCTGAGGCAGAGAGCTTTGTAGCACCACCTGGAAATAATTCTACTGTAACGTGCAATATATTTGCTTCCCTTCACCAGTGATGTTCAGCAGCATATTCTGTTTATTTTTGCCATCATCTTCAGTCTGTTTTAAGTAGGACCAAGATTACTGGACTCCTCCAGTTGCTTCTTGTATGAGCCATCTGTTATCTGGGCATAAGGAAAGAACAAATGGACACGGGGACATACAAAGCAGCATGCACAACTTCCAGTGACAGCCAACTTGTTTCCCTCAGCAGAGATTGGGCAAGACAAGACTTAATAAACAAGGACCAAGACTGGAACAGATTTTGCAGTCTATAAAAGCAAAGTTCTTTAGTGGGAAAATCAAATGTCTAGACACAGAGGTGAAGCTACCAACCAAAGAGGTTTCCTCTCTGACAGAAGAATACTGGAATTACAAATACAGTTACTGCAGTGAATTACTGGAGAGGGTACATAGAAGGGCTGTGAAGATGCTGAGGGCACCAGAACACCTCTCTTACAAAGAGAGGTTGAGGGACTGGGGACTGCTTAGCCTGGAGAAGACAGGGGGAACTTTATCAGTGCTGATAAATCTTTGAGGGATGGGGGTCAGGAGGAGGGGTCAGTCTGTGTTCAAGTGATGCCCAGTGACAGGACAAGAGGCAACGGGCATAAACCTGACTATAGAAAGTTCCACCCAAACATGAGGAGGAACTTCTTTTCTGTGAGGGTGAGGGAGCCCTGGGATAGGCTGTCCAGAGAGGCTGTGGAGTCTCCATCTCTGGAGACATTCAAACCCTGTCTGGATGTGTTCCTGTGGGATTTAGTTTGGGTGACCCTGCTCTGGCAAGGGGGTTGGACTAGATGATCTTTTGAGGTCCCTGTCCTGTGCAGCCTGCTTGAGGGCATCCTGCTCTGGCAGGTTGGTTGGAGTGGATGATCTCCAGAGGTGTCTGCTAACCCCCATCATTCTGTGATTCTGTGATTGTGGATTTTGATACCTCTGGAGTAGCTTGGATCAAAATCCCTTATATGCCCACTGAGCTAGGAAATTTGTGACTCATTTTAAAAACCCTCCTCCTTCTGTAAACACTGTGTATGGTAAAGAGGGGATAAATGACCTCATCAAGTGAAAGTTTGCCCTCTGGCTCTGGCCTGTGCACTCAGCTGCCTGAGCAATACACTGTCTGCCTGGAAGGACTGGCCTGTTTTAAATGGTTCAGACATGCAGCTCAGAATCCACATAAGGAGGAAGCAGAGTTTAATTCTCTGCAACCCACTATTGCTCATGATAGTTGCTGTGATGGCATAATACCTGTGGGAAGTGTCTTTTTCTTGCTGGGAATGCAGCCACTCTGCTCTGCATTACACATAGAGACACAAAATGCTCCTAAAAGATCATAACATGAACCCTTAACAGTAAAAGGCATTCCAATTTTAAAAAATGTAAAGCATAATTAAGCATAATCACTTCTATAATGTTGATCAACACATGTTTATAATAGTAATAGGGGTTTTTTTAGCTAAAGAGGAGCCTACTTTTCCTGGGTACAGAGTACAAGGATACTACAAATTCATTTATCCAACAAGTGGAACAGACAGTGTCTCCCTACATTTTCCTGGGTGTAAGGAAACATCAAAGCCAACAATGGCTCTGCTTTTGTTTAGCTGAGAGCAAGGTAAGGCTCCCTGAAAACTTAAGCAAATAAGTGCTCCTTGCATTATTAATTTCCTCTTATGTACAAAGGGCTCTGTAAGTACCACAAACTACTTTAATCTCTTTCAGAAGCAACAGTTAAGTGAATATGAAATAATTTAGTGGAGTTAAGTCCTCTTTTTAAACATTTAGATATCTGTTTTCTCCACATGAGAACTGCTGAATTGTGAAGGAAAAAAGGAATTTCAAAGGAAAAGCCTAGTGATGGTTAACGATACAATTCACAAATGAATGCTAATGAAGCAGCAGATGTGAAGGCTTCACATTAATTTGAACCAGAGAGAAAAAGATGATCAGGGATCCTCAAAGACAATGACAATTTTTGTATGCAGGATCTCAAGCGTGTAAGAAATCTATAAAAAGCAGTTTGGGGCTAACTCTGCTCCAGGTGGGGTATGAACTACTTGTTCTCCCTGATTTTCTGTCACTGTGTAGAGAGGAAAGGCAGTATAACTGCATATTTTCTATCTTGTTGAGAAAACTGAGGTATTTGCATTGAATCCTTCCTCTTTCTCACCCATTCTTACCACAGACAGAGATGCTCAACTGTTTCCAAGATAGGCTGTTGTCTGGTACCTTGAGAGGCAGTGGAGTGCTGATGGCTTTGCTATATACACTCCCAGTGCTGGAAATTCTGGGACAGCAAAGACTGTCTTATGTAGTTCCACTTGTAGCTGAGTTTTCAGCCAAATTCAACCCCTTTCCATTGCAGCATCTAGCTACTCCTACTTTATCTCCCTTGGCATGGCAGAATTAATTGATGCCTCCCTGTTCAGAATTACAGAGATGGTTCAGCACACCACCACCACCACCCCAAACTGATACACCACTTACCCAACAAGCTGGAAGGAGAGGGCCCTGTTTGTTTTAAACACCCATTGGTTTTAAATACCCAGAAGTGGTGGGTGGCAGAGGCCACATGAGCAGATAAATAAAAAGTGCCTGGAAAGACCAAGAGGTAAAAATCAAAGAGATACACCACTGACTGGAGGGGAAACAGCCAGGAGGCAGATGGAAAGAGAGGATTATTTCAGAGGCAAATAAGTCTCTTTGATCTTCTGAGGGAGGAACAGTTTGTCAAGTGTATGTGGAAAAGGGGGAAAGAGAGAAAAGCAGGTAAGAGGCAGCACATGTGTTCATACCGGCCGTAGCTCTGTCACCTCTGCTTGAGGACAACCCAAACAGCCCACACATCAAAGGCAGGTATGTTTAACTCCTTGAAACGTTATCTTTCTTGGGAGCAAATCTTCAATCTTAATAAAAATCAGCCTTATCAATGTCCAGATATCTCACAAAGCTACTGCAGTTTCTCAGACAGTGCCAGCAACGTTCACTGAGGAACAGCACCTCCCAGGTGTGTACGCTTTCAGGTAGAAGGTTGGTCAAAGAGGAAGCCAGGTATGAGTGCTCATCCACTTGCACATTAGCAGTTTCCATCAACACAGTGGCTTTGCATTTCTTTTGGTTTATCTCTGTGCATCTAAAAAGCAGAGAGATGAAACCAAGCTTCTACATTCCATCAGCCAATGTGGCAGCCGTCGTGCTGACTCTCAGCACCGTTCGCTGCTCAAACCTTTTCAGAGACTAAAGAGCACTTGCACTGAAGCTGTTTGAAGATCATGCAATCCCAGGCTGGTGTGGGTTGGAAGGGACCCCAAGGATCACAGAGCTCCAACCCCCTGCCACAGGCAGGGACACCAACCTCCAGGCCTGGAGCTACACAAGGTTGCCCAGGGCCCCAGCCAACCTGGCCTTCAACACCCCCAGGGACGGGGCACCCACCCCCTCTCTGGGCAGCCTGTTGCAGCCCCTCACCACTCTCTCTGTAATGTTCACCTCCACACAGAGTAGGATGTCTTTGTCTCTGAAGAGAAGTATTCCCGTTTTTATACAGGAGCGATGGCTTAGACCCATTTCAGGCAATAATACTACCCTATTAAATTCTCTCCTGGCTGCACCTTCTCAACAGACTTTTCAGTCTTAGAGCAGGAGGTCTTGTTGCAGTAAGAGATGGTCACGGTGGTTTAAGTAGTGTAACAGTGACATCTAGTGCGTGGTGCCCGAATTGTCCTCAGTGGCCTGTTCATTTCTTCAAACACTGAGGCAAACTCGCGGCCAACAAACTCCCACAAATTAAACTCCACAAATAATCTTTGATGTTGTACTTGATCAGATTGGAATTAATTTCTTAAGTCTCGGTCAAACAAACCAAGATAAACCCTTGATAAACCTTGATCTGGCCAAGCTGGAGAGCTGGGCAGGGAAAGACCAGAGGAGGTTCACCAAAAGCAAGTGGAGAGTCTGGCACCTGGGAAGGAAGAACTGCTGGGATCAGGACAGGCTGGGGGATGAGCTGCTGGAGAGGAGCTCTGTGGAGAAGGACCTGGGGGTGCTGGTGGGTGACAGGGTGGCCATGAGCCAGCAGTGTGTCCTGGGGCTGAGAGAGACAATGGGATCCTGGGAGGCATCAGGAGGAGTGTGGGCAGCAGGTCACAGGAGGGGATCCTCCCCCTCTGCTCTGCCCTGCTCAGGCCCCACCTGCAGTGTTGTGTCCAGTGCTGGGCTCCCTGGGATCAAACAGACAGGGATCTCCTGGAGAGAGTCCAGAGGAGGCTGAGGAGATGCTGAAGGGCCTGGAGCATCTCCCCTGTGAGTAAAGGCTGAGGGAGCTGGGGCTGTTCAGCCTGGAGAGAAGACGACTAAGGGGGGAACCTAATTAAAGTCTATAATTATCTTAAGCAGGGGGAATTGTCCAGCCCCTTTTCAGTGTCTGTGGGGACAGGACAAGGGGCAATGGCTGCAAGTTGGAGCAGAGGAAGTTCCATACCAACATGGAGAAGAACTTTTCCCCAGTGAGGGTGAGGGAGCCCTGGGCCAGGCTGCCCAGGGGGGTGTGGAGTCTCCTTCTCTGGAGAGATTCCAGCCCCGTCTGGACACCGCCCTGTGCAATATGAGCTGGGGAGCTGCTTTGGTAGGGGGTTGGACCCCATGGGCTCTGGAGGGCCCTTCCAGCCCCTGTGATTCTGTGATTATGACCAGTGACAGGAACAAACAACAAAGGAAGAAATGCAACTTTTGTGTGGTTACGAGGACAGGATGAGTGAGCTGGGGCCGTTCAGCCTTGAGAAAAGAAAACTGAGAGGGGATCTGATCAATGTTTATCTCCGTGGCTCCTCTGACCCCTCTCCAACAGTCCCACATCTTCCTTGTGTTGGGGCCCCAGCTCTGGACACAGGACTCCAGCTGGGGCCTCACAGGGCAGAGCAGAGAGGGAGAATCAAGGTCCTGTCAAAGACTGTACTGCACTGACACAAAACCCCAAGCTACCAAACACAGATAGCAGCAGCTCTTACAATCCTTAGAAGTAAACAAGCTACAAAACATAAAGAAACCAAGTAGAGACATTTTAATGCATGTTTTTTTCCATATAAAAGAGATTAAAATAGTAAATTTAGAACAACTCTTATTCCAAGTTTCTTATCATGCATTAGAAGTATCTAGTCCTCTGAGGGAAGCAGAGCCACTCAAGCTGGAGGAAGGCACAGCCTAAGAATCTTGAAGTAGAATTTGCTGAGGTGTTAAAGCAGCTTTTTCCCCAGGAATTCCTCCTGCTGCCTGATTATTTCAGTTCAGTAACTTGCTTGCTCAAACTTGAAAACAACCCAACTGGGGTGGGGGGTTGCGAAAAATGAGCAGGGCTTGTTTCCTTCTGACAATCTATAGGGGGGAAAAAGGAAAGATGTGAGAGCTCCTTCTGTACTGCTGGGCACGTACTAACCAGAAATAGCCACCCCACTACATTTTATACACATTGTATAGGCTTCTTGAGTTTCAGGCAAATTTAAGATAGATTGAAATGACTAACACCACCCTGTGTGCCCTGTCCTAGGGACCCTGCTTTGGCAGGGGGTTGGACCCCATGGGCTCTGGAGGGCCCTTCCAACCCCTGGGATTCTGTGATTCTATAACAGTGATCTCTGTAAGGCTCCTATGGTGAAGCCACAGAACTAACTCTTTGGTAGCACCAAACCTGGAGATAGCACTGTTGCTATCTACATGTGGCCTGCTGGCTAGGGTACGATCTGTTAGCAGCTCCTCATCCTCTCCAGTTGTCTTACTGACACGAAGTGCAACCGGAGCACAGCCCCGTCTGGCACAGCAAGTGTTTCAAGGAGCAGCAACTACACCTTGTGGGAAGAGTGAGCACTGCAGGCCAGTTACATTATCATGCAAGTTCCACATTCTGCTACTTTAGGCTAATTTGCCCTCTGCCTTTTCCACCCCCTTTTGGGGAAGGCGGCCCAGCAAGTGATGCTCTGCAGAACAGCAGTTTCATCTAGACAGGGGAGAAAGAGCAGGGCTGGCCCTTGGGGCTGCACACAGAACCTGACCAAGCCCTAGGCTGCCACTGCCACATTCACTGAGGACTTGGGTAGTAATCAGTTTCTACAATTAAACACACAGGAAGGTCACAAATTAGACCTAGCACATTGCTCATCTCTAGGGTTAAGCCTGGGGCAAAGGGAACATTCCAACACACTGCCCTGAGTAACCCTTGCTACCTGAAGCTGAGGTAGGAGTAAATGTTACTGTACACTCTGGTTTAGGACTCACTGTTCAGGCAAGGGCCAGACAGTAGCAGAGAACAAGAAAGTCAAGGCAAACATACAGCAGAGCAACTTCTGCAGGAGCCAGGCATTCACCACTCCTGCTAGACTTCACACTGGCACCCAAATCATGAGGGAAATACCACATAACCATGAGTGTGTTAACTGCAGACCTGCTCTGCTGCACACACAGGCTGTTCCTGCAACACCCAGCTGCCAATCAACATAACAATGCTCATCAGTAGCTATGTTAGCAAACCCCAGCTTTCCTGAGCACAGCTACTAACTCCTCACCTGCCCTGGCAGACCAACCCCACATCCAAGGGCAGGGCTCCAGGTACAGCTAAGAGCACACCCAGCAGCAGCAGTCCTCCTGAGGGGAAAACACAGCTCCTCATTAGGCACCAGACTTCCCAGTACTGTGAGAAATAAAGCTGTAGCTTGCACTGAGACAATCCTCTTAAGCTATTATTATTTATCAGACATTAGCTGAGCTGTCTATTGCCCTAAATAAAGCTGACTTCATCATAACCTGTGACCCACAGTGTGCATCTCTCAGGGCTTCCCATCACAAGCAAGTGGCAAGGTGCTCCCAACTGTGACTGGAGTCAATAGTCTGCTAGTGACATGAGAAGCAGCATGGAGATAAGAGCAGCAAGCAATCTGTCCTGCTATTCCCTACTCAAATAGAATCATTTACAAGAAACCTGAAGTTCTAATTTATTTTTTACATTACATAACAAACTCACCCCAGCACTACTCTCCCCATATTCTGCTTGCAAATAAAGTACAAGATGAACATAAGGTATTTGGATGGTTATTCACTTCCAAGACCGGCAATTGCTTGGTGTACTACAAGCATCTAGAAAACCCTCTCACAGTTCACACCAGTCACTGAATGTCTCTAAGAGAGGGACAGTAGGTGGCTGTTGACAGTGGCATCTCTGCTGAAGCTCGCAGGGTTACTTTTAGCATTTGCAATAGGGCTGGTTTTATTAGTCTTACAACTCTGGAATGTTTTAAGGAGACAATAAGGGCAAGATAGACACACAGCTGATGCTCACCACCAAAGCCAGGTCATGAGTACAGAACCTCAGTGCTCCTGCACAAGGAAGAGACCAAGGGCAAGCTGATTGCCAGTTTGTCCTTTGAGCAACATGTGAGTGTGTTACAAGACACTTACCTGGTGGAAGCACCAACTGAACTTCAGTACTCATGAGTTTGCTGGTTTATTGACATTCCCCACAAGAGTTACAGCCAACACCACACAAGACAAGTGCAAATCAAGAATTTTATTTTTTCCCCACATAGATACTTAAAAAGCAAGTTAACACACAAGACAGGGAGTCAGAGAGACTGGACATATTTACAAGACAGTTCAGCTATCAGATTTTTTCCATCTTCAAGATCAAGTCATCACAGATTTTTGTTAGTTCGTCGTTTTCTTTAGTCTGTTGAAGACAGGAGAAGAAACCAGTGAGTTTCAGGTATGCCTGAACTGGGCTGTATGCATGAAGTGAGCAGAGGTTCCAGAAGTCACATTTGCCAACACATGGAGTAGAAAGTGCTTGTGTGTGTTTGTGACTCATGCTAAAGGAGAGTTTATTTTTTAGAAGGTGACATAGCAACCTTAAGATCCTCAGGAAATGAGCCACAACCCACTACACCCCTGCTGCTTCTACATATTCTCCCATAATACATGGAGACCAATTGATCCAGGGAAATGAGACTTTCTAGACTCAAAGTCTCCATTAGATCCACTGAAATGTAAGACCATGACTGTTTAGATGTTAATCCTCACCAGACAGACATCTCTAGGATCATGCTTTTGACACTTTCCAAGTATCCAGTTTGTACAACTCCTTCTATGGTCAAAACATTTTAATAACAGTTCTTCATGTAAAATATTACTGTATTTGTAACAGGAATAAAACTCATGGTAAACAGTTTGTCTCATGTTAGTAGGCCTACTGTTTCCCCAGCTGTGCAAACCTTAGCCATAAGCCTAAAAGCTAACACAGTAACAGGACTTTTCCCTACAGGAATGTGTTGGCATTATCTATTTTTGATTCTTCCATACTGGCACACATACAGCCAGGATGCAGAAGAGCAGCATGCATTTCCAGCAACAGGCCTTTTAACCCTCAGAAAGCTTGATCTTTTGAGGGGTTCCAACACAGGAAACTGATGCACCTTTGAAAAACATTCTAAGTCTGAAATATGAAACAGTATCAGCTACAAGGATTAGTGGCCCTGGGAAGAGAGGCTGAGGGAGCTGGGCTGGCTCAGCCTGGAGAAGAGAAGGCTGTGGGGGGACCTCATGGCAGCCTGCCAGTCCCTGAAGGGAGCAGAGACACAGGAGGGGAATCAGCTTGTTCAAAGGGCAGAGCCTGGCAGGACAAGGGGGATGGAGTGAAGCTGAAGGAAGGAAGGGTTAAATTAGATCTTAGGGGGAAGTTCTTTGCAGAGAGAGTGGTGAGGGGCTGGCAGGGGCTGCCCAGAGAGGGGGTGGGTGCCCCATCCCTGGGGGTGTTGAAGGCCAGGTTGGCTGGGGCCCTGGGCAACCTTGTGTAGCTCCAGGCCTGGAGGTTGGTGTCCCTGCCTGTGGCAGGGGGTTGGAGCTCTGTGACCCTTGGGGTCCCTTCCAACCCATGCCATTCTATGATAATATCCGAAGAGCTCAGTCAGCACAAAGGAGTCTGTATTAGTACTAATAGCTTACAAGTCATGTATTTAAGAACAAGCTGATCCAGACAGTTTTTCCAAGATAACTCCCAGATTCTGCTCTGGAACACATTTACATTTCAGATCCCTTCAGCAGTTGAGCTAACTTCCTGACACTGGGTCGATCACTTCTGTGACCCAGCCATGTGAACAAACCTTTTGCTCCTGAAAAACCCTAGCTATGCAAAAGAGTCATGACATATTAGAGTTGTGCCTCAAGTTTCAATGCCTGTTTCCCAGTGCAGTAACCATCAAAACCAGCACAGTTTGCCTATCAATTTCTAGCCCTGGTACAAGGCAGTTCTCAACCTAGTTTCCAGCAACAGTTTACAGCTTAGAGACCCTGAGGGCATTCTGACTAACCTTTTGTTCAAGGCTCCTCTCCAGAGACTGGATCCTCATCTGCTCCTTGCGGAGACTGGCCTGCAGAGCTGCAGTCTCTGACTTGGCTTTGCTTCGTACCTGGGCGATTTCCTCATTGGCTCTGCAACAGAAGCAGGGTGGAGTTTACACACCCTTCAGACAGCACAGCAACACAGAATCCATCTACACTCTTGTACTGTGGATGTATCCCCAAATGAGAAGTGTTTTAAGCCAAGTTTGGGCTCTCCTGAACCCCCTTTTGCAGGGTCTGTGAAACTGAGTTGTTGGCGCAGTACTTACTGACGCAGCTTCTCTTCAGCATGTGCCTTCAGTGCCTGGTATCTCTGCTCCTCCTTTTTAACCCTGGCCAAGTAGTCTTCAGCACATTTTTTCAGAGCTTCTTCGTTCTGTCCCAAGAACAAGCACTTGGTTAGCTTTTTATGTGCCAGCAGATGGAAGGATCTCTCCACAAAAGGGCTACTTGACTACACAAAAGTAGCAGTATTTGCTCACAGTAACAGGAGCAACTGTGAAGTCACACAGGGACTAAATCTCCACCTATTAACTGTGCAAACTAATATTTATTCATCCAATTTCCCTCCCAATGTACTCTGTTTATTCAGTAACAAACTTTGCTAAAGGGGAAAAGTCTCTGAAACCACTAATCAGCTTTGTGCATGGGTTTGCTTTTTTAAAGCCAGTTCTGTCTTAGCTTCTAATTGTCTTAAACATACCTAGAAATTCAGCTACTTGGGAGATTCCATGAAGAGATTCAGGCTTTGGACACTTGATGTCAATGAACACAACATTACCAGCAAGAAGGTGGCACAGACACTATGCCACCTCTTCCTTATCTATTACATCAAATTGGAATTGCTTGAAAGAAGTGCTGAGACTTCCTACTAATTAATTCCAGCTCTTGAGTTCAGCAACTATGTGTCCAAGTGGTGCTTTAAGTTTTTTGCTAAGGAAAGCACTTCTGAATTTAGGGTGCAGAAATAGAAGGGGCACAAGATGAAGGAAGTGTGATGTGTTAGTAAAGCAGAAACTGAAGTCTAAACACAGACATGTTTCCCATACCTAGACTATCATGAGCCTTGTAACAGGCTAGCTCTAAGCTTGAGTAAATAGGGTACATGAAAGGATAAACTGAAGGAAAAATCTGAAGGTGCTTTAAGCACCAACTGCATTTTTAAATACATTTCATGCAATAAAGAAAACATAGCTTGTGCTCTCATTAGTCTCATTCCTCCAGTTTCTAAAGATGCTGTACAACAAACCCCTGAATTCACCAGGTCAGGCTGTGTGTATAAGCTAGAGAACACCAGATTTTCACTTGCAATAGCAAACCTTGAGCATCAATTCAACATGATGTGGGGGAAGTAAGCTGCCCTTATGCAGCAGTTGCTCCATGAGAGTGTGGCTATGATTAACAGAAGTTAGACACATGCAGCAAGAAGCAGCTCATTCTTCTGTTTGAAGCAGCTCTGGCTTCAGTATGATAATGATCTCTTAAGCCAGTCACTAAATACAAACCAGTCATTTTTTTTAATCTTTAAACAACTTAGCACCTGGTTTTACAGGTAGTGCCTAGAGTAGTTGATTAATGGCTGCTCTAGAAAGCCACCATTCCCTCTCCACCAGGCCTCCCTGATCCTGGAAAGCCATTCCCTGCATGCTGGTCTCTTACTTTGCGGTACCCAGCGATCACTTCTTTCTGTTTCTCAAAGCGCTTGAAGAGTTCAGAGAAAGATTTCTCCATCGAGTTCAGATCTGAAATAACTTGTTGCTTCTCTTCCACCATCCTCTGGATTTCTTTCTTTGAAAACTCCTTCTGCTTCTGAGCATCCTCTAAAGAGAGTTAACAGGGTTATACTTGTGGGAGTTACTGCATTAGTATACAACTAGTTCCACTGTGGGGGCAGGAAACCCCCTCACCTTCAATTCTTAAGCAAAAAAAGTATTTCATAGTGTAGCCTCTTCTCCAAAAAGGACACTGTGTTTTTGCTTTTAAGGAAGCAGTCACATTCTCTTTACTGCTACATGCTACTTCACACCAACTCTAAGGCCACAAAAGACAGATTATAACATACTAGCCCAAAGCATTGGTTCTCCCTGCAACGTAGTCAAAATACTACAGCCAAGTTTATCACAGTATTTGTGATTCCTGCTATGGTAGAAGCAAGAAATCCAAAACATTTTTCATTCAATATACACAACAGCTGGAACTTTGTGGAAACTGAGATAAGCCAATCTAGCATAGCAAACTCATTCAGGACAGGTTTTTGTTAGCATACCTGAGCTATATTTCCCATATGCTTAGAGAAGGACAAAGATGATGGCATAATACTCAGTGTCCTTAAATTCAAGCAAGGCACAGATTTGTCTACTCAGCTTGGTATAGGTACATTCTGCTTGTTCAAGAGTTTCATTCAATGTCCTCCTAGCTTTGAGGTCACAAGCTTGACTGAGGGAGAGACCAAATCTGTCCAGCAAGAATGGACTACATTACTGACATCACTTAAATGAGGGCAGATAACCAGTTAAACACAAGGCACAGACAACCAGATCTGCCAGTTATAATAAACCAACAGCTCACATTCCACTGGAGAGTAAGGAAGAGTCAGATGTGTTCATGCCTGATTCAGGAAGTCATTATTACTTACCCAAGGGTATCCTGTCTGCATGAATATGCACAGAAGTGCTACTCTAACTACCCTGTCTGAAGCTGTACACTCACCCTGCAAGCACTCAAAATATTAAAGCCATCAGAAGTGAGAGAGTACCAACTTCAGCTCATAACCTGAGGCTAAACATGTCCCACCCCTTCCAAGCCAAAGTGTAAATATGGAACTTACCCATCATTTGTGTTATTGTACCTTCAAACTCAGCAACTATTTTTCTAAAAAACATTCAAAAACATTGAACATAAGTTAGAGAAAGCAGGTGGAGTAAATAAGTAGATCTAAAAAAAAAATCAAGGCAGATTCATACCCCA
This sequence comes from Hypotaenidia okinawae, assembly GCA_027925045.1. Lineage (NCBI taxonomy): Eukaryota > Metazoa > Chordata > Aves > Gruiformes > Rallidae > Hypotaenidia > Hypotaenidia okinawae. The sequence goes on from BSDF01000004.1 coordinate 35,068,001, forward strand.
TTTCCTTGTATTCCATATGAAGCTTATCATACTTCTTTTTCCATTCCTCAGTCTCCAACTGCTTCTCTTGAACCTTTGAGAGAAGAGGTAAAACCATTAATTCTTGCACAGAAAGATACAAGATTGGAAACTCAGAACAGTAACAGGCAGCTTAGATATATATATAACTTGATTTATATGTATTACAAAAAAGTGAGCTCTAGCTGTTTAACACAATCAAAACAAGTGTTTCATTACAAGTTTGAGTCAAATAAGATGTAGATTGATATTTAGATTTCAGAGTCATGATTCCCATTCAGTGTCACTGATCTCTCAAATGCAAAGAGTCAGAGCCAATTGAATCCATCTTTTGGTTACTCTTTTTCATCCTATAAATAAACTGTTGTTCCTTGGCCAGTAATGCGAGGGAAGTAATATTCTCAAGTGACATGTGTTTTCCTTTTCTTTACAAGGCAGATAAGTCACACAAATCTGCTAACCTTAACACAGGAAAGAACACACACCAGAAAGCTGTTTCAGTCAGTATCAAATTGCTCACTGGAGTCATTTGTATTTGACACACAATCCTCCCACTACCACATTTGCAAACAAAAAAAGACATCTAAGTCCATTTAAGAATAAGCATACCTGTTTCACACCAGCTGAAATAAAGGAGAGCTCAGTAACAGTACTAAGCAGTGCAAGTACTCTTTGCTAAGTGCTTTGTGCAAACTCCATGAACTGAATTTTGTCCTGGGATTTAGACTGTTAGACTTCAGCCAGCTATCAGTATCAGAGGCCCAAAAATACACAAAAACAGAAGATGAGAGCACACAATTACTGCCAATCTCCCATCAAAAGTGCAAGGTATACTTTCATCTGCAAACTTGAAAGAAATGGTTCACCAGACCCCCAAAAAAGCAGCATGCTTTCCCAGAGTGCTGCATTCATCCAGAAGGAAAGCAAGGGGTTGCTTCTGCTCCTCCCACTCAAGCTGTTTCACAAGAGTCATCTTCAAATTTGGACTGTCTTCCTTTCAGGTTAATAAAGTAATTTCAAGCATTTTTAAGTGACACAAAGCTGGCTAGAGTCATCCAGTCACACCTGTCTCACTACAACTATATTTGCATGTTTAACATAGTTCTTTGACACAGGAGATTAGAGGTCCAATTTTAAGATATTACAAGCTTTACCTCCCTCTGATTATACAAACTCTTAATTTCAGATCAATGCTTTAACAGTTGCCCTCTGTCAAAGCTGCACTTGCTTTCCTGTGCTAGACAGTATGCTGGGTGTCCTAAGTGCCAGAAAACAAAAGTTACTCCTAGAAAAGCTAGGATCTCTGTACTGTAAAGGGAAAGGAAACTGCAGCAGCAAATAATCACAAGTCACATTCATTTAGTCTCCATGTCACTGCCTGCAGCATAGCTAGTCAGGAACTCTGAATGCTGCACCTTCTTCTGAAGTTCATTTTGACATGACACAATTAGATTGAAGGACATTCATACTTTGCTGCTCATATGTTTAGTCTTTTTAAGGTTACATAACCCAGAAGCCATAATGAATCAAGAACATGGATTTCTGAAGTGAGTAGCTACATAACTCTTCCTGCCTCAGTATGAAAATGTAGGTTCAAAGGCAATTTCTGTAGTTATATAGTTACTGTAGTTATGTAGTTATATAGAAAAGGCTTGAAGTTCCACCAGCTACTTATTCCCCTCACCCACTAATGTTTTTCTCCTCCAGAATGAACTTCAGATCTCAATTTTATTACCTGGACATACTGTTGTGCCTCCCCATCCTACAAAATAAATGATCACTGCACTGAATTGGCATTACATTTTATCTTGTTTTAATGAAGCTAGAACCAAAGCCTTTCCCTCCCACTGGAAAGAACAGCTATTTCCTACTTGAATACCCTTTTTTAAACTAAGATTACAAATATTAAACCTAACCGTGCCACCTAGCAATGGATGCTTTGTAAAACTGATAGTTCTAGGCAAAATCTGACTAATAGCGAGTTTACCATATTTCCTTAGTTATCAGCTCTGAAGACTTCTATACCTACTGCTCCTCTCAAGTACACAGCAAGCTGTTCAGAATGAGATGCTTACATCAAGTATGACAGAAAATTATCAAATACAGAGAATTATGCCAGATAATCTAAACAAAGGAAACAAAGTGATGCCAAGTCTTGGTTTGGAAGGGTCACCATACCTCCCTCTTCACCAGTTCAACAGCTGCATCCATGTCTTTCTGGCTGTATTTTAGCACATCTATAATAGCATCCACTGCAGTGTTTGTGGAAGAATCAAAAGGGAGTGAAGGAACATCACTTGCCAGGGAGTCTGGAACTGCAGGATGTGCTTCCTGTGAGAAGAAAAAGCAGAGCTTCAATATATTCCTTTTTTTCATGCCATTGATTATCTGTATGCAGATTATTAGATGGTTAAGTCAACATTTTACTGAAACACCAAAATACTTCCACAACTCTGTTAGGACAGCTTTTTTTTGCAGGTATCTCTTTGATCTGTGTAGCTATCTTAAAGTAGTAAGGAAACTGCTACCCACCAGTTACACCTATCAAAAACCAAAGCAAATTACACTGAGCTGTTCCCCACCACCATTTCAGGATGAACTGCCAGGTGCCAATCTGTTCATAAAAGGCTATTCAAATTAAGCCTTAGACTGTACAGCATGAAGTTTAACCACAGAAATGCTTTCATTGTGTTGCTTGGAGGAAAAATAGAAGGTTTTCTTATTTTTATGGCTTCAGCTGCACCAAAAAAAAAAGAATTGCCTGATTAAAGCATTCTTAAAACCAGCTCAAATCCTCCTAGAACACATGCAATGCCACCAGTTCCCAAAAAGAGAGACTTTTAATACTTAAGAACATGAAGTCCACCAAAAAGATCTGTTTTGATGTAAGCAAGCACCCAACCTGGTTTTTAAAGTATGAGTTTAATCAGTGTTCTGTGATACTTAATATTGGCCTAAGTGTTTAAATCCAGAACCTAGCCAATCCCTTTTCCAAAATATCAACATGAAACTTGATACCACTTTGGACACCCTTACAGTAGCTGTAAATGTTCCCAGAAGATCTAGTCCTTTTGGTTTTTCTTCACTTTGGATGTTCACTGCAGGCTTTTCAGCTTCCACAAGCAATGTACTTAAGTCAGCAACAGGACTGAAAGTGAACAAACATACACCTTTATATTCAAGCTCTGTCTTTCTTTGTAAAGCTAGGAGCTACAGCCTAGACCAAGCCAATACTCACCCAGAGTGAAGTGGAGCTGTCATGATATTCATGTTTGTTTCAGAGGTACCAGAAAGTGGTTTTTTTGGACTGTCTCTCAACAGAGGGTCAAACTTCAAATACAGCGACTGCTTCCTCAAGGCAGACTCTTTGAACTGAGGGGAAGGAGGCATAAACTGGCAGCTATGCTGCTTCATAGCTTAACACAGGCTTCTAGCCCCCCCACATACACATAAATAATCCTCTGGAGAGAGGGTGAGCCTGTTCTTCAGTGGCTGGAGCATTGTTCTCAAGAGAAAAATTACATAAGAGAACTCAGTGCCCACACACTTAAGTCCTTATGTAATAGTAAGTGAACCCAATCTGCTCACACAGAACCAAAAGGGCAAACATTTATGAACTAGTCACACCAGGAGAAGACACTGAAAGGGAAAGATAGTGTTGTAAGCCAAAATGTAAGCAGTGTAGATCATTCCCTCTTTGCTTACAACACAAAGGACATGATGAAAACACTGATTTCAATTCAGTGCATTCACTCTGCATTCACAGCCACTCCCACTCTGGACCACAGCAGGAGAAAGAAGAACTAAGCTGAACTACTGGAAGGAGGTGGCCAGCTTAGAAACAGATTTCCTCAAACTGCCCATGAAACAAAAGAACTTAAAAAATATTTTTCAGAACAATGGCCCTGAACTTTGAAAGCATTCTGTTCTTGCAGTTTTGGCAACCACAGGTAAAACAGCATCCATCACAGTTTGACCACTGTTAAAGAAACACAGCACCTTTCCAAACTGAAATCCTAAGACCCCCAGATCCTTAGCAGAATTGCTTAGAACTTCCAGTTCTTTCCATCACCCCCCCACCCCAACCTCACTAATGCATCCCTCTGGAATTGAGCCTGCATTTCCATGCACAAGTTCAAAGTGAGGTTATTTCATAAAAACATTGAAGGCTCAAGGTTTCATTTGCCTTTCCTCTCCCTGTCAGGGAGGGAAACAAAACATTTCAGTGCCATACTTACAGATGAAGTCCCAAACTGTTCCAGATAGTCTATTTCTATGCCCATTCCTAGAACTGGAAAAGGAGAAAATGATACCTTGAAGGTGCAACACTGTCATGTTGTCTTACAGCAAAGCACCCACAGACAGAAACAAATAGGTACAGATATAAGAGATTTCCAGTCCCAACTCATGGCCTCTGGTTTTCCTCTGTCCCCTAACAGTGGAGCTTAGCAATCCATTGTTAGAATTAGCATGCTGCTCAGATTTGAGCAACAGAGTTCCATCCATTTCTCAATATACTAATTCCCAAGTATTAAGTGACAAACTGCACACCAGCCAAACCATCTGCTCATCCTTCCACATAATGTTTTAGAAGGATAGCCCTTCCAGGTGGTTAGGTCACAGCTACATAGTAAGCTTTCAAGACAGGTATGCAAGTGCAGAAACCCTTCCATACTGCTGTATGAAATCAGTATTCAAGTAGTGCTAAGGCCATTGTAACCTACAAGACTCAAACACAGGCTGTTGCACAGCTCTAGTGCTCTCAATTTAAAGATTTATTAACAACACCAGAAGTGATTTTAAGAAAGTATATTTTCAGCCCAGAAAGCTGCCACTGGAAACTCTGAAGAGGTTGTTTCTGTACCATCCTATATTTCATCCTTCCAGGCAGCTGAATGCCAATAGCCAGCTTTGAGTTTAGCTTAATCCAGAGAAAGTTAGAAATACACTTAGGTACATTTCCCAGCCCTGTTGGTCCTTCTAGGTTTTACTGTCCTTTCAGAAGAGCAAAATGTGAGACAAGAACTAAAACCAATGCCAAAACTGAAGTAGAGAAATACATACACAGAGGCTGTTGTAGAATAGACTGGAAAGGTATTATTAAAGAAATGCCTTTACCTTCTGATGATGGTCTGAAGAGCTCTTCAGGTTCTGCATCTGCTGACTGCTCATCTGCTGTTGTTTCAGTTCTGTGGGAACTAGGTTTAATTTCTTCTGCAGAGACTGACTTTTCTCCATTGTCAATAGAAACCAAATTATCTTGAGGGGGGCATTAGCTGGAGCCATTTCAGATGGGCTCATTTGCTGCTTCTGATGAGAAAAAACACAATCCTTGGTGCTAAAATAGTGATTTAAATGCAGTGAAAGATCCCTTTGTCAAACTAGGTGGGCAGCCAGCATAACAAACTAAGTTCATGGGCACAGAAACTAAACTGCCAACACTGAGTACAATTTATAATAAAGGAGTCCCTTTTTCAGTCCACACCCTTAAGTTTGTCCTTATGTGTGACTGCTGATCAAAAAGAGATACTGAATACCAAGGTACCAATTTGGCTGCCTCTGATGTTACCTTCAAAGGACAAGTCTGCAGAGCTGATATTCCTTCTAGAGCTGCTGGAGATGCATAAAAACACCACTTCTTAGACAAAACACCAAACATGGGTTTGACAAGGTTAAGTCAGGGAAACCTGCTTCAAGGAAGATCCCTGTAAGAACCTGCTATTTTCCCTGTACCTTACCATGGCTATCTCTCCTGGAAGTCCAGCCTCTGCTTGAACTCCTGGCTTGTCTATCACACTCTGCTTGCTGATGTCCCTAAAGAGAGGGGAAAAAAAGTGTCAACACAGCCAGTTCTCAGTTCTATTTGCCAGACATATAGAATCACTGAGGTTGAGACTTTCTACTGCCACATTACAGGAAGCTTTAAGGTGGGTGGGGATGTAAATCCACTGTCCTGCCTGGTGACAACTTCGATGACAGGATGCTCTCCCTCCATCAGAAGCCATGTTACCTGGGAAACAAAGTCCCTGCAGTATCACTTATTCCTGTTCTCTAACTTAAACTTTAAAAAGGGCTTAAACAGAAGATAGGGGTTTTGTTTAATTAAGTGCAGAATTACAAGCAGCCTGCTACTCTTTCTGAAGTAATACAGTGATTATTGGTATAAAGCACACAACTTCATTAGAGAAGTCCTGTATTTTTAGTTACTGCTGGCAGCACAAACTTAACTTTTCAGCTTAGTAAACAGTTGCTGATTACATTACCCAGGGGGCAAGAAAGCAAACATTTCTGTCATGTGAACACCTTGTGCCAGTCTAGTTCTGGTAAGCACCAGTGCCTATAGCACTGCTGACATTTTAGTAGTTAAACTTTCTAGGAAGAATACAACATCTCCCATTCTCAAGTAAGTTTTATGTGGTACCAAAAAACCCAGCAATTTCAGCAACAGGCCTTTTTACTGGAGACAGTGTTCAAATACCAAGAACAGGCAAGGAAGAAACCTGAGGATGGTGTCACCAGTGAGATCTTTGCTGCTACAACTGTCCTGGTTGCAGCCAGGCCAGAATTACCCTTTCCAAGCAGCCAGCACAGGTGAGCTAAGTTAGCTGGGGCTGTTTTCCCCACACCTGACATCACTCCCTCATAAAAGGGGGGGCTTGTTGAGGAGGGGCACTCCTAGGTGCCTCCAGAACAGTCTGAGTGCAGCACCCTTATCACTGGGTGTGAATGAGACCTGCCATGGGCTGTTATTGTTCCCCTTTCATGGTGATTTTGTCAGTAAACTGTCCTTATCTGAACCCTGTTCTGTTTCTCCCCCAGGACTGAGCAAGCAGCACGTGGTGCTCAGCCACTGTTAGGGTCTGAACAACCACAACAACCATCATGTTAAAAGGTTACAGTGCAGAGACTCAGCCAGCCTTGGAAGGAGGAAATCAAGGAAGCAGGAATCCACTAGAGATACTCTCTAAACTATCTTCTTCACAGAAGTTCAAGGTACTTCCACATTCAGCTACAGGTTTACTTACGGACTGTTGGGTTCTCTTTTCTCAAGAGCTTCACAGGTACTTGGGCTGTTACTCAGCTCCACTGGAAGAGGCTCCCTTCTTGATGAACCACCTTGCTGCTCTTGCAGGTCAGCCTTCTGAGGGCTAGGCTTAGAGCACTTGGGTGAGGTGGAAATTTTTGAACCTCCTCCAAATGGATTAAAGTTTGGATCATCAAGTTTGTCCCAGTCAAACTTATAAGATGCCTTGGGAAGAGGGATTTCATCTTCCACGTCAATTTTAGTTTGTGCTTCAGTATTCTCTGGTTTTGTTTTGGTAACAGGAGTTTTCTTGGAAGGTGGCTTAATTCCAGGTCTTTTACCTAGTTTCTTAGGAGGTGGCTTTCTAGCAGTGGTATTATCAAAGTCAAATTCCAGTTTTACTGGTCCAGCCTTGGTGACAGCAGGCTTTTCTCCAGGTTCCCCTTTGGAGACAGTCAGCTCTTCTGTAGGCTTTGATTCTTCTGGAGAGGCTTTTTCTGCTACTGAAGCACTCTGAAGCTTAAATTCCCCAGTTTTTGAAGAATTCATTAAATCAGAACTACTGGGACCCACGGCACCAGATAACTGTACATGAGATAAAGGTGGTTCTGCTAATCCCATTGAATTATCAGTTTGGCTCACATCTGTGGAAGCAGACTTCACATCCTGCCCAGAGTCACTGATTGCTTGCTTAGGGGGCAGCTTGGACTTGTTAGACTCCAGCTTGCTCAATACAGGTTCATTTTCAGAGGAGAAAGTCTTCTCTTCACTTGAGCACTCTGTACTTCCTGCAGTTGAAGCAAAAGCAGCTGTATCATCCAGAAGAGAATCCTTCCTTTTCTCAGTATTTTTCTCAGGACTGCTAGATGCTTTTACAGGAAGCTTTTGCAGATTTCCAGGAGAATGCTGCAGCTGCACTGAACTTTGAAAGGGATTGATGTCATCTAAGTTATCAAAATCAAGACTGTAGGAACCTCGACTCTTCACAGGCATCTCATCATCTGGGTAAGGAGTTGCACTGACCTTCTCTGGCATTTGTGTATTTATCACTGTATTATTTGCTTCAGCTTCAGTCTGTTGTTGACATGTGCTGTATTTAAAAATAAGCAGATCACAAATGCTGTCATCATTTTTTAGACATCAAAGTCATCTTTAGAAAGCTGTTTGCACAAGTAGCTTTGGATGCTTGGAGCAACACAGTTTTTCTGACATCAGGCAACTGACAGCAAAGGAATATCTAAAACAGCAATATTTTAGTAGCCACCTAAACAGTCAGAAGTTATGAGCTCTGGTACATAAGAGCTATAGGCAGATCTATCTTTGAGACAAGCCAGAATTCTTAAGGTATCTGCCCTACCCAGGTACATTACTGTATACCAGCCATCACTGAAGACTGCTCTATGAAGACATTTCCATTTCACTAGACAGTGAACTATGCATTGCTTAGGAGGTATTAACACAGCTCAAACACAGGCACAGCTAGCAGCACATCTTCATGCAGATTCATCTACGAGTCATGATAGACTCACAAGTCTAGGACCAAACTCAGTCATGACTCAGTTCTCCCAATGCTAGTCATTACTTTGGCTATTCCAAGAAATATTTCCCCCCCAAAAAGTATGCACAGGCATTTAATCTGTGAGGGCCTACACACCAAACAGAACCTGGACATCAGGCACTCTGAACACTGCACAACATGAAAGCTGAAAAGCAAAATAGTATACAAGAAAATACTTGCCCAGTAAGAGAAAGATCAGATTCTCCAGCAGAAGTAACAGGTTAAAGTTTGTGTACTCAACACTTCTAGATATTCTACAAGTTCTCACCCTTCATTTCCCCCAACTCCACTCAACTTTTGAGGCACAGCCTCAGACCACAGAGAGTTAAGCCATTACTTCCTGAAACAGGATTTCCTCCCATTGTTTTGTCCCTTCCTAAAGTTATTATTTTTATGTGCCAGCCATATCAGCCTTAAAACACAACACAGATTAAAAGTCACTCACTACAAACACGACTGATAAACCCGAAAGCAAAGGCAGGAGATAAAGAGTTCTGGCAGCCCTTCTCACCCGGTCTGAGTGCCTCTCCTCTGCAATAGCTCAGCCTCAGGCTTGTTCAACTCCTCAGGCCCCTCCCACTCTCCTTCCGTGTTTAACCTAATAAATGCCAGTCGAAGTGCGACACCTGCTTCAAACTAGCTAAAACCAACCCGGTGCCAGCTCTTCTAACTCACTGGAGCCTTATATGGACTAGATCTTTGTTTATGACTGTGAGTCTGGGGCACAAGTGAAATTAAGTACTTTAAAAACAGTGAAGGCCAGCTCAGAAGTGCTTCCCTAGGCTACAGTACACACACAAGTTAACTACTGAAGCAAGTCTATACTTAAAGAAGATTTAAGAATTCATATCTCCCCATCCCAAAACCAAGAATATGGGTGAAATGAAAACAGGTGGTTGTAAAAATCTATTTCCTAGCAGAAGACCAAGCTAAGATGTAAGACTCCTTGCAACCAGCAATTACAGATGTCAGGTGTTCATACAAGTTTTAAAAGTCAGTTTAAAAAGTCTGCATCAAGACTTAGTAAATAGCAACATTTTATTGTACCATTATAACAATATTCCTAGTAAAGGAGCATTCCAAACCCCTAAATTAGCAGACTACAGACTTTATGCTCTTCTCTAGACATCTACCATGAGCCACTTGGAGACCCAAGCTGCTAGACTACAAAGGCACACAAACTTGTTTGTACTTGGGCTTCATGTTATATTCACCTTGTGCTGCTAGATTTTCTTTAATCTTAACACTCATTAAGTCAAGGTGTGAATTCAAGCTAACCCTTCAGAAGATGTATCTTAAGGAGGCAATCTAAAGAGAAAAAAAAATCTGTACTTAATTTACAAGAGAAGAAACTTGAAGGCTTAGCTTTCAGAATAGTTGTAGTCTCACATGAAAACTTTACCATGGGAAACAGTTCTGTATTCTCTGCTTTATGTGCTTCTTTTCTCTTAAACTACATATAAGTCATCTCTATGTAATCTGTTACTGAGTAGTTAAAAATAGTCTAGTAATCAATAGTACAACCATGATGAATGTCATGACTTAAGAAAACTTTGTCTTTGAAAAAGTTGGTGCAAAGTCAGCATCAGTTTTAGTGCTTTTGTGCAGTTTCCATCTTGTTATTAAAAATGCATCTTAATTATGCAGGTCTATAATGGGGAAAGATTAACTTGAATATCCCCCATGGCTAATACTACTAGCAGTAAATACACTACTTACTCAACATTGATGGGTACAGATAAAAGATCATCCAAGGCTTCACTGCAGTCATCAAGAGTGAAAGTAGATTCAAGTTTGTCCATCACAGCAGGGCTTAGGATTTTGCGTGTCTGAGGATCTCTTAGAGGAGTCTGAAAGGTTACCTTTAAGGAAGGGGCGGGACACGAGGAGAAAGGAAGAACATGACCACCACAGCATTTTCAAGCTCCCAACAGCACACGCAGTCAGCAGCAATACAGAAGGCAAGAGAGTTACAGTCCATCCTAAAGCAGAGGGTTACCTTCATAGCTTTTGCCACGCTTTTTGGGGGCAGGTTCTCTTTCTGGGACAGGCGCAGGATGGAAGGTCTCCCCGTAGGTTCCGGTGGCGCAAAGAAGAAGTCGGCGTCTTCGGCCGTTAGGTCATCGCTGAGGCACCCGCCGTTTTCACCATTCTCCGAATTCAAGATCTGCAGACTCATTCTGGAATATCAACACACGCAACATCACAGCGTGAATGAGAGGGTGTGGTCAGCCAGATGCACTTGTAGATAGCCAGAGAAGCTGGAAGCCTGACTCGAGTCAAAACTAACAACCTCAAGAGTCGTGAAGGTATTCAAAAATCTTCATACCAAAAGGTATCTCCAAAGGCTCTGGAACCATCTAAACACAGCACTGCACAGCCCCTCTGGTTTTGTTTGGGGGTCTTCAAACTTAATCATCGATATTATGCTTCCCACAGTTAACATTATAGCCTTGCTAATTAAGCCTCCTGGCCTTTAAAGGGAGCTCTGTCATCTGCAAGTCTCTTCACTCCCAACCCCGTAACAGCAGTAGTGACATCATCACATCTCCTGTAATGGGGCATCTCCCTAAGCACAATTACAGCTTCTGCAGCAGACAGACAACTATTATTCTTCTCTGTTTTATCCACACGGGCTCACTGCTATGTTGTACATCAGCAAAACCAAATTGGGTTCGTTAGGGTGCGCTTAGGATCAGAGTCCTGAAAAAAAGCTACTGAGCTTTTCCCCCTGCACTGTCTAAGCACATGCTGCTTTTGTACACAGTGCTCACAAATCCTCTGCAGCACAGACATTATTGGTAGGCAAATATTTTCAAAAATTGTAATTAGAGAGGTATTTCTTACACATTGCTCTTGCAATTGACACATGCAAGTTTTAGTAGACCATATAGGCTGACCTAATCTTACTACTTTTTAGTTTGAAGCCCTTCGTGCTTGTAAAGCCTGCACCACAACTAAGAGCAAGGATGAAAGTAAGTTAGAAATAAAGAACAAATTTAAAATATGCCAGACAAGCCAGCACATTATAGGTACTTTAACTGTCTTCCTCTCGTTCCCACTGGAGTCTCTACTATTCTTAAACTTTTAACATTAATACTCAGTGATGCTGCTGCTGTTTCTCTTTTAAAGAGACAGCAGACAAACCCAGAGAAGTACCAGAGCACAGAAGGCGTGTTCAGCAAGACCACAATCACTGCCCATGAAGGGCAACCCCTGAGAAGTGCAGTTAATTATCAGACAAACCACTAACAAAGTGATTCCTTTCTTAAGGACTGATGTGTTATTTCATACCACCTCTGCAAGGCAATCAGCATCAAATGGTGATGCTGGCTTTCTGCAACGTACAACCATTCCAAATGATCCCAAATGCTTGATTTGACCAAACCATCCTCCATGGTGCAGTCAAATTAATCCAGAGAAAACAGCTGAGGAAGACTCCAAATGATTGTCTTCATCATCATAAAGAAATAAAACAGGACCAACCCCAGTGAAAGCTTGAAGTCATGTTTTTCAATCTCATAACCCTTATGCATTCAAATGTCTGTATTCAAGCCTCCATGTGCATTTCCCCACACTTCTATTAGTCCTTATGGGAAAGTTTGCTTCATAATCACCCCTGAACTCAGCTGCTTTGTCTGCACATCCAACAACAGCGCTTTTAATCAGCAATGGAATGCAAACAATGGCAAGCAAATCATGCCTCTGTTTGCTATTTCTCCATTCCTCCTTTATTTTTCATCACACTCATACTTTAGCCTAGCTTCTTTTTATCTATTAAGAATTTGTACATTAACAGCTTTTAGATCTTTAAGTGAAATTCACTCTTCTCCTTCATTCCCAATTAAAATTGAGACAGCAGATCAAATGAACCTTTACAGACTGGAGTTGTTTACCCAATAAATTGACACCATATACATATACCACATTTGCCCAGCATTTTTATTATTAAATCTAAAAATTCAAACCCTTTCTTGGATTAAATCATCCAAAGTAATTCAACATTTAAAGTATTCACAACCAAAATTTAATCTAAATTGTATCTCACAAGTTCATTAGTTCGTAGCTGTAATAAAGTGAAAGGGGAAGGGAGGCTTCAATAAAGAGACATCTATTTGTTGAAAGTGGCCAGTGGCCAAGTTATACAAGCACCAGGAAAGGCAGCAAGTTCTCCCCACCACAGCAAATCAAAGTTCACAAAAATGAAACCGCTCCTAGTTTTAGAATAATATTTATCCAGGCACAAGCAGCAGTCTGTCATTCTGTTTTTAAGTATTTACATAAATTCAATGACATCAGGTAATTAAACCTCAGGTATCTATCATTTGTAAAGTGTAAAGTCTTGCACCTGGGAAGGAACAACAGTTTCTACCAGTACAGGCTGGGGGATGACCTGCTGGAGAAGAGCTCTGTGGAGAAGGACCTGGGAGTCCTGGTGGGTGACAGGGTGGCCATGAGCCAGCAGTGTGCCCTGGGGCTGAGAGAGACAATGGGATCCTGGGGGGCATCAGGAGGAGTGTGGGCAGCAGGTCACAGGAGGGGATCCTCCCCCTCTGCTCTGCCCTGGTCAGGCCCCACCTGCAGTGTTGTGTCCAGTGCTGGGCTCCCTGTTATAAAAAGGACAGGGATCTCCTGGAGAGAGTCCAAAGAAGGGCTACAAAGATGATGAAGGGCCTGGAGCATCTCCCCTGTGAGGAAAGGCTGAGAAAATTGGGACTGTTCAGCCTTAAGAAGAGAAGACTAAGGGGGGACCTAATTAATGTTTACAATTATCTTAAGCAGGGGATGCAGGGGGAATCAGCCAGCCCCTTTTCAGTGTCTGTGGGGACAGGACAAGGGGCAATGGCTGCAAGTTGGAGCAGAGGAAGTTCCCCACCAAGCTGGGGAAGAACTTTTCCCCAGTGAGGGTGAGGGAGCCCTGGGCCAGGCTGCCCAGGGGGTGTGGAGTCTCCTTCTCTGGAGAGATTCCAGCCCCGTCTGGACACCGCCCTGTGTGCCCTGTCCTAGGGACCCTGCTTTGGCAGGGGGTTGGACCCGATGATCTCTCGAGGTCCCTTCCAACCCCTACAATTCTATGATTCTATGATTTGTAAACTGAGAGCTTCATGGCCACTACCTGTTACTTAGCACACACTGGGTGCACAACATCCAAAACACCGGCGTGGCCTCAAATGCCTAAAACCAGCACTGAGCATACAGTGCAAAGATGGATTTCCCCTCCTTAATTATTCTCCTGAGCTCCCCCAGCCGCTAAGATGCGGAGCACTTGCTCACAGAGTAACTTCCTACGTGCTGCAAGTATGTCCATGCAAGCTGACAGAGGGATGACTGCTACATATTTACCACAAACAGCTCAATTCAGAGCAAATAAACACTTTTCTGGTTAACAGACTCTTTCCTCTTATTGCAGAAATTGCCCAACTCTCAGTAGACCGCTTGAGGAATGGGAATTCACAGGGGTTTTAATCAAACACTAAGCTTGGGAGGCAGCAGATGGGGAGCCCCAACCCAGTTAATCCCCGGTGCAGGGGAACAAAAGATGGCCTTGGCCTTCAGTGGCAGTCAGAGGCAGCGGGGAGGGAGAGAAGGTGCAGCAAGGCCCGGGAAGGCCTTGCAGGCTCTCTGGGAAGGTATCATGGCACCTACCATGCTTTAAGTAAAATGATAAAGCAAACCAACAAAAAAAAAAACCCCAGAACCCTCCCCAGCCCTCTAATTCACCGGGGTGTCCCCAACGCACCCTTGGCTGCCACAGCACCGCATCACCCACCTCGAAAGGCAGCAGGGTGCCCCCAGCAACCACCGAACACCCAGGCTGCGAGGGCCTCCCAGCAGCCCCACAAAGCCCCGAAGCTCACTGAGGTGCCCACGGATATTTCTCTACCCTCCCTTATACTCAGAAGCAATCCCAAGTGCTCATAAGCCTCATATCACACTCAAAATGCACGGAGACGCTCCCCAGACCCCCCTGAGCCTCACCCCAGCCCCGAACTCATGAGGAGTCCCTCAGTTCCATTCTCACCCCCCCCCAACTTCCTCCCCTCCCCCTATCCCCAAGCTCCTACCTCTATTTAACTCCCAAACTCACAGAAGTTCCCCTCAGGGCTCTTAAATATTTAAATTCATAAAATCGTCCCTGGAACCCCTCGACAGGATCCTCTCACACACCCCCTCCCCCAAGCTCACAGACGGGGCCCCTAACCCTGCCCCTCCGCCCCAAGCCCCACACCACTCCCAGGCCTACAGAAGGAGCTCCCCGGCCCACCCACACCATCCTCAAGCTCACAGAGGAGGCCCCGAGCCCCGCTACACCCAACTCCAACGGGGCAACCCACAGCTCCATCCAGGATCGGAGCCGCAGCTCCCCCAGCACCCCAGAGAACCCCTACCTGCCGCCGAGCCTCGGTTGCGAGCCTTAAGGGCGTCGGGCCGAGGCGATGCTGGGGACCAGACAGGAACAAGCCCCCGACCACTGCAGCAGCCGCCGGGCAGCGCCCCCTCTGCCGCCGCCACAGGATTTCAAATTTCAACGGCGCGCCGGCCCGCGAATGAGGAAGCGGCGTGCGGAACGCGCCCACCAATCGGGAAAGCGTCCTGCGGGTGGGCGGGTACAACCGCCACCCTTCGCCCATGAGCCCTCGCGGTAGAGCGTTCCCGCGCGAGGCATGCTGGGAAGCGTAGTGCCGCGGGGTCCGTCATGGCGCCGGGCTAGCGTGAGGAACGGTTGGACGCCTCCGCTTAGAAGCGCCCGGTAGCGACGTCCCGGTCTACACTCGCGCTTGAGGCGGCGTCTGCCGGCTGCGGGGGCCGCCCCGTGTGCTTGGGGTCCTTCGGCAGGCGCCAGGGGGCGTTATCAGTGGTGCCGCCGCCAGCCCGAGCTCGGGCCGCAGGGCCCAGTTCTCTCTGCAGGCCCAGACTTGTGCCTGCGAGTGCCGAGGTAAATAATCCCGCCCTCTGGCGTGGAATTTTAGAGAAGGAAATACTGGGCACGCAGACCCTTTTGCAGCGGTAGGAGCGACCTAAGAGGGCGCGGACAAAGTACTGAAGGCCCATACGGGCTGTGGGGAGCCCGGCGTGCCTCCAGGGCCCCGGCCTTGCCGTCGGGAGGGCCCGGCAGGCATTTCCCTACCCTCACCACTCTGTGCTGTGTGCACGGATTTCCACTCAGGGACAGAATGTGTGGTGTAGGCTCTGGTATTGTGTCTGTAAGTGATGCTGGGCCAGGCATCGTGAGAGGGGTCTGTGGAAGTAAAGTTGGAGTGTCCCCCGACACTCAGCCCTGGGGTGAGTTCATCAAATGCTGTTGGTGCCGTTAGGATTCTATAAAGGAAATGAAATGTGCTGATTGAGACATCACTGGAGGCTCAGCCCAGAAGCTGGAAAGCTTTTGGAAGATGAAGGTCCACATTCAAATTTTGGTTCCATTCAGATAATAAATCTACGTGAACTTCCATCGCCTTCAGCACACCTGTGTAGCTGTTAGAGCACTTTGCCTCTCTTCCCCCCTCACAACATAAATCCGTAAGTCTCCTGTAGCCTCAAGTATGTCTACAACCTAACATTCAGTTGCCCTGCTTCAACAGTCTTTGGGAAAAACACAGAAAGAAAACCTGCAGCTTCACAACCCAATTTTTATTATTGAACTGAACAGTCTGTTCTGCAAATTAAAACACTCCTGGCTGTTGAGTCATTAGATGGCAACAATGAAATAATTTATAAAAACTTGCCAACAGTCATGTCTTTTAGAACAAAATATGCCCATAATTGAAGCATGATTTTACTGCTGCCTCAGTCTTACTCAAGTCACTAAACCACTGTGACGGATGGAAATCGACTCTATAACTGGAAAGTTATAAAGTAGGTATGTTTATTGTGCGCAGAGGCATGGGGGATAGCTCCCCCACAAGCGTGCATACCCCAAGTAGCCTACCATCCACACATTTATACAATAAAACAATGAATATTCAATCAATGCCTATACATATTCATTATCTGAACCCGCCTACTCTCGCTTCACATGCTAATTAGCTTATCAGTCCTTGGCGCTTGCGCAGATCCTTCCCAGGGTCATGGGTAGGGGTCTTCGAAATATGGGCAGTGGTCTCTGGGATGAAGGCCGTATGTCTTCCTCATGGTGTACTTTTCACCGTGCTTTTCGCCTGGAATGTGAGGCTCTTGCCAGCTTGCAGTGTTCTTATCAGTTTGAGTTAATTTATGTCCTTGTAAAGAGGCCCGTGGACCTAATTGTATCATTCTGTTCTTCAACTCCTGTTCCCTACAATCACTCCTTTGAAATAATACAAGGTTTTTTATTCCTCCCTTCAATCAAGTCTCTAATGAGAAACGGGCCTTCTCGTTCTTAGTTGTTTCTTTAAACTGTGCGGTTACCTGACTTAAATTCTATGACTATTCTTTTAAGTATACAGATACGGTTGCGTTTAGCTTATCCTTTCTATTTCTATATGGCCCCATATATCAACTGGGAATACCCAGGACTCATCAACATCTGTAACACACCAGCCACCTGCCAGCATGAGATGTCACGTTACCAGGGCAGCATTTCCTAGTGACTTGGCTCCCCATTGGAAGGAGGGTGCAACATCGCATCTTGTTTTTCTCTGTTGTTCTTTTCCTATTACGCAGTTTCTCCTTTCTCTACAATACACAAGCATGGCAGTTCAGGGTTATTACAGGGTGCAGGCAGGAGTTTCGTTGCATTCTAAGAGAAATGGTTGTTCCTTGTACTTCAGCAGTAATGAGAGATGCCAGTCAGGCATCTCCTTTTCCTGTGTTTGGGAATATACAAAGGCAATAGTAACATCTGTCTTCTTTTTAAGGCCCTTTACCCTGACCTGATTGATCATTCTCTGAAAATACTACCCAAAATTCACCAGCACAAAGCATTGGGCTCAGTAAGTCAGGCAGGCCATTTGCCCACTCCAGGAGGATGCTGCCCTCATCCAACACAGCCCATTTCAGCTCTGCCCTGGAATCGGTCTCTTTTGCTGGGCCCGCGAAGCTCAGCTGCGGAGGTTTATCAAGCGTGAGGCCATGGGGAGGGCTGGGCTCCTGGGAGACTTGAGTCCGGGCCAGCTCTGGGGGTACGGGGTGTGCTGGATGGGAGGGAGGCCGGGATGGAGGCGCTGCGTGCTTGAGCCTCAGCGCCACTCCCCGGCTCCCTCCGACACTCCCGGGGCCGTGAGCCCGCCCCGCTCCCGGCCGGCTCCGCCTCGGCGGAACTGCCAGCCCGGCAGCGCCCACGGCGCACCGTCTCCTCCCGCGGCCGTGCCCTCCATCCGGGGCTGCGGCGGGAACTACCGCTCCCAGGGAGCAGTGGGGCTGTGGCGGGTCGGGTCGTACCGGGCCGCGGCGGGAGCGGGTAGTGCCCGGCGGGGCGCAGCATGGAGAGCCCCGCGGTGACCTTTACGTTGGCCTACCTGGTGTTCGCCGTCTGCTTTGTCTTCCCGCCCGACGAGGTGCGCTCGGCGGGGCTGACGGTGCAGAGCCTGCTGGCCGCCTGGCTGGGCAGCGAGGACGCGGCCTTCGTGCAGTACCACCTGCGGCGCAGCACCGGCACGCTGCTGGCGCACTCCCTCCTGCCCCTGGGTGAGCCCCGGCCGGCGGCGGGCGGGAGGGACAGGGATGGGGCGGGGTGGGATGGGGGGAAAAGGGGGATCCCCCCGGGCAAGTCACCGCGGGGAGACGGCAGCCCTCAGCCTCGCGGGTGTGACAGACAAACCGGCTGCTCTCGGGAACCGGCAGTGCACGGCGTGACCCCCGGCTGGGAGCGAGCAGGGGGGTTCCTCAGCGGTGTCCGCGGGTGCGGGTGAATCGGGTTACACTACACGGCTCGGGAATGCAGTATTTCAGTATCTCTCCAGTCTCTTTGTAATCCACACCCCGAGCTTTGCAACTAGTTGGCTCTATCGGAGTACAGGTTCCTACAAAAGGAACAGGGTTTAATTCAATTCAAATCGGCTTTCTTTAGCTATGTAACTAGAATCATAGAGTCATAGAATAGTAGGGGTTGGAAGGCACCTCCAGAGCCCATGGGGTCCAACCCCCTGCCAAAGCAGGGTCCCTAGGACAGGGCACACAGATCGGTGTCCAGACAGGGCTGGAATCTCTCCAGAGAAGGAGACTCCACACCCCCTGGGCAGCCTGGCCCAGGGCTCCCTCACCCTCACTGGGGAAAAGTTCTCCCGCTAAAGCTAACGTTGTAGCTTCTAGAACACTTCCCAGAAGTGGCATCTTACAGGTAATTTTATTCAACCAGCAACTTCAAATCCGTTTCATTTAGCTGTGCAATTCTGGTAAAAACCAGTGCCAGGTAATTTGCCTCAGATTGCTTAGGACAGGAGGCTTGAATTTGAGTTGTCACCCAGAAATGCAATAGCTATCCTGGAGGTGACTTCACTGGTTGCATAACTGTATGATTCAGGGCCAAGTATGTATGTGTGTACTTAGTTGCTTTCTGAAAGTAAATATTTTCCCTTGCAGGCTATTACCTTGGCATGTGCTTTGCTGCACCTGAAAAGCATCTTTGTTTTTTCTACCTGGCTTCAGAAGGATGGAAAGCTTTCCTCTTCTTCGCTCTTCTCTTCCCAGCAATCACCAGTGCGCTGGCGTATTACTGGTCACGGAAAGGTTGGAACAATCATCCTTTAGCCCGGACGCTTGCTGTTCATGCTCTCCCACAGTCAGGCTGGAGGGCTGTAGCTTCTTCCATCAATACAGAATTTAGGAGAATCGACAAATTTGCTACGGGAGCCCCAGGAGCCAGAGTGATCGTTACGGACACGTGGGTGATTAAAGTGACCACCTACTGTTTACACGTTGCCCAGCAGCAGGACATTCATTTGACGGTGACAGATTCCAGGCAGCATGAACTCACGCCAGACTCAAATATGCCTGTGCAGTTCCTCACCATCCGTGTTGCCAGTATTAATCCCTACGTGAAGGCATTTGATATCCGGTAAAACCACCACCCTGTTACCTTACCTATGTGTTATTTGATGGTGCTAATGGAGTGCTTTTGTGGCAGATCCAGACTCCCTGGGTCTCGTCCCTTCCTTTTTTGCTCTGTGCCTGGTGTTCAGAGGTGCTTCATGTGCAGTTTTGCCATGCAGGGCTGTCGTGGTTTCCCCCGGCTGTGGGCTGAGACCCACGCAGCTGCCTGCTCCTTAAAGTAAAAGAGCAGGGGAAGAGGGAAAAAGGGGGAAACAAGGGAAGGGAAAAGGAAGGGGAAATAACTCCAAACCCAAGAAACTAAGAGGCCCGTGGGTTGGGATAAGGAGAGTTTACTAAGAGAACAGAAAGATCAAATATCCCAATGCTAACAGGACTTTAGAGCAAAAGAAGATGAAACTCTTGATCCCCAATGCAGTTTCTCCCCGACCCACACAACTCAGGTACCACCCAGAGCTGTCCCGGAACCCGACCGTCCCCCCAAGCAGCACGCATCCCGCCACCGCCCCTCTTCTTCCTCCCAACCGCCCCCCGTTCTCCTGGGCAGGACGTCATTGCCATGGAATACTCTCTTTGGCCCATCTGGGTCACCTGTCCTGGCTTCGCCCCTCCAAGGGCGCTGAGGAAAGGTTGTTTAGAAAGATTGATCATACACCTGCAGTATTGAATGCACAGTGGTTAAACAGAGGGACTGCCCCGCTTCATCCGTTCTGAGGAAGAGGATTGTGCTGGATACAGAAAGAAGTAACTGAAAAAACGTAGGCAAAAGATGGAGAACAGGAATAACAGGGAAAATCTTTGGTCTTCCAAATTTTGGGCAAGGAGAAATAGTTTTTTGTTTAACACTGGCTTTTTTTTTTTGCTTTGGTCCTTCTGGTTAAGGCTTATAATTTTGTGAGTGCTCATAAGAGTTCTCATTGAGCTGCTGCAAGCCAACTGTCCTTAAAAGCAAGCAAGTAATTCTGTTCCATTTCTGACTGACGTGTATTTGTAGCAGTAAATCATAACAAACATGCTGTGAACTGTAAAGGCTCGCTTTCCAAGGGCCCATGCAATTTTTTTCAGCAGTCTCTTTGTGTAGCTAGGCCAAAGTACAAGTTCTACAGAAACCTCTAACAGTGAGTAGAAGGGTGCTAGATTTTTCATTGCTGTGTCATTAAAAGAACTACAGAAAGTCACATTAGTGCCCTTAAAACTGTATGTGTGAAAAGGTGTTTGGATGTCAGCTTGCTGTAAGTCTGTATGTACGCAGCATTTATATACTAGGTAGTTAAAAGTAGGCAGATCACCAGACTGGTAGGTGAGCAGAACAGTCCTGGCAAGCATGAGGAAGGCATAGAGGTGATTGTGTTAGATACCCAGATGAAGAGAGCTCAGAACAAGAGGTTAATTGAGGTAAGTGTGACTATCCGAAGAAGGGAAGAGACTGTTACAGACCTGTGAGACTGGTGACCAAATAAGTATTAAAAACCTAATGATTTTCTTCTGGAAATGGTTCAGTGCAAGACTGATAAAACTACATCCCCAGATGAGAAAATCACGGCTTCTTCTTTGACAGTTCTTCTTAGGGGGGAAAAACCCAAACCACAAACTTTTGCAGCTAAACAGAACAGCACCAAGAACGCTGTTGAAAAGTTCTTGTAATAAGCTGAAATAGCAAATCTCTGCTAGAATACAGTGGTATGGGATTTAAGGGAATTGTCACAGGACAGAATTCCCCTATTAAAGATAGAGGATCATTGTATATATGCAGAATAAGTGGAATGTTTCTGGAAGAAAAACGCTTTTGTGTAGACAGGGCACATTTCCCTGCGTGTTCAATGTGAATTCTTCCTCTGGTCTCTCATTTGCACAGATAGCATCTGTTAACAAACAACATTACCCTCTAGTAGTTAAAACAATGGGGACCACAGGGAGCTAAAGCTAAGCTATGGGCTCTGGGAACTCAATGTGTACTAGAAAGAACAAGGAATTCTAGGGTGATGTTGCCAGGGCTTCTCCATGAAAGCTGTTTAATGAGTGGAAACACTGAGTGGGGCATTTCTGAAGTGTTACGTTAAACAGGGGCAATAACAGTAAAGTGTCGCTGCAGGGTCTGCACAGCATCTCCTGTGCCACTTGAGGTCTGTGGGTCTCCCTTTGAGAGACTTTAGCAGAAGCAACCTCATGGGAAAGGCAGCTTGTAACAGGCTTAAATCAAAACTAAGTCGGTCACGTTCAGCACCTGTGTGTAAGGAACCTTTGTGAAATTTTAGGCTTTGTCTAAAGCTGTATCAAGATCACAGAAACCCACTGGCATTCTTCTGACAATTCCATGCACTATCCCCACGTGATGCATGCCACATGACATAACTATAATTTCTGTCCTTGGCAGCTTCTGAACTAGAATGTAGGTAAGGTATAAGTAAATAGGCATTAAAAAGGGGGGACAGAAATTGTACACGCAGTACAGTGCATTATTTACATACCTGTATTGCTCTTTTTCATGCTGTTTACATACAAAAATAACGTGTATGACATCTTAGATAATCTCAGGCACATCCTGTCACAAATATGTATGTCCTGCTGTCTAAGTTGGGTCAAAACCGGCAGCAGCTAAACAGCAAAGTAAAACAAAATGCTGACTGTGTATTTATTCTATTATGTACCAAGCTAAACAGCTTTGCTGTGGATTCACTTCTCAGATGTTAACCTCTGCAGTGCAATATCAGGCTGTTTGAGTGGATAATCATGGTAATGTTTTGTTCCATCTTTCTGTCTTCAGGTTGAACTCCACAGAGTACGGGGAGCTCCGAGAAAAGCTCCGTGCTCCCATCAGCAACGCAGCTAATGTTGTGATCCATCAAAGCCTTAGTGATTTATTTCTAGAAACCTTTACATCTCTGGTGGAGATTAACCAGACATATTCTGTTCCAAGCACTCAGGTGAGACTTTCTGTCCCTATGAGAATGGAGTGATGATGCTGTTCAGTATTGGTGAGACTGTGATTACTGTGCAGTTGATAATAATTCACCTATGACAACAGATAAGGTTGTCATAGGTGAATTATTAAGAAAAGTCTTTGTTGTGGAGTTAACAAGAAGGTTTTATTAAATGCTGATTGATGATTAAATGATAAATAAACAGTAATCAAATGGTAATTTACAGAATCACCAGGTTGGAAAAGCCCTTTAAGATCATGGAGTCCAACCATTCCCATCCTAAGCTAAACCAGATCCCTGAGCACCTCATCTACCCTTTTGAAACACCCCCAGGGAAGGGGACTCAGCCCCTCCCTGGGCAGCCTGTGCCACAGCCCCACAACTCTGCCAGGGAAGAACTTTGCCCTCCCAGCTGAGCTGACCCTGCCCTGGCCCAGCTTGAGCCCACTGCCCCTTGTCCCATCTCCTGTCCCCTGGCTGAAGAGACCAGCGCCCACCTCTCTGCACCCTCCTGGCAGGGCAGGGGAGGTGGGGAGAAGGTCTCCCCTCAGCCTCCTCTTCTCCAGGCTCAACACCCCCAGCTCCCTCAGCTGCTCTTCAGAGGATTTGCCCTCCAGCCCCTTCCCCAGCCTGGTTGCCCTTCTCTGGACTGGCTCCAGGACCTCCATGTCCTTCTGATGGTGAGGAGCCCAGAACTGGACCCAGCACTGGAGGTGCAGCCTCCCCAGTGCCCAGTCCAGGGGCACAATCCCCTCCCCAGACCCAGTGCCCACACTATTTCTGACACAAGCCAGGATGCCATTGCCTTTCCTGGCCATTCAATGATAGTCAAGCTCTTACTGCACTTGTAATAATTAAGCTGGCTCGTATGCAATATGCTTTAGCTGTAATATAAAATGTTGCTTACATCACTGTAGGGAACAGATGATGGGTAAGGGATCTCTTAGCCTTGAGGAGTAACCCTGAGAGGTGTCCTACCTAAGGGGAGACTATGCTAGAGAGCTCAATGGGCTCAGGGCAGCTGCAGATATTCACAGTGTAGTGATGGGCTCAGAGTCAAACTCCCCTTTGGTGAGGGTGTGCAGCTGGAACAGTTACAGTTTTGTCTTGTGCCGGCTCTGGCTGGCACTGTTCCTGACAAGACATGCCCCAGCTCCCTGTGTTCCTGAGATGATGTGGCTTAGCACAGTTTTTCAAAGTTTGCACAGCAGGGCTGACTTCAGCCCTGCCTATTTGTCAGGGATGTCTGAACCAAAGTGCTTTTCACTCACTCAAGGTGGGTGCATCTGTCACAGGGGCTCACCTTCCATTTCAGTTACCGTGTAATAAGTGCAGCTCTGGCTGATTCTTCTGTTTCTTCTTTGGGACAGGAGAAATAGCAGAATGGAAGAAAGCCCCCTATAATCATTCCCATTAAAAATTACTTTAAAACATTTGGAGATGATGAGGTTATATTCTCATAAAGTTTATGGGGAGCTGGAATCACAACTGTTATTCCTGTTGCTACTGTTCTTCAGGCAGTTTCCTCCATTGCAGCTTGCTTTTCTAGACAGATTTTGATGGATCTTCTGCTGAAATAAACGGATGATTCTTAACTGGGCCTTGCTTTATTTGTAGGAGTCCTTCCTCCACTAATATTTGTAGAAACGTGGTTATTGTTGTGCTGCAATCAGCATAGTGACCAGAGCACTTTTTAATGTACAAGAGGTAACTAATTACACTAGTTCTTGCAGCAATTCTGGGTCAGATGTTCCAGCTGAGGGAACAAGTACTTGGTATCTTTGGTAGTGTTGCATAGCTAATGTGCTGTCTTCACTGTATGGTTCCATGAGCTAGCTAAAATAACACTTGATCAGACCGTTGGTGAATGCTAAATGAGCTGCTGAATTTTGGTTTGAGATTGAGTGATAAATAACATCAGAAATTATGAAAGAGAAGACATTAATAATACATGGGATTTTCCACTATGCTGAAGCTCCATGAAGAAGCTGTAAAAGTTAGCTAACCTTTCTCTGCTAGAGTTTTTCCTGCCTAATTATACAAGGTAAAAGCTGATACAACTTCTAAAAGGAGCAGTCCTGCTTCCAGCTCGCTCCACATCCCCATGTTGACAGAAGACTTTGTCTACAGTGATCCTGGTTGGGGAAAATGATTGAGGTGAAAAGAGGCAAATAAAGATGATCCACTCCACAGTCATGCTGCCAGCATGGGGGAACACACTTGAGCTGACAAGGGATGAGCACTGGAGGTGGGAACTAGAGACCACAAAGCAAAGCTGCACCAAGTAGCATTGTGAGCAGGATTCAGATCTCCACTGTGCTGCTGTTTGAATTTTGTCAAGTTCTTGGAGAGCTTTGGCTGGAAGATACATGGGAAATGCTACTTAGTGTTTATTAATTGTAAAACACTACATAGCAATAGGACGTCTATATGCAACTGCAAGTTCATGTGGCATAATTAATGGTGGGGAAATATCAATTATTCCAATATTATCCAAGAAAAATTAATTAAATATATGGTCCTTCAAGATGAGTGCCCATTGTGTTCAGTAGAACCCAAATTTCCTCTGTTATTTCTGTTCCTTACAAAGATGGAAGATAGGAACAGACATTTGCAGTAATAAGTGCCAAGAACTGTTTGGGTTTTTTCCATACTTTATTGGTATGTTTTTTGAAAAATAGTATATTGGGATGATAAAGATGTCTGCTTGCTTACCTTGCTCTGGCTGCTGTGCTCTGGAAACAGGTGGAGCTCTTCAGAGAGAGAAAGAACTGCTGATTTTCAGTCATTTTTGTTTACTCAGTCTCATGTAGCAGTTCTGGGTTTTCTCTTTAAAGGGATAATTTGTTGTCATTCTTTAGAGACCATGCAGATAAAGCACAACTCTGGAGTTTGGAATGCTTGGTATCTTCTGGTGGGGCAGTTCTGCCTTGAGGTTCTGCCCGCCACAGGTTCCTGCTGGGCTTGTGTGCAGATAATTTTCCAGAAGCCCTTGAAGACCAACAAAAGAAGCCTGTGCAGTTCAAAAAGCGTTGACATTTTTCTCCTCCTCTAGGAGCTGGAGCCATGCATCGGGTGCATGCAGACCATTGCTAACATCAAACTCATCAAGAACTGCCAGGAGCCTAACGAAGGGGAGTGCCAGCAATGCTACTGTCGGCCCATGTGGTGCCTCACCTGCATGGGCAAGTGGTTTGCCAGCCGACAGGATCAGCAGCACCCAGAGACCTGGCTGTCCAGCAAAGTGCCTTGTCCCACCTGCCGAGCCAAATTCTGCATTTTAGATGTTTGCATAATACGATGAGTAACACTTGGGTATGTTTTAACTTCCTCAGTTTGTATCTGCTTCACAGTGGGGTTGGTTAAAAGGCCTGGTAGATTTGTTCCTGGGTTTTCACGCTCTCCAGGGGTAAAAACTCCAGAGCTTTCTTTTACAGTGTTGGAAACAGATGTCTCTTTAGTTCCTCTAAATTTTTACCTCTCTCTTTGTTTTTTTTATTCACTAGATGTCAATTTCTGGATTTATTTTCTTTTAAACCACATTTTACTTTCTTTTGTGTTGGATGGAACAAGGGCATCCTTCTCTGTTTCCAGTACTACTCTCAAGTTTTAACACAGGTTAAATTCTTTACATTTTTAAGACTTAACCTGGCTTTTGATTCTTTAGTAAAGGGCTAACTGAGAAAATTGCTTTGGTTAGACTTCATAGGTACTTCTGTTCTCTCATCAATTTCTAAAGTTCTTACTAATCTTTGCAAGTGTTAATCAAGCAAGTATACAGGTTGTGTTCCTTCTGCTGGTCCCACTTAGAAAGGGGATCAGTTTCTGTAGGCTAAGGAATTTAATCCCTGAAGATATAGAACTCCCACAGGGACCTTTTATCCCATTAATCTCCTCTAGCTTATTTTTTGATGGATGTATATCTTCCAAACATCAGGAAGATTCAGAAACACACCACATTTACCTGCACTGCTAATGCTGTGCATCATCAGTTCTCTTGGTTTCCAGGACCTACATTGCTTAGGGTTCCAGTGCTCTTTACTGGTGGACTTCTTATTACACGTTTGAAGTGACTGCAGCAAACACCTGAACTAACTAATCTGAAAGAATACTCAGCTATTTCAGAACCTGTACTCTGAGGAGTAACCTTTTCCCTGAAAGAGATGACAGAGGTGTAACGCCATGCCAGATGCCCCAGCAATGACCACCATTAACAAAAGCTTTTCAGGCTTGCAGTCCAAAGACTAATCACAAGCAGTTGTCCCTGGTTTGGTATATACAGAGGACTGATGCACACTTCTTGATCTGATCAGCATCAGAATAATTTGTGAATTAAAGCATTTTCTATGCATTTAAAAGAGCCTTCCTCCTATACTTAAATGCAGTGCTTAGTGCCCTAGCTGGCTGTCACACCCTTCCATGAACAGTCATTTGACATATTGCATATTGAGCTGCTGGAGAATGTGTGTTTGAGTCCTCATGCTATCTTAATAGGACATAGCTGGCAAGAGAAAGGACCATTTTAAGGCTTTGGTCTAGGAGAATGAAAGCCCTAATACCTCCTACCTGTATAATCAGAAGGAACCTATCAGTACATCGCTAGCATAGATGATGTGCCAGTGGTTAACTGAAACTCTCTTGATGACCACAGGCAAAACTGCTCTGAGCAGGAATGGGTGGCAGGATGTCAGAAAGGGGACAAGTCCTGAAAGCCCAGCCCTGAAAATTTCACTAGAGTCTCAGCCTAGCTACAGGCTGTGCAGTGACTGCACCGAGCTGCACTTAGCCAGCCAGCCAGGGAACAGTTATGAGTGTGGCTGCAAGCCACGTTTTGGACAGGGTTAAAGCCTTGAGAACAGATTTGACAGCATCATTTGAGAATCAATTTGTATTTTATATTGTCAGTGTTGGGTTTTTTTGTTGGTTTTTGTGTTTGGTTTTTTTTACTAATGCACACTTATAAAAGTCCAAACTGTTTGGGTTTAAGGATGCTAATTGCTTGAGCATATCATATACATTTACTATGCAATTATATGTACTACCAGTTAATAAGGGTGATTTTTCTGGTTTTCATTACCTGTTGTTTTGGACTGTATAGAGTGAAAAGTTGACACTGAGACTGCTTTTGTCTCTTTCCCAAAGAGATCTTAAGTGGCATGTCCCTCTTCCTCTGAAGAGGATTAAATTGAGCTCCTGACTTTCAGACAGATTTGCTGACAAGTCTGAAAATCAATAAAAAAAATCAAGAAGCTGATCAGTGATTGAATTTAATGTATTTTCTAGTACTTCTGTAGGAAAGTTATTTGGAAGTTTGAAATGGTCTCTCAAAGGCATTGAACCTTTGGGCTGGGTGATGTCATCTGACATACACCTCCTCACCACACACAGAGCAGCCTTTACAAATAACCATTTTGTCTCAGTTACTTCTGGGAAGTTTCTATCATGTGGCACAGGTACAAGGGATGTGGTCCTTGAAATGTTGCAGTAGAGGGGTTAGGATTTTGGAGTTGTGGTTTTCCCACTGACATTCAATTCCTGCAGCTCCTGTCATGTTTGGAATAGAAACATTTATTGTAAAGATTGGAGAAGTTAAAGGCTATGAAAAACTTGGGTAATAGATGCATGTAGTTGCAGCTGGTTTTATACAAGAAAAACAGGCCAGTTGCCAACAGTATCTCATGTAATAAGAGCATCAGTCTCCTAATTGCTTGCACAGTGGAGTTGTTCTTCACAGAAATCTACTTTGGATCGATTGGGAGCTTTCATTTCAGTGGAAGTTGGCTTTTTTTCATCTTTGCCTATACAACCAAACAACAAAGTAACAGTCATGTGTATAATACTCTTGCATATTTTAATGGTAGTGCTCTATCCACAGAAGTGCCTCTTACAAAACTTAGTAATAATTACCAAAATAAAATTGTGATCTATGTTAATAATAGTGCCTGGCTTACATTCCTTAAAACAACCATGGTTTTTTTCCAAGGTTAAATTCTCAAAGTAATCTGGCATGCCTCCAGATTTTGTAAGCTCCTTAAAGGTTGTGTTAAGAGAGCCAACTTGTTCAAAATCTGCATGATGTATCCTTCTTAGAGATAGCAGAAGGAGAAACTGTGACCTCTCTCCCCCTGCACAGTCATCTAGTATCTTATTTGTCTTGAATAAATCCCTAATGATGAGAATAATAGAGTACAAAACCAGCCATTTGTCTTTGTGATAGCTTCAAGTCATTAGCTGAAGAACCACCAGCCTGTATAGGGCTGTTTCTAGAGAAGACCTCCATTTGCAGGAAAAAGAAAGAAATAGTCTCCCACCCAATCACCCAAATTTGATACAGTTCTTAAACTGTAATAATGGTACAGACTTTTACAGCATTTTTCTAAGAAAAAGACCCCAAACAAGTAATGTGAAGGGCTAAAATATTTACTTAACCACTTTTTTTTTAATTATTAGTGATTTAGTCTTGCTTTTTCAGCTGTGTGTGAGCTTTTCATCACTGCCTTGTGGGTAGGCAGTGTTAGCATACTGAAGTGTGTTCTCTAAATGTCACGTCATTACAATGAGGCAATCTGTATGTGGATGCACAGTGTCAGTATAAATACCCCATACATTCATCTACATGTATACCCCAAACTTCCCTGTGTGCTGCAGCTGAGTGGGTGTTTGTGAAAGCGTGGGCTGTGGCTACATGACTTATCTCCATAGTTGTGCTATTTCTGTAACTGTAGCATTCCAGAATGTTTGGGCAAGATCTGTTGATTTTTCAGGTTGGCATAGTTTGCTGACCCAGAAAGGGCATTTTGTCCAAGCAGGCTATATTTTGAATCCTTAATAAGGTGGCAGTGGCTCCCCGAGAGTCCTGCCTGTGAGGGGACCTCATTGCAGCCTGCCAGTCCCTGAAGGGAGCAGAGACACAGGAGGGGAAGCAGCTTGTTCAAAGGGCAGAGACTGGCAGGACAAGGGGGATGGAGTGAAGCTGAAGGAGGGAAGGGTTAAATTAGATCTTAGGGGGAAGTTCTTTGCAGAGAGAGTGGTGAGGGGCTGGAAGGGGCTGCCCAGAGAGGGGGTGGGTGCCCCGTCCCTGGAGGTGTTGAAGACCAGGTTGGCTGGGGCCCTGGGCAACCTTGTGTAGCTCCAGGCCTGGAGGTTGGTGTCCCTGCCTGTGGCAGGGGGTTGGAGCTCTGTGATCCTTGGGGTCCCTTCCGACCCAGACCAGTCTATGATTCTATTCAATCTTTTACATGCATTACAAGACACTTTCTTCCAAAGATGTACTGCAGGTGTGTGCATATATGTATATATTTTTGTGGGGTTTTCCTCTTTGTTGTTGTTTTGGGTTTTTTAACCCAGGTAGCTGACCTCGTTTGAAATGTAGAGTGTGATTTGGATAGCCTTTGAGAAGGTTTAACGTGTAGTTAACTGTAAAACCCTCTGAAGAGCTGAATAAAAATATGAATTATTTTATGTAAGACTTATGGTTTTCATTTTGAGGTTATGTTTAACAGCTAAAACTTATGACGCTCCACTGACCCTGTGAGTGGAAGTGCCTGTCAGCCTACTTAGCCTACAGAGCTACTTAGCTCCCCGCATCTAGCAGGAGGCTGATTTGGCCAAACCCGAGGCCTCGCCTAAGGAGCAAGCCCTCCCGCCGACCCCCGGCCGGGTTTTTAGCAGGAGTAGCGCGTTTCCAGAGCGGGCTCGGCCCAGGGCGCGGAACCACCTCAGCCGAAAACTCTATGCGCGCATGCGCAGCGACCGCCCCCCGCGCGTCTCTCTGGGCAGGAACGCCGCGCCTGCGTACTGCCCGTGGCTGCCTCCCCTGGGAAGGACGCCCCGCGCCTGCGCGCCGCGCGCACAGCCATGTTCCGTGGCGGCGGCGCCGCTCGCCTCAGCGATGTTCCGCGGGCAGCCGGGCCTGCCGCGTCACGCCGGCCAGCCGGGCGGGCTGCGCAGGTGGGAGCCACCGCGGGGGGCTGGGGTGGTGCTGCCGCGGCGGGAGGTGTAGCTCCCTCAGGGCGTCTGTAGGGCTCCCGGCGTGTGGGCGGGGCGGGGGCGTGGCGCTGCCTGTCCCGGGGTGCCCGTTGTGGGGTTAGGCGGCGGAGGGGAGGGGGTCGGCCGCAGGGTGCTTCGTGCCCCCTCCTCTGCCTCGTCCTTATCGGCACCGGCCGGGAGTCGCGGGAAGGGGCAGCTGCTGGCCGCCTGCCGCCCCCACCGCGCGTCTCCCCCTCCCGCGGGCAGGCGGCCTGGCCGAGGCAGCCTCCTTCCAAACGGTCGCTCCGCTCTCTTGGGGCAGCGGGGAGAGAGGGTCGGCCTCGGAGGGAAAGGCGCCCCGCCGCCCAGGCAGAAGTGGCGTGGGCTGGGGCGAAGAGCCGGGAGGCCGCCTGGCAATCCCTGGGGCTTGCCTTGAGGCCGAGGCCGAGGTGGGCGGCAGTGCCCGGCACTGGAGAGAAGAATTACCGGAGTGTTTCTGAAGGGCCTAATTGTCGGTTAGCGTCTTCCCCTAAGCGGCATGCTGGGTGCCGTGCCCTCCCCCTTCCCCCTTCCTTTTAGGTCTTGACACTGAGGGTGCTTAGGGGAAGGTTTTGTCAGTTCGCTGCTTTTGCAAGCCCCGAGTGTTTTGAAAGCACGCTATAGCCTAGATCCATGGCTGGGAGTGAGCTGCCTGCTCTCTCTGGTAACGGAGCCCTCTGGGAGCAGGAAACCCCCAGAGCCTGTCAGGGTGAAAGGAAAAGAAATCATACCTACTTAATTATAGAATCATAGAATTGTAGGAGTTGGAAGGGACCTCGAGAGATCATCGGGTCCAACCCCCCTGCCAAAGCAGCTCCCCAGCTCATATTGCACAGGGCGGTGTCCAGACGGGGCTGGAATCTCTCCAGAGAAGGAGACTCCACACCCCCTGGGCAGCCTGGCCCAGGGCTCCCTCACCCTCACTGGGGAAAAGTTCTTCCCCAGATCGGTGGGGAACTCCCTGTGCTCCAACTTGCAGCCATTGCCCCTTGTCCTGTCCCCACAGACACTGAAAGGGGGCTGGCCAATTCCCCCTGTATCCCCTGCTTAAGATAATTATAAACATTAATTAGGTCCCCCCTTAGTCTTCTCTTCTCAAGGCTGAACAGTCCCAATTTTCTCAGCCTTTCCTCACAGGGAAAATGCTCCAGGCCCTTAATCACCTTTGTAGCCCTTCTTTGGACTCTCTCCAGGAGATCCCTGTCTGTTTGATCCCAGGGAGCCCAGCACTGGACACAACACTGCAGGTGGGGCCTGAGCAGGGCAGAGCAGAGGGGGAGGATCCCCTCCTGTGACCTGCTGCCCACACTCCTCCGGATGCCCCCCAGGATCCCATTGGCTCTCTCAGCCACCGAGGATTTTGTTGTTTTAATCCAGGATTTAATCCAGGATTAAAACAACAAAAAGCCTCCCTTCCCTTTCATTGTTGATTTAAAAGTGCAGGGCCCCTCCAGGTACAGGACAGGCAGTATGTTTGTTGACTCACACATAGGAAACAACAGTAGGTTTACTGTGAGGAGAGTGAATAGGGTGATGCTCCCAGACAGGTGGGGCAAGATCTGCAGGTGTAGTCCTTAGCCCAAAAGCCAGGTCTGGTGTCAGTAGACACTCTGGCAGTGTTGTGTTTAGTTAAGCTATCATTCAGGATGTCATAGCTGCCAGAGCTGAGGAGGAAAATGTAGACAGCTCTTAATCCTTAAACAATCTCTGGCTGGCCTTCCAGCATGTTGCAGGCGCCCCACTGCAGCGCCTCGTCCTGTGCTTATTTGTGAAGAGTCTGCAGCAGTATCTGGTAAACAGTTTGTTGTGTAAAATTGTTTCCACACAAATGTTTGACCAACTTCTCCTTTGACATGCTGTTTTCCTGTTCCAAAGTGCTATTTCTGTATCTGCCTCTTTGGTGAGTTTAATGCTGGGTAGAATGGTATGTAAATGTCATTGCTGAGGGAAGGTCTGTGAGTGTTCACACGTCAGTGGTTCCAGAAACACTGATGACACTCCTCAGTTGGGATTTTTTTTTCCTTTTTTTTTTTTTTTTTTGCAAATAGAGAAAGGATATACTTTTGGTTATTAAAATATTAGTAGTTTATTTCAGAATTCTCATGTTTTAACTGCATTAGTCAAAGATCTTTTCTGGGCAGTCATGTTATCTAACACCTTTGTTAAGTTACTGTTGCCTGAATAAGTTGATGCAAATCACCTATGCCAAGTCAGCATTTTGTAGCTCTAAATCATGACAGTCAGATTGTCCATGTTTTGTCCATGTTTGCTGACTTGAATTCTGATCCAAATTCTTGCTTTTCTAGTTCTGTGCAACATCCACACCACTGGCATCAGGAACAGGAATGCAGAAGCTGGAATGATTCAGACTCTCTGGTCCTCGATAAATATCAATGTAGACATTTACACCAATGGCTGGAGAGGTAAGGACTAAATGTGTTTGTTTAAATCTTCATTCTGCTGCACTCTTTGAGGGATCCAGCAAAACCTTGGATGTGATGATACTAAATCTTTTCTAGTAGCACAGTAGCATAGATGGTACCTGCATTACACAAGAGCAGACTATTCAGTTTGGCTAATTGAAATACATGCTATAATGCTAGCCAATATCCTATATGAAAAATAGTATGTGCTGGGTAAGTAGTTTAAGCCCTCTATTGCTGAAATTTTCAATTTCAACTGAAATAGTTATAATCAACAAATGTTCATATTGAGTTCTCATTGTTTTCCAGCTCTACAACACCAGAATGTTCCAGGCCTCTTTCTAGTTGCTCCAACTGGGAGGATAGAATTGAAGAAGGCAAAACAATGAGGACATCAAATAAAAAAATAACAAAGTAGGTGTTGAGTGCTTATTAACTATAGTTGTGCTGGCTTTGGCAATAGCCATCTGATGATCTCCAGCTGCTTTACATGCATTAGTGAAGACCTGAAGGACAGACAGGCTGTTTCATACTGAGTCTGAAGGAAGTCTTCAGGAGAGAATAGTGCTGAGAAGTCTTACCCTCATTTCACATTGTTGTCTTTTTCAGATTAAATTAATTAAAACTGTCTATAAGAGCATACTGGATAGTGGAAGGAAAAATGAAAGCCAGCCATCAAGGTTTGGAGAGAGAAATAGCTATTAGATCATTTGATTTAGCCTCCTTTAAATTACCCATCTTTGGTTTATTGAGTTAAAGATTTTTACAGTTATGTGAAGAGGTTGTTACACAGCTTTGCAGCAATCGTATGTAGGACTAACTAGCTTCTTGTAGGGCAGCTCCAGCACCAGTACCCTCATGTATATGTTTACTTGTTAAAACCTGAGCAGTTGGATGAACTTGGGAAACCTACTCTTGTAGGGATTCATTTGGTTAGCACAACTTTCACTTCTGTAAACTGGTGAAGTAAAAGTTTTGCTTGCTGGCAGAGTAAGAATACATGCAGTTCTAGAGTATGCATTTCTATCTGACTTCTTGTAAAGCTATTAAGATTCTTTTCAATTTAATTCTCATGTTTATTTTAAAGTGCTTTTTCAAATGATTCTGCTAATCCAGCTGAAAGGGAAACGGATGAAGTGGTTCTGAGGAGGAGACAAAAACAGATCAATTTTGGAAAGAATACCCTTGCATATGACAGATACATTAAGGAAGTTCCAAAGTAAGTTGCACTATGTTGCCTATTTCCAAATAAACTCTTACTTGTCCCTGATGTGCAATGATCATCACACAGCTTTAGTTGTCTTAAAATTATATCAACAGTAAGTAAACAAAAGTGGAGTCAACTTTTATCTGTGAGGAGCCAGGTATTTTCTCCATATGAGCAAATTTAGCTGGGGAAAATGTAAAGCTAAATGTTCCCTTTGTGTATTGCCATTGCTAGTAGCAAATATGCTGTAAGTAAATTCTGTATTAATCAGCTCCCTGTGATGCTTCTGGTGACTCTGCTGCTACAGCAGTGTGAAGTTAATTGATACCAGGAAATGGCAGCTTTGAGTGGGGGCTGAATAAAGGCTTGCATTTAATTACTGGCAAGGAAAACCAGTCCTCAGTGATTCATCAGTAGCTATCAAATCAAAACCTGGATGTGTTGCTTTCTCTGTCATTTGACTTTGGGCTTTGGAGCCTGTGAATTACAGCATTTGAATCATGATTTCTGAGCCAACCCCTCTGCTTGCTGTGGAGTATAGAGATCACGCAGCCAGTCTGTAGTAACGTGTGGATGTGCATCTGTGTTCTGTTCCTTTGGTGTTGTGGGTTATTTTTAGAGGTGGGGTTTTTTAAACATATCTTGCTACTTAGAGTTGTCAGCTTCCTCTGGGCTCTACCTATGGGAGGATGTTGTGCAAATTGCCAGCCAAGTGCAGTGGATGCTGCAAGCTGCTTGTTGAGCAGAACCTGAGGGCTTAGACTAGATGACTAAAAAACAACCACAGATACTGTAAGTGATCATAGATCAATGATCATCGATCCCTTCCTGAGTTGGAAGGGATCCTTAAGGACCATCAAATCCAACTCCTGGTTCAACACAGGGCCAGACACATCACAATGTTCTGATCACATCTTCAATAATACTTTTTTTATCAAAGTATCTTGGATTGCCTTGTGAATTGTGATTTTGCTTGTTGCTTTGTTGTCAGAGGTAGGACTGCAGCCAGCCTTACAGCAGTGCCTGGCATTTACACAGCTGTGCTGTGGTTAGTTTTATCATAGGTGGAGAACAGGAAAGGATTAGAACAGTGTTCTGAAAACCAAACATGGGATAAACTTGGAAAAAAAAGTCTTCTGGGTGGCATTTTAACAAGGTAGTTTACAGTACCAGCCCTTAGCAGGGATCTCATTATCTTACAAAGAATGTTATGTCTAAGTACAGTGATCTGGGAAGCTGGTGAGGGGGAACCACTTGTGACCAAAGTACTTTATATGACTTAAAATTTTTCCTCCTCCTCCAGGCCTAAAGCAGACTCCAGTATGGCAGGACTATGAACAGAGTTCTTTTGTGTTGGAGATACAATCTGAGTATGCTCTGCAGTAATGTGTGGTGGGCAGGAGCTGGGTTTGGGATACCAGCTGAGAAATAGCACTTCCAGTTGTGGGGTGATCACAGGCAGCTTTGTTAGTGGCTGCCCAGTGTGGATTCAGTGGGAAGATGTATGGTTTACATTTTGCCAGAGAGTGTGGGTACTTTTGTTTTCTATACTCTGAAGAGACAAACACTGTTTAGAATTCTAGCAGTCCCTAGTGTATTAATCCACAGACAGTGGTGAAATACAAGCCCACTGAAGATACTTCTGGGTTGCTCCTTGCCAGTACCCAGCTACCCACACAGCTACTTCCTCCCTCACCCCTGAGGGATGGGGAAAGAATAGGGAGAGGAAAAGTGAGGAAACTGATGGGCTGAGGTAAGGACAGATTAATAGGTGAAGGAAAGAAAGAGGGGGCAAAGTGAGCAAGGCAAATGCAATCACATAACTGCTCCCCACAAGCAGAGTGGTGCCCTGGCAGTCTCTGAGCAGTGGTTGCTTTGCAAGACACTTTCCCTCATTCCTCTGCCCCAGCTTGTATTGCTGAGCATGACATTATGTGGTGTGGGATAGCTCTATGGGTAACCCAAGCCAGCTGTCCCAATGGTTTCCTCTCAGTTTAGTGGCTGTGGGAGGGGCAGGAAAGGGGAAGAAGAGAAGGCATTGAAGCCTTGCAAGCACTGTTCAGCAATAGCAAAGAAATATAGTGTTATCAGCACCATTTTAGCCATAAATCTAAACCACAGCACTACAGGGACTGCTATGAAGGAAGTTAACTCCATCCTGGCCAGACTTAATACAATATTAAATACAAAGAAACTGCACCTGACTTGGGAAAACTGAGATAGGAGTAGCTGGAGGCTTGAATGCTATTGAAAGGGTATGAGTTATGCTTTTATTTTTCATATTTGTCCATGGGCAGTAAGGATCTGCTTCTGGCACCTGTCAGAGTGCTGGGCTGGATGAACTTCTGGTCTGACTCAGCGTGGTATTGTTAGCTCTTGCTTGCATGATCTGTTCTCAGCAGTTCTACAATACATGCCTTTGAAGTGTTTTAAAATAGGAAAACTTCTTTAGTGGGCCACTGATGCCTGTGTGGTCTGAGGAATTATTTTAAAGAATGAAAGTCACATTCTGAATTAATAAAAGTTCCTGTGTATTTACAGGAATCAGCGGATACCAGGAGTTCACCCCAGAACTCCCAACAAGTTCAAGAAGTACAGCCGTAGATCCTGGGACCAGCAAATCAGGCTGTGGAAGATAGCACTGCATGCCTGGGATCCTCCTGCTGAAGAAACCTGGGACTTGCAGCCTGTGTATGTATGGCTGAATTAAGTTAGCACCTGTGTCTTGCTTCATTGGAGGACTGTATTTCCTTTAAAGCCTTCCTAACTGGGAGCAAGAGGTCAGGCTCAGAAATGGGAGTCTCCTTGAAAGCCTTGTTTTCCTTTTGAATTCTGTTAGTCTTCAAGATACTCCCATTATTTAGTCTAAATTCATCTCTGATAAGGCACTTGGGGAAGGAAGGCATTTGTTCTGGCTACTACAGTACGCTCCCTTCCCCTCTGTGTTTACACTGGTCAGCACAAGGAACAGTAAATTTGCCAGAAAGGAATGGGCATAAGCAGAAATGTGGTGATTACTGTTCTTGACTTGATAAGCTTTCCATCTTTCTGATGTCAGTGGAGCCACCTTTCCCTGCAATAACAATATTTTTGACAGGATCTGACAAGTGTAAGGAGATGAGGGAAACATTTCTGTGCTCTCTGCAAGAGAATTCAAGATAGACCTTTTTTTTTTTTTATCTTTTCACAACTTTGAATTGCTGCAACAAGGCTAGCTCTGCTAATTGATGGCACCTAATGCTTTACAAGGTTTGGCCTAGTAAATTGGAAGGAAGAGTGAATGGCATTCCATGAGCTCTTAAGTGCATGGTTAAATACTTATGGCTGTTTGTCATTGACTTATGGTGGAAGTTGCAGTTGTTTGCACCATTTGGGTGTCACATGAGATGAGCTGTTAATTATTACTGCAGTTTAACTGTTTTCTGCTTGGAATGGTAAGACAGATTGGTAGTGTTTTAAATCTGTTTTTTCTTGTTTTTAGTAGCACAGAACCCTCAGGCAGCTCCCAGGAATGGTTCTGCAAAGATCAGGAGGTTTCTGGCTCCCCAGCATTTGATGAAAAGCAGAAGAGAAATGAGTGTGAAGATGAGTGCAGACAGACTGACTCCACACTGGAGAGGTACAAGATAAAACTTTTGTGGTTAGCTTATTAAAATAACTCAGCACTATTGAATATTGGTGCAGTTAATGCTCAGATTTGATAGGGGCAACTTATGCTCAGATTTGAAGTTGGTAGCTTTTGCTGTTGACTGTAAACCCCTTGCTGGTACAGAGCCTTGAATGTGCAAAACCTGCCAGCATTACAGAATTGCATGATTAACAGCAAAAAAGGCAGTGTTTTTTCAGCTTCTTTCTATACAGTGGAGTACTGAGGTTTCTTTAATTACTGTTGGCAAGGGCTGAAAACAGAATACTTTCTCCAGAAGCAATAGTGACCATCCTTCATGAACAGGATAACTCCTGTCAGCAGAACAGCAGGGACACTAACAGTGAAGTACCTCATGCACTTCCCTGTTTTCTGAGGGGTCTGAATCTGGGGGCATGCATGTGGAGCTGAAAATGGTTCTGCTTCCAGATTTTGTTGTGCAGTTGTGACTGGGTTCACTTTCCAAAATACAATGGAGTTACTATCAAAACTTGAGCTCTTTCTCTGTGTTCCTCTGCTGTGACTGAAGAACCATACCTCAAAAAAGTAGTCTTCTGTAGCATATGCCATGGCTTTGCAGAACTCTGATAAGCATTTAAATGGAGATTAAAATGTTACATGTGTAAAATGTGTCTTATTTTTGTAGTTCCTATTCTCCTGATTCTTCTCCAGTTTGGAAGCGCAGAAAACGGAACGATTCTGACTCCTCTGTGGTTTCAAAGAGCAAAACCCCCCACGTGCAGATGTACCACACACTGGAAAGGTATGATGTGATGTAAAAGGTGTCATTGATGTTATACACCAACCTGTATAATTTACCCAAAAGCATTTAATAGCTTGAATTTTATCTAAATGTGCATGCAGTTTAATGAGGAGAGGAAATCATGTCAGAAGAATTGTGTTGTAGGATAGCAAGTATTTACAGGAGTTCATTGCAAAAGTGAAGAAGCTTCCATGTTAGAAGACATAACAGGTTATTTTTTTTGCTTGTACATTTAGGCAACAGTAATGTGGTGTTCCTGATTTCTCATGGAACCTGGTTTCTGCTTCAGAGACTCCAGTTCCAAAATTGTTGTGTGTCTGTCCCATCCCTTTTACATGCCTTGTGTTCTGCTTTTTGGCATGCAGCATCTGATGACTCTTAGGGGAAAGGAATGGAGCCCAACATGTGCTCCTGAGTCTGTAGTGGACACTGAAACTCGTTGCCTGGTTACTTCTTGCCATGTTAAGCTTACTGCAGGTATTAGAGAGAGTGTGTTTTCAGGAAGGGATGTAGAAGACACTTTGTGTATCTTGATTAAGCTTTTCTCTGCCTGGTGAGAGTATGGAGGATAATGCTTGTTGGAACAACAAGGGATTAGGCA
Organism: Hypotaenidia okinawae; assembly: GCA_027925045.1. Classification (NCBI taxonomy): domain Eukaryota; kingdom Metazoa; phylum Chordata; class Aves; order Gruiformes; family Rallidae; genus Hypotaenidia; species Hypotaenidia okinawae. The sequence continues at coordinate 35,107,137 of BSDF01000004.1, forward strand.
CCCAGCCTGGGACTGGAACAGTGAGGTTAATGTTCAAAAAATGGGTAGATTATTTTTTCAGACTTAACACCTTCTTTAGTCTGAATTGTTTGGGAATGAAGCTACTCTAGAAAAGGGTTTTAATCATAGCTACTTTTTCCTCCTTCCTAGTTGCTGCATAAGAACTCTTGCTATGTGTGAGAAATGACAGGCTAAATAGAGGAGAGTGTGGTTTAACTCTGTTCTCATTTTTGTCAGAACCACAAGGAAACTGGAACAATTACTTCAGGCTTTTGAGGGGCTTTAGTAGATTTTTGACACTGGCCTTAGTAAAATTATTTATAGAGGTGTGTTTTTTCTCTTAGCCCCCTGATCTTCAGGGGAATTAAGAGGATCTGTGATAGAAAAGTTCATGGTTTCAGACCCTTTAATTTCCTTTCTAGTCTTGCTGAATCGGGACATCAGGATGCTCTTTCAAAGTGCTCAGAGTGGGAGGTCCTCAGTGAAAGCGATGAAGTGATGACAGTGCAGCATGGTATAGAAATAACAAGGTAAATACCATCATGATTATGATGCTTGTTCTGTTCAGTGCTGGTGCTGGGAAGGTGTCACTGGCTTTTCCTAATCTTCCATTTCCTTCACTGTTTAGCACTGCTGTGGTTCTTTTTCTCCTTACACTTCCTCCAGCTCTTGGCATGGCTGGTTGTCACGTTTGTTCTTGGAGTTTACTTGGCTTTTCCCAGTCTGACTTTCCATCTGGAAGATGCTGACCCCCCTTTATGGAAAGCAGTGGCCTTTTACAGAATTGCCCCCCATGTTTGTTACCAGCCTCTCACTTGCTATGCTGAGGAGCTGAAAGCTTCTTCTCTGTCTTCTCAGAGATTAGTTTGTTGTGTAGCTGACAGTAGTGATAGTTACTTGGTTTTTTTATTGCAGTGACCCAATTCCAGCCAGTTGTTCATCAGGATGGAACAACCAGAAACAGCAGAAAAACAACTTCTTTGTGCCTGACAGCAAAAGTTGCCAAGATAAAGACTGCAGACTGGAGAGGTACAACGTTCAGTTGGGCTTTTATTGCATGTTACATTAGAAGCATAGTTGCCTTCTTGCTGTATTTCAATCCAAGCTTTTATTATAAAGGTGGTTTGGTTTTTTTCTGTGCTACTGGGGGATGTGTTGGCCAGTATTTATATCTTGTGTGGAAAAATTCTGTCCTTTGTTCCCTTGCTACAGAGAATAAATATTCTTATATTTGAGTAAATAGCAGGTTGTAGCTGTATTTATTGTGCACCACAATAAAGACACTCTTTGGGGTTTTTTATTTATTTGTAGGCTTAAACATTGCAGCAGTTTTTTGGAAGGACATCAGTTAGAGTACCCTGAAAGGGGATGGGGATGTGCAAGTCCTGAAGATAGAATAATGAAGAAAAAAATTTAAATACCAAGGTGAGTTCATGCTAACTACTTCATTTACTTGCTCTGTTTCAGTCCCTCATAAACAGGATCCAACTGTTCAGTTCAAGCAGGTGTATTTATCTTCTTATTAGTATGGTCTCCTATCCTCTTGTATTTAAAGCAGCCCCTTCATTAAAAGATCTAATACTTCAGATGTAGTAAATGGAAATACTTACCTGTTCAGCCAGAAAACATGTTTTATGGTCCAAATGAAAAATGTCAGGCTCTTTCATTATTTTAGTAGCAGTTTTTCTGTCCCTTAATGTATATTGTTTCTGATGGCAGTCATTCTTTATACTTGCTGCAGTAATTTCAATGGAACTTTTCTCTTAGACTGTGGTGCCTGAAGAGGCTGGGTAGTATCTCCAGTCAAACAGCTTGGATTAGAAGATGGTCTTTTGTGTCACTTGGCTGACTTGGATCTAAGCATTACAGACTAGGATATAAATGCTTGTTTAACAGTGATCTTGGAATATCTTCCATAATATAACTCATTAAGAATATGGCACACAATTAGTTATATACTACTTAAATTTTGATTTCTAGCAACGTGAGGAAAAGGCAACTAGAGCTTTTAAATTGTGCTAATGGCATTTTTCTGTTGGTTTTATTGATTATTGTTTTTAAATTTAAATTCTTTGAGCATGAATAGGACTCTTCACCTTTCCAAAGTGCTAATTCAATATTTAAAAATATCTAGTCTCTCTTTATATATAGAAGTGTTGAAGAAGGACTTTCTCCTGTGACAGAAAACAATTTGAAGAATAGGGATGTAGCCTGAAATCAGCAGATCAACTCTTGGAAGACTTGGTGCAGTTGCATAAGATCTGCACTGAAAGAGGAAGGTTTACAGACAGTGTGTGTGCCATCAACATATGGTGGAATGTGCAGGTAAAAGAAGCATGCCTCTGCTTTACAGGGAAGAGACCCTTTCTGATCATCTAGATAGTAGCTATTTAGCTGTTTTGCAGTTGTCTTTGCTGTAGGTAAGGCTCTGTTCAGGGGTGTGTATGATCAGTGGGTTCACAGCCCCTCATTCTAATAGAAGAAATACAGTTGTGATGTGTTACAATACAGAAAGCGAGGCAAATAGCAACACATCGGTTGCCTGAGATGCAGAGGTAAATATTTAGAAAGGTGCTGCCTTTAACCATGGTTTTTAGGTGTGATGAGGTCTTAAGTCTTCAGATGGCAGGAACTTTGTTTGTGGGAGGTGAATTTCACTTGAAAACCAGGTAGTGGGTGACAGGGTAGAGCTCCACACCACCTGCCTTTGTGCTAACAGAACATTTCTGCTTACATGGGAAAAACAAACGTGGCAGCCTCAGAGCCTGTTAAATACCTGTCAGTTTGAATGTGTCTGATTGCTTTTTAAAGGAAAAAAAGAAACCAATGCTTGTTTAGTAGGAAACTTAAGCTATGGCAGGAATGTGTTAGTGAGTGTGGAGAGGAAAGATGTATGTTATGAATTCATAAGGACATTTAGGTGAAAATTATGTGAGGGGATGGGAAATACAGGCTCAACTGCTTCATTTCCTTTCTGACAAATACCTGAGGAATATAGGGCATGTTTTTCTAATTTATTTTCTCAAAGTGTTTGTCTTAGCTTCTCTTTAATATGGCCAATATGGCTTTGTCTTTTATACTTCTGTTCCATTTGCTGCTACTGTAACACTGAGGCTTAAAAGAGAAAATGTTTTGCTGTTGATGTCTAGGTACATTGTATTTATAAAACACTGTTACCTACCTTTATGTTTGTAGTCATAAAACACTGTTATCTACCTTTTTTGTTTAGGTTTCTCCAGATTAAGGCTAGATTGTTTTCTGCAAGCTCTGCCTCAAGTGTAAGACTTGAGATTTCATTAAGCCTGTGCTACCAGGAGGATGGATGTTCCTTAGAGCTTCTGTGAGGATGTTTCTGCTGTACCTGCCTTGGTGGATGGTGTAAAGGCTCCTCCAGTTGATGAATCTTCTGTGGCTGTTTGGAGATCGTGCCACTCAGAGCGTGCTAAAGTTACACTGGTGAATTGGTCCAATATTGAGTGTGACTAAAGAATGCCACCTGTTCAAACAAGGAGTTAAAACCTGTTTCCTCTGCTGGACCAGAATTGTACATCCAACCTGAAGAATTCCTTAAAAAGAATGTAGATAATTCCAACCTTTCTCCAGTTTTTAAAGACAAACTGTTCTTGGCTTTTGAATTGGGTTATCATCCATTTGGCTTATTTACTGTTCACTGAGATAAGATGCATTAAGCTAGCATTTGCCTAGTGGGACAAGAGAAAGGGAAGGCAGATGGTTTTTCAAAATCAGCTCACTCTCCTCAAGGGGATGAATGCCTGTTGGAACAGCAACATAGCCTAAATACCTGGATTTGCCTCTTCTGTAAGTTGTGGCCTGACCTGAGGAGCCAGTCTGCTTTCTGAGACTGTAAAAGAATGAGTTCAGTGCCTGCTGTTCCTACAGGAATTGGAGGTGAGCAGCAGTGTTTCAAGATATGGAGCTGTTCTTGAGCTCGGGGTGTCCAGACTAAGGGTTGTGATGGTTGAGATAAGCTCTGCTTTGTTTTACTCTGTACTCAGAAGGTCAAAGTGAGGACTGTGGCTACCATGGAGTTTAGACCAGATTCATGTGTCAGTTACAATACTTCTTTTATGGCCCTTGTGGCATTTTGTGTGGCGTGTTACAGGATACAGATGGCAGGCAGAGCTGGGAATTGCTGCTCTGCAAGAGTTTGGTTTGGGTTTTCACAAGGTCACTGCAGCATCGTGGCAGTGACAGGGAAGACAGCAGCCTTGCTGTGGGGCTGGCAGTGTATCCAAGGGCCAAAAGCCTGTTGTGCTGCCAAGGTGGAAGTGAGCTGCTTCCCCAGAAATAACTCTCAGACCCTTCCAAAATGTTTGTTGTTTAGGTATGCTCAGGCGTTGGGTTTCGGAAGTGTCCCAGCACATGGGGGGTGCAGTCACGCACCAAGGAGTGTGTGTATACAAGGAGCACACCTGTACAGCACTTTTTAAAGTAGTATTTAGACCCCTGTTGTTCAGTGTGCATGCTTCTGTGTGCTTTATGAGGGTTGTAAATAAGGGAATGTGTTGCGCTTTTGGTACTTTGTCTTTATGCAGAATAATTAAAGTCTCTAACTTTAAATATCCCTGTTAGTCTGCTTTTCCTGTAACATTTTCAGTGTTAGCATAGAATCACAGACTGGTCTGGGTTAGAAGGGACCCCAAGGATCACAGAGCTCCAACCCCCTGTCACAGGCAGGGACACCAACCTCCAGGCCTGGAGCTACACAAGGTTGCCCAGGGCCCCAGCCAACCTGGCCTTCAACACCCCCAGGGATGGGGCACCCACCCCCTCTCTGGGCAGCCCCTTCCAGCCCCTCACCACTCTCTCTGCAAAGAACTTCCCCCTAAGATCTAATTTAACCCTTCCTTCCTCCAGCTTCACTCCATCCCCCTTGTCCTGCCAGTCTCTGCCCTTTGAACAAGCTGATTCCCCTCCTGTGTCTCTGCTCCCTTCAGGGACTGGCAGGCTGCAATGAGGTCCCCCCACAGCCTTCTCTTCTCCAGGCTGACCCAGCCCAGCTCCCTCAGCCTCTCTCCGGAGGGGAGCTGCTCCAGCCCTGCCGAAGCACAGCAATTTCACAGTGTCACCCAGCCTTCCCTGACGTTGATAGGAAACAGGGCTTGGTGCTGCAGTCATTCCAAGTCAAGCTGTGTGGAGCTGCAGCCAGCTGTGGGCCGCGCTGCCGGCAGCACTCCTTCACCTTCAAATCCCGGGACTCCGTGTTTTTAATTTGATTTTGCCCGCTTCGCGCTGTCTAACGCGGGCGGGGCTTCCCGGGCACAGCCCGGCCCGCAGACCCGCCGAGACGCGGGTCTCCCTGCGCGCCAAAACCGCGCGCCGCCGCGCTTGATTCTCCCGCCAACACGCCCCGGGGGCGGGGCCGGGCGGGCTGTGGGGCGGGGCGGGGCCGGGCCGGCGGCAGCGGGCTAAACCATTACACCGGCCGCGCGGGGGGAACGGTAAGGGATCTCGGGGGCCAGGGTTGCCGCGGCGCGGAGGGCGTTCGCTTCGTGCTCTGCAGCGGGTTTAGCTTGTCCTGGCTCGGCGGGCGGCGAGAGGGCGAGGGTTGGCGGCTGCGCCTCCCCTCTTCTACTCCCCCCGCGTACCTGTCCCCGTGGAGGGGCTGGCGCAGGCGCCCCGCGGGGAGGCGGGGCCGGCCGCGTCAGTCAGCGCCGGCGGGAGATGCGAAGGGGCTGAGCGGGAAGGCAGACAGCTCTCTGTGGCGGCTCGCTCCGGTCCCCTCGCCGCCCCCGGCTCTCCTCTCCTTCCGTCTCGTTCCAGCCCTCCCGTGAACCATGTCCTTCCGCCGGAGGAGTCCCCACGGCGCCACGGAGAGCAGGTAGGGCGAAGCGTACCGGTACTCAGCCCCGCCTTCTCCCCGGTCGCGGAGCGGCGGACAGCGGCCAGCCGCCCTGGCTTCCCGGTTCCTGGAGCGGGCCCCGCTCCGCAGCGAGGGCGGGAAAGGGGGGCGAGGTGTGTGTGGGGGGAGGAACGGCGGCCCGCGCGCACCTGCGCGTGGCCCCACCGCGCCCAACGGTCCCCACGCGCGCTGCGCGGCCGCCGCCCGGCGTTCGCCATGTTCGGCCGCGGGGCAGCCGGTCGCCCCTCGCTGAGGTGCGGATCCCCCCGCGGGAGCGAGGAGGGGGAAGGGAGTACAAATCCCGGCCCCCCCACTCCCCCTTTTCCTCGTCTGCGGGGCCGGGCGGCCAAGGGGCAGGCTGCGGGGCCGGGGCAGCGGAGCCGCCTCTGAGGGACTCCTCAGGCCAACGGCTGCTCGTGCCGCTCGGCCGGGTCTCCCGGAGTAACGCCGGCTGGCGGGTGGCGGGCTGTGCCTGCCGGGTGGCGGGCTGTGCCCGCCGCGCTGCTCCGCAGAGGGTAGGGAAGCCACCCGGCCTGCTCACGTTGTCTTTGTGTGTTGCCAGCCCGCAGCCTCCGCCTCGCTGGTCCCAAGGAAGGAAACGTGGCGCCGATGGGAAGTGGAGGAAGCAGAATGAGTGCGAGCCACCCCTTTCTGAGGGGAACGAGTACGGGCCTTGTGACAGCAGGCTGGACAGGTAAGCAGTGCTCGCAGCGGAAACAGCTATCTGCTCTTTTGTTCGTGAGGAGCCGTTGAATAGCCCGTTGTACTGCTTTTCACCCCCTGCCTGTCCACAAATCACCTGGTGGCTGTACGTAGTTGGTTTTAAAGGAGGGAGAAGAATCTAATGCAGGGTTCTGATCTTGCAGTGCTTCTCAAGAATGCTCACTTCTCATTCTTATGCCTTGAGCTATGTTCTTTGTGACTTTCTGCCCTTTTTTTTATGCTTACTCGATGCTGCTAATCATAAAGCAATAAGATCCTAAGACAACCACGTTTCTTTATGGATGTAGGCTGTACACACTTGTCATGGTTTTGCCCTCAGCCAGGAGCTGAGCACCATGCAGACATTCTTATCACTTCCCTTTACAGCTGGACAGGGGAGAAAATATATATTGAGAGGCTTAGGAGTTGAGGTAAGGATAGGGAGAGGTCAGTCAGCAATTAGTGTCATGGGCAAAACAGACTCAATACAGAATAAAGGAAAGAAAACTCTACACTACACACAGAGTGAAGCCAGAGTTGGGTAATGAGAAGTGCTGCCAGATCTTAAAACACTTCCCCCCACCCCTCCCTTCTTAGCAGATTTAACTTTATTCATGATTTCTCTCCTTTCTCCCCCCCCCCCCCATTGTGGCACTAGTAGGATCAGGAAATGGGGATTTTGGTCAGTTCCTTCTTAGCTGAGGTGAGGGGGTGGGCATTCCTCACACCCATCCCACCAACAGAACACAGCCCTGCACAAACTTCTCCAGTGTGAGTCTTTTCCCACAGGGCTTCAGCCCCAGCATGGATCACTTCTATGGGGTGCAGTCATAAGTCATAGAACGTGCCTCTCAAGCCCAGACTGGTGCCCCATGATGTTACAAGACCCCAGCAAACCTGCTCCAGCGTGGGGGTCTCTCTCACCTGTGTGTCTCTGTCTCTCCACGGGCTGCAAGTGCTGGCAGGGGCTTGCTCCAACATGGGTCACAGCATCTCCTGTATGTCTCCCCCTGCTCCAGCATGGGGCCTCTCCACAGGCTGCAGGTGGGGTCTGGGCCTTTTCCCTGGGCTGTGGGGGGACACCCGCTCCACCATGGGTTTCTCCAGGGGCTGCTGGGGCATCTTCCTCTCCAGCACCTGGGGCACCTCCTCCCCCTTCTTCACTGGCCTTGGTGTCTGCACAGTTCTTTACATCTTCCCCCTCAACTCACTTCTCTGCTGGCAAAAAGCAGCTGCTTGTGGTTTTTTTCCTCTCAGATGTAGTTCAGAGGCACTGTGACCATCGCTGTTGGGCTCAGCCTCGGTCAGCAGTGACTCTGGCCTTGAGCTGGCTGGTGTTTGCTGTCGGGCCTACAGGAAAGCTTCTAGCTGCTTCTTGCAGCATCCAGCCCTGCAGCACCCCCTTCTCCACCAGAACCTGGCCACACAAAACTACAACTGCTGTGGTAAAATAAAACCAGGTGACAAATTAAAAACCTGAGGCTTAAAAGTCATCTGCCTTCCTGTGTCTGACATCAGTACAGGCAATCCTGAGTGTGACTCTGTGTGTGTGAGTGTGTCAACGTGTGTGGTGGGGTCCCCTTCTGAGGTCATTCATTCTGTTCACACTGCTGCTGGCTGCCTGCCTTCCTATTTCCCAGCACAGGGATACTTGAAAGTCCCTTACATCGCTGTCCCTGAGCTATTCACAGTCCCTGCAGCCCCTGTTACCAGCGGTGGGGAGTTGAGACCTGCAGCCCCATTGATTGAATCTGGAGTGGGGTGGGTTGTGCCCTGTAACTACCCATTTTTCTTTGCTGATAAGAAGCAGGGAAGATGTTGGTCAGTGGCACAAATTACAACATGCAGTGTAAATGAAATTAATTTCAGGAAGCCTGTTTGAATAGAAGTACAAAGAAGAAACTTTACAGATTGCTTCCTGACTTTCAGCTTAATAAGCAATGCTTTTGTGTGTCTTCCAGGATAGAACTGAACAGGCATGCTTTCTGGTTTAGTTTATATCCAACTGATTGAAGTCTTTCTCTTCCTAAAGCTGCTTTTTGTCTATTCCAGTTAAACATTGTTGAAATAACCTGTTCAGGTGAGATTAGGTTAGAATAGACAGTGTGACACAGGAAAAAGCCTAAATGGTGAGACTAAGTGGGTACTTGTGGGGTTGTGCTGTTCTTTACCATGGGAGAACAATATTTGAATGTGGGCTGCATTTTTAGCAAAGTCAAAAATTAATAATAAGCTAATGTAAAAGTCCTTGGAGGCTGAGCAGGTATTTTTCAAGGGACCTGTACTGTTTGTTAGGGATTTTTTTAATTCTTCCAAGTTGGTTTAACTTAAAAAGAACTTGTAGTTTGAATTGAACAAAAGCTCCACAGTCATGCAAGTGAATTCCTGATGCTAATGGGCTGCCATAAAGTTGTTAAATGCCAGTTTGCAGTCACAGCAAACCTTGGTTTGCCAGCTAAAAACTGACTGCTCTTTTTTGTGTCTTTGCCTTCCCTGCTGGGTATGTTTTCCTAGTGCTTTCACTCTAATTTAGATGAGCTGCACTATTTAATTACCTGTTCTAACTTTTGTATAGTTAATGAGCCTGAAATCATGGGAAAAAATAAATATTTAATTCGTTTGCTGGAGTGAAAATAAGTGAGTAAATGAGTAAAGTTGGATTCCACACCCTGTTTTGGGAAGGACACTAGCTTAAAGGGTACAGGCTAGGTGACATGCTCCAGTGGTTTGTTTCTGTAGATATCTACACAAGCTTTACTTAAAGAACCCCAAACAAACCCCAAACCACACAACCTCAAGGTGGAATTCTGCACTGATGTTTAATTTTACAAAGATGACATTTTAACACACATCCCCCCTCCCCCTCCATGTATTTTTCTTCTCTCTAGCTTTACCACACCAGAAGGCCCTGGACCCCTTTCCCGCTGTGCAGACTGGGGAACTGCAGTGGAAGAAGATGAAATGAGGAACAGTGTTAACAAAGAAATGGCCAGGTACCTGTAGGTGATTGGGATGAAGTTGGGAAAGGAGTGGTTGCCTTGGAGAATCTGTATTTTATTTTAAACTTCATTATTGCAGGACAATCAGCCAACCTTAGATTCTTGCTTGCTGCCTTTAGGTCAGCTTTGGCTGAAGTCATGCAGGAATGACATAGCATACTCTCTAGAGACTTGATGTGTACCACTAAATACCTCCCTTTTGGAAGAAAACTTTCTTGAATCTCTTAGACTGAATTACTTTTCAGTGTATCTGAATATCCTTTCAGTGATTGCTGGGTTTGTATGTGACTGCTATAAAAAGATTTTTAGGGAAAAGACATAAGGAAGCCCTGAGAGAGATTTTTTTTTTTAAGGGGAAAACTGAAACATTTGCTCCTTAGAGGAAAAATGTGTGTTTACATTGTCTGGGTTGACTTGAAGACAGCTTCTTAGCTGAGAAGTAAAATCAACTGTAAGCTGTGACAGTGCAGCCTCTCATGTTCTCTTTGGGTATGTATAATCCTAAAACTGACTTGAACTCTTTCAGGTACAGAAGAAAACTCCTGATTAATGAATTTTCAAGAGAAAGGAAGTCCTCCTCTGGAAGGTAAGTGAAATTTTCAGCTTAGCTGGGGGAAATCCTGACAGTAGATCTGAATTTTCACATGTACCATGTTGCTTCTGGCAAACGTTCATTTTCAAGCCCTACATCTTGGGTCTGATCCAACACTAGTTCAGTGTTCAAGGATCCAGTTGAAAAGTTCTAACATATTTCTGTATGATCTTCTACGTGGAGGCTTGGTTTGGAATATTGCATGTTTTCTAGTAGTCCCAAATCCACAATGTGTTTTCTTTAGTTCTGATTCAAAGGAGTCCACTGTGACAGTAGAACTTGAGACAGATGAAGTGGTTTTGATGAGAAGACAAAAACAGATAAACTATGGAAAAAACACAATTGCATATGATAGATACATCAAAGAAGTTCCAAGGTAAGCTGCTTTTCCTTTTGGGAAGTTAAGTGTTCAATTCTAAGTCATGCCTGCTCTTTGTAAGCATATTAACATACTCAGCTTCAAACAGAAGGCATCTACAGATTAAACCTTCAAAGACACTTCTTAACAGATAAGTGACACTAACAATCAAGTGAGACATAGATTGTTTTATTTTTTACTAATTGACACATGAGGAGTATCTCTCCAAACTTTCTCCTGCTGCAGAAGTGGAAGTGAAAGTTCTTTAGGTTATGCTTGTCAAACAGAAGAAATGAAACTACTTTTTGCAGTCCAGTTTCTCATTAGTAAATGAAAAGAGTGAAGGGATTACAATTGCTCTTAAGTTTGGAGTGTGTTATATTCATGCTGGAATTTGATGCTGATGCTCTCAGACCTAAGATTTGATACTATTTTATTTTTTATTTGACTTGAAGACAGAAAAACTACTATTTTCCTATGGAGATGACAGTTTAGTGGAGTGTATTATAAAGAATACAATGACTTAGACTCATTAAAATCCAGAAAATTCTGTGTAGCAGGCAATAGGTGTTAACTGGGGTGGCAGCAGGGACAGGGAGGGGATTGTCCCTCTCTGCTCTGCCCTGTGAGGCCCCAGCTGGAGTCCTGTGTCCAGAGCTGGGGCCCCAGGACAAGGAAGATGTGGGACTGTTGGAGAGGGGTCAGAGGAGCCATGGAGATGCTCAGAGGGCTGGAGCAGCTCCCCTACGGAGAGAGGCTGAGGGAGCTGGGCTGGGTCAGCCTGGAGAAGAGAAGGCTGTGGGGGGACCTCATTGCAGCCTGCCAGTCCCTGAAGGGAGCAGAGACACAGGAGGGGAATCAGCTTGTTCAAAGGGCAGAGACTGGCAGGACAAGGGGGATGGAGTGAAGCTGGAGGAGGGAAGGGTTAAATTAGATCTTAGGGGGAAGTTCTTTGCAGAGAGAGTGGTGAGGGGCTGGAAGGGGCTGCCCAGAGAGGGGGTGGGTGCCCCGTCCCTGGGAGTGTTGAAGGCCAGGTTGGCTGGGGCCCTGGGCAACCTTGTGTAGCTCCAGGCCTGGAGGTTGGTGTCCCTGCCTGTGGCAGGGGGGTTGGAGCTCTGTGATCCTTGGGGTCCCTTCCAACCCAGACCAGTCTGGGATTCTATGATATTAACATAAATCAGTCTTAAAGCTGTGTGGTATGTCTGTGTGAAGAACACTAACGAATGTGATGCCTGGTCTCTCCTTAGATGCCATCGCATACCAGGAGTCCACCCCAGAACTCCAAATAAATTCAAGAAGTACAGCCGTAGGTCATGGGACCAGCAGATTAAACTATGGAAAGTTGCACTGCATTCCTGGGATCCACCTACTGAAGATGGATGTGATCTACAAGAAATGTATGTATGGAGTATTCACAATACCTTTATAGAAATGAATATAAGATCTTATGGGAAAAGAACCCAACACCCACCAAAAACCACACCCCCACCCAAACCAGCACAGCCCTTCTTGAGACAAGGCAGTGATTTAGAATGTTTTCATTATTTAATTGTCCACACTTAGTGCTGCTCAGTCCCTTCCTGATCAAAACATGTAACAGCTTTCTGGGCCTAGCTGTGAGATGAGCCTTGCCCAGTGTCCTTGCAAAGGCATACAGATAAACCACTTGCTACTTTAAGTCTGCTGGGTGAAATCAGAGTTCATTCTGCAGTGCTCTATAAAGGAAAAGAGCACACCATTGAGGCAAGCTGGTTCTTTTAGAGCAACCTGCAGATCAATCTGTGGTAGAAGCAATGCTGGAGAGGTCTCACTGGTAGACAGATCTCTCAAATATTGAGCTTGGACCAAAACAAGGTATAAGAACGTGGCTCATAGCTGTCTCACTAGTTAAGGAGCAGTGGTACAAACTCCTGTTTCTTGAGCAGAGGATTTGTAAAATCACCTCAAGGCACCATTAAAAGCATGCCCCCAAGTGTTCACTGTTCAAGCTACTGTGGTTCTGCTCTAGAAGATGAAGAATAATGCAACTAGGTACTTTCCTCTCTAGAAAGCAGTAAGGCAAATCAGGGAACATCCAAAATAAAGCTGTAGTACTACAGAAGAAAGGTGTACAGATGTATCTAATTCCTTTTGTAGTAATAACCACTGTTTTTCCCTAATAGTGCTGCTGATTTTTAAGACTAACATGGAGCAGTGGGATCTAAAAGCAAGGGTTTACTTTCAGCTTCCTTGTACTTGCAATGGTGAGGGCAGTTGGTATTTGAGCCTTCACTGGTGTTGAAACACTAGTGTTTCTTCAGATGCTGAGGTCTAGTGTTTACAGTGGATGTTAAATCTTATGTTGCAAATCAAACTGATTAAAAACCTTGTCTGGTGAAAAAAAACCTCCTTGCTTTTCTGTAACATTTGTTCTCATTTCATTGTTTTGAGTGGTACTTTCATTTTTGTCCTTTGTCATTTTGGCTGCACTGAGTTGACCTGTTATTCTGTCTGGTCTCTGCAGTTTGCCACCACTGTCCTTATAATCTCTGTAGGTCTCTTTGCTTTTGTTTGAGTATCATTTTCACAACTGCCCCTACAAACTGCAACTGACTGTGAGCAAACTGAAATTGGTTTTATTTCTTTTCCAGTAGCCCTGTTGACCTTGGTGAGATGGAGACAGAATCTGTGGGAAGCAATTCTACTGAGTCTCAAACAAGCTGTCAAGAAAATGATGTAAGCACATCTGTCACCTGCATAAACACTTGTTAATAATTGGCCCATTACTTAAAATTCTATCCAGAGTAGCCTGAATATATAAGAAATTCCATAATCTATTTATAAAGTTGAGTGATTTTCCCAACTATAGCCAATATCTGCCTGCATTTAGAGAGCTGGAACTTAAGTGACCATCTCAAATGACAAGATACCTCACATTTCCTAGTCTGCCAAAGAAAATCTATCTGTTTGAAGCATGTCCAGTGGAAATGCTGCTTTAGGTTGCAATATCTAATGTTAAAATAGGCTGCAGTTTTCTTGGCACACTCAGGCTATTTGGAATAGGCTCTTTTTATATGTAGCAAGCATTTAGGACAGCTGAGCAGTAACTTGGAGTAAGATCTAGTAATGAATGCTCTTACTGGTTCTGTTTCTCTGAGTATTGAATCCATGCAGTGTTTTAATGCAGGCACATAGATATATCCTTAAAACTTATGCAACACACCTTAGAATGTGGCAGAATGGACAGAAATCTCTTCAATTTAAAATTAGCCTTCTAAGTGTTTGTGAGCCCTGTTGTAGTATGGTCTAAATTGATTATTGCATAACTAAACCTGCATTGAGCTGCTAATTAGTAACTGGCTTTGTATTCCAGGATACCTGTTCCAGCACTCCCACCAAAGTTAGACATGTTGACTATGAAGCAGAAGGTGACTTTGACTTGGAAGTGTGTTTGAGTGAACCACTTAAAGATTTTGATACTGTGAGTTAAAAAGTCTCTTGCAAACTGTTTTAGAAGTTTCTTTTAAGTCTGAGGTGTTAGCTTGATTCATGAAATGTTAATAGCAAGAAAGCTTAAGCAAAGTTGAAGGCTGTTCTCCAAGTTGTGGTTGGTCTGTGTGTTCTCTGGGCCAAGCTTGTGTAAAATTACAACTTAAGTTGGCATGACTTCTTTTTAACATTTAATTTATGTATATCAGAGTTTTTTTTATAAAACCTTTCAATAGAAAAAATAACCAAAGGCAGTGCTGTCCTCAAGTAATTACCAGCAAGCCCTACTGTGTCCATGGTTGCCCACCTGCAAAGCAAGAGCAAAGCAGGGAGATATTTTGGAGCATCTGCATGCTCCCTTGCTTTTCCATCTGGCTCTTTTACAAAGATCTCACCATACTGTTACTAGTACACTCATCTACAGCAGTTATTTACTGTAAGATTACCTGCCTCACCTTTAAACAAATGTTCCAGAAGCAATTGGAAATCAAATACTCTCAAGAAATGGGTGGTCAGGATGGCATAGCCCAGGTAATAATGCTTTAACAAGCAGTAGCCTGAATTTGAAATGTGTAAATAGTCAGGAGTCTTTGGTTTTTTTAATACATTTAAGAAAAGAACATGTAGGGAAACTGCTTGATTCTTTTTAATTTGCTGGTTTTAAGTGTAAAACTGTTGTAAATGGTAACACTGTACAGACTTTCTGCTGAAAGCAGTTAATGTTTCCATTGCTTTTGTATGGGATGTTGCTGGAAAATAAATGGATTTGCATTTGCTTATGACTCTTGGCTTTCATCTCCTAATACTGGTTTTCCATGGATAGCAAGATGCAGGAAAACACTGTAAGCCTTGTATCTGAGACTGATAGCAGCATTAGGCTAGCATGTGTGTGTCAGCATCGTCCTCTGGCTTTGAGGGGGACCTTAAACCCTGTGTAGTTGTGTGCAGGTCACTGGAGTGACTTTAAGACTTGGTTATAGTGGATAAACTTGCTGTTGACCTGTCACAGTGCCTCAGAAGCAGTTTAGTTTGGTAGATGTCTATTAGCTGGTTCCCAAGTTCTGTTCTCTAGGAAAAACTCCTAAGAAAGCAGGAGTGGCAGCTGGTCTTGCTCACTGCTTAGAGCAGCCCTTGCTCTGCCCCCCAGCTCAGTTGCTGTCTCATCTCCTCGTGCTGTCTCTGGTTTTGTGGAGTTTACACCTAATGGTAGCTTTTCCAGTCATGGCCACTTACTGTTGTTTTTTTTTTAATTATTAATGCCTCTAATTTGAGTCAGACACCTAAAGCTTGACACAGTCCTGTCTCTGCCACCTTGCCATTAATAAGTGATGGGACTAAAATACTTTCATCAGGTTTTTTGAGTATACATGTATCACTACTGAGTGTTTTAAAGGTTAGTAAGGACTAGCATAGAACAAAATTGTGTCTTCAGTAAACTACAAGTAACTGACACAGCTGAAGAGCAGTCTAGAACAATCTATTAATGTTAAATGTGGCATTTTTACCCAGTGGGAAATGAGTAAGGCAAGAAGTCTCTGGAAAGCTATATATTGCATAACTGGAAACTAGCATTGTGTGTCAGTGTGATGCTGTCTGTCTTCAGAACCTTGAAGTGCAGTTGACACATGTCCCAGTTTGCGTGCTGCCAGGAGATGCCAGGAGCTGGGGCTGCTTACACACTTGCTGCAGTGAGTAGTGCTACTCCAGCTCTCTGGTTTGGTGTGCTCTGCTGGAATGCCTGTGGGGTGAAGGGGGTGATGAGTGAATCCCCTCCTATTCCTGCTCTCCTGAACTTGAGGCTGGGTCTACATTTTGCACAGATGAAGTGGCAGAACTGTTCAAGGGTACACCCAGACCTCTGGGGGCACCTGAAATGAAGTCTGGAGCTACTAACAGATGTCACCTGGTCTGAGTAACATGGGACATAAAATACCACCTTAACCAATCCTGGACTGAACCAGGGAATTTCAGTCCCTTATGTGGACAACCAGAGTGAGTACCAGAGTCCCTGTGCTAGAAGAGAAACAGTGAGATGAGGGTTTTTTGGGGGGAATGGGGGTGATGGTGTGTTAATCTGTACCCTGAGTATCCAAACAGACAGGAGAATGATTTTTTAAAGTTTTCCAACCATGTAACAGCTGAACTGGTTGGATCAGTGGAATATTCAGAAGATGTAGCACTTTCCAAAGGGTTGGGTTACTGGTGTAAATGAGAACATTGAACCCAGTAATTATCCATGAAGATAACTAGAGGAGATGTGCTTGTTTCAGAGCTTATTGCACATGAACTTGTTACTCTACTAGTATGAAAAATAGCCTTGGCTGTGAGAAGCAATTTTTATTAAGCTTTTTCTAGAACTCCATTTAAAAAACCCAAACCCAACTTAATTGCAGAAAGCCTAGAGAGAATGTTAATATGGTTCTTAATGAGAAGATAATACATGAACAGATATTATTAAAAAAAAAAACCCAAACCAGAAAGAAATTCAAAGAAAAAACCCAACTCCCCCCACTAAAACTGAGTAATTTGGGTTCTCTGTGCCAGTCTTTCTGATTTTGTGAGGTGTGCTCTTTAGGATCTGTGCTCAAGGAAGAGGAGTGGGAGTCTCTGACTGAAGACCTGGGTTTGGGGGAATGTGGGGAAAACCTGAAGAACCCTGATGCCTGTGCAGAGCAGCAGGGTACCAGGCAAACAGCTGAGACTGGTGCTTTTCTGGTGCAGTGGCACACACAGCAAATACTTCTGTGCTGGCAAAGGTCTTGAGATGCTTTTACATTTCTGCAGAGGCTAGTCCATAAACTCATCTAGAATTTGAGACTTGCTAACTGCTCAGCTAAGCTGTTCAGCCAAGGCCTTGGGGGGTGGGATTGTCTTGCTCTGAGCAGTGGATGCAACCTGCCACCTGGGCATGGCAGCTTCATGGGCAGCTTCCTGCCCCTTTGAGAGGGGTGCTGCCCTCCCTGAGTTCCACCCTCTCACCTTTCAGAGCTGTGCTGTGTCACTTCTGCTTCAGAGTGTCAGGTCCTATGCTGCTGCTGTGTTTTCTGTGCTAATTTATCCTTGTTGTCTCTAACAGGCTTTGGCCAGCTTGCAGGTAACTTCTTCTGCTTCATTAACAGCAAATCTTGGATGCTGTGCAGCCTCTCAGGTCTGTGCTGGTCAGCAAGTGTGCTCCCCTCTGTGTTGGGAAGACCTTTCAGCCTAGAAATGGACCTGGGCTCTGTTCAGGAGTCACTTGGGAAACAAGCATAGATTTTTTAACTCACCCTGAAAGAGCCAGGCATCTGTGGGAGTGTCCTGAATCCCACAAGTTATCCCTCCTTGCTTCCACTGCTGACAGGTTACAGAGGGAGAGAGAGCTCGTGTTGTGGGAGCTGGGGTGCTGCTGAAGGTGCTGGCCGTCAAGGTAGGCACTAGAATAAAGCCCTCTCGCGGTGGAACGCGGGATAACCTCATCCAGGTTCCTTAGGCTGCTGACAGGCTCATCTCACAGATCCCCCATCTCTCTGCTCAGCTGCATGCAGTGGAGTTCCCTTCGGAGAACCGACTGGTAGAGCTGTCAGACGTCAGGCTCAGTGGGTTCAGTTCCCTTCGCAGTAAAAATGAGGAGGGGCTGGTGAGGCAGCAAATCCTGAGACCCTGCTTTCTACAGACCTGTGCCTGGTGCTTGGTGTTTCCTTCACTCCCTTCACACCCAGTCTTGTCCCCTTTCAGCACCCTGCACACCCGGCCTGGCTAACTGATGGCAGCACCAGCAGTGCCTGATTTAAAGCTCCCCCTGGCTTGGCTGGGTAGTTGGTACACACCTGCTGTGATAGCAGGGGGAATGCAATGTTTCACAAGCTAAGCTGTCCTAACTTCACTGGGGTCTTCCTTCTTTGCTTAGCCATTGTCACATGAAGCTTAAAGGCACATTTGACCCTGGACAGCTACTCCAAAAACAGGGCTGGGCAGGAATCTTGTGAAAAGAGACAGTACAACAATTGCAGGCACTTTAAGGAAGCCAAGCTGGAAACATCTTTGTTCCCTGAATCCATTTCTTCTTTCCAAGGCAGAAATACCATTCACACAACAGCTTGTTTGTGGTTGTAGGTACAGCAGTTGTTGTCAGGGTGATGTGCTGTGTCTTGTCACTGATGCAGATACAACTGTCCACTGGAAAGGGGGACCCTCAGCTGGGTTAAAAACTGGCCCAAAGGGGGATGGTGAATGGAGCCAAACCCAGCTGGAGGCCAGTCACCAGTGGCATCCCCCAGGGCTCAGTCCTGGGTCCAGTTTTGTTCAACATCTTTATCCATGACCTGGATGAAGGGATGGGATGTTCCCTCAGTAAGTTTGCAGATGACACTGAGCTGGGAGGAAGTGTTGATCTGCTTGAGGGTAGGGAGGCTCTTCAGAGGGATCTGGACAGGCTGGATCCAGGGGCTGAGATCAATGGGATGAGGTTTGACAAGGCCAAGGGCAGAGTGCTGCACATGGGACACAACAACCCCCTGCAGCGCTACAGGCTGGGGGAGACTGGCTGGAGAGCTGTCAGGCACAGAAGGACCTGGGGTGTTGGGTGACTGCAGGCTGAACATGAGCCAGCAGTGTGTGCCCAGGTGCCAGGAAAGGCAATGGCATCCTGGCTTGTGTCAGAAATAGTGTGGGCACTGGGTCTGGGGAGGGGAGTGTGCCCCTGGGCTGGGCACTGGGGAGGCTGCACCTCCAGTGCTGGGTCCAGTTCTGGGCTCCTCACCATCAGAAGGACATGGAGGTCCTGGAGCCAGTCCAGAGAAGGGCAACCAGGCTGGGGAAGGGGCTGGAGGGCAAATCCTCTGAGGAGCAGCTGAGGGAGCTGGGGGGTTCAGCCTGGAGAAGAGGAGGCTGAGGGGAGACCTTCTCCCCACCTCCCCTGCCCTGCCAGGAGGGTGCAGAGAGGTGGGCGCTGGTCTCTTCAGCCAGGGGACAGGAGCTGGGACAAGGGGCAATGGGCTCAAGCTGGGCCAGGGCAGGGTCAGCTCAGCTGGGAGGGCAAAGTTCTTCCCTGGCAGAGTTGTGGGGCTGTGGCCCAGGCTGCCCAGGGAGGGGCTGAGTCCCCTTCCCTGGGGGTGTTTAACAAGGGTAGATGAGGTGCTCAGGGATCTGGTTTAGCTTAGGATGGGAATGGTTGGACTCCATGATCTTAAAGGGCTTTTCCAACCTTGGGATTCTGTAAAACTCCTGCTGTAGAGACAAGACGTGCCAGAGCAGTGCTGTGTGGATCTCTGGCACTCTGCTGGGTACCAGGCAGTTCCTTAGCCAAACTGGACTGGTGGAAGAGCCCTTTCAAAAGAGTTTTGAACTTGCTGGGAGTTCTTACTCTTTTCTATTTAGTTTCTTAAAATGTGAGAAGATTGGTCAGTAACTGATTAGGAATTCCTCTTTTGAGTGCTTCCAGACAAACAGGGAGAATTGGGCAAAATACATGAACACTTAGGAGATCAAAGTTACTTTGAGAAGTAGCAAAAATCCATTTGATTTTGAAAGAAATTAATGCAGCTAAGGGATAGTGTATTGACTTCAGATTGCTTAGGAGAGAAAGCAGCATTGCTGAGCAGAACTTCTATGTGTGGCATTTGGAGTAGAGTCTGGCTGGAGGCCTGTGACCAGCGCTGTTCCCCAGGGCTCGGTGTTGGGTCCAGTCCTGTTTAACATCTTCACTGAGACCTGGATGAGGGAACAGCATCCACCCTCAGCAAGTGCCAATGATCCAGAGCTGGGAGGAGTGGCTGGCACACAGGACACTGAGCTGCCATCCAGAGAGACCTGGCCAGGCTGGAGAGCTGGGCAGGGAGAGACCAGAGGAGGTTCAACAAGAGCAAGTGGAGAGTCTGGCACCTGGGAAGGAAGAACTGCTGGAATCAGGACAGGCTGGGGGATGAGCTGCTGGAGAGGAGCTCTGTGGAGAAGGACCTGGGGGTCCTGGTGGGTGACAGGGTGGCCATGAGCCAGCAGTGTGCCCTGGGGCTGAGAGAGACAATGGGATCCTGGGGGCATCAGGAGGAGTGTGGGCAGCAGGTCACAGGAGGGGATCCTCCCCCTCTGCTCTGCCCTGCTCAGGCCCCACCTAGAGTGTTGTGTCCAGTGCTGGGCTCCCTGGGATCAACCAGCCAGGGATCTCCTGGAGAGTCCAGAGGAGGCTGAGGAGATGATGAAGGGCCTGGAGCATCTCCCCTGTGAGGAAAGGCTGAGGGAGCTGGGGCTGTTCAGCCTGGAGAGAAGAAGACTAAGGGGGGACCTAATTAATGTTGATCAATATCTGAAGGATGGGATGCAGGGGGACATGGGCAGCCCCTTTTCAGTGTCTGTGGGGACAGGACAAGGGGCAATGGCTGCAAATTGGAGCACAGGGAGTTCCCCCCAATCTGGGGAAGAACTTTCCCCAGTGAGGGTGAGGGAGCCCTGGGCCAGGCTGCCCAGGGGGTGTGGAGTCTCCTTCTCTGGAGAGATTCCAGCCCCGTCTGGACACCACCCTGTGTGCCCTGTCCTAGGGACCCTGCTTTGGCAGGGGGTTGGACCCCATGGGCTCTGGAGGGCCCTTCCAACCCCTACAATTCTATGATTCTATGATGTAATGTTGTGGCCTCTGGGTAGCACCTACATACAAACCATGCAAGATCCAACATCTGTCACTTCTGCCCCACTGTGTTTTTGCACTACCAGTGCTATTCATTGCTGTTTGAGTTTCTCACCTCCCTTGGGTTGTATTTAAGCACAAGAGCAAACTAATTTATCCCCCCAAAAAGTGCAGATTCATCCACTTGAGAAATAACTGAGGTTGAAGTGGAAAAGTTGGAATTTACTTTGGGGGGGTGGTGGTTTAAACTGGGGTTCAGCTGTCTGTGCTGGGAGCTTTCTAGCTATTCAAGTTCCTATTAAGCAAGTTCCTGGGAGGTACAGGACGGGCTGTAATCATGGGTAAAAACAACGTTCCCCTTTGTGTTTCTTCAGAAAGGGGTTATTCCATTTCTGCTGAGGAAATGCTTTGTTTTCAGGAATATGAGAGCAATATAGAGCTGCAGATTTGCACCTCCTCTTTGAGGCACCTTTCATGTGCTAGAATCAAAGTCACTTTGCAGTACTGCAGAGGGCAGTAAAAGTGCATGTTTAATTACAGGCACACAAAAGGCATCTCAGAGTTGCTTTACATTTGTTGTAAATGCCAGGAATCTCATTATACTTACTGATGCTGACCTTAGGAGCAACCCCTGGCTCCAACAAAACCCCTCCGAGTCTGTCATCTTTCCCTGCTCTTTCCATTTCCAGTTTCACTTGATCTTAAGCCCATTATTGCAGGGAATGGAAGATAATAGTAACTTAACAGCAGACAGAGAGAAAAATGGACTTCGGGGGGAAAGAAAAGTCCCCCTGGCAGAGTCCTGGGCTCCTTGCATTTAAAATGCTTCCTCTGGATAGCAGTATGGAGCTGAAAATGCTTATTGAAACTGCTTGATGGGGATGGGGGGGGTTAATTCTGCAAAGAATAGAGACAACTTGTTTTTATTTTCCTGAGGGCTTAAGATTCCCATGGAAAAATGAATTTCAGGATTTTAATCCCCAGTATTAAGTATTTCTCAGAAGATTCCTGACTATTGGACCTGTGTTCACTGGCATCTGTTAAACTGTGTTTGTGCCCCATACCCACCACGTTGTCAGGGCTCTCAAAGCTTCACTGTGTGAATTCAAATGGGGGCTGGAGTGTTGGGTGTGAATCAGAGCAGCAGGGCATTAGGAGCAACTGGGAAGAAGGAGAGAGTGCTAGAGAAAGTAACTGAGAGCCAGATAGTCTGATCCAGAGACTGCTTGTAGCTGCACATTGTGTGCAAGGAGGTGGCAAAGCTAGAATTGGTAGATGTGGAAGAAATGAAATGACATTCTGGTGGTTCCCAGCACTTCAGTACATACCACAAATTAAAAAAAAATAATAATTTGAAGCCATCCAGGCTTCTCTGGAAGCAGAGTCACCCCTCAGTGTCTGCTAGAGTCTCTGGAACAACGGATGCCAAAGATCAGATCACAGAACCACAGGGTTGGAAAAGCCCTTTAAGATCATGGAGTCCAACCATTCCCATCCCAAGCTAAACCAGATCCCTGAGCACCTCATCTACCCTGTTTTTAAACACCCCCAGGGAAGGGGACTCAGCCCCTCCCTGGGCAGCCTGGGCCACAGCCCCACAACTCTGCCAGGGAAGAACTTTGCCCTCCCAGCTGAGCTGACCCTGCCCTGGCCCAGCTTGAGCCCATTGCCCCTTGTCCCAGCTCCTGTCCCCTGGCTGAAGAGACCAGCGCCCACCTCTCTGCACCCTCCTGGCAGGGCAGGGGAGGTGGGGAGAAGGTCTCCCTCAGCCTCCTCTTCTCCAGGCTGAACCCCCCCAGCTCCCTCAGCTGCTCCTCAGAGGATTTGCCCTCCAGCCCCTTCCCCAGCCTGGTTGCCCTTCTCTGGACTGGCTCCAGGACCTCCATGTCCTTCTGATGGTGAGGAGCCCAGATGGGTAACAAAACCCCCAGCACTGGCTAACAGAGGATGGTCAGAAGATGTTAACATGCATTCCATACCAAGTTTATCAGACTGTCAACTTACCAACATCACCAATTACAATCCCTGAGCATAAAACTCCTGCTCCTCATTCTTACTGGACAAACTACATTGGCAGGAACAATCTTTACGCTGGGCTGGGTATGGTATGAGGTGTGAAGCAGAGAGGGGAGGCTTTACCTGACTCAGTCTATTTCTAATGGGATTCTGATTGCTCTGCAGGATACATATCAAGCAGCATTCTGACTGGGTCAGTCTCTCCTCCCAGTAGTAAATACAGATATATTGTAAGGATGGAAATATTTTAAATATATACATATATATCATATTTTTTAATCTGCAATGTTGATGTGCTCCCAGTGGATGCCATTATTCCTTCAAAGAATAATCATGCCATAGATTAAGCAAGACCTAATGCAGCTGCATTACTGGGATCTCAGTGAAGAGTGGCTGGAAGGAATGGCAGGTTTTGCACATCATCATTTGGGCTGGTTGAAGTAGCTGCTCTCAAGCAGGTGGTGAGCTCTTCAGAGAGTGTCTAGAGGCAGGGATGGGCTCCTCATGGTGTGGAGCATCTCTGCATACCACACTTTTAATAAAATAAAAAAGCTAGGGCATCACTCTGGGGAACTGGGATTGAGATCCTGCTGTGCCTGCTGGGGAGGAGGCAGTTAAACCAAGGACTCACATCCCTGCAGGCTCTTAACCTCTCCTCAGGGAGGGACCAGGCTCTTCTTGTGCTAGGAAAATATTCCTGGAAAAATGGCCTTCTTCCCCAACAAAGGTGGTGGGCTCAGTGCCCAAGTGAAGTGCCTCTACACCAACACACCTGGGCAGCAAACAGGGGGAGCTGGAAGCTGTTGTGCAGCTGGAGAACTGGCCCCCTTGTCACCAGGGAAACATGGTGGGGTGACTCACAGCTGGAGCGCTGCGATGGGGGGGCATCAGCTCTTGAGGAGGGGGGTGTGGGAGGAGAGGCAGTGGGGTGGCCCTGTGTTAGGGGGGTTGCAGCCTAATGAAGGTGATGATAGGGTCAGGTGTTTGTGGGGAAGAACCAGGGGGAGGCAACGAGGCAGGTACCATGGCAGGAGGCTGGTATAGACCACCCAGCCTGGATGAAGAGGTAGAGGAAACACTCTGTAAGCAGCTGGGAGAAGCCTTGTGGTTGTTGGTCCTTGTGAGGGTCTTCAATTCTCCAGTCACCTGCTGGAAATGACAGTACAGCAGAGAGGAAACAGTTCAGGCAGTTCCTGAAGCACGTGGAAGAGATCTGCCTTATACTGCTGGTGAGGGAGCCCATTAGAAGGAGGTATTTAAAAGACTGTGGTGCTTAGGGACACAGCTTAGTTGTGGAACTGGTTAGTAGTAGCAGCTTAACAGTTGGACTTGATGATCTTACAGGTCTTTTCCAAACTAAATGATTCTGTGATTCTATGAAGTCTTTGTTTCTACATCAGGAAATGGACTCATTTTGGATGATGCTAAGTTGTTGTCTCCAAAAGCCTCCTAAGCAAATCTCACGTGAGTTTCCAAGCTGTAATTCTTAGAGAGAACTGGGTAGCATGGTGTAAGATGTACTTTGTCTTCCAGGACCCATCTGGTTTAAGTAGAACCACAAGTAGAATTTAGGCTCTTTGGCTGGAACTCAGCATACAGGTTTCTTTTGGTTGGGGTTGGGTTTGTTTTTTATTAGTAACTTACTCTAAAAAGCCATGAAAACTCAAGGTAAGTGTCTAAAATGTGACTGAAAATGTGGCTTCTTTCACTGAAGGCTTTGTAAAGATGTGTCCCAAATTTCAATGGGTATTGATGGGGGGGACACACATGACACACCACATCCCTGGGGGCTGAGCAAGTGTGTCTGACTAGTAACAACCAAGTAGCCCCCTTGTGTGAACTGTGTTGTGTATCAGCTCATAATACACTGCAGCCCAGAGCAGCGTTCTCCTTTCAGAGCCCTACCGCCCCCAGCTCTGCTTGCCACAAGGATGCAGATGAAAAAAGGGAGGATGATCCCTTTAAGAGCTTGCTAGGTTAACTCAGGAAATTCATATCTCACACACCAGGCAAAAATATGCTGGCAACTGCTGGGAAAATGACAACTGCAGTGTCTGATGGCTTGTCAAATCAATGAGGCTTTTCTCTCCTTTCGGTGAGAATTTATTTGCAGGGGTTGGTGAGCTGGGAAAATCAGATTCCTGACCTAATGCTCACCCCCATTGGTATCTCATTGTGGAAAATACTCTCTGCTGCAGTCCATTCAAGTGATTGGCAATGACAGCTTGGATGGATATTGTCAGTTGACAGGGCTTTGCACTCTCTCTCTCTCTCTGCTTTAAGAGCGATGCGAACGGGCCCGTCCCCAGCGCGGTGCCACGAGTGGAGGTGATGAATGAATGGATGAATGCACGCTTCTCCCCTGTCATCTGCAACAACAAATATCCCAATCCTAGCCCTGAAATGATATGCTAAGTAAATTCACACCCATGCATTTAACACTCAAATGGAGCCTGGAGGCAAGGCCCTCCAAACACCCTGGCTGTATTTTTTTGGGGGGTGTGTGGGGGGGTGTGGTGTATTTTTTTTTTTTGATAGTCATCAGGAATTTCATGGAAAATGTAAAACTGCCCATTGGATATGGAAAATCTCCATGAAAAATGTGAAATTCCAGCGTTTCCAGCGAGGTTTTGCTGACAGCTCATGCATGGAGAATAGCCTGAAAGACATGCATGCAATTAAGGGATCCATATAGGAGAACAACACAGGCAGTGGGGGATGTGGCCTTTGCTAGGGCCAGCTGGTGTCTGCTCCTGGGCTCTCTGAGGGCACCAGACCATTGAGAGAACTGGGGCGAAAGGGGGTGGGGGAAGGAAACACAGAAGCTTCAGAGAAAGCAAACCAAGGCTATGGGAGAAAATCCTGAAGCTCCTAGGTAACACCTTCCCTCCCCACGTCTCCCCCTCTCTGGGCACTCTTAAGATGCAGTTCTGAGCACGACAGAAGCTTCTTGTTCTCGCTAAGGGGATGGTAATGATGCAAATACCCAGTGTGCAGAGCTGCTGGGGAGCCCAGCCAGGGAGCCAGGTGCTGGGCTACGATGCTGGGGATGAATGGTTTGGGAGGGAAGGCAGTTCAGTTCCACTCTGTAACCATGTCAGGCCCGTCACACCACGGCTTGTTGGAGGCACCGGTGGCCAAGGAGATACTTGTCTCATCGTCTCTTTGCTGTATTTCAGAGTGGTTTAGCCCCAGGAGGAAAAGCTCAACTACTGGCTTTAGTCTAGAAGAGCAATTTCTCCACGTTGGCTCAAAAAACCCTCGTGTGTTACTGAGCAAGGAGGGTAAAACTGAAAAGAGAACTGCAAGATCTCCCTGCCTCCCTCACCCTGCTCTTCCAATGCAATCAAGCACTGCCCAGGGGGATTCCTTGCTTTGCCTGTGGTCATTTCCCTGACCAACTGCAGTCAGCTGGCACCAGCCTGGCCCTGTAACGCTCCTCTGTCTCCTGAGCTGCTGGTTGAACAGAGGGAGAGGGATGAATAGTTTGTGAGCGAGGGGCTGCAGGCTCACAGAGGCCAACAGGGAAGCCAAGAGGACTTTGCAGTGTGTTTTGTTCTGAAAACATCCCCTGTGAAGCCCCTTACTGCCACTGTACCCATTTGACAGGGCAGGTATTAACATCACAACCTGTCCCAGGGACCCTGCTTTGGCAGGGGGTTGGACCCCATGAGCTCTGGAGGGCCCTTCCAACCCCTGCAGCTCTGTGATCCTGCTTGACACAGCAGGGAGGGAGATACCCAGCCCACCCAGAAGGGCAGTGCAGGTGTGCTGAAGTTAGGGACTGCTCCTGGAGGAGTCTGTGAGCGTAGGTAGTGCTGTGCACACAGCTGCTGCCTCATCCAGCTGTGCCACCCCAACTCCCCACGCAGCCGGGGCGTCTCTGCTCTGTGCTCCTTTGCAGGGTGGGGACCAGGATGGGGTGTCACACCCACACACCCAGTGTAAAGGAGCCTCCTGGCACGTAAAGGAACTGGGAAGGAAGTGGGGGGCAGGTTGCCCAATTCCCAGGCATAATGCCCTGACTCCTCTCCTGCCCTTGGGGCTGTTGTGCAGTTTTCTCACACAGCAGAGTGGGCTGGTTCTTCCTCCTTTGCTCGTGCTGGTTAGGAGATGCCTCCTGGGAGAGAAGGTGGGCAACAGGTGGGGTCCCAAGAAAGGGGGAATGAAGCAGGGGTTGGTGCTGTGTAGGAATGCAGACTGGAGCTCTGCCCTGCACTTGAGCAGGGTCTGGCCTTGGATACATCATTTCTATGCTACTTCTGAAGCATGTTTAGTACAGGACAGTAAATCCGAGCAGCCTCTGAAATCCCACAGCAAAACAGTCTGAGATAGTTGCCCTCTCACAGCTGCACCATCTGAGGAATTACATTTGAATGTTTTGGTTGGACTCTCCCCCTTCCCCCTCCCTTTTCCCAAATCCCTGAGCAGAGGGATATACTCCTGCACACACAGAGTATACAAACCATGCAGCAAGAGTATAGGGGTACTGCTGTGTGAGCTTGGCAACTGCAAAGAAAGAAGGGAAGAGCTCTCACTGTACTCCAGGTCACTTCTGTTGCAATCCCTACAAAGCTATTTCCTCCCTGATTTCACAGAATCACAAGATTGGAAAAGACCTTTGAGATGATCAAGTCCAACCATTCCCATCCTGTGCTGCTCTGGCTGTCCCCCCACGCCCCCCAATCTTTCCCATGCTGTCCAAACCAGAGGAGATACAGGCAGGTTCCTGCTTCTTCTGTCAGCATGTGCAGGCTGACTAGAAGGAACTGGTTATGTTCTCACTTGTTTATTTTATGGCTGGGAAAGAACTGCATCACATACTAAATGCAATTGAAATACAGTCCATCTTCTGTGTCCAACGACTTCATCTCTTGTATTGGGGTGGGTACAGCTAATGATGCTGGCATAAAACACTGAGAGGACCCTTGTCTGTAGAAATCTGAAGCCAAGCATCTCTTCTCCAGCAGAGGTTATCACTGTCTGTGTTCTAATCTCTTTAACCAAACAAAAAGACAAGCCCAGTGACAACTGTGCTACCCATTTGAGTATCATTTCTTAAAGCCTCTGTCAGCTCCCTGCAACGCTTTCTGAGCAAACTGAAAGTGGCCTTCAGCCCAGTGCAGCAGAGAAATCATGTTGGCCTGGCAATAGGAGGATCACAGAGTCACAGAGCTGCAGGGGTTGGCAGGGCCCTCCAGAGCCCATGGGGTCCAACCCCCTGCCAAAGCAGGGTCCCTAGGACAGGGCACACAGGGCGGTGTCCAGATGGGGCTGGAATCTCTCCAGAGAAGGAGACTCCACACCCCCTGGGCAGCCTGGCCCAGGGCTCCCTCACCCTCACTGGGGAAGAAGTTCTTCCCCAGATTGGGGGGAACTCCCTGTGCTCCAACTTGCAGCCATTGCCCCTTGTCCTGTCCCCACAGACACTGAAAAGGGGCTGCCCATGTCCCCCTGTGTCCCATGATCAAGATAATTATAAACATTAATTAGGTCCCCCCTTAGTCTTCTTCTCTCCAGGCTGAACAGCCCCAGCTCCCTCAGCCTTTCCTCACAGGGGAGATGCTCCAGGCCCTTCAGCATCTCCTCAGCCTCCTCTGGACTCTCTCCAGGAGATCCCTGTCTGTTTGATCCCAGGGAGCCCAGCACTGGACACAACACTGCAGGTGGGGCCTGAGCAGGGCAGAGCAGAGGGGGAGGATCCCCTCCTGTGACCTGCTGCCCACACTCCTCCTGATGCCCCCCAGATCACTTTCATACTTTTAAAATACTTCCATTCAGACTCCTGCTCTCAGCACCCTCTCCCCTCACGTGCTGAAAAGCAACTGCAGCTCTTGTAGAGCTTCAGCCAGGCAGCTGGTGCAACACGCTTTGAGGACTGACAGGTACTCATACCCAAATGCTTTACAGGTGTCTTGTCTGATACAAGATCTGGTGCCATCAATGGAAACCTCCCCCTGGCTTCAGACAGCTCCCAGGTTGGGTGTTTGGGGAGGCTGCAAACAGGGAAGGAATTCAGGTTGCTTGTATTAGGTTTTCTGCCTTTCTGTGATTTCTCCTTCTAGGTTACAGCCCCCTGTTAACTGTGCTGTGCTTCTCTTCCTGTGGACATGTAGAAAGTGGTTTCTGGACATGGGGCCTTCACCAGGCCCACCTGGGAGGCCAGATTTGAGTTCTTGCCCCTGCAGGTGTCAGCTGCTTGTCTTCAGCATCTTCCATGAACAGCTAGGGGCGAGATGAGGGTGTCTGTGAGGCATCTTCTCCCAGCAGTTATTATCCTCAGACTTGGAAAGCTCCTTGGGATCTCTGGGAACCCACTCCTCCACCCTTTGCAGCTGTACTGCCAAAGCAAGGCAGCGGAGCAGACCCATCTCCTGCTCCTGTTGCACAACCGCTGTGGACTGTTGTGCTGAAGGTCACAGCCGCTCGAAGATGGTTTATGTAAGTCACAACCTAGCAGAGGTCTCAACCTGTCCCTTGAAGAACCACCTTCACCCATCACATTGCCAGACCTCCTCCTAACCCCAGATGCATCACTGAGGTTCTGAAACCCCTCCAGGGAATCACTTTCAGTCCTTCAGTATCTTTATGATTCAGAAAACTTTTCCTGAAGATGCTCTCCTTTCTTGTGGGACTTTAAACTGATTATTTCCCCTTCAACCCACCACAGGCATGGACCACTGGAAAACAATGTCAGCACCTTATCATGTGGTTGGACCAAGACCACCAACTCCCCCAGCAGATGCACTTTGCATGGTAAGCCTGCAGCCCATTCATTAACTTCTTCCTGGTGCTTTGCCCTTGGAATCTCTGTGCAGTGAATACTAAACAAGGAAATGTTTCTCTTCATTCCATGCCAGAGCCATGGTTTAGGTTCTTACAAGTGCAGCAGTTCAAGATATTAAGGTTGGCAATGCTGCTCTGATTTAATGTCCATTTGGGATGCACCAGCCCCTTCCTGGAGGCGAGCCAGCCTTGTGCCTGGAGCAATTACATGTGGCCTCTGCTTCTCCAGCTTGTGTGAGAAATTTTCCAGCCTGGAAGATCAGATGCAGTTTTTGCATGGAGATTGGGGCTGCTTTGTTAATGGTGAGTCATTTGGGGGCTGTTGTGTTAAGATCCTCACCCTTGTAAAGGGGAAAACACTCCAAAGATGGATGAAGTTCTGTGTGAGCAGTTTAACAACGGGTGGCTGCTCTAAGGGAGGACCTTGTTTTCCCCCCTCTTCCTCCTCTCCTTTGATCTCCAGCCAACGACATGCTTCTGCTCCTTATTTTGTACCCTCTCTTGTTGTTGTCAGACACTTTTGTAAGCCAAATAACTGGTTTATTAAGCCAGCTGATTTAGCTCAGTAAAGGTCCCAAAAAGAGCCAGTCAGTGCAAAAACTGAGGAGGACCAGGAAGCTGAGAGAGTGCACTGGAGATGCACAGAAGATCTGCAGGTGGGGTGGAGCTCTGCCTGAAGGCAAAAGTTCTGTTATGGCAAAAGCAAATTCAGCAGCTTGTCATGGGGAGGGAAAATCTTGCTGTTCTTCCTTCTGCTTCCAGCTGTGCTTTCCCTTCCTCTCCCTTGGGCCAGCTCTGGCACACCTTGAAGCAACTGGTAGAGCAGGGAGAAAACCACAGGGGGAATGAAAAAAGAGTTTGCATCTCAAAGGGATCTGAATCCACACAGCAGAGGGTCAATGTGAGGGAGGGCTGGGGAGAAAGGGAGAGGTGGCACTCAGGCTGTGCCAGGTGAAGGTGCTGCAGTATGGATAAACCCTTAAGAGTCCATCCCCAGGATGACTGGATGAGTGAAATTGTGGGAGTGTCCATCACCCCTTTCCTCTGACCAGAGATGTAAGCAGCTGGTTAAGAACATGAGGATAGCATGTAGCCAGTACTCCGTCCCCGCTGGATGCTAGGAAGGAAGGTAAGGACAGAAGCACGTTCTGAGATTTCTCTGGGGCAGCCCCCTAGCTTCCAGCTATCTGTGGCTTGCAGGCTTCCTGAGTTGGAGATCATGCTTTGGTGTTTGATGGCCCTTGGCATGCCTTCCACTGGCAAAGTTATTTAATGGTGTGGTTGAACCCATGCACATCACCACTCTTCCAGGTGAGCCACACTCTGTCTTCTTACTTAGCCCTCCTTTTATCCCTAGCATCCCATTAGCTGGGGAGCTGCTTTGGCAGGGGGTTGGACCCCATCATCTCTTGAGGTCCCTTCCAACCCCTGTGACTCTGTGATTTGATTGCTATGGAATGGCAATACTGCAATGACTTTATTTCCACCCGCAGGGACCCTGGCCATCAAGTCAAGACCTGGGTGGGGTAAGAGGCACGAGACCTCCACACCTCACTCCAGTGTGAGAGTTTGGCTTGCAGCGCTGGGGGCATGTTGAAGGCTCACAGCCATTTTTTGGTGGTTCTAAATCTCTGTTGAATGGCTGAGCTTGAGGTCAGGATCGAGGGGATGGACAGGTCAGCTCTGGTGAACTTTGCTGGGGTGGGACAAGAAGCTTCTGCGCACTGCTTGTCTGCTTCCAGGTGTGTGGAAGATCATGGCATGGAGATGATGAAGGGCCTGGAGCATCTCCCCTGTGGGGAAAGGCTGAGGGAGCTGGGGCTGTTCAGCCTGGAGAAAAGAAGCCTGAGAGGGGATCTGATCAATGGGGATCAATAGCTGAAGGGTGGGACACAGGGGGACATGGGCAGCCTCTTCTCAGGGTCTGTGGGGACAGGACAAGGGACAATGTCCTCAAGTTGGAGCACAGGGAGTTCCACCCCAATCTGGGGAAGAACTTTTCCCCAGTGAGGGTGAGGGAGCCCTGGGCCAGGCTGCCCAGGGGGGTGTGGAGTCTCCTTCTCTGGAGAGATTCCAGCCCCGTCTGGACACCACCCTGTGTGCCCTGTCCTAGGGACCCTGCTTTGGCAGGGGGTTGGACCCCATGGGCTCTGGAGGGCCCTTCCAACCCCTGTGATGGCATGTCCAGCAAGGATTGTGTGCTGACTTTCCAACCAAACTGTGAAGCCTTCTGCCTCCTTCCCACCCTGTCCTTGGCATGGAGGTGCTGGGCTGTCCCCAGCAGCCCAGACGTGTGTCCCCTCCCAGCCTGCTCTCTTGCCTGCCCGGAGCCACTGGAGCAGCAGCACGTTCGGCAGTGCATCCACATCTGCTGGAACTCGCCTGCTGAAGCAGGTTTAGCTGAAATGCCTCAAAGAATCCTCTCTAGAGCATTAAGATGGAGACAGATTGCTTCTCTTCTGCAAGAAAGGAAAGCAAAGTCTTGCTTGCACCAGCCACAGCTGGGTTGGAGTGGAAGGTGTTTGTTTCAAGCCATGGCTGGGTCCCTGCGGGCGAGTGAGCAGCAGAGCTCTGCAGTGAGAACTCCCTGGCATGATTTCCATGCCTTCAGTAAAACCAGAGCAAACCTGTCCATGGGCACTCCTCACCTTCCTTTAGTTTCTCACCAGATTAAAGCAACCCAGTAGGAGTCTGGTTTTAATACAGCACAGGAGTGTCCGTCCCTCCACTTGCTCCAGGGTTTGGATTAGTTTAATGAATTGGTTTAAATTACCATCTAGTTGAATGGGTGCAACTCCTTCATGCAGATGACACCTGAGGCTACTAGATAAACAAGAGATGAGGTGAGAGGACCTTTGAATTCTTCACAGCCCTACAGAAACCTGTATGAATGAACTGAGGTCTATTTTTGTCTTCACTCTCCTGCCTTTTAAAAGAAACCATAAGGTGGCTGGAACCACTCTTAGCAGCAAGACAGGGCCAGGGAGTGGGTGGAGAAGAACACCAGGAGGTTCTTCTGGGAGTACCTGGGAGTGCCTCATCCCAAAGCTGGGGGAGCTGCCAGCAAGCTGCACATGTGCAGCACATGAATGGCTAAAAAGAGGAAACGCAGGGGAAGGCTGCAGGGCTAAATCCCAATCCCATTTAAAGTCAGTGGCAAAGCTCCACTGACAAAGGTTGGCCCTTGGCCCTGAATTCATTTGTTCTGAAGCTTTGCTTGTGCAATTCTTAATCTGTGCTGATGAGCAATAATTGCTACGGGAAGGGAAAAGCACAGAGGAGGCAGCAGCAGCAGCACAAGAGCTGTGGAATCCATCCTGACCCTGCCTGGACTCGGCATCTCACCGCACGGTTTCACTCTGTGCGTCGCTGGAGGGGAGCATCCTCCTTGTGCCAATGCCACATCAAAGGGCAGTGTGTGGTGCATGACTTCAGCATCCCAGGGTAGCAGACAGCAACAGCCTGAGCTGTCTGTGAAGTGAGCTGGGCTATGAGACTGCAGCCCAACAAAGGCTGGCGTTCCTTTTGAAGATGTTTGGGGAAAGGTAAAATCTCATCAGTCGTGCAGAGTGATCCAGGGAACTCTCCCTGCACAGCAGAAATGCACCTGACAGCCATACATGGGCTTTATACACAAGGGCTTCCCCAAGAAGCTGGTTAACAGTGGCCCCAATCACAGATAGGGAATCATAGAATCATAGAATCACAGGGGTTGGAAGGGCCCTCCAGAGCCCATGGGGTCCAACCCCCTGCCAAAGCAGGGTCCCTAGGACAGGGCACACAGGGTGGTGTCCAGACGGGGCTGGAATCTCTCCAGAGAAGGAGACTCCACACCCCCTGGGCAGCCTGGCCCAGGGCTCCCTCACCCTCACTGGGGAAAAGTTCTTCCCCAGATTGGGGTGGAACTCCCTGTGCTCCAACTTGAGGACATTGTCCCTTGTCCTGTCCCCACAGACACTGAAAAGGGGCTGCCCATGTCCCCCTGCATCCCGTCCTTCAGATATTGATCAACATTCATAAGGTCCCCCCTTAGTCTTCTTCTCTCCAGGCTGAACAGCCCCAGCTCCCTCAGCCTTTCCTCACAGGGGAGATGCTCCAGGCCCTTCAGCATCTCCGTAGCCCTTCTTTGGACTCTCTCCAGGAGATCCCTGTCCTTTTTATACCAGGGAGCCCAGAACTTCAGGGAAGCTGAAGCACAGAAGAGGAGTGACACAGGAGGTTAAAGGCATGGAGGGGACTGCTTCCCTGGCTGCTCTTCTGCCTGTTCATCTGTAAGGCAAAAATGACCTCCTGCTTCAGGCAATAGATCTCTAACTGATACAGATGCTCCTTTTTAATACCATAATCTAAATAATGGATTTCAACTTGCACCACAGATCAAGGATTGCTTTGGGGTTTTCTTTCTGCCAGGTGTAAACAGTGTAATTCTGGGGTGACTGGAGCACCGGGTTTTGTTCCTTGCCGTACATGTTGCACTGGGGCAATTATACTGACTCTTCCTAATACATCTGCTTTCATGAACCCAGTCATCTGGGAAGCATTTCAAAGAATATTTCTTGTAAAGATGGTTGAAGAAACTGAAGATGAACCACCAGTTGTCCACAGCCCTGTTAAATAACATCAGGATATAAGGGTTTTTTTTTAGAGCTCTCTTGAGCTTTAGCCAGTACTGCAACTGAAACTCTTCTTAAAAAAGGAAATCAAGCAAAGATGGTTATGAACACTCAGGGAAGGTTCATCCTGTCTCGTTTTGCTGCTCTCAGTGGCTCATATCCTTAATTTAAAGGAGATATAAATCTCATGTTTATAAATGAACAGACATCTCCCGTGGTTGAGTTATGCTGATCCTCCTTGGTTTCTCGCCCGTGGTTCTGAAGCACCTAATCCTTGCAGCTACTGGGGAACGATCCAGCATGGCTCTTCAGTCTGCAAGTCAACAACCCTGCCAAAGCATGGCGGTGGCCACGTCAGCTGAACCCCCTGGGCAGCCTGGCCCAGGGCTCCCTCACCCTCACCAGGAAGAAATTCTTCCCCACATTGGTGGGGAACTCCCTGTGCTCCAACTTGAGCCCATCGCCCCTTGTCCTGTCCCCACAAACCATTGAAAAGAGGCTGGCCATGTCCCCTTGTGTCCCACACTTGAGATATTTATAAAAATTAATAAGATCCCCTCTCAGGCTTCTTCTCTCCAGGCTGAACAGCCCCAGCTCCCTCAGCCTTTCCTCACAGGGGAGATGCTCCTTCTCTGGAAAGATTCCAGCCCCGTCTGCACACCGCCCTGTGTGCCCTGTCCCAGGGACCCTGCTTTGGCAGGGGGTTGGACCTGATGAGCTCTGGAGGGCCCTTCCAACCCCTATGGTTCTGTGACTGCCTGATGGGCCTGCAGACCGGAGATCCTATCTCACACACTCAGCTTCTCCAGCCTGCTCTCCTTTCAGGCAAGCCCCATGTTAATTAATCCTGGCAACAAATAAGGCATCGATCAGTATCAAGACACAGCTTGAAAGACAGGTGCTTTGCTCTTCAGTGAGTATTTTCCCA
Organism: Hypotaenidia okinawae; assembly: GCA_027925045.1. Lineage (NCBI taxonomy): Eukaryota > Metazoa > Chordata > Aves > Gruiformes > Rallidae > Hypotaenidia > Hypotaenidia okinawae. Next base: position 35,142,060 of record BSDF01000004.1, read on the forward strand.
ATTTTATTGGCAAATGCCAGCAATTTCTTCTCAGTGGAGTCAAAACATTCCAAGCCTTTCAATGTCTCCATTGTTTGACAGAAGACTATCCTTCCTTTCCTGTTAACGTCTCCTGAGCTCCTAGTCAGTCGTCCAAGAACGTGTTGAACCCATCAGGCTTCTGGCTGACCCATCCAAACTCCAGACACTTTTGTTCTGTTCAGTTTTCCCTCTGTGTTCCATAACATGAGTTATAATTGGAACAGGATACAACTGAGGCATTTGCAAAAATGATAGCAAAGAGCAGAGGCTGCAGAAATACCCCTTTCTCTGGCCAGGCCAGACATCCTTGTGACTCAACACTAACTGCTGCCCTTCTGCAGCACCCCCTTCCCATGACTCACAATGACTGTCAAGGTGTTTATTTTAGAGTTCCCCCAGTCATTGGTCACTATAGCTAGGGGATAGGAAGCCTGAATTAACTAATTAAAATGAAGGCACAGGCTGGTGAGGGTGGTGACTACCCCTGACAGTAGCTTACCAAGATACATGCTGAATCCCTTCAAGTCTCTGTATGAAACTAAGGTGTCTCTCTCTTTGGCTTCTGTGGCCACAACTACAGAAAATCCTGTGCCCCATGTTATTCAGGAGACGAAACTCAGTGGTTCTGGTAGCCCCAGGCTTCTGAAAGACAGCAGAAGTCTTAAATGCAGTGTCACCTTTCTCATACGCTAGCATTTTTCAGCCCCATAGGTAAAAATTATGCCACTAATTTCCACCCCACATTTCTTCCCTTTCCTATAGTGACATTTATATTACATGAGCTTCAAGGAAACATTAGCAGAAGCTTTGCACAAGGACCTGAAAATGTAGTGTTTATGGTTCAACTGAATTCAACAGTCCCCTATGAAAGAAGTGTAAGCAAGCCTCCAAGGCAGGTGGTCCTGTTTCACCTACAGAAAGAGAAGCCCTGCCATTTCTTGGTTCCTAGAGTTTGCTTCCCAGCAGGCTTTGAGGATAGCACTGGGAACCCACCAATGTTTGCTGGGGAGCTTAACCTCTCTGGCAACAGTTGTGTGTGGTCTCCCCAGTGATGCATCATCCATCACTGCTGACTACATTTTCAAGGCTGTTCCACAAAGTTTCATAGAATCATAGACTGGTCTGGGTTGGAAGGGACCCTAAGGATCTGGGCAGCCTGTTAGACAGAGTATGGCTGTGGCACTGTGGTCTTCTCTGGGCCCATGGGGGCCTTGTAGGCCTAAGACATCATGCTTGGAGTTTCAAAGTGTCCAAAGCAATGCATCTGCTGTGCTGTATCCCATCAAGACAGTGATTTCACAGTATGACACAGAGAGTGTGTACGTTTGGTAAGCCCTGAACACACAGCGTGAGGAGGAACCAGACATCCTTGAGGATACGAAGTAACCTGGAGAGGGAGCCAGAGCTGACTCTGGACTGCCCATACTGCCTTTTAGGAATGCTCACCACCCCCCAAGGTCATGTCAGGCATTCCCTGGGAAGCTACTTATGGGCACAGGCCATGGCTATATGAGAAAAGGCACTGACAGTTTAGAAGGGCACAGAGTTTTATTCATCTCTGGAATGAAATCCACCTGATTGATCTTCAATGTGTACATCTATCTATCTATCTATCTATCTATCTATCTATCTATCTATCTGTCTTTACATCAGGCAGGCAGGCTCTCCATATTCCTGTGGGCTGATGGACCAGACACATTCTGTGTTGTGGCTCTGTGTTGTTTTCATCACCTGTAGCATTTTTGTTAAGGGCTCATGTTGCACATGGCAAAACTGCTTCTTTCAGGTAGTATGACATTTCTGTGGCCAGTGTGTGTTGAAAGAGAGGTTCAGTGGGGGGGGGGGGGGAGTTTCAGGGTTGCTAAGTATCTCCAGCTGCTCTAAAAATTGCCAGAGTTGTGGAGAACAGCAGTTCTGCTGCCCATGCCTGAAGAAATTATTGGTAAGCATTCTGCTGTGCAAGGGAAGAAAAAGGGAGGGGATGGGAAAAGTGAGATAAGGTTTGTCATTTAAACCTACACACGGAATAGCCTCACCTTATATCTTTAAATCTGCATCAATTATAATGCCTTGTTCACTTGCAAATTTCTCTTGAAGATAAAGAATCATGTCTGGTTTGTTTGCCATTCCTAGAGCCAAAGACAAGCTTCACTTACTCCCCTTTTATTTTCAATGACTAAGACTGAAAGAGCTAAATTACATTTCCTCCCTCCTATGGAAACCTGATGAACCAGTGTGAACCTGCACCTGAGAACCCCCAGGAACATGGAGGATTTGACCACACAGATCGGACAGTTGGATGCTTAATTGTGTTCTGGGCACAAAGCCTGCTTGAATGTGCGTCTTTTATGAAGTGTGTGAGAGGCCAGCATAAAAATTAGACCCCGTTAAGGTGCCAGAAGGAGGAGAGTGAGAGTGGTGCAAAGGCTTTGCAGTGCTTGTCTCTACTGTGCTGGAGAGCATCAAGCTGCCCGTGCCAGAAGCCCTCTGAAAAACACGCCCTGAGTGTCAGCCTGGAGCTCATAAGCAAGATGTGAAGATCTTCTGCGGGTGCTGGTAGTGACCCAAATGAGCAGTTATTTATGGGGCTGATAAATAAGGTTGGTGCCAGGAGCAAATCCAGAACTGGAGCTAAGGGAAGGAGAGCCTCAGAGGACGTGAGTGGACCGGCAGAACATGGCCAGAGCAGCAGGAATAGCTGAGCTGTGCTGGGAGCACCTACACCCTGCAAGGGAGATGATGCTTCAGTAAAAGGGTTCAGCCAGAGATGGGCGTGAAAACAGGATTTTGGTCAAGAAGGGAAGTGAGAAGAACAAGAACCCAGTGGTGTAATGGGCTGAGTTTGGGAAGGGAGAATTTTCTTAGATATAAGGGTCATGATTTCCCAAAGTTTTAGAAGATTAAATTAGCAGTGTGGCATTCACTCCAGATCTGCGTTTGAATTTTCCCAGGCTTTGTCAAGTTGATGATTTGGAGCCCTTTTCTGGATGGGGGCCTCTTTACTATTCTATGCATCTTTGCATGAATTGCTGTGGATGATGAAATCATCCTTGTTTGTAGTGGAGTGAAGTCTGGGAGGACTCCCTTGAAAGGAAAGCAGCCACTTATATAGAATCACAGAATCATAGACTGGTCTGGGTTGGAAGGGACCCCAAGGATCACAGAGCTCCAACCCCCTGCCACAGGCAGGGACACCAACCTCCAGGCCTGGAGCTACACAAGGTTGCCCAGGGCCCCAGCCAACCTGGCCTTCAACACCCCCAGGGACGGGGCACCCACCCCCTATCTGGGCAGCCCGTTCCAGCCCTTCACCACTCTCTCTGGAAAAAACTTCCCCTTAATATCCAATTTAAACCTTCCTTCCTTTAGCTTCAATCCATTCCCCCTTGTCTTGCCATTGTCTACCCTTTTAAAAAGTCGATTTCCCTCATCCCCTCTCCAGTCATCTCAGTGGCTCAGTGAAGGCCCACTGTAGTGCCGCACACAAACACGGGCGGTTGTGTCAGTCATGACAAGGCATAATGTGCTCTAAACACAGCATTTTAATGTTTTGAGTACTGAAACATTTGCAATCACCTCCTCTTTTTATTCTGTAGTTGTGACCCAACTGCAGCACAACACGCCAGCGCAGTCAGCGTCCGATATACCTTATGGGGTTCGCTTAGGATTTGTAACTCAGGCCTGGCCTCGGCCTCTCAATCAGAAAGTGAGTGAAACGCGTTGAGTGATCCCATTAATATAAACAGCACGAAAGTTAAAAGCAGGGCAGGGTGAAAGGACTTTTGATACACTGGCTGCCGCGGCCCTCGAGTCAGCAGGTGGCATTATAGAACAATCAGAAATCACCAAACCTTCGCTGCTTCCCGCCCGCAGCCCCAGGCCCCAGCGCACGGGGGAAGGAGCATGAAACCCGCCTCTTCAGAACACATGAAAACGCACAATGAGCGGTTGCCAATTAGGGCCGGGGCTATTGTCTGCTAAAGGTCAAGTCTTGGCCTTGCTCAAATCTTTCAACGCCGGCTCCAGTGAGATCGGAGTTTGATACATTTCATGCAGTAAAGTTGCTTGGCCCTACGCAGGGCAGAGCCAGCCTTTCCTCTCCCCTTCCCCCGTATTCCCCAGGCTTGGATATACGTGCTGGGAAACCTCGGGCAGGGAGGAACCTGGCTTTTTAATCTCCTACCGCCTCCCTCCCTGTAGGTATTGTGGAGGAACCGAGTCGTTGGCAGGGCGGTAGAAAAGGAGGTGGTTTGGCAACATGGGTAATGGGAGGGTGTATGGGACCGGGTTTGTTTTACCGTCTCCCAAGAGATTTTCTTTATGACTTTGGTGGTACATGTTTTTACAGCTTACTACTTTTAGTATCTGTCACTTGAAAAGAATAGATGGTCTAGATACAAGGGGGAAAAAAACCCCATGCAAGCAGCAACACGTAACCAACAAAGAGAAAACTTTCCCATGAAATACCCCAGCAATAGAGATGTGGCAGGGTGCTTAGTGAATTGCAGGTTAGGGAAAGACTGAGGACCTTCTGGCCAGCTTCCGGATCCAGAGGCTGAAGATGAGAACCTTTGAGATTCCTCGGGCCTGATGCCAGACCATCCCTCAGTCCAATGGCCATGCCAAGACACTGTGCCTTCCAGCAGCCACAGCTGGCAAGGTGCTCTTCCCAGACACTGAACCAGAAATTAAGAGGTCCATGTTTGCCTACGGCCCCGATGCTGCAACTACAGCTACACAGCTGAATATTGCCCGGCAGCATTCTGCATGATGCAAAGGTGGGGTTCTGGGTGACACAGAAACAGGGTTCTGGGTGATGCAAGGGCTTTGACCTGCACAAAGGCAGAGATTAATTCCCCCACACACACACTTTTCGGTGTACGATTAGCTACTCATGTTGCTCCCTCTGCTCCTCCATGTGGGGCGGGTGTTTATTAAATTGGTTGGCAACTTTTCTTCCCTGGCCACTGTCACTAGTGACTGTGGTGTCCCCAGGGTCTCTGGGCTACAGTGTCCCCTTAGGAGCGCAAGCTTAGCTTTTAAACCCCTGCAGAAGGAAGGGCTGACCTCTTGTTTTCACCAACAGACCAACTGGAATGAGCTCAGGGTGGCCCTGGAGAGGACCTCAACCTCCCTTTAACTGCTGGTGACAACAACCACAGCTGGCACTAGGCACTGACCCCATACTTGTGTGGTCACCAATGCACTATGTGACTGTGCGAGGGTGTTTTCCAGTGGGCATTGGCATGAAGCTGTATCACAGCCCAAATTCCTGGTCAAACCCACAGTTTTAGCATGTTAATCCCCAAGCCTGAACTACCTGTGCTCTGTGTGTGTGGTCTTGAAAATTTACCTGTCTACTCGCAGAAAAAAAAAAAAAAAAGAAAAGAAAAAAAAAACCCAAACCAAAAATTATAATATTTGCCCATTTGTTGCCATGGTGATGAAGGAGTGTGGGACAAAAGGAAAATATTCCGGTTGCCCCGGGGCCTGTGAACAAGCAGAATTGGAAAGAGTTGGTGAGAATGTGCTGTTAATTGTAACCAGAAACACAGTAGTCAGCCACCACCACAGCCACCACCAAACCTTCTTTCATGTTCAGCCATAGCAAAAGGACATCCTCTGAGAGCTGCGTGACAGCTGGACTTCCATTGTACCAGGCTGGAATTAAGCAAACAGAGAATCTGGCCTTGCACCCTGGAGGTATTCCTTTTCCTAACTTTATGGATAACCTGGAGTGGGCAGATCTGGAAGGAAGTGTTATCTCAGCGCTGCCAGGGCTTGCAGGGAAGCTGGAGGGCGAAGGCTGTGCTGCTGACTCCCAGAGATAACAGGTGGAATGCAACAGTCACCCCCAGTGTCTGTCTGCCCTAATTTTAGTTAAAGCCCTCAGATGTTGCTGCTGGACCCTTTGCCCTCCTGGCCTGAAGACCCTTCTAGATGCAGTACCTTCTTGACAGCCTGATGCTGCAGAAGAACCCGAGGCCTTTCACAGCTTCCAGGTCTGACAGCATCGAAAAAAAATACATACTGGTGTGTCCCTCCATTAAACCCCTTCCCCCCTGCATTTTTGGCAATAAGGAGGCACATACTGCTTCCTGGGTATGGAATATGGGCTCAGAAATTCATTGTAATGTTGGTTCTCATTCTGTAGGTGTGCAAGAGTTGGCATGGAAAGCGTCTGCGTCTTTTGTAAATCCCTCTTCAGTGATGTGGAAGTGACAGGTTTAATTTAAACCATGGCTGCTCCTAGCTAGCTTAAAAATAAAATAACATAAAAATAGAACCACCCAAATCAGTCATGGTGTCTTGGCCCCATTTGTTACCTACACAATACAGACGGGAATGTGAGGCCCACTGGCAGAGCTACGTAGGCCGTGAGCTTTCCAGAGGCTGTCGGATCCACGTGTACCTGGCTCTTCTGAAAAAGTGTTTTCCCTGTCTCAACCTATGCCCTTCTCTTTGCCAGAACCCTTGTGATGATGATGCAACCTTCAGATCAAGTCCATAATCATGGAAACCCTGGTACGTGCAGTAGGCAGCAGCGAGGGTGCCTAAGCACAGTGGCTTTTTGAGGCAAAATTATACAGCTTTTGCTACTTAAAATGGATTTTTCAAGAAGCAAAAGGGTTAAGAAATGTGCCCAAATTAAATGCTGTCCTGTTGATGCAGTTTTAAATCCAAAGCTGGTCAATATAAAGATCACAGGATCTGGCTTATGGTTGTCAGAGATGGAAAAATACTTATCAGATAGATCTCTGCCAAGGCAGATGTAGTCCCTCCTAACAGAGGGCTGGCTCTCATCTTTCATTGTTCTTTCTTCCATTAACCTGATCTTTGATCTCAGTTCCTGTTAGAAATAACTGTAAACAGTGGTGATGTTCTAGGCCGTTAACCAGATGTAGGGCACAGCGAGGTCCCTGCCACTAACAGCCCAGCAGAAAAGAGACACAATACAAGGGTAACGCTTAATAATAACAATAACAATAATAATAACAACAACAACAACAATAATATTTTTCAGGAAAGAAGGCACAGCATTTTCATTTCCTGCAGGATCTGTCTGTCATGTCTGAAGTAAATCAGGCTGCTGGAACTGGGTTTCACAACATTGCCTTCAGAATCATCCAGCCCAAGTACCCACAGCCAAGCTGATGTTTAGTTTAACAAATACAGGTGTCCAGTTCACCTACATTAAGCTGGTATCCATTCCACCAAGTTCTTGACAGGAAAGATACTTGAATAACAAATATGGCAGAAATTGATCCTATGACAGGGTGTTGTGGTGATTTATACTCAATCTCTGCAGAGTTTGACTCCTTAAGGCCTCCACCCCCTTCCAGGTGATGTGCTGGGAAGCTCCTGGACCACAAAAGGACTGCCCTCGCAGGTGGAGCTGCCCTGGAAGTCCTTCCCTGAAAAGATGAGGCTGAGCCCAGGCTGATGGTGTTCAGGTAAAACCACAAAGTGCATCTTCTAATTCGTAAAGCCTCCTGGTGACCTGATAAATAAGCCCATATAGCTAGTATTCTCCAGGCAGGAAGGAACAGCGGAGAAAAGCCAACGGTTTTACTTCAAGGTTTTATATCTTAGTGATTTTGCACAGCATGATAAGCAACAGCTAAAGGAAAGAAGTGTGGAGCCATCAGGTTACCAACTTAAATTGCACATTTTAGCTACTCAGTATTTCCAGGCTTTTGCTAAAGAATTATTTAGCCCCATACACAATCCCAACTATTTATAAGTTGAATGTAGAGTCCATCACTGGAAAAATGACACAGAGAAGGAGATCTGCTTTAAATGTATGCTTGAGTACTGCTAGAGAGCTTTTATGAATAACAGACTGTAGCACTTCCTATTGTTTTATATTCTGCCCTCTTTTAGAGGCTTGAGAGTGATGTCATAACAGGGGGAAACTTGTCATGGACACACATTAAAACCTGAACACAAGGAGAAGACCTTTGATGACAGATATTTGGATACACAGATGGGTAATTCAATAAGGGGAGAAAATGCTGAATTAAAGACATTTTTAGAGTTACTTAGATGCACGTCTCAGAAACTCTACCTCAGTTCACAGAGGCACATGCTGAACTGCAATCAAATTACTATGTCCAGCTCTGCAGTTTCAATCATTCATCCCGTTTATAGGGGGCTTTTTGTCTTGAATTAGGCAAAATGTGAGCCCAACAGGAAATTAAGCAACCAAGCAAAATCAGGAAATTCACTCAAGTGGCTTAGCCAGTGGAATGCCACTGCTATCTTCAAACTCAGACTCCAAAGAGAAGAGATTGAACTGCAGTCAGATTGATTTTCAAAGTGGCTAATGTGCTTTTAATTTGTACAAGGTTTGGTAACGAGGAAAAATCCAGGCAGAGCCTTATATTGCTGTTGTGAAGTTTGGTTTTGATATCTTTTTTTTTTTTCCAGAGAAGGCCTCAGCATACAGACAGACAGACATAGAATGAGTTTTAAAATGCACTGCTTGTAAAGAAAAAAAAATGGAAATGGCTACCTCAGTGTCAAAGTTCAAGATGCTCATTGTAAATGAAGAACCTGCTGGATTTGAGACATTAAAAATGAACTGAAAGGGGAAACATACACCCAAGGATTGGACTTCTTCAAAAAACTTATTTGATGATAGCTCTCTGGGGGAGGGAAATTCTTTTAGCTGTTTACTGATGTCCCTGCGTTTGAGATCTTCTGTTCTCCAAGCAGAACATTTTAACTGATTTTTTGGAGAGCAAGCTACAATTTTTGGTTCACAAAAAACCCCACCTAACTCCTCAAAGCAGTTTCTTGCTTGCAGATTCCCATAATTATTTAGAGTACCTGGAACCTGTAGTGATGCTCCAGGTCCCTGTTGAACTCGGCACTGCACCAGCAGTGAGTCAGTAATAGAGTTCCCTGCCTGAAGAACTGGCCCAGGGAGGATAAGGAGAGAAGCAGGCAGGCACAGGAGTTCAGGGGAAACAGAATGTGTGTGGCGATCAGCCTGGTTAGTGGCATCTTTGGTGCCCCACTGGCAGGCTTTGACAAGATTCTGTGGGTCACAGAACAAAGGCAGAGCTTGTGAGGGGACATGAGAGGAGATACACTGTACTGGGCACTGGGGAGGCTGCACCTGCAGTGCTGGGTCCAGTTCTGGGCTCCTCACCATCAGAAGGACATGGAGGTCCTGGAGCCAGTCCAGAGAAGGGCAACCAGGCTGGGGAAGGGGCTGGAGGGCAAATCCTCTGAGGAGCAGCTGAGGGAGCTGGGGGTGTTCAGCCTGGAGAAGAGGAGGCTGAGGGGAGACCTTCTCCCCACCTCCCCTGCCCTGCCAGGAGGGTGCAGAGAGGTGGGCGCTGGTCTCTTCAGCCAGGGGACAGGAGCTGGGACAAGGGGCAGTGGGCTCAAGCTGGGCCAGGGCAGGGTCAGCTCAGCTGGGAGGGCAAAGTTCTTCCCTGGCAGAGTTGTGGGGCTGTGGCACAGGCTGCCCAGGGAGGGGCTGAGTCCCCTTCCCTGGGGGTGTTTCAAAAGGGTAGATGAGGTGCTCAGGGATCTGGTTTAGCTTAGGATGGGAATGGTTGGACTCCATGATCTTAAAGGGCTTTTCCAACCTGGTGATTCTGTGACTGAAATCACCTTGCAGATACCTAGAGGGAGCTTCTCTGAAACCTGACAAGAGCCTGGCACAGGAGAGAGATGCCCATCAGTAGCTTAACAAGGAGACACAGGTTGCCTGGCTGATCTGCAGTATGGATTCTGGTGGCCTCACCGTGTTAGATACACCACAATCACGTGGGTATTTTGAACTGTGACTGTAAATACACACTGTTGTTTACTTAGCGATGCACTGCACCTGCCACTGATTTAAACTAAACCATGAGATGCTTCATTAGCTTCGAGAAGAAACCATGGAGCCTCTGTGGGTGCTAAGTCTGGGGCTGGAGGGTCTTGCTGCTTCTTCCTGAACTCCACACCTGTTTTGTAGTCTTCCTGCTTGGTTCTTTCTCCCTGGGAGTAAGGCTTTGTGCACAGCCTTCAAATATACTTGTAACGGTTCCAGGTCAGTACAAAAATAACAGCTATAATCAAATCTTCTGTCTTTAAGCAAAAAATTTCAGTGATGAGGGAGGATCTACTGCTCCCCCACTTTGTTTTTCCCAACACAGGGACAGCTCTGGGTGTCACCTGTGCCTGTCCATGCGGATCTGTATGCGCTGCAATACATTTAAAACCAGTTGGACAACTTCAGTTGGATTTGGTAAAGGTTTAGAGGCCTTCTGGAGGTTGCACAAAATTTAGGGAAGCCAGCGGAGTAGAAGACACCCTACAAGTGTTCCCACTGAAAAGAAAGCCACTTCATCGGCTCCTGCGGTCTTAGACAGCAGAGAATACAGAGAGAAAACACGTGGGAGGCTTTGCACTGACCCCAACTGCAGAAAAGGTTCAGTCAGGACTTGTATCTCAGTCAGTCAGCCTTGAAACATATCCAAAAGACATCAAGTTTCATTGAAACAGATTTTTAAAATTTATTAGCTCAAATATTACCTCTCCCTTCTTCAGAGGCATCCCAGGTGCCTCATAGCTTGAAACACAGAGCAGTTTTAAGTGGGTGTCTTGAAGTGATATGCAGATTCAACAGATGGACCACTCAGTGGATGAGCAACTGGATGGATGGTTCCATTCAAAGAGGCATGGTCAACAGCTCGGTGCCCAAGTGGAGACCAGTGATGAGTGGTGCTCCTCAGGGGTCAGCACTGGGACCAGCATGTTCAACATCTTTGTTGGTGAGATGGACAGTGAGATAGAGTGCACCCTCAGCAAGCTTGCTGATGTGTGGTGCGGTTGACACACTGGAGGGAAGGGATGCCACCCAGAAGGACCTGCAGAGGTGGGCACATGTGAAGCCTCTTTCTATAGGACTGATGAATGTCTCTTGCTTCCCCGCAAGGGAACAAGAGGGGGTCAGAAGACATTGACTGGGGGTCAGAAAGACATTCCCTCCCAGTCAGGGAAGCAGGGACATGAAGATTTATTTGTCTTTTTTTATCCCCTTCCCCTTCAGCCAATGGCCTGGTTGACCTCCTGAATCATTCAGGCCACCATAAAAGCTTCAGCCAGCACTGATCACTCCTGTTTTCTGCTTGTGAAACACAGGTTAGTCTCCTGAGAACTAAAATGCTTTAGTTTAATTGAAACTGTTTGATTTAAAGATATGAGTATCTTTGCTAAATGTAAAAGCTGAAGTGAGCAGAGGTCACACCAGGCAGCCTTTAGTGTCTGGAGGGGGTCGAGGCAGAAGCTGCCCTTGCTTTAATGAAAGGTACACAGAGGTGGAAAAGGCTGTGATGGGCTTTGGCTGGAAAGACAGGGAGGAACAAAAGTAAACCCAGTGGAAAGCACAAAGGAGAAGGCTGGTGTGGCTAAAGGACGTGGCTGCACAGCCATTGCAGCAGCAGCCTGAATGGATGTGAATGAGAGGAGACTGCAGTAGTCAAGGAGAGAAGTGAGAGAAAATCACAAGTTCTCCCTGACTCACAATGGGCTCGATCTGTCAGTTAGGTATCTGGGATGGGATTTCTCAGAGACAGGCTGCAATTTCAGTTTGAGCAGAGTAGGCAGGTCTGGGAACATGAGTCGAAACACGTCACTTGAATTGTCTTCTGCAGGGGAAATTATCTGTAAATGGGAGATGTAAAAGCAAACCCTTCGCTGCCAGAACATACCTGATGGTTAGCATGCACAAAGCTCTGCAAAGAATCCATGTTTAACACCCTGGGTGTGTATCACTGCTGAAAATTCATCCTCAAATCCCCACTTTGAGGTGATGATTAAAAAGGTTCCTTCTTTATCTAACCAAAGTCAATTTAGAAGTGTGATGAAGTGATATATGGATATGACTGGTTTGCAACCACTTTGTTTTCCAGTAAAATTTCATAGTTTGAAAGATCTTCATTTCCTGGAAACTGGCAAAAGATAGTAAGGTCTGACATAATGCCACTGCCCATCTTCCACCACTCCTCAGCAGATTTGGAGGTAGAATAAAAGAAAATAGTATCATTGTGGGTATAAACAAGACAGTGAGGAAGCACTTATCCAGTGTGTTTCCTCAGGAAAATTTCTTGCTCCCTCAGACTTCTGGATTAGTAGTAACAGAAGAGTACCAGAAAAGTCCTACTATCACCTTTAAACAAAGCAAGAAATAAAAACCCCAACCCAAAACAAAGCTAAATAAATCCAACTAATATAACAAAAAATAAAACAAAAGCCCCATGACTCATAAAAACTGAGAAGGACATGAAATGGCTTGTACAGAAATTCTGTATATAAAAGCTGGTGAAACCCAACAACTGATATGTTGTGCAGAGCACGCTTTAAGTAACAGTGCTTATTAATCAAATTTATTTGCTAGTGATCTGTCTTCCCCATGCCTTGTATTAGAAATCACTAGAGGAGTTTGCAAGAGCCCTACAAGCCCCATCCTGGCTGAAAAAACCACAAAACTCCAGCAGCCCTGCTGGCTGCACTGGGATGCAGGTACCTGATGTGTCTTCACCAGCCCTGGCTTTTTTTCAAGGAAAGACAAGCTGGGGAGAAGTGCTGGGCTGAAAAAAGGCTTGCTCAGGAGATGAACAAGCCATTTGGTAATGCAGGGAAGGTCTAGGAAGGAAGTGCTGTGTATTGCAAAAAGAACAAGGAGCTTGGAAACATATGTAGGAAGGGCTAGAAGCTTGAGTGGGCAGAAGATGCTTTGGCTGAACTCTTAGCAGTTTAGAGTTCTCGTGAGTGGGACTGTTCCTAGGGGATGGCAGTGAAAAGCAGCACAATGCTGGAATGCCTCAGCACTTGGAGCTCGATTTGCCCCTTATTGCCTAATTCCTACCCTGAAAAATGGAGTATATCCTGGCCAGATGGCTCAATTTAAGAAGGAGCAGGCAACTGTGTAGCTGGAATAGCAGGTAATGGAGGTGAAAGGCTGGCTATAGGAAACATCAGCTGTGTACAGGGGGCACAGGATGGAGTCACCCTTCCATGAAATCCAATAAAACCTGATCTGGTCATGATTAACTCAACATTTTCAAAATCCTTTTAAGAGTTCACAAAGAACATAATGTCTAGCCAACTTGCAGTGGTATATGAGGGACCCCTGACTCTTAATATCCCAGTATGTCAGCCCTCTGCTTGTTTCAGGTTTTGATGCTGAACACTGCTTTGCTTCTCAATTCCAGCTTATTTATGCAGCATTCTTATTGCTTTGTCTCATGTCAACAAGCCCTTGAAACATAAGTAAAGTACATTACACAGATAACTCATCTGTTTGAGCAGTCTGAGCAAGGTTTATGCTGAAACCACCAACAGAAACATATAATTAGTGGCAGAACTTCCTCTTGTGCCCAGAACCTGTACGCACAGCCGTGAAACTGCTGAACACAGGGAATGGAGAAGTGTGAAAAGCATCTCTGAAGAGGCTCAGCCGTGCCCAGCCATCCCCTCAGAACGCCCAGGGCATCACAGGACCCCTCGGTACCTCCCCTCAATACCTAAGCAGCATCTCCTGTACCTGCTCTATGCCAGACTCCAAAGGCAGTCCCCGTTTCTCTCTTTAGCCCCAGGGCTGGGGGATGGAATGCACATTGCCCCCTGGCTCCCGAGGGCGAGTGCAGAGTGACCCTGAGGAAAATGGGATCAGTGAAGGATTTTGCTGGATCTGGACTCTTTCTGGCAGGCCTTCATAAATTTGTCTTTAAAGCAGAGGCCCCTTTTCCGTTATGCACATTTTATGGGGAAACAGGCGAACGACTAACAGTGACTGCTACAAGCAGAGAAACACCATTACTTGGGGTAAACTTGCCTGAGACTTGCTGTCAGTATCCCAACTCTCAACAACAGTAGTTGTTCTGTAAAAATGTGATGTAGCCCTGGGACAGGCTGCCCAGGGGGTGTGGAGTCTCCTTCTCTGGAGAGATTCCAGCCCTATCTGGATGCTGACCTGTGTGCCCTGTCCCAGGGACCCTGCTTTGGCAGGGGATTGGACCCCATGAGCTCTGGAGGGCCCTTCCAACCCCTGCAGCTCTGTGAGTCTGTGATTCTCTTATTTGTCTTGCTTCTACGACTCATCCTAAGAGGTTGTTACCACCGTATGTAGTAAATACACTAATGTTTAGTCTACAAACGCTGTGCTAGGTAAAAAGTGATCAGCATACCCAGCAAAATCCCTTTCAGCCACTTTGAAACAGTGCTGGAAATGCTCACCTGGACCTCACGAGCAGCAGCGTGGGTTATGGAGTGTCTGAACTATTTCTGCAGTTTATTTCTTGAGCTGCATCAAATAGCTGCTGGGGTCCTTGCCTACCAACAGTAGGAAAATAACAACAAAAAAAAGAACTGAGTTGCATAGTCTCTTCTGTTTCCCTTCTTCATCTTAGGTGGTAATTTGCCTAGACTGGCAACAGCTTAGTACTGACACACGTGTAGCGTGAAGGTCTAGCTGTTGTTTCTGCAGGAGAGGCAAAGCCACCGTGTCGCTCATGCCCAACCTACCATGTTCTGACTAAGGAGGGAAAACCATTCCCTTTCTTGAATAACTGGATCTCAGGGCTAGCTGTTGAGATGGGATGTAAGAGGAACTGCTATTCCTTGATGGAAAATTGGGATCGAGGCAGACCAAACTGAACATAACATCCGTAGGCGTAGTAGGGCCTTCTGTATGCTTGCTCTAGTAGTTGAGGTGCAGAAAACAACCTCCAGAAGGGTATCTTAGAGCAATCATGCCATGCATCAGTTCCCCTGGGTGAAAACTTCCTCCTGAGGCTGGTCCCGATCGCACCTATTTCAGCACGTGTGTTATTGTGAAGACAGCTTTCTGTCTCTCTCTAGTTTGGCTTTTCTCTCTCTTTTTTTTTTTTTAATTTAGAAACCTGTCTACATTGATGCCTCCCTCTTTTGGTGGAAACAGATGGCCCTTCCTGGAGACAGGCAGTCGAGTGAACAGACACCGACCACTTTAACATGTGGTAGCGTGTTTGTAATTAGATATTTAAAGTGCCAGACAATTACTATCGAACCTTGTCATGAGGGGAATTTAGGTCTGTGTTTACCAAGGTCTGAGTTAGAAACTGGAACCCTGCCAAAGCTTTCCTCTTGGGTATGAAGTAAAGGAAGACTATGGTGGAATACTGAATGACGTTGATTAAAGCTGCCACCTGGCCCTGTCTCAGATACAACCACTCACTTCTACTGCCCATCCTTGGCCCTTTTTTTGTTGACCACTGTATGTGATGTGCCCATGTGGTAAGTTTTGGGATGCAACCAGCTGATCACAGGAGGTACTGCCCCTGTGACAACACTAGTTTAGGGCTCGGCTTCCCACCTGGTTTTGGACTACAGGCAGGTAAAAGCAACTCCACCCCAAAAGAAGAGAGCATCACACGTTGCCCCAAAGAAAGAAAAAAGCTGATAAATGGAGGAGAAAATGATGGGGGAACATTACACCAGAAAAGAAAGAAGACTTAAGAGCTATCGAATCCATAAGATAAATTAATTACTGCACAGTTTTCACCCTAGTTGGACATCCCCTGCCCATGGAAGTTGAGAGCAGAAGCACTGACTGCTGGGGGAGCATGGATATAGCTCTGTTCACATGCCAGCCCTGTCCCATGGCTGGAAGCAAGCAGTTGCAATGGAGAGGCAGTTCACCTTCAGAAACTCAAGAGTTCCCCCAGCTTTACCTTTCCTTGCAGCAGAAATAGTGCAGGAGGTGGCAGGAAAGCTCTGTGGCTGAGCAGAGAGAAACATCATTGTTTGAGAGCTTGGAAAATGGTCGAATTTGTAGGTGAGGGAAAACTGGTTTTATGTCAAAGTCTCACCCCTGAGCTGCTGAACTCTGGTGGAATACTTCAGATACAATGGTTGTGAAAGATAAAATTGAATTATGACTTCATTCAAGAAAAAAACCCACCCAACAACAACCTAAATTCCAAGTTTGGATAAGGATTTAGCAATGAAATGCTTCAGGGATAACTTGTTTTCAGTGGGGAATTCTGTGTACAAAACTGATTACAGGATGGAGCCAAATCCCTGCCAAAGATATGGGTAGGATCGTGAAAGCAGATGAACTGCAAGTTCCCATGCTCTAGAATTCACAATAAGGCCAGGAGCAAAATGAGCACAACCAGAAAGTATTTCAAGAGCCAGGACAGGGCTATGGGAGAAAGCTGTGTACTTTCCTCTGCGTACCTTTAATCGCTTGCAAGATCTTTCTAAAGAAAGGTAGGTGTTGCTCTTACAGAGAACTAGTACACTAATTTAAATATTCATTATATAATTTGGGAAAGGTATCTTGGAAAACTATCTGAAAAGATTTCAGCTTAAGGTTTATTAATACACAATAAGCACGCAAAGTTGCCAAGAAACTGAGTTGTTTAGGGTCTAAAAGATCATAGAATCCCAGACTGGTCTGGGTTGGAAGGGACCCCAAGGATCACAGAGCTCCAACCCCCTGTCACAGGCAGGGACACCAACCTCCAGGCCTGGAGCTACACAAGGTTGCCCAGGGCCCCAGCCAACCTGGCCTTCAACACCCCCAGGGACGGGGCACCCACCCCCTCTCTGGGCAGCCCCTTCCAGCCCCTCACCACTCTCTCTGCAAAGAACTTCCCCCTAAGATCTAATTTAACCCTTCCTTCCTTCAGCTTCACTCCATCCCCCTTGTCCTGCCAGTCTCTGCCCTCTGAACAAGCTGATTCCCCTCCTGTGTCTCTGCTCCCTTCAGGGACGGGCAGGCTGCAATGAGGTCCCCCCACAGCCTTCTCTTCTCCAGGCTGACCCAGCCCAGTTCCTTCAGCCTCTCTCTGTAGGGGAGCTGCTCCAGCCCTCTGAGCATCTCCGTGGCTCCTCTGAACCCTCTCCAACAGTTCTAAACCCTCTACCATTCTAAAAGATGAGAGGACAGTGACAAAAAACAAGCAGCAACACCTGGTATTGCTGTCTGAAGTAAAATTGTGTTGAAGTTCCTGGTCTCTACAGGTTAAAATCAGAAAGCCTGGATAACAAGCAAGCTGAAGTACAGGTGTCTGAGCAACACAGTTTTGATTTGGACTCTGCATTGTGAGGTTCACTCAGCTGGCTATTGCAGCACTGACTTGTAATTCAGTGAGAACTTTACAGAATAGTAAGGTAAAGTCAGCTGAAAAACCTCTGGGTCAAGGGAAAGGTGAGGGAGAAATATCAACTCCATGTGCAAAGACCGAAGAACAGGTTGCAGGAGGTCAAAACAACACATGCTTGTTAAAGGGATGAAAAATGCTTGCCAATAGTTACCGTTAAAAAAAAATAATCCCTGTGCCTTGGTAATGCTAGGCCTGTAGGCAACAGTAAATCAGGGTTTGGTTTCTCATGATGTTACCAATTATGCACCCACATGAAGTAGTCCCTGCCCTAACAAGCGTACAAGGTAACTGTTGTCCAAACACATCCCACTTCCTCACTTCGGTTGACTCATAACTACTTTTGAGTAACTCCCACAGTAACATTTCTTGCAGAGTAAAAACCAGCTGTTGTGTGTCTGCCCGGCCTCCATTTTGAGAGGTAAGAGAAGATGGCACCAGTCCGGGCTGATGCGGGACCCCCTGGGCGATGAGGCGGAGGCATTGCTAGTGGGTCTGCCTGGGAGCTGCCCGCTGAGGGATGCAGGGAGCAGGCAAGCAGAGGGCAGTGTAACCACAGGGAACCTGGCAAGAACCAGCTATGGCAGGAGCCAGTGAGGACAAACCATAGCAATGGTTTCTGGGGGAAGCACTGGGCACCATCCCAGCTCCCTCTGGGGCGGCCCCAGGCCTGGACGCCAGGGCCTCTGCCCTTCTGCGGACAGGCACTGCCAGGCTCAGTGCAGCCACCGGGCCCGGACAGGCCCTGATGGAGGTCGCCCACGACCTGACAAGTATCGAACCCACTAGGGCAGGCCTGACCGCCATGCTCGGGCCCCGCTCCGGGCGCGGCGCACTCCCCCCAGCCGCCCCTCCCCTGCCCCGCCGCCCTGACGGCACTCAGCACCACGGCCTGCTCCCGCCCGCCTGAGCAAACCCCCCTCCGTCCCGCTGTGCGCATGCCCAGCGGCGTGACCCGCGCATGCGCAGCTAGACCAGCTGAGCACTGCCGCGCTCCGCTCACTACGCCGCACGCGCACCCACCTCCTTCTTGCGGCTCCATCCGGGGACGCGATGGCGTAATGGCCCCTCCGGGCGAGGAGGGCTGATCCAAACCCGCCTAGCGCCCCCCCCCCGCACGCTCCCTGGCTAACCAATGAGAGCAACGCGCCGCGCCGCCGCAATGCCTCCTGGGGGCTGTAGTCCGGCACGTCCTCCCCGTCCTCTCTGGCACCACAGCTGTGCTTCCCTGCGGGAACGGGCCCGCCCCCGCACCTTGTGGGGCGGGCCCAGCGCGCCTCACCGCCCTGTGGCAGAGCGGGTCAAAGTTCGGCGGGCGGGCGGGTCAGCCAATGAGAGCGGGCGGGTGCCGGGAGGGGGCGGAGCCAGCTGTGTTTTGTTCAATTGCCATTGAGGAGCCCGGTCCATACGCGGAGGGGAGGCGGCCCGGGCGGGCGCAGGTACCGGTGGCCGGCGCTGCGGTGAGGGTGGGGGGGCGCGAGAGGCCGCGGGGCAGCGCCCGCCGGCGGAGGGCGAGCTCAGCCGGCAGGTAACAGCCGTTGAGGCGGCTTGGAGGCAGCGCCAGGCGGAGGACAGGAGGCCGGGCCCGGTGCCTTCTGCGGAGCCCGGGCGGCTGTGGGGACCGGACAGCTCTCGGCGGGCGGGGGGCAGCCCCGCGGGGCGGCGGTGTCACCCCGAAGCTGCCTTTCCCCGCGGCTGCCAGGCCCCTGCCGCTCCGAGCCTGCGGGCCGCTCCTCTCTTTAACGATGGGGAGCGGCAGATAAATTAGGTGTAGGTGGTTGTTACCGGCCTGGGGGCCACGCTCCTCCGGCGCAGCGGGAGGTGAGGGCAGGCTCCCCTTCGCCCCGCCGTTAGCCGCAGGCTTGGCGCGCAGCCTTGGCAGCCGAAAAGGGGGGGTAAAAACCCCCCACCTCGACCCCAAAACAACCATCCCTCCCCCAAAGCCCGAGTCATCAGCGTTAATAGCTGCCGCTCGGGAGGGGAGCGGGGCTGGCCGTGCCGCGTCCCCCCGACGCGCAGCGGGGCCGCTCCGGACGAGGACTCCGGCCTGCTTGGGAGCGGTCGGGGAGGTCCCCGGGCTCGGCTGGGCGCCGGCCGGGCCTTTGTGCCGCTGCCCCGCAGGACGCGCGTCCGCGGGCACGGAGCCGGGGCTCGGCCACGGCTCCAGGAGGGATTTACGTCAGTAGGTGCGTGTCTCCGTACGGCAGCTTCCCTTCCACTGCGATTCCCGGGCGAGAGAAGGGGGATTGTTTTCCTCTTCCCCCTCCCTCGGCAAGGGAAAGTTGATTTCTCGTTTCGGGCCGGTACGTGCGATGACCGGGTAAGCGAGCAAGCCCGAGGCAAGCGAGGTCTTTGTGCGGTTCCGCCTTTCCCCAGGGCAGCGGCGTGGCTTTGTGCTGGTTATTTCGGGCTATTAAACGCCTCCTTGCCCGCACCGAGGCTGGCCAGCAGCGCGGCCGCCAAACTCGGGGTGCGGTGTCGAGAAGATGGCCTTGAGCTCTCCTGAGACAGGGAAGCCTGGCCCTTGCAGATGGACCTCTGCCTCGGCCTGGCCTCAGAGATCCCAACCCTTCTGGTAGGGACCCGAAAGTCGAGAGGCGTTTTCCCTGCCGGTAACCGCTGTACCCACCCGGGATGGTGTCAGCAGCTGCTGCAGGACAGGCGCTTTGCCGTGGCACAGGAACTTGCAGGTTGCCGGGGTGAGGGCGGCTTGGTGAGCCCGGCCGGAGGAGACGCTGGCTTTAAACACAGCACGCCGAGTTCTAGGCCTGGGGATGGGATGAGCTGAGCCAGCTGGTCAAGCCTATTTTCTGGTTCACTGTGCTTACATTAAAATTAGCTCCTGAGAACAGTTATCCCAGCCTTTGCTGTTGCGTTGCCTCCCGTTCGGGTGCCTGGCTGCTAGGAAATATTTTCACCCAAGCCACCCTTGGCCAAGCAACCAGCGAGTTTTGTGTACCTTGTGGCAAGCTGAAACGCTGCTGGATGTGTTCTGATTGTGGACAGTCTGTTTGCCCCGAGTCAGGCTTGTGAAACCTGGGGTACGATGGTTGCTGAGCAGCAGAAACTCTTCTAAGGCAGGGTGTGAGTTGATCTGGCTTTTAATTTGAGATGCAGGGTACACGGCCGAGCCCAGAGAGCTTGTGTCTTTGCAGTTGTGATGCTTCTGAAAATGCCTGGAAGAACTGTACTCAGAGGCTGGTCAGTATGTGTAGGGAGCTAAAAGGAATATTCCAAGTGATTCTACATAAGCTGGTGGAACTCCTAACTAGCAAATGGGTTTACTACTCATTTATTTTGAATTTCTGGAAAATACTGTTCTTAATAATACATCTGTTATTAGTAATCTCTTTTTTTTTAGTCAGTAACAGGGTTTTCCTCTTCATCACATGGAACTACATGCTGCCTGTTAGCTGTAAACTTAAAATACTGATCTGCAAGATCATCACCCTAATGATAAAACCTTTGAGGGTGTTCCATGCTGTGGTAATCTGGCTGCCCTCTAGCAGCTTCTACTTGCCAGTGTGTAACCCATAGGTTTTTGTCTCTTTCCCTTGAGAATTTAAGTTGATTAATTAACTTTAGAGGTCCATATTATATTTGGTGTAGTGAAGCTTCACTGCTTCCTCTTAAGAGCTGTTTTTTCTGCAGGGTACTATGATTCAGAAGGCTGAAAGAGGAAATACTACTTGTATTTGCAACCACTGGGTTAAACTTTTATAAGTTCAGTATGCAGCAAAATACTACACTTATGAAAGCACGGTGGGCAGATCAGCTGAAAGCTTACTGACACTGAGGTGACAGAGGCTTAGTGCATGGATTGCTTTATTATAAAAAAGAAATCCAAAACAAGCCACGAAGGATTTATTCTTTCCTATAGGAATTCCTTGTGAGTCTGGTAGCCATTACTGTAGCGCTCTCCTTCAGTTCTTTCTCCCCCTTCCTCTGTTGCCTCCCCCCAATCTACATTCCTTTGTGTTAGCAGTGATGATGGCAGTTCTAGTCACCTCCTGTGGTTTGATAGATTATTCCCTTTAGAAACACGGTGTACTAAAAACTTTCCAAACATGATTCTTTCCTTGCTCCTACACCTTTTTTTAACGCAGGTTTTGAGTTTTGGTCTAAGAATTTGTCCTTTCTGGTTGTGCTTAGAGTTTTCTTAAATAGCAGCAAGAAGTCTTGTTAAACTTCTAGTGGGAAATATTAGTTATTTATATTATGATTTAGTGTTCTTTGTGTATTTTGAAGATCATAATATAAGCAGAAGCTTTGTCTTTTGGCAACAGTGCATTTTCCTCCCTCCTGCAAGCTCACAGGCTCTGTGCTTTCTTAGAGAAAACTTTGCTTGCTTTAAAATTTCATTTTTTATAAAAGAAACTAGTTGGACGTTGCCCCATTTTTGAGATCTGATACTGATGTGTGAATGATGTGGCAGGTAAATATTGATAGGGCCCTGTCTTTAAGCAATTTACATAACCCTTAAATTTTGAAATATGTAGAGGGTGGAACATGGAAGAGTTTCCTGTGTGTTGCACAAGGAGCTGTAACTTTTATTCTGGGTATTGTAAGTACATGAGCTTGCTGGGAGGGGACACACAGGGAAACTATGCACAGAAATCTGTGAAGGGCTTTATGAGCACTCCTGAAGGAAGGGTTAATGAGCAGAAGGGAGCCCTGTTCATTAATTCTGGGGTAAAAATTCATGGCTAGGAAAACAGCTATTTGAACTGGCTGTACTGGAGTGACTGATGTTTTCTTGCTGGCTAAGTTGTTTTCATCTGTTGACTGTATATACCTGAGAGGTGTAGCCATGTATGTTCTCAACCTGGTTTTGGTATGTCATGAAATTTGTGTGGTTAACAAGATCCTAGCTGACAGTGAAGGACTGCAATCCAGTGATGAAAGAGAATCTGTATTTTAAAAAAATCTGGCTTTGTTGGTTTGTCTTAACTGTTAAATACTCTGCTAGGGGTGTTGAGACAATCAGGTTTTCAGAAAATGCTTTTTAAAAGTATCTTCTTCCCCCTCAAAAGCTGTTAAAAATATTATTTTCCTTTTTTTTTAAACTTCTTTCTAGGCTGTCTTAATGTTTTCTTTCTGTGATGACCCAACTGGGTATTGCAGTACTGTTGAGGGTGAGAAACCCTGACACTGAAGGTAACTGTCAGCTCTTTAATATTGCTATTTCTACATGTTTTTGTGCTGGTTTGGTTTTTCTGTTGAGATAGCTTGGGGAAGATAATGTCATCATCAAGCTGGCAAGAAACTCCTCACCTAAGTTCCAGCTCTTTGTAGTGGGTAGAAATATCTTCTGTAGGCTGTGTTTCTGCTGATTTTTAGGTTGAGGGGAGGAAGTAGGCAGGGTTGTTACTAAATGCATTATCTGGGTTATGGCTCTCTGTTTACTGACAGCAGGGTGGGTTTTTTAACCAAGCAGTTGAATATCATGCTACAAAAAAAATGTTTCAATTAGGAAACTGAGTTATAACCCCCAAACTAATAGAATTGGCTTTGCAGTGTTTGAGCTTGATTAGATTTTAGTGAAACACACGGGCCATCACTTTGTTTTGCTCCTTAACAGGAAGATCAAGGCTTCTGGTTACCTCATGCTAGCATCACTGCTCTGAATTCTGTGTGGCAACATTGGTTTAAGTTCCTGTGAAAATTAAACTCTAGTCTAGGTAAGTACAGGGCAGAATATTTTCAGTGATAAATGAGATTGCAGGTTTTTCTGTTGAGATAACTTGGGAAGTAATGTCATCATCAAGCTGGCAAGAAACTCCTCGCACCTAAGTTCCTAAGATGCAATTGCTCTTCAAGGTGTGTGAGTCTGCACAGGTAGAGCTCAGAGTGGGAAACCAAACGGTATTTTGCCTGGAGCTGTCATTAGAAGTGTCGTTGGCAAACCCGACTCGGTATGCAGAGCCCCACATGTCACTGTGGGAAAGGCATTTGAGATGGAAGGAAGCTGTTTGGGCATTTGCTGAGCTTTAAAATTGGAACCCAGCTGGTACAGGAAATAGTTGAAGAAATAGCTGCAGCACCACTGTCAGTACCTTTGCTTTTGTGCTCTGGCCTGAGATCTGTGATGCTGGAAGACAGGATCTGAATTCTCTTTTTATTTTTCCTGAAGAATACTTTTTTTCCCCCTTAGCACCCCTCTCACCCAGCCAGCCTTGGCAGCTGGCTTTTTGTTTTATTTGCTAATGCACTTTAGTCTTCTGGGCTTGTGAAAGATCACATTTATAATTTGGCAGTTTCTATACTGAAGTTAAGGTGGGTTAACTTGGAAAAAAGAAAAAAACCTTTCCTGTCCTAGTAAGACCTCATACAACAAGGCTGTGGTTTCTCTTCACTGTCGCCTCCCCTTGAGCCATCAATGGGAATAATAGGAACTTCTGTTGGTGTTATATTAACTTTAGGTCTCTAATTTGCATCTCAAATAACATTGAGAACAGCATTAATGCCTTTGAGGGGTTTGGGAGGTTTTTTAATTTGTAGGATAAATGTGTTTTTTAACCTAATTGGGCAGTTAAACATGCAGCAATAATAATGATAATTTTTTGCTCTGTGCAGTTCACGCTGATGTCAATGGCACTAAATCATTCCTTCACTACTGGGAACGTGGATTATGCTTCACCTCTTTAATTGTTGCTTTAGATTTTGGTGTAGTAAAGTATTCCTCCATTTCATGTGGTTACTGCTGGATATTGTGTCACGGTTTTCTCTATTCTACCCTCCAGAGCTTGCTTATGGGGGGAAAAACCCCCTCTTGTTTTAGAGGTACTAAAGCTTTGCCTCCTGCTGCTTTCCCAGTGACAAATGTACTTTGTCTTCCTTCGAGGTTTCTGTTGTTTTGGCCTCTTTTGGTTTTAGGGGATGAAAGCTTATCCTATTTAAGGGAAGATACAAGTGACTCAAAGCTGTGTGGTGTTAGGAGCTGACGAACCCTGTTGCTCTATCAACTTCCCTGGTTCAAAATTAGCATCCAGAATCTGATGATAAAACAAAGGCTGGAGTTGGGAGCCTCAGTTAAGAGCTGACACAGTTGTGCACATGTGCTTGAGGTTGGATGGGTCTGGATCCACTGGGTCCTGGCTCTGGCAGCTCAGCATTTCTTAGCACGTAAAGGGCCCCTGAGGTGGTGGGTAGCTCTTCTATCATAGCATGAACCAGCTCTTTTCATAACAGACTTCTGCTCTATGGCCTGTTGGAGGGTGTGATGTTTTCTTCAAGTGGTGGTCTCTATCTGGCTACCTAGGGTCTACATTATATGGCTGGGAAGTTTTTTGATGAGCTGACAGAATTAAAACTCTAGGTTTTGGGTTTTTTTTTAAAGAACCTTTTTGCTCTATTATCCCAGTCCAATAGTAGTGGCAACTAATTATTCATTATGTCCTACTTGGAATGAAGTGTAGTGGTGTGTAAGACTATTGCTGTGCCCCAGGGCACAGTCTGATGTAGTGTTTAGTAAGTGAGGAACAGGAGTAATGAAAATAGCATTCAATAGCTAGCTACTTGAATGGCTAAAATATGGTATATATTTCTGATAATGGGGAGGGGGAAAGAGCAGGCACCTAAGACCTCATCATCTCACCTTTTAATGGAATGACTAAATGGAATGACAAATTGGACACTTGATGAGTTAGAGAAGTGCAAGCAAGCTGAAGGCTAAAGTGAGGTGCTGTTGCCTGCAGCCTTGGGCTAGGAGAGAGGGTGCTGGTAGTGGAGCATGTGTGTGGCAACGTCTGCTCACTGCCTGGGACATGTGGTAGCTCACTTGGGCTTGGCTAGCTTGTCCTTTTCCATTAGTGCTCCATCCTGACCAGACCTGTCTGGTTCAATATTTGGGTAAGGAATTGCTGAATTCCTAGAGGGCATGATGGACTCTTGCTGCTCTTCTCATGTCTCACAGATTGGCTGGATGGCATTTAAAGCAGTCAAGTACCTGGATAAACACTGAAATCTGTTACCAAAAAGAAGGATGGTGTTTTGGCTTTGCATGCTTCATAGGTGTCCTGTTTGTCTTGAGCTCTTGGAGTTAACTGTTCCCCAGTTAAGTGACTTATAACTTTAAAGTTTACATGTAACATCTCAGGCACAGAGGTCCTCTGAGTGGCTGTAAGTCAGCTTCAACTCCCCACATGTAAAATCCTGGGTATATTAGATTATATTTTGGAGCATTTGGTTTGCAGGCAGCGTTTTCCATAGGCACGAAGTCCTAACCAAGCCTCAGGCTATGGATGTAGTTAAAGGTGCATGCATATGTTTGTGGGGTGGTGCTTTGTGACACCACATCAATGAAAGCTATTACATCACTCTTCTTGGTTGTTAGAAGGCTAAGCACATGTCTTGCCAAATTAATTGGCTTCTGGTTTCTATTGGTCAGGGGAGAAAGGTACAAGGGGGGATACTGCAGGATTGCTGAAATCAGCATGCTGCCATGGGGGGTGATTTGAGTGCCTCCCTTCATGCAGAAATAAATAAGGAGGCAGGTGTGACTCTTGTTGTGTAGGAAAATAACCTGAGCATGCAAATCTTGGAGTTTGAATTTGAAAAGCCAGAGGAGTCGCTTCTCATTCAAACTAAACATAGGCTGTAGGAGGATAAGCAGAGACATTACAGTGGCTTGAAACTGAGGTAGTAGGTTGCTTTCTTTCTCTAAAAAAAACCCCAGCCCTGAAAAAGGTGTAGGCTGGTTGTGAGATTCCCCTGCCCAAATGGCACATCTAGTGTGATTGATAAAGGAAGCTTTGGCAGCTCTGCTTTTTCTGGTTTTAATGCTGTGCTCAGCATTAAAACTTGTGAATATGGAGCTAGACATCTTCAGTGCAGGTCAAGCTTATTGCCTAATTCCCTGGGCATGAGGAACAGCTATTCTTTCTCCTGTAGAAAGTAATCTTTTAAAAATATTTGAACTGTTTTTTGTTGTGTTCCTGTTTCCTTGTGCCGTGCCCTCCACCCTGCAGCCTTGTGATACTTTTGGCCTTAATAGAAAACTGGTGTATTCAGCTCTTCCCAAGAGGTCACGTTTTTTTCAGCTCTAATCATTCTTCTTGTTCTCTCAAGTTAGCTCACATTGGTCTTCGAGTGTGGTGCTTAAAGCCCGACTCTGTAGTTCAGCAGAGGCTTTCCTGCACTGACTGGAGTGAGAAGGCTGTTTCATGTGCCCTGGAGCTGAAATTCCCGTTGATGCATCCCCATACCTCTGACTTTCTTACAGCAGCTTAACGCTTGTCTCAAGGTCAGCTTGTTGATCCAACCTAGCCCACAGCTTTCTTCTTCAGAACTCGCCTTCCTGTTTGTTCAGCTAATCCTGCCTGAGCGGGTACCCTTCAGACCTGAGTTAGACCCTGTTTCTTTCGGAGCAGCTTTCCTGTTTGCCTGAGTTATGCAGGATTTCAGTGTCTTGCAGTTCATCCTGCCAGTCTCCTACCTGTAATGAGCCTCCTCTGCCAGCAACAGATGATGGGGAATTAAAAAAAATCGCTGACCTGAGCTGGGTTCCCACCTTCCTGTGCACCACTGATAACTCTGCCTGTTGTTACTCACCAAGTCTTGCAGTCACTGCACAGCCTCTGCTTGCTTGCCAACAGCAGAAGCCGTTCAGCCAAGGTGTGTGACCTCAGCAGGTTCTCCCTTGTCCCTGAATCCTGTTACTCTGATGTCAAAGGGAGCCTGATGGGTGCTACTCACCTCCATGTTGCCTTTTACTGCTCACAGAAGGTTCCCTCCCTAGGGATTGTACTGGAAGGTGAGGAAGTGGAGACTGGTCACAGGAAGGTTGATGTCTCTCTGCAGGCAGGCCTAACTTGAGAAACCTATCCCTAAAACTTTGTCAAAGTATGGCCTGCTCCTGCATATACTCAAATACATCACCTATTAGCCTAAACCTGGTACCTTGCAAATAATTCCAGGTGTTGCAGACTGTCTCTGGAGCAATCTGTAGTTAGTGGTTGTAAGGTCTTCATTCTTGAAATGAAATTTCTATTGCATTGTGAGCTAATTACTGAAGTGAGCTGTTTTCTTCTTGGAGTGAGCTTTTTTAGGGTACCTTTCTTGGCTTTGTATTTGAAAGGCTGTTGACATCTCTGTGGGTGCAACTTTCTCCCACAGATCTTAGTTCTCACGTATTCCCCTGCTGATCTGGATTCACAGGATGAATCTTGCTCTTTGTAGAAGTGGGTTTCTCCCAGCCCTGGCTCTGTTGGGATTGTTTAATGCAGTTCTGTAAACACTCTTCATTGTTGTTTCTTTCCCCATGAACTTTCAAGCTACTTTCCAGTGATTTCCTCAGTCTGGCTCTGATCATTGCCTTGTTTATAATTCCTGCACATGTAGCAGTTTATTCTCATCACCCAAATATATTTATTTGAGTATTGTTAAAACTTTTGATGTAGTTGGCTATGATTTGGAATAGCTTCTCTTCTAACCATTCTCTCTATTGTGTGCTCTAAGGAGACCCACATCTGTACTGTTAAAAATATGTCTCAGTCTTAAACTGAACAGTGGTTCAGAAAGTCTGATAATCTTTCTTTAAAGACACAGAATGTTTTTTAGCTGAGACTACTTCAGTGACTACTTTTTAACCCCCAATATGTTGCCAAAATAGTAAGGCAGTGTCTCTTGGTGTTGAAGTTAAAGGTAATGTGGATGATTAAATGTGTTGAATGGGTGTTAATACTTGTTTGTATTTTGATACATAAGATGAAGCATATTTGCTTATTTTTAATGCTGTGAAGAAGGGCCTCTTAACCTGTATTTGTGTAATGCCACATCATAAAATAAAATTGCTACGTTTCTTTTTCACACTATTAAGCTCTAAGTAGTTCCATCCTGATACAAGGAAACTTAAATTTTTGCTGTGGACTAAGTAGGACTGAGAAGCAACCCCTGTGTTAACCTTGAAGGGGTGATGGCTGGCGTGGATTGAGGGTGTGGGTGAAGCAAGGATCACTGCTGTACTCTGGTGCAATGTTTGTGTGCTCACCTGTACAGTGAGGTGTATCCCAGTTCCTCTCATCAGGTTAGATGTTTGGGGTGGGATTGACTTGCTTAGCTTTTACATCTTCAGCTGAATTAACTGTTCTAAGCTCCTTGATGGTTGTCAGAAACAAGGATTTTTGTTGTTAGGATGCTTTTATCAGGTTTAGTTAGATGCATGCTTGTGAGGGTTGCTGCTAGGCAAGCTTGGCTGTGGAAACTGCAGCTGAGGGGGGTAAGAGGGAAGCAATGCTCAGAAAGGCTCTTTCAAGGTGGGTTAATACTTGGTTGTGGGAGGCTTTTCTGTATTAAGTGTGATGCTCAAGTTTTAGTAATACAGTAAGTTGCAAAATACCATATATCTTCGAGTCTAAACTTTATTCTCCTGTTAAACAGAGTTTTGAACTCTGAAACTGGTTGGTGGGAACTTTCCCTTCACCCTTTTCTCAGTTGAGCACAAAAATCTTGAGATGATCAATAACAAGTTCAGAATTTAAGTAAGTTAGGTTTTACTGTTAAACTTGAGGCAACCTGAAGTGAACTAAATGTGCTTTGCACCTGCAGACCAGCCTGTGGCTCTCAAAAGCTTGTTTGTCACTTCAGTACTTCTTGGGTCCAGGTGCTCAGCCAGTGACTTCCCCCAGCTGCACTGGTTTGATGTTTCAGATCTTCAGCAGAAAAGATGTTGCTGCTTTATGCTGACCTTTGCATAAGTGAAGATGCCAGGAACCTAGATGTCATTTTGGAGGGTTATTTTAAAGCATACTTTTTATCAGTGCTGTGAGATCGTTTGAGAGATTGAGAGCTCTCAGATGAAGAGTTGAAAGGACACGCTTCTATCTGTCTTACTGTTGGCTTTATCAGATAGAAATCTTTACTGTTTTGTCCTTCAACTTGGTTACCAGAAGCTGATCTTGGCAGAACGCAGTCATCTGTGAACATAATCACCCAAGTGGGAGGACACAGATTTCCCTTCTGAGCACGCGTGGTTCTGGCCTCTCTCGCTCTGTTGTTGTCTGCAGATGTTATATGCTTGACTTGCTAGTCAAGTGACTTCCCTGCCACCATTTAAAGCTGCTGAATTTCTGTCCTGATCAGTGAAGATGAAAGCTAAAGGCTCACTTTTTACCTGGCACTTTTGGGGTCAAATAAAATGGAATTATTGTGCCTTTAGCTGAAGTGTGGCCTGTAAAACTTGTGTACCGGTCAGCACCTTGTGTCCACCTGCTTCCTGTCTAGGAACATGGTTTTATACTAGGGCTTCATAGCCTGTGCTCTGTGTTTGGACTTTGTGGAGTCCTGGTGACTTCTATGGATCTGCTTCAGCAAGTGAATCTCTCCAGAGCTGGTTTGTAGAGTTAATGGCCCATTAAACATCTGATTGTGTGGAGTATTGTCACACACTGAAAGTATGAATCAGAGGGCTGGAGCAGCTCCCCTACAAAGACAGGCTGAGGGAGCTGGGCTGGGTCAGCCTGGAGAAGAGAAGGCTGTGGGGGGACCTCATTGCAGCCTGCCAGTCCCTGAAGGGAGCAGAGACACAGGAGGGGAATCAGCTTGTTCAAAGGGCAGAGACTGGCAGGACAAGGGGGATGGAGTGAAGCTGAAGGAAGGAAGGGTTAAATTAGATCTTAGGGGGAAGTTCTTTGCAGAGAGACTGGTGAGGGGCTGGAAGGGGCTGCCCAGAGAGGGGGTGGGTGCCCCGTCCCTGGGGGTGTTGAAGGCCAGGTTGGCTGGGGCCCTGGTCAACCTTGTGTAGCTCCAGGCCTGGAGGTTGGTGTCCCTGCCTGTGACAGGGGGTTGGAGCTCTGTGATCCTTGGGGTCCCTTCCAACCCAGACCATTCTATGACTCTTTTGATGTTTAAGGGAGGGGTGGGGGGTTGGACTATCACACTGATACAGCTAAAATAGCTCTGGGTGGTTGGTTTTTTAACTTTATAGTCATTTTCTTTCAGGTGGTGTAACTTTGTTTCATGAGACTTCTTTAGTTCATGTCACTGTTACAAGTTCTCATCCTAAATACCTACTGCAACTGTGTACCCCTTGGTTTGTGTCTTGGCCTTCAGCATGACATTTTGAGTCCTGCTGTTCTGTGTGCTGTGGAAGGCTTGAGTGCATAGACTGAGCAATAGTGATCTGGCTTTTGGCATGGTGAACTAGGAAGGGTTTACCTAGCTATGTAGCTCAGCTGAACTAGTGTTTGTTGAAGTACCTTAAGTCTGGCAAGAGGGACATCCCAGGTGATGCTTGAAGCAATGTATGAAACGCATGCTGAAAGCACAATACTGACCTACATACTGCTTCTCTTTGTGTTTCATGCTTATTTTAATGGACTTTATTTGTGGTCTGCTCCTGCTTGGTGCAATCATGGACTGTTACTGAGGGTTCACGTGTAGTAGAGAAGTATTTGTGTAGTGCAGATCATCTTGGAGACTTTATGGAAGAAGTCTCCAAGAGACTTTCCATTGGAAAAATCCATGGGATGTACAAAACAAGCTGGAAACCCACAAATAATGAACATGTTATGAGCTATAGTTTAGCAAAGTGTGGAGCAACAGATTCTTCAAACTAGCATTCAGTTTTGGTATGTGTAATAAAATAGCTGAGACCTCTGCCTCTATACAGTAAAGAAAGTTCTCACTCTTCTAAAACTGTGTGGTGTTCAGGCTTTTTTTTCTAAATTCCAGTGGATCATGTAACTAGATGGGTGTTTGTAAAACTTGAGGTCTTCCAGTGTGTTGCTTTTTGGGGTGTGACTCCTGCCAGATGAATTAAAGTTTCTTGAGTAACAAATTGCAGATGGTCAGCCCTGATTGAGAACAAGAGAGGGAGCTTGGCTGTCTGTTAACATGCTGTTATCTCCTATCTATTCAGTACACTTCTGTGCTCTTTCAGGATAGATAATGTAGCAGAAAGCCTCAATGCCTGTTTGTGAGCCTGTATGGGACTTTACTCTTGCATAGCACTTCCTCTAACTTGCCCTTTTTTTTTTTAGACTTTTGAGTTTTATAGGAAAAATATATAAACTGTGTATTTGTCACAAGCTGCTATAATAAGGATCCTCACCTCCACATGTTCATTCCCTACAGTCACACAATCATCTGGAGAGTTACAGTTTTCATAGGATCATAGAATCCCAGACAGGTCTGGGTTGGAAGGGACCCCAAGGATCACAGAGCTCCAACCCCCTGCCACAGGCAGGGACACCAACCTCCAGGCCTGGAGCTACACAAGGTTGCCCAGGCAAAGACTGAAACTTCATACCCCACTAAACCTGCTGTAGTAATTTGTCATGGGAGGGAAATATTGCTCATAGTATGAGTTAGGACAGGCTCAGGGAGAGTTTTATTTGGTGTTCCTGTAAGCACTGAGATGTAAGGATATTTACAGAACCCTGTTGAGCACTTGAGTCCTAAATTTAGCAGCATCTGCAGTTCACCAGCTGTACTATTTACTGAAAGATAGTTAGGCTACTATAAGCTGCTTGGTTTTGATTTCCATAGTTTTATGCAAGCTGATGTTGGGGAGACTTCCCTGTGTGCAGGTTGTATAGCTCATCAGTTCCCCAAAGTAGCATCTTAAGGGAAGTGGTGTTCACCTGGCCTGAGGCCTCCAGTGAGAGCATTTCACAGTTGGGACCTTTCCAGACCTACAACTCAGGCTCTTTATTTTAAACAAGCCAACCAAGTGTCTCCCTGGAGGCTAATGGGAGGAGGCTTGTTAGCTCAGTGGGTTTTGGGAGCTGGATGCATGGGAGAGATTTGTATAATCCCTCTGTTGTAAGCCCACAGGGTTTAGTAATGGAACAGTACTTGAGTGCTGATAATATTCCAGTCTATCATGAGAGAGCAGCATGTGCATGGAGTAATAGTCACTGTCACTGATGTACAGGTTAAGGCTGGCTTAGTGCTACGTGTGTTTTCAGGCCTGATTATTTTTAAAGCATGTCCATGTGCCTGTTTGACCCTTCCCATTTTTAAGGGCAAATACTAAGAGAAAGCAGGTGATACTACTGTTTATTTTCTCCTTAACTCTCCTTCTCTAATTGGTGGGGTGAAGCAAATACTTTTCTAGGAGGTTCAGTTAATCTTCATTTATGTGTTGATTTTTCCTGAGGCTTAGAGTAAAGTAAAACCTTGTGTGGCTTCAAACACTCATATTCTCTGTAAATTATTATTTATAATGAGTCTAAACTTTGTATCTTACTAGAGTCTTTGTATACTAAACAAATACTTCTGTTGGTTTTAAATAGAATATTTATAAAAACAGTATGTGGAGGTGCAAATAACTTGTGTAGGACCTGAGTTCCAAGCTTTGGGTAATATCATAGGCTGGAAGTTATAGGAATGGTCTTCAGCAGTGATTGCCCACTAGATTTTGTTCAGAACTGCTTAAATTAAGCAGGCAGTAATTCTTAGTTTGTGGTAGCATATTCTTGAAATAATGACTGTAGCACACTTAGTTCATAATTAAAGCAAAAGCAAAGGGTTGGAGTTTGTGTATAAAAGCTTTGGCAAGACCAGACTTCTTGTTCCAAGTCCAAATCATGCTTTGTAGGGAGATGGCTGGTCAGGTGCTGGTGGCTAATTCAAATGGAACTCCAAACATAGATGTAAATACCCTCCAGCAAAATTAATGAAATCCTTGCCTGTCGTTTCAATAGGGCTAGATTATTTTTAGGAACGAGAACGTAAGTAACAAATGCATCTTGGTACAGGAGGAGGCTCAAGGCTCAGTTAGTTTGTCCTTTAAAGGTGCAGGAGGACTTGTCTCTGGTGGGAATGTTTAATTTTGTCTTCCCAAGGACTGAAAGACAGGTTGAACCCTGGCAGAGTGGTGAGACTTCTTACAGATACAAACTGGTAATAGTCAATGCTTTAACCTCTGGCTGGGTTGAGTTCTTAGCTCTAGTTTTCTCTGGTGATACATTCCCTGCTTTAATTAGGTATGACCTGGAAAAAGTCTCTTGAGCTTGCTCACTCCAGTGCTTCTGTTGCTTTGAGAAATACACTTTATAAACTGTGACAAACGCTTCATGTCTCCTGCCTCCACCCTTCCTTTGCCTTTCTGGAAGGAGACTTTCTTCTTGGTTTTAAAACAATCTACTTGTTAGTAACTTGAAGTGAAAGGGGGTATGTTACAGACACCAGTTCATGTAACAGGAAAACCTTCCCTTTCTAATTCAACTTTTATTAAGCAATTTTAGCTCTTGATTTTTCTATGCGTTTTTCAGCCAAAGCTGGATGAATTCTGCAGCTGAAGCATGAGAAATCTTCATGCCAGAGTGTTACCTTTAACCTCTTTGCAGCACATCATCTGGCCATGAATTTTGCAAACTGGAAACCACCATCTTGAGCCAGGATCTTCTCTTTAGCTTCCTTCTGGTGCTTCTGCTTACAGGCTTTCTCCACCTCGCACGCCTTTGAACAAGGCCTGTTTTTTGCATCAGAAAGCTTAAGTGCTACTTGTTCCTTTTGTGTTCAAGGGATTTTCCAAAATGGGTTGCATTTTGTGAAGTAAAGCAGCTGTGTGTGATGGTGGAGGCTTTGCTTCCTCCTCCTAGGAGCTCTTACATCTGAAGCGTGGGAGATGGAGTAGAAATGTGTGTGGGATGCAGCCTTATTTTAGTAACAGTTTATATTTGGTCTAAGTGACCAGTTGGTGACAGGATGATGATGTTCTAGGGTCAAAACGGCAAAATTCAGGACTCCATAGTGATTTTCCATATTTGAGGCAAGAGGACCTAATATGTATTCATGTTGTTTGAGTCAGAAACAACCTAAATCCTATTTTTTTTCAGCCTTAGGATGGTGACCTGTAGTCCTGCCTTGGATGTGAAGTGAGGTATGTTCTTCAGCAGGCAGTTTTGAGCAATTCATATTGCTTGTGCTTGCTGAGCCAGTGGAGTATCTGAGAAACTTGACTCCACTGGCCGTGGATTAATAGAAAGGGTGCCTTCTAGGGTATTTTTCTTGTCCCTTTTAGCACTTTTCTGCTGGACTTGTGACGACTGTAATCCAGGTGTGAACACCTCCTGGTATTGAGGCTTCCTTCTATTAAAAAACTGGCTTGTAAAAGCAGTGCATGGAGAAAGCTGAGAGCTGCTTTAGCTCAAGAAATAGCTAAAGAATCTCTGAATTGCAAGTCTTAGAACTAACTTTGGCTTAATTTTGAGTTCTAGCCAGTACAGGGGCCTCCCTTATTTTCTGTAACATCTGAACTCCTCAGGGAGAGATACTCCTATTAAAACAATTTTATAGATGGCTGTGAAACAGCTTCTACAGAATCCAAACTAAGGTTATAAACTACTCTTTGCCCCCTTGGTCAGAAATACATGTTCTGTTACGCTATTTTAACACTTTTTAGATCACCTTAGATAAAGGGGCGCCAGCTAATTAAGAGGGGATCCCTAAAGCATAACATGTTAGAAACTGAGGTGCCCCCTTCTAGTATCTGTTCCCCAAAACACTGATGGATAACTATGTAGCTGCACAAAACTTACTAGTTAAAGGTCTGAATTTTTTTAGACTTGATGTGGAATTTTGGAAGGCTGTGGAATAACCACTCTGCAGATTAATGGTAAAAAGGATATAGAGTCCTAGTAATTCTCTTTTAATGCCTGCTATCCAGAACCTTGCTAGGCTAAAAGTTATTAATAGACTTATGTTACAAGGAATGCTTAGCCTCCCTGTGAACTTCTTAGCACTATGGTATATAATGTGTAGTTTCAGTAGCAGAAGGTTCTCTTTTTCACTTGGAAGCTGGAGTTTTACACTGTGAGAAGCTAGATGTTACGTGGCTGCTTTCAGGTGGCATAAAGCATTAGTTCAATAGCATCTAAAAAGTTGGTGTTCCAGCTTAAGTCTTGCTTGAAGCAGAACTAGGACAAGACTGACAAAGCTCAGGTAACTTGATCAATTTTTCTTTCAGTTTTGAGATGTTTCTTGGATGCTGCAGAAAGTGCCAGGAGGCAACAACAACAAAAATCATCTAGAGTCTAGTAGCAAAACCATCTAGATGTGGAGTTAGTACTGCTGGGGTGATTAGCTGCTTTGGCTTGCTGAAGCAGAGATAATATTTTAAAGGACCTACTTATCCCAATTGGAATTTTGACTCTAGCTAATCCTTTTCTTCTGCTGGGAGCTGGCTAAGTCTGTCTTTATGGGATTGTTGATAATAAAGAGTTCCATGTGTGTGCTCTGAGCAAACAGTAGAAAATACTGTGAGGGAACAGCCTTCTGTCTTCTCACCAGGTAATTTTAGTACCAGAGGCAGGAAAAAAATGCAGTTGCAATTATCAAGAAACACCTCCATTTGTGTTAGGGGGAAATCATTTAAAATCTTGTGATCTTTTTCTTCCTTCATCCAAGATGGAACTTCCAGAGAGAGTGGAGAAGTTGTTAGGAGGGTTTCAAACAAATGTAAATTTTTCCCAGTGAGATGAGCTGTTGCTGGAACATTTTGTCCTGCAGGATGCAGAGGAGGAGGAGGAGTGGGTTGGAAATGAGTCTGGTTGCCTTACTCTTACAGCCAAGAAGAGGGGTTTTTTTGAATTGGCTTTATGTTCTTCATCAGGGCTCATCACTTTGAAAGTAGGTTGTCAAGCTGGATGAGCCTCTGACATCCTTTAATTGACTGGGGGGCTGGGTAATACATATTTTTAGTTGTCTTCCCAAAAAAGATCACAGTGATGTCACTGAGAAGATAGAGAATTCGTGACACGAGCACTTCTTTTCTTTCCACCCTTAATTTTGGCAGAGACTTTACAAGTCATTACTACTTGTGGCTAAACTTTAAAGAGATAAAACCTCTTTTCTTTAGTAGTACTAGAAAGATAGAATAATAAACCTCTACTTTTTCAGAATGCATCGAAGAGCAGAACTTGAAATCAGAGATGATGGGGATGCAGAGTCCATCACAGCTCACCTTCTGTCAAGAATGTTAGCTTTGGCTTGCACTTGGAGTTTGGTTTTTCTATTTCATGTACTTCCTTCTCATTAGTCTACCTTTCAGCACTAGAAATAGGTTTTATTCCCCCCTCCCACTTCCCACCTCTACCCCCAGCTTAAGGAGATTCTAGAAAGATGAAGTCTCTCCTTCATAGCCACTGACTATGTGTATTTATCTTGGATGGCTCAGCTTTCTCACTCTCCTACCTCATTGGGCTCCATAAAGGATGGGGTGCTAAGGGAAAGATGGTCACAGTCTTGTAAGACTTGATCCAGTTTGGAGCTCCAAGAGCTGCTGTTATCACCTCAAGGCTTTGGGGGGTCTTAATGTTTCAACTTGCACAGCCAGCTCAGCTGCTGCCTGTAGAGACTTGATGATGGCAGAGGTGTGTATCTCTGGGTTAGGCTTTACAGGCTGTGGAGAAAGCAGGGCATGTATTCTCAGTGGGACTCACAACTTGATTGTGCTACGGTCTGTGCTGCCAGGCAGCTGGAGGAATGCAACTTCAGCAGGATGCACTTGCCCTAGCAAGGATGGTCAAATGGCTCCTATCACTGAAAATCCAATTAGTTTGAAGTGCCAGGCAGTTTGAGAGGGGTTCAGCCTGGTGAGCATGAAGGGCATGGTAAGAGACACTAAGTTAACTGCCTTTAACCAGCTTTGGGAAGAGTGTGGTAGGAAAAACTCTGTAAAATAAACTGCATGCTATGTGGGTACCTTAAATGCAGACCACAGCAAAGGATCTTGAAACAAACAAAAACCCCACAAAATGTGAAAATACCATGAGTTTTCTGTAGTGTAAGGAACATCCTTCTGGGAGCTATTGAGGGCCAAAAGCTTGTAAGGCTTAAATATATGCTGATGAAGTTTTAAAATGATAGCAGCATAGTGAAGGTAGAAGGACTCTTAGGAATCTACTGCCTCCTAACAGCCAATATTAACTAGCAAAGATTGAGAGAAGCATTTTGTGATGGAGTATAAGTAGTTCAACTAGAGTTAACCAGGACTCTTGTTGCTTTGAGGCTGCAGGGGTGACTTTGGATCACTTCTTGCTGGTCAAGCTGACTTTTCAAAGGAGTGTGATTTGGAAAAGGAAAGTAGGAGCAGAACATGTTCAAGCCTTGCTTTCAAAGGAGACACCTAATTCCTAATTATAGAAGAGCCTACCTGGCTCAGGGTAGGAAATACTGATGTCAGCTGCCTGCCTTGTGTGTATATTTTACTTTTTGAGGCTGTAGTTAAGATAAGCACCTTGATAATTAGCATCAGCATCCCAGTGTGCCCGCACAAGCGTTTGTATCCAATTCATGGCGAACCAGACTGCAGAACTGATCCAGCTGGAAAACAACCTTTCTCAGAAACAAAATGAAGTGTTTTGATTTTATCCAACTATAAAAACCTCCTTGATCTAGTTCTCTCTGTAGTAGCAAAAACACTTGTGCTGGCATACTGCCATGGGCAACAAAGAGCCAGGGAAGAAAAGACGTTGGCAGTTGTGATGGCAGCTGAGGTACAGCAAACTGCAACCTGGAATGGCTTTTGTTGGTAGCAGCATTATGATGGTAACGTTTTTTGCACTTGTCATTGATGGCAGGAAGGACTACCCAGTAGGAAGAGACTTGTAGTGTAAAACAATACTGGTGTACACCTAGCCTTGCTTGGGACTAGCCTTAGTCCAGGGTGTGGTGTGCTGAACACTTGATGGTGCCTGCAGTGCACCTTCAGGCTCTGTTGGAGTGGATCATTGCTGGGTGAGACTCAGGGAGCAGAAAGGAATTCACTTTCAGTCCTTCTGATCTGAACTAAAACTCCTTCTCTGAGAGCTTGTGGTTGGTATTGAGAAATGGAATTTGCTGTAGAAACTGGGAGCTGATATATGAAGGCTTTCACCACTTTCACCCCTGTACCATTTAACCCTTAAATACAAAACTTAAAATAATCTTTCCAAGTGTAGTGCCTCATTTAAAGGATTGTTGGGAAGTGAGTTCCTAAAAGGAGGAACTTTTTTCCTGGCCTTTCCACTTCACTTGTTTCAGAACTACTTGGGCTACACAGTCAGAAGGGGCCAGAATGGTTGTACTGGAGGATTCCTTTCAATAGGTGGTAGGATTTAAGAATGTGGATAACTGTACAGTTGGGGTTAATTCTGAAAGCACCATCCTCCTGTGATTTCACTTGCCTCCCCCTTATCCTTTCATGCAACTGAATATGTTGGTTCATTAACTGAAGACTAATATCCTTCTGTCTCCTTACTCTAGCTTGTATTGTGCTGACTTAAAATTTCAAGTGAAACATCTGAAGATTAGAAGGACTAAGATCAAACCCTTGTTCCTCCCCTGTCCTTGGTAGTTTTATTGGATTTGCTGTTCTCTGAGGGGGAAAAAAACCCATCATGCAAATTCTTATATGGCCCTTCCAAAGAGGAAAGTTATTAAGCACCTGCTGAACTTTTCAGCTGGCTCTTAATAGTAGCTTCTTGGTTGCAGAAATCTTAATCCTTAAAATGAATCTGAAAGTCTTTGTGCCAATTACTAAGCTTCTTGGCTTCAGTATATTTTCAGTCTGTGTATGGCCATTTTCTGACCCCCAGTCAGCCTTTCTTTTAACTTTTAGTCTGGATTTCCTGATAATAGTTTAAACTCCACCAGGTTTGAAAGGGACCTTGCAGTGTTTGGTCATGCTAATCTACATACTGCTCTGTTGATGTACTTGCCCTTAAACTTGCCTAGCATTTCATGAACCATACTTGGCTTTGGCAGGGGTTTATGCAACTTTTACCAGTGGATGTATGAACTTGAATATCTTTTTATATTTGATTTGGTGTAGTTTCAGAACAAGAGGTGGCAGATCCTTCAAGTTGTGTGCCATCTTCCAGGAAAACACCCAACACCTAGTGAAAACAGGCCAGTGGAATCTCCACGTACCTGGGTAGCATTATTTATGGTTGAGGACCACTTAAACATCATACCTTCCAGCAAATAAAAATAGATATGAGTATGAGGCCAAAAGTTGGGTGGAAATTATGATTGTGGGACAGTCCTCAAGCTAATGGAGTAATGTAGCAGCCTTCTGTGAAGTTAAAATAGTGTATGGTTGGCATATGACAATCGTACTTGAGGATGTACTCAAAGGTGGCCGGTTCAAAAGATAATCCAACATTGCCATTAATATTGTGATATCTTAGTCTTGACTGGGTTTAACTTGGTTTTATTTCTTTCAATTGCTTTTATTTCTTTATACTAGTTATTTAAGCAGCTGATAAGTGACAGTGAGAGGCAGGCAATATTTTATGGAGATAATCTTAAATAATTTTCTGTTTGGTTTTTTTATGGTAAACTTTTAAACCTAGCAAATAGAAGTGAACTTCTGGTCCTGGCAGCATCAGTGTTCCTTGCCCAAAGCTCATGTTGCTTTAGTTAAATTTGGAAGTGCTTGTGTGTGGATCTCTTCCTCTAACTCCATAAGCAGTCATGAAATACACTTGACAAATCCTAAAGGAGGGTGGTTCTTGCCTGTCACTGATAGATCATCAGTGTGAATTGAGTAAAGGTGTTTTGAGCACAGTAAGGCAAAGTTATGGGAAGAGGAGCTAGAAGGTACCATGAAGAAATTCCAGTTAATGCTAAGGTAGACTTGGTTTTGAAAACTGGAAGTGAATTTGAGAACTGTGGGTCTGAAAGACTTGAAAATAGAAGAAGGAGAATGAAGAAGCTGAAGTCCTGTGGATTTGTTCTGATTCTTTTGAGAACTGGAAGAAGGAGGCAGAGTTGAGGGAAGTGTGTGGTGCTCCCTTTGCTGTGGTTAAAAATAACCAGCTAATAAGGACTTCTGGAAAACAGTGAGGAATGATATTGCAGCAATTAAGGGTTACTGATGCTGAGGGAAGAGGGGGGAAGAAGAAATTATGTAGAGGAACTTCAGGCTATAAAGAGGCAGCTGGTGTGAACGCAGTGCTTCTGCTTTAGATGGCTGCTCACAGGATAGAGACACCTAAGCTTGTCAGTGATGCTCTTACATGTATGGTAGTCTGTCCTTGCAAGTTGAAGATCTGGTGTTTGCTGGCAGGTAGCAATTAGATTACCTTTTTAAAAGAATAAAACATAGGGAGTGTGCTAAAAGTAGCTGAGGGTTTGCAGAGTGGATGTAGCATTTGAGCTACTCAGCATTCCACCCTTCCTTTTAGAGAAGGGTTTAGTGATGAAACAGTATGGTAGGATGGCTTAAAGTGGCAAATAGTGTTAAACACAGAACAGTATGGTGAGTATCTACATGCTTCATGTGCTGTTCTGGTCCAGCTGGTTGAGACTTTAGTGCTAGTTTAAAAGAAGGAAAGCTTAAGTCTTTGAGTAAACATCCTAGGTAGAATCAGTTTAATCATAGGAAATGGCCAAAAATACCCTGGTCTCTGCTCTATGAATCTCACCTCCCTTCTCAAGCTGTACTCAGTGAGACGGTCAGTAGGAGTATTCTTCAATGAATAAAGACATGTAACCTGAAATCCAGGCAGCAGCACTGGTCAGAGTCCTAGTCTTGCATGAACACACAGCCTAAACACAAGTCCTGTTATGTACACAAGAATTCTGACTTTTCCTTTCCTCTGCCCCAGTTTTACAGAAACTCAGACATGATACACTGACAGCGCTTGGAAATACACCTGGTGACAGTAAGATGGAAGCATAAACCTCAAGACTTCTAAACCAAACCAGAAATGGCTCATGAGTATTGAAGCAAGAGACTGAAGAGCATCCAGCGCTTCCCTGTGAGCAGTAGAAAAGGAGCAACTACCATGGTAACACTAATAACAGAGAAGCTGCAGAACCAGAGCTTGGATGATCTGGCATGTAAGACGTACAGTATTAATCTGGTAAGGACCTACCCAAATGACATGGAGTAAGTGTGGGATGCCTGGGAAATCAAAGTAACTTAAACCTATGGAAGGAGTTGAATGTAGAGGAGTCAGAATTCACCTATTCAAATGAGGGCTGGTTTGCAAGGTAGATGAGTTGTAAGGGGGAAAGCTAAAACTGCAGTGTATGGTCCTTCTTGAAATGATGCTTTCTTACTCCAATGATCTTTTTCACCTTACAGCTTCCTTTTAAATAATTAGCAAAACTTTTCCAAGTGTTCCTTTTCTATCTCCATTAAAAAAAACCCCAACAAGTACTGGTACTGGCTGCAGTTTTCATTTAATACTGTTACCATGCAACTTGACTATATTTACTTACAAAAATCAGCGACCACCATGTAGGTAACTCAGCACTGGGAAGAAGGAGACAGGTCATCAAGTAACCACAGTTGAGCTGAATGTCAGGTTGCTGACTACAAGACTGCTGCTGATGCTTTATCAGTGTGTCAGGTGCCTGGTGCCTTGGTTTTTTTAATCTTTACTGGGTTATTTTCTGCAGGTTTGTTCTGTGGGTCTATGGTATGGTTCAAGCATGCTATTCAACACTATGTAATCTATTCTTTTCACATCTCACTTGTGAAATGAGATTATTTTACATTATTCACTCTGGAGTAGTCTCCCATCAATTTTGGGTGCCTACCTGAGAGCCCTGAGCCTGTGTTCTTCATGTAAGGCACTGGCTGTGTTTCACTGACTTTTAACTGCAATGCCAGTTCTGTAGGTTGAGCTTCAAGGTACAAGTGGGACACCAGAAAAAAATAATTTGACTGTCTTCAACTCTAGTTCTGTTGTGTTTCTTAATAATAATAATGCAAACATTGAGTCTGAATCATGTTCAGTTATTTTAATGGTAAGATTTTTTGCCTCTGTCACTTTTTCTTAAGTAGTTGAACTGCTTCCTTATTTCACAAGCCCAAACCAGGCAAATCATATCCTGAGTGTGGTGGAATTTGTGCATGGACAAATGCAGTTCTCACAATGTGAAGTGCTTGACCCTTTGTACAAGACTTTGTCCAGTAAGGATGTTTTAACAGCAAACAGCAATCAAATTATTTATTTTGAAAGCTAACAGGTCTATTTTGAATTCTTCTAATAGCTTATTTAAGATAAAGACAGAGAAAACAGCTGCTATTCTTGAAAGGCAGATATAAGTAATTGGAAGGACGTTAACTCTGTTAGGACTGACTCAGCTTGATGAAGCACTTGGGATCTGCTGTATTCTTGAACTGGTGAGCTCACCACTTGTAACAAGGATGGCCTGTAACCTGTAGCTGTGCTTGCCTCCAAACTTGTGGTTGCATTTTGCAATTTCTAGTTTTTGAGGCGCTGAGGTCTGCATAAATGTGGAAGCTGAGTGGTCCTTTTACTGATGGCCACTGTAGGCTGCAGATCAGAGGCTTGTAAAAGCAGGGAAGGAAGCATTAGTGCTCTTGCACCTTGTGGAGTCTGTACAGGAGTGTTGGCACGCTGTAATGTGGTGTAGGTTACTTGGGTTTTATTCTGGTTCTCATCTGTGTGCAATAAAGCATAAAAAAAGACTGGATTAGAGATGTCATGTGATGTCTCATCAGTGGTTTCATCCTTAAGTCTCCTGTGCCTTTCCTCCTTTAATCTATCAAGTAGTTGGTTTTATGAATGCTTTGCTGCTTGCAGAAAAGGGATTCTGAGGCCAGGAACAGGTTCTGCTGGTTCCCAGTGACAGTGGAAATCATGAAGCGAGGTGTGGGAATGGAGAAGCAAGTGTGGATAAAAGTGTGCAACCAGGCTGATCCCCACTAAAAAGGGTTCAAGGGGGTCAATGATGGCTTCTTGATTGAAATGGGAACCTCAGATAAAAAGCACACTTTTTCCACTAGTCAGACAACTGCTAAATTTTAATAAGGGGAAAAAAGACTGCTGATGGAAGGGGTCTTGAATAGGCTC
Source organism: Hypotaenidia okinawae (assembly GCA_027925045.1). Taxonomy (NCBI): domain Eukaryota; kingdom Metazoa; phylum Chordata; class Aves; order Gruiformes; family Rallidae; genus Hypotaenidia; species Hypotaenidia okinawae. The sequence goes on from BSDF01000004.1 coordinate 35,184,997, forward strand.
CAGCATGTAGGACTTTGGGGCAAGAAGTTCAGGTTAATGCTGTAGTTTCTTCTAGTAGCAACAGCAATTTAGAGCAGTTTGTGAAATGGGTCTTGACTGCACCTTTTGCTGGCACAAAGTTCTGTGGGACTCTGTGTGGTGAATCCTCTTGAGCTGATGGAGGATTAAGACTAACCTTTTTTTGCCTGGGCTAATGTTAACCCTCATCAGCTTCATGATGCTTTTCACAGTGAATCTGCTAATAAATAAAATAGCTGTGGAAGAAAGTTCTGTTATAAGGCTTGAAAATTAGGGTTATCAAAGAAAACATACCTCTACCAAAGCTATTTACCAACTAGCTAGCCACACTGAGCATAAGGAAAGTATGTATAGGACATAGTACACCTTTCTGTGGACTGTATGGTGACCTCTGTGGTGGGTTGACCCTGGTTGGAGGCCAGGTGCACCCCAAAGCCCACCCTATCACTCCCCTCCTCAACTGGGGAGAGAGAATACAGTAAGAAATGCTCATGGGTCCAGATAAAGGCAAGGAAAGATCATTCACCTGTTGTCTGAGTGGGTTGTAAAATACTGGCTGGAGCTTCTTTTACTGCTCTGTTAAATGACATGCTGACTTTCCAGGCTGATGTAATTCACTTAGCCAGGGCATGATCAGTTACATTTACAATCTTGTGCTGCACCTGCCTTCAAAAAGCAAAACCCAACCTGAATGATGTAGTTCCCTGCTGTAGAAGAGGAAGGTTGTCCCAGGGTTTTATTTCAAATGGGCACTTTAGCTCACCAGGTAGAACAGGATCCCTGGTTGGTTGAGACTACTGCACAACAGATGCTCTGTGAGCATATTCTGGCTTTCATCAGTCAACAGCACCATTAAATCAAGTAGTTGGTCTCTTTCCTTGAACATAAATGTATTTCACCTTAAAGAGTCTTGAGAGGTTTTCTGTGTGCTCTGGCAAAGGTGGAACTCTGTTGTATTAGTGTAGAAGCTGATAGTGGTTTGTGAATTAAGTGAGATGCAAGGCTTTGAGTTGGGTTAAGAAGGAAATGCCAGTGTCTCCAGACAAGCATTTGTGGAATGAAGAAACTACTATAAACCTTTCTTCTGCACATGTGGGCCATTGTTTGTATTTTTCATGAAGCTGACTTGTGTCAGTACTTAGAATTGGACCAACTCCCTTGGATGGAAAGCTACTAGCTCAAGAGACTGGAGGGCTAAGTTGTCTTAATCACTTCACTTTCAGAGAAAAGGCTGAATGTTTCTCCCTGCTGCTTCCTATCTAGTCAGGTTTGGAGGATATTTGGTGGAGATGGAGGTGTGGCATAGCCCATTCAGACAATGGAAGGCACATCTCTCTGGTGGTGGTTAAAATAGTACTTGACTAATAAACACCAGCTGCCCCGTGGCCTGGGGAGAATGCTGATCAATTGGAAGAACTCAAATATACATGGAAACTGGAGGAAGAGCCTTGAAATGGAAGAAATTAATTTAAAAATTAAGATCAAGAAGTCATTCTGAGAATAATGAAGGGCATAGCTGTGAAGTTCTTAATGCAGTGGATTGGGTTGTATGTAAAAACTCAAATTGTTTCTGTTACAGTTGGGTTTTTGCTAGGAAAGAACACTTCAAATTACTGATGTAAATTATAATTCATTGTCTGTCTCACTTGTGTGCCTCTTCCATTTACTCAGCTCAAGACTAGGTGTCTTTTTAAATGAAGATTTTTAAGAAAGAACAGCTGCTAAGGCTCAATAGACCAATCAGAACTTGCAGAACTGTCCTGAATGTCATACCACACATTGCCTCTCCTCTGGAGCATCATCTCTTCCGAGGCACAAAAGAGGGTCTACTTTTGAAGCATTTAAATTGAAGCAAACAATTCCAATCTTGGGTGAAACTTGTAGTTTCACTGGTTTGTGTCTCTCTGTCTTAAACTGTGCTTTTGTTTTTCCTGGGAAGTTCTTGAGGTATTAGATCTTGGTGGCTTTTTTAGTGTATATTTAAAAGAAAAAGGTAGTTGGAAGATGGATGTACACGACCCCTTGAGTTCCCTCTTCAGGGAAATGACCTTGCTGATAATTTGGCCTTATTCTAAGGAAGACTTCCATCACACAGAGGGTAGCAGACTTCCCTGTCAAGGTTATTTAGCAATTGTTTCTTGAACATAATCATAAAAAGAAAGAGTGCTTCATTAAGGAAGCTTCAGGTGGGTGATGGCACAGAGGGCATGAATGGGGGAGGATGGAGCACAGCCAACCCAGGAGAGCTGTTAAACTGGTTCAGTGCCCTGTTACACTAATATATAGTGGGATTTCTGCCATGTGCTGTATAGATAAAAAGATCTTCCCTCCTATAAACGATTTACAGCCTGATAGAGTCTACTCAAGTTTGTACTTCTAAACATTGTTAAAATAGACTACTTGATAGTGTTTCCAAGTAGTTTCAGTTACAGAACTAACTTTATGTACCCTAAAGGAGGTTATTCTCCCTGTAGTACCCCTGATTTCAGTGCTGAGCTTTTACTGGAAAGAGTGCAGCCTTTTCTGTATATGTTGTCACATGTGACGTTTGTAGTGAGGGGGTTTGGTCTGAATCTCCAAAGTGTTAGTAATTTTCTCTGTAACTTCACAAGATTCTATATATAAATGGGGGTTGACCAAGCTGTAGTTGTAATCTGTGATACAGAACTGGTCACTGACTTCACTAGAGGCTGATCTGAAATAGCTCCAAGGCCAGGGTTGCAGAAAGTGCAGTTGTTCTCAGTAGCACAGATTGTGTGTGTGACCCCACTTCTTCCATGTCACACCCCCCCACACACACATATCTGTGAAGTAACTCAGACACTTGTGAAGAGGATGCATGGTGTTCAAGATGCATTTGGCTGAAACCTGTAAAAACCTCACTGTCAAGCTAATAAAAGCCACATGGGATTGTTCTTGGGGATCAGAAGACTGGAGCACTTCTGTGAGAACAGGCTGAGAGCGTTGGGCTTCTTCAGCTTGGAGAAGGCTCCAGGGAGACCTTAGAGCAGCCTTCCAGTACCTAAAGGGGCTAGATAAATATTGGGAAGAAATCCTTCCCTCTGAGGATGGGGAGACCCTGGCACAGGGTGCCCAGAGAGGCTGTGGGAGCCCCTGGATCCCTGGCAGGGTTCAAGGCCGGGTTGGATGGGGCTTTGGCCACCCTGGGCTGGTGAGGGTGCCCTTGCTCATGGGAGGGGTGTGGGATGGAATGGGCTTTGGTGTCCCTTCCAACACAAACTATTCTATGATTGTGTGATTCTGTTCCTTCTAAAGCATCAAAGATGTTAGCCTGTGCAAATAGTCTCTTAAACTTCCCTAATTGTTATGGTTAACTCCTTCTTACTGCCATTTTCCATGTGTTTCAAGATACAGGAGCTTTAAGATGTTTTGCTACAGAGTTCTGTTCCAAAAAGTTACTTTGCTTTGCTGTCTGATGGTGGAATAGGTTGGTATTTGCTTTCATTAGGGAAAAATAGAGAAGAATTTGCTGGAAAACTGTATCTTTAAGTCTTTAATTTGTTTTTCTCCTTCAGGGACAGCTGAAATGTAACTTACTGTTATTTTAATGTGCTTTTGTGTTCTATATGATACTATAGTAGCTGTTTTAAATGATTGATCCTGGCTGGTTTAATGTATATACAGTATAACTGGCAACTGCAGTTAGGAAAAGCTAACTAGTAGAAGTGACTGCTGCTCCTGCTGTCAAGTTGCAGACTTCAGATGGCTTGAGTAGGACTAATTAACTGCAAGTCTGATGGAGATTCAAACTGGGGGCTCTGCTGTTTACTTAAAGTAGCCTTCTTTTAAAAGGAAGTTACAAATACATCTCCAGATGAAAATGTAAAGTAAAAATCTAATGGCTCGTCTCATATGCAGACACTGATAAAAAAATAAGATTAAAAAGCTGATGTCTGTCCTATCCTTTCATCTGTCCCCTTATTTTCTACCTCTAAAACAATAACACCAGGGGACTATTGCCACAGCTTAGCATCTGTATCTGATGTGTGGGGCTCAAGGATGTAAAGTTGTCACTAGCACTCTGTGCTGCTGTACAGAAAGAAAGAAAGAAAAGCTTTGTAGCCCAAGGATGTTTGTTTAAAAGTTGGCTTTGTATCTGGAAAGGAAGTGTGTGTACAATGTTATCATCTTTGGCTATACACGAAAAGCAGTGTTCACATCAAGTGTGCTGTGCTCTCTTAAAGCAATCTTCCTCTCCTTCCTGAGGGGGCGATGGGGAAGTTAATAATGAACCTTGGGCTCTGGTGGAGCCTGAAGCCATTTATTTATAACTCCTCCGTAGGAGGGTGGATAGCAAGCTCTATTGTCTGAGCAATCTAGAGCCTTTAAGAATGCCTCTGTAGTAATATTTTTCTAACAATAGAAAGCATTCTGGATAGAAACTTACCTTACTGTGTAGATGCTACTTATTGATGAAGCTTAAGCATCAATTCTGAAGCCCTTCACACCCCAACCCTGTTTCCAAGCATGGCTTTTACATTGAGTAGTTTGCCATCCTAAACAAGCTGTGATTTCAAAGATTCAGCCTGCAAAAAATTATTTTTGGATAATAAGGATTTTTGGACAGTAAGGATTTTTAACAACTCTTAGAATTTATTTGAAAAAATATTTTAAGACAGAAAGTGTTTTGCTACATGGCTTCTAAGAAAATGTAATCTAATGGCACAGCCTGATTGTGCCCCAAATGAAGAGCTTGTATGTTTAATTTAGATCAAGCTATTCCTGTCTCTTAGTTTAAGTTGAGGCCTTTTAGCCTTAATATTGAAAATGGAAACCCAGTTGTCAGAGTATCATTTTCTCTCTGCTGAATTGAGCAGCAGATCAAAGCTGCGTTAAGGGTGAGTTACTGCTCTTAATTTTGCAGCTTATTCACAGGGGCTAATGCTGCAACTCTGGAAACAGTTTTTGGTACTTAACAACTTAGAAAATAAGATTTTATTTATCAATATCAGCCGTTCAGGGATTTCTTCAAAACCCCATCGATCCTTTTACAGATGTTAAATGCACTCTTAGGGAAACTGAAAACTGCATAGGGTTTCCTTGAGGTGTATGCTGGCTCTTTCACACAGTTAAAACTTCTTTTTCTGGTTGATTTCAGTACTCATCTGAGAAGCTGAACAAAAGTGGCAGCTTGTTCCCTTTCGAAATCAACGGTAAGTTCTTCAGAACCCTTAGCTGTGTTTTACTGAGGTAATTGGTATAGCAAGCAGCCTTTCTTTTGTAAATAAGGTGAGGGGGATGGAGCATGCTGTTGTAGAGCCTGCTGGTTTAAGCTGGTCTTTGAACAATACTGGGAATAGCTGGTTGTTAGTTTTTGTACCTTGTGATCTGCTTTGCATAGTAAAAGCTCTTGTAACACCATTTTTTTTAATTGGGTGGGTATCTGCCCTGGTGCACAGAAGCACAGCAGTGCTGTCTTCCATGCTAAACATCTCAGGTTCCTCAGCTAACAAGCCTTTTGCATCTTTACATACCTCCTTAGATGCTTTTGCCACGCAGAATATCCAGCACGATGCAACCCATAAGCTGAAGTTCAGTACTTTCTCGCTGCTCCCCCTCCCCCTGGGTTTTGCTATAGTTGAAGCTGCATCTAGGAGAAATAAAAATGCTACTTATCCCTATGTAAACTTTGTAGTGCTTTAAGGGATGGACTTGAAACTTGGCGTGTTCTGTCATGCCTTTAGTCATGGAGGATTTCTTGTTTGCTCGCTGGGATTCCCCATAAAATGTGGATCTTGGTTGGTGTGAGGCTTTTGGTGGGAAATGGTATTTTATCTGAAATGTTGTTATCATGTAAGCAATTAAAACACATGTGTAACTCCTGCCTTGTTTGATTACAGCGAACTTTAAGCTCCTTGCCTGGGAGAAGGCTTCCTAAGGATTTTTAAAAATCAGGCCAGACCAAGCTAGCATCTAATAGATGCTTGGAGTTTCAAACATTATCTGGATCCCATTGTGTTGGCTATTTTACTTGCATTGAATTATGGATGGTCCCTGCCTTGAAGAGCTTACATGCTTAAGGCAAAGCACAGTATGTGGTTGTACCCATCTGAAAGAATGGAGGAGGAAGGACAGAGGAATTCTAATAAAACATGTTGTTTGAATAGGCCAGCTGTCTGCACAGTTAAATGATTTTGAGACAATAGGGTGTTCTTTAAATAAGATCCAAATAAACAGGATAATCCATGACATACTTTGGGCATGGAACATGTACAGCTATTTGGGTTTGCAACTTTTAAAGCCATTCAGCAAATCTTTTATCTCTCGATTGCTCTAAAACTTAGTTTAGATAGCCAACTGTGAGAATATACAAGTATTTAATGTTTAGGCTATGTCTAGGTTCTTAAAATAGGTGTAGGGGAAAAACTTTGGTACTTAAAATACCCTTTCTTTAAAGCTGGGGTAAGTGAAACTTACTTGGCTAATTGGTTTAAATTAGCAAATTTCCTAACCAAGCATGAAGCACTGTGAACTGGCCAACAGTTTTGCTGCTTTTCAATTTGCAAATCCCAAGTCTGCTGTAGTTCTTATTACACTTCATTGTATAATGTGGAGGAACAGCTGTAAAATGTGCAGAATGTTCTCAAAGAAACCCTTTACAAAAGAGAGGGGGCTCTGCTGGCAGACTGCTTTTAACCCAGCACTGCCACTTCAGATGAGGAGTTGTGCACTGTGGGTTATGTCTGCATTCACAGGCAAACTTGCAGGAGGTTCTTAAGGGATACTCTGAGCATTGAATTAAGATATTTTTTTCCCCCTTAACACTCTGTTTCTTTCTGTGCTCATATTCAATCTGCAGTCTGGTTTAACTTTCTACTGTTTCTAATTTAAAGTAGAGCTTTTCACACCACAGAATGGGAACGCCCTTCTCTGCAACTCTTCTTTAGTAAGAAATTCGTACTACAAAAGTATAACATCCCAATGAGGGGCAGCAGTCTAGGAAGAGATTATCCTGCTCTTTTACTTGAAACATATATTCCCTTGTGGGTTCTCACATTTCTTGTTAATCCCTCTTGCTTGTACCTTAGGTTGGTCACTGTTACAGGTTTTGATTGTGGTAGATGTTGTGAGTTAAGCAGGTAAGGAAGCAGTCTCTGTTGTTGTTCCCCAAGAAACACAGTGCTGTAGTCTTTCTGTATGCAGGAAGAAGCATGAACAAAGTACATACTGGAATGCTGGATTGGCTCCTGCAATACTTTGATCTTCATGGGTTTTTTGAGTTTTCTACCTTTGTTAAAATGAATATGGAACTCTAGTGTGAAATCCTGATTAAGCACTGGGTATTTGTGGCTCATCCTTCTAAGCCTGAGTTTGATTCATGGTTTTACATGAAACTAGGTCTAAAAGAAACTGTCTCTGTTGCATCTTTCACCTGTGTCTGTCTTTTTGTTTTCAGAAGAGAGTCCCTGGAAAGCTTTAAATGGGGGTTGCCCAATCCAGACTGACACAACAAGGAATTCAGCTTACCATTTCCCAGTGTGCCCATTCAGCACCGGCACTGCCAGTAATGGTAGCCTGCAGTGGCAGCAGGAACCTTCCGCTACGTCCATGTCAGGATGGATAAGTGAGACAAACCTTAATGAAAACTCGGGTCAGCCCTTGGCACCGCCAACCAAACGCCACTGCAGGTCCCTCTCTGAGCCAGATGAGCTGGCTCGCTGTCGGTCGCCCTGGAAGCCTGGCAACTCCAAGGTTTGGACTCCTGTGTCAAAGAGACGGTGTAACAGTGGGGGTAGCGCTACTTTGCAACGCTGCAACAGTCACGGGAGCGCGACCTTACAGAGAAGCACAAGTATCAGCCTGCCACAAAACATACTGTCTCTAAATAACGTCTTCACTATCACCAGCTTCAACACATCACCAGTACCCAGACCTTCCTCTGCCAGCAGCGGGTTTGTGGACAGCAGCGAGGGCAGCACGAGCTCCAGTACCCGCTGGAATTCTGGAGGCCCTTGTGACTTTAACCCGAGGCGCCGCCTCTCCCTGTCCCAGGAGCACATCACCGAGACCGGGAACCTCTTGCCTTCAGCCAACAGCACTCCCACCTCCACACCCGAGCTCAGCCGGCGGCAGGGCCTGCTGAGGTGCCGCTCGCAGCCCTGCGTGCTGAACGAGAAGAAGAGCCGGCTGAAGCGCAGACGGGAGGAGGACGTGCGATGGAACAGGCCCTCCTTGGACTTTTTTAAAATGACACGGGTGAGATTTTACTTTCCTCAAGTGTGTGAAGGGGCAACTCTTGCAGGAAGGCCATTTCTAGGCTTGTAGCTGTTAGAGATTTGCTTGTGTTCCTGTACTGATGCATTCCTGCTTCAGCAGCGTAGCAGGCTGCTTGTACTTGCCAGTTCCATACCCTACAGCAACTTACTTTTTGCTCCCACGGCCCAGTTCATGGAATCACAGACTGGTCTGGGTTGGAAGGGACTCCAGGGATCACAGAGCTCCAACCCCCTGCCACAGGCAGGGACACCAACCTCCAGGCCTGGAGCTACACAAGGTTGCCCAGGGCCCCAGCCAACCTGGCCTTCAACACCCCCAGGGACGGGGCACCCACCCCCTCTCTGGGCAGCCTGTTCCAGCCCCTCACCACTCTCTCTGCAAAGAACTTCCCCCTAAGATCTAATTTAACCCTTCCTTCCTTCAGCTTTAATCCATTCCCCTTTGTCCTGCCAGTTCTTGAAGTCCAGTCTACTTGTCAGAGTACAAATATCTATGAGAAGATATGGCTGAAGCCAAAGAAAAAAGACTTCTAAAATGCAGGGATGCCATGTGCAAGGTGGGGTAAACAGGGTAGTGAAGAAGCTATACCACTGTGTTCCCTGAGAACAATGTGCAGTTATTTCTAAGTCACCCTGATGTACATCTGTTTGGTTGAGCCTTCCCTTACAGATGGAAGGATTGCATAAAGCTAGCAAGAGCACAGGAAACACCTATATAAATTAATTCACTAACCCAGCTAATAAGCAGTTAAATAGTGTTGTTATACAGCAATTCTAATACAATAGCAGATGCTTGAGCTTGGTAGAGAAGTGTCTTACTCTGGCTGTTAAGAATTATTCTTTCCTCCTCACATGAGAGTGAAAGGGCTGATTTTAAAAACTAGCAAACTTCAGTTTTTGCCTGTATTTTGCATGTATAACACAAACTCATGCAAGTAGCTCACTTCTCAAAGCTGTTCTGTCCAGAGGCAACTGCTGTGGTTTAAAACGTGAAGATTCTCATTTATTTTCTGAAGGTGTAAAATTGGGTCTTCTGTTTATGGTCAGAGAACATGTCATGCTTCTAAGAGTACATGACCCTACTGCCTTCAGTGGATACTGGACTTGGAGGCTTGTGTGAGTAGATGTGTTAAGAGGAGTGGGGAGGAGACAGTTTGCAGAAGTAGCTATAAAAATGTAAGGAAATGAAATAGTTCTGCACCAGTGTCCCTGCATTTGATGTACTGTGCAAAGGAAACACTGACCAGGAGAGATGCTGACTAAAATTTCCAGTATGTGTGTCCACTTTGCTTAGCTAAAGTCTGTTTGATGTCATCTGTCCTCTTATGCCTTTTTCAGACAATGTATTTCTAGCTTAAAGGACTTTATTCTTTAAAAATACAGCTCTTTTTTTTTTTTTGATGAATCCATGGGGTGGATAATTGGGTGGCAAGCCATACAGAGCAACCTGCTTCCTGACAAGGTTGGTACCTGATTCTGTTCTAGGTAGGACTAAACACTGTTCTGAGTTCTGGTTAAGATGCAAGTTTACCAGTTAGCTAATAGGTTCTTACCTCTTCCTTTGTGTTAATCACTGCTGAGATTAGTTGGCTAATCTACTCCAGAAATATTAGTGGATTTGGCCTTCAAGTGCTAGTGTGGTCTAACTTAGGCTTCTTTATTTAAAAGGAATGTAAAATTTAAGACCTGCTCCTTTCTTGGCTAGGCTTGCTGCTGGCATTTTTCAAGCTCTGGAGGTGAGATGCAGTATTTCAATCTGGCAGAATGATTCCTGTTGATCAAGTGTTACATCTTCTAAATAATCTGTAGAATAGTGTCTTTGGAGCAGACCTGACACAGCCAGCCCATGTCTACAGACTTTTTTAGCTATTTAGATTTGCCACTGAAATGAAGAGTTTGAGACTAATATTCAGCCAGTCTTGACCACGTTTTTCCCCTGTAAGACCTATTTTGAAATGATGTTTTCTTGATAAGCAGAGTAGCTTATGCAATCAAGTTCACTTCACAGTGTCAAGGCCAATAGTTGGGCTTTTTTCAGCTCTTTCAGTGGAATCTTCCTATAAAGATACAACTGTGTATTGAATGAAAGGCACAAAGCATAGCTTGCAAACACATCAGCTTTCAAACATGCCAAACTTCAATGAAAACATCTGTTTAAATTAAACTTAAGCAAGTACTGAAAAGGTTTGAAGAAAAAATTAAGTTTTCAAGAAAGGTTGGGGGTTTGGACAGTGGCAGCTTGCTTACCCATTCCATTGTTGGAAGCCTTATGGTTCTTTGTGGCCTACCTTCTCCCCATGTCCCAAATCCTGGTGGATATATATGCTTTAAAACTTAACATTGTGGTCTTAAGCATTTCTCTCTAAACTTCAACCAAGTTACTGCTGTGCAAAATATGATAAGCTAATCCTACAGAAGACTTGTTTTGAAGGAGATGTGTCCTGTATCTGTGTATAGCTCAGTGAAGATCAGGACTATGGTAAGGGGAAGTTCATGTATTTGGCCTCCTTAGTTTCCAAAAATACTACTTTGGTCACTTCAGATTCACAGAATTCTAAGTCAGTTTATCACAAAATCACGGGGGTTGGAAGGGCCCTCCAGAGCCCATGGGGTCCAACCCCCTGCCAAAGCAGGGTCCCTAGGACAGGGCACACAGGGCGGTGTCCAGACAGGGCTGGAATCTCTCCAGAGAAGGAGACTCCACACCCCCTGGGCAGCCTGTCCCAGGGCTCCCTCACCCTCACTGGGGAAAAGTTCTTCCCCAGCTTGATGGGGAACTTCCTCTGCTCCAACTTGCAGCCATTGTCCCTTGTCCTGTCCCCACAGACACTGAGAAGGGGCTGGCCATGTCCCCCTGCATCCCCTGCTTAAGATATTTCTAAACATGAAAGACCTGTCTTGAAAGCAAGCTCTTTTAAGGGTCTCTCTTTTTCTAAGCTTTATTGCAAATATTCCTGAAAAGCTAAGCCTACCAAATAGATGCTCAAAACCAGGTTTAGCTAATTAGATAATTGCTATTGCTTGTGGAGAACTTAGTCTTAGTTGACCCATGTTGCTGTAGGTCTGAAAGTGCTGGGAAAGAAGAGATCTTGCAATTAGACACACAGCTGCATGAAGAGGGGACTTGTGGGTCTGCAGCCATTTCTGCCTGTGCTCTGGAGTCCTGGGAGGTCAGTACTGAAACATCTGCCAAAGTTGCTCAAGGTTTCTCAGCTAGGAATTCTCTCAGATCAATACTTATCAGTACTAAATGATTGATTTCCTTTAACCTGAAGCAAGTGCTGTTCTATCTGAATGAAGACCTTGCATAGCTGTGGCTGGGTGAAGCTTTAGGGGGAGAAGGGGGTAAGAGTTGCTTTTTGGTTTGGTGGTGAGGTTTTGGTTGGGTTTTTTTTTTTTTGCAGTAGTGATCTGTTATTTGCTAGCTCAGTTCTGGAAACTGTACTTGGTGGTTGCTGTTTCAGTCCTAAATAATTAGCTAAATAAAGGTGCTAGAAAATCAACAGTGTAATTCTGAAAACAAAATTCCCATTGTCATTGCTTTTTAAACTTAGGGCTCCCAGGTGAGGAGATTCAGGTTACTTAATGTCTCCTTAGTTTCTGTTCTTTTCTTGCTCCTTCCACTGTTGCCTCCTTAATATTCTAATTTGTGCCTTTGAACAAAAGAGAGAAGGCCAGGTTGGCTGGGGCCCTGGGCAACCTTGTGTAGCTCCAGGCCTGGAGGTTGGTGTCCCTGCCTGTGGCAGGGGGTTGGAGCTCTGTGACCCTTGGGGTCCCTTCCAACCCAGACCAGTCTGGGATTCTGTGAAATTTGGCATCTCTGAAACCATGAACTGTTTTCTTTTTATATATCTTTTTAATTCCAGAGACCTTCACACTTTATTTCACCTTCTCCTCACTCTGTTTGAGATTTTATGCCCTCTTGGAAAAGAAAATGCCGTATCTTCAGTTCTCATGGAAAACACTACATTGATATTCAGTAACATGAGTAATTCATGTATGTAGAACTAGATTGAAGGGCTGAGGCAGACTGCTGTACACCACTGCTCAGCTCTCACATGGAGCTCAGTTCTGGAAGGATCTCTTTCTGGATTTCAAGGTGAAAACACAAACTTGTGAGACTTCAGACCTTCTAGAACGTGAAGACAGCTGTAAAAACAAGTGGGGGAGTCTGTAGAAAAAGGTAACAGACTATGATAGCTGTTTTTAGCCCCTAAGGACTTAAAATTACCCTCTGTGTTCAGTTATGAAAGTAGGAATGAGTTACAGCAGCAGAATGCTCTGTCTATGCCTGCTTGGTGTTCGTTCACCATTGCCGTGGTAAGAAGCTGGTTCCACTGAGGAGTGCTGGTTTTCCTGCATTGCTGCAGGCATCTGGTCACCCTGGTATTTCAAGATGACCATGCATGGTGAAGAGCCTCTTCAGACTTGGGTTCTTCCACAGCTAGTCAGCTCTATTACAGAGGTTGCTCCAGAGTAATGAAGGGTGACATTTGGAGTAACGGCAGTAGGAGGTTAGAAATGTTTCTTTACCAAAGAGTTCTTCCACCCCAGAAAACTGCTGAGCTGCTTGCTTTTTTTGATCTCAAGAGTTCTGCTTCATGAATTACATCAGTCTTGAGGAGTCACAAGTAGAGAACAGCCAAGAGCTTGCACATGTTTTTCAGTGTGTAAGCAAGTTTTATTGTGACAGGAAGATTTAATTTTGTTTCAGATCAAATACCATGCTGTAGTTTGAGGTTTTTCTGGTGTTTTAACATTCTTGTGCTATTATTCCACCAGTGCTGTGTCATGGAGATGCCAAAAAATAAAAATATCGTAGTATCATGCTTTAAAAAAAACCCCAAACTTCTCTAATATGTTCTTTGAAGTGGTATTTGTTCTGTTTAAATAGTTAATACAAAATAGAATCATAGAATAGAATCATAGAATTGTAGGGGTTGGAAGGGACCTCGAGAGATCATCGGGTCCAACCCCCTGCCAAAGCAGCTCCCTAGGACATTTCACTGAGATAGGCATCCAGACGGGTCTTGAATATCTCCAGAGAAGGAGACTCCACCACCCCCTGGGCAGCCTATTCCAGTGCTCTGTCACCCTCACTGTGAAAAAGTTTCTCCGCATGTTGGTGCGGAACTTCCTCTGCTCCAACTTGCAGCCATTGCCCCTTGTCCTGTCTCCACAGACCACTGAAAAGGGGCTGGCTGATTCCCCTGCATCCCTTGCTTAAGATAATTGTAAACATTAATTAGGTCCCCCCTTAGTCTTCTCTTCTCAAGGCTGAACAGTCCCAATCTTCTCAGCCTTTCCTCATAGGGGAGATGCTCCAGGCCCTTTATCATCTTCGTAGCCCTTCTCTGGACTCTCTCCAGGAGATCCCTGTCCTTTTTATACCAGGGAGCCCAGAACGGGACACAATACTCCAGGTGGGGCCTGACCAGGGCAGAGTAGAGCGGGAGGATCACCTCCCTTGACCTGCTGGCTACACTCCTCCGGATGCACCCCAGGATCCCATTGGCTCTCTTAGCCACCGAGGCACACTGCTGGCTCATGGCCAACCTGTCATCCACCAGGACCCCCAGGTCCTTCTCCACAGAGCTCTTCTCCAGCAGGTCATCCCCCAGCCTGTACTGATAGAAACAGTTGTTCCTTCCCAGGTGCAAGACTTTACACTTGCTTTTGTTAAACCTCATCTGGTTTCTCCCTGCCCAGCTCTCCAGCCTGTCCAGGTCTCGCTGGATGGCAGCGCAGTGTTCCTGCGTGTCAGCCACTCCTCCCAGCTTTGTGTCATCGGCGTACTTGCTGAGGGTTGATGCTATTCCCTCATCAAGGTCGTCAATGAAGATGTTAAACAGGACTGGACCCAACACCGAGCCCTGGGGAACACCGCTAGTCACAGGCCTCCAGTCAGATTCCACTCCACGAATCACGACCCTCTGGGCTCGGTCCGACAGCCAATTCTCAACCCACCTCACTGTCCACTCATCAATCCCATGCTTTCTCAGCTTTGCTATCAGGATGTCATGGGAGACAGTATCAAAAGCCTTGCTGAAGTCAAGGTAGATGACATCTACTGCTCTCCCTCCATCTACCCAGCCGGTGATGAGATCGTAGAAGGCTATGAGATTGGTCGAGCACGATTTCCCCTTGGTGAATCCATGCTGACTACTCCTCATGACCTTCTTCTCTTCCAATTGCTTGGAGATGGCATCCAGAGCAAGCTGTTCCATTACCTTTCTGGGGACAGAGGTGAGGCTGACTGGCCTATAGTTGCTGGGATCCTCCTTCTTGCCCTTTTTAAAGACTGGAGTGACATTGGCTATCCTCCAGTCCTCAGGCACTTCTCCTGTTCTCCAGGACCTGTTGAAGATGATAGAGAGCGGCTCAGCAATCACCTCCGCCAGCTCCCTTAGCACACGTGGATGTATCCCATCCGGTCCCATGGATTTGTGTGCGTTTATCCCTTTGAGCCGCTCCTGGACCTCCCCTACCTCAACCAGAGGGAAATTCTTCATATCCCAAACACTCCTATTTACATCCAGTGCCTGTGGGTCCCGGGGGCCTTTGAGGTGAAGACCGAAGCAAAGAAGGCATTCAGTATCTCCACCTTCTCAGTATCCCCCGTTACCAGGACACCCTCCTCATTCATCAAGGGACCTACATTATCCCTGGTCATCCTCTTGCTATTCACGTATCTAAAAAACCCCTTTTTATTATCCTTTATGTCCCTTGCCAGCTTTGTTTCCAAGAGGGCTTTAGCCTTCCTAGTTGCGACCCTACAGGCCCTGACTACATTCCTGTATTCTCCCCATGTGCTCAGACCCTTCTTCCACAATTCATAGATCTTCCTCTTCTCTTTGAGTTTACTCAGCAGCTCCGTGTTCATCCACGCAGGTCTTCTGCCTCTCCTTCCCGATTTCCTGCACAAAGGGATGCATCGTTCCTGTGCTTGGAAGAAGTGCTGTTTGAATGCTAGCCAGCTCTCACAGGCTCCCATTCCTTCAAACAGCGTAGCCCACGGGATAGCCCCTATTAAGTCACGGAGGAGATCAAAGTTAGCTTTTCCAAAATTCAGGGTAGCTATCCTACTTTTTGGCTTGCTTCTTCCACCCAGGATCTTGAACTCAACCATATCATGGTCACTTAGACCTAAGCTGCCCCCGACCTTCACTTCCCTAACGAGCCCATCCTTGTTAGTTAAAACAAGGTCCAGCACCCGCCCTCCCCTTGTAGGCTCCTGCACCATCTGTAGCAGGAAATTGTCTTCAACACACTGCAGAAATTGTCTGGACTGCATACGACTGGCCGTGTTGCTTGCCCAGCAAATATCTGGATAGTTGAAGTCCCCCATAAGGATTAGTGCCCGGGATCTTGAGGCTACTTCTAACTGCTTATAGAATGCACTATAGCTTGACTTTATCCAAGTAAAGACTAGTTTCAGCTATTCAGTTTGATGGCATCTCATGGATTAACTTTAGACTAGATAAGATAATATAATTAAAAGTTTTAAGGGTCTTAATGAAGGTTGTACAGCTCAGGGTGCTTTTCCTGCCTTAGTAAAGCTTTAGTTGTCTGGATTTTCTTGGTACTGAGAGATCCTGCCTGCCACCTGGGTCAGGTTCAACTCTAGCCTGGCACCCTGCATGACAGCAGTCACTGAGAGGCATGTGGGGATGATGAACATACTTCCTTGACTATGATGGCTTGGCTTCTGCCAGCATTCATCAGTGTCTCCAAAGCTGATAACTACTGACAGACCTATTTTCTGTTGATCATCTGGCTTTTAACCCTTGGACCTCCATGATATTCCACAACAGTTTGTAAACTATTTAATATCATCTTGAAACACCTGAATGCTTGGCTTATTTTTGCTCTTGGACTTGAATCAGTAAAATACCTGGACAGTTTTGATCCTGGAGGTAAACTGAGCTTAAATTGTCTTTGCTGTAAGATTATTGACTTTGGTTTAGGTCACTTGAGATGTAGTAGCCTTGTTGATCTATATGGCCAGCAAAGCTGCTCACAGAAGGTAGTATCTGAGTCAAAGACTTGCAAGCTCTGCCCAATACAGCAGGATTACTATCACTCATGTATGAGGATAAGCAGAAGGACTAGTTGATAGTTGATGATTTCCACAGCAGTTTAAAAAAGGTACAAGGTAAGGATGAGTGGTGGAAGTGGATATATCTCCCTGAAGGGTGTGATGAGGAGGCAGTATTTAATGAAGGGCAGAGCACATCAAGAGCAGTGACTGAACTTAGCTCAGATGACTGCTACTTCTCCTGCAGAGGCTTTTAGTAACTCCTGATCTCTCATGGAATCTTGGTTTTATTGCTCTTTGAGGTCACTTTAACATTCAGTATGTGGCTATGTAAAGGAATTAGCCATACTCTGACCTCTCCAAGCTTAAGCAAAATAAGCTCTGAAACCTTCTCCTTGATTCTCTGAGTTCTTGTTCTCTAGAAAACTTCCAGGTATGGCCTGTTGAGTGTAGTTACAGTAGATTTGTCCACTTTGATTATGCCACAACCAAGTGGATTAATGTTCCTAAGCTGCACAAGCAGTGCTGCTTTCTAAGAATGGGCATAGAAAAGCCAGCATCCTGTGTGTAAGTACTGAAGTAGCTGCTCCCTTGTGTTAGGATTTCTCCCAGGCTGCTGTTGAAGCATGTGTGAGACAGGTGATGTTGAGTCCCTTTCAGTGCTAGCAGGATAACCTCTGAGTCAATCCTGGGCTGGCTAAAGTAGGTTAAGTACTGGCTCATGAAGTTCATTCAGATTGTGCTCTCTGAGTAGTAAGCATGTTGCTTTAAATGGTCTGAGATGCTTATGTAAAGCTTGTCTCTTACAGCCTCCTGTCAAAATGGGAACGAGCAGGTTATTTGGGGTAGATGTATTTTCTGCTTGTGGGTACAGTTAAGTCAGCAAAGGCTGTCCCTGCCTAGCACCCTGTACTTGTGTGGTGTGGTTTGGGGGAGATATTCAGTACAATTGCAAGTCTTGATCACTTAAGCTCTTGTGGTACTCTTGCAGGAAGATGTAATGCAGCATCTCTTAGTGTGTAGGTCTGATTCATTGATGCATGCTGCTTCTCAGATAAAATAGATGGTCAATGTCCTTCTACTGTATGGGGGTGTCTTCTGCAGCAGGGCATGCTGTTGGCTTCTAGAGTATGGTTTGTGGAAATAGATGAGCTGTATGTAGTAAAGGATTGGACTGGGATTGATTTGGCCCAATACAATGGTAGCAAGTGTAAATAAGCAACACTAATTAGCTTACTTAGAGTTTCCCTTTTCATAATATTAAGGACAAAAAAGTGAAAGAGGCAAGTGAAGCAGTTCCATTTTTAAACTGTAATACCTATTTCTGGGGGAGCCTTTAAACTCACATCTGAAAAACAAAGCTAATCATGACCAACCTTTGCTTTGAAGAGCAGTTCTGGGGGGTGCCTTTTTTCCCCTTCCCATGGTAGCAATTTCTTTAAGTGATCATAAACCAAGAGAGCAAAAGGTAATGACTTGTATTTCAGAAAGCATGAAGTAACTTAAGCAGAGTGGTCAATAGCCTTGATCAGAGGAAGCTGAGGTATCAGAGTCCAGCAAAGTAAATCAGTGGTTTAATCTGTAAAAAACAATTGTTGAAATTATGGTGAGGAAAGAGGTTTTAAATCATTGTGTAATTTTAGTATAGACTAATTTATAACTGAAGAGAGATAGTTAGCAATGGACCTCAAAAATGTTTCTACTGTTTGCCTCTACAGTGCACCCACACGTGCAAGAGGCAAAGGACTTCTGTGTTTCCAAAGTCTTAAGTGTTTCTTCAAGGGCAGCCTTGGAGGATGTGTCTGAAGGGAAATGGATCCAGTGAGATACTTGTAGATTTTCTAAGACCCAGCAGAGTGAAAATAAACTACTGCTCCACCTGCATTTCATTATTGAAAACCCTCCAAGTCAACTGCTACCTGCTAGAGGCTGGACAAGCTGTTCTGCACTCATTTACAAGGAATAAATGCAAGCTAGAGGATTGTCAAGGTGTGGAAGACCTCTTTGGAGAGGAATGGGGATGTGGAAGACCTCTTTGGAGAGGAATGGGGATGTGGAAGGTTGGAACAGCATCCTCTGTTTACTCCCCTGTGGCATTTATGAAAGGGGGAGACTTTCTGAGCAGGCTTCAGTGCTGCCCAGTGGCATGAGTGGAAAAGCACAGACCCTCTTGAACTCTGTGCACCTGTCTCTGGATAACAGATGTCTGGGGAACTTCTGAGTATTTTGACTTGGATAGTAGGCTAAACTGCTCAGATCTGAAGAAGCCAGTATGCATCTACTCTGTAGTCATTGTTATGCCTCCCATATCCACAAATGAAATGAAAAATAGAGGCTTGGAGTTGAAGTTTGTGGGGGTAGACTATTTACACTTCTCTTACTATCAATCTGTAAAAACCAATTGTTGAAATTATGGTGAGGAAAGAGGTTTTAAATCATCCTGCCTAACTCTCTGCTGATGTATGATTACTTTCCACTAGATATACATCTTACTAGAATTTGGTCTACTGTAGCCTTTTAAATGCCTCCAGGGATGTGGTTTCTGTAGCAGATAAAGACCCTTTAGTGGGAAGCAAAGGCAGGTTCACTTAAGCTGTAAAACTCATTCAAACTCAAGATAGTGACGTGTATTTTGGGATCTCTTTCCTTCAGTCATGATAATAGATGGGAATTTTGTACAGAAATAAAACTTGAAGCTTCCTGGTCCTGTGGTTAATGAAAACATAGGAGCTTTCTAAGTCTCTGTTTGAAAGGAACTTCTGCAGGAGTGGGAGGAGGGTTAGCTGATATTTAATATGGTACTTGGAGACTAGGAGTCTGTGTCCAGCTATTCCTTTCTAGTTTGTGAAAACATGAGGAATGGTTGTGCCTTTTACCTGAATATTTTTCAAGGAATTACCCATGAGCTGTGGCTTTTGCTCTTAAGAAATCATAATCAAGGCTTCACAGCTGCTTGCAGAGCTTTCTGAGGACTTGAGTAGGACCAGCTAAAGTATTCAGCTAGATCTCCTTTTCCAGTCAAACACTTAGATTATTCTTTTCACAAATAGTTAGGTGGCTTAATAATTTAAAGCTCTTCAAAGTACTCTGGTAAAATAGGTTAATCAAAATGAATATTTTCTAGAAAGTGCTGAACCTTTTCAGTCATCTTTTCACTTGCTCTTTTCTGAAGTGTTAGAGATGCTGCTTCCTGTGTTGAAGTTATATTTTAACAAAATAAATCAGCTGCTGTTTACAAAACACAAAGGAAAAGGTGGTATTTAACCTGTATTGCATCAGAACAAAAAGGCTGGGTTCCTGTAAGCCTCAGTGAAGATGTACACAGCTAATAAATGGACTTAACTCCAAGCACAGCAAGACCAGCCACAAACCAACACTTTATTATACATTAATAAGGGGGAGCTTACCCAGGGAGATGTCTAGTTCAAATGGTGTTTTCCTTCTCAACCAACGCTCCCCCCATGGAAGAACAAGCAGTAACTTGACACAGGAGATCCAGTGCTGATTTCTGACTGACTTTGAGCCGTTTCCTCTGCTAGCTCAGTGCTTCCACTTGGGCTGTAACACGTTGGGTCTGTCGAACTAGCAGTTGGTTCCTGTATTTGAATTCCTGAAGCTCAAATATACCTGCACCCCTCAGCATTCTTCTAAATGCCTTAATTGTGTGTAGCATCTAGTGCTTGTCTCTTGCTGTGCCCATTGTTTGAACAGGAACTTGTTTAAGTAGCAGTAGTTCTTTCAGGGAGTTTTTATAGAGTGTGCATTTGTGGTATAACACTTTAAGTTTAAAGACAACTTTTTAACCTTGTGAGAAATCTGTATCTTTCCACTAGGCTTGATGCTACTATGTGACAATGTTAGGATGAGATTTTTGTCATTTCAGGCATAGTTGGGTGGCTCTTCCCTACTCCTAACCCTAAATAGATGAACTGCACAGCTGTTGTGTGAAAGTCATGTAGGAAGGCTCTACACTCTTCTATTTCAGGAGTGACTTTGTTCCCATCAGTGAAAAGGCTGATCTGTAATGATACAGCTCTCATCAACGCTGTGGTGTTTGAAAGCCAAGGGTTTGTTGTTCTGTGAGCAAGGTTACTCCAGTGCCTTCACAGGTGGCTTTTAATCTTAAGTGCTTGGAAAGTCTTGTGCTGTGCTTTAATAGGGGTATCGTGCTTCATAACAATAAGCAATAGAAGGCTTCTCACTTCACCTTCACCAGGCTTCTCACTTCATGAGCTTAGACACTTCACCAGGTGAAATCAGAACTACCCTTGTACAGAAAACCCCGAGTCTTTCACCAGAAGGTGTGTAGCACCTGAAGGCAACCTTTGTGCCATGACTGACTTCAAAGGGGGGTGTTGGGGAGCTCTTACTACTGATGGGGAGATGCTGAGGCTTCAGAGTGGCTTTTAGCTCTCAAGTGTGTTATGAATTCTCATCAAAGTGAGGGAAGATTACATTAAATCATAAAATTTAATCTTAATGATTAAAATGAAGGAAAATATACCATTCTTCCAGGGGGAGGCAAACCTTTCCAAACCTTGGCTTATAAGGAAGGCAGGTCCTGTTACAACTTAAATTAACAATGAATCCTGTAAGGCTTAGGATGGCTCTATGGTGTGTAGCTGCTGAGCTGCCTTCTCTGAGCTTTTCATGTAAAGCTTGGTGTTTTTATCCAAGAGCATGTAAGTAATATGTAACCCTGCTCAAACTGGGGGGGAATGCTGTTAACTTCATTAAGACTGTCTTGTGGCATTAACTTTCCTTTTGAATGGTCTGCTTGGGACTGGTGTAGCTGATTGTGTAAGCTGTTTCTGGCTGCAGAGTGTTAGTTTAAGAATGCAGTTCTTACAAAAGGGAGATGTAGGAGACTTTCTTTAGTGGCAGGCTGGGTTTGGTGAATTTGGATCCTTTTGGCCTGAATGGTACATGTTGAGACCAATAAATTAAACTGGGAAGGATGTCTGTTTTTCAAGGTTTTGCAGCATTTGTATTTTTCATTTTAGAAATAGAAGGCTTTTCACTAAGTAAAAATCTCTGATAGCAGTCAATGTTTCTTAGCAGTTTCCTTAACTTTACAGGTCAGGTAGTTAGAGATCAGTGCAGCTGAAAAAAGTGCATGCTTATATAAAAATGAGATCTTGAAACTATACTTCTTGCTAACTTGTCCAAATTCTTTTTAATCTGGGTTAGAATGGAGATCATGGAACAGGCCAAGGAGAGGAGTCTCCAAGTGCTCATTGGGAACTTGAATTAATTTTTCCCCAAAAGTTACATAAAGAAAAACTATTTAACAGTGTTCAGCTGTGTCTTTTCCTTGCTCTGAATTACAGATCCTGCTTCATCACTTGCTTTAGTTGTCTTCTGTTTATCTGTCTTGTTTTGTAGATGTGCTAAACTCATTCTTTTCATATCCATTGTGTCATTTTAAGTGTTTGGCTTCTCCAAACACTTGAATTCTCAAGTAAATGCCAACCTGCCAGGCACTGGTGATAATGGGTTATCTTCTCTACAGCTGGGACTTCCTGAGACCATCCTGTAGCATGTTAGTGCGGTGCAGTGCTTCAGTCTGCTTTGAAATGATGGGGAGTTGGTGACAGAAACCACTGCAGGGTTTGTTTTTCCCCTTCCTCACTCCCCTCCCCACCCCTGTGGTTTGAGTTTTGTATGAGGAGGACTCAAAGGAAGGGAAGCTGAATTCCTTTTCCTTGTTTTCATCTTTTAAATACAATGGTGATTACAATGTCTGCATGAAACAGGCATTATATTTGGGGAATGATGTTTTGTCTCAAAGCAAGTGAGTCATCTGCTGTGATCCCAGCCACCAAGCTTCAGAATATGACACTCCTGAAGACCTTTCCATATGAGGAAACAACAACAGATTTGTGGGACTGCTAATGAATAATAGATAATTAGTGTCCTGCTAAGCTTAGTATCTGACAGGTATTTTGCCTCTTTGTGGGGTGACTTTGGGAGATGGCTTTTTGTACCCAGTTTGTAACTGGATCTAACCTATGAAGCCTTAAATGCCAACTCTTTGTGTCATGGTAGGAACTATGACTTGCTGTCACAGGGTTACTTGTGGGGGTTGGTTTTGCTCTTAGTTTTTGTGGGTTTGTTCCAGGGCAGCAGCAGTTAAAGTTCAATCTGTTAGAAAAGAACCATTGTTACAGCTTGGGAGACAAGTGATATATATTGCTTGTATTTGTGTGCACCTGAGACTGGCTTTGTGTTTGATTTAGATGAGCAGAAGTATCCTTGGAATATTAAAGAATATTTGAAACTTGAAGCAGAGTTAGGGTCATCTAATTATTTTCCAGATGATGAACTTCATGTAGCCTTCTCTTAGTTCAGAACTATTACAAATAATTACTTTGTGCTGCAAGTTTCCAGTTGGCAGTTTTAGGCTGCTTCTGAGTAGCCTGGAGTGCTTAATCATCAGTGCTCATGCTTTCTGGGAGAGCCTTGCCTAGAGCAATTAGTGGCTCTAATGAACCTGAGTGCTCCTCAGAGTCCATGCTGTGTCAGTGCATCCGCTCTTGGTCGTGTGTTGCCCAGCAGTTGGTATGAAACTAGTAAAATTCCTTGGTGGTCTTGTGTTGCTGATGATGGTTTCACACCAAAGCTGTTAATTTGGGTACCTTTTTCCAAGAAACAGCTATTTTGAGACAGAAGACCTCTCAAAATTGGTGTCTTAGAGCAGGAGAGCTTTTCCTAAGAGCTCCAGGGCATGTCTGAGGCTTGTTGCATACTCTGATTTATGGGAACAAGTGTTGATATGAATGACTGATCCTTTGTGCAGGATCAGCAGATGCAGTTCCACTGTCTTCAGCCTCTACCAGGCTTGAATTGGAAACTTGCTCTTCACTTCTTCTAATCCTGCTTTAAAAACCAGGTCCAGTTAACTGAGCCAGCTCTATGGCCACCACAAAGTGTCTGAGGATGCATCTGCAGTTTGCCATGTTTCTTAAGGTAATAAGAGTCCCAGATTTGATGCTTTTACCTCCTCCTGCCATGAGCAATCTAGATAACTAAGAAAAAGCTGGGGGGGTTGGGAGGAGAAGGTGTGCCATGCAGGAAATAGCAGCTCATCTAGGGCTGTATTTCAGATACCTCAGAGCTTGGATAATCCAGATTTTGGATAATTCCCTCATTATACAAATATAATTACATACTTATGAGAAAAATCTTTTACCTATAGCTGTAATTGCTAATTAATGAAGTCCATAATTTGTTAGAAACTGCTTTTTTAGGTTGAGCAGTATTAAAGGGGAACATTTTCTCCAGTCTTAGACCTTAAATGATCTTGCTGTGGAGAACAGCTTTAAGTATTCTGTCCTGAAACATACCCAATAACTACATTCCAAACCAGAGCTGTACAGGCCATAAAGCTTGTTAAGAATTGGCCTTGTGGCTTTGTCTAACCACAGCAGAGACTTTTCTTGATGTAGTTATTTTTCAAAGACAGATTACTGTTTTTCTTACCTTGAACATTGTTGCCTTGAAGGGTTTAGTCTGATAGCTTGACACATGGTTTGGAGAGGCTCTAGTCTTTGCTGCTGTTACTGCTGCATTTGGATGCTGTTCAGCTTGGCTGTGTTTTCTAAAAATAAGGAAAAAATGTAGGTATTGGAACTTGAAAAGCTCCTTCAGTAACAAGCCTTGAGACAGCAAACCTTCCTCTTGGCTTGTAAGGATTTCTTCTAGGATGAACCTTACGTGCTGCAAACCTAAAGCATGGAACTGCTCTGCAAATGAATGTTGTTGTCAACTGGCAGTTAAGCATCTTCACAAAATAGATGTCTGTGTTTATTGGGAACTGGCAAGCCAGCATGATGTCTCCTGACTAATTCCACATGGTCTTACAAACATTTTTTTCCTCCCAAGCATTGCCAGCTTCTTTCCCTGTTACTGGAGCTGCGTGAGTGCCTGCATATGCTTATGTTATAAGGAAGTGATGGGCTATTTGCTGCTCTAAGCTCTCTTTCCTTTGGAGGCAGAGAAGGGAACGTTGGAAACAGGAGTAATTCTTCTTACTCTATGGGATCAGGGCATGTGCTGAATTAAGTAGTTTACACAGCTTGCTACTCTTCAGGTTTTGCTGCTTGTATATTACTGTTCTGCAAGTCCCTTCTGGCTTTGCTCTAAGTTCTCTCTGCTGCTCTGCCTTGCTCTGCTGCTTTCTGTTTAGGGATTTTTCAAGTTCTTTGGTCTGGTGTCAAAATCCTGTTTAGATTCCCTTTGGAGAGTAACTGTCCAGAAAACCAGCTGTGCCTCCTGGTGCTGAGCATCCCTAAATCCTACTTTGTATTCATCATGGCAGTAAGAAATAACCTATACTTCCTACCAGAAGGATCCAGTGCAGTGGAGTTCTCTTTGGCCCTCTTATGTGGTGGCAACCAACAAGTGGTGTTAATCTGTAGCTCCTGTGTAAATACACTGAACTGATCTTGAGCCACTGTAGAAGATGCCTCATACAAATTACCAGAATGTTCCCTGACTACTGAAGCTTGGGATCTAGTGACCCTGATGCTTGCTGGATGGCTCGACATGTTTGAGGGCCAGGCTTGAGAACATTGAGCATCTGTGGAGCCATGGCAACTCCCTCAACATCCCCACCCACGATTCCCTCATGGCCACTACTCTTGTAACCTAGGGATCATCCCTCCTGTATCCAGACTGGCTCAGATGTGGTCATTTACTGAAACAGAGCTCGTTATGGCTTGTGGCTGTGTCTTTTTAGGTAAACCTATTTCCACAGCGACTTTAGTTCTGAGTCTCTAACGCTGCCATGGTAAACTGTAATCCAGTTAGCATGGCTCTGGCTTTTTCTCTTGGTGCAGAGTCTGAAAAATGTGAAGATCTCTGGGGGATCCATGATCTAGGCATCACAAGTGGAGTGTTTGGTGCAGTCAGCAACCAGATGATGGTGGCAGAAGGGTAGAAACTTCCCAAAAATTCTGTTCCCAAACAGAATGGGGGGAAATACCTCTTTTTTTTTTAATTTTACCACTGTCAGCAGTATGACAATCTAGAATTTTATGCCTTAAAGCTATGGGTTAAAAAAAAGCATACTTTTGTATTCCAGGAGAGGTTGTTGGCATTTGCAGGGGAAAGGAAGGGATCTGCCTTCTGCAGCCTTTTTAGTTTATGCTCCAGGTCTATAAATAGCTCTCAGTGCTTGTCTCTTCCAATTATTATTTCCCCAAGCAGCACTGTTTGTAAAACTGAAGTTTTTAGAGACAGCCTTTGGTTTTCTATGTCTCTTTGAGCATAAATAGTATTCCTTCTCTAGGTACAAGTGTATGGTACGTGGTAGATCTTCTAGCTTGGGAGTTTCTTGTGCACCTGTGAAATAACATCGACTCAGACTCTTGTTCTCCTGAGCAGGGAAAAAACAGTACAAAGCAAAAATCAATCAACTAGTAGTGGCAAACTTGAGGTGTTTCTCTGTCCTTGGCAGAGCACCACAGTAACTTGTGGGAGTAGCAGGAACTGTGACCCAAATAGGCAAGAGATTTGAACTGCTGCTACGTACAGTGTGTTGTCTGCAGAGCATAACGAGTGACAGGTTTGGGATGCTTTGAGTTTATCCTCTGTTTATTTTTTAAAAAGGGCCATTTTTTATTTTATCTTGTGTGAAATATTGCAAATATTACTGCTTGGCTGCTTTAACTGTTATCATACTCTGTACTCTTTCTCTGTTGTGATCAAGTTCTTCCCTTCTCAACAGACAGACTTCATATGCTGCCTTCCATGGAGGATCATTTTGATCTCTATCACTTTGGAGTGCAGGTCAAGTCCAGTGTTGTGATGATGATACAGTGTGTAATGTGTATTAGGAGTCTTACCTTCAAGTTACAGCAGAAACAATTCAATCCTTGAAGCTCATGCTTGGAAAATGTGAATGCAGGGGTGAAGGAGGTGAAGTGGAATGGCAGAATGGCTTTTAGTGACCAGTCATATCTATAATAATCTCTAGGCTGTAAGAGCAGACCTCATTGGAACTGTTAAACTATAGATGCTATCATTAACTCCCTCTGCATTAAAGCTCCTTCTCCTCTTGCACATCAATTCCATATCAACCATAATTGAATACTTGCTTCACACCACCTTGGATTTTTCTCCACCTGAAAATACTCTGCATGTAGAGTAAGGCATAGGGTGATAGTGCCCTCTCCAACAAGTAAGGTAGAGAACTTGAGTACCACTAACTTGCTGAGAAGTGGTGTTGTTTTTTAAAAAAGAGACTGTAGGGTTTTTTTACTTCAAACTGAAGCCTGGAAACTGATAAGCAAGGTACTCTGGACTGTTTCTCACAGTTGAATATACATGAATAACTCCTGGTGATGCCTTTTCTCCACTTGCATTCTCTGGTTTTACTATGCTTTTCTGTATTCCTTTTAGGAAGCTCATTGATCAACCAAACACACTAATTTCTAGTTCATTTAGTTTATTAGTTTTCTCCTCTGTACAGTTGAAGAGAACTTGGGATTCTCAAAAGAAATCCTGCCTAGGAGAGCTGGTCTGTCTCAAAGGCTGGTAAATGTTGGTTCCTTGTTATTTTGCTCTATTTAAGGTACAGCTCTTAAAATACTTTATTTTGTCCTAGTCTGCTTTCACTCTTCATTGAACAACTCGTGTTCAAAGTGGTTTTTTGTGATCTATTTAAGTATATTCTGAGATTTCTGCTAAGCTTGCTCTTGTGTAACAGTCCCCACCCCAGGAGTGTCTCTTCCGCACCCTTAACCTTGGGCTTAAACACTGTAAAAACATCAAAACCTTCAGAAAGTAATAGCTGTCAGATGTATAGCCAAGCTGAAGTCTCTTGTTGGAAGAGATTACACAGGTTTCCAGGCTTCACCTGACTGCAGAAGGCAAGGGAATAAAGCAGAAATGGATGTGTTGAAGGTTAGCACGGGAGCACCAGCTAACTGGCTACAACCAGGGCTTTACCTGAGGCTGCATTTTGTTAATGACCCAAACCCATAGTTGGCTTGTATTTGGGAACTGATGCAAAGAATAAGGTGTTGAGAGCAATCACTAAACGTTCTCATGGCTGATTATATCACTTGTCTTGATGTGAGCATGCTCTCTTGATCTTTTCCTTTCCAGTTGATCCCTCCACACTTAAAGAATCATTATTGCTGATTGCCCTTTTCCCTATGCAAGTAAACATGGTTCTGAAGTAGTCTTTTTTGTGAACCTTTCCTACCTCTGACTCCTTTCTTGAAAGCAAAAGCAGGTTAAAAAATGAGTGCAGTGTTTATTCTATCTCCTTTTATGGCTGTATTGTGTTGGTGACTGTAGACACTTGTTGTCCTGCTCTGACCCTTCCAACTGACAGATTCCTGATGATGCAGACTGATGGTGTGACCTTGTGCTTTTCTATAAATGTGCCCATGATATCACTTCAATCAAGCTTTCCCTTCTCTGCCTGATGCCACTCAAGTTTGTGCTGTACTCTTTTGGGGAAGGGGTATGTGTGTCCCTCTTAACCACTCTTCAGATGGCATTGTCTGTAGACAGCTGCCTCCATCTCCACGCGGTTCTCTTCTATGTTGATTGGGTCTCACTTCTGTATGAGGTTCTCTGTATTGCTGCAGTGTGTCTGGCAAAGCCAATGTGTGATGCTCTAGCTGGTCATTGAGGAAAAAGCTGGGAGCAGGTTTGTGTGCCACACTTGAGGTACTGGAGGAGCCATAATTCTTAGGACTGTCTGATCGTGATGACCAGTGGATGGATGTTAAGGAGAACATTTAAGAAACAATTCTTCTCAAGCTTCTATGTCCTTTTCTAGAGGAAGCAAATGATGTTCAGGGCTTACTTGAACTTCTGTAGGAGGCTCAAGTTTGTTGCTATTAGGGTTTATAATACAGACTGTATCTTGACTGTTCATGCCAAGCCCTACATCATAGCATGATTTTGAAGAGCTAACCCTTTTCCTTCTGGGATAAGGCGTAACTTCCAAGACTAGTTGTGTCATGCTGTTGTTATGGGCCCCATTGGACTGAAGTCTAGTTGTTTAGCTGCCTTCCCTGTCCTGCTTATGGGAAAGTGTTTTAATCTGCTTTAATTGTGTCAACAAGGGTAAGCAAATTATGTGAAGAGATTCAATGAATTGCTGGGTGGTGTGTGTGTGATCTCTTCAGCTCCAAGGGGCTGAAGATGTGCCAGGGCTGAGGCTTTTCTCTGGAACCATGTTCTGGTTTAGGCCTGTTCCTTTGGACAGCAGAAATGGGCATGTGCAAAACACACCAAACCTACTACTAAATCTACTCTATGGGGGATGAGAAACCTCACATGAGCCAGCAGTGGCTCTGGCAGCTGGGAAGGGCGATGGGATCCTGGGCTCCATCAGCAGAGGGGTGGCAGCAGGGACAGGGAGGAGATTGTCCCTCTCTGCTCTGCCCTGGGAGGCCCCAGCTGGAGTCCTGTGTCCAGAGCTGGGGCCCAACACAAGGAAGATGTGGGACTGTTGGAGAGGGGTCAGAGGAGCCATGGAGATGATCAGAAGGCTGGAGCAGCTCCCCTACAAAGAGAAGCTGAGGGAGCTGGGCTGGGTCAGCCTGGAGAAGAGAAGGCTGTGGGGGGACCTCATTGCAGCCTGCCAGTCCCTGAAGGGAGCAGAGACACAGGAGGGGAATCAGCTTGTTCAAAGGGCAGAGACTGGCAGGACAAGGGGGATGGAGTGAAGCTGGAGGAGGGAAGGGTTAAATTAGATCTTAGGGGGAAGCTCTTTGCAGAGAGAGTGGTGAGGGGCTGGCAGGGGCTGCCCAGAGAGGGGGTGGGTGCCCCATCCCTGGGGGTGTTGAAGGCCAGGTTGGCTGGGGCCCTGGGCAACCTTGTGTAGCTCCAGGCCTGGAGGTTGGTGTCTCTGCCTGTGGCAGGGGGTTGGAGCTCTGTGACCCTTGGGGTCCCTTCCAACCCAGACCAGACTGGCATTCTACTAGTAATTCAGATACATTTCAGAGGCTGTTCAAATTTTTTCAAGTCTCCACCCAAGAAGTTTCCTGTGAGATCAGTACAGACACAGAAGATAAGGAGGTCCTAGATTTTAGCTGGATTAGTGCAGAAAACTCAGCTGTTGTGGGGGTTTTGATGTTCAGAAAGACTTTTTTAATTCAGGGTGGTATATAAACATACTAGAGAAAAACTTCCTGCCAACTTGTATCTGTAAGAATGCTGTAATTGCTGTGAAGCTTTGGTGAAACAACATCAGCCTCCAACAGATGTGGCCACATTTCTGGTATGAAATGAGTTTTTGTTGCTAAAAGTACAAGGGTGAAAACATGCATGTGGGGAAGGGAGTTTCCATTTAAAAATGAGAATGGTTGAAGCTTGCAAAAAGCAAGGGGAATCTTTTGTCAGGTTCTTAGAAGAATTATCTTTGAACAGACAGTATCAAAAAGACCTCAAAGGCTGGGGGCTTTTATTCTTGTGTTAGAAGGGAGGGGGTGGCAGGAATGAGACCTAACACTAGTGTGCAGTCCGTTGGTGAAGGTGGTGAATGTTTCTGGAATCCATGCAGGTGTTTCCCAGTGATTGAGTGGTCTAGATGAATGAGGTTCTTACTGTGCCTTTTGAAGCAAAGGATTAAATCACTTCTGTTCAATTAAAGAAGTTCTTCATGGCAGAAATCAGTAAGGTCACTTCTAGGGAAGTCTATATGAAAGAAAATAAAGAGGAATTAATAAAACTAAAACTTTTTTCAAATCTTGCTCCTTTCTTTCTGCCTAGCTGCTGGGAATTGTCCACCTCTGTGCAAGCAGATACCAAAAAATGAGTTACTTCAGCTTTTCTTTGGGTCTTGGAGACTTTGGTGTTCTTGGCTTTTGAATAATTCTCTGATTTTATTCCTTTTCTATGTATGTGTGAGAGAAAGAGCTGTCTTCAGATTTGCTGCTCAGAGATCATGAGTTGGAGTGAAAAACACTGCTTGCACTGCTCAGGCCCCACCTGCAGTGTTGTGTCCAGTGCTGGGCTCACTGGGATCACCTGGAGAGAGTCCAGAGGAGGCTGAGGAGATGATGAAGGGCCTGGAGCATCTCCCCTGTGAGGAAAGGCTGAGGGAGCTGGGGCTGTTCAGCCTGGAGAGAAGAAGACTAAGGGGGGACCTTATGAATGTTGATCACTATCTGAAGGATGGGATGCAGGGGGACATGGGCAGCCCCTTTTCAGTGTCTGTGGGGACAGGACAAGGGGCAATGGCTGCAAGTTGGAGCAGAGGAAGTTCCCCACCAAGCTGGGGCAGAACTTTTCCCCAGTGAGGGTGAGGGAGCCCTGGGCCAGGCTGCCCAGGGGGTGTGGAGTCTCCTTCTCTGGAGAGATTCCAGCCCCGTCTGGACACCGCCCTGTGCAATATGAGCTGGGGAGCTGCTTTGGCAGGGGGTTGGACCCCATGGGCTCTGGAGGTTCCTTCCAACCCCTGGGATTCTGTGATTGCATTTGGGTAACACACCCTGAAGTTAAGGCTCCCAGGTGGTGGTATGGTCCCAGGAGGTGTTGCAGCTTTTTTTCTAGGTGCCTTGCTGTTGTCATGGTTATAGCTCCTCTGCTGTGGCAAGCCTTGGAGATCACACCACTGATTCTGAGGTTGCTTAGCCACGTGAACACACGTGCTACGTGGTGCATCTGACTTGCCTGGAAATCCTTTGATCAGGCATCACCTGTCTAGTTTAAATATGCAATTAAATAGTTCAAGTAAATATTTGCATTATCTAGCCAATAAGATGGTACCTTGGAGATTAGGTCTGTTGTAATAATGAAGTGATGGAGAACAAAACACAGCTCCTGAACAGGAGTTCCTCTGAAGTGCAGTAGAAGGCAGTCTGAGATGAAATGTAACTTGGAGTGCAAGTCATCAACAGGCTAAGTAGTAGCTGTGTCTTTCTGTATTAAGCTTAACCTTGCTAGGTCAAAAGATGTATCTTGCTGGCAGTGTATTGTTGATGGCAAATCCGTAATGACTAAACAAGTCTTTGACTTAAAATAATAAAACTGCCAAAACATGAAGAGCCTGGAACAGGCTGCCCAGGGAGGGGCTGAGTCCCCTTCCCTGGGGGTGTTTAAAAAGGGGAGATGAGGTGCTCAGGGATCTGGTTTAGCTTAGGATGGGAATGGTTGGACTCCATGATCTTCAAGGGCTTTTCCAACCTTGTGATTCTGTTTTAGCCCAGGCTCTTCGGAGTCTCAGCTGTGGCAGCCTCTATGAAGTGTAGGTGGCTTTCCATTCAAGTTGCAGTACCAGTATGACATGCTTCATCTGCCTAATAGGCTTTTTTAATGAACCTTGAGCTCGCTCTCTCTTTTACGTAACTCATTCATTGTCCTTTGAAATGACTTTTCCATCGCTCTGGATGCTTGCTTAATAGTGCTTCCAGCTCAATGGCCTTCACAGAGCTTTGGGAAAACATTCTCAGTATTTAAGATGGAACTGTTTCTGCTTTCTCCAACCCTGTGCTAAGTGGCCAACACTGGGATTCTGATGCCACCAGTATTAACGTGGCAGGCTTGTACCCTCAACCAAATGCCTGAGTACTGAAGTGCTCAAATCCTTTATAGGAATGGATCTAAGCTGAAAATTTAAATTAATAGTTTATTAGATGTAACTACAGAATTCTAACCCTGATCTTCTTGCCAGTTGACTTCAGTTTTTTTGATCCAAAGGCCTTTCTTCTGGATCCTTTCAAGAGTGATGGGGAAAGCAAAAATACAGACCACTTCAGAAACTGGGGAGGGAGAGAGGGACAATTTATTGAACATACTTGTTTGTCCTCAGACTTAGACATTGCTTCTAGCTTCATGAAAGCCAGTGAACTCATCTGAACTGGCCTTGAGTTTAATTGCATTGTGCTTGATTAATGCAAGGTATACAGGGCAGTTTGACAAAGGCTATCTTCAGGCTGTCAGTGTTTTCTCCTGTGTGGGGGAAAGAGCCCCTGGTTTGAATTTGAAAACAGGACTAACATTCTTTCCCATAAATTATTCTGCAGTATCACCAAAGGAAAATTGTTCTTTAAATGTTTTTCCCATCATACCATCAGCTTGACACCTCAGTCTTTTAAGTGGGCAAGTTGTAGCAAGGCTCCACACAGACCAATGAGTTGTCCTGCCTATGTAACAGTTACCAAGTGAAGAAGAGTGAGTTTTGAAGGACAACATCTGTTGTAGAATAACTGAATGCAGATACTCTTAATGATGTTTTTGACCACTGATCAGTTCTTCCTCTGTGATTGCAAACCCTTAATGTCCATTTTAGAGAAAAATGGAGGAGCATCTCTTAATACATTGGGGGTTGCAAATAAAGGGCCTCTTTGCTTTCATTCTACTGATGGGAGCATCCCTAACACAAAGGTGAGTCTGTGCTCATGATGGAAAAGGATAAAATATTGACCTGTGTTTTGGAGGCTTGTTGAAAATTAACTTCTTTCAGTATTTGCAGTATCCCAGTGCTCCAGGTATCGTTACATCATTTGCCTTGACCAGAAATACCAGTGTAAAAACTTCATGCACAGAGTTTTTGGTGCATAACTGCCTCTATCAATAAAAAAAGATGAGCTTTTACTTCAGTTCCAAAGGGACTTGATGCTGCTTGCACAGGATTCCTGAGAGAGCTGGGCTGGGTCAGCCTGGAGAAGAGAAGGCTGTGGGGGGACCTCATTGCAGCCTGCCAGTCCCTGAAGGGAGCAGAGACACAGGAGGGCAATCAGCTTGTTCAAAGGGCAGAGACTGGCAGGACAAGGGGGATGGAGTGAAGCTGAAGGAAGGAAGGGTTAAATTAGATCTTAGGGGGAAGTTGTTTGCAGAGAGAGTGGTGAGGGGCTGGAAGGGGCTGCCCAGAGAGGGGGTGGGTGCCCCGTCCCTGGGGGTGTTGAAGGCCAGGTTGGCTGGGGCCCTGGGCAACCTTGTGTAGCTCCAGGCCTGGAGGTTGGTGTCCCTGCCTGTGGCAGGGGGTTGGAGCTCTGTGATCCTTGGGGTCCCTTCCAACCCAGACCAGTCTGGGATTCAGTGCAGTGGAAAAAGAATGTGCCATGCCTGTCAGGGTAAAGGGAAAGGAGGAATGGCAGATTTTGTGCTGTGGTAGATGTGCAGGCCTGTGTCAGTACTGTCCCTCAGTGTGTCCCCTCTTAGGGATGCTCTAGCATTTCATTGAAGTCACCAGTGTCTGCAGTGGGTTGTGCATATGAGTCTCCCTTCTCCTTCCACTTTGTCCTTACCTGGGATGGATGCGTGTTACAGGAGATTCTGATACCACACTCATTAATGTTTGTTTCTGGCTGCTGACCTGCTAAAGAAATGGCCTTGCTCAGCCTGGCCTGAACAGTGAAACCAGGAGGCACAAAGCCTGTGCGGTCTCTCTCATGCAAGAAGTAGGCTAGCTTGTCAACTCAGGAACTCGTGTGTGATTGCTTGGGTCACCAAATACTACACCTACATGTTTTATGAGCACAGAATTTAATAACAGACCCTTTAAGAGCAGGGTTCAAGCACGTTAAGTGCTGCAAAGATACTGCCCTTCTGGGAAAGGGTTTTGCAGATACCAGGTAATCTTCAGGCCAGGTTGTTGATACTGTATGAAGCTGCTTTTTTTTCCTCCTTGTCTAGTTACATTTTAACTGTTGTGGCTTTCAGTTTAGTTTTAAATCAATCAGCATGCACTTTGGCTATCTTCTGGGCTAATGCATGCTAACAGCAAGAAGCAGGAGAACTCAGCAGTCTTCACAGTGCTCTTGTTCAAGTAGCACAGTGTAAAGTGTTTAGGAGGAGTAAAACTCTTCTGAACTTCACATCCTGCTGGGCAACTCCACTTCAGTGTGTCAAAACTTGGCCTTCTCAAAAGATGAACCCTATATGGGTATTTAGACTGAAATAGTAGGTTCAAGTAGTTCAGCAATACGAAGTGGTGTTAGGATGTACAAGAGCTATGAAAGATCTTAAATAAGATCTTGTAACGTATGTGACAGGTGCCTTGTGGCTTAACTGTCACGTCCTACTTTGTAGAGCTTCAAGGTTACTTGTGACTGTTGCAGTGTGTGCTTGGTGTGTGGCAGAAGCTGGATGTGCTTGAAGCACAGTCAACATAGAGCTCCATTGGAAATGCTTCATTAGTGCACAATGAGAACTGATCCAGAGCCTGAGACTCCTGATGTGCTCTAAAGCTGTAAAGTGTAAACTTTGTGCAAGGTGTTTTTTCCCCTTCCCTCCCTTCCAGTTTCTAATTAGAGTTTACTTTTGCATGGCAGCTGGCCCAAGCAGGCTTTTTGAGAACGTTATTTACCACACTTGCTTTGAGGATACCTACCTGCATCAAAATATGGACTTCAGGCTTTCATAGAATCCCAGACTGGTCTGGGTTGGAAGGGAGCCCAAGGATCACAGAGCTCCAACCCCCTGCCACAGGCAGGGACACCAACCTCCAGGCCTGGAGCTACACAAGGTTGCCCAGGGCCCCAGCCAACCTGGCCTTCAACACCCCCAGGGACGGGGCACCCACCCCCTCTCTGGGCAGCCTGTTCCAGCCCCTCACCACTCTCTGGAAAGAACTTCTCCCTAATATCTAATCTAAACCTTCAGAGTGATTGTATACTGTTGTAGGTGCTCTGTATGTAGTGTTGGTGGTGTTAAACACTTAGAAATATGATTTGGCTAGGGCAGCCCTTGAAAGTGGTACATGTGTTACTGTAGAATGAGAAATAACCTTAAATTGAATTTCCAAGGCTTGTTAAATCTGCAAGGCTCTTGCTCTGAGCCATGCTGCTTTGATTTTGTAAAGCTCCTGTAGTTGGCACAGGCAGGTGTGTTTTCAGGGCACAAGTGTGCAGTTGGGTTGGTAAATGGCTCTTTAGCTTGTTCCATTAAGTACTAGAATGGATTAACAGGACCTAATATGATACAGAAATGCTTTGCAGTGGAGTGTTTAACTTTTAGAATCACTTCAAATTTGTAACTAAAGAATTTATACACTTGTGGTGAAAAATCTTGGTATTTGTATTGTAAAATGACTGAATTCCTTCTGTCCTATCTCCTGGAGAGTTCAAAAAAACTCTTTCCTCTCTCTGTGACTTTAACTGCAGCAAGTGTAGACCCTAAGTAGTTAAGTAGAGACTAATGATCTCAAGTGGTGTGAATATACTGTAGAGAACTGAACCAATCCCTCTCTTTTGAGGAGCTATTGAGATTGAGATCCAAATATTTGGTTGCTGCCTTATCCCTGAGAAAAACCCACCACCCACCTGTTCCAAATTCAGGTTAGCTTACCTCTTCACTGTGGTGGCTGAGCTCTGCAGGAGGTATCTCCTTGGAAGAGTGGGCAGCAGAAGGGTCAGGTTTAAGACAGATGGACATCTCAAGCCAAGTGGGTTCCTGGATGTCAAATGTAATGGTTTTCTTGCATCTTGCAGGGATGCAGCCAGACTCAAAAGCAATTTAGTTAAACTTAAAGGATATATCTAGAGCTAGTAAGGATGTCATACTCTGGACTGTTTGAGGTGGGGGTAGGAGGAATCCTTATGGAAATGCACACTTGCAATACCTGAAGTATTCATCCTCTTAAGTCTTAGCAAGTGAAGACTTTGAATCTTAGCTTTGGCTTGAGTGAAGAATAACACAAACTTGTTCAAATGGCCTCCAAACTTCTGTAGTGCACGTAAGCCAGCATCTTCTTGAGGGGTTAGCAGCAGTTGTAGGAAATGATGAACTACTGGAAATGGTCTAGGAGGTCTGTGTGCATGTTCTGTTCCTAGCAGAAGTATCTTCAGGGTGATACCACTCTGGATTAGGAGTAGGCAAGTATTGATATGTTCTAGCGAGCTTCAAGTGATTTGTTTGTGGCTAGAGAGCACATTTTTCACATAAAAATGCTTTTCTGTACCTCTTCCCCTGTGCTCTGCTTTTGAAGGCCTTGACATGGAAGCATGGTGCTGAAAAGTGACTGAAATAATACTGTTCCAAATGTTGGGTAGTGATAACAAGCTTGGTGAGGTCAAAAACTATTACTATTGAATGACCCCCTTTTTTTTTTTTAAAGCCACGTTCTCAGTTAAAGCTTCTCTGCTGCTTTTGGAGCACTGTTTAACATCAAGGCTTGAGGATAAATTTGGACTTCATTTGCAGGTTACTAGCTACTTAACTAGGGCAAATGGCAAATTTCCTACTGGTTTCTGATTTTTGCCAGTAGATGATTTGGTGCAGCTAGAACCAGATGTAGATCACTTTAACACAGGCTTGCTGTGGAAGAACAGGGTCTGAGAGGCTTTCTGTCTCAGCATTGTGGATGGATCACAATTGCTTAGACCCCTGCAAAGCACTGGGGTAGGGAGGAGAGATTACTGTATGGATTAGGAAATAAGAGTTTCTACAGCCTCTTCTGACTGACATCCAGTCATCTCTCCAGTGGGTATGGGCTTGAAGAGTTAATCACAAAGTCCTTTCTTTGCCATGACTGATTTTTAAAGACAGATAACTGTCATCTTTCCATTGCCATCTGGTGTGTAAGGAAAGGGTGGATGGGCAGATCCTAACAAACCTTTTCCTGGCTCTTTTTGCTGTCCCTTTCTCCAGTTGCTTTTTCTGAGACTAAAGTGTCCCTATAGTCCTGTCTTAATACATAATTATACTAAATATGTATATGTGCTAGTAGTAAGGTGTAAACTTTGGAACAGGAGTAAGGTTACACCTTCTAGATCTGTATAAAAGTGCATGGGTGTGTAAGACTGATCCAGAGTGCAAGCAAGTGAGCATCCTTGCCCACATGGCAGTTAGGTACTCTGGTACAGTCTTGCAACAAGCTGCATTTTGAAGACTTCCAGATCCTGCAATTACATTCCTGGTTAATCACCAGTATTAATTTGTTCTCATGTTGTAACATTTGCAGGTTATGCAACAGCCTTAGGGGATTGAACTACAAGTTGCAAGCATAGTTTTTACTCCTAAATGTACTTGGCAATAGCTCTTAAATTTACTGCCACAGTTACTGTATACGTTGGCTTTTGTCCATGTGCTTTATATGGCCACTGAAAGCACTGCAGGCTTTGATTCTCCCCTTTGAAGGGTTTTATTGAACCCCTCTCAGCTGAGGCAGACTGTCCTTTGAAATGCCCCCTGTCAAAGTAGGGCAGATTTGGGGCCCCTTTCCCCTGGAGAGGGACAGACCACTGGGTGCCTCAGTTGGTAGCAGCCACTGAGCTGTGCATGGCAGATGGGGCACGGTCGCTGCTGCTGGGGGGTAGGGAGGTGCTACTCACCAGCAGCTCCAGCATCCTGGCCTGACTGATCCTGGGAATAGCCTGACTCTGCATCCTGTAGCAAGCAGCCCTTCCATCTACCTGGCAGTCTGTGG
The DNA here is from genome assembly GCA_027925045.1 of Hypotaenidia okinawae. Classification (NCBI taxonomy): domain Eukaryota; kingdom Metazoa; phylum Chordata; class Aves; order Gruiformes; family Rallidae; genus Hypotaenidia; species Hypotaenidia okinawae. The sequence goes on from BSDF01000004.1 coordinate 35,222,627, forward strand.
CATGGGGCGCAGTGGTTGCTGCTGGGGGGTACGGAGGTGCTTCTCACCAGCAGCTCCAGCATCCTGGCCTGACTCTGCATCCTGTAGCAAGCAGCCCTTCCATCTACCTGGCAGTCTGTGGTATGGGGCACAGCGGTTGCTGCTGGGGGGTACGGAGGTGCTTCTCACCAGCAGCTCCAGCATCCTGGCCTGACTGCATCCTGTAGCAAGCAGCCCTTCCATCTACCTGGCAGTCTGTGGTATTTGCTGTGAGAGGTGCTGTGCCCTGTTGTTCCACTGGGAGAAAAAAAAGGCTGTAAAGTGGAAAGAAGTATCCCAAGGGCCACAGAATGCCAGTGCCAAATGAATATGTTAATAATACTGTTTGATAGCTTGAGTCCCTAGGACTCCTCATTGAAGCCCTTTATAACGGCTGTACACCTCTGTTTGTAGAGCTTAATTTTGACCTGTGTGCTAGATGCTGGGATTTATTCTTGGATTTTGCTGAATGTCATCTGCTTCCCAGGAATGCTTGTCTTGTGCTGCAAGCCCTAGTAAACCACCCTTTACTGCTACTGCCCTTTGCAGAGGGTAAGGACTCCCTGAGCTGATGTCTTAGAGGAGTCTTCTGCCTTGCTCTAAAGGAAAATTTCTTCCTCTGACACAATTAACAGTAATGCTTTCAAATATTTTGGGTAAAAAGGAAACTTTTGTGGCTCAGGAGGATAAGATAAATACATGGCTATAATCAAGTGTGTTTCTGAGAACTTAATCCCCGTGCAAGCACCTGAAACCTTGCTTCACTTGGAATCCAAGGAACCAACAACCCCTTTGCTCTGTCCCTCCTGTCACGCTGCAGAGGCCACCAGTGTCATGCCCCATGCTAAAAGCAGAATGTAAATGTCATCTCATTCCAGGTGATTCGAGGTTTGAGGGAGCTTTTCACTGGGTGGCAGCTGCAGCTTGAAACACCTCATGTCGTGGAGGCAAGGTGCCTGCAGCAGCTGCTTGCCATTCGGGTCTCCCCTCCAACAGCAGCCTGGCCTGGCAGAATGTGCTTGTGACAAAACATCTATGGGTTTAATGAGGGTGAAACTTGGCAACTGTTGCTCAGAAAAGCACTGCCAGGAGTGTGAACACTCTTCAGATGGCTTAATGCAGTTAATGATCAGTTGTTTCTTTCCATATAGTAACCTCCTTTGTGTGAAACACGCTGCCCCTGCATTTAAAAACTCTGTTCAGTCTTGTAACTGAAGACAACATACACTGTTGCATTAGCCCAGGACTGTCTTTAGGCAGCAATCTGGATTTCCAAAATATGATTAGAAAGATTGCTGCACAACAAATATACTCAGCTTGAGCCTTACTTGTGCTTTGGTTTAGGCTCTGTGGATTCTTTTAAACGGGCAAGGAAGAGGGAACTGGGTAAAAGTATGATCTTGCCTAAGCAAGGGAACAAACTAGAAAAACAGATGGTACTAAAAATAGTTTATTACCAAGGTCTAAATATGGCTCTGGTTTTTTTCCCCTTATAAATAATGCAGCTATAAATCCTGCTAAATATCAATAAGTATTGAATTAACTCCAATCTGCTGAGTGTTACAGAACCTTCTGGCAGCTTTCCAAGCTTGGTGTTGCCCTTCATTCATAGGATCAACATTTAATTCCTTAACAGGGGGAAAACCTGAAGAATTCATCCTCTTTTGAATGGAAAACATAGATGCAGGGAGCTTGAATGAGTAGCTACAGGCTCAAGCATCCCATTGCAATGGAAGGGGAGCCGTGCTTGATGAGTTCCTGCTAGGTCACAGCTAGGATGAATCTCCTCCTTTCTTCCCTGCAACGCATGAACAATCAAAGGCTCCTTTTTTATCTATTGTTGCCGTGGAGGGTGTCCATTTAAAGTTCAGATTCCAGCAGGCTTGGGAAGAAGGCAAAGGAGATAGGAGTAGGCTGGGCTGGGAGATGACAGGCAAGCATCAAAAGCGAGCTAAAGACAAGCCAGCACTTTGTCCTGTGGCAGGCCAGGCCAGGCTGGGGGGGGGGTACTTGGTTTTGAATGGGTGTCTGGAAGGTTTTTGGAGTAGTGAATGAAACGCTGCTGAGGTAGCAGGCACAGAGAGCATCTGGCACTGCGCTTTCTTCGCACCAGCAGAGCGGGTCCCAACGTGACACGAGGCTGTTAGTGCATTTAGTGCAGTGAGCCCTTGTGCTGGAGGTCCCTGCGCTCTGGCAGCGAGGGAGCATAAGCCTTGAGGATGGCAGAGGCAAGGCAATCTCATTAGGGACACAAGTTACCCCCCTCTTTCTAAGTGGCACTCTAACAAGTATCTTAACGATGGCTGGAGCTCCTCAGAGCTGTTCAGCACTGTGTGGCTTTGTCAGACCTGAGACTAGCTCTGCCTGTTTATGGTACTTCTCTAAGCAGCGTGCTGAGGAGGAGACAGCTTGATAGCTGCTGCAGACTTGCTTTTCCTTTCTGGCAAGTTCCTGTATGTACAAGTAAGTATTGGTTGTTGAAAGAGCTAATGAGTAGCAGAGCAGCTGTGCCTGACGTTAGGAGAGAAGGGGCCATCTCTGAACAAGTAAGCCAGGTTTCAGCCAGCTGTGGAGAGTTTCCTTTTTAATTATTGCTTTAGCCTGTCATAAAATTGGATTATGCTAAAATCATTGGGGATGTTGTTTGGAATACAATACAATATTGAGTTAAGGGCTGTGGTTCTGTGTTATGTATAGGGGACTTAGACTTAATGTGCCTAAGCTGTACCAGAGGGTTTAAAGAGAGGTGAGAGTGCTTTTCTCAGGTTTTACCATCTGGGTTTTGGCAGGTTGCAGGGGAGTAGGGGTTTGGGGTTTTTTTCTTGCTCAAAATTGAAACTATGGCTAGTAGAAGAGCTGAGTTGGGCTTAATCATTGATATGGGAACTTCTTTCCAAAAAATTGAAGTCCTAAGCTTGTTTTTATAGAAGTTATTAGTTACGCATATTTAAGATAACTCTGAGAGAGGGAATTCCCTTAATATTTCATGTCCTTGCAATAACACGGTAGCCAAATTAATAGCTTAGTGCATCTTCATAGTATCAGACTGGAAGAACTCTTCATTCTGAAACCAGACCTTGATCTTTCATCCCCTGAACATTCTCTGTTGTGAACCACCCCTTGCTTTTTGACAGTCACTTTCTGACTGGATGCATCATCTTGTGAGAGACCTAAACCAAACTGCTTCACCTGAAGCTTTCCTCTGCAGAGAGGGGTTGATTAAAACCACTTTGGAATGTCTTAACTGTCACTTTGTCTTGTCTTAGTCTTACATGAGGGATCAGTCCCTGCTGCATGTCTATACCACTACGTAGGTGTGATAAAAGCAAACCAGATGTCTCCAGCATGTGAGAATGAACTGATTTAAATTATCTACATCAATTAAGAGATGTCAGTTTGTTCTTCCACCAGGATGGCAAACATTGACTTGTTTACCTGCCCTCTTTCAAGTCCATACAAACTGAAGATATGTGTTTGGGGGGTTCTTAAGTTACTATTAGAAGCAACTTTTAAAGGAGTACTTCCAAGCAGATGTTTTCTGTGTAAGCAGCCTGGGAGGTGATGGTTTAGGAAGGTTAGCTGCAGGTGATCCAACAGCTGATCTGTTCCTATACTAGAAAATCCTTGGTTCTTTATGTGCTGATAACGACACGTGCTTCTGAAATAAGAGTGAAGCATTACCAGAAATTGAATTTTCAATAAGCGAGACTTGTGATGAGTTTCTTGATTTCAGTTTTCATCCTAGTAATAACCATTTGAATAAAATGTAAAAAAGGCTTTTGTGCTGTGCTAGGAATCCTGCAAGTTGTGGTAGAGCAAACAGATTTGACTCCTTGAAACTGTCTGTAATAAGTGAAAGTAGCTTTTTCCATGCAGACTCTGATTTGTTGTTTAATTTCTTTTACAAAACTGAAGTTGGCCCTACAGTGTGAGAAGCAGGGCTCAGTCTTAGTGTTACCACAGGGGTTTGGGATTTTTGAATGTTGTCTCTGTCTTAAAGTTAGAAGTGACTTCTGTTTCTCTCTTGACTTGGTGTGATGCATTTTAAAGTGTGCATTGTTTTTCAGTGCAGCTGAAGAATAAAGGACCACATATGTGGTTTCCTGACTTAACTTCTTTCTGAAAGGTATATTGAGCATCAGCTGCTGAAGTGCTGTCAGCTTTGGTACTTGAACCAATAAACAAGACTAGTGGAAATCATCTCCTCCAAGCAGAAGGCTTAGCACAAGTTGACCCAGGATTTAAAGAAAACAACCCCTAGCAGGCTTGCTGCTTGATGTCAGGAGCACTTCCTGAGCCACCCAGCTTCAGAAATGCTCAGAATGGTCCAAAATCAGGTACTAAACTAGAAAAAGGCAGTGCATGTATAGGAGACTGAAGGTAGAACAGTGCTAATCCTGTTCTTTCTAAACAAATGTGGTGTGTTCAACTGAAGCTTGTCTCTGGAAATAATTAGTGGCCAGGGTCCACCTACAGTTTGGATTAATGCTCCTGCAAGAATTTATTGTTACATTGTGGGGTTTGCATTGGGTTGAGTGAAAGGTTCCAAGCAGCCCCTAGTGCTCGGTCTGCACGGGTGTGTAGCCATGCGTGCCTGCCTGCCCTTGGGTAACAGGATCTTGAGGCTTTGTTTTGGACAAGTATTTCTGTAGTGGAAAATTGGTCTGAAGAAGGGGGAACTGTTCCCAAGCTGAGGTTGTGTTTCCCTTTCTCTCCCATCCCCCTTACCTGGCAGAAATGAACTTTATGGCCCAATTATAGAATCCCTTAAAACGCTAGTTATGATGGAGTGCCAGCATAACCCAATAATATAGGTGAGGCTGACATCTGTCAGTAACTAATGAGGGTAGCCTTAGAATCAGGATTACAAGTTTACTTCTCTAATTTCTTATAGATTTGACCCATCATATCAACTTAATATTTGATCTGAGGATAAAAAAAGAAATGAATATGCTAGAATTTAGAGAACTTGGTACATGGGTGTACCAAAAACCCAGTGCGTGTGTGCTGCAGTTGTGACAGGGATTGTTTGCAGCTCAGAGTCATGAAGGAATAAGACCTTGGCTAAACTGCTCAGGAATAGAACTTCTCTATAAAAATAGATGACACACAAATGGCAGGAAATGAAGCCAATATGGTCATGTTTTGAAGCCACAAGGGTCAAATCCTGTGCTGTTACACTGGTGTATAATCAGTCAGCTCAAACCTTGTTACTTGAGAAGGCTGTTTGGCTGGTAGAGTGAATGTCAAACTGTGGCTGATGATGAAGAGCTTTGTGGAAGCGATCTACAGCTCTTCCTCTTCTTGTTTGAACGCATCTAGTTAGAAATCTAGAAACCTAGTGAAACTCCTGGGCTTGGAGGTCGCTTTTCTGTTGGTGATGTTTCAGAGGGTGGTGTTATTCCTGTGTCAGAGGAATTGCATCAAAAGGCTTTAGCTACCCAGGGTGGTCTTTGTTTTTCGGATCCTGAATGGCCAGAGAGCTGATACTGTAAGCTATCATCATCTTAAGATGTTTCCTTGCCCTGTTGAGGGGTATCAACTCTTTGAGCAGCTGTGAAGGGTGTTAGTGGGTGTGTTTTGTGAAGGGGTCTGTGTAGCTCATGCTGTTGATGTGGGTGTGCTTCCTTATTTCCCAGTTAGAAATGCAGAAAGCTAGAGGCCTCTTTAGACATTATTTAAACTAAATCTGTATAAAAACCATTGCTTCGCACGATCAGTGAAGCTGGTACTATGCACCTGGCTTCTGGTTCCCAGGATCTGTGTGTTTTTTCTGAAAGAAGAAAGCTCTTGAATTGGAAAAGATGGCACAACTGTGGCAAAACAGGAGTCACTTGTGTGGGGAGAGAGCAGGTGCTTACAGTGTTTCCCCTGTGCTCTCCTCCAGAACCAGATGTGCTCATCACCCCTGTATGAACACAGGCAGTGCAGCTGTTTGCTCATCACACCAGCGCTTGTTGTTGCACTTGGTTGATGTGAATGTGCCAGGCAGAGGCCTCTGGGGCTGGTGCAGCTCAAGCACAGCAGAGGCCCAATTCCACAGAGTCCAGCTCTTTGCTTTACCCAGAAACGCTCTGTCCATGTTAGAGACACTCTTAGGGTCGAGCAGGGAGTAGGGAAATACCTAGTTGAAGGTGTGCAAAGACAGTTGTTGCCCTTAGTCCTGAGACATTGCTTTGCTCCTGCAAGAAACCCCAGACTGCAGCTGCTGCTTAAGAAAGAACAGAGCTGGAACCCTTCATCCTTCTTTGGGGGAAGCTCTTTGCAGAGAGAGTGGTGAGGGGCTGGAAGGGGCTGCCCAGAGAGGGGATGGGTGCCCCGTCCCTGGGGGTGTTGAAGGCCAGGTTGGCTGGGACCCTGGGCAACCTTGTGTAGCTCCAGGCCTGGAGGTTGGTGTCCCTGCCTGTGGCAGGGGGTTGGAGCTCTGTGACCCTTGGGGTCCCTTCCAACCCAGAACATTCTATGATTCTATGATTATTCAGCTGAACAAAGTAAATGTCATTATCTTCCAGTTTGCTTGATGCTCTATTGATTATCAGCCAGTTCAGAACAGTTACACCTACTGTGTGAGCCTCTTTAGCTTTAGTTAATAGAATAACTCATAGCATCTGTATTTATGCTGGCTGGATTAGTCTTAAGAGTTGTTGAAACTCTTGTAGTTAATTGCAGGGGGTGAAGTAGGTAGGCCTGATGTTTATGGAGTGTAATTCCACATTCTCTAACAGATTGTGTGATTTATATGCACTGAAACAGAAGAGGTAAAAGGTTGCACTGCCCAGATCCCCCAAATTAGAAAATGCAGGGTGCCAACATCTTAATTAAAATTCTATACTGTAAACCTTATTTTTCAGTAGAGTTTAATGTTGGTCTGGGTTTTATATAAGGGGAGATTTGCCATATTGTTCACCTCTTCGTGGTAACACTGCTGTTGATTCATGTTCCTGACTGTATTGTATCAAGTACTAACCAGCTTAGCTTCCAAACTGTCTTTAAAAGCAAAGAGAAAAGCCAACCCCTGTGGTGGGTGGTCTTGGACTTGTAGAAGCTGCTGAGCCCCCAGTACCTGAGTTTCCTGCATGTGTTTGTAAGCTCTGTGCTGAACTGCCTCTATCCAACCCAAATGCAGCTTACAGAGGAGTGAATGAGAAAAGACAATAGCGTTTGGCCTGCTGCAGGTCAGAGAAGCACATTCAGACTGACAGATTTCTCTTTAATCTGCTTGAATTCCTTGGTTTATGTTAGTTAATGTTGGAACTTAATTAGGCACACGCACATGTTAAGCATGTGAGGTGAGCTAAGAGCAGCTCTGAGGGGCCTATGGGTTTTTCTCCTCCCTCCTTTAGGTGATCTTTCAAAGCACTACAAGGAGGAGATGTGGAGAGGATACGTACAGTTTGACTGTGACACTTTCTCTCACTTGGAAGGCCCATGATGAATAACCTTGGTGCCTGACTTTGGGGAGGGAGGGAGGTGTTAGGGCTGAATTTAATCCATGCTGGTAGGTAGCAATCCTGGCTGCAAGTTGTGTTCTGCCATGCCTGTGGCTTCACAGGTGGCTCTCTGCAGGTCACTGGGGTGGCAGTGAGTTTCTAATTGGGTCTTATGAAGTTTCCCAGCTAGACGAGCAGACTGCCCTACAGGTCTGAAGGCTGCAGTGTATGGGTGCCCAGAATCACCCGCACTGGTGCAGGTGGTGCTTAGGCAGAGAACTGGACCCCCAGCCCCCCCAGTTCTTGTTTCTCTTCATCTGTAGACCTTTAGCTATTCCAGGGGCTTCTAACAGTTACCTTGCTTGATGAACAGCCTCACATTCTTGCATAAGTGACTGTAATTAGACAAATTTAGCATTTCATGTGAATGTTTCTATTGCATTAAGCAGTTGTATTTTGCCAACTAATAGCATTAAATAAAGCCAAGTGAAATCATAGGTTCTTACAGCTCATAAACAAAACCTGTAAGGATACTGTGACACAATTTAAAACATAAACATAAAAAATCTAGGCCAATAAATAGATCATCTTTCATGGTAGACTAAGCTAGAAAATGCCTTCTAAATCTAGAGCAGTCTGGCTAGTGGAAGATGAAAGCCTCTTACTCCATGGTGCCGTTCAGCATATGCTGTGAAACGAGTTGATGTCAGCTTGCTTCTCTTCCTGGGCACCTACATCTGAGAAACTAAAATAACCTTTGAAGATACAGCAGTGACAAAGCAGTGAACAACTTTGCTTGCTAGTCACAGCCACGCTGCTGGGTCAGCTGGTATTGACTCTGCAAACTAGGCCTTGGGCTTGGCAGCTAGGCTTTGCCTGATCGACTCCAGGAACTGCAGCAGTTTGGTCTGATGCTCAGAGGGCTGGAGCAGCTCCCCTCTGGAGAGAGGCTGAGGGAGCTGGGCTGGGTCAGCCTGGAGAAGAGAAGGCTGTGGGGGGACCTCATTGCAGCCTGCCAGTCCCTGAAGGGAGCAGAGACACAGGAGGGGAATCAGCTTGTTCAAAGGGCAGAGACTGGCAGGACAAGGGGGATGGAGTGAAGCTGGAGGAGGGAAGGGTTAAATTAGATCTTAGGGGGAAGTTCTTTGCAGAGAGAGTGGTGAGGGGCTGGAAGGGGCTGCCCAGAGAGGGGGTGGGTGCCCCGTCCCTGGGGGTGTTCAAGGCCAGGTTGGCTGGGGCCCTGGGCAACCTTGTGTAGCTCCAGGCCTGGAGGTTGGTGTCCCTGCCTGTGGCAGGGGGTTGGAGCTCTGTGATCCTTGGGGTCCCTCCCAACCCAGACCAGCCTGGGATTCTATGATTACAGCGAAGCCTCTGTGTGGCAACATGGTTTAATTCTTTCACTTGCATCCAGGATTCCATGCTCTTTCTGTTTCCTAGGCAGAGGTGCTGAAATGATCGTTGCCCTCTGGAGTATAAAGGTACATGTCAGATCTCCAGCAAAATGAGGTGTAGCTGCAGAAGTACAAGGACATGTTTGGTTCCCAAAGTGAGTTTCAGCTCAGATTTCACCCATGGAGATGTCAAGAGCTTTCTAGGGATTTGATTCTGATGCCACAGGGTACTTAAACAGAAATGTTTTGTTTGCTACTTGATTAATGTAAGAAAAGGTGACTTTCTATTAATTTCTTTGTGCTGATGAAGCTTCTCCTCAGCTGCAAGCTGAGGTTATCTCTGAACACTGGAGTGTTCACAGAATGCTCAGTGCTGTTCAAGGCAGAAGTCAAACATCAAGAGCTTTACTCCCCAGGAAGGTTGGTTGTTACATAACCACAACACTTCTCTTACTCTTTCTCACTGTGTGTGTTGGGGAAGATGCAGGGATTAGGAATTTGTTTAAATTTATCCAACCAGCTGAGATTGCTGATTTATCATAAACACTGTGCATGTCTCCAACTTGAACTGTCACTTGTAATGACATTAATGCAAGTCATTAGATGTGAGAATCCTGTTTACAGGGCAGGACACTGTTTACAACTGTTAGTAGCAGGATGTGATGTCAGGGGATGGCATGTTCAGCAGGCAGGTTTTGACATGCTTCAGTGAGATGTTTAGGACTAATCTATTCCACCTCTTATAATTTGAAATCCTCTGCCTCTTAGCTTCATATATCAGAGAGAAGAGACCTCAGTGGGACAAACTTGCAGCATGGTTGGGCTTTGTTATGGCTGATGCTAAACTGTAACCTCCTTGGGGATGGCTGTCTGAGACAGAACCCATCGTGCTTTATGGGGAACTTCTGATCTAGAACTTGACTGTGGCAGGAGTTACCAACAGGAGGCATTTGGGTTTGAACCAGTCTGACTAATCTATAGGAAACAAAGTCCAGGAAGTGAAATAAGGACCTGTGAAGCCCTCAAAGGGAAATGCAGCCCATCTCACTGCTCCTTCCCCATTGCCATCAACTGGCTAAGTACAGGGAAGCAGCAGAAAAAGCCCTGTGTTGCTCCATGCATGACCTGCTGCTTCAGTGTTTCATACTTTGATATTCCAGGATCCCTCTCATCATGAGGACCACTGCATCACCCACATCTCTGAAATCCCTGGCAGAGCCCTTAATAATCAAGAAACCCTGTGTGCTGCTGTCTCTTAAAGCAGCATCTCTTGTGTTGCCCAGTCCAGAGTCTCAGGATGGGACAGAAAGCAAACCAGATAACTAGTCTAATGTGATGCCTGTGGCTTCAGTGAGCAGCCCATCCCCTTGTGATGACAAGCTCTGAGAAGCAGCAGGATGGGCTCAGGACTTCTGGTGGCTTCAGGCTCCCTCTGCTCCTTGCTTTGTGTGGGCTGCTGCAGCTGCAGCTCTTCAGAGCAGCTGTATCTTCCCCCCCATTCAAACCCGAGGGGGAAATGGGTGGACTTGGTGTGTGTGATGGGGGCATGGGGAAGAAGCATGAGAACTGCTGCTCCCATTATACCCCAGGTTTCCATGCAGATCAATGACTTATTTTTCCCTTGACTACTGTAGCAAATGCTCTAGTTTTGTTAGTAAAACAAAACCAACCTTTTTATTGCTTCTTATATTTGGAAAGTGATGTATTATGGGGTTCTGAACTGGAGGTTTAGTAAAGAGTACAGACATTAGCTTCCTTTCAAGCTACTCTGGGCCTTTCTTGTTTGCTTTGTATGGCAAGGGTCTAGAGAGATTTCTTTTCTTCCCTTCCCTGCCATTGTTTGCAGTACAAAGTTGGGGTTTTTTCCTTAATATTCAGACATTTTATCGCCTCACTTCTTTTAAAACTCTGAATTTCTTTCTCCCTTACCCCCAGCCCCACCCCCCATATGACACAAAAGAATACTTTTAGCTGATTGAGTTCTATCCATTGCCAACTGTGGCCTCTTTTGTCTTGTTGAGTCCAGCATCCTTTATAAACCCCAGGACCATTGAGCAAGTACTCGCAGGCTCCCCACCGAGCACAATTGTGCTTGAAAGGTGTGGTACTGTACCAGTGGAACATGGAAAAGCTGCACTTCAGAGGGGCCTGAATGCATTGCAATTTCTACCTTTTGGCTTTGTGAAAGGACTGGGATTGTGCTGGGAGATAATAAATCCACCTATTCTTAGTCCAGCCCCCGTTTTGACAAGTGGGGGGGAACAAAGAACCGGTTGAATGAGCTTGCTGTTGTGTGGAAACCAGCTAAAAGTTCCCATTCAGAGTGATTTCAGCCCAGTACAGCTAACAGGCAATTTTCCATTTATGTACACAAACCTTCCAGCAAGACAGCTGTGTGGCTGGATTAATTTCTAGCAGTAAATTGAATAAAAGATATTTTGAAGGGGTGGGGGGGACACACACACAATCAGGAATTCTTTTCTAAAGAGCTGAAAGCAGGACTTTCAAAGCTTTTTACTCTATTTGACCCTTTTTCCTTCCCAGTGCCTACTATATAAGATTTAAAGAACTGAAAATATTGGCCCCTGTATGGAGAATACACAACAGGAAATGGGTTCTCTTTTCAAAGCATGGATAGAATTAGGGTTAAAATACCCTCTGACACTTTCTACTTCACAAATATACTTGTTTTGAAGCAAATATGGGGAAATTCACACCTCTTAGTCATAAAAAGGAGCTCAAATGTTTGTGCTTGAATAAGCTGGGAGCTATATAGAAATGTTTTGAAACAGGAATGTATTTTATGCCCAAAACTGTTTCTGTGAGGGAGCAGAATTTGGGAATAGCAAGCTTTCTAATCATGCAAGGTGATGAATTTTGTCATATGCAAAATTGGCTGTGGCTTTCAGCCTTGTGTGAATTCCTCCTGTCAGAGCTGTGGGCAGCAGGCTGCTTCTCTTTTTTCTTTCCCTGGAAGTTGAGCTTTGGATACAGGTCTTGGAGTTATATGGTCACTCCTAAATGAGGTCTTGCTTGTGTCTCTCCAAAAAACTATTATTACAGAATCCCAGGGGTTGGCAGGGCCCTCCAGAGCCCATGGGGTCCAACCCCCTGCCAAAGCAGCTCCCCAGCTCATATTGCACAGGGCGGTGTCCAGACGGGGCTGGAATCTCTCCAGAGAAGGAGACTCCACACCCCCTGGGCAGCCTGGCCCAGGGCTCCCTCACCCTCACTGGGGAAAAGTTCTGCCCCAGCTTGGTGGGGAACTTCCTCTGCTCCAACTTGCAGCCATTGCCCCTTGTCCTGTCCCCACAGACACTGAAAAGGGGCTGCCCATGTCCCCCTGCATCCCATCCTTCAGATAGTGATCAACATTCATAAGGTCCCCCCTTAGTCGTCTTCTCTCCAGGCTGAACAGCCCCAGCTCCCTCAGCCTTTCCTCACAGGGGAGATGCTCCAGGCCCTTCAGCATCTCCTCAGCCTCCTCTGGCCTCTCTCCAGGAGATCCCTGTCTGTTTGATCCCAGGGAGCCCAGCACTGGACACAACACTGCAGGTGGGGCCTGAGCAGGGCAGAGCAGAGGGGAGGATCCCCTCCTGTGACCTGCTGCCCACACTCCTCCTGATGCCCCCAGGATCCCATTGTCTCTCTCAGCCCCAGGACACACTGCTGGCTCATGACCACCCTGTCACCCACCAGGACCCCCAGGTCCTTCTCCACAGAGCTCCTCTCCAGCAGCTCATCCCCCAGCCTGTCCTGATTCCAGCAGTTATTTCCTCTTATCCCTTAGAGATCCTTCTGGCCTGAAACCTGTGGCTTGTTAACCATTTAATTTGTATTATATGGAAGCTGTTTGGCCGAGAGAGGAGAGCTGTGTGTGAAACAAAGGTAACAAACCTTTGATCAGTAGTGATGAATGCTGCACTGAAGTGTTTCCCCATGCTGCAGGCTTGGGGAGCTCTCTCACCTGTAGAGAGATACCAGCTGTGGTGAACCACCATCCTGTCCCAGCCCTGCTCTTCACTCCTCAGTTTGTGCTGTGATGGAACTCGAGCTCAAGTGTTCTGCTTGATGCCTTTACCCAAACCTCCTCCTCAAGGAAATAAACTTTCTACATAGATTTGATGTAGGGATCTCCAAGGGGAGGTATGAACTCAGGCTACCACTGGGTATGATGTTCCATATGGAACATCAGCTGTAAAGGGTCAGGGAAATCACCTCAGTGAGGTTTCCTCCTCTCCATCCCCTTGTCCACAGGCAAGGCTGACCAATTCAGGCTTCTGAATTGTTAAAGTTTTGTTTAAAAACCGCCCAAAGAGACTGGTAAGCTGCTGAAGGGCTGTGGTGGAGTGGAAAGATGATCCAGTGCTCTGGGAGAGCATCTGGAGTACAGCAGAGTGGGGATGTTGCAATGTTTCTGTTTCATCTGAATGCATCATCAAATATCAAGTGCTTCAGAAATGACAAGTTGGAGCAAGAAGCTGAGAATGGTGTGGAAGCTGGTCTTGTTCCCTGTGGCTCTGGTTGTGGGAGAACTTCTGCTGTGGGGCTGGAGTCACCCAGTAAGATACTGGAAACTAGCACAGCTTTATTCTGGTGCTACCACCTCTTGAGAGGAGCCCAGGCTGTTTAACCCTCCCCTCACTGAGTGCTCCTGTGAGTGCTGGCTGTATGGCTCTGGGTTTTGTGCATGGTGTTTCTGTATCTTGCTCAAGGATCCCTTGGTTAACAAGGAGTTCAGGCATTTTATTCCTCTGTCTGAGGCACAGAGGCAGCATGTTTACTGATGGGGTTTTCTTTTGCCTAAAAAAGGGAAGTGTCCCTCTGTTTATTAATTATACTTTTAATTGAAACAAAACTGGTCACATTCCTGAGCTCTCATTCCAAAGGAAGACAAACTAAGCTGACTCTGGAGCAAGATGCTTCCAGTAGAAGCTTGGCTTTCTCCTGTTTTGAGGTTACCTAAGTACCTCACTGTCTCTGAGGGGAGGCTGAGGGCTCATTGTTTCCACAGTTGGGAAATTGGAGAAATGGATTGTTGATGAGGCTGCAGGGCAGCTCTCAGACCTGAACCTGGTGTTACCAAGTGCTCTGCTCTGGATTTGACACACATACTTCAAGCTGGGTGGCTGTAGTTCCTCATTTAGCTGACTAAAGCTACAGGCTTGGATCTTTCTGCATAAAAAGGAAGCCTGGTCATTTCTTTCTCCTTAGTGGGAATCTACATGGGCAAAGTGTTTGGAGTTGGACTTGATGATCCTTATGGGTCCCTTCCAACTCAGTATATTTTATGATTCTAGGAAAACCAGGTTGCCTGGGAAGAAAACACTATTCTTCCTTTTCCTCTGTCCCTTTTGTTGTTCCCAGGATCACTTTAAACATGTGATGCTCTAATTTTGGGTATGTCCTCTCAGTCCATTCAACAATGTAAGGAACTGGCATGGAAGCTGGTGTCCCTGCCTGTGGCAGGGAGGTTGGAGCTCTGTGATCCTTGGGGTCCCTTCCAACCCAGACGATTCTCCCCTGCTTCTCCCCTGCTTCTCCCCTGCTTCTCCCCTGCTTCTCCCCTGCTTCTCCCCTGCTTCTCCCCTGCTTCTCCCCTGCTTCTCCCCTGCTTCTCCCCTGCTTCTCCCCTGCTTCTCCCCTGCTTCTCCCCTGCTTCTCCCCTGCTTCTCCCCTGCTTCTCCCCTGCTTCTCCCCTGCTTCTCCCCTGCTTCTCCCCTGCTTCTCCCCTGCTTCTCCCCTGCTTCTCCCCTGCTTCTCCCCTGCTTCTCCCCTGCTTCTCCCCTGCGTCCAGTCATGACTAACACGTTAATGTCCTCTTTTATTACAGACTTTAAAAAATTCCAAGAGTCTCTGCTCCCTCGACTATGAAGATGATGATGATGACACACAAATGAAGACAATTGTGTCATCGCCATGTGACTCAAACGATCTTATGAACATCATCACCCCTGGTTCCAGCCCGATGAAAGAACAGCTGGGTGAGGTGAGGCACCAGGGGCCGTGCCAGGGCAGCTTCACAACCAGGGATTACACGCCGGCAGCAGCCGTGTGCGAGAGCGACGAGGACACCAGCGACTCGGAGAGCGCTGAAGAAGGCATCTTTCCTCTAGACTGTGGGGACTTGGACCTAGAGCAGATTGAAAACAACTGAGACTCCGAGTTGTGTGCTTAGAATCAAGAGTTGTTCTAAATTAAGATGATAGAGGGTTACCTTTGCCATGCATAATCCATGTCCCTGACTCTCTGTGTCGCCTCTCTCGGGGCTGTGTTAGAAGAAATGTTTCAGGTGGGGGAAAACAAAAACCAACCATGAACCATTGTTACCTGTTTAGTCTCTTGATCAATATGTGGATGGCAACAACAACAAAAAAAGTAGGGAGGTTAAATGTTATTTTGAACATTAAAGGAATAATTTTGATTACAAATTTCCTAACAGATATTTTGCATTTTTATGGCTTTTACAGTTCTGGAGAAGAAGAAGAAGGAAAAAAAAACCCAAAAAGCATCTCTATTTTGAAATGAATTTTCAGAAGGGCATTCTATAAAACTAAATCTGCCTACAGTGATTATTCTGGTGTGGGGGTAAGATGTTGCTTTTGTTACAGAGCTTGATGTGAAAAGTGAATTGCTCGATGAAATTGGTAATAAAACCTTCAGATAGAACTGGTCCAAAATACTCAACTGCCATCTTCAACAGCATCTGGTTAATAAAAACAACCCACTTCATAACATGTACAAATGTTCTTTTCATACATTTGGGGCTCTTTTGATCAAAAATATGGTAGTGACCTTAAAGGTTAACATTTTTTTCCATGATTTTACTACTTGAATTGTTTTCTAGCCTGAAGCAATGCTAATTTAGGTGGGGTAAAACTGCAAGTAGCTGCCCACCTACTTGGTCATTATGTTTTCTGTGGTTCAAAAGAATGTACAACAAGAGCACTTGAACTTTTAGACAGGGACTTTGTAATGATCAATTCCCCAGGAGGTGATCCCTTCAGCAATACTAGAAGGAAAATAGTCCTTGAATTAAATAAAATGACATTTTGCTTTGCACTTGTGTCTGCTGCTGAATTTTACCAGTGGAAAATGTGGAGTCTGGGGCAGGTTCTGTGATGTCCCTGTGTGCAGGACTGGGTGGAGGGGAAGGGCAGACTTCTGGTCATCCCAAAAATCAGTGTGAAGTTAGTCTGGGGAGCTGGGGAGTGACTCAGGCTGGATCCTCAGAGGGTGTCTCAGGGGTTATGTATCCTGTGTTCATTGCAGACTGTGGCAATGCAGACTGACTTGGTGAGCTCAGCTACACTAAAGATTTTTCCTGAACAAGGGGGAATTAATCTCCAAATAGTTTTAAATGAGATGAAAATGGAAAAGGTGGGATGCTGGCATCCCAGGGCATCCTGTGAGCCAGCTCCTACTGTAACTTGTGCTGGAAAACCAGATGCAGAAAGGTGTTTTCTGCCAGCTACTGGAAAGGGATTAAAATGGTTAAATACCTTGGTGCCTGTGACAAAGGTTGTTGCAAGGTGTGACTTGGGCTCCAGCCTTGTGATTAGAGCCTTTTATCATAAAGAGAATTAATTATTCATTAATTATTGAACCAGCTTACGTAACTCAGTACCTAGGAAACTTTACAAGTTTGGGTAGCCAGGGAGACACTCTGTGGGTTTCTTGTTCTTGCCTTTGTGACTCCTCCTGTGTGTGCAACTACAAGGGAGAGTGGTGCTGCCATACATGCAGGGTGAGGTGCAAGAACACTGCAGACTTGTTGGCTCTTGATATGTTCAATAGCTGGTATGTGGGAGAAACTGGAGCAGCTTGCTGTTGGCACAGATGATGAGTAAATAAGGGGGCTGCTGCTGGAGCAAAGACTTAAGTTCCTTGTGAAGCTCCTGGTGACATTTGGGGGGTGTGGTGTGTGTCTTGCCCCACAGATAGTTGCTCTGGTGTGTAGCACAGTGTACAGATGGTGATAGAAACATAGAATCACAGGATGCTTTGGGTTGGAAGGGACCTCAAAGCCCATCTAGTTCCAACCCCCTGCCATGGGCAGAGACACCCTCACTAGCCCAGGGTGCCCAAAGCCCCATCCAACCTGGCCTTGAACCCTGCCAGGGATCCAGGGGCTCCCACAGCCTCTCTAGGCAGCCTGTGCCAGGGCCTCAAACATACACAAAGCTATCTGAAATAATCTTATGCAACTGAGGATCACCCTTCTTGCTTCCACAAGAAGTAGCAACTCCAGGCAGTAAGTGAGGTGCAGCCAGTTGCCCTTGTGGGTAGGTGGGAACTGAGCTGTGGAGCGGGGAGCAGTCAGAGGGGGATGGAGCAGCCCAGCTCCCTGCTGGACTGCAGTTCCCAGCTGCAGAGCTACGTCTCTTCTTGTGCATTCTTCTTAATTGAGCAACACAGGTAAGGAAAATCAAATCAACTTTAATGCAGGATTATGGCAAAGGCCAACAGGGCAAGTGGGATCACTTAAAAGCTCATTTATCTATTGGGAAGCTCTAGTTAGAGGTGTAATGGCATGGAATGAGAGAGCTAATGTAGCAATCCATTTCCCTCTTCCTCCCCCAAGGAAGGCAAGCTCCTGGAAGAAGGAAATCCCTCAGACAGCATGAATAGAAGGAGGTGAGATATGCTTTGTCAAGGAGAACAAACACAAAAGCCCCCCCCCCCCAAAAAAAAAAAAAGATCTGAAGCTATAAGACCATGATAAAGCAATGGCAAGAGTAGAAGACCAGATAATGTTTATTCTGGCTGTGGTCTGGTCAGTGGATTGACTTCTCTAGCCTCAAAGGCAAGGTTCTCCACTTGCCTCTTGCAGGTGTGCTGTTCTCAGTCAAATCACAGCCATGTTCCTACCCAGGTGCTTGGCACAGCACCGAGTTCCCCAGCAGAAGGTACAGAGGCATTTGCTTATGGTAACACAGGACTCGGTCTGCTGGTGAGCCAGCTGCTACAATGTTAGATAGCCCTTTGGTAGGAACAAACAGGTTTAGATACTGAAGAACAAGCTTCATGGAGGTAGGAATTGTCTAGTTGAGGTTCTTACTGGTGGGTGATGGGAAAACAACTGCTTGGTAACACTGGCAAATGAAATCTGCTGAAAGGAACCCGTGTGCTTTGTCTGCAGGTGTTAATGTGATCCCTGAGGAGAACCAGAGCGGAAGGAATCCTGGGATAAAACAGACAGGGATCTCCTGGAGAGAGTCCAGAGGAGGCTATGGAGATGCTGAAGGGCCTGGAGCATCTCCCCTGTGAGGAAAGGCTGAGGGAGCTGGGGCTGTTCAGCCTGGAGAAAAGAAGACTAAGGGGGGACCTTATGAATGTTGATCAATAGCTGAAGGATGGGATGCAGGGGGACATGGGCAGCCCCTTTTCAGTGTGTGTGGGGACAGGACAAGGGGCAATGGCTGCAAGTTGGAGCAGAGGAAGTTCCCCACCAAGCTGGGGCAGAACTTTTCCCCAGTGAGGGTGAGGGAGCCCTGGGCCAGGCTGCCCAGGGGGGTGTGGAGTCTCCTTCTCTGGAGAGATTCCAGCCCTGTCTGGACACCGCCCTGTGTGCCCTGTCCTAGGGACCCTGCTTTGGCAGGGGGTTGGACCCCATGGGCTCTGGAGGGCCCTTCCAACCCCTGCAGCTCAATGACTCTGTGAATTGCTGGCTAGAACCTGCTGCAGACCAGGCAGGCTTTGCCACTGCATCACGCACATCCAAGTCCTACTCCAAAAGCAATGCACTGATGAGGAGCTGGGCAGCTTTGCCCGTGATTATCAGGTCAAATCCATAGGGATGGTGGGGCAAACACAGGAGAGGGTTTGCAGAAAGGAGAAGCCTGGTTTCAGGGGTTGGGTTGGGTTTGGTAGTGGGCTGAGCAAGGCTTTAAGCAGCTCTGCTGTGGGAGCGGTTTCCTTCGGTCTTGCACCCAGGGTCAGAACGGAAGGCTGTACTGTGCGGGGTTCTGGGAGCTGCTCTGGGTCACATATCTTTCATTTTTATTAGCAACCTGGATAACAAAGTAGTGTGCATGTTAAACTTGCAGTCAACAGGAAGCTGGGCAGATGTAAAAGATAAGATAGCATTAGAATTCAAAAAAGCCTTGGCAGTGTCTAGAAATTGTTCTGACAGAGGAGATGGTGAGGAAAGAGGAGAGAGATCCTTTTCACCAAGGCACTACGTTTAGATGGGGTTAAGCAACTGCACAAAGTCAGAGCTGGGCTGGCAAGTTAGCATCATTTAAAATAAGGGATCTGGCAGTTTGTCCTGCTGGTGGTAAAGCAGCAAGCTTCAGGCTTGGGTTCACAAAAGGCCATGAATTTGGTGAGGCTTAAGACAAGCCTGGGCTTCACAGGATCACCTCTTAAACAGGCAACTCGACTTAGTGCTAGAGAGTGCAGTGGAGGGGGGCAGGACTTTTACCTTGGGAACAGAGGAAAAGCTGCGTGTGAGGATGCTCTGAAAAAACTGAGCTTGAAATCGTACTGTAGACTGGCCTTAAACTGCAGCTGGGATGAGTGATAGTTTCACCCAGGAGTACACAAAATAAAGGGATCACTGAACAGACCTACGTGTGTGGAGATGGTAGCTCTTCCACAGCTGGAAATCTGTTAAGAGCAAGCATCTGCCCAGAGCAATAGCTCTGCCTCAGCTTCCTTTGGGGTCCCTTCCAACCCCTACAGCTCTGTGATTCTGTGATGATATCATCCATCCTCATTTCCACTCCTTCCTTTAAACTTCCCTCTCACTGAAGGCTCTGCCCCAACTGCTCTGTGTTAATATTTATTCTCTCAGGCACTTCTATACCCTAGCAAACCGAACTGCTGGAGAAAGGCTGAGCTGGGAGCACCTCGGGTGCCACTGCAGCTCCCCAGCACGGGAGATGCCCGGTTTAGGGGGAGACACTTGAATGTGCAAGTGGAGAGAGCCAGACGTGGGGACAAAAGGGTGATATAATCCATTTTGCCAATGGCCAGCTGTTCGGCTGCGGGGCTGCCCCGCTCCCCCACGGATGGTTATGCAAATGGAAGAGGAGAGGGGGTGTTGCAGGGAGGCAGCTGGGCCTCCAGCCCAAGCAAGCGGTAAGCTGGGCTTTGTGACATGGGCTTGCTGGTTAGCACAGCCCTTGCTTGTACCCCCGATGCTTTGGGACTGAGCTTGCCCTTCACCAGCCAGAACTTCACCTTCGGCCTCACAACGGGGCATGCACCAAAGCTCTGAGTTATTTAAGGGACAGGTGTGTCTGTGTGTCTGTGTGTCGGATCCCCAAGCTCAGCCTGAGTGGCCTTTGTAAGGGAATGTGAGTTACTCCCTCTGTCCACAGCCCTGTTCCTCCTTCCCTCCTGCCCCCATCTCTTTAGTGCAATGAGGAAGGTTCTGTCTGGGCACAGAAGTATAAAACATTGTGATGTCTGGACAAGCCTCCAGCACAGCATGTTAACTAGTACCATGTTGTTGCCCCCCGTTTTAAGCCCCCCAGTGATGCACCAGGGTCCATAGGGCAGTGTACCCACCTGCCCTTTTTGCCCTGGTGCCAGGTTTGTTCTGCAACAGGGTAGAAAACTCCAGGTTTGCCCCTTGTTTGGGAGAGAAGTGGGTGGGTTACAATGCACATGATGTTGGATGGCTTCAGCCTGCCTCCCACGGGTGGCGTAGGGGGTTTCCAGCATGAGGCAGCTGGAGTACTATGAAATGAGGTCTCAGGTTTGGAGACACATTTTGGGGAGCAAGGGCTGGATGCTCCCAGCCAGGAAGAGAGGCAGCCCTGGGCATCGAGCACCTTAGTGAGGATGGGACGGGACATCAGCCTGTATGTGTGTCCTGGCTCTGTGGAGCCCGTGGTGAGGAGGGTTGTGGCAGAGCCGCAGGCCGGTATGGCATCACTGGGGTATGGACTGATGGCCCTGGGCTGGCTGAAACAGGGTGGGGATGCCCACAGACCTGTTCTGAAGGGCATCCGCCCCTTGCCTTCTCCCTGCCTGTTCTTGGCCATGCAGGGCTGAGAGGCAGGAGGGCAGCAGGAGTGACTCCTATGAAACAGGAGGGCAGTGAGGAGCAGGGCGTGCAGCCATAGGAGACTGGCCAGGAGCAACGTGCTGCTGCGTGCTGGCACGGGCGCCTGCAAGAGCAGTGCCTGTACCCCAGCGAGGGCGCTGGTCCCCCTTGCACCCCATCCCACGGGCTCTGGTCCTGCTGTTGGCTTGCTGGCTCCCTGCCAGTCGCTGCAAAAACGCTGGCTGAGTTTCTCATCCTTTGCCAGACTCACATTGGTGCCTGGGAGCAGAAGTTACCCGGAGCTGCACACTGTGGGTGGGTGAGCTGCACAGGCACCTCTCATTTTGCTGTCACACCTGCGTGGTTGTGAAACACATGGCTCCTGTTCCTGGAAAGCATGCCATGTATCTCCACTGCCATCAAACCCCCAATGGGCAAGGTTACAGGTGCCCCAAGGGCAGGAGGCAGATACTGCAACGGTCACATGGATTCCCTGCATCCTTCTTCTGGGCATAGGTGGGAGCGGGGCTGGGAGAATATGAATGGCAATTCATCTGGCTGAAGGCTGAGCACTTCAGGGGCTGGGACTTCAGGCAGTGTTGAAATCCACCCCTGCAAACTTTGAACTGCAATTAGTCATGTAAATTGTCAGGCTCTTGAATGTTTAACTGCATTGTTCGGAGTGGGGGAGTCAGGAGGGACTGACAGGCAGTGGGGGCTCATTGGGGGGGCTGGGGAGAAGCTGCTTGTGGTGAGATGTTTGTGGGGGAGGAAGGTTGTCTCTGACAGTCAGGTTGGTAGATGGGTTTCCAAAGCCAAACAGCAGTTCATGGGTAAAATAAATGGAAGAGGTCTCCCCTTAAAGACTGAGCTGTGTTAGAGCAGAGCAACCCAAGGAGGAATTTGCTGCACCTGGCAGTGGTATCTGCTGTGTGTAGCAACACGTTTAGGTGTGTGGTGAACATTATTCTCCCATGGTCTTCCCGTCCTAAATGCTTGAGTAACTTGATGCATCTTTCAGATCCTCTCTATGCCCTGCTGGGGAGCAACCCAATGAGGTGGAGGCAAAGCATTCAGAAAAACCTCATTGTCCTCTGCAGGGAGGAGGTGCTTTTTCCCAGAATGACCCATTAAGACTTATCAGGTGTTTGAAACCTAACTCATACTCCATTTCTCACTCTCTCACCAGAAAATTTGGGCTTCCATTGATGCTAATTCTTAGAAATAGCTTTTGCTGTCTAATTTTAATGCCTTTTGCAAGTAGTCCATCTAAATATTCCTATGGAGACAGTCCAGGCTACTGCAAACCCAATATGCCTTCCTAGGAGGTTTTTACTGTCTGGTAGTTGTTGTCCAATGTTTTCAGATGTATTTAGAATCATAATTATTTCTCTCGTTTTTGGGGGGGTGGTCTGACTAGTGGAGAAACCCCATACTCCTCTGGTCAGGTTAAGTGACTAGATGCAGGGAATTCATGATGACCATAACGCGTCCTGGCTGAGAATAGTCCATGCAGCAGCCTGTGCTTTCCAGGCTGGAAGCAATTCAACCCCCTGACATAATTTTTTGCAGCTGGGGTAGAAATAACCTTAATTTACTGACAACGGGACCACCAGGATGATTCTGGGCTGTGGGTGGCAAGAGAAGACTTCCTCCTAGTAGCCCCACTCTCCTAATAACACCTGCTCAGACATGATCTACAATACCAACATACACAATTTCCACTGCTTTCTTGTATGCTCTGGAGTCTGTGCTCAAGTCCTGTGCTCTATCTAATTGTCTGGGCTATATCTTGAAATGAAGAGAGGCTGAGGGAGCTGGGCTGGGTCAGCCTGGAGAAGAGAAGGCTGTGAGGGGACCTCATTGCAGCCTGCCAGTCCCTGGAGGGAGCAGAGACACAGGAGGGGAATCAGCTTGTTCAAAGGGCAGAGACTGGCAGGACAAAGGGGATGGAGTGAAGCTGAAGGAGGGAAGGGTTAAATTAGATCTTAGGGGGAAGTTCTTTGCAGAGAGAGTGGTGAGGGGCTGGAACGGGCTGCCCAGAGAGGGGGTGGGTGCCCCGTCCCTGGGGGTGTTGAAGGCCAGGTTGGCTGGGGCCCTGGGCAACCTTGTGTAGCTCCAGGCCTGGAGGTTGGTGTCCCTGCCTGTGGCAGGGGGTTGGAGCTCTGTGATCCTTGGGGTCCCTTCCAACCCAGACCAGTCTATGATTCTGTGAAACAGATCCTGGAACCTGTGTCAGAGCTGGGGATGGACCCAAAGGATGCTCCCTCCAGTCTCCCTCCTGCGTTGCCCCTCTGCAGTATGGTGCAGGTCCTCGGGGACCTTTTAACATCAGGCATGTTATCTCACTTGATTTCCCCAGCAGGACCCTGAAGCACCCTCTGCATCTGGGTTAGAGTTCCTTTCTGTAACTGTAACACACAACCCTCCCCGAACAGATTTGCCGCATCGCTTTGTAGCCTGGTGAATGCCTTTTAAATGTTCCCGCTCGGGCCGGAGGCTGGTGAGGCCTGTCTGCCTCCTTTAGGCCTGCTCAGCCTCAGCCAGGCCCGGGTTTCGGTTGGGGCAGTTTAACGAACGTCAGCGCTGCCCTCATTGTGCTGCATTGTTTTTGTGGGTGTCTGCACCTTTCAAGCCAGCTCCAATTAGAAGCTGGGGGGTGGGGGGAGAGGAGTGGGGGAGAAGAGAGGGAAAGAAAGGAAGTAAATAGAGGCAAAATGATTCGGCTTTCAGCAAATCCGCAGCCTGTTTATCAGACAGATGGAGGCACGCAGTGGATGGCTTTGCTGCAGCCTGGCCCCTGAGCAGGTGGGTATTTTGGAAACGATGAGCAGTTTGCCCCTCTAATTCGTGGCCCTGCAGCTTACACCGGACATATGTTGATTACAACTTGACTCAGCTCCTGCTGTTGCAGGAATCGGAACGTTTCCACCCCTCACACCCCCCCTATACACACACACACACACAGAGACACAGGTTTTAAAAAGAAACTGCTGGAATAAAAACAAAGAGGAAAAGTTACAGACACTTGTTGCATTGGAGTGGGAAGGACAAATGAGGGTTCAGAACCACCCAGGCATGATTTCACTTAAGTACTAATTGCTGACTGCCTTTCATTAAGAGACCATCGAGGTTGTCCCAGCAGCGTTTTGAACATATATGCAGATGGGCAGATGGCCCTTTGCTGTAGTACAGGCAGACACATCTAGTGTTACAGATGGATTATTATGTTGATTCATGGCTAAAAGAAAAACTTATTTCACAATAGGGCATTCGTTTGAGCACAGTTCCATCTTGAGCTTATGTTTCTCCTCAGTATTGCCAGCTTTCACTCCATGAAACAGTTTTCAATCATCAAGGCTAGTGTTTCCCCTTCTGTGCTGCAAAAAGAGAAAGAAAAAAGTTTAAGAGCCTGTCTAAGAATAAAACAGTCCTTTTGGGAACCCAGAACATGCTTTATAACTTCAACTGCTGCTGAGCACGGAGGGCAGCTTTGTCTTTTTAACCCATGCTGATCATCACTAGGTCAAGACCTCCAACATCACTGGGTAAGGAGGAAGATCTGGGATAGACACATCGTGTTGTCCTCATGGAAGAGGCATTGGTTTGGAGCTGGAGGTAACTTGTCTGGAAGACATTTTAGCCTCAAGCACCGGCACAGCTATTGAATTGGCAGATACGGGGTAAAATTCACGCTCCACCCTTTAGGTGGGATGAACATGGTACCTCTTCTAGTTATTTCAAAGGATACCTCGTGCAAATAGGGGGCTGAGGCAGTGTGAGCCCTGCCCTATCCCATGTCCAAGAAGCACAAGACAAAGAAGCAAGTGGATGGTTGGATTGTGGCAGCTCATGGCTCTTCTCAGGCTGGTGCCAAAACCAGCTTCTGGCTACCCCCATGGTGATCTTTCTGGGCTGCACATTTTGTCAGAGTCTTGTCAAGGGTAGGTAGTTCTTTTTCCCAGGACATACCGCGTGGGACACTGGAGCTGTGGGGGGAGGAGAGTGAAGTAGCAGCCTCCAGAGTCACTTGTCACCAGCTTCCTTGCAGTTGTGACAAGAATAGCACTCTTATTTCACTCTGTTTCCAAAAAAAAGGAGAGAGAGAAAAGAAATCTCATTTTCTGCTTGACCCTGGTATCTTGATGCTGAACTTGTATCCATTAGAGAAACTCATCTCCTGCTGCTTATCTACCCAGCCTTTGTAACTCGGTGGTGTCATCCTGAGCAGAGCTCTACCAGAGGTTTGGCCAACAAGAGAAAAGTAAACAGAAGATGAACTCAGAGATACGAAATCTGGAGCTACATCTGCTGCAGACAAGGTTATTCTAAAGTTGGCCGGCACAAGGTTATTCAGGAGCAGCAGCAGAAGGTCTAACAATAAGAGCAGAAATTGCTGCACAGCTGAGATACGTGCCACTGTGGTTGTGTCACTCCCCACAACAGTCTGTCCTACGATCACACCTTTTCTCTCACTCTTCACAAGGTGTGGTTTGCACACCCACAACCCATGGGAGGTCCAGGGAGTTAGCAATCCTGTGATGAGTGATGCTTCTCCAAATAAAGGGGGAAGTCGTGAGCCAAATGCTGAAAGTGAACCCCAAGCGATGGCTTAGGTGTGCTGGTTGTTACCTGGGCAGACATGCCTTCCACTCAGGCTCCATGCAGGATTTCTGGGTCTCAGATGTGTCTGGACAGTCATTAAACATCTGAGTGTCTGGTTCACAGCCCACCCCAGTGATACCTGCTCGATGTTCGGGTTCAAGTAGTCCCCACCAGTACCTGTGCATGAGGTTTGCTGGGATGGGAGCTGCTGGGGACTCCAGGCATGTGACAAAAGCCTGTAGATAAGGGAGATCTCCAATAAATGCGTGGAATGCTTACCTGTGGTTGCAGAACAGACAGCCATGGAAGTCAGCAGAATTTAGGATAGACACACTTGAAATACTGGGAAAAAATGGTTGCATAACATGAAGCAACATTACATAACACTGGGAATGGGATACAGTGCTCAGAACAGAAAATGACCTTTTAGTTTTAGTTTCTAAATGACATTGAGTGGCATTATGCAACAGTTGCCCTGACTGTAAAACAGGGGAGTTGATATTTACCTACCTCCCCAGGATGTGAGTCGTCAATTAATATTTGCAAGGCAGTTGGAGGACTTTGGATGAGTGGCCCTGCAGGTACAGAGACAGGTATTGTGGTTTCCTCACCATTGGGCCATGTAGCAGCCAGTGCCTCCATGGGTCTGCACACAACCACACGTGCCCACAAACCCCTTTCCTTAAGAAATGGTGTGGTTTCCAATGGGCAAGAAACACAGTTTGTTGTTACTTGGTTAACCTTACCCTAAAACACTTTAGACCTAGATTTTGTGGTCATGCTGGGGATGTATTTGTCATATATCAAAGAAGAAAATGGTTTCTGTACTGGCTGTATGAGGCTGGGCTGGGTGACTGTGGTGGATCTTCTCCTTGGTCTCAGGGAATCTGTGCATCCTGTCAGAGCATGTAAATGTACGTGCTGAAATGTGCCACTTACATCTAACACCACTGACTTCAGTGGTCCCCACCTCCTCCAGCTGTCTGATGCTACCAGTCTGACGTTATTTCCCAGGCTCTGTGGGAGGCTGCAGAGAGGAGTGATTCTGTAGGCAAGGGAAGAAGCTGTTTGGGGCAAGGTTTGGTAGAAACTCTTTGCCTTTCAGCAGCTCCTGCTGTGACTTTTATGACCTGATTTTTCAAGAAGCCTCTAAGTTCTGGGGAAAAAAACCAGGCCATTTATTTGCCGTGTCTAAATGGCATCTGAACTAATCTTTGGAAATCTGGCCCAAATATTTCTTCTATAATTAAAAATAAAGGAAAAATTCTGGTTCTTAGAGTTGTCAAAGAAATTCTAGTGTCTTTGTTATCCGAGGCACAGCCCTTGAGTCTTCTCACGTCTATATTTTGCCGAGAGGCAGTATCTTCCCATATGGCTCAGGAAAACAAGGCAGTCAAAGCAAAGACTGGGGGAATCATAGGACAGCAGTGATAACATCTTCTGCAGGGTTTATAGTGATCTCATTGCTTTGCACTGTGATTTAGTTGACTGTTTCATGAAAAAGAGTGAATAAATCAGGAGGGGGTGGAGGGGAGGTGGGGAGGAACAGGCAGCCCATCAGTTTGAGGAAGAAGTCAGCTCTTGCTAGGAGCTTTCAATGCTTTCTCTGTAGGACAAAGACCCCCAGCTCTCTGCAAAGGACAGGCTTGAGCTGGCAACAAGCTGGGAGGTCTCTGAAGGTGGGAGAGAACACAAGCACTGGGGCTCTGCTGCCTTTGAAACCACCTTTGTGTGAGCAAGAACAGGAGCTTTCCTGCAAAAAAAAAAAGGTAGGTCAGTGTTTCAGAGAGTGAGCTGATGAGAGCAAGTGGTTTGCATCTAAACTAGGAGATGAGTAGGTGTTTAAATTGCCTTGTATGTATCCAGGTCAGGATGCAAAAAGGGGAGATGTCTTCTCCTCTGCTTCCTGTAAGATCCAGAAGCAGCATCTGCGAAGCAGTGGTTATGTTCATGTTTGGTTGTGTCCCATCTACCCTGGCGGAGGTCTCTTTTTTTCTAGGTGATTAAGGCTAAAGGAAGGAAGATTTAAATTAGATCTTAGGGGGAAGTTCTTTGCAGAGAGAGTGGTGAGGGGCTGGAAGGGGCTGCTCAGAGAGGGGGTGGGTGCCCCGTCCCTGGGGGTGTTGAAGGCCAGGTTGGCTGGGACCCTGGGCAACCTTGTGTAGCTCCAGGCCTGGAGGTTGGTGTCCCTGCCTGTGGCAGTGGGTTGGAGCTCTGTGACCCTTGGGGTCCCTTCCAACCCAGACCAGTCTATGATTCTATGATTCACTTCATCTATAGCCTTCATCCTCCTTTCCTCCTCACAGAACCCCAGTTCGCAAGCTGTCAGCCCCACCACATAAAGGAAGATGCTGGCTCAGTGTGTTAAGACCATGCTGAACATTTATAGTATAGAATAAAAAAAAAAAGTAAAGGTGAAATGTGCAGCCCAGGGCTCCTGGTTCTTTCTTGTGTGCTCCTGGGAATGGAATTTTTGCCCATTGGACTTGAGCTGTTCTAAAAAGCCCAGAACAAAAGCTGATCTTAAAAGTGATCCGCAAAGGAATAAATGGCAGGCTCGCTCTTTGTTATTCATGTGTGGTGCTCAAAGAGCTCTTGAAATGGTTGGGATTTTCTGCAGACATTTTCTTTCTTTAATGCTGCTTGGGGTTTGGGGGGTTTGCCTATTTGTTTTAGCAGTGGCCCAGGCATATGTCCCTCCTGAAAAACATTATGGCTGGCTTGGAAACCCGCACGTGAATGACGTCAGGAGACACATGTGAGTGAAACGGGCAGAAATGGGACAAGCTGAGTGGTTTGGTGGGGGGTTGTGGTGTGTGTGATACTCTCCAAGAGGCAGCCTGCCCTTTGTCTCTTACTTAATTTTATTCCTGCCTGCCCTGTGCTCTCTGTCACACGATTTATGCACTGAATCATGTTCAGCAGCCGTATTCACAAGCTGGCATAAATTTTTTTTCATCTGCTGGCCAATTACACCAACTGCCTCAACTGTTGTTTATTTTCTTCTGTTGCATCCTCTTGAGTTACTGTTAACAGTGTCCCTTTTCAGTAGAGATGGGCTTTTTGGCACAGGGGCCTGTCGGCCTGCCAAACTAATGGACCATATCTGTTATCTAACTAGTTGTAAAGGCTCCAGTTTCAGGGCAGCTTGCAGTTGCTGTGGCCACCTGTAGTGTGTTGGCAGGGGTGGAGACCGCTGCCCGTGCGGGACGTGTCGCCCCATCTCGAGAGTGTCCTTTGGCACCCACTTGCTCTCAGGGGGGAACACTTATGAGTCTTGCCTTGGAAAACAACTGCCCTTCTGTGGCTTAGAGTCTCTCACCTCCCTGGGGTGGGTGGCATGAGTCTGGCTGTGCCAGGGCAGCCTTGCTGCCCACATGAAGGACCAGGAGATCCCCTGCGTACAGCTGCTCTGGAGGCTGCTCCTCTGCCCAGAGAGGAACCTGACCATGGGGAGGCTCCCTGGACTCCCAGGACTGGGGTAGCAGTTAAATTAAATGAGGAATTAAGCAGCCTGAAAAGCAGAATAGGGTAAGGATGTCTTTCATGCAATGCAGCTAGGACTCTGTCCCATTTTGAGTAGCACCTTGAGTAGTGGTGCCAGCAAGGATGGGGTCCTTGCTTTGTAGGATGCTTTGGGCATTCAGCGCTTGTTCCCTGAAGGATCTCCTCCAATTCCTTCTCTTAGCTTTGTAGAATATGATGGGTTTTGGCTAACAAAGGCTATTTGTGCCTTGCCTACATGCAAACCGGGGGCCAACTCCACTTAAATCACCCCTGACTTGCAAAATACTCCAGCCACCTGAAAATGACTGTCACCTTCCTGCCTCTCTGGCCCCATTTGCTCTGTTTGCTGTCAGTTGTTTACTGTCTGCCTTGGAGACTTATCTGGGAATTGGAAAGCTGAGCCATCTCCTTTCTTTCCCGACAGGCAGGGTGTCCCTATGCCAAGGAGTTGTAACAGGGTGCCAGAGCACTACAGCCTTCCTGAGTCACAGGTACAGCAAAAGGGCACTGCACTGAGACCCTGTGCTGATGCTGGACTTGGGAGGGGGCTTTCAGACCACAGCCTGCATTTGCAAGGCTGGCATTTGGGAGGAAAATGTTGTCTTGCTGGTCAGCAGAGTGTCTTTGAGCTGTACTTGCTCACACATACACTCCTTGTTCCATGAGGATGGTTTGTGTGGTCACCTTTTATTGTAGGTGCCTCAGAAGGGCTTTTCCCAGGCATGATCCTGAGCATGTTTTAGGTGACCATTTTGAAAAGGGTCCTTGGCAAGGTATGGGTCCCTCAGCTTCACTTGGGAAAAAACCTTTGCTTCTTTCATGAATGACACTGGTTGCTGAAGAGGTGGCAGTGAGGAAAGTGCTGCTCCTCAGGGTCTCATCTCCCCAGGCTCCTGCAGCAGCAACTTTGCTGGGAAGCAGGGAGATGGAGCCTGTACCATGGCCTGTTTCCATTCCCTTTTGGCAAAAAATCTTTTACCTTCTTCTCCCTCTCTAAGCTATTTGTCCTCTAGTTTATCACCCTGAGGTCCCTGTCAAGATTACTGGTGCACAGGTACAAGTTGGTGGACCAAATCCTGACCTGCCCCTGTAGAGATGGAGCAGCTTTGCACTTGCTTCCAGATTTCTTTGCATACCCCGAGAGAAAGGGATGAAAGACATAAGGTTTGGTGGCCAGGTCCTCTGCTCTCCAGAGACTCTTTGCTCTTCTAAGTGGGCAGCCCAGATAGGTCCTACGTTGCACACTGATGATAGTCATGACTGTTTCCCCACCAGCTCAGCCCAGTGCCTGTGGTTGCAATGATAGGAGACAGCAGAGTTGCGTCAAGAGGGGTTCTTTGCTGGAAGGTCATGCCATGGCTCATTCCTCCATGGGGGGGACACAGTTACCTGAGCTCTGTGGCTTGCATGAGGTGGTGCTGCTGGCAGGGTGAGGATTTGAATCTTGATGGCCAGTTGGGCTGTCATTCTCTGTGCTGAACAAAGCAGGACCATGTTCCCTGAAGGGCTTCATTGTGCCAGGCAAGGAGGGGAGAGCGGGGAGATGCCACAGGCAGAGGATTTGGTTAACACACGAATCTCCTTGAAGAATCACCAGATCCCTGCACATGCTCCAAAGACTGCATTTGTACTCATAAGCCAAGCCATCATCCGCAGGTTTACCTCTTTTGAGGGCAGAGTGGCTCTTGTGTTTGCAAACCAAGGTTTGGCTCCAATTTAAAAGAAGGTCTAAATCCAGGGCTCTCCACACACCCCTTTACTGCAGGAACAAGGGCTCTGCAAGTGCCGCAGCGATGCAAGCTGGACCGGGGAAAGTCTGCCCATGACTACTTGGCAGCACTCCCAAGGTTCGGAGGCTAAAAGCGTTTGCACGTGAGCACAGGAAGCAAACTCAGCAGCCCTGAAGTGAGAGAGCTTTCTTCCCTTTGAATCCCATTCGCAAGAAACCCCATGTGATCCCATGGCAAAAAAAAAAAAAAGCCTCATTTCTAGGTGTGCTGTTGACTCCAGGATATCCATGACTCCACCAGAACTGTTTCCTTCACCTTCTTAGGTCTCACAGTTTGGGTGTGCATTTGCCTTTGCTTCGAGGGCTGTGACAAAGAGCAGCGCTCTCCATGCCTCACAGAATCACCAGGTTGGAAAAGAACTTTAAGATCAAGTCCAACCATTCCCATCCTAAGCTAAACCAGATCCCTGAGCACCTCATCTACCCTGTTTTTAAACACACCCAGGGAAGGGGACTCAGCCCCTCCCTGGGCAGCCTGTTCCAGGCCCCAATGACTCTTTCAGTAAAAATTTTTTTTCTAATATCTGCTCTGACCCTGCCCTGGCACAGCTTGAGGCCATTGCCCCTTGTCCTGTCTCCTGTTACTCAACTGAAGAGACCATCACCCACCTCTCTGCACCCTCCTGGCAGGGCAGGGGAGGTGGGGAGAAGGTCTCCCCTCAGCCTCCTCTTCTCCAGGCTCAACACCCCCAGCTCCCTCAGCTGCTCCTCAGAGGATTTGCCCTCCAGCCCCTTCCCCAGCCTGCTTGCCCTTCTCTGGACTGGCTCCAGGACCTCCATGTCCTTCTGATGGTGAGGAGCCCAGAACTGGACACAGTACTCATCCGAAAGGCTTTGTTTTCTTGCTCTCAAGCGAGTGGCAGGACATGCAAGCAGAGCCAGGCCTCACGTTGCTGGCTTTGGAACCATTGCCTCCTCCCAAGCGCTCGAGGCTATCTGGAACAGAGGTTGTTCTCCAGGCTCATCTGTAGCCCTCAGCAAACTTTCCATAAACAGGAAAGGAGCCCCAGGGAGGACAGCAAGGGAGAAATCAGTCCTGCTCTGATCTTTTGTTCTCCCCCTCTCCTTTTGTCTTAAAAGGCACAATGCTCGCTTGATTTGTTGCACTGAGAGCTGCCAGATGGAAGTAAAACTCCTTCCTTCAGGAGCGCGGGCCTCAGCAAGGCCCGCGGCAGGCAGGCAGTCCGCCGCACGGCCATGGCCAGGCCCTGCTTGCGGCTGAGGGAATGCCACCTGCCGGACCCGCTCCATGACTGCAGCTGAGGCGCTTGCAACCTTGCTCCGTGAGAGAGGGAGGTAGAAACAACGCCGGCCGCTGCCTGTGAGAGGGCTCCTCCAGCCCTCCCGGGGTACACAAAACCTCACGCAGCGCGCTAAGCAGAAATTAATTGAATATAGGAAGTTTCATCTAAACATGAGGAGGAACTTCTTTGCTGTGAGGGTGGCAGAGCCCTGGGACAGGCTGCCCAGAGAGGCTGTGGAGTCTCCATCTCTGGAGACATTCAAACCCTGTCTGGATGTGTTCCTGTGCAGTCTGCTGTAGGTGATCCTGCCCTGGCAATGGGTTGGACTAGATGATTTCCAGAGGTCCCTTCCAACCCATATCATTCTGTGATTCTGTAATAAGGGGTGGGACGTCCGAAAGGTGCTAGGAAGTGACAAGGACCTTGGGCTATCTCTCTGGGGGCGTGTTCTCTTTCCCAGGCTTTCCAACCTGGAAGAGCACAGGGAACCCTACCTGAGGCTTAGACAGCATGCAGGGCAGTGTCTCAGCCTGGCGTCACTTTTTGTTTTGTTTCCTTCTGTAATATCTTCACTGCTGTGAAGGGAGGAACACCTTATTTTAATCAAATGTTTTCTCCAGCTTTTCACTGTAGACCCCCTCCATGCTTGCTGGCAGCCTCCCCGAGAGCCAGAAGGCAGTGGGGAAGTCCTCCCTTGTGCTAATGAGGTTTGTCCTGCTCTGAGAAGGCAATAGGCCAGGGGCTACATGGCAGCAAATAGCTCTCTCAAAGCTGATCTCTTAAAAAATCAAAAAGGGCTGTTCCTCTTCTATGAGATCTATTCCTGGCCCTTCAAGGCCACTGAAAATGTGGGCAGATGAGGAAATGAGTGGTGTGGTGCAGTGTTTGTCCTGGCCATGGGAGACATAGTCTAAAGATAAAGATACTGAACTGGAACAAGAAGTAGGAGTCAGATCTCTGCTGAATGCCTGAATTACTGAGTCTCATTTCTATCTACCTGCCATCTTTCTAGCCCCATGAATCTTTCCTGTGTTGGCCCTTCCTGTTGGGCCAAATTCAAGTGGACGTGCCTTGATTCAGTAGTGCCAGTACCCCTGTGTATATCACACCTTCCTGCAACATGGGGATTTAAATCTTTTCCAGGTGGAGGACAAATCTGGTTTGTCATGTCCTGGTTGAGCTCCTGCCAGTGGACTGTACCACACAATGCAGCCTGAGGCAAGTTTTCAGACACTAATGCCTCAGCTGACTTTCTGTAACTCACCTTCATCACTTGGGGCTGCGCCCACAGATGATTCTGACTCCTCTTCTGCAGATCAAGTACCATTGAAACCATCATGGGAGTTTTTCTTCCAAGTCTCCTTCCTTCCACTCCTCCCCAGGATCCCAAAGGGATGTGTGAGGTTTTAGATCCTTTAGTATCTGCAAGGTGCTTGCCTGAAGACAGCCACATCATGATGTTATTACACATTGTGCACACCTCAGCAGGGGTGAGGTGGTTAATGACTGAAGTGTAAAACTGCTCAGTGCAGGAGTGAACTGAGTAGGTGTTTTCAGAAACAGCTGTGCCAGTCTCCCCTGTCAGGATGGGCTTGGGTGCTGGCCAACTTTCCTGTCGCACTCTCTGTTTGCAAAGCTTTGTGGGGTTGAGTTTTGGTTTCTGCAACCTGCAAGGCACAACTGAAAGTCAAAAGTGGGATTGCTTGGTTTTGCAGGACTCTATACCAGCCCTTTATTATTCTGTAAGATGCTGAAGTTGAAGCACGACCATCAAGAAGCTCCAATCTGTGACTTAACACATTGATTATACCATGAAGAGAAGCTCAAATCCATGTGGTGTGATGAGCACCACAGTCTTGGTGCTCGTCACACCAAGACTCTATATTTATTGTTTGCAAAGTGGGACTTGGGTATGGGTGGGAGTTACTAACTTGACTATTTTGGCACCCTAGCTTTTAATGTCCTACATCATAAATGTATGAAAGTCTTCCTGGAGAAGACTGCCCACTAAGTATGAATTTATTCAGCTGCCACTAAAACATCTGACAGTTACAACACCACGTGGCCAAGATTTGGAGAAAGGTTTTTTTTGGTCTAGGAGGCAGACTGTTTTTCTCTCACCAGACTCGTTAACTGGGAACAGTAACAGGCAAGACAGATTTTGTGTACCAGCCCCAGTTTGGACCATGCAATATAGTGTCCTGTCTACCGCTCTTGGAACGCAGACTTTGTCATCCAGACTGTTGAACCCACCCCTTCCCCTCATCATGATATTTCTGGAGACAGAGGAGACCTCTGGAGTGATTTTTTTCCCTTACAAAACTGGAAACAGGAGTTCCTGTTCACTGATAACACTCATAAGTAAACAGTCAATGGCATTAAACTGGAACCCTTGCCATTCCTGATGCCACTGAAAGACTCTTTGGTTGTTACAGTCCCATCATGAGGCCTGTGGGTGTGAAAGATGCCACTTGTTTGGAACGGTTTTTTGTTTATTCCTATCACACCCAGGCACCTGTGACTCAGAGGTCTATCTCTGGCTTTCTTTCCTCTCACTCTGCATCTACAGACTGAAATGGGGGTGTTTCTTATAGATCTTGTTACATGATGAAGGGCCTGGAGCATCTCCCCTGTGAGGAAAGGCTGAGGGAGCTGGGGCTGTTCAACCTGGAGAAGAGAAGACTAAGGGGGGACCTTATGAATGTTGATCAATAGCTGAAGGATGGGATGCAGGGGGACATGGCCAGCCCCTTTTCAGTGTCTGTGGGGACAGGACAAGGGGCAATGGCTGCAAGTTGGCGCACAGGAAGTTCCGCACCAACATGGGGCAGAACTTTTCCCCAGTGAGGGTGAGGGAGCCCTGGGCCAGGCTGCCCAGGGGGTGTGGAGTCTCCTTCTCTGGAGAGATTCCAGCCCCGTCTGGACACCGCCCTGTGCAATATGAGCTGGGGAGCTGCTTTGGCAGGGGGTTGGACCCCACGGGCTCTGGAGGGCCCTTCCAACCCCTGGGATTCTGTGATATATATAATTTGGCCATCTCAGAACGAAATACCTACATGGCCTCAGGCTGCTAATAGCCCTGTCCTCTACACACATGATGGGTGGCATCTGGGTGCACTGGTATGAAGTGTAAATAGTCATGCTTTCTGCAAGGAACCTAAGCCAGGGCTAGAGGGAATGCAGCCTACAGATGGAACAGCTGGTTTCTGGTGCCATCACATCTGAGGATGCGTTCCTCCACCAGCTCTTTTCCAGCTGATGGAAAGATGCAGTCACCTGGTATACAGATCACACCGCAGTTCTCTGACCAGCGCTGCCCTCCACGCTACCTTTTGTAGCTTTGCTAGTAGGAAATACTGACCAGGGTTGCCTAAAATATCCCAAATTTGAAGGTGTGAAATGTTTTGGTTTTTTCTTTTTATTTTGTTCTCTGCCCTTTTCTGAAAATTCCTGTCAACTTTCAAAGCTGCCAAGCTGGAATTTTTGGACACTTATTCACAATTGCTTCAGTCCTTTTTCTGTGTATGGCTGGGAGGATTTCTCCCACATACATAAATCTGTGCTTATTGACTCCGAGTTTTAACTCTGGTTTCATTGCCTGGTTACTCAGTGTCACGAGATCCCCCCACAACTGCTCACATTCAGACTTAGATCTGAAAATCCTGGATAACTTTTAGCACTTGATCATTGGCTGTTTTATCTTTCCATTCCCTTTCCAGATCACTGCGACTGCACTAAACAGCTCAAATTCCAGCCCAAGTTACAAGGTGCTGAGGGATTTTCCAGAAACTCTTTTTCTATTACATATGTCAGAATGTGTATATATACAAAAACACACACATATATGTACCCACACATACATATGTGTACATGGGTATTGTTATTTATACCTACTTTTAATTTCCTATGTTTTAATCTGATATGAGTTTATGATAATTTGTGACAATAATTTCTTTAGAGCCTTTACCAGCTGTCAATGCTCTTCTAAACCCAAGTGCAATGAATCAACCAAACTACCCTGGCCCTCAATTCTGGCAATCCTTCAAAAATATCTACTAGATTTCTGAGCTACAACTTACCTACGTGGACTTCCATTGATTGATCTACCTGTTTACAGAATCATTGACTGGTTGAAAGGGACTGCTGGAGTGCAACCTCCCATGCAAAGCAGGGCTGTTGCTAACAATAAGTCAGGCCAATTCAGCCTATGTCTGCTCAAGTCTTGAAAACCTCCAAGAATGGATTTTCCACCTCCTCTCCAGAGCTGCCAGTTTGAGCCTCTTGAGCTGCAACTTGAGAACTTCTACTGCCCTTTATTACTGGCCCTTGCTTCACCCTCTGCCACTGCCAAGAAGAGTTTTGTTCCATTATTTATTGCTCTTCTTCCAGTAGTTTGCGTTTCCCAATCCTTGAAGATACTCAAAACTGGAGCAAACAGCTCTGAAGTTGACCCTATTTCAAACAAGGGTTGGAGTAGCAGTCTCCAGAGGTACCTTCCAACCTAAATTATTCCACAGTTTTGCAATTAGGCTGGACTCTAATAGTAAGTTTCTCCTACTTCAGTCCAAGGTGACACATTAGGTGTCATCTACGAAAGCACAAGCCTGGCATCCCAGGTATCGTTGGGAAATTTTTCAGGCAGGTGTATCTAAGAGTCCCTCATGCATTAGAGTAATGTGAACACAGCAGCACAGGAAATGGTTTTCAAGCATTTCCTCCATGTGTTTGCTGGGATGTGCCTGTCTTGAGAAAGAGAGGCTGTAAACTGTGTTCTGCCACTCTCTTATCTTGGGTTGCCAGTCCGGTTTTGTATCTAGGGCTTGTTATAATAAAACCTCGTGTTGGCCCTTTCCAGGAAGGCATTCTCTTGAAGATAAAGACCTGGAAGGCAGCACAGTAGGAGCAGTGAATCCTATCAGAGAGAGCAGCAAAACACTTCAATGCTGAAATAACTCAGCATCTGCTCAGAGCAAGAACTATCCATATAAAAGACACTAATCTCTCATAGACTTGAAGGTTGGAAGGGATTATGCTGATCTTTCAGTCTGACCTCCTACATGATTCAGACCATTAGATATCATTTTGCATCAAGCTCATAGCTCCCAAATGAGCTTAAAAAAGGCATCCACTCTTGACTGAAGGAGCCCATTTTTGGGAGATAAGGTTCTCCTCAGTAAGGTTCTCCTCAGTAAGGTTATCCTGATAGCTGGGAAAAATATTGTCCATTTCAGTGCTTTACTTCAGCTTTCACCCACTGGGATTTCTGATGCTAGCTGTTAGCCTTTTGGTTTAGCTTGTTGGTTTTTTGGGGTTTTTTTTGAGGAATGTCCTGAAATAAGGGGAATTTTAGCTTCCAAAAATAATTTTTGACCAACTTTTTTACCTTCCCTAGTACCCAGAAGAACTATTTCTGTCTGGGTTCTAGACATTTCAGGTAACCTTGACCTTAGCTTGTTTCTGCTAACAGCGATCCTCTGTAAAACAGATAATACTACTTCCCTCCCTGGCACAGGCGTTGGCTGGGGAAAAAAAAAAAAGCCCATTAACATTTCTCAAATGCTATAGTGGGAGGCAAATATGAAGCCAGTCAGAGATCAGAGGCTGGATGCTGCATTCCAAAATATGGTTTAGTGCAGCAATCTTACCCACTGGAAACCAACTTCTCTGATATTGCTAGAGGATATGGGCTGCATTTTCATACGTGGATATTTGTGTTCTGGATCAAAAGACATCATCTGCAATCATTTGTGCACAGCAGTAACTGGATACACAGGAAAGAGAGAAGGTATTTGGGAACTGTAGGGGTTAATTGTATCCCAAGGGACCTTCGGGTAAGGCAATGTAGACCTTGTTAAGAGTATTTCTCGTAGGAAAAGACTTATAAAGATATAAAAACAGAAGCTGGTCTATTTGAGCCAGTTAATCTGTTTACTCTAGTTGGGGCTTTTACTTGTAATGAAGCCAGTGGTCTCAGCTATCAGCCACACCATTTACAGTCAAAGGCTAAACCAAAATAGCTCCCAGGTCCCTCTGATTTTCTATTTTTGTCAGTGATCTACTTAAATGCTGACTATATCCCATTTAGGGCACTCAGATCAATCTAATTGGCTAAGCATCAGTTAGCTGCACGGTGGCAGAGGAGTGGATTACCTCTCTATATTTAACAGGGAGGTATATAGGCGATGTCCTTGTGGCGGGTGGCTGCGGACAGGTCTGGCATGGCCCACTGCACCGTCATGGCTGGGGGCTGAGCAAGATGCTCCACCTTCCTGCAAGGGTGGTGTTCCCCACGCTGTTGCTACGTGGTGCTCAAGACACAAAGTGCTATGTAGGGATGAGCCAAGAAAGTGTATGCTCCCCTCCACACTGCCTCCCGTGCTGAGGTCAGCTCGTCCTCTGCTGAGAGGTCACCAGAGATGGATTCAGCTTTCCTGGTGATGCGGGATGACTCAGTGGTGTGGGAATGTCTCAGCCACTTGTCAGGGAATAAGTCTCTGCTCTTAGCTCAGCTATGGCCTTTTTCTGAAGGCCTGAGGAGGTTCTCCCTGTAATCCACCATTTTCTGTTGCTCATAAATAATGTAAGTGGCTTTATTTATCTAGTGCCCCAAACACATGTGATGCTGAGCTGATACTGGGGCTCCAGCAGCAGCCCAGAAACCCACCCACATTTTCATATGCAGGGACTGAAAGGCTAATGCATTTGTCTGTCTCTGCTACCATATTGACAAGGTATCATAAGCAGAGCTGTCTCCAAGTCTATATAACAGAAATAATTTCTCCTTTGTGGCAAACCAGATACTGAATCAGAAATCTGAACCTCCTTCCAGATTATTCTGGAACAAAGGCGTCAGTCATGTGCCTTGGTAGCTGCTCTACATCATTTTCAGGTCTACAAGGAGTATTTCAGCATTAACCTGCTCAGCTGAAATGTAGAAGAGGTTGGATCCAGCTATCAGAGCAATTACTCTGTGCCAAAGAGTCTCACCTCCCGTTCCAAGTGCTAGATACCGTGCAGGAGAAGACCTTTGAAAAGACCCCTTCACCTTGTTGCTTGTGAGGCTACCTGGACACTGAAGGGGACAAGCAAAAACTTCCTCAGTTCTCTACTTTTATATCTAAGCAGCTAAACCAGGTAAGTCCTGGAATGGAGTCATCACCAGGGAAAGGATTGGGCCAGAGGCATGTTTGGGAGCTGCTGGGCATCTCAGGGGTTGTGCTCAGCGGCATTGGGAGCTCCCAGCCCTGGGTTCTGTTTAGAGACCACACGCAGTCCATACAGGGTCACTAAAGAAGACAGTAAATAATCCCCAACATCACAGGACCAGACAGAAGAAAGCCCTAGTAGTTTGTCCACAGTATCCAGGTCAGGCCATAACTGACCATGGCAAAACCAACAAATCCTTTGAAGTGGTTATCTATTACTTCAATTAATTAAACAATGGGAAACCCAGGTCTCTCCTGGGGTAGTAATTACTGAAGCTGTATCAGCAGGGTCATATACAGCTAGAATCTGTTGTTGGTTTTTACTTGTTTTTTCTCTTTTTCCTTTCCTAATATTTCCTCCCAGCAAGAAAAGTTTTGAAATCATGATTTCTTTTCAGAAATTTATGAAGAAAAAAAAAATATGAAAGGGCCTGACGTTTTCCCACCCATCCCTCTTGGATTTCGTTCAGTAATGCTGTGATCATGACAATCTTTGGGCTTTGAGAAATGGGAAACTTGGGGTGCCAGTGTGGAATATAGGTATGTTTTGTCTCTTATAGTCTCTTCCTTGTGTAGCTCCAGGCCTGGAGGTTGGTGTCCCTGCCTGTGGCAGGGGGGTTGGAGCTCTGTGATCCTTGGGGTCCCTTCTGACCCATGCCATTCTGTGATTCCTTCTGCTCAGGACATACCCTGGGTTTTTTGGCTAATGCTGTTGTTCCTGTTTGGGCTTTTCTGTTATACTATTAGCAATATACCATGGAGCTCTGTAACTAACAGTGTTGGTTACAGACACTATGCTGACATATTGTTTCTCAGGCTCCTAAAAGCTCCACTTCTAGAACGTGACAAAAGAAATGCATTAAGAAGATGATAACACCCAATCCATCCAGTGTGCAAACTAAACCCCAAACACTTGCTTCACAGCAGTGACTTCCCTGGTGTTCCCCTGTAAGTCATTCCAATGGCATTAGTGCAGTCAAGGAATGGAAATTTCAGTTGTATTTGCTTATGTGATACAAGGAAAACTCATGTGGCATCGTGGGCTTGAATTTAACAGCACAGGCTCAGTTGATGGGGTGTTTATGTTGCTCTTTACTGGCCTGTCATGCAGCTGAGGACACAAGAGCTCTGAGCAGACATTTCCTCTATCTATTTTCTCAGAGAAAGGTAAGCCATTTCCCAAGGTGACCTGCTCTGAGAAAAAAAATTGCATTTGTGAAGTTATCCTCTCTTTGGGAACAGCTGTGGTACAGAGCTTCTGTGGAGAGGGACCTGGGGGTTCTGGTGGGTGACAGGGTGGCCATGAGCCAGCAGTGTGTCCTGGGGCTGAGAGAGACAATGGGATCCTGGGGGGCATCAGGAGGAGTGTGGGCAGCAGGAGGGGATCCTCCCCTCTGCTCTGCCCTGCTCAGGCCCCACCTGCAGTGTTGTGTCCAGTGCTGGGCTCCCTGGGATAAAACAGACAGGGATCTCCTGGAGAGAGTCCAGAGGAGGCTGAGGAGATGATGAAGGGCCTGGAGCATCTCCCCTGTGAGGAAAGGCTGAGGGAGCTGGGGCTGTTCAGCCTGGAGAGAAGAAGCCTGAGAGGGGATCTGA
This sequence comes from Hypotaenidia okinawae, assembly GCA_027925045.1. Lineage (NCBI taxonomy): Eukaryota > Metazoa > Chordata > Aves > Gruiformes > Rallidae > Hypotaenidia > Hypotaenidia okinawae. The sequence continues at coordinate 35,263,410 of BSDF01000004.1, forward strand.
TCAATGGGGATCAATAGCTGAAGGATGGGACACAGGGGGACATGGGCAGCCCCTTTTCAGTGTCTGTGGGGACAGGACAAGGGGCAATGGCTGCAAGTTGGAGCAGAGGAAGTTCCCCACCAAGATGGGGCAGAACTTTTCCCCAGTGAGGGTGAGGGAGCCCTGGGCCAGGCTGCCCAGGGGGTGTGGAGTCTCCTTCTCTGGAGAGATTCCAGCCCCGTCTGGACACCGCCCTGTGCAATATGAGCTGGGGAGCTGCTTTGACAGGGGGTTGGACCCCATGGGCTCTGGAGGGCCCTGCCAACTCCTGTGATTCTGTGATTCTAGTGAAATGCAACCCTTTTTTTAGTGTAGAGGGGTACACTGGCCCATGAGAGCAGGTCAGCATGTAGATTCTTACCCTTCCTGGTGGGTGCAGCACATCAGCAGTTTTATTGCATTTTTCCATCTTTTCCCATGCAGTGGTGGCTGGGTGGCCCTGGTACCCTGACTGCCCCTGCGTTCGTGGCATGTTCTGGAGGGATGGGCTGTAACCAGGTGAACAGGCTGCAAATAAATAAATAAATAAAGGCCCAGAGGGTGTATCAGGTTCAGGTTGTCTTTTTGACCTGGAAGAGCACAGCATGCAGAATGGACAGGAACAGATTTTGTTTAAATTTAGCAGCAATGCTATGGTTGGAAAAGGCTGATGAGAACTTGGCACCTGACTCCTCACCTCATACTGCTCCCCCCAGTAGGTTTGTTGGCCTCCAAACAGAGCATTGCTGGTGTGTAGCCCGGGTAAGCACCCTTTAAATAACCTATTCCCTTCTGTGGAGCATTGCTGAGCCATTTTGGCTTCTCAGCATCCACAACAGTCTTTACGTGCCAGTGCTCAGGCGTGTGAAGGGGTCTCAGTCCTACACAACATACCAGATGGACCATGAACTGGTGTGGCCCTCTCCATCAAGTCATCATCACCTGCATTTTTGGGTCTATGCCATGATCCCTTTCTCACCCCGTTGTCCAGGTGGCAGATGCATCTGGTTGAGTTGAGCTGCCATCTCTTGAAGCCAATAACTCCAGGTACCACAAAGCCACTCCACAATGCTCAGTAGCCAATCCCACCTTCCTTCCAGCCCTCTCCCAGCCCTCTCCCTGCACAGGGCAGATGGGTTCTGATCTTGTTGTTGCCAGCTGTTCATCATCTCAGCATCACTTCTAGGCTCATCTCTCCCATGCCAAGCCCAAATATTTGTCTTCTGTGATGTGATGCCTCCAAGCTGACCTTGTGCAACCTTAGGTCAGGCGACACTGGCACCAGATTTTGGCACCTGGCAACCCCAGGTCCCCTGGAACTACCTCCTTAAACAGATCCTCCACAAGTCTGTGAACTTTCATAACTCAGAGCAAAGAAGGGAGCCCACTGGGAACTGCCACCATCACCTTCCTGTCTGTAGGGAAATTGTGGATTTCCCCCAAATGAATATTTTTCCAGAAAGTTCCAGGAGAAATTCTATTCCCTTCCCCAAAACTAGGATTGTGCCTTGGTCATTTACAGGTCCCACCAGCAGCTGGGAAGCCAGCAGAGAGAAAAACCTTGTGCCCTACCCATTCTCCCCACCCCAAAGGAAAAGGCCCTGTGCATTTTCTTATCCTGGCAGATCACAAACATGTTGTCATGTTTTCTAGTAGCATCTTGAGCCTCTGACTTTCCACCATGTCCCTGTCCACCAGTGATGTCCCTGTCACTGCCTCCTTGTGCCGTGAACCTGCTGAGCACAGCTGGTGTCCCATCCGTGGGCTGGGGACAGGGCTAACCAATTCCCGTAAGCCCTACAGAAAACACATGCTGGCACCAGTGGAAACAAGCGATGGGTTTCACTGGGAGGAGCGCTGCAGACTCTGCCAGCTCATCACAGCTCTTTTCAATACTGCTATGTTTGCTTTTATTTTGGGCAGCAGAGTTAATGACTTCTGAAATGAGTATTTACAGCTGCCCTTTTTCAGCTTAATTGGAAAAAAAAGAAGTCTTTTCATAATGTTGAGTGCCCTGTGTCATGAAGCTACAACCTGGCTTTTCCCCCTGCCCTTCAAGAACACAAGCACCAGGCTTGACAGGCTTTTTTCCACCCTGGGGATTCAATTCCAGAGTGTGTTAAACACCCTGTAGAAAGAACCTGCACTCGGTGTCCACGCTGCTTAGCTCAGGTCAGCAGCCTTTGCAACAGAGGTGGACTTTGAATGCCCTCAGTGCCGTGGGTATCTCTGGACCCTTAGTCCAAAGCTTAGTCTCTCCTTTCTGAAATCAAAATGATGCACTGAATAATCCAGAGGAGCTTCTGGACAGAAGTTTTTGGAAGCACAAAGCTGAAAATAGGAAGGTTTAAGCCATTGCTTTTCTGCACACTGCTGTGGCCAGGAACTGTGTCTCCATTGAGGCTGTGGGACTCAACACCAGTCAGCTGTATTAGAGGGGCTGGGGGGATGTTGCTATGCTCACATCCTAAGTAGCCTTTTCCCTGTCCTCCTCCTTGCACAAGAGACTAGCCCAGGCTGCCTGGGGAGACGACCTCTGTCAAAGCATGCTCATTGACAGATGAAAGCCCCCTGTGCTGAGATTAGGAGGAACTTTCTGGTCATGGGAACCATTAGACAAGGATATATGAGCCTCCCTCTCCTGCCCTGGCAGTGACCCCAGCTCCAGTCCCAGTCCTGCAGTGCGCAGTCATGACCAGGGCAGCTCGTGACTCCTCTTGGACATGGAGCTCAGAGCCCCTAACAGGGAAATCTGAGGATGGAGCTCCAGAGCAGAGCTCCAGTGGCCCCAACAAACATCATGTGGACAAGGCTGCTGGAGAATCCTCATGTCATGTGTCTTTGGAGGAGCAGCATCAGGGTGCAGTGCCTTGGCAAGGTGGGGAATGACAGTGAGAGCTGTTGGCCACCGGGAAGGGGACAAAGAAACGGCAAACATCTTTGTGAAAGGGAGCACGGTGCAGCTGCCTGTGGAGCTGCCTTGCAAAGTGATGGGGTGTGTGTGTGTGTGTGTGTGCAGGGAGAAAACATCATCAAAAATAATAGTATAGTTGGCTGGCAGGCAAAAGCTTCAGCAGAGGCTGTGACTGTACTTGTCACGATCTGTTAACCTTCAAAACAGGTGTTGTGTGTTTGGAGTGCCAAGGTGGTGCTCAGGCTGCCATCTGCGTGTGTGCGGAGCAGGGGCTGGGGGAAGGGCTGGAGGGGCCTTGCCAGATGGGCACAGGCACAGAAAAGGGATGGTGCTGGGCAGGCAGCGCTGTGACGCAAATGGGCTTGGCTGGCTTGGAAAGGTGGAGTACCTCCTGGCCCTGCTGGGACCAAGCAGGACATGTCCTGGGCTGATGGCAGGCGGTGCTCCAGCGAGGCTCCTGGGGAAGGGGCTCCTCCTTTGTAGCTTGATTTAACTGTTGCAGAGTTTGGGCCAGGCTTATTAAAGTTCTCAGGTTACTGCAATTCAGCTGGAGGAACCTTGACTCCTGCCAGGATCCTGATTTTTCACTTGGTTTTAGGAATTGGGACTGTAATACTTTGCTGCTCTATCAGTCCAGCTCATTGTCAGTCTTTAGTACATTTGGGGTTTGTTTCCTTTTCCAAAAGTTTTAAACTTTTGAGTTTTATAATTTTATTTTTGGAAGAAAAAAAAAAAAGAAGAATGCAATATTTTAGTGGGGGTGGGGGGAAAAGGGCTTACTTTATTCTTTCAGGGAGTATTTACATTATCAAACATGGTGAGGACAATTGCCTTGGGATCTTGCAAGGCTGTATTGTCAAGTAAGTCAACAAGTAATGTAATGCTTGGCATGTGTGGAAGGTGAGTGAATGACATTCAAATGGGAAGATTAGGTAGGGCTCTGAAGATAGAAGATCCAAACATTGTAAGGTGCTAATAATTGGCAGTTGGCATCACTTGCAAAGCAAAAAAGACACAACTCACTTAAAAATCTCATCTTCTCTACCTGAATGTAATTATCATTAAAATCCAAATTCAAATGGGGGTAGAAATGTGCTTATACCATAGGTATGAACAAGATAATCTCACATCTGAGTTCCACTGTGACACTGCTTTTAATTCAATCCATAAGTCAGGCTAGCTGATTGCTCTTTAAAACTAGTATACACCTGCATTGTGCCCCTGTCCCAGATGGGAACAGCTGAGAAACACATCTCATCCGGATGTGTGTGACAGTCATCAAGCAGGAATAGCTCTTTGTTGACACACTAACAGGTTTTCTCTTGATTGTTGATGCAACTCCCCTTGCTGTTTATTAAACAGAGGTTGGTTGGGGTATGAAGCCAGCAGGTGTGGAAAATAGGTTTCCATCATCAGAGGTGGTGCTGCAGGGTTTTGTCTCTCAGTTTGGAGTCTTTTTTCCCCCATATATTCTGGAATATTGCAAGGCATGATGTGATAAGCAAGTACCTACAGACTGTTGCTTGGCCACGTATCTTGATCGTCAGAGATGTGATGCCAATGTGTCTCATACCGTGTACCTCCCACCCTGTTCCTGCAAACAGGGGAGTTTGCTCTGGAGACTAAGTCTTAGGGTGACCTGAGCAAAACAGCTCTTCATTTCTTAGCTCTCTGCTACGAGACAGAGATGGTTTTAGTCTGTGTAACTGGGGATTAGCATCCCCTGCAAACTTGGGTGGGATCATAGAATCATAGAATCCCAGACTGGTCTGGGTTGGAAGGGTCCCCAAGGGTCACAGAGCTCCAACCCCCTGCCACAGGCAGGGACACCAACCTCCAGGCCTGGAGCTACACAAGGCTGCCCAGGGCCCCAGCCAACCTGGCCTTCAACACCCCCAGGGACGGGGCACCCACCCCCTCTCTGGGCAGCCTGTTCCAGCCCCTCACCACTCTCTCTGCAAAGAACTTCCCCCTAAGATCTAATTTAACCCTTCCCTCCTTCAGCTTCACTCCATCCCCTTGTCCTGCCAGTCTCTGCCCTTTGAACAAGCTGATTCCCCTCCTGTGTCTCTGCTCCCTTCAGGGACTGGCAGGCTGCAATGAGGTCCCCCCACAGCCTTCTCTTCTCCAGGCTGAGATGGATGAATAACACTGGGATACAGTGTTATTTCCCAGTTGGATTTGGAAGAGCACACAAAGGCAGGTAGAAATCAGTGCAAAGTTTTGGTTTGTACTTGAACACAGGCATGTTGTTTGCAAAAAGTCTGGGGATAGCTGCACCCTTCAGATGCCATGCATTAGGAGGATGGAGCTGTGAAGCAGAGGTTTCTTTAAAGTTGAGGAGCAATGAGATCCTTCAAAGAACATTTACTTGGAAGCCATAAGCAATGCCTTCTGTACAGTCCCGAGGGCAAACTGTGTTATAGAGAGAAATGTATATTGAAATACTTCCTTGGAAAAGAAAGCTCCATTTCCCAGAATTGTAGGGGTTGGAAGGGCCCTCCAGAGCCCATGGGGTCCAACCCCCTGCTAAAGCAGGGTCCCTAGGACAGGGCACACAGGGCGGTGTCCAGAAGGGGCTGGAATCTCTCCAGAGAAGGAGACTCCACACCCCCTGGGCAGCCTGGCCCAGGGCTCCCTCACCCTCACTGGGGAAAAGTTCTTCCTTGCTGCAAAGCACTGGATCATTTTCTCTGAAAAATTAGATGCTAAAGGGCTTTGCTGATCAAGGTGGGTGTCTTCTTCAGGCAAATAACTCCAGTTTTCACTGACTGTGTTGACTCTGGCCGCAGTGACACCTTGCTGTGCTCCTGTGCCCTCATCTGGGATTTCAATCCCAACCCTGAAATCACGGGCAGCTTTAAAGCAGGTATGATGGCTCAGAGAAGGGGAAGTGAGTTTAGTCTCCATATGGTAAAAGGGCTGCTGGAAAATGCAGAAATAACTGCACAGAGCAGTCGGTGGCAATTGAATCTCAGTCATTGCCTGAACTTGGTACCCTGCTGTTGCATGCTCCATCTGGAAGTGGTGAATATGTGATGGGATTATAAAAGGACAAAGAAGGGAATTTGTCTCTTCACCTCAAGGAATTCCACGTGCCTTATTTCAGCAAAGAAGTGACAGGTCTTTAAAAAAGTGTTGCAGTTACTTGCAGAGAACATGGTTCGTGCCTCTTTCAGACTGGAGTAGAAATTAGATGAGGATGGCTGTTTTCCTTCTACTTTTTTTTTTTCCACAACTACTTCATTTCTTTACACTGGAGGTTAATTACTGAAGTGTGGGTAAAAATAGAAGGGAAAAGCCTATCTTGTATCAGTTAGGAGTTTCTGCAGATGTTCTGGATCACACTGCTTCAGAGCTTTATGCCATTGCTAAAACATGATACTAACAAAAACCATCACTGCATCACCCCAATTAACAGAAAAAAAATCAAGATTACAGCTGGTGATTTTCAATGAAAAATTATATCAAATTGTACCAGCTCTAATTAGAGCCTACTCCATCCCTCTTAAGTTTCACAGAATCACAGAATCCCCAGGTTGGAAAAGCCCTTTAAGATCATGGAGTCCAACCATTCCCATCCTAAGCTAAACCAGATCCCTGAGCACCTCATCTACCCTTTTGAAACACCCCCAGGGAAGGGGACTCAGCCCCTCCCTGGGCAGCCTGTGCCACAGCCCCACAACTCTGCCAGGGAAGAACTTTGCCCTCCCAGCTGAGCTGACCCTGCCCTGGCACAGCTTGAGCCCATTGCCCCTTGTCCCAGCTCCTGTCCCCTGGCTGAAGAGACCAGCGCCCACCTCCCTGCACCCTCCTGGCAGGGCAGGGGAGGTGGGGAGAAGGTCTCCCCTCAGCCTCCTCTTCTCCAGGCTGAACCCCCCAGCTCCCTCAGCTGCTCCTCAGAGGATTTGCCCTCCAGCCCCTTCCCCAGCCTGGTTGCCCTTCTCTGGACTCTTTCCCCCTCTGCTCTGCCCTGCTCAGGCCCCACCTGCAGTGTTGTGTCTAGTGCTGGGCTCCCTGGGATCAAACAGACAGGGATCTCCTGGAGAGAGTCCAGAGGAGGCTGAGGAGATGATGAAGGGCTTGGAGCATCTCCCCTGTGAGGAAAGGCTGAGGGAGCTGGGGCTGTTCAGCCTGGAGGGAAGAAGACTAAGGGGGGACCTAATTAGTGTTTATAATTATCTTAAGCATGGGATGCAGGGGGACATGGGCAGCCCCTTTTCAGTGTGTGTGGGGACAGGACAAGGGGCAATGGCTGCAAGTTGGAGCAGAGGAAGTTCCCCCCCAAGCTGGGGCAGAACTTTTCCCCAGTGAGAGTGAGGGAGCCCTGAGCCAGGCTGCCCAGGGGGTGTGGAGTCTCCTTCTCTGGAGAGATTCCAGCCCCGTCTGGACACCGCCCTGTGCAATATGAGCTGGGGAGCTGCTTTGGCAGGGGGTTGGACCCCATGGGCTCTGGAGGGCCCTTCCAACCCCTGTGATTCTGTGATCCTGTGATTCTGTGATTCAAGGACCTCCATGTCCTTCTGATGGTGAGGAGCCCAGAACTGGACACAAGTTTGATAACTGATGTTTTTCTCAAGGAACATTAAGTTTGAATTTAGTGCCACTTTTCCCTAACCCCCAAATATTTCTTACCTGGGGGTTAAAGTGAATATTGGGCATCCTTTCTGGAGCTGGGATCAGGTGAAAGCACTGGGTCCTAGCTGTCCCCATCTTCGCAGTGATTATATTAGCAATGTTTAGCAGCTCTGTTACCCATAAATTCTTCCTAAATGTTATTCCTTAGTGTACCTGCTTGAAATCTTTAGCAGTTATATTTTTATATCAAAGTTTCTGTTATTACTACTCCTAATAAGTGTCAGGCTGACAGACTTATACATATTTGCTCACTTCCTTTACCCTGCTCAAACATTGCCATAATATTTGCTTTCTCTCAAGTTTCTGCCACTTTCAGACCTGACTTACTAAAATCAGCATCCAGAGAACATTCCTAACCTGCTCTTTTAGTAATCCTGGTGTGAGCTACCTGGTTGTAGATATTAAGAAGTTACTTTAGTAGTGGCTGTTTTACATGGGTGTTGATTATGGCCAGAGTGGAAAATGTTCATCCTTCCCTTATGATGTGAACATAATGTCCAGTTTTCTCCTGGACAAAGAAGGGAGGTATTTATTTGTTGAACATTCTCTGACTGTTCTGATGCTCTTACTATTCCTGGGTTTATAGTTTTGGTAGGGTTACTCTTAGTCCCAGTGGGCTCAAACATCTGCTTCTTACCATCTTTTTGTTTGGCCACATGTATTTCCTTGTGTCTCTTTGCTTTGTTCTTAATTTTAGATAGCTTCAAGATGTGTTTTCAGTCTCTAAACATCCACAAGTTCATCTTTACTATTGCTCAGATCGCCTCCTTTTCTAGCCCAGATTGGGTTTTGAACCATAAACTTTTACTTACACTTTTGGTGGTGGTGGTGTTGTTCTTTTAACATCTAGGTAAACATGTTGAAACTGCTCACTACAGGCATCACATCTAGCCTCCAATCCTTCCTTACAGCTGGCTTGTACCCGATTCAGCTTTGTAGAATCAAGAAACTGGCTGCCTTGAAATACCATGTGTTTTTAACTGGCCTAGACAGGAATCAGACATAATCACTTCCACCTTAGATACCATTAAATTTTACTTCTTGGTTAGAAAATTGTCATCCATGATTTGTAGAAATTCCAGAGAAGTTAGTACTGCTAGAAAGAGATTTTGATTTATAGCACCCAGAGTGAAGTTTCCCATGACATTCCTGCACCCATAGGAGATAAATGGCTTTGGAGCTGCCCCACCTAATTTTGAGGGAGGTTTAGCATTTTGGGACAGGCAGCAATAACCTCATTTTGTACTTTACCCATCTGGACGTGATCCATAAGCAGTCAAAGTCATTCATTCCTGAGCCATCACAGTTATAGAAGAAATTAATGCCAGCCTTGGTCTCCTTTGCACACCTGATCCTCCCCTGGAAGGTTACAGTTGCTGCCCTCACACCATTCACAGAAGTAGATGTTTTCTCTGGGTTTCATGAGCACAAATCAATCAAAACCAGCAATTTGACAATGGATTTTGAGAAATATTTCACAAGTGTTGATGAGTATTTTAAGCTGTTGGTCAAGAACAAAACATTGCAGCTTTGAAACTAAAGCCTGAGTTTCCCTGTGGCCAAAACAACACTTTGCTCTCTCAGCAGCTCTGGTTATAATATAGTTATAATATATAATATAGAAAATAATGTATAATATAGAAATATAAGGATATTTAACTATATAATAACTATATTATTACTATATAATTATAATAGATAGTTATGCCTAATGTATTATATTAGAATGATATATAATAACTATACTTATCATTATATATAATTATAATATATAATATCTATAATTTATAGATAAATAGACTATCTTTTAGTTTTTCTTTTTAAAGTTGTGAATAAGGGAAACACAAGTCCATTGCTTCCAGAAGGCTGCTTTCTGAACTGTACTCTTGCAGACATCACTGAAAACACGTGGTAAAGAAGGAAGCAATGACAAGAACTTCAGAGGGTAAGTGGGAGTTGGTGGTGTTTCTGTGCTCATCAGCAAAGGCAAGAAAAAGCTCTCTGTAATCAGAAAAATCATATTAAGACATTCAAGTGACCAGAACAAGACACATCCCTTTGCATTCTCCTTGTAGGTGGGTTTTTTTGGTTTTTTTTTTGGTAAATCCAGGTTCTCACCATCTTTTTGGTTCCAGTAGACCTCACCTGGAAGGATTGCCAGCATTTCAGTGTCAATTTTTGACACTGAAGGCTGCTGGTTGAGGAGGGAATACAGAAGAGGGCAGAGGCATCCTTGGGGGTAGGAAGCTCCATTGCTGTGCTCAAGGTGGGATGTCCCAAGCAGCATTCCCAGCATGGGAGCTAAATGTGCCTGAAAGACAAATGCTGATCTCTGACAGAGTTTGGAAGTATCAATGTGGATGTTTCCAAGACTTCATGAAATAACCAGAAATGGCTATATGTTCTAGGCTGCCTATTTCATTAGCTAATAGACTCTTGACTGAAACAGAGCATAGCCCAAGTACCTACATGCTCAGTGTTTCACAGGGTTATTCATATTTTCAGATGTGGAGCTTGCTAGTTAGCTTAATTACTGTCCATGGTTTTTTGTGGGGTTTTTTTTGTTTGGGTTTTGGGTTTGGTTTTTTTTTTCCTTTCAGTAGCTAAATGGATCCAGTGACAAGGAATCTTACTTCATTTTTTAATAGATGAAAGGGAAGCAGGCTTCAAAACAGATAATGAATTTCTTCTAACTCGTCTGGAGGCTGAAGAGCCATAATTCTGATTGATCAGCTAGGGTCTGCTTCAGAGAGGCACCAGATGTGATCTAGATTTTAAATAGATGCTGCTACTGTCAAAATACGTTTGCTCCCTCCTGGTATAACAAAATGAAGTCCATCTGTCTGGAGCTGTGCACTTTTTTTAGTGGTAATAACAGTTAACATCAACAATAAGCTTTGTCTCATTAGTATCACATAATCCCTACTACCAAGTCCTCAGTTTCTGGTCCCCATATTATCTGCCATGGAAAAAATAAAGACCACAGCAGGAGCTAAGAAGGTCAGTGCATTCTCAGGGTAATCAGCTGTAGTAAATTCAATTCTGACAAGACAAGGCTTGCAAATGTCTGGGGAATTAAGGGATCATCTATAATTTCATATGTTGAGTGGGAAAATGTCCTTCCAAATATTTATTAATTACAGATGAGGATGCATATGGTGGTCATCCTTGGAGAGATTTCTTCTGAAGCAAAGCAAGAAAGATAGATTTAACCGTTTGCTCTTTCATCTAAGGAAGAACTACTTGTCTTAGCAATTGGCCTTGCAATAGTTCAGTCAGTATTCTTTCTCTCCCAGTTTTTATTGATCTGTCTTAGGAACTGATGCCTGTCACCCTGTATGAAACTTTTTGCATAAAGGTAATCAGTGGGGAATCTTCACCTTGGCTTTAGGCTGGCTCATTACCTTCTCCCCAGAGTTTGCACTTCTTAAGAGGTAACAAGTAAAGAACAACAGACAGAGGAACTTTTCATTTAGATTTGAACCTTCAAGTGGAGATCTCTGAGCACTTTGGAAACTCTAATTACTCCTCACTGAGGTTTCTATTGCCCTTTCTGTTTTACAGATGTGGAAGTCAAAGCACAGGGAGGTTAGAAGCTAACGTTTTTCCATCTTGGGCAACTGAAGGTAAGTGCTTACATCCACACCTTTCTTCTTCAAGAGGAAGTCCTCAATGCTTTCAAACTCATTTTTGCACCCATTTTTAAAGTGTGGTCTGTAAGCTTACCTAAGAGCTCACAAAAAGTCACTAGAATTGCTGACAAGGCCATTAAATTGTCTTAAAAAGAGCAGATTCAAAATGTGTGGCTTATTTATTTCCCCTAGTGAAGTCAAGGCTGAGGAGGAGAAATTAACACTCAATCCATCAGTGGGCTAAATATCCAGGGAAAAAAGAGCTATTCAAGTAAAAGAAGAGAACAGATTGATCTCAATTAATCACAAATAAGCATAGACTGGAATTTGGGAAGAGGTTTCTAACCATCAGAGGAGTGAGCTCTGGGGACAACTGGGGGAGAGCTTGGAGACAAATAGTGTCACTTGGGTTGAGATGGAGTTGGACCAAAGTCCAGGAGGGATGAAGGGATGTTGTACCAGCACCTCCAAGGTTGGTGGTCCAGCATGACCTTCCCCAGGTTGTGTTCACAGGATTGCAAACCAGCTTTTAACCCCTGGGCACACAGAAATGCTGAGACAAACCAGCCTCCTCCCTGCAGAAGCCCCTGGGTATTTCTTGTTTAGGCCATTTGGGTAGGAAAATTCTCTTGCTTCCATAGGAAGAAAATGAATACCTGATGATATCAAATACCACTCTCCTTTTTAAACCTGCAGTGCCTCATATGCCAGATTGCAGCTATTGTATGAAGCATTTTCAGTTCCTTTCTGTGCCTGGCAGCTGATTGAAAGTTCATATTATTTATGGCAGAAAACAGCAGTGTACTTTTGAGCCTGAGGAAGCTGGGAAAGTGCAGTGGGTGTCAATCAATTAAGCTATTCAACTTATTTATGAAACAAGACAAAACAATGTCTAGGATATGAATTCCCATCTCAATAGGATCCTCCCTGATATAAAATGTCAGAGCTGAAAAAGGGTCAGCTCATGACCCTTGAATATTCTTTTAAACTATTTGCAAATCAATACCTCTTCTCTGGGTTTGTTCAGGGACCATCGTTCCCTTTCAGTGGAAGTCATGGGGCATAGACTGCCTACCAGTGAGTCTGGAGACAGATCACTGCCCGAAAGGAGCAGCTGGCTTTGGAGACCAGGCCTGATTCTCATTTATAGGGGAGCCTCAGTTCATGCTACACAGTGTCAAGGGGTTTAGAGTTGGTATCATTATATTTTCTCCTTTATATCTTCTTAGAGAGCGAAGAGCTCCCGTGCTCTAAGTGCAGTTAGGATTGTCTCCTTCTTCCTGGTTCCTTTACCAGTCATGAACATCGTGTCCCATGTTCGCTTCCATGGGCTTAGTGTCAGGAGGTCCTTCTGCAGTCCCTGTGTGGCAAGGGCTTGGGTTTGCAGTCCTGGGTTGTCTCCCTCTCTCCCTTAAGACTCACGTTAGCAATGACCTGTTTGGTACAGGTAGGACTTGTGTGGACAGATGGCCTGATCCTCAGTTGAGCATCTGGCCTATTAAGCTGTCTAAAAAGGCATCATCTTTACAAATCCCAGTCTTAATCTCATTGCCCACTGGGTGACCTGTGGGGGTTTCAGATCAGTGCCAAAGAGGAGGAGAGGAGGAGGAGGGCAGCTGGAGGATCCACTGAGCCAGAAGGAGGGAGGGAGAGGGTGCCTGCAGGGCACTGGCTGAGCACTGGGGATGTGCCCATTTCTCATGATGACGAGATGGCAAAGACCAGTTCTGGCTGGACAAGAGTCTGCCTTGAGCTCTCCTGCAAGGAGTATGGACACAAAATAAATTCTTGCAGTAACTGCTCCAGGCCTTTGGGTAGGTTTGTCTAAGGGATCTCCCACTGGATTTTCACAGGCATCCTTCTCCATGAGAAAATGTGGCATCAACCTAATGCTTTCCAGCAGTGCTGGGGCAAGTTCAAGTCCTGGCAGGTGAATTGAGGACGAAACAACAGAAGAAATATCCAGTTGTCTACTGAATTTTATTACTGAGAAGAGTTGTTTGCAAAGGGGTGACAAGGAAGACAACAGTTTGTGAGGGAGTGAGTTGTTGATGTCAGCAATACCACCTACTGACAACCTGGCATTCCTCAGAGGAAACCAATGGATGTATTTTTTGGCTAGAAGGCCAGCAATGTGGTACATCCATCAGACCTCTGTGAAAAAGGGACTCTTCCTCTCCTTTTCCCTGTTATAGAAGGAAGCTGGAGGCAGATGTTTAGCAGTGGTAGTCACCTGGGAAAAAGTAAAGGATTTCCAAAAAATTTAAACTTGCTGAGTGACCTGGAAGTAAAACTGAATGTGTCTCTGATCCCCCCAGCTATGGACTGGTTTTGAGGGAGAACTGAATTTTTACAGATTTATCATGGACTACGACCCAAAACCTCAGGCTGAAATAGACAATAATTTGAAGCAGGCTTGGGTCAGATTCTTTTAAGGTTAAAGATATTAAATTGACTATTTGAGTTCCCATAGGTTTTTTTTTTTTCCCTGTGCAAAATTCAGGGGGATTCTTTAAAAATAAATAAGCACAACTACATTAAGTTCTTGCTGGTAACTAAGTATGGAGATGGTCCCCTTCTGTTCTTCAGACCTAAAAAGTAGGAGGAGTTGATATATTTCTAAAGGGTTTAATACCAGAAAAACTGAGTAGTTCTGGTATGTAGAGTTTCTGCTGCTGGAAATAAAATATATCAGTAAGTCCCCTGTCTGTAAAAGCAAATTTGGACACTGCTTCATAGGTGCATTCACTCAGTGATTCTGGTGCAGGCCTGTGCTGATGTCTTCTCAGGTAGGAAATATGAAACAGAAGCCTCCAAAAAGTCTCTTGTTATTTGTTTTTTTTTTTTTTTTTTTAAACAGGGTTTCCCCTTAATTCTTCAATCTGGGAGAAAGTGCTGTTTGCTTGGATCTAGGAAGTGCAATGAATTCCTACATCAAGTGAAAAGAGGTAAAAAGGAAATGAGGTGGACTCCAACACAGGTTTCCTCCAGTATTTTTGAGAGTCACTCTTCCAACTTTAAGACAAAGGGGTGGATTTTTTGTTCAAGCCTCCACCTAGCAAAGCTAGCTAGGTACATTCTTAACTTTAAGTGCATGTAGAGGGCTGTAAAACAGCCTTCAAAAGGACTGCTCACAAATACAGCTTAACTCTGGTATGTGTAGTGAAGCACTGTAAGCACAATATGTGTCCCAAAGCAATCAATCAAAAATGTTCAGGATCAACATAAACCCCAGCAGCTCATAAGCTCCCAATTTGCAATTAAGGTAGAGAAAGGCAGGACAAAAATAAGAAAGAAACATCTAAGTTTTAATTACAGACATGAAAGTACCGTGTTTGATATGGCATTCACTGGAAAACTTTCTAGACATCTCTGTCATTGAAAAGTGAGCCAAAATTGGGTGAAAGCATCTGGAAGAATGGAATATGAATGTTGAAAAAGGAAATTTCCAGTCAGCCTAATGTTTGTTATTAATAGAGGTTTGCCACACAATACTTCTTAGAAATAGATTTGGAGTTGGAAGTTCACCGGGATGTAGCTCTAAAAAAGAAAAAGCTGATGAATCACAGTTGCATCCCTCTAAATAAAGAGTAACTAACCAAGGAACCATCTGTCAGTGTATGATTACCAACTTTCTTTTTGTCTTTCAAAACAGTCTGAGAAATCAAGGGCACTGGGAGTAAAGCAGAGAGCACACACATGCTGCAGGCTCACCAAAGCCAGCCCCAGAGAAGCTGATCCCGTCCTTGCCTTTTTCTCTTGGTGCACTGATTTCATACTGCTGGTTTTCATCTGGCCTGCCTGCATATTTCAAATATAGGCTGAAAATATACTAAATATACCAACAGGGTTATTCTGCAGTAAATGTGGCTGGTTTTGGTACGGTTGAAACCTGGAAAGTAAAACTTTTCTGAGAGAGGAAAAATGCTCAAGCCCTCTCTCTCAGTTTGTGAAACAACAGAATAATATGAATTCATTTTTTTCCCTCCTATTGAATAGCAAAAAGCCTGGGATACCCTGGGAAAACATATTCTTAATGGTTTTCTTAAGGCTGAATGCCCTACTAGCAGTAAGAAAGACAAAGCAGTAAGATCTAAGGCCTTTTAGTCTCTAGAAAATGGCACAGGTTTTTATGCTGGAAAAATGAGGGATTTATTCCTTTTTTCAGTCAGATGAGTTCAGGGTCAATGTACAATTTCTCTTTTTGTTTCTATTCCAATGACCACCTATTTTGGGGTGGTTTATCCCCCCAAACTCCATCTGACTCTGATCAGACTCACCGCCTTTTGCTCTTCGTTGCTGAAAGTGCTATGCAAACGCCATTGCTGCATAGCCACGGCTCACACCAAACCCCAGCGCCCTACAAACCCCTTTGGGAAGGACACAAATAGATTTGCCAGCAAAAACCTGCTCACATCCTAACCAAAATGACATTTTCTATGTTATCTTTTTAGAAATCTCCCACCCCTGCCCTGGACTCCATCCCTCACCCTTCTGCACCTCCTACAGCTCCCCTCAGCTTCTTTCCCTAACACATTTTCCCTTGCCCCCAGTCCTTAATCCATGCTGCCCAGGGGCTGAAAGCAGGCAGAAAGGCAGGTGACAGTATAAATATTTACATCAGCAAGGCTGTGTCTGGAAGTGTTTCCTGATGGAGTTATCCTGCTTAAAAAAAACCCCAAATAAACTAAAAAGTCCAATCCCCAAATACATTAAGAGGCATCACCACCTCCCCTGCCCTGCCAGGAGGGTGCAGGGAGGTGGGCGCTGGTCTCTTCAGCCAGGGGACAGGAGCTGGGACAAGGGGCAATGGGCTCAAGCTGCCCCAGGGCAGGGTCAGCTCAGCTGGGAGGGCAAAGTTCTTCCCTGGCAGAGTTGTGGGGCTGTGGCACAGGCTGCCCAGGGAGGGGCTGAGTCCCCTTCCCTGGGGGTGTTTAAAAAGGGTAGATGAGGTGCTCAGGGGTCTGGTTTAGCTTAGGATGGGAATGGTTGGACCTGATGATCTTAAAAGGTCTTTTCCAACCTTGGGATTCTGTGATCTTTCCCTTGCCTGACCACTGAAAGAGAGATTCCCTCTGTATAACTGATACTAAACCCTAGGTGCATGAAATTAAACAGACCTGAAGCTGCTGAGATCAGGTACTTGATGTATTTCCAAAGGAGGCTTACAATGGGAAGGCAGAGAGCAATTAGCTGTCCTGCAACTACACAAGTAAAGCAACTGTTTACATGTATAGTCAGTTTGATGTCATAGAATCATAGACTGGTCTGGGTTGGAAGGGACCCCAAGGATCACAGAGCTCCAACTCCCTGCCACAGGCAGGGACACCAACCTCCAGGCCTGGAGCTACACAAGGTTGACCAGGGCCCCAGCCAACATGGCCTTGAACACCCCCAGGGACGGGGCACCCACCCCCTCTCTGGGCAGCCCCTTCCAGCCCCTCACCACTCTCTCTGCAAAGAACTTCCCCCTAAGATCTAATTTCAACCTTCCTTCCTCCAGCTTCACTCCATCCCCCTTGTCCTGCCAGTCTCTGCCCTTTGAACAAGCTGATTCCCCTCCTGTGTCTCTGCTCCCTTCAGGGACGGGCAGGCTGCAATGAGGTCCCCCCACAGCCTTCTCTTCTCCAGGCTGACCCAGCCCAGCTCCCTCAGCCTCTCTCCAGAGGGGAGCTGCTCCAGCCCTCTGAGCATCTGCTTTTTGGTGGGTCAAGCACAAATGGGAACACACTCACTGGAGCTTCCATTACCATAAGGACGTACGTGTTAGCGTGGCAGCAGCCAGCGCAGCCACTAGGCCCCGGTGAATATCCTATAGGCACAGAATTAAGCAAATAAACCAATTTGCAAGCAGCTCTAAGAGGCACCATCCCATCACACGCTTGGAAATTCTTGAAGGCTCATTAAATAGTCAGCAAAAAACCCAAACAAATTGTCTCCCCCCAAAGAGTAAATTGGAAATACTGGAGGGAAACCTAGGCCTGGCTGGGCTCTGTCAGCGAGTGTATTAGCAGCAGCAGCCACAGCATGCTGAGCAGTCGGGTATGAGTTAAAGCAGGAACTGGAGTCAGAGGAACTATTTAAAGTCAGCTCTATTAATACCCTGCAAGTACATTTAAAAGCATCAGCACTTGCAGCCATCTTTGACTCTTCCAGGAGGAAGTTGCCATTTGTTGGGGAGCTGCTGTTGCTTTAATTCGACACTCAATATGTGTTTTCCCCACAGTATTAGATGTCTTGGGCTCTATCCAGGACACATTTGGAAACAAACTGATCCCTGTAGTTCCTATGCGACGATGAGATTTACTACTTAGGCCGACACATCTCTTTGGTGAGTCAAATAAACACAGGCAGCATTAATTAGGGCTGCTTGCTGAATTTAGATTGCAATTCACACAACCTGATACGGGAGCTGGTGGTGCCAGGCTGGGTCACCCGAGGTTGCATGGGGGGAGATAGGCAGTGATGAAGGCCTGCATCAGCTGTGGGCTGAAAAATAAACCAGCTCTGCTGATCTCCTACCCAGGCTCTTGTCTGGCTTTGGAAAACTCCTTGGAGTTTACCTGAATTTAAAGAGTAAAAGCATAAAACTACCAACCAACCAACCAACCAATCAACCAACCTTTCCTGGATAAGGAGGGGTTTGAGATCATTTAGGTACCTGTCAGTAGGAGAGTGCTTCTGTGCCATTATAACTGATGCTCTGGCACCCCACAGCAGTCATATTTGCAAGAGAGTAAGCGAATGCTATAGATGTTAAAAATGCATCTTTAAAATGTTTTTAAATCAGTTTTTAATTGAGGAAGTTTGGAAGAGGGGCCTGTAAGGTTTACTGTTTTCTTTTCTCAGCCCTTCATTAACTGTGGTCTCTAATGAAGGAGATGACACACTTGAGCAGTTTGCCACCAGGTGCACTTAAATGAAACACCCTGAGCTGCTGGGAGCTTTCCCTTTCCTTGGCTTCTGAGTGCCAAGTCCTTGCCATGGCAGAGAGAAAGAACTTTGAGGAGGTGTGTACTGGGGTTAAGGTACTCCCCAAAAAGCATGTTTGGCCTGTGGAGATAGCATGTATTAATGCAACTGCAAGCATTTTGCAAATTATTTGACACCTTGTGCTGAGAATGAAAGCTCTCTGGTGAGACTGAGTCACAGCTTAGCAGAATCACTCTTGTTTTCACCAAGCCCAGAATGGACAGAGGAAGCCTTTAGTGTCCTACCTGGACTCTCCTTGATGTCCCACCTGAACTGGGGCTGGGATCAGCTCTTTGTCTGCAATTTTTTTTCCCTTTTTTTTATTGCTCCCTTCCCAGTTGTGCCTAGGGTCACCCCTGGTGAGGAGGCCCTGTCACCCAGGAGGCATTTCAGCTGCTGGGTACAGCAGAGCGCTGCAGGGACTTCTGTGCAGGAGCTGCATCACTGAACATCAGGGAGGAAACAGGTAAGGTTGCACTTCCCTCTTGTCTTTGGGAAGTCAAACATGGGTGAAGCTCTTTTGCTCAGACATCCCTCTTCTTCAACCTGCACAGGGTCCCATCTAAAGCTCCCAGTGCTTCCTTTTGAGTCATCCTTACTGTGGGGCAGGGATTGGTTTTGCTTTTCCTGTCAGATGTTTTTGCCAAAGGAGATGGATGCTTTAAAGGTCTATACACATTTTTAACTGCTTGACTTTTGCCAGCATCGTATGAACTCGCTGCTGACTTCCCAGAGGTGGCTTTGGGACATGTCAGTTCCTGTGTGCAGCAGGGAGGAGTGGAGCAAGGCAGACCTGCATCCTTTTAATCTTGCCCCAGTGGATCTGCACAGCCAAATGTTCAGCCTTGATGGAGAAGATGACCAATATAATCCCAAACTGACACTAAGGTCTCCAGCAGACCTGAAAACTGCAGTCAGATTGCTGTGGCTTTCCCTTCCTTACGGGGGCAAAGACACTTCTGTAGTGCCCTGTTCCCCTCTCTCTGGATGCTCCTGTGTCTTTCACTGGTGGAAATGGGGCATGGGACTGAGGCCCACCGTTTTCCACCCATTTCTGTCACAATATGTCAATGAGTTGGGATGCAGACAAGGGGATTTCATCTGGTGTATCCCTGATGTGCCCCAGGTATGGGGCATAAACCCTGTCTGTGGGTGCTGGAAGATTTGGGAGAAATTTAGGTGGTGTGTGGTTGATAAAGGCTTGCTGTGAGTGAAGTCCCACATCTTGGCAGGCTTGCTCACCAAGGTGAGGAGCTGTGGGTTCCATTGTGGGCAGTAAGCACGTGAGCCAGGCTACGTTATTCATGGTGGAAGATCCACCTCTACTGACTGCAAAGAGCCAGAGGGGAGGGTAAGGATAGGAAAGTCCCAGAAGAATGATTTTAAACAGGAGAATGAGGTCACATTACTGAGGATGAGATCAAGGAATAAAATAAGCATGTAGGGCAGAAAGGTTGCTGTGCTAAATGAATTACAACTGCTGAGGAGTGTTAGGAAACAAGGAGAAAGGTGCTATAAATACAGTAAAGTAAGAAAGACAGCAGCAGGCAGAAGCCCATTACCTAATGAGGAACAAGAGAGGTACAGATGACCTACAGAAGGCCAACATATTTAATGTCTTTTTGCTTCAGTTTTCTCCAACAAAACCCACGCTTCACTGTGGTATAAAAATGGCAAGATTCAAGAGGGAAGAGTGGAAGAATGGACAAGGGGGAACATAGTTAAACTGTGTATATTCACCAGGGTGTACAAAGGAAGGCCAGGTTGGCTGGGGCCCTGGGCAACCTTGTGTAGCTCCAGGCCTGGAGGTTGGTGTCCCTGCCTGTGGCAGGGGGTTGGAGCTCTGTGATCCTTGGGGTCCCTTCTAACTCATGCCATTCTATAAAGGCAGGCAGATTTGGGGTGCAGATATAATCTCTGTGCTCAAAGAAAGAAAGATGGACCTGAGGTTATACAAAGCAGAAAAGGCACTGGAATAAAAAAATAATCAAACTGTACATAGCCAGTGATCAATGCATTGATAAGAAACAGCCACTTGGACTTGCTGAGGAGCAAGTATTGTCCAGCCAGCCTTGCAGTGGTTTGTAGGAGGGTGGGTGGCTCAGGGAGCCAGGCAATGCAGCTGCTCATCTCCATGTGTGCTGCTCTGGGTGTAGTAAGGCTTTTGGGGCAATGCCATCCCTGAGAAATGTTTGTCTCAAGTAGGTCTAGATGGGAGCTGGGTGCACCTCAGCTTATCCAGTGGCTCTGTCACAGCTTCTTTGGGGGTTGTACCTGGTGATCTCTCTAGGTCCCTTCCACCCCTACAATTCTATGATTCTATGGATTTGAGTGAAACACAACCACCTCACTGGCCTTTTGTAGACAAAGTGGGATAATCATTATCCCATATCACACTGGAATTTTGTCTTCTTCTTTGGCTGTAAAATGTTTGGGTCTGTTATGGATGTGCTGACAGAATCATCACTGGATTTTCAGATGCCCCCAAGTGCAATCAGTAGGGGCTGGTGTCCCCATGTTGCTTCTAGCCTGCTGCTGTGATTTGTATGAGGGAGGACAGCACGGTTAGATAGATCTTGCTCTTTTATGCATGGTAGGTATTTCAAAACACTGAAAAAAGTGGGGAAAAAAAGGCTGAAAGTCACTGATGACCTCATGGGAAGTATTTTGCAGGTAAGTTTTGGTGAGAAGAAACAAGAGAGCTGGAGACCCGTAAGGACCTTTGAAGAGTAAGGATAAGGAGATGTTTTTTAGGATTCCCACTTCCTAGTATTTCTTCCAAAGGTACCTGCTAATCTCACCACCAGCCTTCTATTTGCAGGTTAAAAGAAGTTCAAAAGCTTCTCAGATTTTCCCTGCAAGAGCAGAGGGCTGGTTGGGGATTGTGCAACAGGAGATCCACACCACAGACACACAAGAATCTGCACATTCAATCCTGTGCAGGATTAACGTGTACCTGACACCCTGTGCACGTGACAGCATCTATGAGTTTCATGTGTTGCAAAAGCTTTGGTGCACTGATCAGAACCTGATGTATTCAGCCCATGGGCTGGTGTTACTCTTCTCTTTATGTGGTCTAAGAAAGGAAAAGAGAGGCAAGCCTTTAGGGGCACTGACCCCTTCTTTATTCAAACCTCAACAGAAGGAGGGGCTTTACCCCCAAGAATTCATTTTGTTTCTCTTTCTTCTTGCCACACAATGAGGGCTCCACAAGAACAGATCCTTGGAGCTAACAAGGTTGATCATGGTGAAACCTCTGTGCCTTCAGAATCCTAGGGCTGTAGAAAAAGATTTAGTGCTTTGCTGAGCCAACCTTTGGAAGCAGAAGTTATGAAAGCCCAGCTTAAGTGCTGATTTTAAAACTGGCTTTGCACAGACACTTTCTCCTCTTCCCTGAAACACCACAGCATGGTCCTCTGTATGCCTTCATCTCCTGAAGAGCCAAATAATGCCCAATATCCCATAGGATTGCTGCAGATGCCTTCAGCAGGCAGTAGTGGGCCTGAGGTTAATCTTTAACATTGAGGAGAGGGTAGAAATACAATGGCAATAAATTATGGTCATTATAATGGTAGGTTAAAAGCAATGTTGCTGCAGAGAGGTCCTGCTGGGAATTCTCCTCTCAGGGGGTGTTAAGTAGAACAGCCTGCTGGAAAGGACAGCATGAAGGAGTATAAATAACTGCACACAGGAAGACAGGATGTGCCTCAGAAGAAAGAGCAGTGCAAGGGTAGGGCTGGGCTTTGAATAATCTTAAAGTGATGCCCACTTGTTTTTTTACATGGGTATTGTGGTGGCAGGAGAAAGGACAAAGGCTCTTGGGGCTATCTGCTGGCCCCTGCTTTCAGATCTCTGTGCTGTGGCACCAACTGCCTTTGTCCTGTCTTGACAAAATAGACAAAGGTGCTAAAAAAGAAATAAAAATACTCATGTGACACTGGGTTCTACTCATCAAATTCAGTCCTTCTGATGGGTTTTGATACAGTGGCTGCCTTCATGATGCTCTTGGATGTGTTTACTAAACACATGCTCCAGCAAGGCAGAGTTACCTGCTTGCACACACTGCTGGAAATGCTACCAGGACCCAAAATAAACTACCTTAAGAAGAGTGTAGTTGAGAATGGCTATAAATGAGCTTTCTTGGTTCCTATTTTCCTGTTTCCAACCTGATTTTCTGCTGTCCAGGGGTATCACTGCTGTTTGAACTGGGTACTTTGTGTATATGAAAACAGCAACCTGATCATCTACTGCCTTGTGCTCAGCCTTAGGAGTGCAAATCATAGAATCCCAGGGGTTGGAAGGGCCCTCCAGAGCCCATGGGGTCCAACCCCCTGCCAAAGCAGCTCCCCAGCTCATATTGCACAGGGCGGTGTCCAGACGGGGCTGGAATCTCTCCAGAGAAGGAGACTCCACACCCCCTGGGCAGCCTGGCCCAGGGCTCCCTCACCCTCACTGGGGAAAAGTTCTGCCCCAGCTTGGTGGGGAACTTCCTCTGCTCCAACTTGCAGCCATTGCCCCTTGTCCTGTCCCCACAGACACTGAAAAGGGGCTGCCCATGTCCCCCTGCATCCCATCCTTCAGATACTGATCAACATTCATAAGGTCCCCTCTTAGTCTTCTTCTCTCCAGGCTGAACAGCCCCAGCTCCCTCAGCCTTTCCTCCCAGGGGAGATGCTCCAGGCCCTTCATCATCTCTGTAGCCCTTCTTTGGACTCTCTCAAGGAGGTCCCTGTCCTTTTTAGGAAGCATGAAGGAAGCATGCTTGTGGCCTGTCTTGAGCAACAGTGCTGTCAAATGCAAAAGGCAGTGAGTGCAAAATCCTTGATGAAGCCGCTGATGTTGTTGCAGACTCAGGAAATATGTCACTGACATCCCTGGAGAGCCAGCAGCATGAAACTGGTGTGAGAAGAGAATCACTTCTGTCAGGCTGGCTGGTTGTATTTATTAGTTTTAATTTTTAAAGTTTGCCCTTTGCTAAGGTCCTGACTCCTGTTGATCCTGCTGGAAGAAACAAGGTGCAGTTGGTTGACATCAGTCTATGGCAGTGTCCATCCTCCTGAGCAGTGGGCAATAACCACCACCACCACCACCACTGCATGGGGATGCCAGGAATGTGCCAAGCTGTGCCAAAACAGGGTAGCATTAGCATATCAGGGAGGTGCCACTAGGCACTCTCTGGTGTGAGCCATGCTTGGGGGTGGTGGCCCACTGTCCCAGGGTTGGTGTATGCCAAATACACCCCTCTTCTTCTGCTGGGCCACATTTCACAAATCTCATCTTTCCCCCTCCATACTGATGTCTCTACCTCTGGAGAGAGAAGATGGAGCTGAACTCTGGCAGGAGCCATCTCCACACCGATGCCTGGTGACCACTGACCTCAAAGGCAAGAGGCCAAGAGCTGAGTTTCACACACTGTTGGGCCTTTTTAACATCTCTGATCCCTCCCACCGCGGCTCACGGAGAGATGAAGCAAAGCAGAGGGTCTGCAGGGGTTGTCAGTGCAGTGTGTAGCTAGATACTGATGACATTAGATGGGCACTGAGCAGCAGGTTTGGTGGAGGCTGCAACAACACACACCCCCTCAGAAAGGTCAGTGGTACGTGGGGCTTGACCCCACATTCCTCGTGCATCCCCGGCCCCCCGTGAGGTCAGTCAGACCCATTCTGTGGCATCACCAGCTTGGAAGATTGATGTGCTTAAGGCAGTGGGAGGAGAACTTGATTTCACTGCGAGCACAGTGTTGTGCTTCCCTACCCACACTGATGGTCATGACAACAGGCGTGAATTCAGCTCAAGTAGCCAGGGAACCAGGTCTAGTTAGACTCTGTTCCCAAGCAGATGTGAACCCCTGGCTTATTATTTAACCAAGTTGTTGACAACTAATGGTCTAATTGGAGTGCAATTGATCTGGGATGACGTTTTAAAACTGCAAGCTCAGCTCAACAATTTATAAGCCCAGTGGTGGTTTATTGCTTGGGCAGAGTTAAGTGGATTGATTGGTCATAAAGTTCCATTGGTTTCTTGTTACCATGAGCCACGTTTAATGCTTTGTTATCGATCTGTAGCTATCATTTTTTGAAAATATAAGGTGGGTTTTGTTTTGTTTTTTTAAAAAAAAGCCCCTGCAGCACTGGATATTATAAAGAAAGGTGTTCTGCAGCATACATGTGCAGTTTAGCTTTAGGAAATGCTGGTTCTCATCACACCTGGCCTATTTTTGGACAGTGCTAAGCTGTAAGGCAGTGTATTGAGCTGGGCATGCTTCATTCCTTCTCCAGCAGGAACGGGGGGTGTTTAGCACTGGATGAGCATGAACCTGCACTCTTAATCCATGAATTATTTGGAGAGAATTGAATCTGCCTGAAAGACATGAAACAAGGGTGTGAGCGTGAGAACTGTCATGTGAGAGGTGCAGTGAGAAGCATCCCAGGGCAGCAAGAAGCATCCCAGGGCAGCCTGCACTCCAAATCCCCCTTGCCCAAACCCCCAGACTGATCCAAAAGCAGCCCTTCTTGCAGGTCACTTCCAGCAAAGCCCTTTAGTTTAGAAAAGGTGGGATCTTTGACACTGGTAAGAGGAGCTAAAGGAGAAATCCTCTCTGTGGTGAAAGACAAGTCACCCAACTTTGCTGCCTGAGCTCTTCCCTTCTGCAAAATAAGGGCTATAAAACCCATCTGCTTCAACATGTTGTGAGGATTAATGGATTAAACAGGTCTGATCCTGCATGAATTGAAGGTTGTGAGTTGCCAAGTATGTTGGACATGGCAGCCCTACATGTTGGTAAATATCCAGTCATTAGTTCTTAATTATTATGCTGAACTGTGAGGTGGTTCTAAGTATCTTCCTGGACTCACCCCACAGTCCCTGGGACGAGGCACATAAATGCAACCAGGACAAATATAGTCCATCCTTTTTGCCATGTTTGAAACAGTGGCACCTCAAAGCTTTGCTTGTGGGAATCACCTTCACCATCCCTCCCCCAGCTGTGAGGACCCTGACAAAGGACATCGCTGTGTACCCCGTTTGGGAACACCTCTTGGGGAGGTGGCCAGGTCCTTCCTCAGTGCCTCCCAACACAACTCCAAAAGAGTTGCCTCCCTAGAGCAACCTGTATGACTCCCAGCAGGATGCAGGCAGGGAGATGGATCAGCACAAGGCAGCGAGGTTGTGGGTCACACACACAGTGTGAAACTACACTCTGAAGCCCAAAGAACAAACTGCCAGGAGGAATGAGGTGGGATAAGAATGAACCAACTCAGAACCAGTGTGATCTTTGGTGGTGGTGAGTGAAGAAATGTTGTGAAAGCTGTGCCTCTGTGCAATCTCTTTCCTGGCTAATCCTGCCCCAACGGTGACTCCAGAAAGCTGATCTCCTGGGAGCTTTAGCTCGTGTTGCAATCAGCTTTGGTGCCTGCTACCAAGCCCAAGACAAGAGCATGCACACCTACCAGAGCAAGGGGTTATCCAGAGACACACCAAATACTCACTGCAGCACTAACTCCTATCAGGCAGAGCATGGCAGGCTGACTGGCTTGGTGGTGACTCATGTAACTTTCCAGATTTTGGTGTATTTTAAGTTCCAAGTGTTTGGCAATGCTGAGGCAGGACGTTTTGGATTAGCAATTCCACGACTCAAGTGCAAAAGTAAAAGGGCCT
This sequence comes from Hypotaenidia okinawae, assembly GCA_027925045.1. Taxonomy (NCBI): domain Eukaryota; kingdom Metazoa; phylum Chordata; class Aves; order Gruiformes; family Rallidae; genus Hypotaenidia; species Hypotaenidia okinawae. The sequence goes on from BSDF01000004.1 coordinate 35,289,240, forward strand.
GCTGAAGTAAAGGGGGCTTTGCTTTGAAGTTTATTGGATAAACAGCCAAGTCTACAGAAGATCTAAGGATCTAGCCCTGCAAGACTGGCTTAGTGTGGAGAGTGCATGAGGAGAAACAGTATAATCAATGAGACTTTACAGAGATCTTGGCAAATCTTGTATTAACTTGTTTTAAAATGCACTTTTCTGGGGAAAATAGAGAACATCTAGACAATGCTGGGTCTTTTTCTATTTTGGATATGAAGTGTAACCCTAGCTATCCTTATGTTTAGAAAGATATAAGAGAACTGGATAAAGAAAGGGGGAAAGGACGGAGAGGAATGGAGCATCTTTCATGCATAGGCTGTGAGCCTCCAGCTTAGGTATGAGGTGGCTGAAGGCAGCGCAGTGGAGACACATAAAATCCCAAGCAGTGTGAAGAAGGTGAATGCAACCCAAAAAACTCAAGGGCACCCAGTCAAACTATCAGGTTTAAAAATAAATTATACCAAAGCACTAATTTTCCACCCAGTGGAATTGTGGAGATCATTGCTAGGGATGATATGAAGGCCAAAATTATAAAGTAGTTCAAAAAGGCATTTTCAAGGAGGAAGAGCCCATGAATACTTACTAAGTGCAACGTTCTTCCACCTTAGTAAATCTCTGGATGACTGCACTTTGGGAGGGTACTTGGCCTATATGTTCCACGTTTCCTTTCCCTAAAACAGAGACCAGTGGTGACAAGGCTGTGGGGGGTACTGCCCTGGATTTGGGATGATCTCTTTTCATCTTGTTTGGGTTTTGGGTGTTGGGTTTTTTTTCCCCAGAAACGTCCATATAGAATGAGAAATTAATGATGGCATGTATTTTAATCTAAAAATATAACATCCTGTACAAAGACCACCTTAGACCAGCTTGTGCTTCACCCATACATTCAGGATTGATTTCACCTCTTTAGCAGAAGTAGGGCTCCCATGTCTCATTAGCAGTGCCCTTCTTTGTCTCCTAAAAAGAGGTGTGAAATTAAGATCCTTTTCCCAGTATACCCTCTAGAAATACAAGCAATTTCTTTGAAAGAACTAGATGTCATTGTCAGTGCCTCTCTGAGCTATGACCCATAGTTATCTGGGGGATTTTCAGATGTGCTATTCCATTCTGCTGCTGTCTCCTTGGGTTTTTAGGTCAGGGAGCCCAACTCTGAACACATGCCTACCTCTTTTCTTGAAGATCAGAAACCTTTAATGAGGAGGCCAGATCTTCATCTTGTGCAACTGGCAGAGATCCACTGCCTGCAGGAAAGTTACAGTGCTTTATAAAGTATTTCCAAGTATTACCTACACTCAGGACTCTTTGCATCCCCCTCAACCATTTCCTGGAGATCCTATGTGCAAATCTAGCCAACATCTGTCACAAAAGTGATATTAAACAGCTTCAGGTTAGCATATTTACCAATAAAAAACTGGTTTTGCATGGTGGAAGCAGGTATCCTTCAAAATTATTCTCTTCTTCTGCCAGTTCTCTTGAATCTCTGGGGTGAGAGAGAGCTTTTTTCATCTGTCAGGCTTTTGCTCGCTGACCTTCTGAAGTTATACTTCATTTTCCCCAGGGTTATAGTCTCCTGGAGCTAGTTCTGGTATCTAAGGCACTTGCAAAGCTGTTTTTCTTTCTCCTCACCTTTACTGACAAAGTCTAGATGGACTGTTGAAACCAAGAGTCTTTGAAGCTAAGGACTGAGCAAGGTTCAAGTAGGAATTGGAGATTTTATATTGATAGTGAGTGCAGAGAGAACTGTAACTCTAAAGCTAACAAAACTAGAGACTGGGAAATATTGTCAGACCTCATTCTTCAGGGTTTAAGTCTTTAAGTATAAAGATTTAGGATGAAATTGTCCTGGCAGGCAGATTATCCCACAGCTGCATGAATTTTCTCCAGAGCATCTTGAGGCTGGCTTACACGTTAAGAAATGCCTTGCATGGATGTACATGAGGTCTGATCCAGGCTGTCCCTGTTGACTACTGCCCGATTCACTATTTTAAGCCCCTCTGTAGGAGCTTGTGGCAAATCCCAATGGGACTTTCTTAGAATCTCAGACAGACCTCTCTTTTTAAGGAATTGCTTCAAGATTTTGTTGTGGGGATTTTATCTTTTTTTTTCTCCCCCTCCCCCATCTTTTAAGTTTAATAAAACTCTGCTAGAACAGACACCAGACAATTTATTATGGTGTGATCTCAGTAAAACCCCTTTCCTACCTGGAGTCATAATAAAGCTTGCTCATCTTTTGTAAAAGCCAGTACAAGCTAGTCTGAGATAGTTAAAACTGAGATCCAAACACTAGATACTGCTGGTCTGAAATGTATAGAACAAGTGACAATGTGAAAAGAAGACTAAACAGTATTCTTTGCAAGTCAGGAAACCTTCTTTGTATCCAGTTCTGCACTAAAGATGCTCACCCTTATTTTCTCATATTTCAGATAAAATGAAGATTAACAAATCTTCCTTGGCAGGACACGGGGGAATTGGCAGGACAAGGAGGATGGAGTGAAGCTGGAGGAGGGAAGGGTTGAAATTAGATCTTAGGGGGAAGTTCTTTGCAGAGAGAGTGGTGAGGGGCTGGAACAGGCTGCCCAGAGAGGGGGTGGGTGCCCCGTCCCTGGGGGTGTGGAAGGCCAGGTTGGCTGGGGCCCTGGGCAACCTTGTGTAGCTCCAGGCCTGGAGGTTGGTGTCCCTGCCTGTGGCAGGGGGTTGGAGCTCTGTGATCCTTGGGGTCCCTTCCAACCCATGCTATTCTATGATTCTATGATTCTAAGAGGAAGGTATTGGGTATTGTAGAGTCTCCATCACTGCAGATTTGGCAGAACAGCTCAGCCAACCAGTCAGCCATTCTGAATGGTCTAGGCAGATGGATTATGTGATTTCTACCCACAGGGCTTTCAATCCTTGGAAGAACTAGGGCCATTGCTTCCAAGGAGAAGCAACATCAAATAGAGATGCATTCCTTAAAGATATTTATCTATACATGTTACAGAAAGTTTAATAAAAAGTTAAAGGAAAGGGGTATGGGTGATTTGTATTCCTGATGTTTTCATGGTCTCAGAGGGAGATCAGGCTAAATCTCTGTGCCATACCTCCCCAGTCACCATGTGAGTGACTCCACTGGTGGTTCAATCTTTCTGGCTCTGGATGGAGATGTTTGTTGTGTAAAGGCATCCCTGCCAAGGCATGCAGCACATGTTAAAATGGCTGTTTGGCACTTGAATCTTAGTAACAGATTCTCTGCGCTGAAATTGCTAATGGTAATTCAGAGACCATCCCAGTACAAGGAGAATTTACTGGGCAGGGAAGGAAATGGAGGAAGATAGGGAAAAACACGTGTTTAGAAGCTCACAAAATGTGTTCTCTTTACAGGGTTTCTCTTTCAAACCCCATCCCAGTGTACTAGAACTACTTGGCTGTTGTAGGAGCACAGTTTGTTTCCCATTTGCAACAATCTCCCCTGTGACTTGATTCCACAGCAAACCACTCAGGTTTCCCTCAGGCATTTCCCACACCAGCAACAGAACTTGCTGTAACTTTTATTTCGTTGTAGGTGCATGTTTAGGAGCAGATCCTAAATTGGCAAAACCTTGGTACCCATCAGCCAGCTATGGCCATGCCCACAATTGGTATCTGAGCACCCTTGCTGCTCCAGCCCACGCTGAGGCTGTGTTGTAGAGGGAGCAGCTCTGCCTCATACAGATGTAGTGGTGGCCCTTTAACTTGGATGTGAAATGGCAATGCAAAAATATACCTAAACCAGGGGGTTTCAGCAGGTTGTGGGTGACCTGAGGCAGGTCACATTCCTGCCATCATGGAGCATCCCGTGAGCTCTGTTCTAAGCGCAGAGGTGGCTGTCCTGATGTTCTGCTTCCACAAACAGCTTCCTATTCCATGAATTAGCATTTTCTAATGAAAATTATTTCACTTAGAAGTTTCATAGAACAGCCTGAGTTGGAAGGGACCTCAAAGATTGTCTAGTTCCAACCCCTCTGCCATGGACAGAGACACCCTCCACCAGCCCAGGGTGCCCAAAGCCCCATCCAACCTGGCCTTGAACACTGCCAGCGATCCAGGGGCAGCCACAGCTGCTCTGGGCAGCCTGTGCCAGGGCCTCACCACCCTCATAGGGAAGGATTGCTTCCTGGTATCTCATCTAAATCTCCCCACCTTCAGTTCATGGCCATTCTTCCTTGTCCTGTCACTCCCTGCCCTTGTAAACACTCCCTCTCCAGCTTTCCTGTAGCCTCTTCAGGTACTGGAAGGCTACTTTGAGGTCTCCTGGAGTCTTCTCTTCTTCAGGCTGAACAAGCCCAACTCTCTCAGCCTGTATTCATGGGGGGAGGTGCTCATCATCTTCATGGCCACCTCTGGACTCGCTCCAGCAGCTCCATGTCTGTTTTGTACTGTGGACCCCAGATGTGGATGCAGAACTGCAGGGAGGGTCTCACCAGAGCAGAGTAGAGGGACAGAATCACCTCCCTTGACCTGCTGGCCACGCTTTTTTGATGCAGCCCAGGATCTGGTTGGCTTTCTGGGCTGCAAGTGCATGTTGCTGGGTCATGTTGAGCTTCTTGTCTTCCAGCCCCTCCAAGTCCTTCTTCTCAGGGCTGCTCTGCCTGGCCTGTAGTTGTGCTTGGGATTGTACTGCCCGACCCATGTGAAGGATGTTGCGCTTGGCTGCACTAAACTTCATGTGGTTCACACAGGTCCAACATCTCCAGCCTGTCCCGCTCCCTCTGGATGCCACCCCTTCCCTCCAGCATGTCAGCCACACCACACAGCTTGGTGTTGTCAGCAAACTTGCTGAGAATGCACTGGAAGGCCCTGCTCATGTCGCCAAAACAGCACTGGGCCCAACCCCAACCCCTGAGAAACACCATTTGTCACTGGTCTCTACTTGGACATCAAGCCATTGACAGCAATTGCTTGAGTGTGATGCATCCATCCACCAAATCCAAGTCTCACCAAATCAAAGCCATGTCATGTGGGACAGTGTCAGATGCTTTGCACAAGTCCAGGTAGATGAGGTCAGTAATTTCTGCAGGGGAAGCATTTCTCCTCCTACTTTCTTTAAAAACTTGGTGAGATTTTTATTTTTTTTTAATTTATTTACATGTAGATAGGACTTTGTATTTATATGGCCATCAGCACCAGGTTATTTGCATTTTGGCTTATGTAAAGGCTTCATTCATCTTTGACTTGAAAAGTTCCTCTGCTTTCATTAACTGAAAGCAGAGATTTTGGGTCAAGTAAAACAGATTAAAATTCTCCTGTGCTGTGCCTATTTTCTACCAGATCATAGAATCATAGAATCACAGACTGGTCTGGGTCGGAAGGGACCCCAAGGATCACAGAGCTCCAACCCCCTGCCACAGGCAGGGACACCAACCTCCAGGCCTGGAGCTACACAAGGTTGCCCAGGGCCCCAGCCAACCTGGCCTTCCACACCCCCAGGGACGGGGCACCCACCCCCTCTCTGGGCAGCCCCTTCCAGCCCCTCACCACTCTCTCTGCAAAGAACTTCCCCCCAAGATCTAATTTAACCCTTCCCTCCTCCAGCTTCACTCCATCCCCCTTGTCCTGCCAGTCTCTGCCCTTTGAACAAGCTGATTCCCCTCCTGTGTCTCTGCTCCCTTCAGGGACTGGCAGGCTGCAATGAGGTCCCCCCACAGCCTTCTCTTCTCCAGGCTGACCCAACCCAGCTCCCTCAGCCTCTCAATGCACTACTCCTCACTAGTATTTACCTTTATAAGAAGTGTATACTTCTGCCACAGGGTCTTTGCCCCGAATTCTTGCCAGCCCTGTCTCCTCAGCAGTACTAGCTTCCTGCTTCAGACCTTTTCCTGCTCAGGGCTGGCATAAAGCAAAGCCACTTCAGGCTTTTGCCCAAGACCTCTTCTCTGACACTTATGTGATAGCATCATCTTTCAGCTCTCATTTATTAGGAAAAATAAGAGTCTAGCTCTGATGTTTGTAAAAAAAAAAAGGCTTAAAATATACTCCAAATGAATTTACTGTCATAAAACCCTGACCTGTGTTTTCAGAACTAGGGATAGGCTTGGTCCCAGAGCTGAGAAGCTTAGCATCTCTTCTGGGACACTGAAGACCAAAGTTGTCCATGCCTCATCAAGTCTGACTGCTGTGTCTCCTCTCCTGTGGTGCTACTTTCTCCCCTTCAGACATAACCCCTTCTTTCCTGAGCTTCATTTGAAAATCTCCACCCACTTTCTTTTATCTGAAACACGGACCCTTATGAGGCTTCTCAGGACAACTTCCATGGGAAATATTTGGATCACAATGGGGTCCTTTCCCATAGTTTTGGGAGCAGAGGGGCAATTTTTTTCTCATAAACTGGACTGTGCACCATTGTGCATACTGTAAACCTCTGTCAGAGGCCTGAAGAAGGACCGGTTGCCTCCAGCTAACAATACCCCTGGGCTAATTGGTAGAAATAATTATCCCAAAGGCTGGAAAAACTCAATTAGAAGCAAAACGCATTAAAATATTGTTCCCAGATACTCCATCTTCATTATCAGAGACCACCCATGTGAGTCCAGTCCTCCCACTGTTATACAGAGGTGTTATTTATTTTTTTTAAGGAGCAAATTTCAGGCAGGGTAGGGAAGAAGGCTAGGGGAAGCTTTGGGAGAGACACAAATCACCCTGTCATTCTTCACTGAAGAGACAGTGCTAGAGGAGTAACAAGCCATTAGTGAAAGCCAAGTGCCTAGACTTGGGGGTTTTTGTTAATAATGTGTGGTCCAAAGCCATTGTATTAAATGTAAATGGAGAGGGAAATGATATTCCATATACTCCACACTGTATTGTCGTTGCACAGACAGCTGGTTGCAGCACACACACAGGCTGAGCCACCTCTCTGGCAGTACATGCCATCATCCTCACTGAGGTCAGTATTATTTCTTGTCCTGACAAGGATTCTCTGCTCAAAAGACTTGATTTTTTTTTATTTTTTTTTTTTGTCTGCTCCAAGCAACAGCAGGGGGGATGAGCAGGGCATTCTTCTCAAGTGATGAAGCCCGTTCCCACGGCTGGGAGAAGGAAGATGGAGGGAGAGGGAGCTGGAGGCAGGACAGGCAGAGGAGTGGGAGCTGGGGAAAGATCCAGGTTTGGCAGGAGCATTTGGATGAAGGCACTGAAAGTAGGTTTAAACCAAATATCTTGTTTGAGAGACAGGAGGGAACTTCCTCTGCAGCAGGTCTTCACAGTCAGCAGAGTTTGCTCTGAGATGCAGCCGAGGAATTATTTCCCCAATATTCCTAAATTAACATGCCCATGTGGAAGCAAGGAGACAGGGCAGAAAATCTGCTGTTGGCTCAGCAGCATCCACGACTCTGGCTGCTCTGTAAATACCACCAGGAGAGATATTTAGGAGCCCTGATGCAGGTGGTGTGAGCTAGACAAGAAGCAGGGCTGCTGCCTGCCCTAACTGCTCTCCACTGCTAATCATTCATATTATTGTTGTGCCTGGGGGCCCTGACTGGGATCTGGGCTCCCACTGTGAGCTCTTATCTGCAGAGCCACAGCCAGATGAAATCCCTGTTGCAATGGTTAACTAGCCTGGACAGTCCAGGCGTGGGAGAAAGGAGATGTTGTTGCCTCTTTATAAAGTGGGAATTTGTCGCACAGAGGTTGTCCTGATGTCAGGACGGGAACATCCAGGTCACTGTGTGCTTGTGTTTGGTTAGTAGGACACCTTGATATTGTATGCTGGGCTGGTCTCAGTGAGATGGCTGCAGTTCTTCATCCCACTTGGCAGCAGAATCTCCTGGAGGCGTTACTGGTTCTCACACTGCAGGGGCTGTGAGGATGCTCTGCTCTGCTCCCAGGAGCCCACACGATGCTAAAATCCAAATTCTGACCTCCAGGACAAGCATCCATGTGTGGTAGGGTGGTTGTGTCCTCTGCTCCTACCAGACTCCATCAGGAACAGGCAGAAGGATGTTTCTGATAATGTCTCTTCCCCTGAACTCAGAGTCCAGGTTCACTTCCAACACTGTCATCTCTGGGTGCAGCTTCTCCTTCCTCTACCATACCTCCACCATCAGATAGATCTGACAGCCAGAGCTGCCAATAGCACTGCCCTCAGGAAGTGGGTAATATCTGACAACTCCTCCTTATTCTCAAGGGTCAGCAAAGTTCCTTCTTAGTGAAATGCTCCTCTTCCTTCAACTTGCAATCTCATAGTGCCTTGCCTGTGGGAGTACCAGTCACACCCCTGGTCAAAAGCTCCATAGGATAAACTTGTGCTCAAACAGGTTCAGCTTCAGGGATTTGCACAGAGCTGGAAGTGAAAGAGGTGGCAAAAAGGGGCTTTTTCTGACATATGAGTGGGCATTTAAGAAGGAAACATCCATGCCTCCTGCTTCAATCTGAGCTGGATCCATATTTGTCCAGTGCTGGGCTCCCTGGGATCAAACAGCCAGGGATCTCCTGGAGAGAGTCCAGAGGAGGCTGAGGAGATGCTGAAGGGCCTGGAGCATCTCCCCTGTGAGGAAAGGCTGAGGGAGCTGGGGCTGTTCAGCCTGGAGAGAGGAAGACTAAGGGGGGACCTTATGAATGTTGATCAGTATCTGAAGGATGGGATGCAGGGGGACATGGGCAGCCCCTTTTCAGTGTCTGTGGGGACAGGACAAGGGGCAATGGCTGCAAGTTGGAGCAGAGGAAGTTCCCCACCAAGCTGGGGCAGAACTTTTCCCCAGTGAGGGTGAGGGAGCCCTGGGCCAGGCTGCCCAGGGGGTGTGGAGTCTCCTTCTCTGGAGAGATTCCAGCCCCGTCTGGACACCGCCCTGTGCAATATGAGCTGGGGAGCTGCTTTGGCAGGGGGTTGGACCCCATGGGCTCTGGAGGGCCCTTCCAACCCCTGGGATTCTGTGATTCTATGTTGAAACCGAAATCTGCCCGGTCTTCTCCTCAGGGACTGAATTTGACAAGGTCTTACTACTTCAGGAGTGCTAAAAGGAAACTGTAATATACTGCTGAGTTTCATCCAAACCCAATTTTATTATATGAACTACTTTCATCTCCTGCCTGTGCCTCTTCCCATCCAAATATGGACAGAAGAAACAAAGCAAAGCCACAAAATCTGCTGCTCTGCTCAGAGCATACAGCAGCTATCCAGTATGCTCAGGGAAAGGTTCAGATCTCTCCCCTCTGTACAGGAATTGTTATCTGTAGCTCTCAGCTGGCTTTGCAAAGGAGAGAGAAGCAGCCTCTTTAGTTCACTGATGAGGAAGTAGGATGAATGAGAAGCAAACCCAAATTCTTTGGGAGTTTGAAACTTGACCCCAGAATGAGAAGATGTGTCTGTAGGGAGAGTATAAAGATATATATTCAAAAATGTCCACTGCTGGGAATCATTAACACACATGGCCCAGCCTCTCACTGTGTGGAGATGCTGCAGTTTCACCTTTCCCAGCTCTGGGAAGAAAAATGTCTGCTCACCCAGAAACTGGGAGGTTTTGTTTTAGTAAGGCTGGTAGGAACACCAGTTAGGTTCAACCACACCCCCAACCTTGCTGAATTCAGTGGGAGTCCTTCTAACCAGACTCAAGCTTTAGTTGTAAAACAGTTCCTAGGTTACTTCAAAGAGATTCATCACAAAACTCCCACTTTGGGGATTTCTAGATCTCCTTCTTTCATGACCCTTCCATAGGACAGGTCTCCTGAGACCCCTGTGGAGAGCAGCCAGCTGAGCTGGTGGCTTTACAGCAAAAGGACAAATATGCTCCCAAACAAGATCTAATAGCAGATGATGAGCAGTATAAATAAACAAGATGCAGCTAACAGTAATATTATGCAGACAAGCCTTGTAGTCATTTTAGCTGGATGATCTCATTCAGCACCATGAAACTAAGTTTTATAATTGCCTGGGGTACACAGTGGGTGCCTTTAAGGGGCAAATGATATTAATGATGTTATTCAAAAAGATTAATGGCATAGTATCACAGAGTCCCCCGTGACTCTAAAGAGTACATATATTAATGAACTTACTTATGATTAAAACATGCTGAGTGAAACAATGGTTAATTGAGCAATGGAAAAAAATACAAGGGGAGATTTTATCTTTTCTGAAAGCAGGTTTATACAGTTCAGCCTGTGACCAAAATTGCCTTTGAGGTGTGTAGAATCGTGCTTGCAATCAGACAATGTCATTGCCTACTGGACAGGACGCAGGAACTGGCTGCTGTGGGCTTCTTGCCATCCCAGATTAACCACTGCACATCTGGCATGGCAGAACTTCATCCCTTTCCTCTGTTCTACTGTTGCAGTATCTACATCATCCTGTCTGCTTAGGCAGGCCCACTGAGGGCTACTGAAGCAAAAAGTCTGAGACAAATCATAGAATCATAGAATCCCAGACTGGTCTGGGTTGGAAGGGATCCCCAGGGGTCACAGAGCTCCAACCCCCTGCCACAGGCAGGGACACCAACCTCCAGGCCTGGAGCTACACAAGGTTGCCCAGGGCCCCAGCCAACCTGGCCTTCAACACCCCCAGGGACGGGGCACCCACCCCCTCTCTGGGCAGCCCCTTCCAGCCCCTCACCACTCTCTCTGCAAAGAACTTCCCCCTAAGATCTAATTTAACCCTTCCCTCCTCCAGCTTCACTCCATCCCCCTTGTCCTGCCAGTCTCTGCCCTTTGAACAAGCTGCTTCCCCTCCTGTGTCTCTGCTCCCTTCAGGGACTGGCAGGCTGCAATGAGGTCCCCCCACAGCCTTCTCTTCTCCAGGCTGACCCAGCCCAGCTCCATCAGCTTGTGAGTCTCACAGGCCACACCAAAGAGGGTACCTGCAGACCCCAGCTGCAGGGCCTGATTCCAGAAGGAACTTGGAGATGTGACCCTTGGTCCTATAGATGGATTTACTGCAGGGTTGCCATCAGTTATCTGAGATGGGGAAAGGGATGCTGCAGAAAAGATCCTTGCTAGTGTCTCCTTGACAGCAGACAGAAGCTTGCATTTCCATTTGCACTTGTACTCCTGCATCAAAGGGCTTGGAGAGTCCTTGGATCTATTTGTCGTTTTGCCTTTTTCTTCCACAAATATGGTGTTATGTGTGTAAGGGTTGAGCTGAGAGTCAGTCATGGGAATCCCCCTGAACAGGCAGTTGGAGCTGTGAAGATGCTGGATCACCTGAGTTTATGAAAGGCCTTTCTAGGCAAGACCTTTGTCTGGGAACTTGCAACACCTCTTATGGGTAACAGCCTGGCAAGATCTCCACTTCAACAAGCTTCCTCTTGAAGCAGTTGAAGATTTTACTGAAAAACTTCTGAAATCTCTGGACCTGTCCTAACTGTCAGCTTCTCAAGTGTTTTATATTATTTCAAGATGTACATGGCTGTACTGAAGGTTTTCTTTCTCTTCCTCACGCTTAATTCCCAAAAGTTATCAGGCACACCTTGATTAAAGCATGGCTACAGCTTTTTGGTCTTTGGGAACCTACTGCCAGAATATGAGGCCCTCCACCTGGCCCAGCCCCAAGACCCAAGGCAGGATGTCCACATCTCAGGGTGTCCACCCCTGCAAAGGGGAATGGTGTTTCTTGGGACTGGAGCAGAGACACTGGTCTCCGAGCCTCCTGCTGACTCTTTCCCTGGACATCTGTCACGCTCTCAGTTCAAGGTTGCCCCTTCTCCATGCCATCAGCTGGATGAAATCTCTACCCACATCTCAGCTGACTGCTCCAGCTTCTCTTGAGCACCTGGGGCTTGTGGGCCAGCGAAGTGCACCCTGCTCTCCTCGATAAGCAAACAGCTGCCATTCATTTTCTTCCTTACACCCTCTTTTCTTTTACAGGCCACACTATACATAGCTTTTTCTTTAAAAAAAACCAAACCAGCCCATCCCCCAAGTGCACATATCCCTTCCTCCATCCTCTGGACGTGCCAAACCCTGCATGTGCTGGGTGTGCTTGCTGAGCCCTGCCTTGGCACCGTGGTGGGGCTCCTTGTTCTGGGGCAGCCTGTGTGAGCTCACCCTGGACACAGGCATTTTCCTCCAGCTGGAAAAAGAACATTTGGGCTATTAGCAGAGAGGAAGCTTGAAGTGTCATGCAAGTTTATATCAAACAATTGTTGTACCAAAGGAGCTGGAAAAACAATTTTTTAAAGCACCATCATATCATTTCCTTTTTTTTTTAAAGAAAACCTCCAATATTTTGGCTACAAAGAGCAGAGAGTGTGTTAACCCTTCATGTTGCTTACATACAAACAAAAAATAGCTGGAGGTTTAAGGCAAAAAGCTCTACCTCCAGTCTTTCATCCTGGATCCTTATCTTGAAGTTGTGATTCAAAATAAGCCCTACTGAAAAATTATGCACCAGCCAAGGCAGGAAATACAATAATTGCCCTACCCTTTCTGCCTTGTTGCCCATGATTACAGAGCCATTGAGCGTGCCATAAGGAAGCACGCAAGAGAATGAAACCAAATAATAAAGGGAAGCAATACATCAGCTATATAGTCCTTTAGCCCAAAACAACTTTCACCTCCAATTTCAGTCTGTAAGGCTGTGAACAGAACAGCATGTATTACCCTTTTGGGGTAACAGGTAAAAGAACAAATGTTTGCCCATTATGATCCCCTAACAGAGCTTCCCACAGGGAACCTAAAGCTGAAGAGATGTGGATTCAAATGATGTATCACAGTGTTGACTTCTATTTAGTGATCTGTTTCAGAAGACAGGTATTTTATTGATCTCCAGGAACTTTTTCTACTTGGAGATGTGAAAAGCTGTGGTACCCTGAATCGAGTGTGTTTTCTCATCTCTGGGGCCACTGAAGTCTCTATCAAGTATTCACCCAGAATTCTCTCAGAGCTGGTGAAAAGCCAAGCATCCTCCCATGTTTTCCATCCAGACTAAGCTTTGATGAACTTAGTTTAGAGAAGTCTGTGCTCCATACTGGTCCCCAGATGCCAAGAATTGCTCTACCTTGCTACACACAGTCTGTGTTAAACCAGCATCATGAGGTGAAAGACTGGTGATTTTATCAATAGTTTATTTGCTGTAACAGAGTGGCATGTTATCTATTGCTCATAAAACCTAACCTGAAACTGAATTACATGGGGTAAACAAAGTTTCTCAATATGTTGATGTTAAACACATTAAACCTTAACACATTTTGCTTTTTTTTTTTTCCATGCTAAATGACTCAAAAAGAAGTTACAGGAACCTGTCTCTGTGAAATTATTTATCTACTTATAAAACCTCAGTATTGTAATGCAACTTTAGCTTTCATAATGCAGGTTTACTGGTTAAATTTTGCAACTCAAAGGTTGATATTACAGACAGGGTGAAAGCCCATGTTTTCTGCAAAAGGTCTAGCAAAGGCTAAATATCCTGAAATTACACTCGTGGCACTATAAATGTTTTGAGTTCTTCTGCAATCACAATTTTGTTAAGCAGCAGAATTACTGTTGTTGAACTTGAAAACTGGCCAGTACAAGCAAGATTTTGTTGACAGTATGGGTTTTGTAGCATTTTCAAGATTAAAAAAACCCAAACAACCCTATTTTTAATGATCAGAAGAACCTGGCACTTAGTTATAAGAAAAATAGGAACAAATGTTGATGCTATTTTATGTTCTATTGTGGTAGACACTGGCAGAGTTAAAAATCCATTAATGCATGGGGGACGATGAGACATGATGTTAATAAGAATGATGTAAATACATAAGTAGATAATTGTCTGGACAGTTGCATGGAATTAAGAGTTTTAAGCAATTATCTGAGTTTATTGACTGGTCTGTAAGCATCTGAGTCTACTGCTTTAGGAGCAGTGAAAAGCTGCTGAGAAACTGCAGTGCAGGGGACTGCTGAAGGCTGTGAACAAAGGGGTATTGCAGTGAGTTCTGACTTTAAATTGGGGCTGGGGTAACCCTGCTGCATTGCAAGGGGAGGACCTGGTTGACTTGGTTTCTAGTTGCACCCTCCCTCTGAAACTTTCTGAACCAAAACTTGCTGCTATCACCCTCTTAAAACAAAGGAAGGAAGGTTGAAATTAGATCTTAGGGGGAAGTTCTTTGCAGAGAGAGTGGTGAGGGGCTGGAAGGGGCTGCCCAGAGAGGGGGTGGGTGCCCCGTCCCTGGGGGTGTGGAAGGCCAGGTTGGCTGGGGCCCTGGGCAACCTTGTGTAGCTCCAGGCCTGGAGGTTGGTGTCCCTGCCTGTGGCAGGGGGTTGGAGCTCTGTGATCCTTGGGGTCCCTTCTAACTCAGACCAGTCTGGGATTCTTCTAGCAAAAACCATCTTAGTGTGGCTTCTTGTTTGCAAAGGGGACGTGGGTGCAGCTGCTGGGGCACGTTAACAGTTGGTAGCCCTTTGCTGTGTGTGTTGGAGAGCATGAACTAAAGGCTCACAGCCTGTGTGCAGGAGGAGAAAACGACACTAATGTGTGTGGAAAAACAAAAGGAGGCAAGCAGGAAAGAGATGAAAAAAAAAGATCCATGAGAAAATGGATTTTGTGGTGTATTTAACCATGTCTGAGAGGGGGTGCCTATTAAATGAGAAAGTTTGCCTGCTTGCCTGTGGGGTTGATTTGTTTTTTAAGGTTTGCTTGAAAAAGAGCAGGAAAAAATCGAGCAAAAAGTCAAGTTTCTCATCAGCTGGTGACTCAGAGAGCTCAAGCTGCGAGCAGCTCTGCGATTTCTCACTAAGCAGCATGTGGCTCCCCCAGCCTTGGTGCAGAGACCCCCCTTGAAAAGCCCATTTGGCCGAGCTGCAATTTATGCTGGTGTCTAAAGCTAGGCAAGCAGATGGATTTTTATTGGAAGAAGAATGCCCTGGATGAAAGCAGGACTAGCTTTGTGGAAAATCACCTGTGCTAAGTACTAGTTTGGGCCAGTGACTGATTTAGTGGTGGAGGATGGAAGGAGCCAAACATCTGTTTCCCTCCATCCTCTTTAAATGTTTCCCTCATCCTTTCATAGCACCGAGCCTACAAGTATTTCAAGATCAGAAGGTTCAGCTTCCTGAGAGTTTCCTATATTTAGCAAATACCTGAATGAAGCAATGACCTTTCTCAAGAAGAGACGAGCTGGCAACTGAGCTGGGATTCCTACATGTGTGCACAGCTTTCTTCCCTGTCCCCAGCCTGGTCACGAGTGCCACGCTTGCACGTCCCTGCACTGTCAAGCTCATCTGGCATCAGCAGCACATCTGTCAATCAATGATGGGCAGCTCTAGGATCAGGTTTACTAAAGATGCCATTGATCTGGGATGGCTAAGATTACAGGAGGGCAAGACTTGGGTTTCCCTTCCTTCCATGTAAATTGCCAAAGTTTTCACTTTTTTTTTTTTAACTTGAATTCCTCTTTTAGCATCTAATGCAGGCTACCAGAAATCTTCTACTTTATTAATTTATATCCATTTTATTTATGAATCATGCTACTCTTTCTTTTTTGTACATTTTATAGATACATATTGAGGAATACATATGCATGTATCAACATATACTATTTTTTTCTGTCCTTGAAAAGGTTAAAACGGGACATTCTGACAATCCTGAATCTGAAATACTTTCCCAAACATATTTTTTTCCAGTTTCTCTGGAGAACTTCCCACCGGTTCTATAATGAAGCCATTCAAAATAGACTAAACAGGCAAAGTATTTAAATGACAATATTCCAAATGGCAGCCACATCAGAGAGAGGCATTGGGACATGCTATGTGTTTTTCGACACATCTCAGTTCTTTGGTACAGTATGTATTAAAAAAACCTCTCTTTTTTTCCCCCCTTGATATTCTTTGAGGAGGGTGTGCTCCTTGGAACAAGCTTTCTCTCCAAAATCTCTCAGGGTGATGCCTATTAGAGTCGGACAAGCTGTATAATTGGCCTTTTGTTAATTAGTGGCAACGTACCACGCATTTTACCATAGTTATGTTATACTTTGTGGGGTTTTTTCCCTAACTTTATTTCCTATTGCTAAGGCCTTGACCCTTTTCTCAAAGAACAAGAAAGCTGAAAGAATCTGCACCCATGTGCAGCTTCTAGGAGAGCTTACACAGGATGAAAAAGCTTTTCAAAGAGCTGATTGAATTGAATAACTTTTGCTTTCCAGAATTTTTCTCTCTTTCCCCTGTCCCATCCACACTGACATGACTTTAATTTTAATTACACAACATTGCACTTTTTCAAATTGCATTTCCACGTTGCTGATGGAATAGCAGCTCTCCCATCAAGATGCAGGGAAGTGTATACAGTTGTGGGTGGGGGAAGGAATTTAATATATTTTTTTATGCAGGACTCATCCATACTCCAAAAATGAGCCAATTTCCATGTGGAAACAGATTTGGCCTCCTTTAAAAACTGGCTGACTTCCCTGGAAAATGTCTCCATTTTGGCCAACAGCTCTCTAAACTAACAGAACTGTCTTTGCGAACATTCCGAACCCAAAATGCAGCACAGAAAACTGCTCAGGATGGTTTTATTTGCTGTTTTATAACTTGTTCAGTTTTCACCCAGCTATGAAATTGGCTTGGTCTCATGGTGAGCAGCTTCAGTCTTTCCAAAAGTGCAAACCAGCAACTCCATCCACAAGCAATTGAGAACTGAAGTTTATCCTCTTTCATGGAGAGCAGCGTTGGCCGCAGCATACGCCATGCCAGGGTATTCATGGAGTGGGATGGCCAGCCCCAGTTGATCCCCCAAACAAGCTAGACTCAGTCCTACCTCGGGGTCTGAAACAACATGAGAAACCATCCAGGCACACAGAAAATAGAGAAGAATGTATCCTTTTCTGTTGTGTATGGAGATGTGTGCAAGTAAATTCCTGGGCATCACACTAGAATCACAGAATCACAGGGGCTGGAAGGGCCCTCCAGAGCCCATGGGGTCCAACCCCCTGCCAAAGCAGCTCCCCAGCTCATATTGCACAGGGCAGTGTCCAGACAGGGCTGGAATCTCTCCAGAGAAGGAGACTCCACACCCCCCTGGGCAGCCTGGCCCAGGGCTCCCTCACCCTCACTGGGGAAAAGTTCTGCCCCAGCTTGGTGGGGAACTTCCTCTGCTCCAACTTGCAGCCATTGCCCCTTGTCCTGTCCCCACAGACACTGAAAAGGGGCTGCCCATGTCCCCCTGCATCCCATCCTTCAGCTATTGATCAACATTCATAAGGTCCCCCCTTAGTCTTCTCTTCTCCAGGCTGAACAGCCCCAGCTCCCTCAGCCTTTCCTCACAGGGGAGATGCTCCAGGCCCTTCAGCATCTCCATAGCCTCCTCTGGACTCTCTCCAGGAGATCCCTGTCTGTTTGATCCCAGGGAGCCCAGCACTGGACACAACACTGCAGGTGGGGCCTGAGCAGGGCAGAGCAGAGGGGGAGGATCCCCTCCTGTGACCTGCTGCCCACACTCCTCCTGATGCCCCCAGGATCCCATTGTCTCAGCCCCCAGGGCACACTGCTGGCTCTACTAGGCTTTACTGTAGAGTTTGGCTTGTGCCAAGGATGACTTTGATAGGTGGCTGCAGACTTACTGAATGCCTTGCCTCAGCCTCTAGAAATGCCCAGCCTGCTGGGAGATGAATACAGCTTTGCACAGTGTTCTCAGTGCCCACAGAAACAAATGAGGTAGGAGCAGCAGTAAGAGAAAGGGCATTTCTTTCCTTTAAGAAAGGCTATTCTGTCAGTGGAAGGTGGGGGAAAGAGCAGCCTAATACCTGATGGTTGTCTTATCTTTTAAAATCATGAATTATCTTTCCTTCTTGCCTCTCTGTGGTCCCATCCCTGACAAATCTCTCTCAGAGTAACTGGCTTTTGATGGCTGGGATCTATTTTGCACTAACTGAGCGTGATGGGGTCTCTACAAGGTACCAAGCTGGAGGATGGTGTCAGAGGAGCCCCATGCTCTGGCTTCAGTGCCCCATCCCTCTCAGCTGGCCCACAGCACCTCTCCCTTGCTGGGACCCACTGGTCCAGGTGTGTTGCCTGCCACCAGTGAGGTCCTCTGGGTCAAAAATCAAGCTAAACCATGCACCTTTTCTCCCCTTTGAGCTGTTCTTGGACTAATGATGACAGCAAGGAGGTTGAAGTGGTTTGCTATCAGTCCCAAAGCAAGTGAATGGGAGAACCTGTTTTACAACAGGTTATTCTCAGCTTTAAAGCACACAGTTCCAAACCCATTCTCCAGATGCTTAAACAGGTAAAGAAAATACTCCTGAGGATTTTTGCCTTCATGATGGGTTTTAATGTGCAGTCGTGGCTTTCCCTTGAGTAAATGGATACTACAAACCCCAAATCAATTGATTATCTTGCCAATGTCAATGTAATAGGTTGTTGATGTGCTATTCTGGGTTGTCATAGCAATAATGTGATTATCCTGTTCAATTTTTATTGAGGAATTGTCTTTAAGCTTCACTTTGAAACTGAATTAACCAATTTTCTCATGTGATAGGTTGTCATACTTTGGACAAGAAGATACTTAAATGAAAAAGAATGCCCAGTTCAGGTACTCTCTCTTGTTTCTGGCAATTTTCCATCTCTTCTTGACTTTCCTGTCCTTAATAGAGACATCCCAAAGCCAGTTCAGCTAATCAATATATTTATGCAACAGTCAGGAGCTGCCATATGGTGACATTCTCCTCTGAGCCTGTTCTCGACTCCTGACTGGGTCTATTCCTGGATTTACTGAGAATCCTCTGAGAATAACAGCTGGGTGTAAAATGATAGCCTGAGGGTGCTGTCCAACACACACTTCAGATTTCGGCTTATTTATATATTTAGGCAGATAGTGCTAAAGTGGAGCTCGCTCTCCTTATGGCTTCTGGTTAGAGAAAACAGGTTTTCTGTACAGGCCCACCACATGCTCTGTGACTGAGGGAGGGGAAAGCTTCCTAAGGAACATGGTCTTGGTATAGACACGGCTACAAAATGAACCTACTGAAACACATAATTGGAGGCTTAAGGAGATGATATTGTGAATGCTGAGACTGCTGGGAAGCCCTGCTTTGTGCCCTTCTCTGATGAGTCTTTAACAATGGATTGAACCTTTTGACTTCTGCTAGGGGAATTCCTGGAGAAGATGGTTGAAGTAAGCTCTCTGACCCCTATTACACCTGCTTGGGCTCCTCAGGTTTATTGATGAATAGTTTTGGTCTATTACACTGCCTCAGGGAGAGGGAGGGGATTGTCCCTCTCTGCTCTGCCCTGTGAGGCCCCAGCTGGAGTCCTGTGTC
This sequence comes from Hypotaenidia okinawae, assembly GCA_027925045.1. Classification (NCBI taxonomy): domain Eukaryota; kingdom Metazoa; phylum Chordata; class Aves; order Gruiformes; family Rallidae; genus Hypotaenidia; species Hypotaenidia okinawae. The sequence goes on from BSDF01000004.1 coordinate 35,308,436, forward strand.
CAGAGCTGGGGCCCCAACACAAGGAAGATGTGGGACTGTTGGAGAGGGGTCAGAGGAGCCACGGAGATGATCAGAGGGCTGGAGCAGCTCCCCTCTGGAGAGAGGCTGAGGGAGCTGGGCTGGGTCAGCCTGGAGAAGAGAAGGCTGTGGGGGGACCTCATTGCAGCCTGCCAGTCCCTGAAGGGAGCAGAGACACAGGAGGGGAATCAGCTTGTTCAAAGGGCAGAGACTGGCAGGACAAGGGGGATGGAGTGAAGCTGGAGGAGGGAAGGGTTAAATTAGATCTTAGGGGGAAGTTCTTTGCAGAGAGAGTGGTGAGGGGCTGGAAGGGGCTGCCCAGAGAGGGGGTGGGTGCCCCGTCCCTGGGGGTGTTGAAGGCCAGGTTGGCTGGGGCCCTGGGCAACCTTGTGTAGCTCCAGGCCTGGAGGTTGGTGTCCCTGCCTGTGGCAGGGGGTTGGAGCTCTGTGACCCTTGGGGTCCCTTCCAACCCACACCAGTCTGGGATTCTGTGATTCTCCATGGCCATTTCTGCTTGAGCAGCAAAGTGCAAACTAATCCACTCTACATTTGGCTGCCTCTGGAAACTACTTCTTTTCAGACCTTCTTAACTTGTGTCACTTCCCTTCAGCATGGACTATTCAGGGCTATAGCCCTGGTCAAAGTCTTCCCCAGTGCAGATTTTTTCCCCTCTCAGTGCGTGTTATGTTTACACTTCATGGGAGCTGGCCTGGTTCATGGCTGGCTCTAGATGCTTCTCAGCCTGTGGGGTTTCTTCTTAGCCTGTGTGCATTTCCACAGCACATCCAGTTTTGGTGAGGGAGGTCCACAGCACATAACCAACAGTCCTAAATGTTTATCTTTGGTCTGGAGACAGTTTGTCTGAGTGAAAGGGGTTGCTTGTAGGTTATTCTGCAAAAGGTTTCAAAAGAACCCCAAATTACCTATGGAAAAATTTTAAAGGAACCTCCAATTTATGACAGTGGATGGGTAGTGTAGGGTGTGAGGGCATTAAGCAGTGGGAAACAGGAGGAATCACGTTTTAGAGATAACATAGTAGCTTAATCTAGATGATAGGCCTCCACAAATTACTCACTCTCGGTGGTTGAACAAGCCACACCTCTTCTGTGAGGATGCAAACTGCTATGGGGCACCAGGTCTGAGGTGGTGCTGGCAGTGCTGGATTTCATGATGCTGGGATGTGCTTTTTTCCCACTTATACACTAGCCCCATTTCAGTCCAGGGTCTCCTCACACTTGTAAGTCTTGTCAAGATTGAAGCCAGAGACACCACCCATAAATGATCCCCATTTCTAGAGGCAATTGTTCCCATAAAAGAATGAGCTGTATTTTGTACATAGGAGTGAATGACCCTGTGCAGACTAGAATATTCTCCTCACCAGCTTATTTCTGTGCTGGAAAACACTACCCTAAGAATAACTCACCCAAGGATTTCCAGACACAACCTTCAATTGACTTTAAAAGTAAGATGGATTTTCCAGGCAGTCAGAGGCCAAAGGATATTTTTACCTGACTGGTCATTGGTAACAGAGGGTGCATGAACTGATTAGAAAATAGCCTTCTCTGTGTCATGATAGGACCTCACAGTTCAGTACTGTGCTCTACCATTAGTGGAAATGAATGCCTGAAGTTCAGTAATAATTACTGCCATTTCCCTGCCTTAGTGCAGAAGACAAAAAGAGAGAGGAGCCAGTTCTAAGCACAGTTTCATGCAGACCTTTGAAGATTTATGCTGGAAAGTGTTTTGACATTTATAAGGCACATTTAATCACCACAGGTGGTGTTGGGTAGATAGATCCTGCTGACGCTGAGGAATTGCAGGAAATATTCCAGTGTGGTCATGGTATAATGGGAGGTGTTGGTATCTCTTGAGGCTATGCAGTGAGGGTAGTAGTTCATGGACATACTCCTGGTATTATTCATAGAACAGAGACACAGGGTTTGAGCTGGGTATTTTATTTTATCCCTCTGTCCCCATCACTTCCTGGAATCCAATTGCTGCCTTGACTTGGATGCTGTCTCCGGCCCCTGCAAATAACACAGCCATAGTGGAGTGCAGGTCAGGGACAGGCTGAGCACTGGGAGAATATCACTGCTCCCAGAAAATGTTACACTCTAGACCTTATTCACCATACCTGGAATGAAACAGGCACCTTCTCTATATGGGAAGAGGGGATCCAAGAGGGACAAAGTCCAAGGCCCATCCAAGGGGCCAGTAAAAGGAGACAGAGCTGGAGACAGGACTATCCTATCTTGCTGAGGCTGGTACTGATGGCTGAGCTGAAATGGGGTCCTGGTCCCTGTGCAAGGGTGTGTATGGGGGTCTCTGGGGAAGCTGGGCAGGGACGTTAACACCTCCTGACGCCCTCAGTACCTGGATGCTCTCTGCTATTTCCTTTACATTTCTTAAAATATCCTCACAGGACCAAAGGACAGGGAGCAGCAGCTTGGCAAGCTAAGCAGGAATGTGCATTCAGAGGTGTCAGCTTGTTAAAGACTTCTCTGAGCTTAGCAGCCCTTGGTGGGGGTGGGAGGGCTGAACCAAGGAAGTTGAACTGAGCTAGTGTCCAAGGAGCTCCCTGCTATGCAGAGCAGTTTATGGGCCTTAAGTAACCCCAAAGAAAGTAACCCACAAATTCTGTAAATGGTTTGAGCAATGGTACAGTTAAGGCTGGTAAGAAAAAGATGTTGCAATTCCCTTGAAAACAGCAGCTTGGTGAGATGAGGCCTTTCGTCGTTTCTGGATGTTTATTCAGAACAAGAACAACAGTTACAGACTATATGAGTATGGTTCACCACATAAGAGGGTCTGTCCCTAGCTGTTTCATGGCTCAAATCTAAATATAGCTTCATACTATATATATGCCCATATAAACACAGGTACCTTGCTAACATGTGTGAGTTAGAAATGAATTTGCCATCGGCTCTTTTTGTAATAAATGGAGGTAGAGACCAATCTATGACTCAGGTCTTGGTGAGCTGAAGTAATATCTGGAGAGAGAAAAAGGCTTGGCTTTGCTCAGACTGCTGCTCTTGATAGGGACAGGCAGACTGACATCTGTGTATTTCCTACACCTAAACCAAGGTGATTGAATGATGAATCCAGGCTAGAGAGCTGGTTCTTCTTATCTTCCTCCCTCACCTATTAAACCATACATATTGTGATCTTCTCCATGCATCCAGCTCCTATCCTGGGAGGAAGGATTAATTCCTGGGAGGATCAGATTAATGCCTAAATATCATGCTGCTTTTCTGCCCATGGGGCCAGCAAACACCTCTGGTTTTAAGCTTGCTCCTTTAAAATGGAATCCTGAACCTGTGTATCTCTAGCCTGAGTGGTAAGGAAAGCGTGTCTTAAGTTTATGTAAATCAGTACATCCCCTTCCTAGGACACTTAGTGGGGCAACCACTGTTTGTGAAGGCACATATGCCTCAGAAATACTAACTGGATATATTAAAAGATGTCATGTGACAGAGGCCCTGGTTTAAATTCCAATTAGTGTGTACTAGACCTTAGAAACCAAACAAAAGGTGATCTTAGAGCCAGGAGGCTCAACACAGCATTAATTTCTTTTCTGTTTGCTCATTTGTAGCACATTTCCAAGAAATCCCTTAGGGCCCAAATATTTTATTGCCTAGAGGCCTTTAATTTGGGGATGGTTACGGCCCCTCTAGGCCGCAAAGCAGAGCTGCATCAATCCCCTCTCCTAATGCAACCCCATTAATAGCACTAACCCAGGAGAAATGTGAGCTGTGGGTGGGAGATACAAGCCAGAGAGAGATCTACAGTAGGTACAAGTGTAGGTGTTCAGGCTAGACAAAAAATTAGAAGTGTGGCTGTGCTGCTTTTGGATATAGTGTCCTTGCAGGGAGTCGCAAGTGCAACACGGTGTACCTTTGCTCAGCATCTAAGGAAGTCTGTTAACAGCATCAAACCAGGTCCATTACTGCACTCTGAAACTAATAAGACAAAAATAAGATGCACTCTGAAAATAATAAGTCAGAAATTCTCTTCTTTCCCCTCCAAAAGGTGTATTTTGTTTTCTGATAATTAATGCAGTGAAGCAAATTTCCCAACTGGCAGCAAAACGAGATGCTGTAATTTCCAAAGTGTTTGGGCACTTTGAAGGGCTTGGCAGACAGTGGAAACTTTTTCAAAGAGCTGGAGGCCAAAAGTTTTATGCAGCTGGAGGCTGCATAAAAATCTTCCCCTGTATCGCCACATGCCCCCACCCCAAACCTGACCTTGTGGCCAGGAAGGCTGGTGGAGGTCTGATCCTTGTCATCATGGGGAAAAATAGCAGTGAGAAGTGGAAAGACATCTGCACTGAGCACAGCCAAGAGAGAGCTGCCAGTCTGAATGAGTCCAGTTAGGAGTGAAAGCCCCAGCTGACACCCTGTACTTCCAGTAATGATGAAGGGCCTGGAGCATCTCCCCTGGGAGGAAAGGCTGAGGGAGCTGGGGCTGTTCAGCCTGGAGAAAAGAAGACTGAGAGGGGATCTGATCAATGGGGATCAGTAGCTGAAGGGTGGGATGCAGGGGGACATGGCCAGCCCCTTTTCAGTGTCTGTGGGGACAGGACAAGGGGCAATGGCTGCAAGTTGGAGCACAGGGAGTTCCCCATGAAGATGGGGAAGAACTTTTCCCTAGTGAGGGTGAGGGAGCCCTGGGACAGGCTGCCCATGGGGTGTGGAGTATCCTTCTCTGGAGAGATTCCAGACCCATCTGGACACCGCCCTGTGTGCCCTGTCCTAGGGACCCTGCTTTGGCAGGGGGTTGGACCCCATGGGCTCTGGAGGGCCCTTCCAACCCCTATTATTCTGTGATTCTGTGATTCTTTTTAGTCAGACCCTTCATATAAAGTTCCTTGGTTCTACTAATTGTCATCACTGTGCTGTGTCAGCACTTACTTTGCTCTGCATTTCTGTGAATGAAGAAACTGCATTGGGTCTACCACTTTCCATCAGCACGTTGTCTGGGTGCTTACCAGCCTCTGTGAAGGAAATCGTAGCAGAATGCTAATTCTAGCATCCCTGAACATTGGTACTTCTTTTCACTTGTGTCTGATTTAGTCCCAGCCTAGACCTGACACATCGCCTTGAACCAAACCACAGATCCAAGCACTTTTTGTTCTTGAGGTGTTGGATTTCTCAACATGGACTTCCTAGCTCAAGACTTTCTTCTTTTCTTTCTCTTTTAGTTATTGCTTTCCTTTCTTCTTTTCTCTCTGAATTACATGGGGTTTATTTCTCATTTGTGATGATGTAACTTACAGATGTGAAGCAAAGGCAGCCTCAGCTGTTACCTGCTCTCCCTGTTATGTACTTGGTTTCTGACCTTTGTGGTCTAGAGCTTTGCCATAGTATCCCCATTATTGTTCAGGAAAGATAATGAAATAAAAAGAGTCATATAGCCAAAGACTTCCTAATACATATACTAGCAAACATTTTCCCACTGTTATGAGTGGTAGGAGTAATGGCAGTATTACACAATCACAGAATCACAAGGTTGGAAAAGACCTTTAAGATCATCAAGCCCAGCCATTCCCATCCTAAGCTAAACCAGATCCCTGAGCATCTCATCTACCCTTTTTTTAAACACATCCAGGTGAATGTGTTTTACTGTCCCTTACTGATTGCCTGAAATTAGCACTGATTTTTACAAAGAGCAGTACTGATAGGGAATCTGTGAACCTGAAAATGGCCTTCATCTGCCTCATCTTCTTCAGTTGTTGATTGGCTGCTTAGACTATTTCTGGGTTGGCATGTAGTTGGAAAGTGAATAATTATCTAATTGCAGTCATCCATCTTTGGTCAGAGTTGCACCTTGTACCGTAGCCAAAGCCATACTTGAAAGTGGAGGGACCTCTAGTCTACCAAACAGCCATCAGAAAACTGTTTTATACAAAAATAATAATAATGAAGGGGTCTTAGCGGCCTCTATTTCACTAGGAAGGGGTCTGCTGGGTCACTTCTGCCACTGTCCTTTCCTGAGTGCCACTGGGAGCTTTGCCAAGGCGCAAAGGTTTGGCGTGGGGTGGCATGCAGAGGTGTGATCACTGTTCCTACTCCTTCTGAAATCTCCACCTGGATCAGCATAGTTCATTTCAACTCAACTGGTTAGAAGTCAACAAAGCTTCACACATTTCTGTCAGCTGGAGATGTGGTAAGTGGCTGCTTCTGCCAACTGGAAGCGAATGCAGCTATCATGTACTTGTGTGGGGCTCCCTAGTGTGGAACTGTTGAAACCTTCACTGCTCCCTTCAGTTCAGCGTGCTATTTCTGCGCTCTTGTGCATAGTGTGCTAGGAGAGTATCTGCTGCCTGAGCAAATGTGAGTAACCCAGCGCTCATGAGGAACCCTTGGGGAGATTTAGACTAGATTACAATTTGCAAATGTGGAAAAAAAAAATGAATCACTAAATAGCACAGCCTTTATTTGGTAATTAATCAGTAGACACCATGCCTCAAGGAAAGAAATCAATCAGACTCTGTGTGTAAATATATATATGCATGTATTTCCCTCTCATTATACATATGTGCAGTTATTTTAGTCATGTAAGCCATATATGCAGATAAATTTATCCTTTCACAAGTCCAATTTGCTTCCTGAGGAGACAGAAAGTCTCAGATTGAGGACTGCAACTTCATTTCCACCTGGCCAGGGGTAAATAGGCACAGCTCAGAGGGTGCTTTTTATTCCCAAGGAAAAGTGAGTCCCAGACACCTAAAAGCTGCAGTGAAGCAGAATGTTTTCAGAACTCCTTCCCCATAAGACTTTTTGGAGGACTCCATAAGAGGGTGACATAATTGGTGCTGATGTTGTCAGACTTTCACAGAGGAGAACCCACACACCAGGAGTGACACAGTGACCATGGATGGTCCAAAGGAGTACAATGGTACAGCAAACCTTGGGTTCCTTTAATGGAACTCAGTTAATGTAATCTTCATGGAAAGGAAGGACTGTATAGAATGTACTTTTTGGTGGAATGGTACTGGTCCCACTCTTGAGGCATGCACGATGACGTAGAATCATAGAATCCCAGCCTGGTCTGGGTTGGAAGGGACCCCAGGGATCACAGAGCTCCAACCCCCTGCCACAGGCAGGGACACCAACCTCCAGGCCTGGAGCTACACAAGGTTGCCCAGGGTCCCAGCCAGCCTGGCCTTGAACACCCCCAGGGATGGGAAAGATAGAAATATGGATCTATATCCATTAATTTTCCATTACCCTCTTCTTCACATCCCTCATGAAGGCTACACTGCAATCTCTCACATCTTCCAAGCGCTGTGGAATCTGGTGCTTGGACCTTTGGGCAGCCTGGTCTAGTGGAGGGTGTCCCTGCCCATGGCAGGGTGTTGGGACTAGATGATCTTTGAGGTCCCTTCCAACCAAAACCATTCCATAGTTCTATGGTTCTAAGATTCCATGATTTCATGATTGATGCATTACTCTGATTGGATTTGATTAGTAGTAGCAGTTTACACAGGATTTTGCTAGTGATTACTCTGGGGATGTGAGAAACCAAGATACCTCCAATGGATCTGATGGATAGATGCAGATTCCAGTTCATTTGTGTTTGGTGTGCTCTGGAATGACAGGTGCCAACTCAACATTTCACAGACACCTGGTTGTAGCTGATGATGCAGTTGTGCCCTTGGATTTCTTCATGGTCTTTGTCACTGTCTAGTTAGTGCAATCTGGGAAAACTTGTTAGCCCAAAATATTCAGAGATCTTAAATAGCCCAAGGTGCAATCTTTCTCTTGGGTTTTTCAGGGGCAAAAAGGGGGTTTGAATCAATTTGCTTAACTTTTCTCCCAGGGCACTACATTTCTCCTGGTTATCTAATTCTGGGATAAGAATTTTCACTTCTGCAATAGTGAAGTACATTACTCTCTCTGGAAAGGCCACCAGTCTTGATCTGAAGACAATAGGAGATGGAGAAATGGCTGTTTCTCTTGCCAGTTTTTGTTCTCAGAAGTTCATGATCATCACTGTTAAAACTCATCCCTCATTGTCAGCTTGAAACTCTCTGGCTTCAGTGCTTAGACCCTCATGAGCGTGTTCTCCAAAAGCTGAAAGAAGACTTTAAAAGCTGGTACTTTCTCCATGTGTTGATATGTAGATGTTACAACCTATTCAACTATTTCACTTTCTTTGGGCTGGCCGGACACATAGAACTCTGGAAGTCCCAAATGTTTTGCTTCTGAAGGCATTTTCTTTAATCCTGAAATAATTGTAATGGTATTTCTGTCACTCACAGACACTGACAGCTATGGCTTTCCATTGTTTAGGTCAAATTATCTCCATACTAAACTCAAAGTGTTCCTTGGTTCTTACCAACCCCTTGGATAAACCATGGCAGTAGAACTTGGGCTGATTAGTTTTTTCACAGTGTCCCCTGGATAATTCTGAGTTAATTGTTGCTCTTTTTGTTCCTCTATGTACTGCATTTAGCTGCATTACAACATATTTTATCAAGATATTTCTGCTTCTGGTCAATCATCCAGCTCTCCTTCCTGGCTACACTTCCAATTTCAGAGTTTTCCCCAAATCTCATCAGCTATTTTTTTTTCTCTGTTTCAATCATAAGAATCCTGACAAATACATGGTTCCTATTTCTATGTCTTACTTCCACAAACACTCCTGTTCAATAATCCCCCACTGACCAGAGCTTTTGGGGAGCTGTCAGTGTGAGATGGTTCTTATACTCTATCAAGTGCTCTGACTACTGCATGCCCAGATCTCTCAGTGATTCTCAGTAGAAACTGGGATCTTCAACCAGGTCCTCAGGACAATATCAAAGAAATACATTAACAATTCTGTTGGATATTAAAACCATATTGCCCAACTCTGTGATCTGATTCTAAAAACCAATTGACTAAGCATGAACAAACCCCAAGGCTTTCAGAAACTAGTAACTCTTGTTTATTTGTCAATAGACATTTTGTGTATTTTTAAAATCCTTGTGAAGTGTGAGGTGTTGCACTTGGGCTGGAAGAATCCCAGCCATAGGTACAGGCTGGGAGAAGAGCTCCTGGGGAGCAGCTCTGCTGAGAAGGACCTGGGGGTTCTGGTGGGTGAGAAACTTCCCCTGAGCCAGCAGTGGCTCTGGCAGCTGGGAAGGGTGATGGGATCCTGGGCTCCATCAGCAGAGGGGTGGCAGCAGGGACAGGGAGGGGATTGTCCCTCTCTGCTCTGCCCTGTGAGGCCCCAGCTGGAGTCCTGTGTCCAGAGCTGGGGCCCAACACAAGGAAGATGTGGGGCTGTTGGAGAGGGGTCAGAGGAGCCATGGAGATGCTCAGAGGGCTGGAGCAGCTCCCCTCTGGAGAGAGGCTGAGGGAGCTGGGCTGGGTCAGCCTGGAGAAGAGAAGGCTGTGGGGAGACCTCATTGCAGCCTGCCCGTCCCTGAAGGGAGCAGAGACACAGGAGGGGAATCAGCTTGTTCAAAGGGCAGAGACTGGCAGGACAAGGGGGCTGGAGTGAAGCTGAAGGAAGGAAGGGTTAAATTAGATCTTAGGGGGAAGTTCTTTGCAGAGAGAGTGGTGAGGGGCTGGAAGGGGCTGCCCAGAGAGGGGGTGGGTGCCCCGTCCCTGAGGGTGTTGAAGGCCAGGTTGGCTGGGGCCCTGGGCAACCTTGTGTAGCTCCAGGCCTGGAGGTTGGTGTCCCTGCCTGTGGCAGGAGGTTGGAGCTCTGTGATCCTTGGGGTCCCTTCCAACCCAGACCAGTCTGGGATTCTATGACTCAAATGAGGGCAGTGAGTATTTAGCACCTTCCCTTGCCCAGGCCCTCCCTGCTGATCCTTGAATGTCTTTTCTACTCAGCCAAGTCAGCCTGTGCTTGGGAGAGATTTAATATCAAACACAGTGTGAAATTCAATCTCTCCTGTTAGACGAGCTCTGACAATGGAGCTGCCATGTGCTTGGTGGGTCATGTCAGCATTAATTTACTGCCCCTGGGTGCTGTGGAAATGTCTTAAGACTGTCACACTCCCACACTGCTGAGCTCTTGGCTTGTACACAGTGACCAGGCAGAAGGTAATCACAGAGATGAGGCCTTTTAGAGGGGAGAAAAAGCACTCAAAAGCACCAACAGACACCCTCCTGTATTATTAGACCTGTTTAAATTTATGTGGACTGAAGCATTGCTGACAGAGAGCCATCAAATCACAAAAATCAGAGTTGGTGAAAGAGGAATGCATGGGACATTGAAGCAAAAGAGGGAGGAGGGAAGAAGCATTATATTTAATTTATAATCTGGGGAGACTGAGAGTTAAAAAAGTGTCAGATGACCACCCCCCTCAAGTGTCAAATCCTCTTAGACTGCAACGGAGAAGGTTAACTTCTTGTGCCATACATAAAGCATACACAAGACTTCAAGGTTGGGGTTGGTTTTTCTTTGGTGGAAATAATAACAAAGGGAAATAACCAATAGAATCTTTCAGCTGAGGCAGCTCCAATGTCTTTCTCATGCCCTAAACCCAGGCATTTTTGCTGTTGTTGGACTCAGGTTGCTCTTCCCACAGAGTTGCAGCACACAGGAGGTTAATTCTGCAACTCTTGTTCCATTTCCCAACTGAGTATTTTTTTCACTCATCTGAAATGTGCAAGCAAAGAGACATCCTTTTACCCACAGAAACTGAGCATAAAGAAATCAGAACTGGAATGGTGGGACACCCAGATGAAATACAGATGGTGTGTGCTGCAGTTTCGTAGGCAGACTGTGCAGGGTTAAACTCTAACACCCTGTAAGCTTAAGGACCTGAGCAGATGTATCAGTCACCACACTGCCCTGCTCAGCAAGGCAGAGCTACCTTGTTTTGTGCCCAGTTCTTTGGCATTTTGTGGAAGTCCATGTACTCCTTTGTCTCAGGTGAGGGGTCTGAGTGGGAAGCCAGGTTTAAATACTTTAAAAACAAAGGAAATCTTTCTTTCTACACCAATATCACAAAGGCCAAATGCTCATTAAAATACTGCTTCTGCAGGAAAGAAGCCAGTAAAATCATGCACAAAGGTGATGAGCCATGCTGTAAATTTATTGTCTGACCCACACCCCTTTGATGTAGCTTGTGGGGACTTCCTCAGCCACAGCCCGTAGGACCTTCTTCAGCAACATTAGATTGGGGAATGAATCGCAGAATCACAGAATCCCAGCGGTTGGAAGGGCCCTCCAGAGCCCATGGGGTCCAACCCCCTGCCAAAGCAGCTCCCCAGCTCATATTGCACAGGGCGGTGTCCAGATGGGGCTGGAATCTCTCCAGAGAAGGAGACTCCACACCCCCTGGGCAGCCTGGCCCAGGGCTCCCTCACCCTCACTGGGGAAAAGTTCTTCCCCAGCTTGGTGGGGAACTTCCTCTGCTCCAACTTGCAGCCATTGCCCCTTGTCCTGTCCCCACAGACACTGAAAAGGGGCTGCCCATGTCCCCCTGCATCCCATCCTTCAGATACTGATCAACATTCATAAGGTCCCCCCTTAGTCTTCTCTTCTCCAGGCTGAACAGCCCCAGCTCCCTCAGCCTTTCAAACTATGGGTTTTGTGATGGATGTACCAGATGGCCCTGCCAGAAATCCAGCTTCCATTCTCTGCTGTTAATCAAGATGGTGAGGTTTAGTTCAGAAGGGATCTGGTCAGTAAACAGTGAGGATCCCCCTGACCCCTGCTCCCAGGACTTGAATGCAAAATATCTAAGTGTTCCCTTGTATACAGGTTCTTTGTCCGCTGGCCCAGAGCAATACCATAACTAGCCCCACTGCTACAGGATCTCTCTCTCTCTCTCACCAGTGAATTTTGTGGTCCACTGTTACATACTAGCACAAGGTCAGTGGAAGACGTGGTGGATCTGAAAAGCATCTGTGCCTATGGCTCTCCAAAGATGTGAGATCTCAACCACCCGAAGCAGAGCTGGGAATTGAAGTTGGGAGTCCCTCAATCTGCTTTCCAAGTTAAAACATGTAACTTTTACCTCCCCTCCCCCTGGAAATGACAGGTACATTTCTTTATGTCCTGTAAAGAACAGGAAGAGTCACTACACCCTTGAGGAGCATGTGCTGCTGTGTCTCAGAAGAGCAGCAGTACTCTTCAGCTCCTGATGGTATCTCTCTACTGCAAGCTGAGCCTATGTCATTGTGAGCCTATCTGATGCCTGCATAAAAATCAAGATAAAGTGATTTTCTCAAGGTTGTAAGGAAATTCTGTGGCCTTAAGGGATCAGTTTTGGGCTGGAGAAAGCCTCTAGTTTGCTTGAAACCTCATCAAGAAACATGCAGTGCCATGACTGGTCCTGGCATGAAGTTATACTGGTACAACATCAGGTTGGAAATTATATCACTGGCCTTTATCCATCTAAACATTTGCCCTATAACCTAACCTAGTTATGTGTGGTCCTTCTATGGCCAGTAAGGATAGACACATCCAGATGGCAAACCATCCTATCCTGAGAGAAATGTCTAAGCTGCTTCCTGCCTTTCGCTGTGACTACAGACAGGCTGGATGACTGGTTCAGGCTGGATGGCTAAGGATGAGTGAATTGAATCCCAGCTTAAGCCACAGAGTCTTAGACTTCATAGATAAGCTGCTTTGGCCAGGTGAAAACAGCATTTTCTCTAATGTGTGCATTCATGGCTGCTCTCTGGGTAGCCCTGAGACGTGCTTCTGGCTTCTTTGAGCTGGAGCACCTTCTAGACATTAAGGTTATATTCAGAGTTGCTTTGCAGCTTTCCATTTCTGCCACAGAGTGTTGAGAGACTGTACTTTTTGTTATGAGATGGCATTATTTTTGTTTTATGGGCTCCATTACTGGGGTGAAGCTTTATGGGAGAGGTGTGGCTATAGCTCATTTGGCACCCAGTGCTCTCAGACTGGGGAACTGCGTGATCTTTAGTATCAAAGTATTCCCTGGCCTCACAAATTACCAGGTGAAATCCTAGACCTCATGAAAAAAGTCATACTAGACAATCATAATGGTCCTTTCTGGATGTTCAAGATCTTTTTCTTCTTTGCATTAGCTTTCTGTCTGTTTGATCTCTCTAACTTGAAGTCATTTTGAAGGACAGTTGGGCCTTCTGAAGTCATGTCTTTAAAGCTGTCTCTGATACTGCTGTGCAAAAACGAGGAGTCACTTCCTCTGATGAGGGTTTACTCAGAAGATCAAGGTTCAATGTGTGCAAGTTCTTCCTGTACAGGAGCAAGAAAGTTATAGAAAAATTAACATAAGTCCTAAATCTAGCAGAGATCTAGGACTGGCAGAGATCAGCATGCCTTGTGCTGTGTATGAAATCACTTCCTCGTGCCCTCTGATTTTTCCACTGATCTTACACAGATATTTTTTCTTCCTGATCTTGTTGTTGCTGTGGTTCAGCTCCCACCAGCCCTCTGTGGCACTTTCTAAGGGTGTAAGACACAGCGAGGTGAAATGGCAACCCAGGCCCTGGAGAGCTGGCTCACAGACATCTCTGCACCTCTCCAAACACCTTCTCCCTCTTCCTCTGCCCTCCTGGCGTGGAAAGATTTTGTCATGGAGGACATCCATGGGCGGGGAGGAAGCGAGGACTGTGTGCCAGGAGCCACTGCAGCCACCTGTTTGAATGTTCACCTCAAAGGGCGACAAGCCAACAACGCCGAGGTGCAGCCAGCCACGCTGAGCGGATCTGCAGGCAGAGGGTGCCACGCATTGGGGCTGGGGACACCAGACCTCTGCCCAGGCTGTGTCTGACCTGGGGGCCTCCAACAACAGCAGCAGTAGGATGGTGCCAGCAAGAGCTGAGCCAACATTGTGCTGGATGTGCTCTGTGCTGCATGACGTCTGAGGCATGCCATTCTTCCCACATACATTGCTGTATCCACCCAGTTATGAAAGAGGCCGTGGCTGGCTGCCTGCCCTGCTGCTCCAACATTTGCATCTTTATCCTGAATTAAACTCCAATCCAAAGTCTGCTAGTATACCTTCCCAGTATTGCTGTTTGGAAGAAGAGGACTTGAATGGTTTAACACTTCTGGAAAGCCTCCTAGGCAAGTGTTGGCACAGCAAGAGGGAGGTGGGCTTGTTGTTCCTGGTTAAGTCTAGCTTGTTCAGGTTAAGACCAGTAATTAAAATGCTACTAGAGAGACATCAAATGATGATACCAGCCACACTACTAAGCCAGGCTCTCTGGAAGATTTGTTTCCTGGCTGCATCCATATGCTGATGACCAGACCATCTATTTCATGGTGCAAAATCATATTTTCTGAAGAGAAAGGTCACTTATAAGGAGGAGGGAGGAAAGGCTGCTTGTGGAGGAGTGCAATAGGAAAAGGGTGGAGGAGCCTCGGTCCTCCCAGGGAAATAGCAAAGGGGTCCCTGTCTGTCTTGGGGAAAGGCAGGATGACTTGACCTCCTAAGGTTAAACAAGCAGCCAGGTGCTTGTGTGTGCTGGTCACACCTTCCTTTTACCTCACAGATATTTTCCCTTGGCTGATTTCTCTGCAGTTGCCCTTCTTGTCTTTGCACACAGAATGTAACTTAACTCTGGGACCCAGCTCAACATCCTTTCTGTCCAGGGCCATGTAGATACAGCTTAGCAATGTTCTGAGTGAGAATACAAAGAAAATGGCCAATGTGAATGGACTATTTTACCCAGTGCCTTTATGGAGGTGACTTCATGTGTATCCACACTGGATCTGTATTATTAAATCAAAGCAGAAAGGAAACAGGAAATGGAAACCAAAAAACCCCTCTGTAAATGATAAGAAGATTGAAAAACAAGAGAAAGATGACTGTTGTCAGCTCTTTCTTTGTATGCATTTATCCTAAATAGGGCCAGATGACTGAAAACATAGTTTCTTTGTGTTTTTTACTGGAGGGGCTTGTTCTAACACCAAGGTTAGACAGTATATTTCTGGGACAGCCTCTCCTAGGATGTGCTGAGTAGTGTTACTCATGACACTAAATGCTGCTTTACTGTCTGGAGCGCCAGCAGCCGGTGACAGAAAATGTGTAAACCAGACATGACCTCCTCTCAATACATTTGGAAAGAAAAATGAATTCAAAGCTGAAGTAAGGTGCTGAGGAAGACCCATACACTACCCCAGGGGCTGGTGGATGCCACAAGAGCAGAGGGTGGAGGGCCCTGCATGTCAAATGAGAGCATCGTGAATTTATGAGAGCCTCTTTGCGTTAGCTGGGTGTGCTGGAGTTACAAGATGCAGCATTTGGCTCTGGATCTAAAGGTAATTGTTTACAGTCTATTTTATGACTGTTTACAAAAGCACTTTGAAGAAAATAAGAGAATAGGGAACACACAGTTTCCCCAGCTCTTTAGCCCATTAACTTCATATTATTTTAAGTGGCTAGACTAGAAATTGAAGTCATTGTTATTTATATTAGAGATGCAGCTAAGGGCTGAGCTGAGCTCCAGGCTGCATTATGAGAGTTGCTGTGTCAGGGTTGGAGAATGGGACAGGTGTTGTTGCCTTGATCTGAAATACAAAAGGATCAGGACAGGTTGGTTAATCCTGGGATTAGAGCTTCTCACAAGCCTTGTAAGAATAGGCCTCCACTCCTGGTACCAGTGTAAATTCCTTGGGTGGCCATGGTCAGACTTTAGGCTTAATATTTAGAAGGTATTTATGAAAAAATACCCCACAAACCCCCCTAGCCACTGAAGACCTAGATCCCCTGGTAGATTTAAGTGCCATAATGCTGAGATTAAATTTAAGGTATTTTCTACCATATATAGTGTACCAATATGAAAAGACACTCAAGACTTTACCTAGATGAGCCTGGACCTCCATCCCTTGTTAGTTCAGGTAGCCCTATGCACCACTGCCACTTCAGCAGTTAGTTCTGACCTGTTGAGAGCTGCAGTCTTCAGTTAGTTCATGGTGATAGACTTAGGCCAGGTCTGTAATGAACAAAGGACGTTGTGTGGTTGATTTTCAAGGGCTTAATTGATAATCATTGCTACTGAAACACCATGCACATTATGAAAAAAAAAATACAGAAAGGAGAGGTGTTTGTGTTTAAGGAACAAGAGAGGGATGCAGAAAGTGTGGACGTTGCTCCCAGGTGTCCTGCAGACTTGCTGTGTGATTGGGAAGGAGTTTGCTAATCTCTTGGTACATCAGCTCACCACTTTGTAGTAATCCTTCCTTCTTCCTACTCTTTGTGTTGTCTATTTAGCTTGTCAAGTCTCCAAAGCAGGAAGCATCCATGTGATTTGCCTTGGCTGGCATCACAAGGCCATTGTCAGATGAGGAACTTTTGGGGGCTAGCATGTTGGAATAGCTCACACACATGGTGACCAGAACCAGAACCTTGAGAAGAGAGCAGAGGAGCCAAGGTTGGAATGGGCAGGAAGACAAAACTCATCATGCTGAGCAGTGCTACCCTAAGGTAAGATGGGGCAATTGTAGAAGATTCTGCCTTGCCAAAGCTCACCTCTGCATAGAAGACTTTACACCATGCTCTAGGGCTGGCAAGCCAGAACTTACCTGCTTAAGGACAAATTCTGACAGTAACTGAATGCCATTTCTATGCCTCAAGTTGCTGTGAGCTATTCTCCTTCAGCAGCAGTTCTCTTAGGATCTAAATCTAAGGCAGGGTTCTAGCTATCCTGAAAGGTAGGATCCATTGCAAAATCTGCAGGCAACGGTGCTGGCAACTCAGGAGTTGCCTCTGGGCCTGGCATGTGCTTAAACTACTCATGAGCTATCTGGGCTCCTGAGCTTGATTTCCATCCTGGTTTGACTCATATTTTATTTCAAGGGTTGTTTGCATCTTTATGCCTCTGAGACTAGGTCCCGTGGGAACCCTTCCTAAACGCTCCACGTTGACCTCCTGTACTTCCAGCTCGTAACCCCTTCTCAGAAGAGGTCATTTCATGCTCCCCCATGAATACATGAATCAACACCTTACACTCTTTTGGGATTCTTCCTGAGTTTGCTACTTTCCCAGCACCTCTGAAGAGTTTGAAAGGCTCCCAAGACAACCTTACTCCACTTGCAGTGCCACACAAGGGCAACTGCACAGAGTGATTTGCCTATGCATGTGGGACTTACTGGGAGCAAGATGAGCTCAGTGGCCAGTTTGCTTCTCTTGGTACTGCAAGGTTCCTCTAGGCTGCCTGGTTGACACCAAGGGATATGTTGTGTATTGGATCACTGTCTTGAAATTATGCTAAAAGGAAGAGGTCAGAAGAGCATTTTGAGAAGGCTTAACTAACTGTCCTGTTAAATCATCAAGCAGCTAGTTAGCTTGACCTCAGCCAATTAATTAGGTCACCAACCATTATCTAAAAGGCATCTCATCTAACTAAGTGGTCCAAGAGATAGATACCACCCCAGAAGTGGGTATCAGGATGGGGTGAAGTTACTCTGGCCCTGTGAGGAGCGAAACACCTCTCTCAGGTGCAGAAGACTGAAATGAGTCCAGCCTAACTATTGAGGGCAGTCTGTGAAAGCCATGCCTGTGTATTGTTAGAAGACTGCCCATGAATCAAAAAAAACCCCCCATATATGCATAGGAATTCATATCAAATAACCACCAAAGCTCATTTTGACCTGTCTGAGGTTTCAGAAGCAGCAGTACATGTGTATGTGTGTACTCACACTGGTAGCCAGCCCTAGTTTTTCAACAGGGATGCCTAATGTCACACGCTGTTCGGTGGAAAGGTCAGTGCAAGTTGCTGGCAGTCTTAATTCATTATGCTTTCTGTGTAGATATAACTTCCTACCACTATGGACCAGGGCAGAGTCAACAATACTCAGATGCAGAACTCATTTGCAGGTATTAAGGACCTTTTTGCTTGTATGTGGTCTGCTAGCTGTCAGTACAATGGTTTGTCTGGTCATGTACCTGGTTTTACCTGGTTAATCATCAAAGAATGTATGTATCTCTGAAAATAACCCAAAGAAATTATGCTTTCAGGAAAATGAGATGGATGTGCTGGCCAGAGTACTCCTCTGTGCCACAAGGACCTTCATCTGTGAAATACATAAAAGAATACACACGTACAATGCTGGGATAATGGGCAGGTAAATTAACAAAAGGTTTGGATACATACATGGGAAATCTTCCAGGTAGGTGAAAGGTGAGCTGCTGTGGAGGTCTGGAGCCAAATGCCAGTGCTGGTCCTTCCTGGTCCTTCCCTGCTCCACGAGCTGCTGGGCACCTACATCTGCCTCACACCAGGGAGAACGAGGAGGCTCAGGAAGGACTCTTGGGCTCCAGCCTCCCACACCTTTCAGTGCTCTGAGGCTTCAGGAGCAGAATGGCTTTGGTGGGAAAGGATGGCTGCTCTGTGCTGCTTGCTGGGGAATGAATGGACAGGGCAACACCTCCCAGCTCCTTGGCTAAAATCAGGGTGTCTCATGCACCTCTCTGATGTGGTTTGTACTGTACCAGAGCTGTTGCAGCTGCTGGACTCAAAGAACAGAGAGCTTTAGCTGTTGGGAGAAGAAAACTTCACTGAGTCCTGCTGATTTGCAATAAAGTTGCTCCATCCTGGGTGTTATCCTGAGAAACTTAAAATTCCTCAGTCCCTTAGGGCTTGTGGTGAAGTGAATGGCAAAGCCTCAATCACTTCAAGAGCAACAGAATTGGGCTTTTATTCAGGTAGGTGGTTTCTTTTTTCCCCTCCCAGAAATGCTATGAGGCCATATTCTCTAACTAAACACTACTTGTACTTGTCAGTCACAATTTGCCTACCCCTGCTCCAGTAGGTAAAGCAATGCACACACTCGGGCACAGGGTCCAATTACAAAAAATCATAGGATCATCATAGAATCACAGGGGTTGGAAGGGACCCCCAGAGCCCATGGGGTCCAACCCCCTGCCAAAGCAGGGTCCCTAGGACAGGGCACACAGGGCGGTGTCCAGACGGGGCTGGAATCTCTCCAGAGAAGGAGACTCCACACCCCCTGGGCAGCCTGTCCCAGGGCTCCCTCACCCTCACTGGGGAAAAGTTCTTCCCCAGCTTGGTGGGGAACTTCCTCTGCTCCAACTTGCAGCCATTGCCCCTTGTCCTGTCCCCACAGACACTGAAAAGGGGCTGCCCATGTCCCCCTGCATCCCATCCTTCAGATATTGATCAACATTCATAAGGTCCCCCCTTAGTCTTCTTCTCTCCAGGCTGAACAGCCCCAGCTCCCTCAGCCTTTCCTCACAGGGGAGATGCTCCAGGCCCTTCATCATCTCCTCAGCCTCCTCTGGACTCTCTCCAGGAGATCCTTGTCTGTTTGATCCCAGGGAGCCCAGCACTGGACACAACACTGCAGGTGGGGTCTGAGCAGGGCAGAGCAGAGGGGAGGATCCCCTCCTGTGACCTGCTGCCCACACTCCTCCTGATGCCCCCCAGGATCCCACTGTCTCTCTCAGCCCCAGGGCACACTGCTGGCTCATGGCCACCCTGTCATCTACCAAAAAAAAAAAGACAAAAAGAAAAAAACCACCCCAAAACTTTCCCTCAGATCATTTTGGCCAGATTCCTTCTATTTAACAGGGAAGTTGTGACCCAGCACAACAATACCCCACTCCTGCCAGCACGAGAAGAATGCCACTTTTCAGTAGGTAGGGAAATAGTTGTGATGTACAAAAGAGATATTGTTTTTTTCCATCACTTTGGCCAAACTTTACACTTAGCTTCTCATGTGGGGAGAGGGTGTGGCAGTAGATAGGATGTAGCCTTTGAAACCCGATCTCCACAGAGAAAAGACAGATGGAATCCAGCTGGCGGATATCACACACGTTTTCTGTTCTCCTGGATATTGCAGATCTGATAAACAAGGAAGAATAACAAGCTGTTATAGAATGCAGATGAACAGAGGAGCCTATCTGTATGTAAAAGAGAAGGGCCCCAGTTGGCTGAATGCTTCTGTTAAATGAAAGTTAACTCCCACGATCTCATAGAGCGAGAATATTCCTGTTGGAGGCACCTATTTGATGATATACCACAGGGATTTATTGACCTCCCACTGCTGTTGTTATCCTGAACTCGTTTGCCATCATGGCATGTCAGACTCATGCTGATAGCAAGGAAAAGCAGTGCAGGGGGAGGATGTTGACAGGGAGTTCACCAAGGTGTGTGAGTCTTTGTCTTGGAGAGCGTGATTCCTAGTCTGTGCTCATCCAAAGTCTGCACTCTGGCTTTTCAAATAAAACCTTAGAAACCTGGGAATAATGTGCTAAGACAAGTGCTGTCTAGTGATGGGAACCAGGAAACGGTAGCTGCGGGTACCTGGGTGAGAATGACTCATCCAGTGACCTCCTTTGGCATCCCTGTGTCCTCCTGTAACCTCCTCATCTTTCCTGCTTCAGGCTCTGTTACCCAGAGGACTTTGTGCTGCGATTTTGTGGTCCCCAGCAAAGCTGCTGCAATTAATAAGAGAAGAGACCTAAAGTAGGATCTGGTGTTGCACAGGCTGCTACTGTTGGCTTCATCTGTACAGATATTGGCTCATATTTTAATATGTTTTTGATTAATATGGGGTGAATCTGGATCTCCTTTTGTCCAGCAAGGCAGCACTGCCTCAGTGGGAAGTGACCCCATGACAGAAGGTGGTATTGTTTGTTTAGCTTTCTTCCTTATCTGAAGGAGGTGATGCTGACATGAGTTCCACAAAGAGGTAGATTTTAAGTGTATATTCATTTAACTCACCCCTGTACTCAGATGGTACTCAAACATCTCTCTGGTTTTCCACAGTGATCCAGCCTGTCCAGATCCCTCTGAAGAGCCTCCCTACCCAGGCAGATTATTGGACCTTAACCTCCTGCCTCCAACTGTGGCTTCATCTGCTGCTCCGGTGCATGTTGCCACCCTCTCTCACCCCAAAATCCCGCAGAGCCCCTCCAATTTTGGCTGCTGGATTTCAAACCAAGAGAATAAGCCAATGTTAGTGAGATACCTAAACCAGAGGCACTTTTAAGAATATTTACTCAAAGCCAATTGTACTGAGTAGGCAAAATCTACTCATAACTTTCACCCAATGACTTTACCTGCTCCTCATGTATTATTTTACCTCAGCCCTTCAAACTGAAATCCTAATTTTGTACAACCCCCACTCCTGCACCTGCAGAGAGGCACTTACATCTATGTCCATTTTGAAGCATGTGAGCAGTCTTCCTCATGTCAAAGTTTTGCTTGAAGTTAAGCAGACGTTGTATCCTGTTGAATCTGAGCCCCAGTCCCCAGTGCCTTTGCCTCCTGTGCACTCTACTGCACGCTGGAAACACCTCCTCAGTCCCACCTCTGGTTTTTCATATTCAGGGCAGCAAGCATCTGCTGTGTTTTCCACCTTATGTCTGAAAAACACAGATCAGGAGAGAACTGCTTCTCCCTTGAAGAATAAGCAGGGTTTTGCAGATGATAGGTTTCATCTCTCTGATAACAAGGTAACCACGGAAGCAGAAATTGGATTAGAAATGCATTTTTTCTAAGGAGAATTGTTTCCTGGATGCTTTAAATTTTGTTTGGTACATCCTGAAATCAGTATAGTGACTTTCCTAACATTATTTCCCTGTTTCCAGCCAATACAAATCATACTGGATATAGCATTAGTAGATGTACTAAGGGCTTTGGGAGCATTATGGAGCTGTGGATGCTTTCATTGCTTTCCTATTAAGTTTTCATGGGTGTTTGGCTGATGTGCTCTTTTGCCTAATACTTTTACCAAGCTTGGTTTAGATTTAAAAGGTTCTGGGGAAGAAAAGCAAAAAAAAAGCCCCCATTATTAACATCTCTTAATGTGTGGAATGGTTTTCCAGCAACATATGCTCCATAGAGGATTTTCTGGTTTGATGCTTTCAAGAGATGTTGTGTATCATTTGGGAAGCTTGAATTCTAAATGCCCCTTCTAGATAAAGTACCACAAAGTAGAAAAAGAAAACCTAATCTAAGCCTGGAAGAGATTAGTTTGGCATTTAAGAAGGGCAAAGACTGAGTGGTGACAAGTTTTGTGACAGTCAAACAAAATACAGAACAGAGAAGTTCTTCTTGTGCAGTGGAGTATAAATGTATCAGCTCCTAAGCCAGCTGAGTTGGGAACTTTATTAGATCACGTCTCATAAAGTGCTGGGTGCAAGTATTGACACTTTCAATTTGCAATTACATTGGTAATGCAGCCAATAATTGTGCTGTTTCCCTGAGGAAACAAGGGGTTGAACTTTTGCTTTCCAGCCTGCTTCCTCTGGGCTTCACTTTTTGCACTTGCAGCTGTAACACAGGTGAGGGATCTGCTGAGAAAACCTGCCCTGCAACCTGAATTTTGTCCCAGGCTCAAAACTGCCACCAACATGCACCTCTTGCCACAACCTGCAAACAGCAAAGAGATCAGAAAGGGAAGCAGGATGAAAAGAAAACACATTGAAGTTGTGAATAGCTGCAAAAAAAGGAAAAAAATAAACCTTTTCCTTGTTGTCATGCAGTGCACAAGGTTGTAGACCCACTATTCATGTCACCTTGAACTATAATGGTTGTTGACAGTGAAAATAACAGGCTCTACCACAAACAGAGAAGCTGAGAAGAAAAATCAAGGAAAGGAGTGAAAACAAGGAAACTTCACCTCCTCCATTTGGTGCCATTCTCTCTGTAGACGTCGTGTCCTTCCATTGCTGGTGGACAGCTGCTCTGCTGTCCCTCAGCTTGGTCCCAGCAGAGATGTATTGGGCTGAACCACACACTCAACCAACTGGAATTGATCCGTTGGGGTCAGTGAGCTGGTGGCACCTGGGACCAGTTGCATTCATGGGGTGGGATGCACAGGCTGGAAATGCCCTGTTAGCAAAAAAAAAAGATAGCAATAGCTGGTATTTTTGCTCCTTCAACGAGGTGGAAAACATGAGCCTTATGAAAAATGGCTCTTGAGGTTTGGCTGGAGAAAACAGGGGCATTTCGTTTTCATGAAAGCTACACAGAGGGAGAGGCCTTAGACTCTACAGACACAAACCATGCACTATCCCCTCAGTCTAGATAACATCCATGGGGGAAGATGGGTCCTTTTCATGCCCTAGCTACCTACACATGTGCTTTATAAACAAAGATGTAACTTATGATTCAGTTCCTGCATTTTTTTCACCTTCATGGATCTTCCCAACTATTTGTTTCCCATTCATTCCAGTGACACCCATCTGGTGGCCATTAAGCCCACAAGAAAACACTGGTCTTGTAATAACTGTGGTATACTGTCAAGTCTAGGCTTCAGTAAATGGGAAAAGGACAAGATCTGTGGTACTGGGACTTCCTTGTTACTGGAAACAGTCCACAACATATTCTGTGCCTCAGACTGAGAAGCTTCATCACAGCACTGTCTTGTCAAACCAGGACTGGAGTCCCACATAATCAGTGTCTGGTAGCAGATATTACTGTATTCCAATTTAAATGTAAGGTGGCTCCCCATGGAAATATATAACAGAAGAAAATTTCAAATAGCACCACTCAAAATATGAATGAGAACAGAATTTGGCATCAGTGATGTCAATTCTCTTGCTTTGATTACGTGTTCCCCACTGCACCTGGAGGAAGGGTAAAGAACATCACTTTCTGGCTTTCTTCATTGCTTTCTGGCTTTCTTCTTTCCCCCCTCTCAGTTTTCTTTAGAGCTTTCTAATTATTGCATTATGAAAAGGGGGTGGGGGAAATACCAAAGCCAGGCCCAAGGTGAAAGGAGAACCTCCCACAAGTAACAGGTCAATCTGACTGCTACTCCAGACACATGAAAATACTGTCTGTGAAGAGGAGAGGAAGAAAACAGAGATAGTGAGGTACCTTTTAATCTAGCAGAAAAGAAGCATCACAGGAACTAAATTAAAGCCAGGTTCATTCATATGAAAAATAAGTTAGCAGCAAAGATGATTAACCATTGGAATGGAGTACAGAGGGAAGTTGTAAAATTATTCCCTGTGTCCTGGTGTCTTCAAATCCAGACTCTATTTTATCCTGTAAAATATGCTTTGATCAAAGAAATTCTTGGACTTGGCCCAGAGGAGGTCAGGCTAGATAAGGTGATCATTCCTCTGACCTTGGAACTCTACAAATATGTACCTTCAGAGAGAAAGGCCAGAATGTGGTTGCAGTCTGGCACAGGGCAACTAGAAATTTTGGTTCAAGGCCTGGCTCTGTTACAGACTCCCAGAATAACCACAGGCAAGTTGTGTAGTTTATCTGTGCCTCTGTTCACCCATCTGTAAAGTCTGGAGAATAATCCTTCTCCTGTTTAACTTGCTAGCTCTTTGGGGTATGGAAAGCAACTTCTTAGGTGTGGGTACAGACCTTTCCTCAGGTCTGCAAGCATCATTGCAAAGCACATGTATCCATAAGGAGGACTGGGGGAGACAGAAGGAGAATATATTGGTAGGGAGGTAAGGAAATGCTTTGCTTTCATCAGTAGCCTCCTGAGTGCAGTTAAAATACAACACATGATAGCACAGGGATGGTCCCCGAGCCAGAGAATTATGATTTCATCTCAGGATGCTTCTGGATACAAATAGCATCCAAGGCCTCCTCATGAGGGACCCTCTCACTTCCTCCAGTGGCATTTGCAACATTGCACTCATTTATGTTCTCAACAACAATAATCAAATGACCAGTGTCTCTCTCTATTCATGCACAATGGAGACTTGTGCTCTTTTTGCTTGGCTAAGGAACTTTGTGAGCTTCTGCCAAGAAGTGAAAGACCATTTTGAATGGCTGGAACAAATTCAAACCATGTTCCAGAGAGCTGGAAGGCTCACAGACTTGTCCACTGCCCAGCTGCTCCTCCCTTCCTTACATCTTCATTGTGTCTGTCAGCCTATATCGCTGCTGGAGTTAAATTATCTGGCTGCTCTACCTGGTAGCTGGACATGCTTCTAGCTTTGCCTTTTGCCTGTCACCAGGGCTGAAACGTGCATGGCCTTTCACAGCAGGTACAAGTTAGGCTTTAGGAAACGGGCTGAGCAGGAGCTGGGCGTCTGCTCAGTTAGGGAGAAGAGGACTTCTTCACAGCTGGAGCCTCAGAGCAAGGTCTCAATGAGTCCTTATGTGAGCTGCTGTTATTTACATCTGCTCCAGAGAGAATGGGAACTTGTGCTGAAGTCTGCTGCAAGGCTTGGAAGCACCCAGAAGATGCTCTTTGCTCCAGAAACTATTGGTTCAGTCCCTGATGGTGGCCAACACGGACTTGAATGTGTAACACCACTTATTTATATATATGTATATATATAGAACATGTCACACACATAACACATACAGCACTTCATATATATAAGGGAAAGCACTGATTTCTTCACCTATGAAGATAACTCTTTCAGCAGTGAGTTATAGTCCTACCAAGACATCTTCTTTAAAGAGACAAAGCAGAGCCAATGGCAGAAAGCAATAGCCACCAACACACAGGTGCTGTAGTGCTGCTCAAAGGGTTTCAGGGAGAATAACAGGGACCATTGTTTCCAGTTCCCCACTACTCCTAACAAACCTCATCAAGCTACAAGCGTGACCAGTGTCAGAATAAGGCACTGAAAGAGATATGTGAGGGAGTGGAGAGGGAAAGGAAAAGACAGCTGTTGGGATGAGTGGAGAACCATATCAGAAATACAGTAAGACACAGCTCCATAGAGCTAAAAGATGCACTTATGTTATCCTGCCAATACCCCCTTGGCACAATGTCTCTGTATGTGATCCTCTTAGTCCATCACTGGTTCTCTGTGATACGTGTCTATCTGGTTTCTCATGGCTGCAATAAACTCTTCCACTGCACTAATCTCATTTAACAGTTCCACTGACTTGAAAAGAACCCGAGTGAAATCGCTGTGCAATTTCTGCTGGCATTATTATGGCTGTATCACTTGTCAGCTTTCATAAACAAGATAAATATAGTTAAACTTAAAGCATCAGATATGAAGACATTTGGCATGTTATAGCAGCCCATCAGAAATGCTTTTTGACAGGTACCTTATTAAAAAGGAAACAAGAGGATGCCAGAGAGGATAATAACTGCAAGTTTTTCTTTTGCAGAATTCTTTTGCCCAAGGAGGCTGCAAGAACTTAGTGTTTGCTACCCTACCTGTACAGCACCATCACTCAGTCCTCCACCCAGACTGACTCCCCGAAAGCAGTGAGTTTTGGTATCAGTCTCACTATCTCACAGAGCCTCTCATCTGGGAGTGCATCACTGGAATCCAGGTACCTGGAGGCTGGAGGATAAAAGGCTGAACACAGAAGGCATGCAAAGCTGGAAGGGAGTGGGGGTATATGTTCCTGATAGGGCACAGGGAAAACCCCTATGCACAACTGATTTCAAACGTGTTTGCACAGCAAGAGGACATCCCAGCTGAAGGGCCTGTGTGAAAGATCATCCCCCACTCTTCCCCACACAAGCAGTTGGCTTGTGCCTGCAGCTACTCTGTGCTCCAAAGACAAGAATCTCCCCTCTAGCACTTGCATGAAAAGACCAAGCCCAACAAATCTCCTCCCCACACCCAGGAACTACCCACGCTCCCTTATCACCTCCTGGAGCAAGTCCATGGAGAGGCTGGATCATGGAATCACAGAATCCCAGACTGGTCTGGGTTGGAAGGCACCCCAAGGATCACAGAGCTCCAACCCCCTGCCACAGGCAGGGACACCAACCTCCAGGCCTGGAGCTACACAAGGTTGCCCAGGGCCCCAGCCAACCTGGCCTTCAACACCCCCAGGGATGGGGCATCCACCCCCTCTCTGGGCAGCCCGTTCCAGCCCCTCACCACTCTCTCTGCAAAGAACTTCCCCCTAAGATCTAATTTAACCCTTCCTTCCTTCAGCTTCACTCCATCCCCCTTGTCCTGCCAGTCTTTGCCCTTTGAACAAGCTGATTCCCCTCCTGTGTCTCTGCTCCCTTCAGGGACGGGCAGGCTGCAGTGAGGTGCCCCCACAGCCTTCTCTTCTCCAGGCTGACCCAGCCCAGCTCCCTCAGCCTCTCTCCATAGGGGAGCTGCTCCAGCCCTCTGAGCATCTCCATGGCCCTAAAGGGGAAGGTAAGCTCACAGCCCCACACCGTGCTGACCAGGGAGGATGAATGGACACACCAGTGGCCTGGTGCACTGAGGGGTGCCACAGCAAGAGACATGAGGAATCACATGCTCATGGACAGGGTTCGCCTTGCAGTGGAGCCCCAATCCCTCTCAGACCACACAGAGCTCAGAGCCACAGAGGTGACAGAAAAGAGGAGTCAGCTGTGCTGAGACCTGAGCCCACGGCTCCAGGGAGAGCAGGCGCTTCCCAACCTGAGCTCAGGACATCTTCTGGAAGAGATTCAGAGACCATGGGTGAGGCTGCATTAGCTCCTAGCCAGAGAGGAAAAACTACCCTAAAAATAACAGAATTCTAAAGGCCAGTGACAGAGGTGAAGCCATTGATGCTCAGGAGATAAAGTGGCTGGTTTCTACCATTCCCGAAGTGCTATAAAGTCAATAAACAACTCCAGTAGTGATACACAGATCTTGTCTCTTGTGCAACTCTAAAACATAATGGGATAGATTTCCAGCATTAGGAGACTTTAGGACATTTACAAAGTGACTTTTTTTTTTTTTTCCCAGCACACAGAAATACTGGACATCCAAGTCTGAGAGAGATGCTTGTGGGGAGAGTTGTTGAGATTTGAGGGTGACAGATTGGGCAGACAGGTCAGGGTGTTATCATCAAATAAAGAGCTCTTTGCCTTATGACATCTTGCTTTTGAGGAAATAAAATTCCAATCTCTCCACACTTCTGGAGGGTGTTTTAGCATTATATCTTCTATTCCAGTGAGAAGTGAAAAACATGCAGTATTCCTGATGGAAGCTGATGGGAAAATATTTTCCCAGCCTCATTTTGAGATAAAGCAGCTGGTAATGTTGTCCTCAAGAATTTCAATTCCCCTCAAATAAAGATTCCCACTAGAGTTGTGTCTAAACAGCTGACACATAGGAATTTGAGCCTCATTCTGGACTCATGCTGAATGTCACATCCAGTTGATCCACGTGTAAATAGGCATCTCCTTCAAGACAGGAAGATACAGGCAGTCAAGGATGATGCCAGCTTCTTTCTGGGCTTCAGGCTATGAAGCCTGTGCACCTTAAGGACTGAAAACCTTGCCACATTGGCTCCAGACAAGCTTTGGGCAAAGAAACAATCTGCAATCTCAAATGAGGCAGGACACATACAGTTCTGGCACCACAAATTATCTGATGCCCAGGAGCAGTTAGGGAAACTTCTAGCTGAAATGAGCTCACCAGTCTTCACATCACCTTGGCTGTGGCAGGCTCCCTGCTGACTCTCTACCAGATCTTCTGACTGTGGCTTTAGCAGGTGATGTATGTATGCAGAGAGAGTGTTTTCCCACTGATTAGTTATGCTAATTTCTGGAAACACCAATATATAGTCTGGAAAGTATGCATGCTAGTACATTTGTGTGTCAAGACAGCTATGACCTGTCATATATCAGCCAGCCATTATTGATCAAAATATTATTTTTTAAAGTTTATGTACTTTCTGAACATTTACAGCTGCCTTTCAGCTAATTAAAAGTCACTATTGATAACAGACACTAATTTACTTAATAGAAAATTTAGCCCTGGGAACATTGGTGAGTAAATGGCCTCAATCTGTCCATGTTTATGTAGAGAGATTTCCAGAACTTTAAGGACTACAAAAATGAAACCAACTACTCAAGTGTGTGTCTCAGAAGGATAAGAAAACTCTCTCATTCATCTTTGGCCATTGCAATAAGTCATATGCCAAACACCTCGTCATTACAGGAGAACGGGAAGAAGAACTGGTACAGTTCTTCTAGGAGAACAGCCTTCACTATTTTCTCATACATCATCTCAGGTCTTAGCAGTGATCTTATTAACATGACTGCTGCTGATGTTCAGAGTTGTCCTGAGGCCATTGAACTGGAGCCATGGCGAGCAAACTGGATTTGAACCAGTTCTCCTTTCCTCAGCCTCTGACCTCCCACATGGGTCACAGCTGGGCTGGACCTGAGCTGGCTCTGCTGGGACAGCTTCAGCTGCTGTTGAAGTTACTGCAAAGGCCGTGATAAACAGCCTGTTGAATGCAAGTTGTTGTATCAAAGATACATTGAAAAGTACACATAGAGGCTGGTGGAAAAGGGAATGCTTTCACTGCCATTCCACTTTAGCCCCCAACGACAACAAGAAGTGGTGTGGCCCTTTTCTTCTCACCTTGCAGTGTAGGGGCCCTGGTAATTGTTTCGTCCGTGGTTATCAGAACAGCTCCTGAGCTGCTCTGATCCTGCTCGTTCTGGTTTTCACCACCTGCAGCTAGTGGACATGAACCCACAACATCCTTAACTGCATTCCAATCCAACCAAAACACAAGTGCTAATCATAGGGTTACAAAGTCCTTCGGCTGCCTCGGACGGAAAGATTTATGTCCTCAAAGACTTGGCTGGCCCATTATTGCTCATTCATTGTGTTTGCCTACAAGTTATGACTGCTCTTTCCATTTAATTTTTTAATGCAGCTGTAGCCTTGCCTCACTAAGCTCCAGGAAAGCTGTAAAGGCACTGGCTGTTACTAGGATCATATAATCTCTTGGCAAAAGCAGCCTGTGCAAGCAGAGTCTCTCCTCATGGCATGACAGTTCACAACACCCTACTCTGACTTTTATGCAAGAACCACATTTTCCTTCAAAGCAAGTGTGCAGTTTGAATTTGCTTCAGTCAGAGGTTTGAGCCAGAGAAAGGGTAAAAGTCCCCAGACGAGGCACATGAATCCAGTGAACGTGTCTGAATCACACGTTCTGGGTCTCGTTGTGGTTTACTGCTATTCATCAGGCTCCTTGCTGTTCTTATCTAGTGTTTCTCTGCTGTTTCATTTTTGCTGAGTGCTCATCATCTCACTATCAGTAGACTAGGTCCTGAGGGGAACTTTAATATTTCTATTCCTTAGATTTTAACCCAAATCAGATTATAATACTGTGATACTGAATTCAGTGACTCAAGATGTTTTCCATTCCGGTTGCTTCTATTTAGGTAACAGACCCCAGATGATCTCTTCTTTCTAGCTTTCAAAATACTTACACCCTCTCTGCCAAGTATCAGCAAACCACCTGCACAGGAACCACCATCTAACCACAGAGAAACGTTCTGTATATAGTCTGTCTGTTGCCATCAGTACAGTGTGCTGGCATGGTGTGGAGACCACCAGAGTTTGTTCCTCATGGCCCAGGTTATTCACCCCAAATTCAGGACATTCCTGCATGCCTCTGAACCACCAATCATTTCCAGAAGGAATCAAAGGTTCTTGACAATGTCTAAGGAGAGGCAAGAATGGAGAGATGCTGTTGCAAATCCACGTGCTCTGGGTTCAATTTCCTTCTCTCCCAAACAGCTGCTTTGAGCCCAGCAGCTGCAACATTTCTGGTAAAGTGCAAACCACATCAGAAGGGATCATCAGACACACAGTTTTAGCCAAGGAGCTCAGAGATGATGCCCTGTCATCCATTTGTTTCCCAGACAGTAGCCCTGGCAGCCATCCTTTCCTACTGGGACCACTGCTGCCTCGAGCCAAATGCCAAACCAGGTGATTCAGCTGACCACCCCATGAGTGAGCACAGCAAGAGAGCTCTTTGCTGAGGCACCAGGATCTCATGCCATTCGTTACTGCGTGGAGACCACAACTTGCTGCTGTCGTGGTGGACATTGCCCTGTGTCAGACCATCCCTCGCTGGCTGCAAGGCCCCGTGGGGCTCCCCAAAGCCCTGTCAGACACTGAGGGCCATGTCCTGCCCAAGCAGGAAGGGGAACCCCAAGGCAGACCCTGCAGTGGGATAGAGTCCCCTCACTGTGTCTCTGTTCCCATGTGAAGGAGCAGCAGAGCGGGTGACTCAAGCACTCGAGGGATCCCAGACCTGGGTGAGTCAGTGCAGGGAGTGGAGCAGCTGCAGCACCTCCAGCCCCAGTCATAGGATCATAGAATCCCAGACTGGCATGGGTTGGAAGGGATCCCAAGGGTCACAGAGCTCCAACCCCCTGCCACAGGCAGGGACACCAACCTCCAGGCCTGGAGCTACACAAGGTTGCCCAGGGTCCCAGCCAACCTGGCCTTCAACACCCCCAGGGACGGGACACCCACCCCCTCTCTGGGCAGCCCCTTCCAGCCCCTCACCACTCTCTCTGCAGAGAACTTCCCCCTAAGATCTAATTTAAACCTTCCCTCCTTTAGCTTTAATCCATCCCCTCTTGTCCTGCCAGTCTCACGGGTGAGGCTGCATTAGCTCCTAGCCAGAGAGGAAAAACTACCCTAAAAACTACTCTAAAAATAACCCTGGCAGAGCAGTTGTGGAGGAGAAAGGTGCTGCAGCTAAGGAATTGTTCATGGTGGCTGAAGGACTGGTGGGTCCATGAATGACAGAGTGCAAAAGTGGCCTAAATTCATCGTTCCTCCTCCATCACCTGCCAGTGCCGTGCTGAGTGGATGGTGACAGACACCATTCCACTGCCTCATGCATTGTGGTCACAGCTTTGGAGACCAGGAAAGGTTGTTGCAGTCCCCTAGCCTGACACCATGCCTCACAGACGCTGTAAAACCTTGGCCAATATTTTCTGCATCAAGCCTTAGCTTGTGTTTTGTGCAGCAGCAGCATACCTTGCATGACCCACAGGAGCCATAACCATCGCCTGGGGTTTTAGAGATACTTGAAGATCGGTTGGACCTAACAGGTTTCAACATTTCCCTTCATCTTTTCTGTTTGCAGTCTCTCACCATGGGCACCAAACCAACTGGAGAATAATTACCACAATTACCTTTCACCAGGTAATAGGAAAAAAAAAGTCAGATAAGGGTTGTGGTTGGTAACCTGGAGGTCATGGAGAAAAATCAGTGTACCCACTAAAAATGAAAGCACCCTTACTTTGTTTATCAAACAAATTAATAAGGGATTTATGCATCAAATAATATGCACCATGACATAACCCAGGAAATTAAGTGAATTTAAATAGCTTGGCTCTGCTGACATAGTGGTGGTGAAGGCTGTCTTTCATTCTTTATTACCTCATACAAATTATTAGCTTGGCAGAAAAAAATTCATTGGAATTATTTTCATAAATAGACTTCTTTATGTTTTTTGGTTTGTTGGGGTTTTTTTTTTTGGGCCTAAATGATTTCCTCATGACAGTTGTGTACTTTCAGGAGGGAAGTCACCTTTGTGTTAAAAATCAGCCCACTGGAGGTGTAGATTATAGCTAAGGCTAATCTTTTCAAACCTCTGTGTCCAAAACTAGGACCCTGGACAGAAAAATGGAAAACAGCCTACATCAAGGGTCTAACAACTTATCTCAACTGTATATGTTTGTTTATTAGAAGTAGCCTGTGCATTAAATCTGTGGATGAAAAGGTACAAGCCAGATGATATTTCAAAGTGCTGAGCACTCCCAGTGTAACTGAAGCTGTAGGTACTCCAGATCTGTGAAACTAATTCCCTTCTGCAGAACTACTTCACTTCCAGCTCAGAAAGCTTTAAGATTTGAAATATTTAGCTGAGAAAAGAAAAAGAAAAAAGCCCAGGGATTTTCTTTAGCTTGGCAAATCCAAGCTGCTGGGTGTGATGGACCCTCGTGTCATTGCCAGTCTCATTCGGACACAGAGCTTGCAAGCCCCCAGTTAGGTCAGGCTTGGTGCCTTCCAGAGTTTGCATTCTCTGAGCTGGGTCTAGCTGAAATTCCCTTGCTGTGCTGACAGTGGGGCAGTGGTAGCTGCAGGAGACATAACCCAAGATGCCAGGGCAAGTCCCCAAGGGCAGCAAATCAGAAGGAATGTCTTATTAGCAAGCTGCAGCCTCTCCACCGGCTGGCCAAGAGCAGTCGCACGGGTGAAGGGTGGGAAGGAGGCAGAACATCCCATGCTTGCAGCTGGTGGAGTGACAATATTGATGTCATCACACAGAATTACCACTGTTGCTGTCCAAAGAACCTAAAACTTTTTAGTGTTTCTGCAAACTGTTCCTCAGTATATGCTGGCCTCTGCCTGGGGCATCACTACGCTTCCTCAGGGAGAAATTATTATGGAACAAATGAAATTCAAAGAGAGAATTTTGCCCCTGGGTTGCCCATACCCTGGGCATTAATCCTCTCCAACTGCTGTGAACGTACTAATTGACAATCTATGGCTCATGAAAAATAAAGGGCACTCTATTCTTACGTATTTATTTCCATCTTTTAGATTCCAATATTGCAATAACAGCTTCAGCAGAGGAGGTTTCCTAAGTGACAGGCAGAGGTTAATGGCTTTGACTTTGCCTCTGGCCATACAAGCTCCTCCCAGCTAGTCATTAACTCCCAAGAAATATCCTCTGTCTGTGTTATTGGTTTAAATCTACTTTTAACTCCATGCCAGCCACTGGGAGTGGTGCCTCTAGTATCACAAAGACAATCTCTTGAGTGACAGCTTTACTCACTCTCACTTTATCTGGTGCTTACATCTTGTCCCAAAAGCCAGAGAGTGGATTTGCTGTGACAATAATTCGATAATGAATATGGCTGTAAGGGACATAGAAGAGAGGTGGGAACCCAAAGCTGCTGCACCATGAGAAGGTACGCCCAGGAGCTGAAACTGGGAGCGGAGACTGCAAACACAGACATGAACCCAAATTCTTCATGCAGTTCCCCAGTCCCTCCTGGAGCTCCTTGCACATGGCTGGCAGTGCTGTGGAGCCATCCTTGCGCAGTCCGGTGGCTAAGGGATCGGACAGGAGAAAGCCTCAGCTCTGTTGGCAGCTGTTCTGCTGGCTCTCTCAGGGCAAATTGGTTAGCCAACAGTCTTTGACTTCCTCCAACTGACAGCCCAATGCAAAATCTGATCAGGCTAGGCCAGAATGACGTTGTGACTGACAGTCAGATGTGCTGGTCCTGATGCCCTGAAAAGCCACAATCAGAACTCAGCGGCCTTGGTGACTGTTGAGAGGAGGTGGGTGCCCCGTCCCTGGGGGTGTTGAAGGCCAGGTTGGCTGGGGCCCTGGGCAACCTTGTGTAGCTCCAGGCCTGGAGGTTGGTGTCCCTGCCTGTGGCAGGGGGTTGGAGCTCTGTGCTCCTTGGGGTCCCTTCCAACCCAGCCCAGTCTGTGAGTCTATGATTCTGTGACTCTCTATTGCAGCACTGGATGCACAAGGGATTGCTCCTCCTAATGTGCATGCTGGAGGAGCTAGTGGCACAGCTTATATGCAGGTTATGCACACATATTCATGACCTTTCCCAGAAATGATTAACATATTCATTACTTTTCCAGGAACTCATTATCATATGTTTCCATCCTTCCCCTGCATGCATCCTACAGTCTTTAGGTGGTCTCCAAGGACCCTGGTGGTTGTTTACTTCATCCACTCACCTTCACCACTGTGTTTCTGCCATGAACTCTAGCCCTTACCTTCCTCTTCTTGTTTACCAGAGCTGCAGGACTGGTCTTGGGACCCCTTGTAGCCCTGAGTTTTCCTGTTCTCAGAGACAGTCCCTCTAGAAAGCTTACAGTGTCCTGGTGTACACATTCCACAACACCACTGCTGCAAAATATGTTACTAATATCTACACAAGTCTAGACAGTGAGTCTCCACTACATTCATTGCTGCAGAGTATGTTGTTGACACCCACAGGACTCCAGACAGTAAGTCCCCACCAGATTCAGCCCTCTCTTCAGTCCAGTGACACAAAAGTGTAGGAGATCCCTGCTCAGGCAGTGAGTTAGAGCACAAGCCTGAAGAATCTGATGCTTTCAGGCATCTGTTGGATACAGCATGGAGGATACTAAGTGGAGAGCTAGAGGTAAGAGGATTAATTTGTCCTGATACATCTTTATTTCCTGGGCCATAGGTTTTGTTGTTGATGATGAATATACATTAAATGGAAGTTGCATTCCCATTTAGATTCCCATTTTAAATATCTTTATATGGAACTTTCTTTCAGCCATTCAGGGTAAAAAAAAGGGCAAACCACACAACAAAACACAGCACCAACCAACCAGTAGTTAGCACTTTCTAAAAGCAACAGAATCCCAGGATCACAGAATTGTAGGGGTTGGAAGGGACCTCAAGAGACCATCAAGTCCAACCTCTCTGCCAGAGCAGGGTCCTTAGGACAGAAAAGTACCAGCAAGTGTTGGTAAGTACCAATCAGTATCTGTACCCCCTTTCCTTATTGCTCAGAGAAATCCATTTGCCAGGGGTTCCCTGATAGGTTTCATTTTCCAATGTGCCCTAATCACACCCAGTTATCTGTGTTGGGATTGTTTTTCAAACATATCTCACATTAGAGTCACTGTCAAATTGCAATATGGATATAGATTTTTCCCTATTAATTTTGATTTAAAATTTCTCCAGGGAGTCTGCTCCCCAGTGTGTCCTATTGTGGTGGCCTTTGACAATTCCCTTTTACCTGTTATTCTAGTAATTCTTTATCAGCCCAAAAGCATTCAATATTTTCCAGCTCATGCAAAACTCCTATTTTCCAGAATTAATGCTAGAATCTCTTGCATTCTTTCTGCTGCCTGGTCAGCCTCATGATTGTCCAGTCTATTGCCTGTCTCTGGTCAGTGTTACCTTTCAGGTGTCCTCAGTAGAGCATCATGGTGATCTTGGTTGGCAGTTGAACTGCTTCTAATTAAGTGAAGGGTTTCTCCTGCTGGGCTTTGCAAATGCTTACCCTGCTGTGTAATGCTGATGCACAACTGCACTGGGAATCCTGTTTTGTGATGGTCTGAAGGTCTGAATGAGGTGACGTGTAAAGGAGGCACACTTAGCAACTAAATGTGGCATCAAAACATAATGGAGCACTTTGAGCACTCTGTACCCTCTGATCACTGTCCTCAGAGCCAGTTGGCCAGCTTCTGATGACCATATGGGGAAAGGCTGTCTGTGGGTCATAGTGAACAGACCCAGCAAGGAAATGCCTGAAAGAAGAGTGCTTTGTTGGGTGGATTAAGAACATTTATGACTAGTGCTGTGGTAGACCTTGCTGGGTGCAAAGTCCCTGCTGATTGAATTTGGGATTTATTAAATGCTGCACCTGGACCTTCTGAATATTAAGGTAAAAAGCAAAAAACCAAACAAAAATCAGAGAATCACAGAATCATAGAATATCCTGAGTTGGAAGGGACCCATAAGGATCATTGAGTCCAACTCCTGGAAAAAAGCCACAACAGCACACAACCAAAACAAACAGCAAACCAAGAACTGGGAACTGGGAGCAGAATTGCCAATACATTACAGAACTGAACCCTAACTTGGATTTTTAGTGTCCAGAATCACTGTAAACAAAGGTTAATCTTTTTATTTGTGGGCCCTGATACGTATCATAGAATCATAGAATCATAGACTGGTCTGGGTTGTAAGGGACCCCAAGGATCACAGAGCTCCAACCCCCTGCCACAGGCAGGGACACCAACCTCCAGGCCTGGAGCTACACAAGGTTGCCCAGGGCCTCAGCCAACCTGGCCTTGGTATCTTAGGTACTGTAAGGGCAGGGGTAGAAGAAGCCTGGTTTAATTATCTTGTATTTATAGACAGGTACATATTTGTCACTGCTTTGACGAATAGGTTGGCTAGAGAAAAACTGCCTTTACAAAAGCTGCCAGGGATGCTTACTAAACAGCTAATTTCTCCTGTTTTCAGCAAGAAAATACATGTATTGGCCACGCAGTAAATCAGCTACTGCATATTGTCATCACTTGTACTACAGTAGCAACCAGGGCTCTCTGTCACCATCAAAGACTTGTTCAAGATGGTGTAAAAACCTGCTAGAACACAGGCTGCTGTGCCTGCTTCCCCTGAGCCTTTCCCTTCTGCTTTCCCTCTTCCCACCAGAGCGTTTCTAACTTTTAACTCTTTTGACCAGATACCAAGTGCCTCCCCCAAAAGAGAGGCTGTTTGGGTGGGGAGGGCAAGGGCAGAGGAAGAGGGGCTTCTACCAAACCACACTGCTGACCTGGGTCAGTCTTTCTGTAGCTGGGAGAGCTGTAGCAGCCAGTTAACCTCTGCAGTGTGGGGTTTTCATGAATTATTAGAAATGGGAATGATGGAATCACTGCCAGAGATTGGCCTAGGCTCTCTCATGAGGTGCTGTGCAGGAGGGTCAGTCCCAGCAGTGGGGAAAGTAGAAGCAGTGTCTTTTGGTCTTAAAGAGGGGGTGGGGGCAGGACAACAAAACACCTATATTAAATGTTTCCAGCAAGAACAACTGCAAGACAATTCATTACAAATGCTGAGATTGAGAGGATCAGCTTTGTGATGTGCTTTCCTCACCAGAAAGGTGGTAGAAGTGTAGGAACTGGGACTCATTTGGAATTTATATGTATAGCTCTTTTTTATAGATATACCTATCTATATAGGTATAGCTGTCATGTGAGCAGGTGGGAAGGTTCAGCTTAGGGGAAAGGGACCTTAAATATTGGATGCTGAGCCAGTAACATCTTTCTGGAGTAGCTGGGGTAGGTAATGAGACCTCCTAGTGAATAAGCAATTTTGGACCTGAAGTCTGAGAATGCAGAACTGAGAGGTCTCCTTCAAACCCAGACCCAGACATACACATCCTGGTTTAATCCACCCACACCAGCCAAAATTTACATGGTGTCTGCTGACTCCATGTCAAAGATATTGCCCTTGTTTCCACTGAGCCACGAGGTTATTTACACATTGCTCCCTGAAAAATTCCACTGGAACCAGTGAGTCTTTTCACACCCAGTGGAACCAGCCCACCACGAGTCTCTAAAACAAAAGCAAGATTTCTGAAGAACATGAGTGACAGCTAGACATGAAGATTGCTGTCACCTCCTGGCTACACTTCTGCCAGTGCTAAGTATGACCAGCCACTGGCTTTTCTTACGGCTGGTACCATGAATCAGCACCAACCCTCCATCCATCTCATCTCACCTCCTTGACTCTCATCTAAGCAGGGGCCACGTGCTTAGGGCTTAGGAAAACCTCAGCCCTCTCACTCTGAAGATGACTAGAAAACTTGTTGTGGCTCCTACGTAAGGCCAGATAATCATCACCTCCCCTTCTGACCTCAAAGCTTGCTAAATCTATCCGAATCCAGTTACTAAACTGCATTTCTGTGCAAGTCTGGAAGAGCAAAGTCATTTACCCAGGACTAGTAAAATATGAGCATACTCTCTGATAGCAACACTGCCATGTAGAGATATGGAGTAGGGAGTATTTATTCACTGCATATCTTTACTTCTGAGGTATTTTCTTACAGATCCTTAACCATTTACTTAGCTTTTTCCCAGTAGAAATGTCCCTTTTGGTATAATTACATCAAGTGACATGTCTATATCTCTTGACATATTTGCATCATTTAATAACCTCAGCATTAATTTGTTTTGAAACACTGTTTCCAGCTGTCTTTGGAGTGATTACCTCAGATGACATGAGCAGTGTGAATTCATGAGCATTTGTCTTTTTACCTGGTAGAAATCTCTGTTGGGAGGTTGTGCTGCAGGTTGAATGGGTTCATGGCAGTGACCTGTGGCAAGCACATGGCTAATTTTTCCTCCTTTTTTTCCACTGGACTTTTTGAAAGTTCTCTTTAGTAGGATCTGGTTGTTCCCTGAACCCTCCATTGGTCCTTTTTGGGTGGAAGAGCAATGCTTCTTATACTTTTTCTTCTTTTCCCCTTCTTCCACCCCTCAAAGGAACAAACACAGGACATATCATAGGAGTTATGGGCTGATACACCAAAAGATGCCTGAGTTTTTCTCAGAGGCTTTTGAGCTTTACCCAGTAATCCTTTCTGTGGAAGGAGTTACTGTGCCCTGCATATAAGCCACATACTTTCAGTGCTTGCAGATATCTCCCAGAAGAAACTGTGACTGTTTTCTCTTGTGAAACACGCAGAAACAGCTGCCAAGATTCAGGGTAACACCACTTAGACTTTGCACAGAGGGCCAGAAAAACCTTCATGCCATCATCCCAGGCCAAACATGAAGATCTTAAGAGCAGCATTTTCTTTAGCACTCTATTACTTTCTTTTCTAAATGCAGATGAAACCAAGACCTAGAGAGCATGCAATTATGCCAAACTCCTTTTACATTCAGCTGGAGGTCTGCTTCGAATTTCGGTGGGACAGAAGCCCAAGAAGAGGTTTTCAGACTAGGATTGAGTTGTCTTCTGCTCATTATGAGTCACTTTATGCTTGAGGAAGCCTTCCTCTCACCCAAACATACAAAGAGCTTGCTCCCAGGCCACCAAAGTCATTGTGGATGAGCAGAGTCGCAGGCATGGCTGTGGCACTGCAAGGTGACAGCTGGCTATTGGCAGAAAGACTTTCCCCACAACTGTATAGACCCAAAGTCCCCAGTTCAGAGTCCCAGGGCTCAGTGTTAGGTCCAGTCCTGTTTAACATCTTCACTGACGACCTGGATGAGGGAACAGCATCCACCCTCAGCAAGTGCCAATGATCCAGAGCTGGGAGGAGTGGCTGGCACACAGGACACTGAGCTGCCATCCAGAGAGACCTGGCCAGGCTGGAGAGCTGGGCAGGGAGAGACCAGAGGAGGTTCAACAAGAGCAAGTGGAGAGTCTGGCACCTGGGAAGGAATAACTGCTGGAATCAGGACAGGCTGGGGGATGAGCTGCTGGAGAGGAGCTCTGTGGAGAAGGACCTGGGGGTCCTGGTGGGTGACAGGGTGGCCATGAGCCAGCAGTGTGTCCTGGGGCTGAGAGAGACAATGGGATCCTGGGGGGCATCAGGAGGAGTGTGGGCAGCAGGTCACAGGAGGGGATCCTCCCCCTCTGCTCTGCCCTGCTCAGGCCCCACCTGCAGTGTTGTGTCCAGTGCTGGGCTCCCTGGGATCAAACAGACAGGGATCTCCTGGAGAGAGTCCAGAGGAGGCTGAGGAGATGATGAAGGGCCTGGAGCATCTCCCCTGTGAGGAAAGGCTGAGGGAGCTGGGGCTGTTCAGCCTGGAGAGAAGAAGACTAAGGGGGGACCTTATGAATGTTGATCAATAGCTGAAGGATGGGATGCAGGGGGACATGGGCAGCCCCTTTTCAGTGTCTGTGGGGACAGGACAAGGGGCAATGGCTGCAAGTTGGAGCAGAGGAAGTTCCCCCCCAAGCTGGGGCAGAACTTTTCCCCAGTGAGGGTGAGGGAGCCCTGGGCCAGGCTGCCCAGGGGGTGTGGAGTCTCCTTCTCTGGAGAGATTCCAGCCCCGTCTGGACACCGCCCTGTGCAATATGAGCTGGGGAGCTGCTTTGGCAGGGGGTTGGACCCCATGGGCTCTGGAGGGCCCTTCCAACCCCTGGGATTCTGTGATTCTGTGTGATTCTGCAGCAGATTTTACCAGCTTCTTCCACTCATGGGTACCTATGGATATATATGCTTTGCCCCTGCTGCATCTCCATACGCTGCCTGACAGTAATGCCTTGTAACTGTACATCACAGGAGGTGTCTCTACGTCATCTGATCACAGAAGTGAGGAGTTATTGAAGGAATGATGCTGGTTTGCTTCACTCAGGATTCCTGTCCTTACAGATGTGAAATTATAAGGATATTCCTGAATTAGTTTCTTTAACAGTCATTGGTTTGCCTGATTTACTTTATGAAAACAGAATTATACATGAGTTTTATATTGTGCCTTACCCGAGCTATTTCAAGTCCTAACAAGGTCCTGACTCCTGCTGGGAAAATATTAAAATGTTTAAGCCCCATTTTTGTATATAAATAGCAATAGCAACGACACAAAAATCTACTTATGGGCCAATTCAGCAGGCAGAGCTCTTGTTCTTTCTGGTTGTCACTTTGATAATGCAGTACAATCCCATGGACTTGCAGCCCTGCCTGCTTGGTGTGCCATCATTTATAACACATTATCAGAGTGACAGCTGGCAGGAACA
The DNA here is from genome assembly GCA_027925045.1 of Hypotaenidia okinawae. Lineage (NCBI taxonomy): Eukaryota > Metazoa > Chordata > Aves > Gruiformes > Rallidae > Hypotaenidia > Hypotaenidia okinawae. The sequence goes on from BSDF01000004.1 coordinate 35,349,262, forward strand.
AGAGGCCAAGTGCCAGATATGCACAGTGCATCTTACTGAAAGAGATTTCGCTTTGGAAGCATAGATAGGTTGATTAAGAAGTGAGGGAATTCCTCCCCCTTCCCCCAGATGGCTGGGATGATTCATTGGAAGCCAACCCAGACGGAGTTTCACAGTGCACTGGCAAAGCTCCCTGCTCCACCTTCCCTCCTCTGTTCAGGTTATAACCCATGGGATTCACCAGGAGAATTATCCCCCAACGAGGACTGAAAACAGCCATCTATAAGCAAGGAGCAACATCACCCTTTGCTTCAACTGGGTAGGGCATAAAGCTAGCTCAAGGATGCTTTTTGTGCAGCACAAGGACATGCCCTGAGGAGTACCCTGTTTGCACTCCTCTTGCTTTGTGTTTGACCAGCCTGCCTCCACTGCACCCCCCTTGAATTCAGGCCCAAAGGACGTGCTTTTAGAGCTTTCCAGTCACCATAAATCCCTGCCTCCTTCTTCACTGAGACTCCTTCTCAGACAGCATCTCAAGGAACCCTAACTTCCCTTCCCTGATCCAGCCTGACCTGTTAATCAGTATTAGTAAGAGTTACCCCTTTGAACTTTAGGAAGAAATCTGTGTATTAAGTCCTCTTTTTAGTTTGACTAAATAGTCCTGTGACCTCCCTAAAAACCCCTCAAAAGACAGCAAAGGATTTGTGTCTCCCTGCACAGGGCACTAATTGGGTTAACTACAATGCACAGAAGGAAGAACAGCCTTAGAGAAGACAACTTCATGGAGAAGTGAGAGAGTTAACTGGTTGCTCGTTCATTATTATGCCAGCTGACTGTACAGGACTCAGCAATGTTCTCAGGGATGTGGGGAGCGGTGTGTGTTCCCTGGCAGAGACCCAAGATCTAGATTAAAATCTCCTAGAGTTAATTTAGGAAAACAATAATATTTAAAGTTGGAAGGGTTGGTTTTGGTTGGTTGTTTTGTTTTTTTTTTTTTTTTAGGCTATATCCCACCATGAAATACGTGGTCCCTGAGCCTATTTGTTGTCCACACAGATGTGTCCTTGTGAATGATTGTGGATGCCTAGCCCCACATTTTCAAATGAAAAAAAAAAAACCACCCCAACCCAACAGGAACTAGATAAAATGATTATTTTTGTGTTCAAGTAAACATCATGAGTTTTCAAGATGTGCTCAACAACTGTGGCCCCAGTGAAATAACTGTCACAGCCCCCAATGCTTAATGAACTGATTGTCACTAATTAATCCATTTGTACAGTAAGTCCAGTGTTGGCACTAGTCTTGGGTGAAGTTTTGCAGGTTTGGGGATTTTTCCATGTAACTGTTCCCCTGAGGTAGTTTTCAGGCATCTACTCCCAGGACAGAGGATGGCAGGACAACTTGCAAAGTGCTATGGGACCTGAGCACTTGTGAGGACAATTGCTGAGGTCTCAAAACCAGACAGCTGCCATCCTCTTCCAAACCATCCTTGTAAGATGATGTCAGCCATGCTCCCTTCTGCTCATCTGTGTTTCGCAGCCAGACTGATGGTCCATGCTGGGCCAAACACCCTTTCAGGTACAGCTCTACCCTAGAAAATACCAGCCTTGTGCTACACAACCTCAGAAGTCTAGCCAGACTGTTTTCCCCAGATGTTGTGTTCATGGTCAGGGCTATAACAAAGCCTTAAGCTGCAGGGTTTCTCACTGTATGCCATGGTTCCCATTTGCATCTCTGCTTCTCCATGTGGTGCTTGGTAAATACTTAACAGGTTTTCTATCTCTCTTTGCTCGTCATTTGAACTTTTTGCATCCCTTGGCATGTTGCTGTGTGCTAAGAAAACATGCTTCCTTGATCAAAGGTTAATTGTAGCTTTGTTTCTGGTGTCTGGTCTTCATGGATCCTAGCTTTTCTCCCCCTGTAAGAAGGTAGAAGAAGTAAGGGGATAAACCAGTTTGGGAAGGCAGGGAGGAGGACTATCAGGAACCTTAATTTCAATGTGTACCTCCTTGTTTGAACCAGGAATGTAGTATGTGAAAGATAAGAAGCCACCCATCCCAACCCATTACAATGCAGCTTTGTTCAAATGTCAGGGACTGGGTGTTTTTCTCACCTCTGCTCTGTCACAGGCACTGTGGCTAGCTGAGGGCATGATAGTTGTTTTTCAGGGCTAGGGGGAAACTGAGCATCTTTATCCACTGTGACAGAGTTGTTCATGGCCATGAGCCAGCAGTGTGCCCTGGGGCTGAGAGAGACAATGGGATCCTGGGGGGCATCAGGAGGAGTGTGGGCAGCAGGTCACAGGAGGGGATCCTCCCCTCTGCTCTGCCCTGCTCAGGCCCCACCTGCAGTGTTGTGTCCAGTGCTGGGCTCCCTGGGATCAAACAGACAGGGATCTCCTGGAGAGAGTCCAGAGGAGGCTGAGGAGATGATGAAGGGCCTGGAGCATCTCCCCTGTGAGGAAAGGCTGAGGGAGCTGGGGCTGTTCAGCCTGGAGAGAAGAAGACTAAGGGGGGACCTTATGAATGTTGATCAGTATCTGAAGGATGGGATGCAGGGGGACATGGGCAGCCCCTTTTCAGTGTCTGTGGGGACAGGACAAGGGGCAATGGCTGCAAGTTGGAGCAGAGGAAGTTACCCACCAAGATGGGGCAGAACTTTTCCCCAGTGAGGGTGAGGGAGCCCTGGGCCAGGCTGCCCAGGGGGTGTGGAGTCTCCTTCTCTGGAGAGATTCCAGCCCCGTCTGGACACCGCCCTGTGCAATATGAGCTGGGGAGCTGCTTTGGCAGGGGGTTGGACCCCATGGGCTCTGAAGGGCCCTTCCAACCCCTGGGATTCTGTGAAATCCCCCTTTTTTGTGAACACTATTTCTTTTCAGGTGCTTTGCTGTGTATTGCAACCCTCACTTTGGAGTGCACCCTGTATGCTGAAGGATGTTCAGTAAGTCACTACTGGATACCAGTGCTAAAGCACCTCAGGGAATCCCACCTGGAGATGTGTATCTTTAGGAACTTAAAACCTGCCTCTGATCTCCATTTTCAAAACCAGCTGGCAGTGGGGTAGATGTCTGCTCTACACAAAGGTTTGTTAGAGTGGCATCAGCTTTAGGAAACATTAATTTTGTTTTCTAGTCAGCAAAGTGCATCCCACAGAGCAAGTGAATATATACTAGTCTAAAAATATCAACCACCACTTCTGGTCTTCCTTCCTAAAGTAAAACTGACCTGGCAGCATTGTGAAAGCCTGCAAAATTGGGTGTACACTGCTTTACCCATTTGAAAACTTTAATGCTTAGTTAAATTAGCCTTCACAGATGTGAAGTGTCCTGTCCCAATCACCTCTGAAAGTGAGATGTCAGAGGTTCTTCAAGACATTCACTTAAAGAACTTAATCAGCAAAAGCTCTCCCCCCAAAAAAAGGTTTCTTGTGGTTGAAAGCTTCACTTTGAAGAGCAGCTTTCTGCAGAAATGCAGTCGTGTGGGGATGGCTGGAGCTGCCTCTCTGAGCTGTAAAAGAGGCATTTTTGTGATGCCACCACTCCTAAACCTCCCCTTTTAGCAGCTCAAACAGCATTTAGCATACCCACCTTTGCATTTTGGCTTTGCAGTAGAAGTGATTTGAAACATCCTCCTCCTCCTCTCTCTTAATTAAATCAGCACAATTCAAATGACCTCACTGCTCAAGGCAGACAGTCATGAATACTCTGAGCACTGTGGCCAGTAGATGTTGATCAGAAACCCTGATGATACCTGTTATCTGCAGAATGCCAAACCTGCCTTTCAGTCTTCAACTTTTAAATATTGAAACATTGTCCCTGTGCAGCAAATTGCCTGTATAGTATAATGTTTAAATAAATCCTTCCATTGCATTCTCCCTTTAGAAATGAGTGCTGGTTTGAAAGTCCTCTGATTTAACTGTATTTTAGGCCCAGTTTGCCAATATTGTAGTGGATTAAAATCAGCTTTTTTTTTTGTTTTGGTTTTTTTTTTAGCTGTATAAAGTCTTATCTCCTCCTGTTGACAGCAACTAGCCAAATTTTGTGGGTTTTGCTGGGTTGCTTCCAAGGCAAATTCACCAGATCCTTCTGTTGAATACAGCTATGCAAATCAGGAATAGCTCCATTAAAACAAGATCAATGAAATATTGGTGTGAGGAGACATTCAAGCTCATTGATTTCATTTGGAGTTTGAAGAAGTGAAGGGAGAGGGAAGAAATTAACCATTCCTTTTTGCCTTGGATTTTCTGTCAGTAACCTTAATTTCAAAGAACCATGCTTGCAATCACTTCCAATGAATAATTACATAGGTTATTAGACTAATGAAAATGAAAATGGCTGGAAACATTATTTTGGGGGAAAAAAAAAAAAAGAAGCCAGCTAGATTCTGACTTGGGAATTTGCAACAAAAATTTCAAGTTTTTGCCTAATATTTGAGCCAGAATTTAAGGTCATGCTTTTAATGGGTAAAGCCAGTACATTACTCCAGGCTGCAAGCAGTGATATGCTCTGACAGTGTGGTCCATGCCACCTGAGTGATGCAGGGACCTATTGGTCAGAGTGAAGTATTAGAAGACTGGACTGGACTGGAATAATGAAAACAGCATGAAACTGAAAAGGTAATCAGGCAGAAGAATTGTTAGACACTATTCATGATAGCATGAAAACACAATGTCCAGAGGTTGCTTCCAACCCCTACCAATCTCTGATTCTGTGGAGAGGTGTAACTAGGGGTAAGGAACTCCAAAGAAAACAGAAGCAGGATGAGGACTTGAAAGGAGACCTAGAACAGCCTTATGGAAGAAGCAGAGAAACTCTGTGACATCTGCTGTCACAACATTCATCTCCTAAGTCATGTTCTGTTTCTCCTTGGCCAAGCTGGAAGGGGTTGTGGTTGGGGAATGAGTTGAAAAGAACATATCAGTTAATGAACCAGACATAGAATCATAAAGGTGTTTCTGCATCCAGTTATTAATGAAATCAGTGGAAGTTAAATTCCAAAAATCACTCTAAATTTTGGGCCTTGGCCCCTGTCCAGCTTTATTTAGGTCAGTGTGGATCTGTTAACCTCCAACTCCTGCCCATTTTGAACAATTGCTATTGTTGTATCCTTTTTTCCCTTGCTGTGTCAATATTTATTCTAGCTTATGGCCTCTTGAAACAGTGCTCAGATAGGCATGGGCTTCTTTGTATTGTCTTCACTAGTCCTAACATGCTTTTCTTCCCAGTCTTTGAACCAGAACTGTAAGGATGGGCCCACTGGTTATTATCTTCCAGGGAGAAAAATACAACTTAGCCTGTTTCCCATGTAAGCACTAAACAGAAATGTAATATGTTAGTCCCTTTAATAATACCCTTATTTACTTGGCTGGGTTCTGTGGGTTTTCCAGCTCTTCACTTATTTGGTGTTCAATTACACTCTCCCATTTTTATTTATTATTATTGTTGTCATTATTATTGTTGTCATTGTCATTGTAATTGTCATTGTCATTGCTGCTATTATTATTATTATTATTATTATTATTATTATTATTATTATTATTATTATTATTATTATTATTATTATTATAGCCTGTTTCATCTTTGGAAAAAAAAACCCCAGCATTAACAACCCTCATACATGTAGTTGGTGCTAACTTAAAAGCCCTGAGAAATAACTGCCTGTTGATTGATCACTGAAGAAGAAAAACTGACCCCAGAAGAAGAATTTATTACCATGGTCCATAAATAATCTCCCTCTCTCATTGTCATGACATTCTCTTTTACCATTTGGCATTCACTGCACTTGGAAATTCCTCCAAGCCTTTGTGTTCCTGAGCTTTGAGAGTTCAGAAAACAGTCCCTTGGCCCCTACTCCCTGCCAAGGTTGCTACTTTCATACTCCTTTTCCTGTGGATTACAAAACAGGATATTATTGTAAAAACAAACAGAAATTGCTGTTCACTGCTGCTAATCTTGAGGAGAACCATAGGGGAATGAAAACTCTTCAATTCTTCCTTTTTGAAGTGGCTAGGACTGAGAGCAGCTTCTGTTGTGCTACTGGCAGGTGAAGAGCAAACCCTTTTCATTGCTAATCACCACAGGTCACAGTAGAACACTGCAATTTTCTGTCCTTCCCCTGAAATGTTAGTGATTACGAGGTGAGTTTGAGTTTTAAACTTTCCCAGTATGTTTGCTGTTGAAGAAGGGATCGCTTCTAAAACAAAGGCAGTTTATAATAGAGACTGAAGCAAAGATGGTTTTCCATTCTGTACATTGCCACAGGCTGTTTCAGCCCTGGCCAGAAGGGTCACTGTATGTTGTTTTCCTGCCTTCTTCCTGGGGGTAATGCAGAAGGTGTTAGAAGAGTTGCCCCTTTTGCAGCCGTGCACCAGGAATATCCTGTCTGCTTGCTTCAAAATCAGAAAAAAATATGAGACCACAAACCAGAAGTGCTGAACTATCACAGAGTCACAAGGTTGGAAAAGACCTGTAAGATCATGGAGTCCAACCATTCCCATCCTAAGCTAAACCAGATCCCTGAGCACCTCATCTACCCTTTTGAAACACCCCCAGGGAAGGGGACTCAGCCCCTCCCTGGGCAGCCTGTGCCACAGCCCCACAACTCTGCCAGGGAAGAACTTTGCCGTCCCAGCTGAGCTGACCCTGCCCTGGCCCAGCTTGAGCCCATTGCCCCTTGTCCCAGCTCCTGTCCCCTGGCTGAAGAGACCAGCGCCCACCTCTCTGCACCCTCCTAGCAGGGCAGGGGAGGTGGGGAGAAGGTCTCCCCTCAGCCTCCTCTTCTCCAGGCTGAGCACCCCCAGCTCCCTCAGCTGCCCCTCAGAGGATTTGCCCTCCAGCCCCTTCCCCAGCCTGGTTGCCCTTCTCTGGACTGGCTCCAGGACCTCCATGTCCTTCTGATGCTGAGGAGCCCAGAACTGGACCCAGCACTGGAGGTGCAGCCTCCCCAGTGCCCAGTCCAGTGGCACAATCCCCTCCCCAGACCTACTGGCCACACTATTTCTGACACAAGCCAGGATGCCATTGGCCTTCCTGGCCACCTGGACACAACTTATATTAATAGGGTGCAAAGCCCCCAGTCGCGCTTATTAGGCTTCCACCATGTGACAAAGCAAGTTCTTTAGTTTTGGTGAAGCCACATTGGCAGGTTACTATGACATGGAGCCAGGGGAGTTTACTAATGGTCAGGACTGCTTTGCTCTCACACTGGTGAGATATGGTGGCTTGTGTGGTAGCTCTGTAGATCCACTTGCAAGTCTTTGAAGAGGTACATGCTTAGTTTGTTAAACTTTGTGCTTGTTTAACACTGAGCAAAGACAGTAAGAGAACATGAGGAAACTTTCCTGATGTGATGTTGCCACCTCCAGTAGAGACAATAAAGCCTAAATGAAAGTAAAGTTCAAAGGTATGTCTCTAACTACTGCAGAACGTGGTGGAAAAAATCAATATTTCAACTTCTAATATTACTACTATTCTGTGGGCAACCAGAGGAGTTTAGGACTACCTGTTCATCTTCTTTGGCCTGCACTGAAATTGCCACACTCTGACAAAACCAGAAAAACTATGGAAATAAAGGCTCTGAAGGTAGATGTAAATCAAGTGATACTCATAAGCAAAACTTAGCTGGGAAAAGTCAGAAGCTCACAGGAGATAGGTAGATCTAAGACCAGGTCAAATTAAGACTCAGTGCTATGCCACTAAATGTCACTATATTTGAGAACTAAAGTTACTGGGGAAAAAAACCCAGCTTGTATTGGTAAGATATTTCATGTTATTGACAAAAAGTTAGAAAATTGGTACTGTGCTTATGTTTTAGCCAAAAAAAAATGCTTGAAACTGCTGTTAGAATTTTTCATCGACTTAAAATACCATAGACATTGTTAAAATGTCATTCTAAGCCCATTTTCTGACTTTTCCTTATGAAAGGATTAACTTGTCTTTAGAATGTTAAAAATGTTTAAATGACTTGATATTAGATAAGAAGGTTTAGCTCCAGCTCAAGCAAACTTGGAGAATTTATTAAGAAAATATGTCTACTTTGTCTTTTGCTTGGTCGGCGTAAGTCAACCTCTATATGGAAAGGATTATGCTGATGCAGGGTAATTGGAGTACGGGTCATTGGCAGTCCACTTGCCAGGTACCTGATATTACAAGCAGATGAAAAACAACTCAAATCCCAGAGTGGAGAGTCCTAATACACATGAAAGTCTCAGTGTCCAGTTTGGTTGGAGTTCATGTCAACGTGACCCGCGTGACATTCATGCATGTGATTGATGTACATTCCCATTTACCCTCTGAGTGCCCAAGCCTCATTCTGCCTCTTAGATGATACTTGTTCCAAACTGATGCTAAGGGAAATCTGCATCATTTCACTTTTGGGAGCTCCAGGACCAATGGTAAACACCAAGGATCTTTGTGTGGTACCCAGCGCACACTCTACACATAGTATCTTGGTTATTTCACACCAGCTGATGTTGTTTCATGGGTCTCCTTCACCCTCAAATACCATTGCCTTCTTAAATGTGATTCAGGGTGGGTTTTCTTTTCCTCTGAGACACAACCAAAGTCTTCCATCATCCACTACTTGACTCCTGGCAGAAAGCTGCCCCTTGATTAGATTGTTGAGCAATGACAAGCTGATTTTGCCTTTCCTGTCGTTTATTTAAGAGTTCCTAAATATAACATACCAGCAGGACCAGAGACAGGAGATTGACTGTGGTTGTGATGTGTCTTTCATCCCAGAAGATGGTCCACCCAGTGGGCATGCACATCCAGTCTACCCCTTTCCCTGCAGAGGAGATAGGGTATAGCCATTTGGGTTGCACTGGGTGCTCACACAGCTGAAAGACTCCTTCTGGCCCCATGTCCTGTCAAGCAGGACCAAATCACCATCCACATAAAAGATGAAGTAGAGTTGGAGACACAATTCATCCTTCATGTCCAAGCGACCCAGCCCAAGTAGGTGCTTCTCACCTTGAGAAGCATCACATTGCAGGAGCAGAACTGGTAAAATAGGGTGGAGGAATAGCAAGGTGAGCATTACACATGGAGAGCAGAGATCTTCAGCTCAAATAAAGAGAGTAAAGAGCGTCCTATGTCATGGAGGGTGATACTCATAAGCTGACCCAGCAGCATCCACTTCTAGGCTGCATATCTGTCTTAATGTCTATAGATGAGAAGGATGCAGGGGAAAGGAGGAGAGAGTCATAGCTGGGCAGTCTGCATTAAGCATTGCTTGAGACAGAGATTGCTTTTGGTGTCTCTTGCCTGGTAGAAATCATTGTTTTGTCCAGGAAACTCACAAATGTATTAAGAAACCTTCCCAGTGGAAATTTCAGACTATCAATTCACTTAACAATACACGGAAAATCCACAGGAAAGGTATAACCAGAGCACAGCTCTCCTGGCTGCCTTCTGAAGCCTTCTCTCCCAAGCCATGCTGTTCCCCAAAGCACATTAATCTCCCAACAGTATCCAGGTTTAGCAGGGATCCAAGATGGAAAGAAAGGGTGCAATTACTGCATCTAATTTCAGACCTCCTTTTGCAGGGTGGAGATGTCTGTGTCCATCTGCTATGGAAAAGGGTCTGTCCCAGCTGTCTGTAAGAGACTTCTCATGAGGGCAAACTGAATGAAACTCACCCTACAGCCTGGAGAGAAGATGACTAAGGGGGGACCTTATGAATGTTGATCAATATCTGAAGGATGGGATGCAGGGGGACATGGGCAGCCCCTTTTCAGTGTCTGTGGGGACAGGACAAGGGGCAATGGCTGCAAGTTGGAGCACAGGGAGTTCCCCCCAATCTGGGGAAGAACTTTTCCCCAGTGAGGGTGAGGGAGCCCTGGGCCAGGCTGCCCAGGGGGTGTGGAGTCTCCTTCTCTGGAGAGATTCCAGCCCCGTCTGGACACCGCCCTGTGCAATATGAGCTGGGGAGCTGCTTTGGCAGGGGGTTGGACCCCATGGGCTCTGGAGGGCCCTTCCAACCCTTGTGATTCTGTGATTCTATGATACATTTACCCAGAAATGTCCCAGGGAGATTGGAGATGAGCTACAGGTTTCTCACCACAAATACAATGGGCAGATACAGCTTGTCTGGATCTCCCTCTTGTCTTTCTCAGTGGGGGTAGAGTTTGCAGCTGCAGCATCTGACACGGGGCTGTTAGAGAGCAGGTCCTGCTCGGGTGGCATAGCACGCTCACCACCTCTGAATGGAAAGGACATTTCACACACTTTCTCTAGCCAGCCCCCAGGTTGGGAAAAGGTATGGACCTCAGCCCTGCATAGTGACTTTGTGACAGAGCAGAAATGTCACCTCTGCAGCTACGTTTGCCTTGCTCTCCTCACCTCCTATCAAGCAGGTGGGTTCTGTGCTAGTGCAAAGAGATTAAAGCTCATGAGTGGCCTAGGCACGGGGTCTTGCACCCTTTCCAGCTTGAGGAAACCAGGCACAAACCGGCTCTGACCGAGGAAATCATTGCTGGCAAGGGCAAGAGCAGTCTTTTAGCTGATGTCTGCAGGCTCTGCACATGTAGTTTGCACATCACACAGAAGCTAGGGGTTAGGTATGACCAGGTAATTACTCTTTAAACCCAAGTCCCCCTCCTTTCCCAGAAGCAATCAGCCCTCTGTGTTATTTACCACTTCCTCCTCGACCGCCCTTTCATTTCAAGCTTGCTCTGCAACAGCCTGATTGATTTCCCCAGCTCATGCCATTCTCCCCACAGAAGTCCTGGATTAAAAATAAACCCTGTAAACTGTTGCTACATATTTACTGACCATTGTGCTGCACTGCACCTCCTGCTTTCTCAGACAAAACGCTTCCTCCTTCCCTCAGCGGTGTTTAGCTGGAAAAGACAGATAACTTCCTGCACTGCAATATAAATGGTAGGGTTGCCTATTAAGCTGGACCTTGGTTAACACCACCAGCCTGGCAAGAATGAATCAGGAGGTGAATTTGCCACGCTGCAAAACCCTGAGGATTCTCCCACCCTGAAAGAGCCATTAAGAACATTACAGAGAAAGGAAAGGGTATGCCAAGTTTAAGATTAACTGCAGTTAGGACTGTGAAAATCATACTGGGAACACTCCTAGGGGCAGACTTCAGCCTGAAAAGACAGCATTATCTCCACTTGGCACCAACGTGCATGGCCAAGCGATAATTCTCTGCAGGGCTCGCAGCGCGCGCAGTGCCTGGCTGCTAAAGGGCAAGGAACCCTGGAAAAGCAGAAAGAACTTCTCAGAAGTGAGCAGCATGGATCACACAAAAAAAAAAGGCAATGGCTTGTAGGGAGAGGACGTGACAAAAGAGCCTCTGAAGTCCAGTGAAGCGAACGGGCTGTAAGGAAAGGAATGAGCTTTAAGGGATGGAAAAATACAGGGTTAACGTGGCAGTTTCACCAGGGCCTGTTCTGAGAAAAATAAGATCCTGTGTATGACTCATCTTGCCCATCCTATGGCATTTCTCACACACCCATGTAGATAACCAGATTCTCAAAAGCCTTGGAGCCCATTTCCAAGTGCTAAACACACAAAGCTCTCCAAAGACCTCAGTCTCTGATATTCTTATGAGGCCAGCTACCTGCTGCCAGGCTGGGACAGGACTGAAGCCTTTTGGCTTTTTGGTGAGATTTAAACTTATTGGGTGATGCCAGGAGGAGGGTGAGCAGGGGTGGCAGAAGCCCCAACTCTAAACCAAGATAGAAATCAGTTGGAAATACCTTTTAAGAGATAACATTAAGCTTTTTTCTTAGAAACATCTTGTTGGCTCTATTTTCACTCAGGAGAATACTCAGTGAAATAAACTCTCCTGGCTTCCTTCTTTTCTTTCTTTCTTTCTTTCTTTCTTTCTTTCTTTCTTTCTTTCTTTCTTTCTTTCTTTCTTTCTTTCTTTCTTTCTTTCTTTCCTTTCTTTCTTTCCTTCCTTCTTTCTTTCTTTCTTTCTTTCTTTCTTTCTTTCTTTCTTTCTTTCTTTCTTTCTTTCTTTCTTTCTTTTTCTCTCTTTCTTTTCTCTCTCTCTTTTTCTTTTTCTCTTTCTTTTCTCTCTTTCTCTCTTTTTCTTTCTCTCTCTCTCTCTTTCTTTCTCTCTTTCTTTCTCTTTCTTTCTTTCTTTCAATCAGGACCTATGAATAAAATGGCAGGACAAGGATGGCGATAGCAGAATGCAGTCTTGCAAGAGCTCACAGCCACTGGGGAGGTGAGCTGAGGGCAGCAGCCACCCTCCCTCAGCCTTGCTGTCTCCTCTGGGAAAAGCCCTGCAGCTTTCTTCTCTTGCACCTTTCTTCTCTTCCAGCTTTCTTCTTTTCAGATTTCCCCCCTGATAGACAGGTGTGACCCCGCTCTGGGGGCGGGCAAAAGGAAGGAGCTCAGCACACAAAACTTCCCCCTTTTTAGCTCAGATCCTGCTGTTTGGTGCAAGTTCTTGTTCTGGTGCTCTCACCTTCCAGTAGCATCCACCGCAGCCACAAATGGGAGAGATTCAGCTAGTGTTAGGCAATTTTCAGAGGGTAAAATATTAATCTTCTCTGTTATCAACACATACCCACGTTACTGGTCTTGAACATAGCCCAGCCTGGGAAAAGGGGTTGTGCACATGTCCCAGGGATTTCTGGCAGCTCTAGAAGCTCCTTAGAGACCAGGAGTACCATTTAGCCCAGAAATAGTTTTGCTGGACCTCTCAAGCCTTGCTGGACTAAATGTCCCTCAGCAAATTTACACCATAACTTCTAAAAGACAACAAAGCAGATCCCAAAACTTGGAAGAAAGATACTTTATGCATACTTGAACGAGACAGTTTGATAAAGCTCAAGGGAAGATTTCCAGAGCCAATGCAAAACATAAGTAAATCTACTCCTGCTAACAAAGGGCAAAAAAAGGAATATTTATAGTGAGTTAAATTCTACAAATTATTTGTATCTGTGTTGATACCTGATTTTTATATTTCTGTTTAAAGGGGTTACACATCAAAGCTAAGTCAACCACAAACGGCACCAGAATAACTGCTCTGTTAAGGTAAAAGCAAAATGGTTAACTATGTTACTGGTTATTTTTAAGCACTCAGATTTCATTAAAGAAACATTCAAAGGCAAAATAAAACATCAGTCATCAAATGTTTGTGGATAAATGTACCAGCTTACTGCGCTGAGCAGCGAAATGGGTTTGGGGGTGGTGGGAAATTTGCAAGTAAGTAATGGCTTCTTTAACACCAATGTGGCTTAATTCTGAATTAAATCCTTGTCCTGCAAACAGAGGCTGTCATAGAGATCAGTATTACTTCATCTCCCTTTTTTCTTCATTTAATGTCATTACAGAAAGCCCAGTACTCCAGAAACATTTGCTGTTGCCCAGCATGTGTGTATTAACAATAACTACTTTATGCTCCTTTGAAAGAATGACCAGTATGCCTAGAAAGTACATTAAAATATAAATTAGGGAAATTTGAAAATATCCCATTGAAGCTCACAAAAGAGCAATACATTTAAAACAGCTCAGAATTTGGCTTTGAATATAGCTGAAGTCTTCTCAGAGAGAAAATGTGCTAAATTCTAAGGATCACTTGGAGATACTTAAAAATCGACCTATTTTGCTTTGGAGACTGGAAAAAAAAAGGAAAGAAAAAATTTTCTACATCGAAATTAAGGCTGCAGGAATGGTACAACAATTCTAGAACTGTGGGCCATGACAACCAAAGTAATTAAAATACAAACAGGTTAGCAGTAGTTGTGACAGCTTGGTCTCCTTCACAGGATGACTCATTCTCATGATTTTATACACAATGTGGTAAATCCAGGGTGGGGGAAAGGCTCTTGCTGAGTTAGGCACTGAACAGGCCTACACTGATCAGCAGCCCCCATTTCAGACACTCTGGAGGCTAAGCAAAGAAGTTGGCTAAGATTTCACCAAAACCCTGTGGCACAGGGCTTGAGCTGTGAGCCCTGGATTCAGGGACTCAGAGCCTGGTGCCCTGTGCCACTGGGGACAGCACGAATGGTGGAGTCCTGTGTCCAGAGCTGGGCCCCAACACAAGGAAGATGTGGGACTGTTGGAGAGGGGTCAGAGGAGCCATGGAGATGCTCAGAGGGCTGGAGCAGCTCCCCTCTGGAGAGAGGCTGAGGGAGCTGGGCTGGGTCAGCCTGGAGAAGAGAAGGCTGTGGGGGCACCTCACTGCAGCCTGCCAGTCCCTGAAGGGAGCAGAGACACAGGAGGGGAATCAGCTTGTTCAAAGGGCAGAGACTGGCAGGACAAGGGGGATGGAGTGAAGCTGAAGGAAGGAAGGGTTAAATTAGATCTTAGGGGGAAGTTCTTTGCAGAGAGAGTGGTGAGGGGCTGGAAGGGGCTGCCCAGAGAGGGGGTGGGTGCCCCATCCCTGGGGGTGTTGAAGGCCAGGTTGGCTGGGGCCCTGGGCAACCTTGTGTAGCTCCAGGCCTCGAGGTTGGTGTCCCTGCCTGTGGCAAGGGGGTTGGAACTCTGTGACCCTTGGGGTCCCTTCCAACCCAGACCAGTCTGTGATTCTAGGATTCTATGATGCTGAGCACCAGTTTCTAAAGAGTACAGGGCTTAGGACACCTCAAGGCCTGTCCTAGACCAAACTGCATTTTGACATTGCTTAATGGACTGTAACAAACATCTGAGATTACATCCTGGCTGTTTTACCTGCAAATGTCCTGGGTTTATTGTAGGAAAAGTGCTGGTGGTAGGTAACTTTCTACTCATCAGAGAGTGAGTACTTACAGTTCTCACCTGATTTAAAGTTTGCTTGTCAACAAGTGACCTTGGCAGTATTCTCTGTGCCAGGCTGGAAAGAAAAGAACGTGGATTGTGAAACAGGATGAAAAAGGCTGCTTGTGTATATCCCTCACTAATAACAATCAGTAGCTATTTGTGGCTGACATATCTGTGGGATCCACTGAAGGAACACTAAACACCCAGAGAGAGCTTGGATTTGTGAAAGGAGCTAAGGACCACTTCAAAACAGGCTGGGGTAACCTGCTCTAGCTGTTTCTACTCTGAACAGGGGCTAGGACAAGACAACCTCCAGAGGTCCTTTCCAACCTCACCTATGCCTGTCTCTGTCACTGCAACCAGGAATCATTAACCCACAGCTTCTTTGTGAGCTTCACAGCAGTCTCACTGGGAAGAAGAAATATTTTTAAGAGAAGTCAGCCAGCCCATTGTCATCTTTTAAACTAAAACTCTAAATAAGAGTTTTTTCAGTCCTACCCCAGATTTTCTCTGTTCTTATTTTACTACTTTAAAAAAAAAGGATGAAAAAGGAGTAGGGAAAAAGGAAGCCATAATAGTATCAGAGTTTTTTCATGTTTTGTTGAAAAATCCTAGTGCTTTAAATCTCTCCCAACTTTAATGAACTCACTTTTCTTGACTAAAAGTTTGACTTTACTCCCATGAAAATTTGGATCAGACTATCAGAACTGTCTCTGGGAAACAGGTGATATTAGGCTATATTGTGAGCATTGAGAGCACAATACATCTTCCTCAGCTCAAAAATGTCTTTGCATGCTCTGCCTTTTAATCATGGGCTTCCCAAACAGGGCCTTTTGTGGGCTTCATCTGTAAGAGAAGAACTGATAGTCTCCACTCAAAAAACATGCCTTCCTCACCCTCTTTCCCCAGGACAAATAATCACAAGGCCACATTAATGATGACAGCCCAGCATCCCCTCATCACATTTTCAGCAGAAAACCCAAGCAGAGCTGCCTGCTGTTGCAAATGCCACAAGTGTGGCTGGAATCCACCTTACTTTCTCCAGGAGGGATTAGAAATTACCTTGTGAGGGAGGTTGTAGCCACTGCCAAGTGAGAGAGTGGGGATTAACCAGAGTAACCCGATTATCTCTGTGTGAGGTTTTCTTGAATGAAGCTCTGGTTGTTTTCTACTGCAACAAGCTGCAGAGGAAAGTATCTTGTGGGGTGCTGTGACGGTAAAGTTTTGTCTAAGGGCCACTCTGCTCAGGACAGTGTCCTCCTAAATCAAAGGCACACCGGCACGCTGAAGGAAAAATCTCTGTGAGGGTGCATCAGTCAAACATACACCAAAGATATATAATCTCCAGGCTTTGATCCCAGCCAAAACACAAGGTCAAGAGCAAAGTATGCCTGCTTATGTGAGTGCACAAGCCAGGCACAGCCTTGGTGGTGTTGGGAGAACTGCCTTTTAGGTCTACCTGAAAGGGTGATTTATTGCCCCCTCTCCCCATCCTATGAAAGCAGGCACAGTAGCTGTAGCAGCTTGGTGACCATGCAGCATGTTCTGGACACATGAAAACCTTCCTTCCCTCCTCAGATTAGATATCTGCCTTCAGTTCTGATTGTAAACTATTTTACAGCATGTCTGTGTTTTGATTATCATGAAAATTACACCCTGGGGGTACCTGCAGCGTGGTTCCAGGTATGTTTCACTGAAGAAGTGAATGAAATAATCTCTGGCAGACCAGTTTGTACAGTGTCTGTTTAGGCAGTACATAAACAGGATCCTTTTTATTTACATCAGTTGCATAAAGCCAAGATTCATTCAGAGGATTTGCATGTTCACAGGCCTGATCATGTCAGGCCAGTGCACATTTGCAAATCTGCCCTCTGTCAATGGCTGGAATCTGGAAATCTGATTGCTCTTAGAGGCATCACCAAGTGCCAGAGGCAGTGGAGGGAGTAGGTAGGGGTGCAGTAGCTGAGAGTGTGAGCAGACGGATGCATCCATCCATGCCAGGCATGGAAATACCAATTAAATAGCAACTGGCTGTGGCTCATCTATTGTTCCTGGTTAAGTAAATAACACCAACTTCCTGTCCCTCTGGAAGCTGTAGATGTAAACTGAAGCTTCATGCACTCCAGCTCTTATTGCTGAATTGTTGTGCCTTCATGTCCAGACTTGCCTAAAATGTTTAAATCAAGGAACAATAAGGAGGGGCATATTTTCAGGAAGGCTGAGCTTTCATTGAAGTAGAGTCTAGAACTCAAAATTCCCCAAGGACTCTGATGGCTCCTGTTTTGAAATTACAGGCAGAGTTTCTAGCCAAAACTGTATTTATTGAAATATACTGACACTTAAGCATGGCTTCACTGCACAGGAGCCAAGGTTCTTACCTGGTATTAGTGTCTTCATGTCCTCCAAGACACATTCTTCTCACCTGAATCTAGCAGAGCTTTTCTCCTGTGCTAACTGATTTGCATGGAGGTTTGGGTTCAAGCTCCAGCCCCACTTCCTTGGCTGCTAACCTTACACAACCTGCACAGGTAATTTAATATTTGAATGCTGATGACCCGCCTAAAATTCTTTCCACCCCCCAGGGAACCCATGCACATCCCCCCACCACTCACTGGAACAGGAGTGTGGAGCTGCTCTCTGTATTGAAACCTAGCAGCCTGTCAGGCTGGGTACCTGGGTGTGGTGGTTTGGCCCTGGCCAGAGGCCAAATGCCCACCAAGCCGCTCGCTCACTCCCCCTTCAGCCAAAAAGGGAAGAAAATATATATTTGGAGGCTTAGGCCCTGAGATAAGGCCAGAGGGATCACTCTCCAATTAGTGCAATGGGCAAAACAGACTCGGCACAGAATAAAGGAAAGTGATTTATTCCAACTACGGCCAATACACCCAGTGAACCAGAACGAGATAAGAGTAAGAAGCGGCCAGGTCTTAAAGCGCCTTCCCCCCACCCCTCCCCTTCTTAGCAAACTCAAACTTCATCACGATCTTACTCCCTTCTTCCCCCCAACATGGCTTGGGGAGGGGCAGGGAATGGGCAGTGAGGTTCCAGCGGTACCAGTTGCTTTCCTTCCCCAGATCTTAACACTTCTCCTTCCCCCCACCCCTCGCCTCTTCGCACCCTGAGCTTGAATCATCAATTTGCTCCCTTCTTCCCTCCCGTCACAGCACCAGGAGGGGCAGGGAATGGGGAGTGAGGGGTTTCAGTCTGTTCCGCCTGAGCTGTCTTCTGTCTCAGCTGGGGGAGGGGGGCATTACACACACACACACACACACACTCTCTCTTCCCTTACAGCGCCGTGGGGTCCCACCCACGCCAGAGTCATATCCAGGAACTTCTGCAGCGTGAGTCCTCTCCATCCAGGAGTCATCTCCTCACCACAGGCCTCTCAGCAGGACTCCCTTCCACGGGCTGCTGACATTCGGGCCCAGACTCCCCCGGCCTGGCTCCCCACAAAGTCACAAGTCCCCCGGCAAACCTGCTGAGGCGTGGATCAATCTCTTCACAGGGCATAGATGTCTCTGCTCCCCGTCCTCATCCATGGGCTGTGAGGGGACATCCCGCTTCACCATGGTCTTCTCCACAAGCTGCAGGGGAAATTTTCTTTCCACATTCCTTTCCCCCCCCTCCTTCTGGGCCTGGCCTTGGCTATCGGTGCAGCTGGTCACATCTTCCCACTCCCGTTCCGGTGGCAGAGTGCCCCAGCCTGCAGGTCTTTTTCTCTCCTATATGTGATTCCCAGAGGTGCTATGAATCCATCTCTGGCCAAAGTTTACTGTCTGGGACTCGCAGAAAACTGTAACTGCTGCTTTGCAAAAGCCATCTCAGCAGCACAGCTACAGCAAACTGCAACACTGGGGAGGGAAGGAGGGAGGAAGAGCACCAAGCGTGGGATCTCACGCTGGGGCTGATCACACCTGAGCCAAGCCAGGGTCCCAAGCCAGGGAGTGAACATTGCAGAGCCAGCTCTGCAGTGGAGATTCACTGTCACATGCATTTCTGACAGAAGGCTTTAGCTCACTTGGATTTCGTTCCTTAAGTGCCAAGGAGCGCTAATATAAAACAATATATAAGACTAATCTAAAACAATGTATTAAAAAATGATGTTTCAATAAGCCCCTTTGCTGGAGGCTTTTACTTTCACCTCCTTTTCTGTGTTTTTGCATGGATTTTAGCTTGCACCAGAGGCAATGTCTGGAATGTATTCTTTCTTCTTTTTTTAAGAAGCGATTGTGTTGGATAAGAAGGGGATAAACGACCCAGTTTTATGTAACTGTGGTTATTACACCCTATATCACAGTTAATTCATTGTTTAACATGAGGCTTTAATTCAGTTGTCTTCATCAACGAGCTACTTTGTGTCCATATGGCTAATAAGTGTTATTCTGCATTCAAACTAATGGGAAAATAGAACGTATTTTAACAGTGCAGCTGATCTAACAAAAAACACATCTGAGGAGGATTAACATTTCAAAGGAACTATTTGCTCAAGTGAGCTGTCTCTATTATGATCTAAAGGGGGGGGGGAGTTGAAGAAGCAACCTTGAGTAACATTTTCATTATGGTAGCTTAGATACTGGAAATTAAATAGACCCAACTGAATCATAAAAACTCCTTGTACTTGAGCCTGGAGATAATTAAAACTATTTTACCATGTGTCAATGATAACAAATGCAAACTGGTAGAGGTGGAAGGATAATGCAGCACTGTAAATACTTCCTGGCAAACAAAAATATTGCTCTCTCTAACCATGGCCTGTAAAAAAACCTGATTTACCAGAAAGCATTAAGAACAGGCCGAACTGTATCAGTATGTTTTTATGGAAGACATATGGCTCATTCTCACTTCTCAGAAATGTGTGGCTCTGGGAGTAGGCAATTGTTTCACTATGGAATACGAGCACAACTTTAATTTAGATTGAAAACATGACAGGTTTCCAATGCAAGGCAGGCAAGTTTGGGGTTTTTTTGGTTTTGTTTTAAAAATCTCTATTTCTCCAATTTTTTAAACCTTGTTCCATTTACAGCTGTCCTTTCACTCTCCCCATCTGATGGGTAGGGGAAGCAAGCACCTGCTTGCATAGTCAAAGCCAGCATTGCTTCTCCCAAGCCAGCTGGCCAGGGTGCCATGCCGAGAATGTACTCCTTCCTCTCCAGAGACCAAATGCATCAAGCACAGCGTGAGAACGGTCTCTGCCAGCCCAGGATCTAGGGCCTGGCTTTCTGCAATTCCACAGCTGTGGAATCTGGCTGAAAAATAGCCTCTCTGCCGAAGAATTCATCCACTTTGCTCAAAGGAGTGGAAAGAGTAATTCCCAGTGTGGAGGTCCAGGGTATCCAGCACTGAGGTGACGTTACAGACTGAACACTGGATGTTGGAGTCTTATCATGAAGAAGGATCTCAGTGTTCAGACTTGCTTGAGTAAGCCAGTTATTTCAATTCCTGAAGCTATTATACCCTTCTGTAGTGTACACGTCTGTGTGGCTGTAGGATGCTTACAATGACAGTGTCCTTTCCAGCACGCTACACCTTCAGCACAATACTCCATTGTCAGATCCAGCTCGTTCACCTTAGGTTCTCTGTGGTGTAGGCAGCTACTGATGGAAACATCTGGATAGACTTTGAGGGACACCACACTGTAAAGTCAACAACAGCCCATGGTCATATGGCTGGTACAGTCTCATAAGTAGCGTCAGCTGGTCTTGAGCTGCTCAATGGGCCATTTGACAAGCATCTGTCAGGAACTGAACACATTCCTGAATTCCCCATGAGTGGCACTATTGATTGGGAAATCCCATTCGCACTAGAGGAGCAGAGGAAAGAAACGGACCCTCTGCTGATGTGGGTGGGTACATTCATAGCGTGGACTCAGATGTCCCAGCATTAGGAACTGGCTTTCCCCGTGGCTGAAGGTTGTACAGTGACTTTCTAAGACTCGTGGCTGCTGTACTGATGCTGAAGACCCAAGGGGTCCTGGACTGTGAAAGAAGATACGCTCCTTGCAATGATATTAATTGTGGATCTCTGCTAATAGATTCTACAAAAATACACATCTTGTCTCTGTCCCTGGCACTTCTGGAGGGAGATGTCTGAGATATCTGTAATGCCTACCAACACTAGTATATGGACTAGGGCCTTTCCAACCCCCTTGGACAGCTATGTCCAAGGCACACATACTTGTTTAAGGGTAAAAATATCAGAAGCTAATGTCCATCTTCTAGATCTGTCTGTGGGTCTCTCCCAAACTAACAGCCCATTGATGACTATCTAACACCAGATGGTAATTACGATGCACATCCAGAGCTGTTATATTATGCTTTAAAGGACAGCCCTCCAGCTGTTCTACTTTACTGTCAGTTTGCTGGAGAGGGGCTAAGATGTATGTGTCCTGGGACGTGCAATTGCAGCCTCAGAAAGATGGAAGATCCAGCGTCCAGCACTGTGGAAACATGTGTTCAGCTGCAGGGAGGGTGGATCTCTGCCAACAGATCACGGCCACTGCAGTTACTGACAGGTATCACCTCATTTTCACAAGAACTTTAGGAATTGAAGTGTTTTGACTGCTCAGATTAACACTTAAAAATGAAGACGAGTTTGCTAAAAGGGCACGGTTTCTCCAAGCTCTGAGAAATGTGAGATCTGGTTGCTGGAGTGAACTAAAGTTCCAGGCATTGAAATGCAACTCAGACTGATGCCACACAGGAAATGAAGCAATTGAGTTGCAGACTCAATCTCTAGTCCTCTGCTTTTCTGTATATGTGATAGTTTCTTGATCGTGAGCTGTCAGTCTCAAGCAACATAAATGCACCTCTATATTTAAATGAATTTTTAAAAGACAAAACACATTGAATATTTGTCAATAATTCCTGGAACAGCAATAAACTCTGGTCGCTTTCTGTCTGGCAGAAGGGCCTCTCTGTAGTGCCTTGGTTTGATCTACCTCTTCTATGCTACACCAGACAACAAGCTCTTAGAACCAGGCTGTGTTCTGTGGGCAAAGCCCAGTGCAGTGAGCTCCTTGCCTGTGAGCTTGTTCTCACAGCCTGCGAAAATAATTGTAGAGGTAATGAGGGACAGTAACTAGGAATTGCAGCAACTATTAATTTCCTTTTCTCCATAGGTTTTTACTGTTTCCAAAATGTTATTTATCACTATTATTTATTATGTGAGCTCCCTCTTGTGTCTTATTTTGCACCCGTGGAATCCTATTGTTTGGCTGCAGGCCTTTTGGGGAAAAAAAAATCTCATTTTAATGCTTTTTATAAGTAATTCATTCTTTCAATATTTTTTAATTTTCCTTTTCAAGACAACACCAAACAACTAACCAAAATTCAACAATTAACAAGAAAAAATATTCTTTGCCACCTAGTGCTACTCTCTGGTTCTCACACAGGCCCTGCTGCAACTGAAGGCAATGGCAGGTATTGAATTGCATTCAGGGAAGGCTCAATGTGGAAAGGAGTTTCACCTATGATTCAGAAAACCCGCACAGGGTATTTCTGTAGCTGAATTACAGACAGGCAAAGTTACACCATTAACCTTGCAACCGTTGGCATGTGAGCACAAGCGCCTATCCGCATGGAAACACTGGCAGCGCTGAGGCCTTTCAGATCGTGTTGCTCACCCATACTCCCAAGGGTGAATTTTTAAATGCTGGGAAAAAGGAGAAACCTTGGCAGTGGCTGAAGCTTACATATACCTATTGCTCTTTGGAATGACTAACTCTACCCCAAAAATGACTCATACAGTCACTGTCTTTGATCTGATTGCGTTCGTTATTATTTTTATTAATGATAATAACAGTACTGCAGTCATGCCTCAAGGCCCCAGCTGAGATCAAGGCTCTGTTTTGATAGGCATTGAACATGCTGGGAAGATGAGACAAACCTTGCCCTTAGGAGCTTACACCTGAGCTGAAGAAGACAGACAAAATGCAGGGAGAAGGAAGTAGGATTACTTTCATGCTGCCTGAAGATGGAGAGGTTAAGTGATTTGTCTGAGGCCAGGTGGGTATCTGGAGGCAGAGGGGGCACCAAATCTGTGCTCAAAGCCTGTGAGTGGTGAGGGCCCAAACTGGGCTCACTAAGATGGCCTCTTGCAGCAGGAGGGGCTGCAGGTTAGCAGCAGAGTAGTGCAGGATCCCAACGAGCCTAAAATGATTACAAGCAGAAAGTGGTCAAAACTGGGTGAAGGTGGGCATGATCACCTGTCCATGTGCCATGTCCACCATGCTCACTGCAAGGCAACAAAACAAATATCCAAGCCATGCCCTGCTTCTAGCCTGCAGATTTTAGCCTACGTTGAGCCCTAAACTTTGGCTGTTTGCCCCCAAATCAGTTTGTGGGTTATCTCTGTGTTAGCTCAAAGCCTGCACCCTGGGATGGAACCAGGCAGTGACTCAGCTTCACCACCCAAAAAATCTCTCTCCCTTTGCAAGACCATAGCAGTCTCGTGACTCCACCTGGAGAAGCTGGAGACTGGCAGCAGAGGTGAAACTGTTCTCAATTATCATTAAGTGTTCTTGGCCAAATCTTCTTAGGAAAAAAAAAAAGGCAAAAAGGCTTGAAATTAGACCCCTGTTGCTACATTTTGGCACCTAAATACATGACCTGCTTTTGCAAGAGTGCTGACAGCCGTTGGTATGGCAACTGTGATTACTGGAAATTTCCAGGGGCTTGGCTTTTGGAAAGCTGGCCAGTTATTTGGGTGCCAACATTCAGGTTTAGAAGCCTATATTTAGACACCTTTTTTCCCCCCTCTTCGAATCACAGTTATTTATTTGTGAAACATTGCTCATAACTTTAGAGAGATGCAGCACACAAGGTGTGCATCCAAGAGCTATAAGGGGCCAAGGATAAAATATGCCAAAGAACCATCTGATTTATCAATGAGACAAAAAAGGTGCAAATGCACAAGCTCTCTGGAGTACACTCAAAAAGGATTATATATCTAAAAGTAATTTAACTCTGAATGTCCATTAACACCCTTTTAAGGTGGCGATTTTCTGTCAGGGAGAGTTTAGAGCACCTCAACCAGGGGACTATCCAGTCTGTTGAGTTTAAGACCACCTCTCCGTATAATGCTTTTTTGGAGATCATTTGTTTCCTTCTACACCCTGTGGCAATGAGTCCTACAGTTTAATAGGTGCTGTGTGCATGGGAGGTAGTCTGCAAATAAAGCATGGACACAAAGCTTCAGAATTTGCAGGAGTATCTGGCTGCAGGTATTCATTAAGTGATATATTATGGGACTGCTTCTAATATAGAATCATAGAATCATATAATGGCATGGGTTGGAAGGGACCCCAAGGATCACAGAGCTCCAACCCCCTGCCACAGGCAGGGACACCAACCTCCAGGCCTGGAGCTACACAAGGTTGCCCAGGGCCCCAGCCAACCTGGCCTTGAACACCCCCAGGGACCAGACAATATACTTATTATCTATTTCCTTTTAAAGTGAAATGTGGACAAACTTCTATAAATTCTGCTAATTTAAACATTTAATTTTTTTCCTGTATCCATGTAGTTTACTTGCATTTATTTAATTTAGCTTCTAGATGATCCATTTCTGTTGCCATCTTTTTGAGGGGCAGTATTTAGAAAGAAAGCAATACTAAAGATACACATGGGTACAATGGATATAAATAAATGTACCTGTATGCTTAAACATGTGAGTATACACACATATGAAATAAATATGTATAATTCAGTGTGCACACACGTGGAAATATATGGTGAAAAACCTACTGATAAAGCCCTGAGAAAAGTGGTTTTACACCAACAAATCCACATCCAAACCTTTTTTAGATGTGTTTGGAAAGAGGATATGTCAATTGACTGTAATGACCTGGGGCCTTCATCCTCCCCCAAGGCCATTTCTCTGCTGCTGGAAGTGCTACAGTCTCTCTCAAGGAACACTGAGTTAAAAAGTATTGGTATTTTATAATGACTTTTTGACAGTTGCTCACTGGCAGCAAATTTGAGGCTGGCACTAAAGGTGCATTTGCCACTTCCTTTTTATGCTCTGATCTGTCATTCTTGTTCTATCACAGACAAGAGTTTGGGGTTTGTGAGCAGTGAGGATTTGCTTTCCTTTCCTACACATTTCAGTAGCACAAAGAAAACCTGAACCACCTTCAAGCAGGCTGCTCAGTATTCAAACCAGTACTGAATGAGTTCGCTCCGTTGCTTGGATGTCCTGTTGGACATCAAATCAAAAGTTTGTTTTCCTCCAACTAGCAAATCCCATCAATTTCTAATATTAAAGAGAAAGTTAAATGGCAATTCCAGCCCGGAACTGGCTGACAGGCGTCTACCAGGCTCCAGGAATTAATCCAGAGGAAATGGATACATCTGAGATTGACTTTATTTTCTTCCAAGATACCCAGGAGCTAATACATACTCTGGTCAGCTCCATTCCAAAAAGCCAGAGAATACTGCCCAAAAATAAAGAAACTGAGACCAGGGATTAGCCCACATCTGCTTGTTGTACACAAAGTGTCCTTTCATCTTGGGTGAGAATTTTCTTTCCAAATGATTTCTCTGATGTCAGTCATGTGGCTTCTGTGGCAAAGGACATGGCTCTATTAATTAAACTGCTATTATAAAAGGGTAATTAACTTACTGTGTGGTGCTGCAAAGGAGCATGCAGTTTGGCATTCTCATATCCTTATCATGGGTAGAGGTTTATGCTCTGCAAAGTAGTACTAGAGATAACGCCTATTATCAGACATTACTGTTTATACCACCAATTACTTCAGTAAAAAATACTCCTGTGAAGTTCAGCATCTTAGGGAATACTATAACAAAGGGAATACTATAACAAAGGGAAGTCACCATAGCTCAATGGGAAAGGTCCGAGGCATGGGTAGAGGTGGGTGTCCCAGCACTGGCTCCTCCATCAGACCCTTGGAAAACCTTTTGCTCCTTTGTAACAGAGTTCTTATTTGGAAAATGCTTCAAAATCACAGGTTCTGAATACTTTCATTGCTCTTCCACTTACAATGATGAAAACCATTATAGTCAGCACGTGAAACTCTGTGTTGGAAAATCCATTTTCCTCTTAGTGTTCCTTTTCTGGAAAGATTAAATCTGTCTTCACAAAAATAGTATTTTTCAGGTCTGTCCACATTACACCTAACCAAATACCCTCTACATCCTTTAATCAAATTAAGAAAAATACATTAAAAATAATTCAGAAGTAAGGAAAGCTAAGCAGATGGTATCCATGAATCTAGTAAACACCCAGCTAGTGTTGATTTCCTTGCAAAAATTCAGTAAGAAACAAATCTTGAAATATTTAGATATGGAAATGAACAATGGAAAAATACAGAATATTGTCTTTACTGTGTAACTTTTTGCTGTTCACTGTCTCTTCCCTTGCCTTCTACTGTTTTTTCACATCTGCTTTTATTCTAAACGATGAAAATCATCAGATGTGATTTCTTATTTAAACAGTCTATTTGCAGCCAAGATCTCTGGTGCCATTGAAGAAAGACCATGTGAAGGGGCCAGCTTGTATTTGTACTGCTCAGGAACTGCTCTGGCTATTGGACCTCAGAGAATTCCAGTATGATAAATGCTTCACATGCTCCCTGAGGAGAGCGAAAGTCATGCTAGTCCTTCACTTGATACAGCTCTTGTACTGCTCCTTGGTTATTCTAGGAATGAAACTGGGGAGCTGTGGCTGTTTTCTCTCATCTTTGTGGCTCATAAACTGAATAGCCCACACAAGGGTACATGCTTGTGTCTCTGTGCAAGGGCATGAAGAGGGGCAGCTCTTCAAAGAGGACGTACTGCAGGCCCTCTTTTTCTGAGATGTCACCTTGCCAAATTCCTTGCATGAAAGTTGATCAATGCATGTAAAGGTCGGGCAATCAGTGTGCCTATTGTCTCATACCGATACTGTATCTTTAAAACAAAACCTGCCCATATTTATGACCCTTTAAGCTTCAAAATCTTGTAATAAAGTTCTCAGAATCCTTTCTTCAGGTCTACAAATGCCTATTGCAGTTGAATGTTTCAAGTATTTCTCTAAACATTTAACATGAAGGAAATTAAAGACTGCAGATACTCAAAGAAAGTAAAAGTATCTCTTGGTTGATAGCTGTTTTATTTCAGTAGAGGATAGGTATCATAGATGTAAAATTGAGATTAGAACAATTCAAACCAAAAATTTATTTAATGTCTTCTTCTTTTTTTTTTTTTAAATAAGACCATAGTTGAGAGTGTGATGGTTTGCCCCTTTCAAAAGAGGACTGACTAATTTGTAAAAGGCATGAGATGTTATGCCAGCTGAAAGTTACTGGGCTTCCACCATATAGTCAGGGGTTTATCTTTCCTGTGCACAAGGCCAGACTATGTAGCTGAAATAAGTGAGCCCAGCTCACAGTCCAGACTATGCAAAGTGCCTGATACAGATTGGAGGTGTGTGCTGTTAACTACTCTTACTATAAAAAAACCCAAAACAGTATCATTTATAGCTATGTCAAATATCCACCTATTGTAAAGACAATTAATCTGTTATGTGGGGAAAAGACCTACGGTTGTCTGTTCTTCCCACTGTCTGGGCAGCAGTAAGGTAAGACAGTAGATAATTTATTGCTTTGCTCTATTCATCTTCTGTATTAACAAGAAACATAAATGTGTGACTAAATGTTTTGCCACTTAAAAGCTAGCATTTAATTTTGCCCTTCTTCCACTTAGAACTTTCCCCTTGTCTCCTCTCTGGCTGCTGACAATGCATAATGATAGTACTGTGCCATGCTACAAGAGCCATGGAGCAGCACAAATATAATGGGGGAACATGAGCATGGTACAACCTCTCATTTCAAACACCCCTGCTAATTCACTGTGGCCTGAAACCAGTAATGAAAGCAGACTCACACGCAAAGGAAGGTCTGCCTATTACTTATAGGACAGAGCTCCAAAAAGCTAAATCCCTCCAGGCACATAAAAACACTCTTATCAAAGGAGCTGTTTATAGGCACTCACACAGTGCAAGGACAACTTGGGTTTTTCCATGATTAATGGCAAATTTGGAGGAATGCAAGCCACACTATACTCAGGGATTAGCTGTTTATCAAGCAAAATATATATTGGGAACAGGACCAGCTGGGGCTGCCGGGCTACACACATTCGTTTGTTAGGTGTTCCCTTCCTCTCCCATTTCATAAGCAAATGCAAAGGGTGTATGTATGTGAACCCTAGAGAAGTCCCTTAAAGAGTAACTGCCCACAGAAAGTCTGTTCTGCCTTGAATGCAGTCTCTTCTGTCTTCCAAAGCACTTGAGGTCAAGCTTTTATGAAGACATAATGTCTCCCCTTATTTTTTCCACCAGCATAAACTGAGATTCATAGACTGAACTGGTACATTGTAACTGATATGCTTTCACTTAAGGCCATTTACACTGCTATTATTGCTTATTTCCTCTGCTATCCAGCTTCCTAGAGGTTATGCAAATCAGAGATGTGGGATTATTTATGTCAACAGTAGCTGTTTTATTAGAAAGCCTGTCTTTGAAAAGGTGGTTTATATACAAATCGCATGTGAAGCCCAAGGCAGTTCAGACAGCAGTGCCAGAGTCCTACCATGTATTAAAACTCTGGGGTCACACTGCTGGACTCACTAGGGCTGCTGACTTTAGTGGGACTGTGCTGACTTGGACAGCAATTGAATCTGGACCATCTATAAGAAGAGAAACATGTGATGATAAACATCTTTTCCTAAAACAAAGTTTTCAGGTCAGCTATGAGTAGATGTCATTTAATTCCCAACACCCAGGCAAAGATACAGATCTTACCATAGAACACTGTTCATTTCAGGGCAGTAATGCCACACTGGCCAACATCTGGTCCCAGAGCTGTAAGCAACCTCTTTCTTACAGTCCATAGAGAAAGCTATATCCTGAGACTTACAGGCTCTCTCTAGGTCCAAGTTTTCCTTCAAGGACCTTCACAGCTTCAGATTCAGTGAAGATAAAATGAAGACATAACTAGACAGGTTTAATGCCAGGTAAAAAACCCATGTAAATCACCAGACAGGGCCACATCAAATCATAGGTAAACTGCCCAGGAGAAGTGCTTGGTAGAAGAGTTCAGCCCCGTGACCTTTTTGATTGCTACCCAATCAGTCAGTGGTTTCTCTGCTGAAATTACTAACTCCAGTGGCACCTGTGATGGTGGTTTCTGTGGTTGGGCACCTGTCTGCTAGAAATTGGGTCAAGGCTTGGTGACTCAGTTCTCAAAAAGCTGCCAAGCAGCTGTCAGATGGTGGGAGTTTTAACTGTTTTCCAGTCTTGCTATGTGTGCTATTTGCTGATTTGGAGATATGTGGTTGTGAGTATCAACTAGCTTCTTTAGTCTTTCCCTGCCCCCTGAGTCCTCCTTTATTTTGACCACTAAAAAGGAAAATGTGCTTGCTATTTTTATATCCAGTGTCCATTTTTAATATGGTTTGTGTGTGTGAGGGCATGTGAACAATTCTTGACTTGAATTTCA
The DNA here is from genome assembly GCA_027925045.1 of Hypotaenidia okinawae. Lineage (NCBI taxonomy): Eukaryota > Metazoa > Chordata > Aves > Gruiformes > Rallidae > Hypotaenidia > Hypotaenidia okinawae. Next base: position 35,378,448 of record BSDF01000004.1, read on the forward strand.
TGGTGAAAGAAACTCACCCCTGTGCAGAAACATAAGCACACTCTGCACTGCCTCAAATCAGTGAGAGCTCTGAATGATCTTTTGTGGGAACAAGTTAGTGGTCTCATAACAAAGAAGCCAGGGAACCCTGATTATAAAGTGGCAGTTTTAACAAATGATTGTACTCAGCTCAGTGCTTGGAGGCTTCAAGAAAACTCCCAAATAGAATCTCAGAATGGGTACTCCTCTTTGGTCATCTAGCTTCCCAATAACCAATGGAGTTATGTAGATGTCTCCAGAAGACAGTTCACCTAGAGGTGTTTAAAAAAGGCAGAACTTCAGCAGTTTTTCTATTTCTTTCCTCTGACTAAAGAAAGCCTGGAAAAACTGTGTACAATGGAGCGTTTGTTTTTAGTTGGTTGGACTTAATGAAGTGAATTCTGCCTCAGAGAGATCAGCTTATGATCATATACGGAAAATAAATAACATTGAGAAGAAAGAGTGACAGAAGAGCTTCCCACACAAGAAAGGCAATTGACAATAGAAGACTAATCTTTCTCATTACTTCCTAGACCATTATTTCCCTTTTCCCAAGACACTGAGACCTGTTGTCTTCCAGCAGGCAAGAAAATGTGGCTCCATCATTGCAGTACTGAGCATGCAATATTCATAATACAGAGGAGGAAATTAAGGCATAGAAGGTAAATCATTTGTCTGCAGCTACAAAATATATCAGTATTAGAACCAAGCTAATTATTTTGGGGTTGTTGGTTCCCATGGCTCTTTCAGACCAAGCTGATACGTTATTAATGCTTATCCCTTCTGTATTTAATGCGATAAATCTTCATTTAAGAAGCTGCAACTTTAATTACTTCACTGTGCAGCTTTAAGATGTGAGTGGACTTGAAGGAAAAAAGAGGGGGTGACTTAATTTCAATTTAATTAATTTTCTTTGTAGTTTGCTTGTTGCAAGACTTCTCTTCCAATGCAAGGCAGCTGTGACATAAGAGAACTCATGAGGTGGAGACCAAGAGCTTGAAAACAGGTTACCACCTATGATGAGTCCGAACTCCCACTTGTGTTGACTGCACATAAACCCTATTGAAATCAGAAGGGTCTGAAGATGACTGGAAATACACAACTTGTGGGAGTGGCATGTATAAGTATATATTTACTTACTAAAATAATTATGCATTCTTATTTTGGTCAGTCTTTCACTGGCAGGGTTTTCTGGGAGACCCTGCTGAGCAAGCCACACAAACTGTCAACATTTTATCCAGAACAGACACCAAGGAAAACATGTCCAGTGGGACATTTGGATGGCAACTGGCAGCTTCAAACACTGAAATAAATTCAAATAGTCTGGGAAGGTTGAAAAGGTGGTCAGGCTGTGAGGAAAGTCACACAAAGACCAGCAGGAAGGGCTACGTTTTGGTGAGGGAAAACACCATGACTGCAGTAGGCCCTCTGCCTGCACAGTGGTGGTTAGTGAGTGAGTGGCCATGGTGTGCACACACTGCTGTGGAAACAAGGGCAGGACGCAGCCCAACCCTGCTGCCACCAGCCACCATGTTCTGGCTTGGTAGGGGCCAGAGGAGGGATGAGGTGGGAAGATAACGCTGATGGCAGCATTGGGGCACAAAGGACCACTGCCTCCATTCAGGAGCTGTGGGGAGGCCCATGTCCAGGACAGCCTAGTCCTCGGTGGGGCTGCCCCTTGCACTGTCCCAGCTCAGGGCTCCCCAAAACCTGTCACTGCCTTGGTCACCACCCCTTGCATGGCACAGCCTCCCTGCAGCTGTCAGGCCCAGGGCCATGGCTCCCTCAGCCCCCGCCTGGCCCATCTCCTATGTGTTGGTGCTGTTGTGACAGGCTTCACCAGGCCCCGCCTCACCTTATCCCTGCTTTTAAAAACCAAAACGACACGAGCGTTTTGACTGTGCAGATAGCTGCCAGGCTGTTCCTTTGGCTAGAACAGTTTCCTACCCTTTCTCTCTTTCCTCTTTGAGAGACAAAGTATATAGTTCTGTTTACAAAAATATCTCTATTTAAAAACAGGGAGAAGAATGTATAACTGCACAGGCAAGCGTCCAGATCTGAAGTTGCCCACAGGTTGAAGGACCTAATGCAAAGCAAGTGTGCACACAGACACACACCAACACACAAGCACGTGTGCATTTTACAAAAGCAGGGTTGGAGAGCTGCACTTCTTATCTGTACAGCCAAGGAAAGTGGAATAAAGTGCCATCTACACAAAGTTCCCAGTTTTTATATACAAACAGAAGGAGGAAAAATACATAGGTGTCCTTCAGTACTCAGAAACAAGGGAAAACAAAGTCTTTTCAGTCTGGTGAAGTGCTTTAATTGCTCCCCTCAGCTATAGCTGTACCTGGAAGATTTAAATTCTGCTTTCCATTCAGAGATGCTGAGAAGCTGATGCAGTTTCACATGTGACAACAATAACAGTTTTGGGAACAAAAGCTGCTCAGTATGTCAGGGTGCATGTTCTTTTGTTTCAATGAGCTGTTACTTCTGGAGAGGTGGAGACAGTTGTTACAGGACTGTGAGGGTCAGCATCTGTTTTTCTCTGCCTGAACACTGAGTACCTATTATAAGCAAATCTAAATGAGTGACAAGGTTGGGCATGTCACAGGTCTCTCAAGTCTGAGAGCCTTAAGTCACGTGATTATAAAATATTTAGCTATTACTTTAAAATGTTCCTAGATTTCTTCACTGTGAAAAAGAATTTGAAAGTTTCTCTCTGTCCCACAGAGAGAAACTAATCAAAGAAACCAAAAATTATTTATTTATTTACTTATTTATCAGAACATGACTTTAAGGATGACTTTGGAGGTTGATTTAAAACTTCTGAATGCTTGGCATTTACCACTAAGTTACATGAACACTGGATGGAGCATTCCTGTTTCAAGTTGGTTTTCTGTATCTGTGGATTTTGTTTCAAGCCAGAATCATAGGTTTCCAGGCTTGCATGTATTTTCCCAGAGGAAGCCAACACAGTTTAGTGCTTGCAGGTTTTATAAACTCTGCAACTCACGTGGAGCCAATTCTCCAGCCTTTCCATGTACAAAGAAAACTTTGTGTAACAAAATCCATGCACTGATACAAAAGCCTCAGTGTCCTAAAGAGCTGTAAAACCACTGATTAACATCTGCCCTCACATTGAAAGCTGAACATGAAAGTGAAGAAGATACATTTATAGTGAAAATATCCAATTGGATTATTTTCACAAATGTAAACACTCCTGGGAACTTGCCTTTGATTAAGGGTTGCTCAGGAATACTTCTGGGTCGCAGTCATATTGTACTGTGGAAATTAATAGGGTTTAGTCATATCTATATCATCAGCCCTAAATAAATGCTGCAGACTTCATCTTCTCTTTCATGGTTGTAGATCCCGATGTGCACTTTTTCTCTTTCCACAAAGAAAAAGCCTTTTCATTCATGACTCTACACAATGATGTTGTTCTTCAGATGGGCTATAACTCATTCATATGAGCCACGGCTTGGTTGCTGGCTTTATAAATGTTGGCTGTCCCATGATGTGGATTTATTCTTCTCCCTGTGCTGCACAGAGACAAACACATTGGCTTCTCATTCCTAGTCCATGTCATTACCTCTGTGGCCAACCCTGAACTCCTGTTTATGAAACCTCAGGAACCAGCCACAAAAATCTTGAAATACACCAGCCTGGTTCTCCCTCTACAGTTCCTGCTTCTGGATAGTATTGATTGTGGATAACGCTAATGGTGCATCTTCCCAGTTGAGATTGGGCATTTGAATCCAAGAAGAGCTGAGCACGCCCTGTGTGATTGCAGGGCAGTTGGATGTCCTCAGTCAGGTTCATTGCTTCTCATTTATACCAGTGTAACACTCAGGGTCTGCCAGGGAGAACTGAAGGCAATTCAAAAGCAGAAAAAAGAGCCAAGCACATCATAGAACTCACTTAATAAATGCAAAAGCCTGGAAAATACAGCCAGCAGAGCACATATAGCAAACAGTAAATGAAACCCAGTGCAAACATTTTCCCTCAAGCCTTCAATGATGCAGTCAATCACTTCAGTCCATTAGTAATAATTCCTGCTATAGGAATGGGAGCAAGCTTTGGCTTATATGAACATCACAGTCAGAAGCAAGGAATGAAAGTTGGTCCCTGTCTTGATGACATCCAAACAAGCAAGTGACCTTTGAAAGGAATATTCATTATGGAGAGGTAAAAATGACTTGACAATAAACTTATTTTTTGTGTCTCCACACTTTTTAATAGGTGCAGAAGCTGACAAGTTGAAATGACATTCACTATACAGATCATCTCCCATTTGTGGCTGGTCCAAGGATTGAAAGAAAGAATATTCATAAAATAAATGCACCTAGTGCAATCTTGGAGACACAAGAAGCTCAGATTAATTCAAAGCAAGTTTAGAGAATTATCCCATCTACTGGACTCTCAGGCACCAAAACTCAGCCCCCTCTACCAGCCAGCTGAGCTCATCTCTACCTGCCTCTTGGCTTTTATTAACACTGCTTGCATGGAGGCATTCATTTGATATTTAAATTGACAGCTCAATTATCTTTTCAAATTTAGTGATATGACAAGCCAGGCGTTTTATCCCATTACAATATTTCTAAGTGACAAAATTATTTTATCTCTCCTTGACAGTATTATTGACCTGTAATCAGCAGACAAATGGGAGAAACTGAGGTCATCTCAAAAGTAGAAAGCCAGTTAGAAAACTGTTTGGCCAATTATGTCAGTCATCTTGACTTAATCTTGCAGCAGAACAAGGAAGGATTTGTTGCTATGAACCTTGGCCCAACAAACCCTACATGGAAATCTTTCCACTCGTTTGAAGGGGGGTGTCTCATACGTGTGACTTCTTGCAGTGGGGTCAGTTGGCCCCAGGGGTTGATGTAGGATGAAAAATAGTGAGGGGTCAAGGCTCGTAAAGCAAATCAATTTTCTTAAAGAGAAGATTCTTCTTGGAATCAAGAACCCTGTGGCTATGTTATAGGTCAATTTTGACAAGGTTACAGCTGCTACCGAGCATCTGGGCTAGACAGCTTTTTTGGCTGTTAAATTTCTTAATAAAGTTGGTTGATGTTTTTCTTTGAAAGCATGTTTGCTTAAAAAAAATACTTGGTGGTTTTGGGTTTTTTTTTAAAAATAAAACATAAATGGTTATCACACATTCTTCATTTATAAAGCTGTCTCTTTGACATGGGAACATATAAGCCATTTTGTGTGCTGTTTAATTGTTTTAGCAACATTTGTTTTTCAGTGTGTCTGCTGAGTTGGGCTTTTAAGCTTCAGGAGTAATGAAAGATGCTGTAAATCAGAAAACAAAAATATGTTTCATATCAGTAATGCAAAGTTTTCTGCCAACAATTTGAAATGGTTTTAAATTAAGATCTTCCAGACATTAGATCTTTGAATATGGTATCAAAACCTTAGCAGAACAGACTGTTACCTATTGTTTGGCATTAAATATAAGCTTTCACTGAGCTGGACAGGCCCATGTTACAGATGAGATAAGCAATTGCATTGATTTCCTTTAGCTTGGCCATGGCTTTTGGGTGATTCACCAGTCTGCACACAATGCTGGACATCCCCCTGGGTGAGGTCAGTCATTGGACTGCTCCCCTCTGTAGGATCAAACATCACTCATACAACAGACACCACAAGGTCAGGGTGACAGGGGTGTCTCCTTGACATCCATGCAAGGCCATCAGTGGAGGTAAACCTACCTGAGTCCTTAAGGGTCCTGCTGAAGGATCCAAGCAAAGGACCTGCAGGTCCCTGCCAGACAGGGTGAGCCAGGCACAGCCACATTAGCAACTGGGGGAGCCTAAAGGCAGGAAAACACATCAGTCGGTGAAACTAAAGCTCTGACTTTTGCCAATATTATTCCTTTGTCTACTTATTTCCACTGGTATGTGATGGCTATAACAAGAGATTAGGGCCCAGAGTACTGAAGAAATGAGGGAATGAAAAAGATCCCTGCAAACAGGGCAGCAGACAGTGTATATAGCAATCACATCAGTCCACAGGACTTGCCCGACCCAGAAATATGCAGACGTATAGGAACAGCAAGAAGAAATTATCTGTTTGGAATAAATGTTGAAAGATGAAGATCCATGCTGTTAACCAAACTAAACTATTCAATTCTAAATATAAGTTAGGGCCAGGGTGTTTTTCTTTTTCCTGTGAGAACTGGTGGTGATTTTATGAAGAAGGGTCATTTAGAATTGGGTTTGGGTTTAGGTTTTTTTTTTTACATACTACCAAGTATTTTTATGCAAAGACACTGAAAAAAACAGAGTGTGCCCCAAAGAGACATTCGTACAAAATAAAGGGAATGGAAAAAAGAGCAGGAGCAAAAGCACTAGAATTTTGGGATATCTAGACTCTTATCTTTGAATTTTGCAATTAGCAAAAATTAGAGTTTTGAAGGCTAGACAACAACGACAAAGGTGAGTGACCTAGAAAATACTTAAATCTTAGAAAAAAACCCCCCATGATTCTCAATGGGGATTTGGAAGAGTGTCTAAATTTTTGAGGCCAGTGTTTTCCTTTATGTTGAATATTGTGGCAAGGACTTCATATTACCAGATATCCTGTCAAAACTAGGAAAGAAATCCATACGACTTTTGTGGAAGAGTCTGAGTTAAACATTCGTTGGGCAAGCACAGAAAACTGGAGTGCACAGTATAAACCTCATGTCATAACAATAAGCACATTTTCTAATTCCTCCAGAAAGAAGAGTAATACCAGGTTTATATTTGATAATTTTTTACCTTATTTTTTTCTTTATAGAATTTTGGTTTTGCAATAGCAATACCAGACACACAGAAATATAAACACTTAATTTGCACATATTTCTAATGTGTTTAAGCATGTCTGCTTGATATAGCTTGTGAAACTCTATTAAGTACCTGATTAGAAATTCTTTGTGCAGCAACACTTGTGCAAAGAAAGTGCACTGAGATGATGGATATTCACTTGGCCTGAGAGACATCACAATTAGCTGAACTGAAATCCTTTTGTTATCACAGAATCCCAAGGTTGGAAAAGCCCTTTAAGATCATCAAGTCCAACCATTCCCATCCTAAACTAAACCAGATCCCTGAGCACCTCATCTCCCCTTTTGAAACACCCCCAGGGAAGGGGACTCAGCCCCTCCCTGGGCAGCCTGTGCCACAGCCCCACAACTCTTTCAGTAAAATATTTTTTCCTAACATCTAATCTGAACCTGTCCCTATCTATCTCTGTCCTGAGAAAATCATCCAGCCAAACCTTCAGCTTGATGGACAGCCAGAGCACGGGGCATATGCCAAGGGCATCTGGGACCCTCATGTCATGACATTTGGCCATGCCTGTGTCTGAGTGCTTCCTGTTTGTTGGAGTTAAAGAATGAATTGTTTCAATGCAGGGGGAAGAGTTTGCAGTTACATTAAAGATAGATTTATCCCTCAAGTTCCACCTCAGAAGAAACTCCTCGGTGTTATCTAGGCTGATGCAAACCTGCACATTTCTCATTTCACTGACCCTGGGTTACTCAAAGCAGGTTAGCCTCCAGGAAGAAGGTTTTTTTACTCTCTCAATACTCCAGAAAAAGTAATCTGAGTTTCAGGTTAACAGCATTGTCTGAAGCCAAGCAAGTTTGGCAGTTCAGTGTGTTACCCCACTCTAACTGTGGGACAGGCAATACTAGGCTTCGGATGAGGTTTCTTGTCAATCAGTCTGGCCAGTCTGAAGGAATTTGTCTTGCAAAAGTTGTTAAGTAGATGTTCAGGACTTCCCTCACCAGAAGAGGCTTCAATGGAATTATTCAGGAGAAATGAAGACTGTACCAAGAAAAAAATAAGCTTTTTAGACAGAAGGTTGTTTGCTTTCTCTCAAGATTGCTCTGTTTTTGCCAAGAAACCATGGATATAGAATTATGCCTGATATGTAGATAGATTAGGAAAATAATAACTTGGGGAACAGGTGACCAGCTCCAGTCTAATTCATGCCCTCTAGATATTTCAGTTCAGATCAAAGCCAGCAAGCAGAAATGTTTTGCTTTTCTGTTACATACTACTCAACCCCAGCATAATCTGTCATAATTAACCGATTAGGATCGACTAAGACCTGAGCCTCAGCTAGACATGAAGATAGAGAGCATAGAAAATTGCCTAGACTGGGAGGTTCAGAAAAACATCTGAGCTGGATCTGCTACTCCTTTGAATTTTATTTGCTGTGTATTAACATAATGGAGCAATCAGTCATTAGATAGGGAACTAGAGTTTACCCATTTTTGGGTAACACATCACAATTCTTCCTTGGTCTCACAGAGCCTTATTTTTTAACATTCTTTTTACCACATTGACAAACACTGATTGCTTCCTCACAAAAGATAGGTCAGTCCTCCAGTAAAAAAAAAAAAATTAACAACAGCTGAAAATGGAATAGCCAAGCCCAAATACATATTAAAAAAGAGCAGCCATGAATAAATTGTTGGGAGGTATTTCCTGCCTCATGACATTAGGAAACAAAGATCTGGACAGAGGTGTTCCCATCTCACCACACTGTTCTGTGAGAAAGGAATCACCATGCTCAGGAAATGCCAATAAGTATGATGCTTTTAGCTGTGGATTTGGCTCTGCAGGCTTTTTATTTGAAGGAAGGGAGGCAGTTCCCTGCAAGCTGTGGGCTGCTCACCATGAAAGTCCCTGCAGCACTGCCCTGGCACTAGGACTGTGACAACATGTGTGGGAGGCTGCAGGTCCCTTGGGGAAGGCAAGAGATAACTGGAAGAATGCAAACTTTTCTCCATCCTTCTTAGTATCTTGGCCAGCAGATGACACCAAGTTGGATGGATACCTGCCATGGGAAGGACATGGAGACCAGGTGACATGGTGGAAGATGACACTACCTCATGCTTGCAGAGAGCTGCATTCACCTCCCTTAGATGACCAACTGCAAACAGATTTTACCCTTTATACTGCCAGTGAGGCTGGGGAATGGAGGCACCTGGGCTATGTGTTTAGCTCCCTTTTTGTGGTAACAGTCCATACATTATTTCCTTCAGTGAATAGGAAACAGTTAATGTTCTCATCAAATTATAATGTCAAACAGCTAAACACAAATGCTCTTCTAATCTGAACAAGACACCCTTCTGAAAATGGACCAAGAACAACAGAAGCACTCATGAAAGGTAGCAGTTCATTCATAAGAACTATAATCACCTCCTGGATCATAGAAACCATCTCAAATCATTGACAGCCTGTGACTTCTCCAAGTCATCATCTAATCACAGAATCGTAGACTGCTCTGGGTTGGAAGGGACCCCAAGGATCACAGAGCTCCAACCCCCTGCCACAGGCAGGGACACCAACCTCCAGGCCTGGAGCTACACAAGGCTGCCCAGGGCACCAGCCAACCTGGCCTTCAACACCCCCAGGGACGGGGCACCCACCCCCTCTCTGGGCAGCCTGTTCCAGCACCTCAGCAGGATCAAAATCTGTTTATCAAGGATGGGTGTGTAGGATGCCTTTTACAAGAGCAATTCTCATGATTACTTCATCAGGACCTAGCAAGCTCCCTCCTGCTAGGTCGGAGGCCTTAAGAAAGAGCTATGGACACCAAGCTTACTGCAGATGAGATGAAATTATGTGGTGATGGCAGTAGCATGAGCTTGCTTGGTGTGAACTCTGCTATGGGTGAGGCAGTAGATGGGACTGGAAGTGACACACCATCTCCTCCCCACAACAACTTCTGTCTATTCTTATGGGATAAGGACTTGGCTGTTAGAGGGCCGAGGGTTGAGTACAGTCCTGCATTGCAGTAGCCTACTTTAAACTGAGCAGGGAATGGTCTCTGATCAGCATTTCAGCCCGACCTGGATGTGTATCATCCCAAGGCTGATGTTTCTCTCCTACAACTCTTTTCCAGTGCAGGTTCTGCAGCATTTTTGAAAGTGCACATCGATTCTGATGGCAAAATCATGCAACACGTTGTGTCAGATTATGCTGGGCATGTAGCCAGTCTCAGTGAGTGTGTGTGGAGAGATGAGCCACTGCAAATGTTGTGCCTGTAGAAAATAAGGTTAGCAGTAGGCCAAAAAAACCCAACACCCTAACTGAAAGATTTGATCCTTGCAGTGTACAACAGCTGCAGAGCGTGATCAGGCCTGGAGAATTCTGCACTGATACACTTCAGTTTTGCTCTCTTTTATAGGCTGTTTCAGAGGGAGCTGAAGAGCCAAAGGTCACTGTTTTTAAGACACTTTATGTTTCCATGACTGCAAGAATATGACAATCATGCCATGTATCCTTTGCTTTTAGAAAATATCCCCAGACACTGAGCAGGCAATCAACTTGCCTTTTTGTACTTTGGAGAAGGCTTGTTTTTCCTTCTTGAAGAGAGTCGTGACCTGTCATTAGTTCCTTCCCCTGAAACACATCACATTGCTGACAGTAAAATGATGTTTTCATTCAAAGAATTCTACAGGGAAAAAAGGGAGCAGCCGTTTTCTCAAGGAAATAACCTAACAAGACTGTGGTGATTACAACAATTGGCTGGAACATATCAGAAAAATAACTGCTGTGGTTACTCCAAAGTAAGAAATTCCAAGAAAGGAAGTTTCAATTGCCTGTTTTAGAAACAGTTTATCTAGTGAGGTATTTCAAAGTGTTTTCCTTCAGTCACTAACTAAAATCTTTCAGTGTGGTTAATGAAAAAAAAATTTTTATATTTCCTGATGGTTTTCCAATGAAGTATGTGGAGTATTCCTATCAAAAATCCATATGTCATTTGTGCTCCTGGACTGGGCACTGGGGAGGCTGCACCTCCAGTGCTGGGTCCAGTTCTGGGCCCCTCACCATCAGAAGGACATGGAGATCCTGGAGCGAGTCCAGAGAAGGGCAACCAGGCTGGGGAAGGGGCTGGAGGGCAAATCCTCTGAGGAGCAGCTGAGGGAGCTGGGGGTGTTGAGCCTGGAGAAGAGGAGGCTGAGGGGAGACCTTCTCCCCACCTCCCCTGCCCTGCCAGGAGGGTGCAGAGAGGTGGGCGCTGGTCTCTTCAGCCAGGGTACAGGAGCTGGGACAAGGGGCAATGGGCTCAAGCTGGGCCAGGGCAGGGTCAGCTCAGCTGGGAGGGCAAAGTTCTTCCCTGGCAGAGTTGTGGGGCTGTGGCACAGGCTGCCCAGGGAGGGGCTGAGTCCCCTTCCCTGGGGGTGTTTAACAGAGGGGACATGAGGTGCTCAGGGATCTGGTTTAGCTTAGGATGAGAATGGTTGGACTTGATGATCTTAAAGGGTTTTTCCAACCTTGTGATTCTGTGATTGTGTGATAAGGATGCTAAAAATTGACAATGCAGAGAGTTTTACTGCAAAAACAACATCACATGACACATACATAACATAATGTACTGTTATGTTCTATTACAACCCAGTCACCCAAAGCTCAAATCTTAGCTCCTGACCCATGAAAATCTAATTGATATCAGCTAATCCCCATTGATAGGAAGTGGAAAATGCTCCCTTTGAGTAGAGTTGGGAAAACCTGAAAGAGGAACTTTGTTTTATTTGGAGAAGTTGCAAAATAGCTCTGCTCCTTCTGAATGCATAAACCAAACCTGGTTTGTATAGCACACTGTATAGCCACTTCTGAAATATTCCAAAAGTTACTTGGATGAAGAACTAAGAATGAGCCAGAAAGTTTCCAAAGGGGGCAAACTGAATTAACCCGCTGAATGTCCTCTGTGCTTCAGTGCTTTCTGCTAGCTGAAGCTCTGGATCACTGTCTCTAGTGTGTTATAAGACAGGTTATGTGTCAGCAAAGCATTTAGGAAAAAATATTCTAATAGTTCAAGTAAATTATCTGTGCAAACTCCAATTTTTCACTTCCTGTACAAATAGAACTTTTTTTTTCCCTTCCAAAAATAGGAAAAGTCAGAACACTTTTGATATTCATCTCTCATCTGTCTCAAGGCATGAAAACAAAAATTTAGAAAAGCCTGGAAAACATGGCTTATTTTGCTATGAAAACACCTGAACATGTTGATATTTAGGGTTTTGAAGGCTAGACAACAACAACAAAGGTGAGTGAACAGGCAATTTCCTGGTTTTCCTACTGAATGTAAACATTGGAAAACTGACAGCTGAGGAAAAAACATTTTTAACCTTAAAAAAATGAAGAGGGGGTAGATTTCAATATGAAAGGTTGCTTTAAATGGACATTTAAGTTCCACTTGCAACATGTGAAAAGATAATGTTGGAGAAGTTTTTGATTGCCTTCACGTTTTCCTGGTATAAGTCAGGAAAGTTCAACATACATTTTCAGTTGGTTTTGAACCTCAGCTGTTTTGCTTGAAGATTTTCACCTGGTCTGTATGCTGTCAGATTACACCTTTCACAGGTTTCGCTTGGCACATAGTGTACGTCACAGAATCACAGAATCACAAGTTTGGAAAAGGCCTTTAAGATCATCAGTATACATATGTGTGTGTATATATATATATATAAAATTACAAGCAAGGACTTGTCCATGAAGTCAGCTCCTGATGGACACAGCTGTTGCAAATGCTGAAGATTCCTCTATCCCCCAACTTTGCTCATGTACAGCATTTCTCTCTTTTCCTTCATATTTTGATGGAAAGAATGTTTCAGCTCTTTCTTTGTTCAAGAGCAGAATGGAGGTCAGCAGAGCCCTCATTTACTGTCACTGTTCTTCTGACTGCTCTTCCTCCATTTCAGGTCAACTTTCACATGGAAACTGAGCTGTCCCAGCCAAGGACCTGACTGCTATCTTTTTATTCCACTTATTTACATCTCCCAGGCTGTAGCTCACAGGCAAGCTGAACCAATACATCAGAGTGACACAGGTGAGGTACTATTATAATGCTAAGTATTAAAAACTATCTCTGCACTGATAATGGAGGGAAAAGCTGCTGCCTTATAAAGGCAACTGTTGGTTCAATGGCTGTGGAAGTGCAGGGTGTAGAGGGCAAAAGCTTCTTTATTCAAAGGGAAATGATGCTTTAAAACTGGCTCTCTTCCAGCACTGTCGATAGACCAGTTCACTCTCCTTCCCTCTCTTTCTATATAATCTCAGTTACTTACAACATTAAAGGTCTTTAAAAGCTTCTTTCTGCTACAGAGCTCCATTTCTGCCCCCCATCACCCCAGTGAATGACAGTTTGAAAGAAGAACCAGGAGCTTTGCTATAGATTTAGAAGTTGCTCAGAGCAAATCACTGGATGCCAAAGAAGCTGCCAGGCTACTGCAGCTCACAGGCAGTTATAATCAGTGAACAAAGGCGTCGGAGGCAGCACCGAGGGGGAACCTTTTGTGAGAAATATTGACCAGCAAATTACACTGTAGACAGTGCTTTGGCACTTGGCTGTCTCAAGGTGACTCAGAAGATCCATTTAGCTCAGCAAGCTGGTTTCTAATTACATCAAATGCCTGACTGTTGTCAGTGGGCCCAGTATTTTCTGAGCGGGTGCTCTTCACATGTGTCATTCATTACCTCACCCTGCACTGAGAGCCATCTCTATAGGGAGAGTGGTTGGCAGCATCTTTGGCTTGGATAATTTCCTCAGAAAGTGGTTTAAAACAAAACCCCCAAAACAATTGTGCTTTACTCTTAAAAAGGAGAAAAAAAAACCCAACACAGAAAGAAAAAAAAAAGGAAGACTACACAAAGAAAAACCCAAAAACCAGGCAAAGCCCCCAACCACCACATGCCAATTTCAATAAATGCCCTGGAATGAGATGATGGCAAGCTGCTGTCAAGGGTTTACAAGTTGAACATAGTATTCTTTTCCTGGGTTTTAACTGGACTCTTGCTTTGGTGCCAGAATAACAGCTGTAGCAGCTGCAGTTGCATTTTACCACCCAGTACAGGCACCTGCTGTGGCCAAGGAAGTGAAAACCCACAGAGATGCAATTTTCTTTTAATTACATTAGCTTGGTTTTGGCAGCCAGCCATGCAGCACAGCGTTGGTGGGGATGCGGCCTGTACTCACAATGAGAGCCTGTCTGTGGGTTACTTGTGACGCGTGGCAGGCTACTCTGAAGAAGAACTGGGAAGGATCCGTGTTAGTGCTGATTCTTGTTCAAGAGAAATAATCAAGGTTGGTGTGTTTTTCATGACACAGGGTACTGCCCTGAACGTTCAGATCAGCTTTACGTGCTTTTCAGACAGGCTGGGTGGCAGCAGCCATGTCCATACCCACTGAACCACACAGAATCAAGCCGCTGTCCTGAGGAGTGCCTTATAATCAGCCACGCTGTTTAATTGCTGCTTGAGAAAAATGATGCTGTCCCAGATGTACCTCAGTGCAGTTTGGAAGACAACATGGTGAGGCTACTCCCAAACAGCCTGTTCCCAACGAGCTCTACAGATGAGGACATCGTATTTTGGAATCCAGGCACGCAGACACGAGCTGTGTACTGCCAATTCTCCTCAGGGCCTGAGCAGGCTTTGGCCTGTTTCATTTATTCCTACAGAGACAGGCAGCTACACCTGACTGTCCCTCGGTGCTGTGGAGGAGGAGGAGAGCTTCTCAAGAGGAAGAAGGTGGTTTTTGCTACTATCTGTGGGTAAAATTAATTTTTGCCACAGCAGGTGCCTTCAGGTGAGTCCAGGTCTCTGCTAGGATGGTCACATTGAGGAGTAACATGCTGTTTCTTACAGCTTGCATTAGCTTCCTTTCGCTAACTTACAGAATATGTTGATGAAACTACCACGATTCTACAACACTCCTCACCTGTTCACTTCTCATTTAGCCTCAGATGCTGTCACTACCTGAATTAAAGTCCATTTTCATATTAAACAAGTTTTCACTGCTTTTAACCTTTGGGACACCATCTGAGGAGGTGAACCATGATGTATACCTGATGAACCAAAGTACATTTTCTATCTTGATGTTGCCCATCTACATCAGGAAAGCTGTCTCAGAAACTGGCAAATAGCTCTCACTTACAAGACTCTCACAGGTTCACCCTGGCATAGTGGGTGTAAGTGAGGAAGAGCCTTTGCACCTTCCACCCCAGCAAAGCCCCCACAAGAGCCAAACAGCACATCACTTGTTGTATCACTCAGACCTGGTCCCTGGGCCACTACCAAGTGTAAGAAGCAATGCTCCTGGTATGCAGGAGCTGTCAGGAAGACCCTTCATGGGCACCTGACCAATTCGATTTCCAGGGTGACAGGGCATAAGACAGATGAGTCTCAGCACACTCTGTCTGTCCAGGGATCTGACAAGTCCCTGCATCCTGAAGGAGACAAGACAAGGAGCACACTGTGGACTCGTGCATGCCAAAACAAGAGCCATCAGTCTCTGCCCCTGCACTATCAGAAATGAGATGGCTCCAAAACCAGTGCAAATGACATACTGTGAGTCATTGCCTCCATAGCAGAGCTGTATTGCAGACTGGAGACCATGTGGCACATTGACATGCGTGTTTGCAGGACACCACAACACTCAGTCATCACAGGAGGTTGGGATCTGGGCTACAGTGTCAACAGTTCCCTGAGCTTTGTCTTCGGGAACAAAGGCAGTAGGAGAAGACACAGAAATGGCTTCTGTGTCCTGTCTGATCAACTGGGTGAAATATTTGCTGAAAAATAAGTCTTGTGGTTTCTTTAGGATGGCTGTACTCATTATTCAGTGGGAGGACTGCACAGCACAGGGAACAACACTAGGGATTGCCTGCAAAATTAAAAGTGGGGCTTGAAGGAGAAGTTTGTTTTGAATAAAATTTTCCATTTTAAAATGTGCTCCAGATTGTTCATCAGTAGTGTTTACAGAAAGGACACCACACTGGTATTTAGGAGTTAGACATTAAAAGGACAGACTCCAAGCCCCTCAAAAGCAATTAGAGTAAAACCAGGGTAAAAGAAAGAAAAAAATCTGGTAGATGTCAGAGTAATTGTTCCTGCTTTGAATCACTGCTGGTGAGAGGAGAATAAAGCCTGAAGTGAAATGACCAGATCAAACAAAATGAAAGAGTAAAACCTGGGAACAGTAAAGGAATTAATAGTAATTATATTGAGCATCCCTCCTTCCTCTTCAAGCCCTGCTGAGACATGGGTGAGAAGACCTAAAGCCATAGAAAACAGCTGAAACAGGAAGTCATATTTAGATGTCATTCAGGTTTGCAGATGTTTCAGATGTTGAACCAGTGGTGAACTGAAAGAGTACAGCTGTCACAGGGTTTGAGTCCAGATCTTGGGCACCTTCAGCAGCACAGGGAGGCAAGTGTAAAATGCAGACTAAGAAGTCGTGTATGGATAGCCTTATTCTGGCAAAATTCCCCTCTATACCCTTGTTTTAATACAATGCTTTGACAGTGCTCCTTCAGGAAGAACATCTTCCCAGGGGAAGCCTGGCAGTGCTCTTGAATGGGACCGTGGCCATAAGAATGATTTCTTTTATTTCATGTTTTCTTATTTGAAATAAAAACTGAATCTGTGGCCAGTCCCTGCCCCCACCTGTGAAAGGAACAACAGTCCTGGGAAAAAACCTGTATCTTCAAAGTCTCAGGAGGGTTGTGGATGATGGGACAACTTGCCCTGCCAGCCACAATAGACAGATGTCTTCTTGAGACAACTCCTGGGGTAGAAAGTGTCCTCTAAGGGAAAAACAAAGTCTAACTGCTATAAAATCTGTATAACCAAGAATTTTTCTGTCAGCTAGAACAGGCCTCTTTTTCTGTTGGACACATGGGACCAGGGAGACAACCCATAGCACAAGTGCTGGAGATTTTTTACCTTTGCAGCATCTCAGCCATGGCAAAGGATGGCCTTAGCAAACTTGTGGGGTTGTATCAAGCACCACCAACACAAGGAAAGAGAGTGGAATCTTGTGTGAGTGTTCCACTTCACACCCTTGATGCTAGTTTGGTGCATTTATCTACAGTATTTATTTTCAAGGCCTAATTTTAAGGCATTGCTGATACAAGCAACACTAGCCAATCTCCAAGTTTCTCCTTTGCAGTGTCGTGTGTTTAATTAGCCAGGAGTGAAGGTTCTATTTGCTCAGTGATTTCAAGGCATTCTCTAAGAACCAAATCTTACGACTCATTTATGAGATTATCTGGACATGCATCTAGGGATGTATGGGAAAACAGAGAGGAGGCACTCTTAGCTATTCCCAGCTTTGCAAGACTGTAACTTTAAGAAGCATTAGCCCTGTGGTCTTTCACATTAAGTATTGCAGCAAGCCAGATGAGCTGATGGAAAGAAATCATCATTAGACACATGCAAAACCTGAGATAACACGTTGAGAAGCTTTCATTTTTTCCTGCTATTGTGGCATAGCTTTGATTTAATCTCCTATGCTAATCTTAACCATGTTCTCTTCTAATTTATCTTCTTACAGTGCCTATGGCTTCATTGTCCCAAATCTGAAATGCTACTATATCCTTACAGACATCAGTCCACCACTCTCACTCCCCTTCCTTCCCACTGTGCCCTCTCCCAAGGGAAGCAAACCATTTTTTTGGATTGTGTGAATATGAAAACCCACTTTTACCATGCAGAACATCCTCCTTGCCCCATAAGCCCCCTTCACAAAGGGGGAGGAGGTTTGGAAATTACTTATTTGATATAGAGACTTGTGGGCAGTGGGTCTGGGGAGGGGATTGTGCCCCTGGACTGGGCACTGGGGAGGCTGCACCTCCAGTGCTGGGTCCAGTTCTGGGCCCCTCACCATCAGAAGGACATGGAGGGCCTGGAGCCAGTGCAGAGAAGGGCAACCAGGCTGGGGAAGGGGCTGGAGGGCAAATCCTCTGAGGAGCAGCTGAGGGAGCTGGGGGGTTCAGCCTGGAGAAGAGGAGGCTGAGGGGAGACCTTCTCCCCACCTGCCCTGCCCTGCCAGGAGGGTGCAGAGAGGTGGGCGCTGATCTCTTCAGCCAGGGGACAGGAGCTGGGACAAGGGGCAATGGGCTCAAGCTGGGCCAGGGCAGGGTCAGCTCAGCTGGGAGGGCAAAGTTCTTCCCTGGCAGAGTTGTGGGGCTGTGGCACAGGCTGCCCAGGGAGGGGCTGAGTCCCCTTCCCTGGGGGTGTTGAACAGAGGGGAGATGAGGTGCTCAGGGATCTGGTTTAGCTTAGGATGGGAATGGTTGGACTCCATGATCTTAAAGGGCTTTTCCAACCTTGGGATTCTGTGAAAATGAGGATATTCTTTTGGGGCAGCTGAGTTGCAGACTAGGTTACACATCTAGGGGTTAGCATAGTTCTCAGGGAAAAAAAGTCTTTAAAAAAATCCTTGTAGGAAAAAATATCACAATATGCAGTTACATCTACAATTCATTTGCATCTGAATGTCCAGTATTATCCTGGCATTGTCTTATCTACATACAGCTGCACATGAAAGACCATTACAGTTATGTCAAAACAAAGCCACCCAGTACAGTTCCCTCCGAACCCAGACCACGTGCCACTCTTCTCACTGCACCCCTTGCTTGTCTCAAAGTAAGGAGCCCCTTTCCCAGACAGCTCCTATTGATCAGCTCCTGTTGGTGATGCAAATTCCTTCCATGTGCAGTCAGGCATAGCCATGAGCCTGGAGCACAAAGAGGTGGAGCTGCTCTTTGCCTTGCACAACTGGAGGATTTCCTGCTGTTTTCCCAGTCAGCCACAGGCCAGGTCTATCTACTCCACATCAATCCAGGACATCCCATTCATTTCAAGACTAGTTGCCACAGGACTCTCTGCAGGTGGCTTCCCAGGCAGGGCTTGGCTAACTTCTAGCTTTGTTTTTCTTCATGTCAGGAGGCATTTGGAGATAAAAGCAGCTCTCAGGGTGTATAGAAGATAATAGAAAGCCTCAAATCATGGGCAATATCCCTGACCACGGACATTTCTTATTGTTGTTGTTAGTGGTTCTGTTGCTGTAGTATCTCCTGAGCATCAACCAGTGTCAAAGCTCACCACACTTGATACTGGATAAACATACAAAGGGGCAGAAAAGCCACTGAGGCCTGACCACATAAAAAAGAGAAAATAAATAAACAGTGGAGGAAGAAAAGACCCTCCAGAAATGGACAATTTAACACCATTTGCAAAAGATCTCAGGGTTGGGGTGGGGTTTTTTTTCCTAAATTCTGCCCTCACTGAAGCAAATGGAAAAATTCCTTTGGGCTTCAAAGGAAATAAATAATGTTAGGGCACTGCTGAGCACTTGGGAAACTCTGTTATAAATATGTGATGAACCTTAGCAAGGAACCTATTGCAAGGGGCAGGATTTGGACTCGGATCTAGTTTCAAACCGTATCCTAATTATAGGGCTAAGAACACCTTTAAATTCCTTATCAGTTTGATAGTGAAAGTAATTTCTCATCCTAGAAGTCTGATATGCATCTGGGCTTAGGTTTTTTTTCTTTTTCCTTTTCCCTTTTTTCCTTTTTCTTTTTTCCTTTTCCTTTTTCCTTTTTCCTTTTTCCTTTTTCCTTTTTCCTTTTTCCTTTTCCTTTTCCTTTTTCCCTCTTCCTTTTTCCCTTTTCATTCTTCCTCTTTCCTTTTTCTTTTCCCTTTTTCCTTTTTCTTTTTCCTTTTTCCTTTTTCTTTTTTTTCCCTTTTCCTCTTTCCTTTTCCCTTTTTCCTTTTTATTTTTCCTTTTTCCTTTTTCTTTTTCTCTTTTTCTTTTCCCTTTTATCTTTTTCCCATTTCCTTTTCCCTTTTCCCTTTTCCCTTTTCCCCTTTTCCTTTTTCCTATTTCCTTTTCCCTTTTTCCTTTTTCTTTTTCCCTTTTCATTTTTCCTTTTTCTTTTTCCTTTTTCCTTTTTCCTTTTTCCTTTTTCCTTTTCCTTTTCCTTTTCATTTTTTTTTCCCTTTCCCCCTTTTTCCTTTTTACTTTTTCCCTTTTCCCCTTTTTCCTTTTTACTTTTTCCCTTTTCCCCTTTTTCATTTTTCCTTTTTTTTTGATTCTTTTTCTTTTTAGATAGCTACATAGGGATAAAATCCAAGTTATGAGGCAGGATAGCACAACACTACAGCACATGCTGTTTTCTGAAGGCATTTCCAAAGGCAAGAAACATTGTCCAGACAGCTTCAGGGAAAATATTTTTTTTTCTCCTTCTTTATATAAATTGAATCCTTTTTGAGGATGGAGTATTTTTGCAGGACTATCAAATACCCCTGTGTTCTTGAGGGAGGTTAAAGGTACTGCTCTAGAGGATTCATGGTACAGAGACAGTGCTGGAGTGGCTGAAACATTTATCACTGCTGGGTAAACATAAAGCTCCAATTTATGTTTACCAGACATGTGGCTGTTAAGCTCACTCCACATTTTGTTGGCAGCTGCCAGAAGAGCTCTTTGCATCCAATTGCAGCCTGAGAGGCTGAAAATCCCCCTGCTTTAGGGGTAGAGAGCTCTTTTCTTTCTCTAGGCTACAGCCACTGCCTGCAGTTGCACTGGCAGCAGCTCCTTCTTCCTGGGATTTCAACCCAGAATCCCATACACTGCTAAGATTTGGGATTAGCACCAAAGTCCCCCCCACAATACCCCAATTTTGGCTTCTCATTCACTAGCCTGAAGCTTCGACAAGCCAGAATCAAACCCAGCAAAAATCTGCCTCTTGCTCCCCTGTGACTGCAGGAAGAGCAGCAGACCCTCCCTGGCATTTGGGGACAAAACCTGCCAGCTAGTAGTGTGTTTTCTGCAGCAAATCCAGGTTTCAGAGCAAACTTGCTGCTCATAAGGCATAAAGAAGCAGTGCAGAAAACACAAGGCTTTCACAGTGCCAAAAAGCAGAGGCAAAGCTGATACTTCCAAGATCTAACTGTGAACTCTGCAAGGAACTGTCACCTAGGCAGAAATACACCGTGTTTGGGTGACATTCTGTGTTTGTTTAGGAGGGAAATGAGTGCAGCCAACTCTTCTGAATGCTGTTAAACTGTTCCTGAAGAGAATCAGGTCTCCAACAAACTGGACAGATGCTATTATGAGTAGTAAAAAGACACTATCTTTTGTCATGTTGAAAGACTCCAGCTGAAGGGTCTTTTGTGCTTCGTGAAAGGAAGGCGTGTTTATGCAAAGGATATGCTGCCAATGGGAAAGCTAGAAATAAAATAAAGTTAAATAAAATAAAGTAAAATAAAATAAAATAAAATAAAATAAAATAAAATAAAATAAAATAAAATAAAATAAAATAAAGCAACATTGCATTTTGCTGCTGGGTAATGGAGACAGAAGAAGGTAATGGAGATTAAAAGGGCAGAGACTGGCAGGACAAGGGGGATGGAGTGAAGCTGAAGGAAGGAAGGTTTAAATTAGATCTTAGGGGGAAGTTCTTTGCAGAGAGAGTGGTGAGGGGCTGGAAGGGGCTGCCCAGAGAGGGGGTGGGTGCCCCGTCCCTGGGGGTGTTGAAGGCCAGGTTGGCTGGGGCCCTGGGCAACCTTGTGTAGCTCCAGGCCTGGAGGTTGGTGTCCCTGCCTGTGGCAGGGGGTTGGAGCTCTGTGATCCTTGGGGTCCCTTCTAACCCATGCCAGTCTGGGATTCTACGATTCTATAAGACACTAAGTTCTGATATGTTATTAAGGATACAACCCAGAGACATATAAGTTAAGAAAAATTTGGGCCACAGCTTTCATAGAGTCCAGAGCCACAGCCAAACTGTTGCCCACTTCTGTCCTTGTTAATGTCTGCATTTCTCTCCTCTGAGATCTCCACCAGGCAAGTGTAGTGAGAATTTTAGCTGCCTTCAACCTCAGGGACCTATGATTTAATTTCTAATGATTACAAAAATTGTCACTGTTTTGGGCCTGCCTGGGGAAGAGCCACACCAGCTGTGTGGAGAGAACAAACTCTGGAAAGCCCATAAATCCTCGGAAAAGCATTAAGGGAATTTTAATATTCCTCATTAGACAAGGTTTACATGGTCCCTCTCAAATAATCCACAGAGATTCAGTCATTTTGAGAGACAACCAAGCATCTGCTCTGACCTCCAGTGCACTTTCACACTGCTGCCCCTTGCCTTGAGCCCAATAATGTCTTTGACACTGACGTATCTCCCAAGAGGGCCCCCAGGCCTAGGGACAGCCAGAGACAAGCAATCCTTTACCTCCCCTGCAGACTTTGGCCAGGGATCATTGCTGAAAGCCTGTGGCAGTGTGAAAAGAGCAGAAAATAATAAGGATGGCAGGTCCATGACAAAGACACCTGCTCAGGAAGCTTAGCTTCATCTCGGCTGATCTTTCCACGCAACCTGGAAGATGACCCCTGCGTTTTGACAACAACTTGGCAACCTCCTTCCTCCTTTCATCTTTCAGCTGCTCTGGTGACAGTGTTTGCTGGATTGCTGCTGGTTACAGCACTCTTCTCTGCCTTTATTTTTGTCACTGTCACTGACGTTGCCCAGTGCATATAGTACAGATGCTCTTAGTGCTTTGCACACACAGGGCATTGCAACTCTATTTTTCCCCTTTTCCACACACATCTATATATACACTCAGGAGTAAGTCTAACTCACTGTGCATGCAGTCATCCCACCCAACCTGAGACATCTAACCAAATTTAGATGACTACTTGCTGTTGGTGCACACTATGTACAGAGGTAAATACCTCTAGAAGAGCCTCCAAGTCTCCAGTGGCCCTTTAAACCAGCCCACATCTTTCCATTGGCAAACACAGATCAGGATGCACCTCCTGAACTGGGCATCTCTTTTATATTTCAAAGGTTAAAGCCCTGGCAAGATGTAAGGAAGGCCTTGATCTGCTCTATTCTTCCAGGAAGTTAGTTCAGGGTTCTTTATTCTTCCATGAATGGCTTTCATGCAATTATTCAACACTGCCACATTAAGGATACTGGAGAGAAATGGAAGCAGGCAGAGGAAGAGCTCCAGTATTCACCAGTGCATGCTGGCTCCAGTGCTTTGGCTTGTCAGCTTGAGGAGGTGAAGGGTGACTGTGCAAAGGAACAGCCATGAGTAAAGGCATCTCTGCCATCTGGAGCAGGGATGTGCAGTTCCCTCTCATGCCACCAAGTGTCAGTGATGCTCTTAGGAATGGTCTCTGCTGCAGACATTGAAAATGCTGCTCAGGTAAACGGGCCTTCTGGTTTTGCCTTTCTGCTTTTCACAGTACATTTGGGAAGGATCTGGGATGTGAGATGAAGAGACTCAGAGAGGGATCCGCCTGGTTGGTATGTGCCTGCTGATCCCAAAGCCATCCCTAGTGTTTCTGGTGATACTCCAGGTTACAGTGATGCAAATACTGGGCTTGTAGAGAGGGGAGGCAGATGCTGAGGGACATCTTAAACAGCTTGCCCTTTGAGGAGAAAATCGTGAAGGTCTAAGAGGCTTTTGTTATTTCAGCAGTTGCTAATTGAGGCAGTCAGCTTGCCAGCTCAGTTTCACAAAAGCTGTCTTCTGACAAAAGTTTTAACAACTACAGTGGCAGAATATTAAAGATGAGATTACCTCTTAACAAGCAAAAATATGGAGAGACGGGATTTGAAAGGCAGCAGTCTGGCACACAAGCCAGAGAGCCCAGAGACAACAGAGGAGAGTAAGAAAGCTGAGCTGTTGGCTCTGCAAAGTCGTTTGATATACCCTTTGCTGCATCATGGAGGTGTGACTGTAACATGCACAGAATCATAGAATCATAGACTGGTCTGGGTTGTAAGGGACCCCAAGGATCACAGAGCTCCAACCCCCTGCCACAGGCAGGGACACCAACCTCCAGGCCTGGAGCTACACAAGGTTGCCCAGGGCCCCAGCCAACCTGGCCTTCAACACCCCCAGGGACAGGGCACCCACCCCCTCTCTGGGCAGCCTCTTCCAGCCTCTCACCACTCTCTCTGCAAAGAACTTCCCCCTAAGATCTAATTTAACCCTTCCTTCCTCCAGCTTCACTCCATCCCCCTTGTCCTGCCAGTCTCTGCCCTTTGAACAAGCTGATTCCCCTCCTGTGTCTCTGCTCCCTTCAGGGACTGGCAGGCTGCAATGAGGTCCCCCCACAGCCTTCTCTTCTCCAGGCTGACCCAGCCCAGCTCCCTCAGCCTCTCTCCAGAGGGGAGCTGCTCCAGCCCTCTGAGCATCTCCATGGCTCCTCTGACCCCTCTCCAACAGTCCCACATCTTCCTTGTGTTGGGCCCCAGCTCTGGACACAGGACTCCAGCTGGGGCCTCAGGAGGGCAGAGCAGAGTATGCAGTAGCATAATCTGGCAGGACTGGCAGTAAGAGCAAGAAACAGGCATTTGCACACATGGGAAGCCAGAAAAGAAAGTCCATAGGACCCCAGAAAGTCTCTTTTTTGACAGTTTGGGGTCTGCTGCCATGTCCATGCTGCTGGAGATGCAAAGGCAGCATGGAATGCCATCAGTACAGCCAGGCAACAGCCCCACAGAGCTACCACAGCATGGCACAAGCGTAATGCTACACCAGTGTGGGAATGTTTGTTCTGACACACAATCCTTGACAGGGGTGCCTTGGGCTCAGGGAGAAAATATCCAAAAGCAGCAAAATGCCTGGGCATATACATCCCATGAAGTCATTGTTGACACAGCTCCAGTCAGGACAGGGGTCTTGCCTCTCAGCCACAGCCAAATTCTAGTGGTTTGCACTGTGGTTACAGCAGTCTGGCTGCCTTTGGTCAGCTCTGCTAAACATAAACTGCTGAGACATACTGGGAAAGAATGGCCAAGCACCAAGAGAAGGGCAACGGTCTACCTAGCAATAGTGCCTGCTACTCTGGGGACAGGATGCTGAAGCCAGAATGGGAGCGGGGAGAGAAGCTGAGAGCTGCCCCAGGAGGAAGGCTGAGCACCACACAGAATGTTTAAGTGCAGCAATCACATCTGCACTTGGAAAGTGCCTGGAATACGTGACATGTCTTTCTCCATAATACCAAAGGGTTGTTTTTATGTATCATTTAGCTCACAAATCTGTCCAAGTTAGGGTTGATTCTCCATTGCCATGTAGCCAGTTTAAAAAACAAAGGAATCCAAAAAAGGTGTCTGATGTATCTACATGAGCTTGGGAGGCTTATGGGTACACAGAGGAGCATGTGTAAGCTGTGTGAGGGCAGGATGGGTCACCTGTTCCTCCTGCAACCTGTGCTGCTTAACCCCAAATAAATCCCTCAGTGTAATATGTATGATAGAGTCCCTAAGCCAGAGGCCTTTGCATCTACTAACAGAATCACAGAATCCCAAGGTTGGAAAAGCCCTTTAAGATCATCAATCCAACCATTCCCATCCTAAGCTAAACCAGATCCCTGAGCACCTCATGTCCCCTCTGTTAAACACCCCCAGGGAAGGGGACTCAGCCCCTCCCTGGGCAGCCTGTGCCACAGCCCCACAACTCTGCCAGGGAAGAACTTTGCCCTCCCAGCTGAGCTGACCCTGCCCTGGCCCAGCTTGAGCCCATTGCCCCTTGTCCCAGCTCCTGTCCCCTGGCTGAAGAGACCAGCGCCCACCTCTCTGCACCCTCCTGGCAGGGCAGGGGAGGTGGGGAGAAGGTCTCCCCTCAGCCTCCTCTTCTCCAGGCTCAACACCCCCAGCTCCCTCAGCTGCTCCTCAGAGGATTTGCCCTCCAGCCCCTTCCCCAGCCTGGTTGCCCTTCTCTGGACTGGCTCCAGGACCTCCATGTCCTTCTGATGGTGAGGAGCCCAGAACTGGACCCAGCACTGGAGGTGCAGCCTCACCAGTGCAACGCTGTAGACAATCTTGGTTTGTTCCCTTTATTTTATGCAGTGGTGATTTACACAAGCTGAAGGTTTGGCTCTTAGCTTTGAAATCATGCAAATATTTTCTACCTCTACCAATGACAAGTGCTGAGGATTCAAACTCCATGTGCTTTCTAACAATCCTGCTACATTCTTTACTAAAAAAAAAAAAAACCCAACTAGTTCTTAAACTTGTATTTTAGGAGTTATGCAGGCAAAGTATTTGTTTTTAAGATGTTTTTCCTGGCTAGCTGCTTTCTCTGGGATAGAGGAAGAAAAGATCATTGCTTTTCCTTGCCTTTATAGATGCAGAGAATTCCTGAGATTGATGTAAATGCTTATTTTTAGTCTTCCTTAGCTACAAACACAAAGCAAACAGATGTTATGATGAGTAAGAGAGAAGATCCCACCAGAGGTCTGTGGACAAAGTCGTAAGAAGAATCACTGTCTGGGGGATTAGACAGGCTAATTTGAATTAGGAAGAAGTCCCCCATCTCTTAACAGGACACATGACTGGCCATGGGAAGAATCCAGTATAAAAAGCTCCTCATTTCCTTAAAATTTCATCTGGACTCACGCTGGGAGATGTGCTTTAGCCAAGGCCACACTGATCTTGAGTGGAGCAGGCTGTTGGTCTCAGGACAGAGAATTTGATGCTCTTGCTGTGGACAGCATGAACTCCATTAATCCCTTCTCCTGTTAATTCAGTGAAGCTATGTCAGACTGCATACCACCAACAGGAAAGCGAAATTCATCTCACTCTCAGTCCTGCTTATTTAAGATTAGGCTAAAAATTTTAGGATCAGCCTAATTTCTGGTGGAATCAGTCTGGCTCCTGTGACTTTGTGTCACAGTGGTTTACCCAAGCTGAAGACCCAGCTATTTTGTTTGGCTCAAGTCCCAGAACACTTGAAAGTCCAGAGATAATTGATGTGATTTTTCAGCCCCTCTCTTGATGCTGGCTGCACGACTCATTTCTCAAAGCTTATCTTTCTCCTCTTTTAATAAAAGCTGAATTTTCTGCCTGCTTCAAGCATGAGTGAAAGTTTCTCTTTGCTCAGTGGGCTTGTGCTCTCAAACTGGGGGAAGAAATGGATCTTGCTTGCGTGCTCCTCTTGTGAGCTCGGGGACCACCCAAGAGCCAAGGAGTTTTGAGTGGGTCTCTCCTTTCAGCACTGCTGCCACTTGATGGCACCAAAGCCCACGGAAAGCTGTAAGGTGGGGCTGGGGAGGGAGAACATCACTTCAGGGTGCCCATGGCCAGGCACCTCCAGCATCCCTCCAGCATCCGAGGACCCTGAGAAGAGATGTGAGTGTCGCAGCATCACGTTCACGGCAGAGAAATCCAAGTGGATTAGTCAGCTTTTCTCCAGGAGCCAACTTGTTCTGAGTCACTGTTGAATTAATTCCCAAAGCATCTCTTCAGATTAGGCAAGGGCATTTCTGATCTGCCAAAAAGCTTCCAGTTTTCCTTGTAAACTTGCATGTAATGGACTAGGTTTGCACTTACTGTGGAGAAGTGAAACACAAATGCAGTTTGGTCCTGAAACGCAGTTATTAACTTGACTTCACAGAATCATAGAATCCCAGACTGGTCTGGGTTGGGAGGGACCCCAAGGATCACAGAGCTCCAACCCCCTGCCACAGGCAGGGACACCAACCTCCAGGCCTGGAGCTACACAAGGTTGCCCAGGGCCCCAGCCAACCTGGCCTTCAACACCCCCAGGGACCGGGCACCCACCCCCTCTCTGGGCAGCCCCTTCCAGCCCCTCACCACTCTCTCTGCAAAGAACTTCCCCCTAAGATCTAATTTCAACCTTCCTTCCTCCAGCTTCACTCCATCCCCCTTGTCCTGCCAGTCTCTGCCCTTTGAACAAGCTGATTCCCCCCCTGTGTCTCTGCTCCCTTCAGGGACTGGCAGGCTGCAATGAGGTCCCCCCACAGCCTTCTCTTCTCCAGGCTGACCCAGCCCAGCTCCCTCAGCCTCTCTCCAGAGGGGAGCTGCTCCAGCCTTCTGATCATCTCCATGGCTCCTCTGACCCCTCTCCAACAGTCCCACATCTTCCTTGTCCTGGGGCCCCAGCTCTGGACACAGGACTCCAGCTGGGGCCTCACAGGGCAGAGCCGAGAGGGACAATCCCCTCCCTGTCCCTGCTGCCACCCCTTTGCTGATGGAGCCCAGGATCCCATCGCCCTTCCCAGCTGCCAGAGCCACTGCTGGCTCAGGGGAAGTTTCTTGTCTACCAGTATCTATTGCTCTCACTTGTTACCTATGGGTGTGGACCAGGTAGCTGGAGATGCTATCAGCTGGTTTGTGCATATGATGTGTCTTTTTGGGAAGGAGAAAAGGATCAACTCTGGGTTTGAGCATCATGTGGTATAGATGTGGCCATCCAGAGTCCAATGCTCAGACCACGGTTTAGCTATGTGGGGGAGCACAAGTACAAAGGTGAGCTGTGAGTGGGAAAAGCAGCTCAGATTTCTTTCTTGAATGGCCCTGGGCCATGGCATTGCCCCAGGGACACACCAGGCTTCTGAAAAGCTGGGTTAATCAGCAGTTCTGTCCCTTGACATTGTCCTTCAGCCCCTTATGCCAGCAAGCCACCCTTCCACAAGGCACGGATAGCTCCGTGCGTGTCCCAGAGCTGTGATGTCCTGCTTCCTTGCGGTGACATGGTGACACACCTACAGCTCCTCCTATAAGCAAGAGGGAAGAGACCTCAAAGTCTGCAGTGCTGTGGTGGTTTCTTCTTGCCCTCGCCCTGGGCAGCACAGGCACCCACTGCACCATACAGGGCTTGTGAAAGCCACCCACCACGGCCTTGCTGTGCACAAGCCTTAATGCTATTTCCAGGAGATCTCTGTCTTCTGCTGCCACATCTTTATCACCCCACCAGGCTGGGGTGTATTTCTGTTTCCTATAGCAAAGGCACATGCATTTAATGATGCTTGTTGTACACATGCAAGGTGCAGCCTCTGCTTCCTCCTGAAGGCATTGCTGAGCCTTGCAGAAGGCCCCACTAGCACTGCTCATGTGCAGATGCTTACGGACAGGGGTGTGTGACCATGTATTGCATGCATACATGCTTATTAAACACACATGCACATGCACATGCATGTACAGAAATGTACATTCCTCTATATGTGTAATACACACCTGAACATGGGGATATATAGAGTACAACATATGTACATTGTGAGAGAAGCAGTCTGAGAGGGGATCTGATCAATGGGGATCAATAGCTGAAGGGTGGGACACAGGGGGACATGGGCAGTCTCTTCTCAGGGTCTGTGGGGACAGGACAAGGGGTGATGGCCTCAAGTTGGAGCACAGGGAGTTCCCCACCAAGCTGGGGAAGAACTTTTCCCCAGTGAGGGTGAGGGAGCCCTGGGCCAGGCTGCCCAGGGGGTGTGGAGTCTCCTTCTCTGGAGAGATTCCAGCCCTGTCTGGACACTGCCCTGTGCAATATGAGCTGGGGAGCTGCTTTGGCAGGGGGTTGGACCCCATGGGCTCTGGAGGGCCCTTCCAACCCCTAAAGCTCTGTGATTCTGTGAAATGCATACATACATACATATCTATGGCTGTGCATATGTGTGTGTGTATATATGTATATATATATATATATATATAAAAATACCACACTGGCTTTGAGTCTGGTGACAGAAGAGCCCTGCACATCCAACCTGGCTGCTTGCTGAGAAGGTGTGAAGTTTTCTCATGCTTCCTGGGAAGGGAACATGAGCAGCATCTGATGTGCTCGTGGCTGCCACAGCTTTGGGTGTCAGCGAGTGCATCACTCTCTGCTGCTGCTATTGTGGTTTGGACTATTTAATACTTTACCAGAGCCCCTGAGCAAACCCAAAGTTTAAGGACAGTATCAGCTTATCTCAGTTTTCACTCTGGAGAAAGAATTAATTAACAGAAACAACATACAATCATGTAAAAAGTAGTATCCAGTTAAGAGTGTAGAACTACAGCAGATTCCAGTCATGGTACAGTGATTCTTCACATGGAGAGGGCAGAGACCAACACCCACCTTACAGTGACACCTCTGAGAAAGGGATCTCAAAGGAGCAGCCATGGACCTGCAAGATGTAATGTCCAGTTTTGTCTGGTCTTTCCTCTCCCAAGGAAAGTGTTCTCTGATATTTATTTCCAGGAATGCAGGACATGCTAACCTCATCCAGGTAGTAGCAAGTTCACCACCGTGGTGAGTTTCAGTGCCAAAAGCTGGCTGTCCTCCAGCCCCCAGATTCCATGGGATCAAGGTTTTATTCTCTATGACTTGCAAGTGCATCTAAGACAGACATCGTCCAGCTGAGCTGCTGCTCCCAGAGCTTAGCTCAGGCTGTTACTGGTAGCTCTCAGGCTATGGGACTTGGTGGTCTCAACTTAAACCTTCAAATCCAGGACTTTTCCTTCCTTGTGGTAAGAGCCTCCCAGATGGGCAGCGGGGAGGGGGTTCTGATTGAAACTGCAGTCCTTGAAATCACTTGGCTTATCAATTCCAGTCTCCTGGAAAATCAGAAGATCAAAATTCCTTCAAACCAGAGTGCAAAAGCTCTTGGGCAGTAACTGATAATAGCAAACCAATCCTCTGCAGACCTCCCTGAGCACGAGGGCGTTTTAGCAGGGAACCTGTGCCACAGCTTGACATTCCAGAAGTGGTAAATGTGACTGTGGACCTGGCTCTAATCACAGCAGCAGAGACTTACTGCCTCTTTTTAAGGTCCCAACATGAAGTCAGCGTGCTCAGTTCCTGCTTGCTGTGGTACAAAGGGGTGAACAGAGTTTCTGAACCTACTCAGCAGCCCTGATCTTTGGGATTTTCCTCCTGCATTCCTGCAGTCTTTACTCCCTGCCTTAAGGAGTAAGTTGTACAGTGTAGTAATTGCTCCACAAAGCTTTTGTTCCTCGGTGCCAAGGCCCCTGCTGGGCTTTGTACTGTGCAAATCATTCAGATCTAAGGTCTCTAATCCTCCCAAAGGGATCATGTGTTTCCAAGTAAGCACAGCTTGGCAGGATGAAAGCCAAGCCCTTGCTTCCTACCTGTGAGAAACTGGAGGTTACCAGAAGTCTTGTTCTTTCTGACAATGGGACACATGGTTGACAGAGAGAATCTGCCAGGGTGTGTATCTTAGAAAATAAAACATCCACTATTTAAACCTGGGTATACAAGGGACTTTACCATCCACACCCAGGCGTGCAACCTCGACATCCACTCCTTGAACCTTTGTAATGCCTGTGTTAGGAACCAAGCATAATATGGTGGTGGATGGCTGGATATTTGAGGCTTGAAGGATGTTGGGGTATCAATGTCAGTCACTAGATCAATACCAAGGTTATTTCCTTGGCTTCCCAGAGGAATTGTGGTGCCAGTTGTGTTGGTTTCAGTGGTATTTGAGTACCTGATGTGCTTGGCTGGAGACCTGCCATTGCCCTCTTGCACAAGAGCTAGGAGTGTTTCAGTGCAAGAGCAACAGGAGCTCTGCAGGACTTGCTAGACAAGACATGTTTTCTGGTTCAGTTTGGATTTTGCTCTGAGTAGAAGTGAGCAACGTTATGCCTTGTGATAATGTAGTGCCATCAGCCAGGGGAAGCCATCAGAGAAATAAGCTTTTCTTTCAGTCACTGGTAGGTATTTGTAACAACTGTAGAGATGACAGTGCTGAAAAGTACTGGAAGGCAAGGGTGATCAGTGGCAACCTCTGAGAGTGCCTCAAGACACTCTCTGAACTGCATTTCTAATCTTTTATACTGTCATTTGTGATTAAAACTAACCAAGCAATCATCTGAAACAAGCTAGCCAGGTTCAGTCTTTACCTGAGAGCTGTCAGAGGTTGATCTATAAGATCCTCTTGTAGGAACAACGCTAGTGAAATGTAACACAGAGCTAACACAAATTAAACACCTTAGACACAGAAACTGTGAAATCTTTAAATCCCAAAGAAGTCCTTCAACTTGAATTTTTTTTTTTGTTTGTTTCCAAATCGATGATATGATTATTGGATAAATAAACCATGTGATTGTTCAGCACATAAACACCCTGTGTTAAATGTGTCCGTCGATAGACAATTCATACAAATGATACTAACTATCATCAAAGGAGTAATAACGCCTTTATTGATGAATAAATCTCCAAAGGACAGATCAAATGGAGGTTAACTAGCCATGCATGACATTAGCAGGAATTAGTCTGAGAAGAGCCTTGCAGGCATGCTGGCTACTGTACGTGGGGTGGGAAACGATGTGGGCCATACCTGTGGAAGGACCTCCAAGGTCAAAACTCTACCCCCAGCAAAGGTTACTTCACATTATATGGTCTTACAGCGTTGTTTCTGTTTCTTATTTCTCTGTTGTTTTCTGTGGAGATTCAGAGAGCTGTCTTACATGGACCCTCTCTTAGCATTCCTGAGGAGCGGTAAGCTGTACCCACATGTATGTGGACCAACCTCTCCACCCAACAAGCATCTCTGTGAAAGTTGCCTGGTCTTACCCAGCCTGGCTGAGCAGGGAGGTGGTGGGTGGAGGTGACCTGCTCACAGTCACACATAACGTCTCTGACTGTGGCTGAAAGGTCTTTACTGTTCTCCACACTAGCACTGAAAGTCAGTGAGCTCCCAAAGCCCACGTAAGGTGTCAGACAGGACTATGAGTTACCTCTTTAAAAACAGGGGGTTCTGATCAGACACAGAGAAGGGCTTAGAAAAACTTCTCAACAGCAACAGCTGATGTGAAGTAAAATGTATATGAAATTAAAAACAAATATTTTCACCAGAAAGCCAATAGTCAGACTATAACTGGGTGGAAAGGTCAATATTCATGAGCCACAAAATACTGTTGTTCTACTGTTGCCTTTGAAGTCATTACTTGGCCTGTATCCCAGAGGTGTTTTCCAGTTGAAGTACGATTGTTTAGCAGCCCTGGCAAAGTAGTGGGAGGGTTTCCATGGCTGATGACACCCCAGAAAAGCCTCCCCAGTGCCTGCACCCATCCCCGGACAGTGAAGAACTATTGATTATTGCCAGCAGGTCGAGGGAAATGATCCTTCCCTTTTATTTGGGACTGATGGAGCCACATCTGGAGTACTGTGCCCAGTTCTGGACTCCTCAGAACAGGACATGGACATACTGGAGAGAGTCCAACGGAGGTCTATGAAGATGCTTAAGGGAGCAGAACACCTCTTCCCACAGCAGGGGAGTCTCTGGCATCCCAGTGCTCTGCTGAAAGGTGTGTCAGTTGTGGTGCTCCATTTCCAGCAAGCACTGCTAACTCCTCTCAGAGTCATTTGTGTGAGGCCAGAGGCTAGCTTGCCTTTTCCATGGAGATACATTACAACCAATAATCCACCTGAGATACACCTGAAACTCATATTGAACTGCATGTGGCCCATCTCCGTTCGCCACATAGGTCCTCCTGGTAGAGGCCATAGTGAGCAGCCATCTCTACCTCCTGGTAGAGACCAGACGTTGTAGGCAACAACGCTATAGGTTCAAAGGTATCTGTTGATCATTTCTGGAGCCACCCCAAACATTTTTTGGGTGGTTCCTTGCAGGATTTGGCAGGTATGTTGTTGTCTGTGCAACCCTGTGTGTCCTGCTCTAATACTGGCCAGGCAATTCTTACTGCAGTGCCAGAGAATTTCTTAGTTAACAATGCCTCCATCTCCTCTCCTTGCCTATAAGTATGTCATTAACCAAAATAAAAAAGCCTTCCAGTGCCCTGACACTTCTTTTCATCACTCAGTGAGAAGGGCCAACCATGCAAACAAAGTAAACTTCCTAGCTGGCCTGTTTTTAAACTAGATAAAGCAGCCTTTGCCAGAGCCAGCAGTCCTGGAGCAATCTTTCCAGCTCCACTACTACCTTCTCCCTGCTGAAAACAAGCACAGAGCAGGCAGAAGGAATGACCCAGTCTGGTCTCCTAGCAAGGTCTCTCCATGCCAAAGTTCACACAGGGCAGTGTTTTACTCAATTTACAATGAAAAAAACTGGAGCACTGAGAGCTGGACTCATGCCACCCACCTTTAAATAGAAACCACATGGACATCTGCACCTCAGCTTGTTACACTGGGCTCCCCTGGCAGTCTGTGAGGCACTTTTAGAGCACAGCTCATCCGTACTGTTTTAGGTATTAGTTCTCACATGCTTCAACAACAAGTTGTAGGCATTATTGTAATTTATAATAACCTAATTAATCTTAATGATAATAAGAGTAGATATTGCTGGCCTCTAGTGAAGCATGGCGTAGTATAACAAAAGCAATGGAAAGGGAAGGCAAGGAAAAGGAGAGGGAGAGGAGGGGAAAGGAGAGGAAGCCCCAAAACCATCTGTCAGTGTAATATTTCCATGGAAAACTGCATCAGGGTTTAGTCTAGCAAAAAAGATCCCTCACACTTCAGGATCCCACACAGAGCAAAATCCCAAGCTTGATTTCTGGGATCTGACTATCCAACCATGTTTCTCTAGAAATTCATCACTAGTTACAGGTCGGGGTTTTGGACTCAGTCCAGATACCAGCTTTTATGATGGCACTTACCCAAAGCAAGTTATAATGATTTCATGTAAATTATCCTCCTGCCAGCTGGTAAACAATGCAACCCTAAAGCACGTGATGCCAAGCTTGTGCTGATCCTGACTGATCCCTCTTTGAGGCACTATTAACACAGACAACGGTCTGTTTTCCCACAGGACCTGCGTGGAGGACAATTAGTTAAACCCCCTACTCTAATCATGTGGATTTGTTTTGGAGCAAGGCAGTCTCATAATGCAAAATGCCTGTTTCAGTTTGAACAGGCAGATTTATTAAAGCTTTTACGTGCACACTGTGCAGCTACCACAGGCAAAATTAAAATCCAGCTGGAGTCAGGAGGAAATACAAGCCAACTAAATACTACAAGAGCAATAGTATTGCTAGCTCTCACATCAAGCTTGCAGTCAGTGTGATATTTTATTGCTATTCATAAGCAAATGAAGCAGTAGTGATACTTTCTACTCGTGGCCAGGTCCTGATACACTTGCATAACAAAGGCCATGGTTTTTTAGTAACTTCTGGGTCTGCTTTGCTTTCTGTGCTGGGTGATGTTAAGATTGTGTAAGGCTCTGCAAAACTGGGGCTGAAGACTTTATGGAGGGTCCCAGGGTAGTGGGCTGAGGTGGAGACTAGGACCGTCCCAGCCCTGGCTGATCTTAAAGCTGCAAGGCTGGGTCCTTGCTGAGCTGAGACCCTCATCATCACCAGTAGCGCCAGAGGCTATTCCTGACTCACTCCAACTACAGCACCATTTTGCCCTTCAGAAGTACTCCCCACAGAACCTGTTACCCTCACCCAGAAGAAGAATAAAACGGGCCATGTAATTATACTCCAGGATTACTTCATTCAGCCTGATTAATTACACAGGCGTAGTATCTAAGCCCCAAATTTAGAGTGGTGACCGTGTTCTAATTATATCCTCTGATAACTTAATTCCCTCTTTGTAGCCCAGCTAAAAATAGTTCAGACATTTTTGCCTTACCCTCACTCCGAAGGGGAAATTTGGCACCTGTCACTAGATCCCATAGACAATCCTAATCGCTCCAACCTTAAGACTCCTGGAACCTGCTGGGGAATCCATTCCCCCAGGAAACACACCAGTCAGGCAGTGCAGGGGCAGATTTGTCCATTCCTCATACTGTACACAGGAAACCTAGTGCTGAGAAGGGGTCTGAACACCCATGACCAGTGAGTGCACAGGATGCTGCTGTTTCCCTCCAGGACATGAAGAAGCAGTGCAGTCAAAGTAGCTCATCCAAAATCACAGAAAGAATCAGTGCTGGGACTAGAAGTGAAAACTTTCTGGTGTGTGGTTATTCACCTCCTAAATGAGAAAGCTTAGGCAGACATGGCTGGAAGGCATCAGTAGACATACTTTTGCACATACTTTCTGTCTTACTCTTCATTCATGTTTTTCAATATGGGTTACATCTCTACATAGATGTGCTTCTCTAAGTACACTAGTGTAACAGAATAGTATATGCAGGGGTAGACTTACTTACAGGCATATAAAGGCCAGTAATACACCTTTAGATAAAGATCTTGCCCTGGTCAGGCCCCACCTGGAGTGTTGTGTCCAGTGCTGGGCTCCCTGGGATAAAACAGACAGGGATCTCCTGGAGAGAGTCCAGAGGAGGCTGAGGAGATGATGAAGGGCCTGGAGCATCTCCCCTGTGAGGAAAGGCTGAGGGAGCTGGGGCTGTTCAGCCTGGAGAGAAGAAGACTAAGGGGGGACCTTATGAATGTTGATCAATAGCTGAAGGATGGGATGCAGGGGGACATGGGCAGCCCCTTTTCAGTGTCTGTGGGGACAGGACAAGGGGCAATGGCTGCAAGTTGGAGCACAGGGAGTTCCCCACCAAGCTGGGGAAGAACTTTTCCCCAGTGAGGGTGAGGGAGCCCTGGGCCAGGCTGCCCAGGGGGGTGTGGAGTCTCCTTCTCTGGAGAGATTCCAGCCCCGTCTGGACACCGCCCTGTGCAATATGAGCTGGGGAGCTGCTTTGGCAGGGGGTTGGACCCCATGGGCTCTGGAGGGCCCTGCCAACCCCTGGGATTCTGTGATCTTCTGTAGCTGTTTAATAACGCCATAGGGCTATAACCACAACTCTCTGGAGAGGCTGTATTGGTTGAATGTTAGGGTGGAAGACCCATGCCCAGGGGAGTTCAGTTCTGGTGGGAGATGAGATCTGAAAGCAAAGCTAGGGCATGTGCAACCAGCAAACACCATTTGTCAAGATCACATTTCAGCTGTACAGCCATTCTATTAACACAGTCCAGCAGGGAAGAAGTCTATTCAAACAGGCACATCTTCAAACTGCAGAATCATCAGTCTGGGCTGTGCTGAGTTGCTCCACTGGAAAAGCCCTGCACACTGTGGGCTTTGCTTGGTGTGCTGCTTGCCCTTCCAGTGTTGGAGCTGTTTTCACCTACCATCCTCTCTTGGGACCTGGGTGAAATATTCTCCAAGGAAGCTTTGAAAAGGTGAGTGCTAGCTGAAAACTTGCCTCAGTGCTTCTGATGACCAACAAGATTTACATTGTGATAGTGGGGAGATTTTTTGGGGGACGGTGATTCTCTTAGCCCAGCCATGGTTGGTTTGGGCTTTGTGAGCCTTGGTAAATCTGCTTTGCAGCATCTTTAGTAGCTGTGCAGCCCTGATCCACTGTGTATCCATTCAGCATTTTCTAGAAGTCAGAAATGAAACCTGGTTGGAGACCTGGCCCTGAAGCCTGCCAAGGAACAAGTTACATTTAGTTGAGAATTAAGTGATTTGGGTCCCTTATTATCATTTTAATACTGCTTTGAGGAAAGGAGATGTGGAGAAGGAAAAGAAGGAATAGAAATTCAGCCCAGAGTCTTTATTTCCCTTATGATGTGTCATGTAACTGCTCCACTTGTTGTCATTTACTTAAATATGTAATCACCGTATCGTGTTCAGTAGCTAATTGTTTTATTTTGATTTCTTTCTGTCTCATTAGGCCAATGTACTGTTCCCATCCTTTTTCTAATAATAAAAAGAATGATAATAATAACAACATCAGAACCATCCCCAGTGCTGCCTGTCAGGCTCTTCCCACAGTAAAGCTGCTGCATCTGCATTCCATTTTATGTCTCACATTTATTTCCTGCTGCATTATTTTTTTTGGAGGGGGGTTGATGTCTGTATTCTGTTCTGATGGAAATGACAACGTGTGATTTAGAAACAGCAGAGTTGGGAAACAAATTAAAGCAAAAAACAAATGTAGCTGGCTAAAGACAAGAGTGTTTGAATAAAAAATGATTTGGAGTAAGAGGTTTGGGTTTCCCAGGACCTCAAAAAATATTTTGGATCCTCAGAAATGAGGTTGTACACACATCAAAACCCAATGCAGGTAGTAGGGAGCTTGGGCTGTGCTTTAGACAACTACAGTCTCATTAATTCACCAAATCTTGCTGTATTTCCTTAACTCTGAGCTCAAGAGCAATACTAAGTTTTGTGTACAAAACACAGGAAACTGATACAAGTTCTTGACGTGATTTCAAGCTTTGGCCTCTTCCCACACCAAACCACTATAACCTTTGCCTGTGGAATGAACAAAACGTATTCTAAACCAGCTTGGTTTTTTAGTGGGTTGTGTTTTTTTCCTGTAAAATTTTATATGGTTTTAATGCTTTATTCATTTATTTTAATGCTTTATTCAAAGATCATCAGTTTCACAAAGCATCAGATCCTTTTCCTTTGCCATCAATGAGAAAATCCTTACAAATGCTTCTAGGCATTACACGGTTTCTTGAACCACAGACTTCCCTGTGGGGAGCCCTGTTGCAGATACAGCCTGAAAGTTTTGCTCCCCTAAATCAATAGGAGTCCTCCACTGAGCTACAGAGAGCCAGCCTTTTAGGTATAACTAACAAGCACGGTCTGAGCTAGAAATCACGAGCTGTGAGGATAAGAAAACAATCCATGAATGAAAGGATTCCTACACGTGACTGCAAAGTGAGGGGCGAATCCTCAGCTGGGGCATACTGACTGATTTCTCCCTCTCCTGTAGGTTTCCTTCCCAAGGCTGCTATTATACCATTACATTCAGCACGCTATCCCCAAACCTAGTGAACCGTGATGCAGAGTATCAAAGTGTTCAAATTACAGCATCCTACTCTTTTTTCCCCATCTTTTCAGCCTCAAGATTTTACACACAGCATCAACTGATAGAAGAAACGTTGCCTTGTTTGGGCAACCTCGTTCTCCTAGACTGCCAAGTGCTTTGAGCTAAACAATCAATGCTGTCCTTCTCAACTTTTTCCTTTCCAATTAATTAATTTAAATTGACCATTAAGTCAGCAGAGTTTTTGATTGATATTTTCATTAACAACCCTCTCATGCAGACCTGTCCAACACCTAAGAAATGTATGATAATGTCCAATCTGCATGAAGGGGTCTGAACATCTCCCTTCACCTCTCAGTGCTAGTGAGTTATTACTCGAATTGTGCTTGCTGTTTCATTGAGTGTAATTTGAATACAGATTAGCTGCCCCAGTGTTCCAGAGCTTTGGCATTATCATTACTGGGGACAGTAATTTGACTGATGAACACACAGGTTATCACAAGGTCATCACCTTCACAGTATTGGAATGGTCCATCGTCCCAATTTTGGAGGGAAGGAGACTAAACCTTTCAATAGCAAAATTAAGTCCTGTAAATTAACTTGTCCGATAACTTATTGAATAAATCCTTTACTAATTAAAGAACCAATATGCCCCTTTGTTCTCAGATCTTCAAAGGCTTTATTAAAATCAATGAAGTAATATCAATTTAACAGTATTTTTTTTTTGGTAACAAGAATTAAGATCCTTCATCCAATTAGACACAAATGTTCTGTATATGTATAATGATTTGAAATGTTAAATAGGAAAAGGAAACACACTGGATTTTCACTGTGAAGGCAATTATCTGTCAGCCACACCTCCTCCAAAGACAGATTCTTTCTTCATTAGTCCTCAGAAAGCAAAAATGGAACTGAAAATGTTCTTCAAACTTACAAAACCCCCCACCTTTCATCTGAGCAGGGATTGTACCACGCTGAGACACTATTGCACCTGCCCTGCTCTGGCATTTCTGCCTGTAGAAAAGAGCATTGAAAAATGGAAGCCAAAGGGGAGAATGCAGGATCTGAACTAACACCCAAGCTGACATAAAGAAACAATTTTACAGATGTCAGAGGGACAATCATGTGGATTTGCTAAACTTGCTCCTAAGAAACGTGCAGCTGAAGTAGCTCCTTGCTTACAAATGAAATTAATGTGATGGCTTCTGAGGGTAAACCTCATTGCAGCCTGCCAGTCCCTGAAGGGAGCAGAGACACAGGAGGGGAATCAGCTTGTTCAAAGGGCAGAGACTGGCAGGACAAGGGGGATGGGGTGAAGCTGAAGGAGGGAAGGGTTAAATTAGATCTTAGGGGGAAGTTCTTTGCAGAGAGAGTGGTGAGGGGCTGGAAGGGGCTGCCCAGAGAGGGGGTGGGTGCCCCGTCCCTGGGGGTGTTGAAGGCCAGGTTGGCTGGGGCCCTGGGCAACCTGGTGTAGCTCCAGGCCTGGAGGTTGGTGTCCCTGCCTGTGGCAGGGGGTTGGAGCTCTGTGATCCTTGGGGTCCCTTCCAACCCAGACCAGTCTATGATTCTATGATTCTATGATCTAATCTTGGTAGTACTGTCTAGAGTAAAAGTAAACTAATGCACTACCTGACAAAGTTAAGAGCCTGGTGTAGACAGGGTTTGAGGATAAAATCTGCAAGGCTGCCATTTTTTACAGAGCTCTGCTGAATCATGTCTCTTTTCAGGATAAGTCTTAAATCTGCATTTCCAGAAAGCTTAATATATATAAATTTATTCTGAAACATATTTATTTTCACCTGGGCAGGACTATCAGTTGTGCTGTGTGCCTGCACATTGACATAAAGACAGACAGTACCCAAATTTGTAGCCCCAGGCCTGGAGGTTGGTGTCCCTGCCTGTGGCAGGGGGTTGGAGCTCTGTGATCCTTGAGGTCCCTTCCAACCCAGACCAGTCTATGATTCTGTGATTCTATGAAGCCAATCTCAGCTGATATCCAGCCAAACCATCTGCTGGCACACTTGGTATTATTAGGCCAAGGCATTAGGTATCTTATATGTTACAGTTTATGGGAAAAGGTACAGCTACACAAAGAACACATCAGGATGTTCAATTCTATCAAGACTGGCTCCAGATAAAGGCATCATTTTTATTTTTTCAAACTGAAAATTTCTCATGAAAATGGTTTTTTAAAGGATGAGTTCATATATAAGTTTTTTTGGGGCAAATTCAGGGGAAAAATGTTTTTTTTTTATATAAATCTGTATGACAAATTTGAAAATGTGTCATTATTTTTTGAGAAAAGTACCTTTTTTAAAGATAAAATGAAACACTGTGAAATTGTATTTTTTTGTGTATGCTCATAAAAACTTAAGAGCTAGAAGTGCTAAAGATCTGTGATATTAATACCTGAGATGATACATTTAAAAATCTGTGAGACCATAAATGCTTTCATTAATTCCTTTGCAGTGATGAAAATAGGAATGTTCTTTTGACAGAGGTGATACCCAGACATGACAATATTTTAGTGAGCACAAGACAATGAAGATGAAAACTAAAACGTGCAAAAATAAAACCCACTGGTTCTGCCCACTAAAGGGAATACATAGGGAATTAATTTCCTGTGTGACCATTAATATGGTCACAACATGTACAGTCAAAAGTAAATCAACATTTAAAAATCACTTTTAAACCTATTCTGCAATATGTCATTGGTACCATAACTATGGAATGTAATGAATGAGAGAGGATGAGAAGATGTTAGCACAAAGGAGGCAGAATTTGGCTAAAATTGGGCAGGATTACCTAAATACCCAGCTTTCAACATTCAGTACAAATAGCTGATGGCATGCAATTTTTTTTTGGAAGTGCAGTTAGTGGTATTTCAAGTTTTCAGAAAAGTATTCAATGCCATCAAAACATTTTGCTCCTTTTAAAGTTTCCAAAGAGCTCTCTGGTTGAAAAATTCAAGTGTATGTTTGTGGCTTTTTCTCAAAATTTCAAAATTTCAGATATTTAAGTGGCTTTTTCTCAAAATTTCAGATATTTAAGTGACTTTTTCTCAAAATTTCAGATATTCAGAACAATATTCAGCATTTTGCAGGATAAGCCTTAAATCTGCATTTACAGAAAACTTAATATATATCAATTTATTCTGAAATATATTTATTTTCACCTAGGCAGGACTATCAGTTGTGCTGTGTGCCTGCACATTGACATAAAGACAGACAGACTTCATCCTGCAGTCTCACTACATATTATTTTTGACCTTCACAGCATTTTGCCAGCATTAACTAATTAATTCTCACAATGCCCCTCTGAGGGAAGCCAGTAAAGACCATTATCCCTCTGTTAAACAGAGCCAAAGAGGTCTTGTGCAACAGCTTGCCCGAGGCCATCATGTTTTCTTCCTTTTCTTGGTCTCTCAGCACCAAGTCAGAGCAATTAGATCCTGACCTTTCTGGCTCCTAGTCTTGGGCTCTGATCCCTAAATCACACCTTTACTGACATTAGCGACCACTGTGGTCTATGTCTGGAAGTTAAAGAGCTAAAACTGTAACATCTTCCATGCCAATCCTGCTCTGTCATCTTTTTAAGGAAAATTATCAGCTCCTATTTGCTGCCACTGAAGAAGAGGAGGAAAAAGAGCTAAAAAATACTTGCTCAGTGTATGAATTTGGTCTATGTAAATCAATTAGTCATCAAAACAATTTGACACTTGGAAAATTGAATCTTCAATTAGATGTTATCTTCCCAATCTCCTTTATATGTTCCCCTGGATAGAGATAACACCTTTGTTATCTTGCTGAGAATCCACCTCCCCTACTTTAGCAGAAATGATCAACTGATAGTTATAAAACCCTTGATGTTTGTCCTTGAATGAGAGAGTCCCACAGCCATGAAAGCATTAGAAGCCACGGGATGAAACGTTAGTTACTACAGCCTCAATGGTGAGATTTTACAACCTGGTTAAAGTGAGGGATTCCAGCCCTTCTGCTACACCTGTGATTTAAAGGTATCTTTACTTTGGAAGCTGCTTCTGAACCCTCTTACTGGCAAGGATGGGACAAAAAGAAGGAAGGTTTTTGAAGAACAGTCATGCTGCCTTGTGCCCACCCCTTCTCCTCACCCTGCAGGAAAAGAGAAGTGGCTGCAAACTGAGGAGAAGTGGCCACAGCTTACCTTGAAGTTTGGCTTGTCATCAAGGACATGCATCTGGGTGAGCCCGTGGGGTGAATCCAATGTGCTCACAGCTGTGGGCAGAGGAAGCACTGGAGGGGGTTAGACTGGAAACTCCACCTCTGTCTG
Organism: Hypotaenidia okinawae; assembly: GCA_027925045.1. Lineage (NCBI taxonomy): Eukaryota > Metazoa > Chordata > Aves > Gruiformes > Rallidae > Hypotaenidia > Hypotaenidia okinawae. Next base: position 35,421,030 of record BSDF01000004.1, read on the forward strand.
TGCATCAGAACCCAGAACTGCCTTGCAGTGTGTGTTTGAGGCAGCATCTATGAAGAAATACAGTGTCCTGAAGTGATAGATTGTAAAAGCATGCATTTCTCATTTGGCTTCCAGATTTTATTGAGTTTTCTATATTCATTATGGTCCCTCCTCTGGGTCTGGCATGATTTTTATTTTTTAAAATTTTATTTTATTGTGTGAGCCCTCCTAAAGGCCACTTTATCTAGGATAGGAAAAGAGCAATGTCAAATTAACCTCCAGACCTGCCTACCTGCTGATCCACAATGCAGCTGCTGCTCCTCACTTGTAGCTCGTTGAAGCTCCCCACGTTATTTCTTGGAAATTTGGGTCTATTCAAAAGTTGCTGAGTACACAGAGCCCACATTGGCACCATTCCTAGAGAGCAAATAAAATGTATTGATTTACTCCAGCTGCTTATACATAGACCTTCATAGTCTTGGTTTATGTCCTCTTCAATCTGTTTCCTGAGGAAGAAGACAGTGATTTGTAGCTTTCTGCTCCTCTGAGATCCACTTGGTCCAAACTCTTATACACAGGGAGCATCCCATGAGATCAGGAGATCAAGTCTGATTCCAGCAGTGACATCCTCATGGCGTCTGAGGAGGAAGCAGCCACCTCTCATGCTGAACATGATCTATGTAAAAAGCTGTTATTTGTGGAAAAAGTGAAGAACTACTTCCCTGACACAAGTTACTCCAGCAAACTGTCAGTAGAAGTCCTAGATCTGGAACAGCTTCAAAACTGGACAAGTGCTTGAGCTCATTTTAATACCAGCTTTTGTCATTTGCTAGTAAATACAGAGGTCACCTAAGGTGCAGCCTTAGTCTTTTCCTAGTGGAAAGGAAAGAAATTCAACTATTCACTGCAATATTAAAATCTAGATAGCAGAAAAAAATGTTCCCCTATGTCACACTAAAAGTCAGGTTTGCCCTAATCATAATCTTACTCCAGATGGTTTGCTTTTTTTATAGTGCAGGGGACAATTATTTATTTTAGATTAAATTTAGATCTCAGCTGTGAACAGTGATGTAGAGTATAATCCCTGAAAACTCAGTTGCATTTAAAAACAAAGGTTATGGCTTCTTTAACCTTCAGAAACTATATTTCATTATAAACCCATGTTAGTTACCTGGTATAAATATACTAAAATCAACATCAGATAAATACAAGATGCATCAAAAGATTTAAGGCACCTGTTGTGTATTTAAAAGAATTATATCTTGTTTATGGTACAGTATAAAATGCACAACTGATTTATATAACAGCTAGTCCATTGCAGGGGAAATCTCATTTCAATCATAAATGGCAGAAGTTGATTTAAGAATTCATTCTTTAATGGGCCTGCAATGTTCAAATTTAAACTCATTCAATTCATCAGCAAAATATTCAATATGGGGCACAGGGAACTCATTTAGGCAAAGAGCGACTTTTAATATAAATTTTCCAGGAGATTTCTCCATCGATCCAGCAGTTTAGTGCAGAATGATTTGTGCGATACATTCTGCAGGATCAATGCAGGCCAAGTCAATGGCTAATATAAAACAATCATCCCACCCACCACAGAGAACGTGCTGATGAACTTTGACTTCACATTGAACCGCTCTGGGGAAAGGAGAGGGAGTCTGATCAGAATGCATCAGAACTTCCCCCTCCTCCCCTTACCCTCACCCGTTCTCTGGTATTGTTGTTTGGTTGTATTACAACATGACTGGGAAATCTCAGAGCCCTGTAGTGTTATATTCTGCATAAACACATGTGAAGGTACCACCTTTGCCCTCTAAAGTGAGTATCCTCAGTCCCCTTGCGTCTCTCGGTGTGAGCCATCAGCTCACGTAACTGTGGGGCTTACACGGGGGAGTTGTAACTCCTAAAAGATTTGTGAGCCTCAAATCTCTGGACAAGGGGAAAAAAAGACACTAACATAGCAGAGAAGGGGTGGATGCCCCGTCCCTGGGGGTGTTCAAGGCCAGGTTGGCTGGGGCCCTGGGCAGCCTTGTGTAGCTGCAGGCCTGGAGGTTGGTGTCCCTGCCTGTGGCAGGGGGTTGGAGCTCTGTGATCCTTGGGGTCCCTTCCAACCCAGACCAGTCTGGGATTCTATGATTCAGTGTCAGCAAGGTTGGTATTCCTGCTTTGTGAAGTTAAGGTTACCCTCTTGAAGGGTCTGAGAGGCCATTTTTGCAGGATCAGAGCCTAAGAAAAAGAAGAGGGACACATACTTTCATTTGTCATTCTCCCTAAATTTTACAGCCATACCTAGAATGGATATCTTTGACTAGTCTTTGGATAGTCTCATGTTGAAGTCTACTTGCAGTTGGTAGGAACAAAATTCATTTCTCCATCAACCTGCTCTTCCCTAAGTGTTTTCATACATGATGTTTTCCCAGCTGTAGTCCTGTGTCCAGAGCTGGGGCCCCAACACAAGGAAGATGTGGGTCTGTTGGAGAGGGGTCAGAGGAGCCATGGAGATGCTCAGAGGGCTGGAGCAGCTCCCCTACAGAGAGAGGCTGAGGGAGCTGGGCTGGGTCAGCCTGGAGAAGAGAAGGCTGTGGGGGGACCTCATTGCAGCCTGCCAGTCCCTGAAGGGAGCAGAGACACAGGAGGGGAATCAGCTTGTTCAAAGGGCAGAGACTGGCAGGACAAGGGGGATGGAGTGAAGCTGAAGGAAGGAAGGGTTAAATTAGATCTTAGGGGGAAGTTCTTTTCAGAGAGAGTGGTGAGGGGCTGGAACGGGCTGCCCAGAGAGGGGTGGGTGCCCCGTCCCTGGGGGTGTTGAGGGCCAGGTTGGCTGGGGCCCTGGGCAACCTTGTGTAGCTCCAGGCCTGGAGGTTGGTGTCCCTGCCTGTGGCAGGGGGTTGGAGCTCTGTGACCCTTGGGGTCCCTTCCAACCCAGACCAGTCAGGGATTCTATGATTCTATGACCAGGGGCTTGATGAATGCAGCAGGTTCCTGGAGAGATGAGTAAAGGGCAGTGTGAAAATAACCCTGGAGTTTTTAATGTAGGAAGTTTCAAGAGACTGATGTCACTGGTAAAGCAAAAGAGTCAATGAGATAAAAGAACAGGAGAGCTGACAATGGGTGGACAACCTGGCCAAGAGGAATATGTTTGACCATGGGCTTGGGACTAATTTTAGGGCCCCAGAGATATATTCTACAATAAAGTTATTAAACAAGATCATGCTCAATCTACATCTCAGCAAGTTATCATGGAGCAACATCTGACATGCTGCTCATGAAACTCTGGCCACTAAGTGCCTGGAAACAGCCAAATATCCATATCAACAGGTTGGGATTTCACAAAAGCAAGTACAATTGCAGATCTTATGCTGCTGAATTGCCTCAGTCCAAGCCTGAGAAATTAATTTAAATTCTGTCTCATAAAGGCTTTGTCATCAACAGAATTTGACTGAGTGATGATGATCTGCATGATGATGTTGTTTATGGATGGATTTAGAGGCACTCTGGAGATGGATTTTATGGATGGCTTTGAACTCCTTCAGGTTTCTATCATCTGAATCAAAGATACATTTACATACTTTTACATAAAATGACATATGTTACACAAACAACAGGTACAGACGTGTGTGGTCTTCCAAATCCATGACTTCTGGATGGGCCGTAGTGTGGCCTCATTTCATCGCCTCGACTGAGTCCCAGCATGTATCTGGAGTGCAGCTGGGACAGGTTCTTGGGCCAAAAGGTGGGAAAGCTGCCAGATCCCAGTGTTTAAGGGTAGTCTTGCAGAAGTGGTAGGAAATGGAAGGACACAGCATCATGGTGTAACAGGCAGCTCTCATGTTTTCTTTCCAAATAGACCTCCATTTGTTAAGCTTTCTGAGCTTCGTGACCTCCTTCAGAAAACTGATGGGAGAGAAAGTAGGACATTCATTTGGGTTCAGAATGAAAGATGAAGAGACTGGCTACAGTTTTTAATAGATTTCTAGTAATCTGATACACTTGCAGCCTGAATATAGCCTTAAATTACACTGAATGCCGTATAAGCAGAAGTCAAATAAGATCAGAGTTGGATGCAAGTATTGTCAGTCCTGTCAGCGAGTGCCTGTACATCTTGCATCCTAATCCTTCCTCCTCCAGGGATTGTGAGATTTACTGACTGCAGTAAACTCTGTTTGTCAACTACATAAGGTACATTGCAATGCTTGTCTCAACTTCTTGCTGTGTGCCCAGAGACCAAACCACAAAAGGCCAACAGACAGAAAATCCAACACTTGGAGACCCAGAAATTTTCAGTTTTGACATTCCCAGCTCTGGCTGGAGTAGGGGAACTACTGTCTAAGTCTGAAGGACCCTTCTAAGAGCACAGAATACATGTATAAGGACATGAAGGCTTTCTCATTGGAGTAAGTTTAATGTGTAAATTACACTAGCAAGGATTTCAAGGTGAAGATTTCAAACATATTTAACTAAAATTAAGTACATATTACTTTACCACAAGTAAATTTTCAGTTTTCCCACTGATTTCAATGAATCATAGAATCCCAGACCCTCTGCCACAGGCAGGGACACCAACCTTCAGGCCTGGAGCTACACAAGGTTGCCCAGGGCCCCAGCCAACCTGGCCTTCAACACCCCCAGGGACGGGGCACCCACCCCCTCTCTGGGCAGCCTGTTCCAGCCCCTCACCACTCTCTCTGCAAAGAACTTCCCCCTAAGATCTAATTTAAACCTTCCTTCCTTCAGCTTTAATCCACCCCCCTTGTCCTGCCATTATCTACCCTATGGTATTAACTGTTAACTGCTTGGATGACAGAAATTACATGAATATGTTAGAGTGGTGCTGATGTTGTACCTGAGTTGTGCCTGAGTTGTACCTAAGCCTGAGGTGATCACTGAAGCATTCATCTTCTGTCCTGGGGCAAAAAGAATTATAAACTTCCTCAGGTTGGGCAGAGTGACAAGTCCTGATGGACACACGTACTGGTGTCCCTTCACCACCATGAAGGTTGATCAGTTTGTAAAGACACCCATCAGTTTGCAAAATAAAGATGCCCCTCATCTTCTAAACACTTCCCACCAGCTGTCTCACCCCTGGCTTTGTACAATGGTGGATTTATTAAGGAAACAGGAACTGGCATTACACAAGTGTTCTTTTATAGACAGCAGAGGTGGGTAAATACAACTGAACTAGAGATGTAACACTGCATGACACTTGAGGCCAGTGTGATCTCTGACCTGCCTCAGGGTAGGGGGGATATGCAGCTATAGCTTTTAGAAAATAGTCTTAAAATATTTGCTCCTTATTGGGATATGCTGATAGCATTTCAGGTTGAAGGAGTTCAATGTCACTGTTTTTACAGATACTAATTACCATGATACCCAAATTCTGCTTGTCAGTGTGCCCATATCTCCTATCAAGATCTACCACTGAAATGTGAATCTGGGTGCCACAATGAAAAAAGAATCTCACAAGGCCAAATTCAGCTTGTAGAAGCCAAATCTTGTTGACTGTTGAATGTTTGTAGGGCTTTTTTAATTGCCCTTGGAGCAAAAAATAATCTAAGAAGGTTGAGATGTGCTTTAGACAGAGTTTGTGTTGTTACTCTGTGTGTTTCTCCTTCGTGTCAGGTATTTGTCACTTTATCTAGATGTTCTGGTTCCCTGAATAGCAGGTAACACTTAGCAAGTCTGTAGAATCTGGGCTGTTGCAGCCGCTATATTCTCCCTTGCGTTGCACACACTGCTGTTTGTACCCTTACAACATTTTTGAGCCTTGCAAAAAAGAGTGAGCTAATCTGGCAGCAAGCTTGCTATCTCACATTCCTAGTTCTGCTGTATGACCCAGCCCTCTGTATCATTTGCACAATCCCCTAACTGATATCCTCCTCTGGACTGTGGCCATCCATTCCTCTTGGTTATCAATGTCTGCTTCTGCAAGAAGACTGATGCACTGGAAAAATGCTTTAAAAAGTCAAATTTCCTGAGGCACTATCTCTAATGGGGCCATTCTTTGTTGTATTGCTTTATCCTTCACTCTTTGGATTTTATCCTCTTGGAAAAGTGAGTTTGCATGGGGAATTATTGTCTTGAAGCCAGATGATCCTTTACATGCCTTATTCCTGTGTGATTTTTCATTTCCTTGAATATTATTAAACTTTTTTTCTTTGCTGCACAGCTAGGGTGTTTGTTCTTTATGAATGCAGAGCTTCCCCAGACATATCCAGTACATTCTTTACCATTTTGTCCTTCATCAGCTCTTGGACTCATAGCCAGAGGCAAAGATGTTAGGATTTGCTTGAGCTGAGCAATACAATATTTTTGTTCAGCTGTGAAGTTGATTAATAATTTGGAAATTAAATCAATGTATTCTTTGATTTTCATTACAGTGGGGTTTGCATGTGAACCTTTTGTACCGGTACTCCCAAGCTGAGTAGGGAAACATCATAAAGCTGAGCTGAGAGATTTGGTGTCATCTGGCCTGTGACAGTGCAAACATTACATGGAACTCCAAGGATTAGCAGCTTCATGATAATTTTTGCTGTTTAACCTCCTTGATTATTCTTGATTGTCAAAGCAGAAAACGTTTTGAATGCTTCCAGTTTGTGGTGCCAAGTGTGAAGTCATTTCACAGATCACACGATCACAGGGGTTGGAAGGGCCCTCCAGAGCCCATGGGGTCCAACCCCCTGCCAAAGCAGCTCCCCAGCTCATATTGCACAGGGCGGTGTCCAGACGGGGCTGGAATCTCTCCAGAGAAGGAGACTCCACACCCCCTGGGCAGCCTGGCCCAGGGCTCCCTCACCCTCACTGGGGAAAGGTTCTTCCCCATCTTGGTGGGGAACTTCCTCTGCTCCAACTTGCAGCCATTGCCCCTTGTCCTGTCCCCACAGACACTGAAAAGGGGCTGCCCATGTCCCCCTGCATCCCCTGCTTAAGATAATTATAAACATTAATTAGGTCCCCCCTTAGTCTTCTCTTCTCCAGGCTGAACAGCCCCAGCTCCCTCAGCCTTTCCTCACAGGGGAGATGCTCCAGGCCCTTCAGCATCTCCATAGCCTCCTCTGGACTCTCTCCAGGAGATCCCTGTCTGTTTGATCCCAGGGAGCCCAGCACTGGACACAAGTATTACAAAATGATACTGAGCCCCTTTTATCAGTTTGGATCCTTTAGACATATGAAAAATAAAGCTTCAAAGTTCAATGTCATTTGATGGATACAAAGGCTAATTTTCAGAGTCAATGAGTGTTGTAAGTGTTCAGCAATGTTGAAAAAAATCCTAGGTAACCTTACCCAGATAAGAAAGTGTCTTAAGGAGTCAGAAGTGAACTTCATAACTGGGCAACCTTGTGTAGCTCCAGGCCTGGAGGTTGGTGTCCCTGCCTGTGGCAGGGGGTTGGAGCTCTGTGATCCTTGGGGTCCCTTCCAACCCAGACCAGTCTGGGATTCTATGATACCAGTTCATTGGAAACTGCCATGGGAAAGGTTCAGCTTCAGCTCAGCTCAAGTTTTGATTCTGAACTTAAAAAGCTGTGGCAACTGCCAGGCCAAGCAGCCATGACATAGTGCTTCATACTGAAGTATCCCAACCAGTTTGATGTTACTGCAGACACAAGCAAAGACCAAAGCCAAATTTTGAGGCCAGTTCCAGATTTCCAGCCAAACTGATTACCGTATTCCTTTCACCTAACTGTAACAGGACAGGAAAAACGATCTAAACTTTGTAACCTGTGCTTCAGTACCTATTGCAAAAACCTGTCTGTTTTAAAATGCAGCCACCTCTGGGGAGGAAAGCAGCAGTAATTCCACACCAGAAAAAGCATGCACAGCAATTCAGGACAGAGGAATTACTAATCCCAGCCTATACAAACTGGACTGTTCCCACAGTTGTGTGAAAATGAAAAGCAGCTAAAACTTTGCTTTCTCTAGCACACTCTACTAATTCTCTTTAAATTTAGTTTTGCTGAGTTGCCCACCCTGTAATTGCAATCCTTCAGTGAAAAGGAGAGGGAATTTGGGGTGAGGGCTTGGGAATTGATAGGTGGAACAATAATTAACTGTGTTCTCACGTGACATTTCCATGATTAGCAAAGAGGGAAGCGTAAAATCGAGGAGATGGATTGAGGAAGATGGAGGCAGGCAGGAGAACAGACCCCACTGAATCGTGGATCTTTACTTTTCCCTTTTAAATGAATGAAACCAATAAACTTTAATAGTGCTGGTGAATGTGCCTTATCGTTGACTGAGAATCAGATTTGGTATCGATTTGATTTTCAGAATATTACTCAATCAAGCGCACTTAACTGCAGAAATTTAGTATTTTTTATATCTTAAAAAAATCAGTGCAAGCAAATCTGCCAAGCCTCCCCTCTGGCTACAAGTCTAACAACTGTTGAAGGACAAAAGATAATATATGTGAATACCATTGCCATGGTTCACTGGGTTAAAACAAACGGCCCCCATTTGACCTTTAAATTGAAGGGTTTCCCTTTATATCACTAGAGGCAAAATGCATGTACATGAGTACAACAACAACAAAAAGGGGACTCAGGTAGCTGAGCTGTATTTGATTTGTGAGTGGTTTATTCCCTTTTTAAGGGGATATTTTTTCTTTTCCTTTTTGGAGGGGGTAAACCCAAAAGTCAAATTGATGAAGAGAAATGGAATGTGAATCTGGCCTGGGTTACGTTCACTGCTGGTTGGTTGGTTGGTCACCCTGAGGGAAATGATATGTGTGCAGCTGGGATGATGAATTGGGTTTGTTTAAGTCATCATTACATTGTACTTTTTTATGGACCTCAGTATTTATAACACTTAAAGTTGATTGAGTAATGTGGGTTGCCTTGGCATCCCTGCTGGCCAGCCGGGGTGACGGGCCTTGACAGCAAACATGAAGATATTACTGCTCCAAGTCTGGTCCAGGATGTCGGGGTAATCTTAAGCAATATGCTGCTTGCTCTTGTGTGTAATACACTGTTGAAAACTTTCCCTGTGAGTGCATATGTAGGGGAGTGTGTGTGTGTGTATGTGTAGGCTTCTGTATATTTGGTGGAGAGCTCAAGCAACTCAGCTATAGAACAAGAGAACAGCTGCTCTAGCTGAATTAATTCTTTGTTTTGAAGAAACATTTTGGCTTCAGAATATCATGCTTGTAAAATTGGAACAGAGTGACTTTAAAAAATATTTCATATATTCATCCTTTGGGGTTAGTCTCCCTTCCCTGATTCTGCTGAACTCCTTTCAGCTTTGCATAACCATCAGGAGAAAATCAAGGACTTGGGAGCAAAATGTTTTCACACACCTTTCCTTGATGGAAGTGACAGTGATCACAGACTAATTATCTTTAAGCCATCAGCCCCAAAGTAACAAACTCTAGGCAAGTGGAGCTGTGCAAGCATCCAAAATGTAGTGATAGGATCAGAAGTTCAGCTGAGGGAGGTGGGCACTGCTCCAATTAAAAAAATGTGTGTTTATTTGTACCATGTTTGAACCCATGAAGGTAAATGCATTACAGCAATGCAGGTTTCTGTGGGACCTGGGGGTGTTGGGTGACTGCAGGCTGAACATGAGCCAGCAGTGTGTGCCCAGGTGCCAGGAAAGGCAATGGCATCCTGGCTTGTGTCAGAAATAGTGTGGGCACTGGGTCTGGGGAGGGGATTGTGCCCCTGGGCTGGGCACTGGTGAGGCTGCACCTCCAGTGCCGGGTCCAGTTCTGGGCTCCTCACCATCAGAAGGACACGGAGGTCCTGGAGCCAGTGCAGAGAAGGGCAACCAGGCTGGGGAAGGGGCTGGAGGGCAAATCCTCTGAGGAGCAGCTGAGGGAGCTGGAGGGGTTCAGCCTGGAGAAGAGGAGGCTGAGGGGAGACCTTCTCCCCACCTCCCCTGCCCTGCCAGGAGGGTGCAGAGAGGTGGGCGCTGGTCTCTTCAGCCAGGGGACAGGAGCTGGGACAAGGGGCAGTGGGCTCAAGCTGGGCCAGGGCAGGGTCAGCTCAGCTGGGAGGGCAAAGTTCTTCCCTGGCAGAGTTGTGGGGCTGTGGCACAGGCTGCCCAGGGAGGGGCTGAGTCCCCTTCCCTGGGGGTGTTTAAAAAGGGGAGATGAGGTGCTCAGGGATCTGGTTTAGCTTAGGATGGGAATGGTTGGACTCCATGATCTTAAAGGGCTTTTCCAACCTGCTGATTCTGTGATTGTTATCAATGTCAGGTTTTTACCCCATGTAACACAGCATGTTGTATTAAACCAAAAGGCAAACCTTGAAATTATTTATAGAACTGGCTTTGACTGGGCAGTACTGGTAGCATGAACAAAGTCTCATTTTATCTGTATGTGAACAGATATGGCTACTTACACCTGTCCCCACATGTACACCGTGACATGGAATAGTCTGAAAAATCATACTTGAAGAGTGGGAAATGCAAGAGCCAACATGTCCTGGTCACTAGCACATCATGACACAGTCTTTACTAATAATCTACGTTTTCCCCAGCAGCCCTGCCTCATTCACCTCAAAGGGAGCAGCTGGTCAATACTGTGTTTTATTGTCGGCATTCTGTGGGTGACCCTGCGATTAGTTTACTACACATTATCCTCATCCCATCCTTAGGAAAGAATTATCACCCTCCTTCCCCATATTTAGGGTTATTTGAATATATGAGAGTCTTCTGTGATTCTTCTGCCTCTTGCAGGGGAAGTGAAAGGAGAATTCTACCTGGAATATATTGTGAAAGACAGTGTCTTCCCTACCCTGTTTTCCTTGCCCATTTCCTACCTCTGCTGGCCTAAACCAAGGCAAAATTTGATGGCTCCTGCTACCCTCTCACATGCTTTCCCAGCCATATGTTCCTCATCTCTCTGCTCCCACCTGGTATCAAAAGCTGTCCTCACCTGCATGGCACAGGTCCCAGCCCTAGAGAAGTCCTCCAGGTGGCATGAAGAGGATGTGTTCGCTGCCAGAGGGTGTATAGGGATTTTGCTGCCCAGCAGAGACTGACAACTGACAGTGGTAAGTTGTTAATGTAGCTGATGGTTCTTACTGCTAACACAGGAACTCAACAGTAGCTGCTATCTTGTGCAGGAGCAGTCTGTTGTGGTTGGAATAGCAGTCCCTGTTGGCTCCATTGAGCAAGCTTTGGAGCTGCTGCCTCACTCAGTCACAAGTTACCACTCTTTCTCTGGCATGTCCAGGACACGGTTGGTTGGTTGGTGCCCCATAAATTCTTGGATACTTGCTGAAAGCCCTAATGTTGATAGATTCAGAAACACGGGTTTCGATTTCATTTGCTTTTATACAGAGGGTAAAGGCAGCATGCCATGACGTTTCCAGGAGCATATTGCAGCACTGGGAGCTGCAGGGCCTTATAAGAGGCATCTGTGAGACCTTGCCACACTTGAGCAGGAGCCAGCAGCTTGCCTCTTCTAAGAACCTAAAATACCTTCAGTGATATAATGGCATCTTCCCTTTCTGAAAAAGAGACTCCTTTCATAAGTCCTGGGGGTTTAGTGCTGACACACTAACCTGATGCTTGGTGCCACATTCCAGTCTCCTTGTCTGGCTATTCTGGTTTTCCACCTCTTGTGTCCTTACCCAATCCATCATTTACCTTCTTCCTCTCTTCCCATTTTACACCCAGCCAAAACACATTTTCCTGCAAGAGCTTCCAGCTTTTCCCCACCTCTCTCTCCATGCTCAAGTCAAATGGCTTGGTTCCCTGTCCCACACTGGAGAGAAAACCCATCAGATCTTCTTCCAGCAGTGCTGGTAGCAATTGCTAGGAAAATCCTACTCATATCCCACAGATTCAGAAAGGATCTTGTCTACTACAGAGGGAATCACTGGCTATCCCTATCTAGGAAGTTTCTACTGACTCACACAAATTATTACCCCTGTTTAAGAGGGCTTTCCTGAGCTGCCATCTCTTAATACTCAGTCCAGTGCTTTAGGCAGCAATGAAGGTACAACTCCCTACTAAACTACTAAAAAGATTTTCCTACATTTGACCCAGTCTGTTTTCCTGTAATTTCACACTCAGAAGCACTTTGACTGTGTAATGTTCCCAAAATATGTGGCCAGGAGAAATATCCAGCATGGAAAATTCCAACCAGTCCCGTTCACATTCAAAAAAATTATAAGCAATATAAAGCAAGGTCTTGTAATAAGAACTTTCTGAGAATCTTAGAGCCAAGAAAATGAAATATAGGTGCTATTAAGTGTTTGTGTCACCTGTAGTTACACACACCATAAATACACTGTTAGAGGCCCAGAACTCTAGATTCCACCTCATGTAAAATAAGAACCTGACAGGGAATTCAATTTTTAGCCTTACTGATCTGTGCTGATGTTGTGGTTTTGCCCCAGCTGAGAGCTGAGCACCACTCAGTCACTTGTTCTTTAAAAGGGGGGAGGGGGAGACAGAGGACAACAGGACTTAGAAGGTGGGAAAGGGAAGGGAAAGGGAAAAAAACAAAACCAAGGAACCAAAACCTCGCAGGTTGGGATAAGGATCATTTCCTGGAAGAGCAGAAAGAGAGATATAACAATGATAACAGGACTTTAGAACAAAATATATGAAACTGGTGATACACAATGCAGGTTCTCACCGAACCACACAGCTCAGCCTGAGCAGCCCAGAGCCATCCTAAAAAACCCAAACCATCCACAAAACCACACATCCTGGAGCTGCCTGCTCCTCCCCCCACCAGCCCCCCTTTATACTGAGCATGACATAATTGGCATGGAATACCCGCTTTGGCCAGCTTGGGTCACCTGTCCTGGCTGCGTCCCCTCCTTTCTTGTTAGTAGGGAAACATGAAGAACTGAAAAAGTCCTTGATTGCTTGGCAACAACTAGAAACACTGGGGTGCTATCAGCACTGCTCTCATCCTAACTCCCAAACACAGCATCCCACCCACTGCTAGAAAAGAAATTAACTCCACCCTAGCTGAAACCAGTACAGCTGAGAAGGCACCCATTTGATCCCTTATGGGCTGAATCCTGCTGTTCCTCCTGAATCAACATCAGTCTTAAGGATCTTTGCTACTTATAAGAGAGATTGCTATGTGTGAGTATAAATCATTTGAGCAACAATCTCAAATTGTGTGTTCTGCTACCTAGGGGACTATAAAAAAAACCCCAAACCCAGATCTACAAATGTTCTTAGAGGAATAGCACCACTGAGTAGAGGAAATACTTGCTGATACAGCTTGTAATACTGGGCCCTACACTGGAAAAAAATATACTTAAGATCACTTTTCCCTTTGCTTTCAATTGGATCTGAACAGCAAAAAGCAGCCAAGTTGGAAGTAAACAACAAATGAAACTGCACCAGCAGTGTGCTCCAAACAGCTCCACCAAAAACCAGGAGGAGCTTGCTAACACATCCACATCCTTTTTGTGTTGTTGTTGTGCTTCATTAATTGTCATCTGCCATGCAAAACACCAATTTAATTGAAATTTCTCTCTAATCAAGTGTGTCCTGCTAATGATGGTCAACAACAGTCACATGTTCTGTGCAAAGAGTTACTTAGTGTAAAATTCAAGTAAACACTTCCACTATTCAAAAAACCTATTAAAGCAGATTTTGAAAGTCCAGCACGTGGCCATGGGCATTGTCACTCAGTTTGTACACAGAGAGAAATGCACCCACATATTCAGTGTGCAGATGCAAATTCAAAGCTTAACGAACCGGGTCCTGAAAATGATTCCTAACTGACTGGCCAGCACATGGATCAATAGTAAGGCCCAGAAAGCCTTTCAATCCTGTATTGTCATTTCAAATCCAGGCTCTAAGCGCTAATCTACAAGGGCTGTAATTTATTGCTTTATTAAAATTTTGTGGGAGTGATAAATCCCCCTTCTGAACACTGAGGGTCAGATGCTGATGCCCTGTTTGACTTTTCTCTTATGTTCACCATGATGGTTTTGCTGGGCTAGGTCATACCTTTGCTTACTCTGATGTTTCGGCTGGAGATGAACACATTCCCTGCCTCCTCATGGAAACAGAATCATTTAGGTTAGAAAAGACCCTTAAGATCATCTAGTTGAACTATAAACCTAACATTGCCAAGCCCACCACTAAACCACATCCCTAAGCACCACATCTACATGTCTTTTAAATACTTGCAGGTATTCTCCATCCCATCAATGGATAGAAACCACTAGTTCCAGAGTGGCAATTTTAAGAGAGGAAGTACTACAAGATTATCTCCCAGGAGCAGGGTAGTTGAAGATTTTCATCCCAGAGCTGCAGTGGGCAACAAATGGTCCCTGGCTTCTCTGATGCTGGTTTGGTCACTAGACCTTCTGGGTTATAGGAGATACAGAAGCAAAAGGAGAGGCAAATATGGAGGGAGCGCTATAATAAGGTAGTAAATTTAAGGATCCTGCTTACTGTTTTCTATTTAGCTAGGTTTCTAAAGAGGAAATGGTTTGAGCAGGGAATATTTTAGCTTCCTGCTGAGGCAGCAGAATGAAGGCAAAGTCATACTGAGACCATCTAGGAATGGTCAAGCTTAGGGAAATCTTAAACACTGAGTTTTCTGTTCTGGTTTTTACCGCCAACTGTAAATGTTAAAAACAAGGTATGTTTGTGTTCAGAGGGAGAGCACCTTCATGATGTTAAGATCAACTCCTTCAAAGTGATGCTAAGCAAAAGTCATGCTTTTTCTTTTTCTCTCATGTTCAGAAAGGGCTCTGATGAGGCTCCACTCCAAGAGCAGGTGCATGCCCTTAGTCCTTGCTGAGGTTTATAGAAATTATTAGTATGTGACGTCCCTTAGGACCTGCTCAACTCTACTCATTCATGAGCCAGACAAAAGCAAGAACAGAAAAAGCAGGTGCTCTGTTCAAGAACATGACTATGGTCTCAGAGATTCTGAAGTAACCCAGGGTTCTGAAAACATCTTCCTATGTGAAAGTCCCTGACATTATTTTGGTGGTTTTGTCTGGGGGGGTTTGTTTGTTTTGGTTTGTTTTGGTTTGTTTTGGTTTTGGTGAGTGTTTTGGTTCTGGTGAAGGAAACATTTGTATTGTTTGTTTTCTGCCTGCTAAAAGTTCCCTGTATTTCCATGCTCTACTACTTAATAACCTCCTTAACGCAGTCTGTAGTATCTCCTTAATGCTGCTGTAAAACTGAAGTGGAAAAATGTCAACAGTCAAATTTTGCACAATTCATTGTAAATCACACATGCACATATACTTGTATCCCCTTGGTCAGAAAATTTTGCCTACAAGACCACCAATAGTGCACATAGAGAACCTGCCAGGAGCCACTACAGCTCGAGGAGGTTTCCTACATCAAATCTCTTAAAAAGCTATCTTTCTTCCCAGGTAATATGAATCTCAAAGAGAAATTTGTTTTGGTTTCTGAAATGAAACAGAACTATTTAAAAAAGAGGATCTGTGTCCAAAGCATTTTAAGAAAGTCATGAAGTGTCGGGGAAGGCAGCAGGCCCTGACAGCGGCCTAGCTCTCTTCACCGAAGACACAGGCCCTGACAATATCCTCGTGTTCCCATGAGACAGGAAAGTTCCTCATGCTGAGAGGATTTTGATAATCACATTCTCAAAACACAGCAGTCTTGATGACAGGGGTACAGACTGCCCTAAACCAAGAAGTTATGGGAAGGTACTTGGGAGTAAGTGAACATGTCAAGAAACAGCCATAATAAGATGGTCAAAACAGCAGGTGTGTGGATGCTTTTAGGCATCAAAGGTAAATTAACAATATTTAGCTATAAGATATGTTTATCAGAACTTGTTATACTTATTAACCAATCAGTGTGGTGTAAACAGGATATGTGACCAATTAGCAGTTTTTTAGCTTTCCGAGTTTGCAGTAACAAATGTCTCTAATCTGTGTGATTCCACCCAAGAAATGGCTTCACCTGAAATTCGTATCGAATTGAGTGTTGCCCATCGCTGGTCTCCTCAATGAAGTTTAAAATGTCTCGCTGTGTTGTGTTCACTCTATCAAATTAATTCTTCTCCCAGTTAGCAGAGCCATTTTCACTGTCAGGTTGCAAAATGAAAGAGCTTTCTCTCCCACTCACTGAAGGGCCTGTCCTGCCAACATGGTCCAATATGAATGGAGAAGCTCATTCCTCGACAAATGAAGTTCACACATGGGCTGTGTGCCAGACAATTGCCAAAGTGCAAGTAAGCTTTGTCTTGAACTTCTGAATTAAATGATTTGTGAGGTATACACAGGAAGGTAAATGCTACCTTCATTGCTAGAGTTCCACTGTGTGTGTTAGGCTTGTCTCCACACACATAAAAAGGAGCACACAGGTACAATGCAAGTTGAGGAATCCCAAGAACTGAAAAATGAGCCCCCATCTGGTTTGTCCCAGGGCTGTCACGGGAGAGATGTCAGCCCCACTGTTCAGGGATGAAACCTGTCACAATGAGTCAATGGAAAGGCTCTCCTATTCAATTTAGATGTTGGCAGCTAACTCAATACTTCCAAGGACAGCGTCTAAGCATTAGTTTCAACATTTGCCTTCCCATGAGCACACATATATTCACTGAATCACAGACTCACAGAACAGGAAGGGTTGGAAGGGACCTCTGGAGATATCTAGTCCAATTCCCCTGGTAAAGCAGGATCACCTAGAACAGGTTGCACAGGATCACATCCAGGCAGGATCTGAACATCTCTAGAGAAGGAGACTCTACACCTTTGGAAATTTTGACTCCTACTACTAACTGATCTTCTATTCTGTACCAGCACTGTGAATTGTACAGGGATGAGATCTTTAACCATATCTGTTGTTCATACTTCTGCATTTGTAATCAGTTGGTGCAGAACACGCTGCAAACTTCTTCAGCTGAGGGCAGTCACATCTCTGACTTCTAGAGACTAACAGTCAGATTTCCAGAGACATTTAACAGCTAATGAGACAGAAGATACTGGAAGAGTTTTCAAAACTTTCTCGGTGCCCATCATCCCTTTAAATCATTGCATTGATGGGAAGGATCATGGCTGATGTCAAGCAAGAAGGGATGGATGTTGAAAAGTATTTAGACTCCAAAAGATGCAGCTAGTGCCTACTGAAAAACTGATGTGCAGGGACTCGGCACAGAGGCACACTCCAAAGTCTAGTTTGATGCCTAACTCACCCAAAGCCCCAGATAAAACAGTTGAATGTCTCATTTCAGTTCTGCATCTGGAGATACTTAGTGAGAGCAAAAGGACATCAATAGGAAAAAAGTTATTACTTTTTTGTTGGTGGTGGTTTTGATCTTCTTTTCCACTCCTGATAAGAAACTTGCTTCTAAGTACCAATGAAAATGGTTTAAGATGATGGTTAGGCAGGTTCATTTAGATCCAGACTGAGAAGCTGGCATTATTATTTATTTTGTGAAAGCTACTCAGTGAAATTACTAGCTTGAAATGCTACACTGTGGACAGAACAGAAAGAAAATAGAAAATAGATCACTTACCCTATGAAAACTGCACCGTATTTCTTAAAAGTCTTTCCGGTTTAATTAAATCTGGCATTATTGCTTGGATATAAGAAAGCTGCTTTTTAAATGTGCATTTTCTACTGAAATTGTAGTTTCTAAAGGAATCAACAAGAGTGAAAATCTTGATTTAATTCTAGCCAGCAGTGACAAAACAGTTGCCCATGATGTATATGTCACTATTGCTCGATGGTACTATTTGCCCCTAGGTATTCTGACTGAACAAGCCAGGAAGTTCTAGTCATATAACACTATTTCTGTTTTTATGAATGCTGAGAAAAAATAAGAGCAAGAAACAGAGATCTTAAAAAAAACCAAAACAACCCTCCTTAGAATTGACTCTAAATGAAATTCTGTTTAGGTGCACATACTTTTACTGGGAGCGCATCCGAGATATATGATAAGGTAATGATAATAATGTCAATTCACTCTTTCTTAGGCAGGGAATAAGATTACATAGACTTTGTTACTACAGAGGCCTATCACCCCCACAAAAGCCTGCACTGTGAATGAAATGGTATTTGCCTGTTTATGTGAAGAATGATGAAACTTTAAATGAATCGTTGACCTTTCTTGAATGACATGTGACCTGTAAGATATCTGAGCTGTATATCAAGAGCAGTTCTTGAAAATTGCTGTCTGCTGACCGAAAATAAACAATAAGATATCAAATATGGTTTGAAAAAATTGACTTGGTTTAACACTGGGGGGAAAAAAAAACGGAATTATTTTGACTCACCAGTCAGAACACATCAATTCATTTCAAATCATCCTTCATCTGGAGACTGGAAGGGCTACTTCTTGCCTTTAAAGCTGCTTAGGTTTGAGCAATTGCTATTTACCAGAATGCATGCTTTATTTAAACAATAACTAGCAGTAATAAAGAAGCTGTAAATGCAGGGATGGTTGGGATGAGATGGATTCTGCAGAAAGAGAGAGAACCTTTGTTCTTAATATAGGGATATCTTGTTTGAGTTGAAAGGTCAGCAAACAAGGGCAAATCTGTGAATGGGTCACTTGGGCCGTTCTCTTACTCAAAATTCAGCTGCTGAAGGATAGTAACTGGTACAGTAATCCAACTAGAAAGTCTGGAAAGTCAAGGGTTTGTGGCAATTGGATTTGTTAGGGGCATACATGTTCCCTGCCTGGCTCTTGGGTTAGCTTTTCTCTTTAAGAAGATAATCTTCTTTCAACCTGGTTCTGCAGGACAGCAGATTCTGACAAGGGATGGCCAAAACAATACCAAATACCCAGATAGACATGATTCAGCAGAGCTCTGTAAAAAATGGCAGCTTTGCAGATTTTATCCTCAAACCTTGTCCAGACCAGGCTCTTAACTTTGTCAGGTAGTGCATTAGTTTACTTTTACTCTAGACAGTACTACCAAGATTAGATCATAGAATCACAGAATCATAGACTGGTCTGGGTTGGAAGGGACCCCAAGGATCACAGAGCTCCAACCCCCTGCCACAGGCAGGGACACCAACCTCCAGGCCTGGAGCTACACCAGGTTGCCCAGGGCCCCAGCCAACCTGGCCTTCAACACCCCCCGGGACGGGGCACCCACCCCCTATCTGGGCAGCCTGTTCCAGCCCCTCACCACTCTCTCTGCAAAGAACTTCCCCCCAAGATCTAATTTAACCCTTCCTTCCTTCAGCTTCACTCCATCCCCCTTGTCCTGCCAGTCTCTGCCCTTTGAACAAGCTGATTCCCCTCCTGTGTCTCTGCTCCCTTCAGGGACTGGCAGGCTGCAATGAGGTCCCCCCACAGCCTTCTCTTCTCCAGGCTGACCCAGCCCAGCCCCCTCAGCCTCTCTCTGAAAGGGAGGTGATTTATGCATGCGAGCAGGGCAAATCAGGAATTAGACACATCAATTTTGGATGCTTCACTCAGTTAACTGGGCCTTTTTTTTTTTTACTTAAGAGAAAGGTGGGACCATCTATGGGTGATGGAGAGCAAGAAGCAGGTTAAATTGCTTTGACTCAGTGTCTGGTTAAGATCCTGTTAAGTTTTGGAAGGGCAACTAATTAAGGTAGGTGCCTAAATCCACATGGAAGGAACAACACTTCTTATCCAAAGGGCAGAGTTTAATTGACCAATGACGTATTTTGGATGTTCTGGGGCATCTTGGATGGCACTAGTCACCAATGATGAGGCAATTGAGTTGATCCCTAACTGTCTAAACTGAAGACTGTAGTTTTCATATAAAAGTTGAACAGATGCCTAGAAATTGGGCTCTTCTGGGTTGAAATCACCACAGAGAAAGTAATTCCCACATTGCTGTGACAATGTTTTTCTGTAGTTAGTATTTTTAGCAGAACCTGTTTATTTGGCTCCTCCTGAGATACAACCAGCATCAAGAAGGAACTGAGAATGGACGAATAGAGTCAGAGAACAAGAGAGAAAAGATGAAGGGGAAGAGAAGAAAATGGCTCAGGGAGTGCAGTTTTTCTGAGATGCATCCAACTGGAAAGAAAGAGCAGTAAGGAAAAGGAAGCAAACAGTGGGCTGGGGTGACCTAGGCAGATGGTTAGGTCAAAGGCCCATGGACCAAATATCGATGTCTTACTAGCTCAGACAATTTGTATTATCCCCTAGGAATGGATTTCCTGACTTTATGTTATTTCATTGCATGTGCTGGAATAAAAACACCCATGGGCCTCCTCTGCTGGGAAGTCAGCAAAGATCTGTCCACTTCCATGTGCGTTTTAATACCTGTCAGCTGACTCGCAGCACCAAATAAAACACAAGCATTCAGCGATGACAGATGGATTTGTTGCCCTGGAGGATTTGGGATCCATAAACCAACAAATGGATTCACTCATCTGGAGAAGTTGTTTTTTCATCTGTGACAGCTATAATACAGATAACATTATTCATTCGAGGTAAAATCCAAATCAACATAGGGGCCATGCACAAATCCTGTGGCAGAGTTTACAGGAAAGTCTTAAAATAGCCCCTCAACATAGGGCTTAATTATCTCTGAAGCTGTGGGTGGAGCAGAGAGCTGGACTCCAGCCCACCGCCCTTAAATAATTTACATTAACACTGGCATAAATTCCAGAGAAGGCAGGTTGTCGTCCCCCCCAGAAAGGTCCTGAGAAGATTAGCTGCTTAACAAACTTCATGCAGATTATTTTAATAGCTGTATAGGACTGGAATCCTCTCTTACGGTCTCACATTTGCTGTCAAGCTGTGGACAGCACAGGAGGAGCAGGTGAATTTTCACTGGAGCCCAAACTCAGTCAGGAAAAACCAAGTCGTTTTCAGCTGAACTTGGCTAAAAATTTACTTCACGATTGGGATGAGGCTGAAAGGAAATTTGCAGATGAGTCTTTATTCTTATATGTGGCAAAATAGGCAACTGTGGAGATGGAAGGTGAATTCCTACTGGTCTTACGCATGACTAGACCTTAACCCTTCAGAGATGGATCACGCTGTCTGGCTGAAGCAGGAGAGCAGAGTGAAAGAGGAATGATATTAAAACTGTTTATTCTCTTTAATAGAGCACATTCTTCTGTAATACAGCAGGAATCAGGGGTTTATTCCATGATGTGCCAAATGTAGGGTGGTTCCTGCCCAGCAGACCCTTAAGCATGTAGAGCTAAAAGTGACCTCTGAAATCACCATAACCAAGCCTATGTAGGTACCTTCTATATAACAATATGGTATATATAATATGATATATATTATATATAGAATATTATAAACTTTCTGAACTCCTTCTTAAAAGTCCTTAGGTTTTCTGGCTATGTGTCCCAGAAGAAAGCTGGTCCAGATCCTCACTAGTTCGATGGCCTGTATCAACTTCCTGAAATAAAACCCATCTTTTTCTGATGAATTTCTACTGCACCTAGATAGGACCTGATATTTAAACCTCCTAGCGCCACTGCAATAAAAACAATAAACAGCAGCATTAATCATAATCCAAAAAGCATGTATTCATCTCTCACTAGCCAGATAAAATATAGGTAGGGCCTGTCTGGTTTTATTTATGTACTCAGAGGTTCTGGTATTAAACTGGGCTATTAAATGTCAGGCTCTGTGCTGGGGGGAAGGCAGGGGGTGCTTCTGCCAATCAGGGGGGTCAGTGGGATAGAAACAATGACCAGTAATCACCGCTAATGGCTGGGCCATTAGTACTGATGAGGCACGAATGTCAGAGACCAGGTGCAAGTGACACAGGGAAAGGAGTGAGCACTAATTGCCCTATTCAGAAAATGTAAATGGGCTCCCAGGCTACGTGACAGCAGAGGAAAGGCAGGGCCTTGGCTAGAGAGCTCAACGAAGGCATGGAAATGAGAGCTGGAAGGGCCTTTCCAGGTCTTCTCCGGCCTAGCTGCCAGCGGGGCTTTCCCCCAGCCTTGCATCTACTGCCAAAGCTTCAGGCAATGGGAGCGTGGTCTTTCCCCAGGGGAAAGTCTATCCTTTTAATTTCATTTTCTACCTGACGCATTGCTTGTTGCTATCATGGGATAGAACCTGCCTCTTTCAGCCAGCACCGGCTTTCCCCATCACACAGGTATGCAGTGTTTCACACAGCAAGCTATAAGCACTCTTCCTGAGATGGGACACCGAGGGGCTTTGGATGACCAGAAAAGGCCCTGTCACAGCTGCCTTATGGAGGAATATCCTCAGAGCCTCTTTTGCCCAAGGAACCTCCAAAAATAGTTGATAATAAACCGTGTCTCCCCAAAAAGCATTTTGTTAACAAAGAGTATCAGCGCAGCTACTCTGAAAAAGCACAGTGAGGTTTATCTCAGCTCATTTTCACTTCCTAAAAGTGTTACGTCTTTGGGTGTCAGTCTCTTCTTCCAAGTAAGAAGCAACAGGACAAGAGGAAATGGCCTCAAGTTCCACCAGGGGAGGTTTGGATTGGATATTAGGAGAAATTTCTTCACCAAAAGGGCTGTCAATCATTGGCACAGGCTGCCCAGGGAAGTGGTGGAGTCACCATCCCTGGAGGTATTTAACAGACATGCAGATGTGGTGCTTAGGGACATGGGTTAGTGGTGGACTTGGCAGCGCTGGTTAATAGTGTGACTCTTCATGATCTTAAAGGTCTTTTCCAACCTAAATGATTCTGTGATTCCTTCAGCCTGTGTCAGAGCAATGTTGGGAGAGGGTGAATTGCCTTTGGGATGTGCAGATCTTTCCTGTGACTGTTGAGGAGGTTTGGCTGTCTAGCAAAGAGAAGAGTCTCAGTCAAATAGCTGGAGTGAGGAAAAAACCCTCCCTAAAGATAGATGTGACACAGAGTAAATGTGAAGACTAATTTTAAGCGCTCAAGTGTGTCATTTCTATCATTCTTACTAGACAAGCATCAGGCGTAACTCCATGGCTACGGATGAGCTCTCTCTCACATACATTACCTCTAGGCTACCTCTGGGATGGCCCTTCCAGTTGTAGAAGCACTTTGTTTGGTTTTGGACTTTCTTGACTGTGCACCAGCTTAAATACCTCAGTCTAAGTGTCCAATTGCTACTTGAACAGTGAGCCTCGTGCTTACAGCTATTTCTTGGCTCTTTGACCTTTGGCCATTGGATGGGAGCAATGACTTGGCTACCCATCGTTTTCCGATGAATTTGGCCTCAGTCCTCCTTCATCTTAACTTCTTTCCAAGCTGGATGCTACTGAAAGGACAGAATACCCCTCCCTATCAGCCCTGTCTTGTGCCCTATTTGCATAACACATTGCAGACACACATATGTACAGTTTGTATACAGCACAATGCTAAGCACAGTATTATTGATGCTGGTTCTGCAGGGCCCACGAGCAATGATGCATGCACACACCCCAGGGGCAGCAGTCTCCCACAGGGATATTTCAGCTGCAGCTATGTGTCTTCAGATAGCTTTTTTCAAAGTCTAACAAGGGATTTCATACTTCATCAAGAGGTATGTCTGTTAGCCTGTTGCTTGACATAATTATTGTGAATGAATTAGCAGTCCTTGAAATTCTGATTTGTGTGTTGAAAATTAACTGGAAGGTTCCCAATCTGGGGGAACACAGCAAACGTTAGAATTTAGCTTGAAAAGGAGTTCTGACTCTCCTAAAGCATGATATCCAAAAGTGCCAGTTTAGAGAAGTTTCTGCCCCATGGCATTGTTGTGATAGGACACACGTGTGTGTGCACACACAAACACACACACTACTGATAATTAGAAGGTCAAAATTTATTGCTGGTTCTAATCTCCTAACTGTGATATCTCGATTATTTATTACTGAACCACATCTGATATGCTAAAGGAAAACAACACTTGTCAAAACCTACCTTTTGCAGCCTGTGCTGTATTCTGCATGCCTATTTATATTTGTCTTTCATTTTGAAGAGACTTATAATTTAAAATTTCCTCCAGATGGCTGTGAAAAGTATATGAGGAATTTAGAAAAAAGGTTCCAGGGTATGAAGAAGGGTTTGTAGCACTGGAGAATATGTACAGCTTGCTATAATAAAATGCTTTTAAAAAAAAATAGAGGAGCTCTTACAAACGCTGAAAGAAAAAGAGATATGAAGGGAAAAGTGTAAACTGCATTGCTTAGCCTTTACAGTGCAAGCCATAGAACGGGCAAGAAGAAAGATAACTGATGGGTAGTATTTTAAGGCATATTAACCCAATTACAAGTATATTTTTACAATCGTAGCTCCAACATTTATCACACTGCATTTATTAGACCTCTGAGCTAGGTTATGTCAAATGAAATGCTGTGAAACTACAGCATTTCATTAAATTGCTGCTGGAGCAGGGTATTCAATCCTGATACTCTAAAACCACATGATTTTATCAAAATCTTCGGAAATTGAAGCAATCACTAAAAGGTGTCGGGAAATTAAAATGTTCTGTCTCGGTGAAAGAGATACACTCCTTGTAACATATATCAGTGGGGTTTTTTAAAGACACATTACTATGCAGAGAAAAGGCATCAAATACAGGAGACACAGTAGATTCTAGAAAAGTCTAGCTGCTGCAATTTTTCATACTTAAAAATATACAGCAAGGGCAAAAGAGCTGAGTTTGTGTCATAATTTGGTTTTGGGTGGGTTTTGGAGGTTTTTTTTCTTATTTTGTACTCTGATTGATTAGGTGTCTGCCTAGAAGAAAATCATGCAGAATTTATAGACAGTGTTACAAAAGGAAAATGAATGTTTTCAAGCCTGTTTTCTCCAAAGTTTAACAAATTTTGGCTACCTTTTAATGTGCTCAAATTTGGCACTTGGCAAACAAACATTCTGGGTGATTGCAGGATATTTAAAATGGCCCTGAGGGCATGAAAAGGAAGATATGATGTATTTTACATACTTTAGATTAAAATTCTGTGTTTTCATTTACCAAAATGCCCTCAAGCATATAGCACTCAGAGCTGCTGAATGGTCACCAAGCTACAGGCAAATAAGAACCTATCTGATTCTCTATTGCTGCCCAGGGGGTGTGGAGTCTCCATCTCTGGAGAAATTCCAGACCCATTTGGACACCAACCAGTGCAATATGAGCTGGGGAGCTGCTTTGGTAGGGGGTTGGACCCCAGGAGCTCTGGAGGGCCCTTCCAACCTCTGTGATTCTGTGATAATACTGTCCAATACTGAAGGCTTGGAGAGGGTTTATGTTTTTATTGGACAAACAAACCATCAAGCTTAATAAAAAAGGAAGAGGAAATTTTTTTTGTCTCCTCAGTTTTGTCTGCTGTCCCACATTTTGGCTTGCCATCCTGCTTGGAGGTGTTCACATCCCACACAGGGTAAAATACTACAGCAAACTATTGAATTCATTGCTATTAGGGGCATGTTCCCTGCTATTCCTGTATTTTAAACAGAGGTCAGCTAGCTCACAGTAATTATCAAATTATTGATTTACTGGGTTAAAGCTGTTTTTACAATTGCTTTAGAGGTTTAAGAGTGTTGTATTTCTTCCACATCTGTACTTGACGTTATCCCCTCTTGCACTGAATGAAGTCAGACTGTGTGGAAAGAACAGTGGTCTCAAGACCATAGCAAACTAACATTGTGTAAATAAACACAAATAACGCCAAGGGGGTAGTCCTCTGTGGCCTAGTCCTTTCCACAGAATTTATTAAAAGGTGGCTGGCAAAATTAGCCTTTTAGCATCACTCCAAACACCAGATTAAGTGGGGTTGGTAAAGCAAGCGCAGGTAAGCAGTCCCCAGGTGCTGACTGAGCGCTGTGGTGCTGGAGTTTACCCTCTTTAATGAACTGCCACTGCATAATGAACACAGAGGAAAACTCAATGCAGTTTGCTGGAAAACACCTGTAGGAAGAGCTTCCTATAGCACAGGAAAAGGACTATGGGATCAGAAGAGAGTGCTGCCTGGGGAGAGACCAGTTTCTGATTGCTAAACCCAGCTCTAGCTCTACTGGCTCAAGTCCCTTGCTTAAGTCTCAGGCTGACTTCTGCCTCCAGCAGTGCCCGTGGTAATTAGGGCTCCAAAGACAGTAGCACCAAGGATTGCCACACAATCTTCCCCTGGCAGGGAGCACAACCAGCAGGAAGCAGAACGAAATCCAACCAAACCCCAACACCCTGCACACAATAGTGCAACAAGAAAAAGTCAGAGAAAAGAAAACCCAGAGAATGAATCAGCTCTTCTGTGCTAAAGGCAGAGAAGCTGAGTGTGTTAGGGGTGGTAAGGGTGTGATGAATCCAGCAGGGAATGAATCACAGGCATCTGTCATCACATTTCTTCTCTTGCAGACGAGCATCATCTCCTGGTACTGCCCAAGGTGGAGCTAGATGCTCATACCTACAAGCCGTAGGGTGGATTTTCCTGGGGACAGCATAATGTCCCAGTTGAATGAAAATGCAGTTTCCAGAAACACTACTTTGTACCTCTTTTAATTATGTTTCCCCTCAAAATTGTAAAAGGGAAGTTACTAAAGGCAAACACAGAAATCCCTGGTTAAAAACCCAGCTAAAGAAGGTCTGATTTTCTGCAGCTACTAAACATGGGGTGTCACAGGATGCCAGTGTTCTTCCATGGACTCACCCCATCTCACAAGGACCTGGAATTCAAGTGAGTAACAACTGCCTTCCCCACCTGACCTGTCTGAAGGAGAATAATCAGATGCAAACATGTTTCATATATTCATGTGTATGTGTGTATATATATGTATGCTGGTTGAAAATTGTCTCTAAAATGATCACCCAAGACTACAGAGACAGTCTCACTGCTCTGGAAGGCTTGTGCACCCCTGTCTCCTAATGTTTTCACTCCGAAGTTGCCTTGATGCTTGCAGTGACTCACCTCTGCCCTTGAACAGCCCTCCTCTGAAAGCATTTTGACGCCATCACACCTGTGCTTCCAGAAGAGGAGTGAAAATGCCCCCCAGGGGCAGTTAGACAAGGCCCGGTTCCCTGACATGCAGCAGCAGTTAACTAGCAATTTTCTGTCTTAATCTGTACTCCCTCAGTTATTGCTCACGCCGCACTCCCCTGTGGAGTTATGAGGGAGACACTATCCACCCTTGACCAGCTCCTGGAAAGCTAGCATTGACAGATACAGCCCAAGACTTGCCAACGGAGCACTTCCATGCTGGCTGAGCCTGTCATTTGCAATTATAGGAGCCTCCTGAAACTGTCCTGGCCAGGCACTGGTAGTTAGCCACTGTTCCTACCCAATGCACCTGATTAATCAGTATCTGGGACTGAGTCCGTGTTCCTGTAGCACTCCATTTCCCCGCTCATAATCTGATCCCTGGCAGCATGACAGCACCGCTATCTGTGGCATGTTAAAAGAACAATGTAAGTAGAAAGCATATAAGTGAGAGATGTAGGTACTTCCACTCAAGAGAGAAAGGCTCCTTGCACATCAGCTCTCCCTTCTGCAGCTGATGTCCCCTGAAGCACGTCC